>CP080483.1:660000-1942500 GCA_020844145.1 Sarcoptes scabiei | reverse complement strand
AGCTATTGATCAAATTGATCAAAATCATCAACATCGAAGTGATGGAATAGTTGAGAAAAATTTGAAACTCCAAAACTTATGCTGTGTTAGTGGTGAGAGAGGTGAAGCTAATCTTTATCGAACTGAAGTTACCGATTCTTGTTCCTCGTTCTCATCTTCTCTATCATCGATCCTAGATGTTTTTGAGCGAAACCAAATGCTTTCATTCACATCGAATTATTTTCATCAGCTAAAATCGAAGCTGTCAAATCGAATCGATACCACTCGTAATCAATTGATTGATTTGATTCTCTATGGCCTCTTGATGAACCTTCTGCATTTGATCATTCATCCATTCACAATGCTGACCGCATTAATTTTTCTCTCTTATTGGCCATCATTGTTCGGTGAGCTTGTTTTTGATGATCGACCAGCAATCATTGAGAATCAAGATCTTCGTCCAACAACACCATGGTCTCAACTATGGTTCAATGATTATTGGGGAAACGCATTGACATCGGTAAGCGAGGATGTTTTCTCTAGAAAAAAATAATTAATTATCGAAGTAAAAAAAATTTAGACCCTACTTTTTGAGCTTCTATCCTTCAGTTCTAGTTCATTAGGAGTTTTCAAGAATCAAACATTTAATCATCGATTTTGAATCCAAATTTAATTAAACAATCTCATTGATTATAGAAGCACAGCAGTACAGAACAAAGTTTAAGCTTTTCTCAGTCTAAAATGGTTTAGGAAGTGTTGAAGAAAAAAAAAAAGTTCCTCAATAATTATTTCATAAACAAGCGAAATTTTTGTAGAATAATTAATGAGTTTTAGTTACAATAATCAATCGTTCAATCGATTTTACCAAAGCGATTTGCGTTGTTTTGATGGAAAAGATTGGAGATGATTGTGAAAACAAAATATTCCAAAAGAAAATCATTGGCAATCGACACTCGAACACTCACTGAAAATCAAGAAACTAGAATCTCACTTGAAAGAGATATGGATCTGAGAAGAGGAAAAACAAAATAATCTCATTTATTCTATTTGAATTTCGTCGTCTCCAAAATCTATTCTCTTTTTCGATTTGATTGCTTTATTTTCACTTTTTGTTCGAGACTTCCAAACAAATGTAACAACAATAGCTATTGATTTGAATTATCAAAAAAAAAAATTTAAAAAAATTTAAATCTATCTATGTTTTTTAAGATTTTTTTCTTTTTGGAAATTTTTATTCAAATTTTCCTTGAAAAGATAATAATGAAAAAAATGAAGTGGCTAAGGACAAAACCAAAGTGCGATAGAGAGCTGAAGAGATCAGAGTGGAGATTAAGAATCGATAAAGCTCATTAGGAATGTTGACACATGTTTCAGTTTGACTATGAATGAAGACTAGATTCTCATTTTTTATTTGATATTATTCTTTTTTTTTTTTTTTTGAATTCTCTCAGTGTTTGAAAAATTGAAAAAAAAAATTCCATAATTTTGACGACAAAGCTTTACTGAGCTTTGTTGGTTTTCAGTCCCCTCCGTCTCATACTATCATTCTCATTGGGCTCGACTGACGACTGACAAAAAAAAAGTTTCTCTCTGTTTTGTTTGTTCTGTTTAAAAAAAAAAACAAACAAAGAAAAAATTAGATAATAGAATATTTCTATCAATACTATTATTAGCATTATTTTAATCGGACGAGAACGAAATTGTTGTCTAAAAAGCCCATGTGGGAGAGAGTATTTTGCATTACGATCGAAAATCTCTCTCTCTCTCTCTCTCTCTTTCTAATTCCATAGCAGGTGTGTTCTGATGTTTATTTTTGAGAGAATAACATTTAAACTAGAAGAACTATTTGAGTAAATTTTTGAAAACGATTGAAATGGATCAACTTGGATCCAATCACTTTTTTTCAAAATTCATTTTTCCCTAGAACACAAATAAATTTGAACAAACACCCACATACCGACATCGGCTGTAAGAACAAAATAGTAAGTAGAGAATGGCACACGTACTATTTATTTATTCATTGATCCATCAAACACTATTCAAATAGAGGGGAAGTCGGAGGAGGCAAAGAAATTTGAAAAAGAATGCAAGCAAGAATATGAGCTAGTGGTGGAATGATGAAGATTCATTAATTTTCCACAGACATGAGAACATTGTTAACAAGTTTTGTTGACGAAATTCGATGAACAAAATTGATCAAATTCTTAGCAAACAATAATTCAAAGATAAACAACAGCGAATACATTGAAACAATCTATGGGCGTCAGTTTTGTTTGAAAACTTTACCCTAAAACTCTAAGTCAATCGAATTCGATACTGGCAAATGATAGGGAAGTCTAGATGAGCTAGTGAAATTGTCAAATAGCTAGACTAGATACAAAATAAAATCATTGCTTGATTGTATCAATGATGATTCATCGATTCGATGTCATTATGAAATAATATTCTAATGAAACTCTCTGATCAGAGATTGAATTCTCGATACACAAGAATATGATTCACTTAGCTCGACAAATAACATTCTAGAACGTGATTCTCTCCATTCAAAGCGAAAATCAAATAAAATTTTTGATTATTCTATTGATTCATTCAGTTCGGCAATGCTTATTTAATCATTCAGTCCAATAATCTAGTTCCAGTTCTCTTTCCATTTCATTATTGAATGATAATTTAGACTCATCGAAAAGGCAAGAAATGAATTGATGATGAATTCATTTAGCTCGTTTCACTGATCATCATCGATCATCGCACCAGAAATTGATCATCTCAATCTTAGAGATTAATTCAGAATCGAAAATCTTCTCGAAAATAATCAAATCGTATCGTATCATAATAGAATCAATGTTTATTAAGACTGTAATGATGAATCACAGAATATCTAAAACGAACGAACGAACGAAAGAATAGCAAAAAAAAAACAAACAAACAGACCTAGCAATAGTGTGTGAGGCCAAGATGATCGAATCGATGGCAAATGAACGATGTGAACTAATCTTTTCCGTTCCGTTCTGTCTTCATATTCTTCGCCATCAACAAAATTGTTTTGATTTCTCGAGACAAGGATTCCACATCCATAGCGATGAATGAATAAACCAAGCAAAGTTTTTTTGTGTGTCGCTGTGTTAAAGAATCTGCATTATCAGCATCTATTTGTTTGTATTCGTTTCTTTCAAGCCTAATTCTTCTTATTCCTTCCTCTCTCTCTCTCTCTCTCTCTCTTCGTCGCAATTATTATCATTCAAATTCCAAAAAGAATCGAATCGATCGAAGTTTTCGAAAGAATTGATCGAATCGAGTTGTTGTAGAATTTTATGCCTAGATTATCGAACAAAAACTAGAAAAAAAGCGAACAGATTTCTATTTTCTCTCTACCCTATCATTACTGTTAACTCACGCAAACATTCACTCGGTATTCTGGTCCCATGAAGATGAGAGATTCGATTTCGATTCGAGAAAATTATTTCGAATTCATTCTCTCGAATTCTCTCGTTCGAATCAATAAAATGCTATAAGAATAAATAATGAAATTTAGTTTCCAAAAAAAAAAAAAAAAAAGAAAAAAAAACACCAAATCTTTGTTGTTGTCGTTGGTGATGATTATGGCCAGAGTTTCAATCCACAGAACAAGAGACGCTCGACCCCTTGGACCCCTTCTTTCAATGCTTCCTTCTTTCAACGAGGGAAGTCTTTAACTCATCCGGAGGTAAATCGAGCTACACTTGAGAACCTCTTATTATGGTGGTTGCGGTGGGTGTATTTCAATCGAAAAAATAAAAAGAAAAAAGATAAATTCGATTTCAATCTTAGATTTCAAAGTAAATAATAAATAATTCTGTTTGAATCGAAACGAATAGAGAGAAAAAAAAAATTTCTTTCTACAGTATCTTTTTCTCTTTGGAAGAATTCAATTTAAATTTTATGAAAAAAATGGAAAAAAATCGCATATAAAAATTTCGATTTTAATCTGGGTAAAATTGAATCCGATATTCAAATTGTTCGAACTTGGAGAAAATCAAACGAATTCGATTTTTTACTCTCTCTCTCTCTCTCTCTCTATTTCGTCGCCATAGCTACGCCTATCGAGTATGTCAGTGAATCGAATTAACCGCTCTAGGCTATCATTTTCCATCTGATTCCATAAATCAGTGCTATTAATTAATCAGTTATTTATTTATCTACTATTTTTTTCTTCTTTTTTCCCTCTCTCTTTCATATTCGAAAGCCTTCGAGCCATAAAAGCTATCGACCGTTAACGGTGCTGACGTTCCGATTGAATTATCAAATCCATCAATTACAACCGTTCGGATATCATCTAGTCAATCTCGTTCTACATTCCCTGGTTACCTGTCTATGTTTCCGGTTGGTATCCTTTTCGTCTAATCTCATTTCATTTCTTTCGAAACATTGCTCTAAATTTGAATGTTTTTTTTTCTTCATTCTATAACCTAGATTGTTTCAACGCTTTATTGGATCACCATCATCGACTCCATCAGCAGAATTCAACAACGAGAATGTAATCAACAAACCAAATGAGCTTATTCGAAGAATTTCTTTACGAATCGAAACGATTAAATCGGTTCCGTTTTTGATGGCAACATTGTTCGCAGTACATCCGATCCATACCGATTGTGTGAGTTTAATCGACAGCCGCTTATTTTTTTTCTCTTCTCTCCAAAACTTTTAGATTTAATTTGCAAACAGAAAGAAAAATAAAGAGAAAGTCTAAACATCAAGCTGAGATATTGTAACTCGATCGTTACCGAAACTGAAACTTTCTCGCAAAGAATAAAAGCTAAAAGAGAGAGAAAGAGAATAGCACTTATTGAATCCAATTTGAGCACAAAGTGCGAATAATTTTCACTTTTTTCTTTTCGGTTATTTCATTCTAGGACCAAATGAAATGAAACAAAAAAAAAAAAAAAGAAAACAAAATTCCAAACTAACATTGGTGAATGGTGAAGTGAGAGATCGGTGGTAATCATAGATTGTCAATGACTGCCATTGGTGGAATCCCTGCCATTCCACCAACGATTGTTCTTTTCATTTTTTTCTTCTTTCGCACAATCGAGAGTTTATTTATACACGAATGTAGATAGATAACTCCTAGAATAGTTTGTTTCAACTAGTAATTATCCTTATTATTATTATTATTATTATTACTTCACTTGTCGTCGGTGATTAATATCGTTCGTTATCTATCGCCTTGTTTCTCTCTCTCTCTCTCTCTCTCTCTCTCTCTCTTTGTCTCAGATGGAGAAAAAAATTGATGTCTAAACTTAATGAAACGAAACCAGATATCTAGATGAAATCTTTGAAGAGAATCTATTCGCGAGAAGGAGAGAGAGAGAGAGAGAGAGAGAGAGAGAGAAGCAAATTCTCTTGTCTTTTTTCTATTTCCTTCTTGGAACCTAGACTATTTCTGTAGTCTTTTTTATTCTCTTTAGTTTAGAATGGAATTCTGCAATTCGATGGAATGAGACTGTGAAACGGAAACTGATTTTGTTTGAAAAATTTTCCTCTCGGATCCTTCCGCATTCAACCACACTACCAAACAACGTAGCTGTCTAGTTGACTTTTTTTCTTTTGTTTTGCTTCACTTGGTTGTTTGGAATTTAGCGATTTGATTCAAAAACAGTTGGTGAAATGAATTTTGATGTTACAAATTAATTATATTTTGCCCTCTCTACTCACAAGGGCTTGTTGTTTTTGTTTATTTATCGATTGACAATCACCGATCGTTTGATCCTAATCCTTTCGAACGTTTACAAGAATGGAACGCTCATTGAATTCAAATTTTTTTCTGTCTGTTTTGTTGTTTTTGATGGATAATAATTTTGAGGTTTGGAATGAGAACGTTTTGACTTATCTCATACTTTCTATCGTTTCAAATCGAAGGCCTGACAATTTTGTAAAAATTATCAAAAAAAAAAAAAATATATTTAGGTATTAAATTCATTACAGAAACAAAAGTAGATTTAAACAGTGTAAAACTTTGAATTTTGAAAATATTTTTGACATCGAGATGTAATCTCTTCAAAACATTATGTCTCTAATTGATAAAATTCTAGGCTTTTTTCTGTCTCTCTTTTTTTTGAAACGAATGACGTAAATCTGAACAATCAATTTTTTTTTCTTTTCGATTCATTACACTTGCGGAATGGATAGCCTTTGAATATTTCTCACTGATATTCTTGTCTTCTCATCTATTAAAAATCTCTGCAATCAAAAATGTTCAGCAAAGCGATTTCTGGTTCTAGATCTATGAAAAAAATCGAACATTTCGAATTCCGGAAACGAGAATAAAAATTCGAATTTCAAGCTGACTAACAACAATTTCCGGAAAGATTTAACTGAATCCTCTGCTTGATACGAAATCTAATAAAATTTCTCAAATAAAAATAGAGTTGAAGTAAATCTTAATTTTTAGGATTCAAAATCGCTTTAAATAATCCGCAATCTAACATAGTTAACGGAATCCTACGAATAACATTTCAAAGCTAATCCCATGTGATCTATAATCAATGTTTTTTTATTGTTTTTGTTCAGAATGTTGTTCATCTCTTAGTTTAGTAGTCTTTTTATGGTTTTTTTTAACAAGAATAAAAAAAATCTCATTGAAACTGCTCACACGAAACACTGTGTTTCTCAATCTCAAAAATCTCAATGTGAAGGAATTGCTCCGGTCCGTCGGGGGTGATTGATAACGTAACCAGCGTTTTTGAAGCGAATACCATTCTCATCAAAATTATTTCGATATTAATTATGCAAAAATATCGACGACCAAAATATAGGGCGAATAAAATTCTAAATTCTCTCCGAGATAGAGTAATGTAATTGTAAAAAAAAAAGATTTGTTTTCGGATCGCTAGGCCATCACTGGAATAATTGTGTGAAACGTATAATTTAATCGAATCAAATTAATATCTCTAACATTGATTAAATCCATTGACAGAATTACATTCGCATACAATCCATAGCTGTCAGGTGAAATGTTGATGATCTAGATTAATCTTCGAAATGATCTGACAATCCTTGAGGTTTCTAACCATTCATTACGTCGTTAGTGATAGACTGCATTGTTTTATTGCTAGATAACAGAATCTCTCTTTTGCTTCTCAATTCGAAATTCCTAACCTAGTTTGCTTAGAATTTTGGATCTCATTTGTTCTATAGAATGTAGTCACAAAAAATTGCAAAACTTTCTCCTCTCCTCTCTTCTCTACCAACTCTTTCGATTCCAATTGGTTGAGCTCTCCACTGTTTTGTTTGTCCTCATCTCTCTTTCTCGTAACTAGAATTTAATTAATGTCTATTCGATGCTCTGTTCTGTCTAGATATTGTCTAGCCATCTTTGAAATCCATTCCATCTAATGTTGTTGTTATTTTCTCTCTTCTTTGTGCTCCGTTTTTGCTTTTCTCTTTGTTCGAACAAAGCAAAAAAAAAATGTTTTTCACAAAACGAATAATCAACCACACCGCATTATTTTTGAAGTTTTTTTCTTTCAAAATTATTCCTCTGTGGGTGTGTCTGTGTAGAACTTTGGTAGCGAAATTAGGACCTAGAAAAAAAAATAAACAATTAAATCATCATTTGTTATTATTTTGAATAGGCTGTTGATGGAATCTTTCTTTCTCTCTCTCTCTCTCCCATTTTATCTTTTACTATATCAATGGTTACTCTTCGACCGAATCAATTTTCGAGTTTCGTTCAGAGTGTAAAGAATTAAAGTATTTCTTTTGATTTGAAACTTGAAAGATTAAACATAAAAAAAACTTTCATATCAGTGTTGGATCAAATTTTCTTGAAGTTTTTCTTTTGTGAACGTTTCACATTCAGAAAAACTCTCTTTCCAGATTTCTTTGATACAGATCATAATTCTGTAGATCTCTTCTCTGTAGAGAAATAATCAATGAAAATTATCGATGATTAATTTTAGTTTCATTTTTTAGTAATTTTAGTTTTTTTTCTCCCGACATTATTCTCAGTTCTTTGTTTTGCGATAATTTTGAATCTTTTATCGACAAACCTATCCACTTAGTTTTGTCTATTAGACCTATTTTCTGATTCAAATTTTTTTCGGAATTCTATCTCATTCAAAATCCTAGAGCCTAGATAGAAATATAATTGGAGTAGACTAAAAAATTGCTCTTCAATCACCGATTCCATTATTCTTTTTTTTTTTTTTGATCCAAGCCAATTGTTTCTTATTCAATTTGCGGTCGATGAATGGACGAATGTTTCCATTTTTCTTTTCAAGCTTTACCATTGAATTTCATAATGGAGATCTAGAGGATAATGGAGCAAAATTTTCCCGAAACAATGGTTATGATTATGATTATTACATCATTCTCTCCCCATTATGCATTCTCGATGCTGAGCAACAATCAACGGAGCTTGAGAATTATTTTTGTGCCAAAAATATGCCCAAATAACAATGAATCTCTACATTATTCTAATCTAGAATGTAATTTTCAAATTCCGAGTAGACTAGATTCAAGATGATAATCTTACAACAAACCAAAACCTAAACATCGATCCGAACGCCTACAAAGTATAAGGCAACGGTCCAGAAGACGAATATTATTCTGCTTGTTTTAAATTGGTTTTTGTTTTTTTTCTTTCATATTTAGTTTTGTTCATTTGATTTCATTTAGATTACTCTGTACTCTCGAGATTATGGAAAAGTTTTATTGATTCGAAGAGAACTAATTCGAATTATTATTATCGTTACTATTATTTTGATGTTTTTTTTTTCGAGCCTCCTTTTGTTGTTTGTGTTCGAATCTCATCAAGGTTCGTATGATCTCCATTTATTCTAATAGATTCCACCTAATCATAATCAAATCTATTTGAAACGATCTAATCTTTTCAAGATATCTCTCCCCATTCATTATTATCATCTAGGTTTCTTCAATTCTTTCTGGACCATCATCATTTTTATTTTGACAATGGATCAGTGTTGTGTATGTGAGTGTGTGTGTTTGATTCCAGGCCAAAGATTCTTTTGTTTTCGAAGCTTTTCTCTTCGAAGCTTATTGTTTCGTGTGTCACGATGTTGCACATGAATGTGTGTAAGCGTGTGTGTTCATTGCATTCCATCTTTCGTTATGTTTTACTTAACCAAATGAATCATTACGGAACGATCGAAGAGCAGTGAAGAAAAAGACTCTATTTGACCTCCCCCCAGTTCTTCTCTCTCTCTCTCTCTCTCTCTCTGCTGGAACGATAATGGTAATCATTGTGATGATGATGACAAGCACATTTCAACGAGCGAGCAATTATTATGATTATTATCATTATCATCATCTACATCCGTCTCTTATAATATCAGATCCCCATAGTTAGATCGATAGAACGCTTGACTCTAGAAGCACCGGATGATTCTCAACACTCTTAGTTTCGCTTCTGAATTCTACGATCCAAAAAAGAAGAGGAGAACGATTCCAATATCGAGAAACAAAACCACCAAAATCATTTATTTTTTTTTTTTTTTAAATTCTTCTCTCTTTCTCTCTTTGCTGCAAGTTTTTCTCATGATGGTTTGTGATTATGATTATGATGATAATGATAATGATGATGATGATGAGGATGGTTTTGGTTCACACCACCATCGCCATCATTATCGCTAACCAGATTAGTTCCAAGAGAGTTGGTGAACGAGAACGTTGAAATGAATGAAAAAAAAAAAACGATGAAGAAATACTACCATATTCTCTGACGGTGAATATTGAGAGAGTTTTGATGTCGATTAGAATGGTGTTAAAAACAACGACGACGTCTACGATTATCATTAATATTCATTCGCAAATTCTTATCTCCATCATCATCAACATCATCATCATCCGCATCGAACATTATCTTTGCTGCTTATTATCATTAGAGCACATCGTTATTGATAATTAGATGTTAATAAACAAACCGATTCGAAGAATTTGAAGCATCTATATGGATCTTAAAATTTATGGATCGTAGATCAGATGAGATGCAATCTTATGTTTTTCTCTAAATCAATAAATTTTCTATGAATGGACTGAAATGATTCAAAGAATCGAATTGAAGGTCTCTACTGTCTCATCTAAATTGGTTATATCTCAACAAAGAAGTCCAATCAAAAGCATCTCGAATGATTGAATGTTCATAATGCTCGGTTTTTTGATTTGGAGCAGAAAAAGAGATGACGAAAGTCTAATTTTAAAATCAAGAGGATCCTATCTACGACAGCAAGATAACGAGTGATTCACTTCACTCCTTTCATTACTTAATTAAATGTTTGATTCAATACATTGGAAAAAAAAACAATCTATTTATTTCGAGTGTACTAGTGTCAGTGTTGAAGAAAAAGATGGACTTTCTCGGTCCTGAAACAATAGTCTCGATTCCGAATTGAGTCTATCAAATAAAATGAAACAAACAGCATACGAACATTATTGCTTTTCTTTCAAGAGTTTCGTAGGTGTACTTTATCTGTACCTCTCGATCCAGAAATGATAATTAAATAAGCTAGGACTTGGAAAAGTTTTCATTCGCAATCAAATAAGAGTTCCAAGTTTTGTATAGGGGTTGTGATCAGAGGGGTGTAGGTATTCCATTTCTGTTGATTTATTTAATGACAGATTTGATTGTGAAACAAAAGTAGATTACAAGAGTTAGTGGAACAAAAAAGATTGCGAGATCTTTTCCTTCCATCGATATGGTTTTTGTTTTTTATTTCAAAGTTCTAATCATTTCATTTTTCTATTTCTGTCCATCTCTTCGCATTGATTATGTTATTCTTTTTGAACTTTACTCTATTTTTTTTTGTCTTCTCTTCAAAGACCCTAACTCAAACAACAAACTGAGAAAATCTTTTATCTAGGCCCGCTTTCTAGATCACCAAGTCACACTTGTGTGCGATACATAATTCTTATGATTATTGTTATTCCGATGATGATTATTGCTATTTTATGATGATTATGATTATGTTTATGATTATTAATATTATTCTAGCTTTCGAAGTCTCTATTGTTATGGTTATTTATGAAAGCAATCAATTTGATTATGTTAAATTTATTCATTCTAGACCTCTTCTCTCTCTTTCTCTCACTCTCTCTCTCTCTCTCTCTCTCTCTCTCTCTCTCTCTCTCTCTCTCTCTCTTCCTGTCTATCTCTCTAGATCTTGATCTTCGATGTTTTGTTTTTGAGTTTCTTTTGAGAATGATCTGGGACACAAACACAAGTTTTTCCTAGTCCCTAGCAGTGAAAGGACACAAAGTATAGCTACTTTAGAGATTAGAATATCAGTGTTGAACTGTTTTTTTTTATTGTTCGCAAACAAACAAGAATAGAGAACAAAATCAAACAACTCGAACTGACACACACACACACTCACACACACACAGATTCAAAATCAGAAATGAATTTTTTAAGGAGCGATTTCTGAGTCCCATTACAGAGAGACTCTCATTATGATCATGGGACTAGAAAGCTGACATTAAATTGCAAATGAAATTTTATGTTCTTAAACACTCAGGTCTCTGTCCATTTTTCTGACTTCCTCGCAATTATAATCGAACAGAAAAGGAGAAATGATGAAACAATGAAATCGCTTTCTTTACTTTTGATTTGATTCTGTTTTAACCATATTTTTTCTTTCAAAATTTGGATAATCTCCGAGCAAAGTAGAGACAAATTTTAAACTAAGTATAATTAATTGATTTTATTCTTGGTTTTTTTTTCTCTTCCAATTCAATCCCTTCCCATCTTAGGTATGTTCGGTGGTGGGTCGTGCAGAACTCTTATCTGCCATATTCTATTTGCTCGCAATTATTGTGTGGTATCGAGAAGAAGACTCGCTGAAATCAGAGGCAAAATCTTCGAAGAGCGTTCCAAATATATTCGGCTCTTTTTTGAGCTGTTTGTTTCGAATAATTTGGCCATTTCTTACCTCTAGAATTTTCCAAACAATCTCACTGGCATTGATTGGTTTCCATTGTAAAGAGCAATCAATATTCGTTCTACTCTATTTAACTTTTGATCAATTATTGTTGAGAAAAAATCTCCGCAAAATGCATCATTTTTTATCGAAATTCAAATTAATGAACGATCTTGGATTCAAATCTTTGCGTAATCAATTTGATAATAATAGAATCAATCAAACTCGATCGTTGAGTCTCCATAGACATCAACATCAATCGAAAGAATTCCATCCATTGCTTATTTTTATACTTACCTTTATTATCGCAACTGTTTTGCGTTACAATTTGATTGGAAATTCATTGCCTCTTTTCAACAGGTAAGTCTAGAACGTTTCAATCTAATCGATTCGATTCGGATAATTCATTTCGATAAAGTTTTATTCGTTGGATTCTCAAAAAATCTCTTCGTCGAAAATTTTTTAAAATTTCAACCTAAAAAGTTTTGTTGTTATGATAATGATGATAGGTTAGCGGAGAGAAGGAATTCAATTTTGAAAAATTTTCTGCATTTTTATTTTATGGAATTTAACCTATTTTTTTAAAAAAGAATCTCTTATCTATTCATATGTTTGATATCAAAGTTGCTAGAGTGATGTTCGACTGTCGGAACGAATTCGAAACGAATCGAATCATTATCGCATCCTCACATTCAAGAAAGTTTTTTTCTTATTTTTCTGAATAGAAAATGGACTCATTTCTTCTTTCATTCAAATGAGGCCTAGAATTTTTTTTAGATTGTAAGAAATTTACCGCTCCTAGCTTGCGTTACGTACGTATCAGCGTGGTATATTGATCGATTTGATTTTCAAAGGTCCATTTCCGTTCGCTATCGCTCAAATTGATAGCTTTCATCCTCACCATCATCATCTTTCTATTTTGGTTTGAAAAAATTGAAGACATAATGCAGGCGGAGATCTAGAAAAAATAGAGAGTAAAAGATTTAAGTTTTCGTAGATTCAAACCAAAAAAAAAAAAAAATGCCCGTTTCATTTCGCCACTTAGCCAAAATAAAAAATAACATTGAAATATCTTCATTTCTCTCTTCTTTCTCGCTCTCTTCCTCTCAAATGAATTATGATCTTTTTATGATAATCGATACATAGCTAGACGAAACTTTGTGAGTCCAGAAAAAAAAAATTACAATCAAACTTATAGACACGAAAATTTGGCGCCGAAACAAATACGATATAAATTCTCAAATAAACACTTCGAACATAGAGAAAAAAAATAATTTCGTTTCAGAATCAAACAAGAAGGGAACTTTATTAATATTCTCATTGAGAACACAACACACCCATCGACCAAGTGAAGATAATCATGCCTCATTCAGAATAAAATATCTGCTTATTTATCTCTCTCTCTCTCTCTCTCTTTTGTCAAAGTATGAAGGTCTAGTATGGTGGTTCTGGAATATTGAAAAAAAAACCAAATATATTTTCTCTTTGGTCTTCTGGGAATATCTCTTCCGAACGAAAGAGATCCATCTATATTCTTGTCCCCATCTCTCTACCCATCTCTTTTTCTCTATCACTTTTTTGCTATTTTTTTTCTCGTTGATGATGATGAAAATATTTCGGATTATTCTTTTCAACTCTCTTCTCAAATTTAGAACTAAAAAAAAAAATAAAAATAAGCAGACTCATTTGTATTCATTTTGTTTCTCTTGATTCTATTTTGTCTCATCTGTATTTGAAAGAGAAAACAAACGAGAATTAGCTCGAGTATCCAAAATGATTCATCTATTGCCCTGATACCTTCTAGAATAACTTAAATTTTAATTCTCTTCTGTTCTAATTGTTTTTCTTTTCTTCCTCTAGATTTGATAATCCAGCATCAAGAGCTTCGTTTCCGATTAAACAACTAACCTTTATTTATTGGTCAATTTATCATTTTTGGCTGATGATCTATCCTTTTCATTTGAGCTGTGATTGGACACATTCATCAATCGGTTTGATTGATTTTGTCGATTTTATTGGTGATATAATCCGAATTTCATTGATTCTCTTCATTCTTGGAGTTATAATTGTTCAAATGTTTCGTTTGTCGAAAAAATTGATTCGATTGAAATCGAAAAGCATTCATTCAGCACCAGCTTCACCAACATCATCGTCTGCGATGCTTTCTCGAATAAATTGCGTACGATTATCATCCAAAAGTAATCAAAACTCTTCAAATAAAGTATCAGAAATCAATGTGATCGATGGTGCATCTCGAATGAGACCATCTTCCAGTCCTCTTCCTCTAGATTCTTTTGATCAAGCTCTTCGACAAGATTTCGAATTCGATCAAAGCAGAAAAGTTTTGAAAGCAATCGCTTTGACGATCATGGCCTTCATACCAGTTTCAAATCTACTATTTCCGGTCGGATTTGTTATCGCCGAACGAGTACTTTATCTACCAAGTATCGGTTTCCTCTTGTTAGTAGGAATCGGTATCGATTCATTTCTAATCAATCCTCGACACCGACAACGACAAGATTATTCTTGGTCAGTAGAAAAATCTCTCTCTTTCCCTCTAATGAATCATCAATTATTTCTCAATCAAATAATGGAACACATTTCAAGAGTTACAATTGTGTTTCGTTTCTGTCAAAATTTTATGTTTGTAATAAATCTAAGCTAGTGTCATTTTTTTTCTTTCGTTTCTTGTCTGCATCGATTTCGGATCTGAACAGTCCAGAAAGTTTGAATGATCGAGAAAACATCGAACAACAAACTAAGACAAAAACGAAGAAGAAAAATAATGGAACACAGATCAACAGTAGAAAATGTTCCATTTCGAACGGTGATGATGATGATGCCGAGAATTGTTGTGGTATTGAATCGTCACCATCATCATCACTATTGAGAGGAGAAAAATCAAAGCAGAATCGAATTAAATCGGAAGAACAGAATGAAAACAATGTTTTCGATGATGATGAAGATGATGTAGTTCATCATCGAATCGGAAAAGACTGCTCTTTTCGAACGACAACGACCTCAAAGACAACAATGATGATGATGATGATGACAAGAACAGAAGAACAATTTCAAAACACTACGCTCAATGATCTTGGTAACAAGAATGAAGATGATCGAAATCGAGATGGAGATGGAAGAGGAGATCATCATTCAAGCAAAAACTATTGCCATTTTTTTCTCTTCACATTCTTGATGAATTTCTTCTTCATCTTTTTCAACACCATCATTATTATTATTGTTCGAGGAAAAAGAATCGACGATAAGACAACGATGATTACGGTAGTGAACAAAACGAAAGCGAAGAAAAATAAAAGAATCAATAATGGTGAATCAAAAAATCATTACGTTGTCGATTTTGTTGATGATGAAAATCTTCATCGAAACGTCTCTAATCGTTACAATCGTCTCAACGAAACGACAAAGATTGGAAGCAAAAAACTAAGCCATCTTGGTTATTGTTGCAATTTATTATTACTATTCTCAAACAAATCATCTCGATTCTCTCCATCATCATCATTGTTATCGTTCAATCGAAGCTGTTTGTTTTTGATTTTGATTTACATTCTTCGAACTAATCAACGTTCAATAGATTGGTATGAATGCTAGTCGATTCTATTCGGATTTTGAGAATGAAATCGAAAATATTATTATCATTGGACCGTACCAAACTGTCCACTCGATAATCTACTCTTTCATTTTGAGTTTCCAATTACTAATAAGTCCTTATCTTTTTTTTTTTTTTGCTTTGCTCTTTTTTTACTCTGATATTATATACTTAGGACAAATGAAAGAAATCTCTTTGAATCTGGTCTACGAGTGAATCCAAACAATACTAAGTTATTGAATAATCTGGCACGTATCTATGAGATCGATAATCAAACAATACCGAATGCGATCGAGCTCTATCGAAAAGCAATCGAGTAAGTTTTTAACCGCTGGAAAGAATAAAAATAGATGGATCAAAAGAAATAGTCCAAACGAGATTGAGATAGAGAAAGAAAGAGAGAGAGAGAGAGAGAGAGAGACAGAGCTAAGATGTTTGTTTCTCAGTGAAAGCAAGAATGGAAAAATCTATGGGCCCTAAAAGAAAAATCGGATTCTAAGAGAAAAGAAATGGAATAGGAATACATATCGTTCAATGATGATTGAAATATTTTCTCCTCTCTTCGATGCTATTTCATCGATCTGATATTCTTTCAAAAATATCAATGTGTGATCGAATTTGAGATTCATTCAACCAAAATAGGTCCTTGAAAATAGAAAATATCAAAGAGAGAGAGAGAGAGAGATAGTGAACGAAAACATCTTCATCTACTCTTTCTTTCCAGCTTTTCTCTAGAATAGTTATCTCTTTGAATGAATTTCTACAATCTGTTCACTTATCGCTTTTTTTCTCCATTATTTGTCTCTTTTCTCACAAAAAATCCTCTCAATTCCAGAATAGAATCGAAAGATCTTCGAAGTTATCTCAATCTGGCGAATCTATTCGCATCGAAATTGGAGGATAAGAAATCAGCGGAGCAATTGTATCGCCAAGCGTTGTATCAGATCGATTTAGATCAATCGAAATCTCATCAAAGACAGCAAACAATCACACCATTACATCTAACAGTTTTGATTAGATTAGCTAATCTATTGAACGAAGATCCACTTCGAACGGATGAGCTTCTGGAGTTGAACAGAAAAATTTTGAATTTTCAAACTAAAATTATGCAAAAGACAGCAAAAGAACTGCCATCTTGTGTCGGACAATGTAACTATAATATGGATCCAAAATTTTTAGACCAATTATATAACGTAAGAGTCTGGCAGATTTGGTTCCGTTACGAATTAATTGAGATTTTCTTCCTTTTAGCTTGGAGTTTTGAATTACCGACAAGGCCATTTAAATAAAGCGTTGAGCTATTTTGAGCAAATTTTATCATTGAATCCTCTGCACGAGAATTCTTTGCTCACTTCGGCACGTATCATTCGTGATGAAAATATTGTCCCTTTGAAACAGATCGCTTATGATCGGTTCAATCAATTGATGGAGTTAGGATCGAAAGATTCCACAGTCTATTTCGAGATGGCTGGTAAAGCACTTAAAGAACATAGATTTTTCGAAGCTAAAAATCTATTCCAAGAAGCAATCGATAAGAGTGGATCGTTTCTTGAAGCTCATTACAATTTAGCCTTGTTATTGATCAAAGATCTCAATCCTTTGAAATCGAATCAATCATTGAGATTTCGAAATCTTCAGAAAGCGATCTATCATCTTGAAAATGTTCTTCGATTGGATCCGGAACATGAGAATGCAATGTTCTTATTAGCGGAGATCTATTCCGATGATCCGTTGACATTCGAAAGATCTGAAGCATACTATCAAATGATTTTGGATCGTATCGATCCCTTGAATCCCAGAGCTAGACATAATCTATGTGTGTTGAAACATCGACAAGAACAAATACAGCAATCAATCGATTGTTTCGCTAGTATGATCGAAGAATTAAGGTCTAAAAATCGAATCGATCTCGAACATCTTCATTATGTCGAAGAACAGATTCAGCTTCTCTTAGACCGACAACATCGATCGTCATCATCATCCTCGTCATCTTTTGATAATTCTGATCATAAGAATCTCAACCAAAAGAAACAACCGGACGATTTACATTCGATTAATGATCATTCAAAACAAAACTATATCAATCGAACAAGTTTCGAATCGAAGCAAATGATACATATGCAACAAGAGGACATATCATCTCCGACATCATCATCATCATCATCGCCACAATCGACATCAATTCTTGAGTCTAAAAATCCTCTCTCAAAATTCATAAATCTTTTCGTTTTCAAATAAGAAAGAAGAGAAAACAAAATCCATTTTGTTGCGAAAAATTCATAAAAAAAAATATTTATCCAAAAAGAAAAGGGGCAAATTTGGGGAACGAATGGAACAATCAGGAGAGACCAAAATAGAATTCAAAATGAAGATTGCTAGTGAGAAAAAAGCGCATCTATGGCTTCAGATCTAGAGGAATTTTTGATTCAATTTCCAAATAAATTCATAGCTTTGTGAAAATGCGGAAAAATTTGGAAAGAAGCAGACAAAATGCAAACGAACTGCTTAAATTATACAGAAATGCAAAAAAAAAAAGATGAAATTATTCTGGAATATTTTTGATGATGTTTTTTTTTTTTTTTTTTAAATTCATTGTTATTTTTTCTTGGCAATTTTTATTTTTCTATTTTTTTTTTTTTTTTTTGTATAAGCTTAAAATGGAGAAATTTGAGAAATAAGAGAGAAAAAAAATAAATTGCTTTATTATAATAAAAAACAAATTTTTCTCTGCCTTTTTGGTTCTAGGATCTCATTTTTCTGTTCGCGGAAGTGAATAGCATCTTGTAACTTCACTGCATAAACTTTTATAGCATTCTTTTTCAAGATTTGTTTGGGAACTGTTCGGATCTTTTTTTTTCATCCTTTAATCAATTGCTAAAATTTTAATGATTTAAATCAAAAAAAAAAAAAAAAAATTCACTAAAAAAAATCTGGAACATTTGATTGAGACTAGGCTGATGTGGTCGATACTAACTGTTCTTTAGTCTTTTTATTCTCTATGAAAAAATTGTCTCCAAAGTTTTTTGAAAGCAAAGAGTAGCCATTAATGATCGATTTAGATTTTCGTTAATATAGAAACATAATTTAATTGGAGGGCTATTTATAACCCAATCATTTAGGTTCCTTGACGATTCCGTTTGAGATAATCAAATTTTTGAGAATTCGATTATTTAATCTAGATTTTGTTTAGAATCGAGGGGTAAAATCAAATAAATTTCATTTTTACGATCACATTCTTCCTCTTGAAAAAGAAAGTCTTCAATTTTTGATCTAAATAAATTCTTTTCATTCTTTTTCTCTCGATTCTCGAAACTAATTGTAGGAACGAGACAATTGATTGAAATAGTGACAATCTTTGTCCACTAAAGTATGGGAGTTTTAGCCACAGAAATCGAGCGATTACGTAAAAATCTTCAGGCAGAGGAGAAGAATTTGGAGAAAAATTTCCACGATGAATGTAATCAATTAGAGGCGACAATGCAATCGGAATTGGAGAAGGAAAAAATTTACATCGAAAATTGTACCGAAATCGAAATCGGTAAATTGAAAGAGGAGATTGAAGCAAAAATCGAAGAGCTATACAAGAATCGTTATAAAAATCTAGAGAATGAAATGTTAGTGAATGAACCAAAATTGATGTCGAACGAAAAAGAACTAGTTTCCGCTCAAACAAAACCATTATCTATGGAGATGATCGAGATTGAGCTACAAAAAGATCGTGAACAATTTCGTAAAGAAGCTAAAGAGAGACGTGAACGTTTCGATGAACAAATGAAAATGTTTTTCAAATTCGAAGATCCAAAACGGATTGAATTTCTGAAGAAAAACATTGTACCATTAGTGAATGCAGCTGAGATCAAACGTATTACGGATGAATCGACGTTAGAAACACGATATGATCTTAAAATCAATCGTAACGCGATTCGTTTGGGACCATCTTGGGCCCTGTATAAGGCCACCTATCAAGATCAATCGGTTGTCTGTAGAATCTCTGTCGTGGCGAAATTACCAACTGAAATTAGGTTTGATTTTTTTTTCGCACGCTCGATTTTAGAAGCTCTTTTTAATCTTTAATTTGTATTGTTCTCCATTTTTTCTGGCTTTTTTTTTTTGCTACTCTTCATCCAGAACAAATCTCAATCATGCGTTTCAATGTTATCGATTTCTAGCCGAGAGACCACAACATGAATCAATCGTTCGATTGTATGAGGTTTTTGCTGATGAAAAAAAGCTCTACATTGTGATGGAAGAGCATGATCCTGATAATCTTCATCAAATCATCTATTCGAAGCGACGAAGTTCTGCACTGAAACTATCCGATATGAAACGTTGGTTCAGACAGATTAATGATGCAATGCTATTCATTCATAACTATGCAATAGCTCATATGAATTTACGATCGGAGAATGTGATTTTCGCGACACCAGACAGAAACGTTCGCTTGATTGGCTGGGACCGTGCGTTTTGTTATTTCAATTTAGATCAAGAGAAATTCATTAAAGCACCATCGATTCAACCAGCGATCTATAACGATCATATGCCTTCTGAATGTTTCGAGGATAGTTTCGATCCGTTTCGTGCCGAAATATGGAGTCTAGGTTTTTTGATGTACGAGACAGTCAGCAAACAAAATCCAAGACGTCAGATTTTGAAAGAGACAAAATCTCGATCGATTCTAAGCAAAGCAAAAGATATTCATACCTTTAAAAGTCCACAGTTTGATTTCGATCAGATTACCGATGAAACATTAAGAGAATTAATAAGGAAAATTCTAGAAACTCGTATTCCATTCAAAGAGATTCAATTGATTGATTTTTGATATTCGAATTAATTTGATTATCGAAAGAGAAAGAGAGCAAGATGGCCGATGGAGAGCGAAAAAAAAGTGGAGAGAGAAAGAGGAAATCTGATCAATCCTAATCATTTTGAAATTTTCTCTTGACAAATTTTCCTCACTCTTGGGCCCCATTATTGATCCATCAGAGAACAATAAACAAAAAAGATCAGTTTCGCAATTTCGTTTCTTTTTTTCTCTGATTCTATTTTATGTTCCATTTGTTTCAATATATTTCAACACTTGAAACCTAATTATTGAGATCTGATTCGAATGAATTTTTTCCAGGCAGTTCTTGTTTCTAAGTGTATAAATCAAATGAAAACTCTCCATAGAAAAGAAAAAAAAAATTCTCGGTCAATCATCTGCTCTTCGATATCCTCGAAGGTTGATGACATTTGTTAGGTTTCCTGTGTCTTCTGGACGATTTTCTCTCTGTCGAACACACTGGCGTTCGGATGTAAACTTGACCATTGAGCGATAGCCATTGCAACGACAATCGTTTACATCGAAAAGGAATATCTAGTTACGTTATTCTTTTTTTTTTTTTGATTTGAATCCAATATTGTTGATTATTATTGCGAAATATAAATCGTATTAGATGATGAATATGGAAAATGGATGAAAAATTCTTAAAAAATAGTTTTGCTTCAGTTGTTTTGATAATTTCATTCTTGATTGTGATCGAATCTAAATGTTTTAACAATGCTGATCAGCCTAAATTATCTTGGAATCATCATCAAAATCGTCCAGAAACCATTGTTGATTTTGGTGATGATTTTCTCGATCTTCATCGTGGATCAAATCTGACCCTGAAATGTATGGGTACCATTAAATCGTCTCGATATTTTCAACGCCGAAATTTGGATGAATTTAAAATCCATTGGATTCTGCCTGAATATCATCCGGTAATGATTTGTTCTAAAATTTAGTCCGAATGACCTATTGAATTTTATAATTGTTCGCATTGAAACCTCAGAATTTTGATAACCAATTACCAGAATACATTCAGATTGTTGAGAATGTAACCGTTGCATCTAGAAATGATATCAAAAGCAATGAAGAAGATATTCTAATCGAAAGCATTCTGTTCCTAACCGAGATCGAATTCAATGATGTCGGTTTTTTCACATGTTCCTATTCAAAATATTTAGCATCAATCGATGAACAAATCACAACTAATTCGAATCAATCAAATAGTATCTATGTTTTTGTTACAGGTAAAAAAAATCAAAATAGAGAAGAAGAATTCGAATTCTCGAAATCGATTACGAACTCACTTTTTTGTTCTTGTTTTTCGAAACTAATTCCAAGCAGATTTCGAGAATTTAAAAATCAGTTCGATGCCAGTTATGATGGGCATCCGAGGACGTCCAGGAATGATTGCATGCCGGCCAACTTCGTCGAAAACGATTGTTAAACTTTTTCAATTTGAAACTATTAACAAAAATCGCAATAATTCTCTACAATCATCATCATCATCTTCTTCAAGAGAACTAAGATCGATGGTTTTGTCCGAGAAGAGACGTTGGAATTATCTCCATAACGATTGGATCTCGTTCGAAAATCTTGTCGCTAAATTTGATTCTAGACGGGGTTTTTTGTTACCGAGAATTCTCAGTGAAAAGTTCGTTTGTGAATTTAGCTTATCGGTCGATTCAATTTCATCATCATCATCATCTTTGTTACCGACGATGCCGTCAACGATAGTATCATCATCATCGTTCTCATCTAATGAAATCTATGCAAACAACAGATCTGCCGAGACAAATATTGATTTTACAATTAATGAGAATATTATGATACATTTCACAAGTAAGAAATTAAAATAATACTTTGCAGATTATGGAATGAGAATTTCGAAATTGAAATTTCAAACTCTCTCTCTCTCTCTCTCTCTCTCTCTCTTTTCGATCCAAATTTTCATAAATTTCAAATTTCTTTCCAAACTATCTTTCGATTGTTTTTTTTTGCGTCCAACACAATCCAAGATGGAATCGAATACGCACAAAAACCTACAATAATTCCTTCGAGATCGATGTATGCGTTTGAAGGCGAACTTTTCCAATTAAGTTGTTTGGTTGAGAAACATCATTCAAGTCAAATCTATATGAAATGGATTGTTCATCAATCTTGTCGTCACAAAAACGAGGTTTGATTTTTTTTTTTTTTTGATTCCAAATGAAGTGAGAGAAAAATTCTTAGTTTTATCTGGAATTTGAAGAATTTTTATGGCCCTGAGGCCTAGACTCTATCGCAAGAATATATTTGTTTTCGATCTGAATTCTCAACTCTCTTTCGTTCTTGGATTTAGAATACTTCTTTAGGCTCATTAATCAATAATAGCATTTTATTTATTTATATTTCATTCTCGATGATTCAATTCCGATTTTTATACCTATCAGATCAATCAAAATCTCTCCATTAAGATCAGTGATGTTGAAACTACTTTTCTTGGCGAAGGAAAAGAGAGAATTCGTTCCAATATTACTTTGATGGATCTATCAGCTAGTGAGCAGAATGGTTCCATTCTAGAATGTCTCATCAATGATGTTTCGATGGCAAACAAATCGAATAGATTTCAATTAATCATTTATGGTCAGTCTAATTTCTCAACCACCTTTTTGTATTCATTTGTTTATTCAAACGTCTCATATCGGAATACTTAGATGAACCATCTTTAGACATTGAGCTAGGATTGGAGTCAACCAGTCAGATTGTTCGATGTAATTCAGATTGGAGTTTACGGATCGATTTGAAATCGAAACCAAACGATTTGGATGCAATCAAATTGCTTTGGTTTAAATCTAACGATAGAAATGAAACGAGAAAATTATTGAGTACAATCGATCAACGTGATTGGAATCGGATCCGAATTGCAACAAAATCATCTCAAAGTGGAGCAATACAGACAGAAATCTTCATAAAACATTTAGTACCGATGGATTCTGGTGATTACATTCTTCAAGCTAATCTACTCAACGGTTTAATAATCAAAAATCAAACAATTAGCTTGAGAGTGCTAGATTGCACAATCGGTAATGGATTCTTTTACAAATTCAGTCGTTAAAGAAAAGAAAAAAAAGAAATAGCAATATATTTTTTCCTTCTAACTCTTTTTTCGAATTCTTACGAAACGAAATGGTGGGGAATTGAAACAAAAAACAGGTGATCTTGATGAATATTTTATGCTGTATATATTTGCGATCGGTTTCATAATCATCATTATGATGTTATTTATTCTATTGTTGGCCAATCGAATCCGCATCGAAAAGGTAAACACAATTGATTCAATGCATTTCGAATCGATTTCGAAACAATGATACTTGTACCGGAAGCCTTTCTTGATTAATTATTGTCTGATTTATTCTGACTGTTGATTTTGCAGAAAGCGAATCATGACCTTGAACTTCTCAGTATCAATCTATTTGCTGCCGATAAAATCTCCAACAAAGATCCCGTCTTGCTGGAAGACAATAACAATCTCCACTCAAAATTGATAAACGAACGAATCGATTTGATTCGATACGATCCAAAATGGGAGATCAATTTAGATCGAATCAAATTCACACAAAAAATTGGACAAGGTGTCTATGGGAAAGTGTTCAAAGCGATTGCGATCGATATTCGACCCTATCCAAAAGTTTACGATCTACTTTTGGATCATCCAAATCCCTTTGATGCTGGTCCATCAGAAGACGGACAGACCAAAACGATTGTGGCGATCAAAATGCTTAAAAATCATCCAACAATGGATCAACTTCGATCACTTTCACGTGAACTCAAAGTGATGAATTACCTTGGTCATCATATCAATGTAGTCAATCTACTTGGAGCTTGCACAACCAGATTGATCAAAAAAGAGCTCTATGTTCTCATGGAATATTGTTGCTTAGGCAATCTGCAACAATTTTTACAGGAGAAAAAAGCTTCTTTCATCACTAGATCAACGCTTCAGAATGAAAATGAAAAACGAAGAGCTATTCTGAACGTTGAAAGAAATTCAATTATCGACAATGATCATCGGGATCTGATGGGCTCAGATTCGCACAAAAAGCATTCCGAAATACGCTCTTGTGAGTGTTTCAGATTTCATTGTTGTGCAATCGTATTCGCTAATTATTTCATAATTGGTTTTCATTGCTAAAATTAATCGAAACTATATTTTCGAACGGAAAGATTCCGATTCAAAAGAGAATAAAAAGGAACAATTCCTCATAGACCAGACTCCAGAGAATAAGCTCAAAGTTTTCGAGAATAATATTGCCAGAACAAATCTCGTCGATGAAGAGAACATATTGAGAATGGAGGATTTAATTTTCTTTGCCTATCAAACAGCAAAAGGAATGGATTTTCTGTCCAAAAGAAAGGCATTTATTAGTACTATCATAATAATTATACTTTGTCTGTATTGATTTTGTTTTTCGAAACTTTAAATCTCTAGATTATTCACAGAGATTTAGCTGCTCGAAATGTTCTACTTTGTCGGGAACGTATTGTGAAGATCTGCGATTTTGGACTAGCGGATGATCCAGAATCTGTACTAGACCAAACTTTTTCGTCCACTCACAAGACAACGCTATCACCTTCTCCATCGTCCGCTTCATCGTCGAAGAGAAAACAAGAGAGATTACCGGTAAAGTGGATGGTAATTTCAAATTAAATTGACTACAACAATTTTCTAATCTATTTTCGTAACGCAATTTTTTTTATAAATTCAAAATCGAGCGATTGTTTATTTTTTTCTTTTTTTTTCTATTTCCTCTTCTTTTCGAAACAAAATATTCCCAAAAAAACAAAACTGTTTCTATTAAGGCTTTGGAAACATTATGTGATCAGCCTAGATTCACAACTGAATCCGATATTTGGTCCTTCGGAATATTCTTATGGGAGCTATTCAGTCTAGGTTCTCCGCCATATGGGGATCAAAAATTTGATAAAAATCTTTTACAAAAACTTCGCCAAGGATATCGGATGTCAAGACCTGAATATTCACCGAATTTCGTGTACGCATACCTTTTTTTTTTCTTCGCCGAATATATTTTTCGAAATTTTTCATCTCTGAATACGTAAATCGTAACACTAAGGATCTAGCTCTCCAAAATATTCCGCAATAGTCTAGGAAAAGAGCTAAAAATAAAATGCAATAAACAAATAGCAATAAAATAATTGATATAATAGCTTGAGGTTGTTGAAGTAAAGGGGCTTCAAAACACTTCAATGAGTTTTCACTGAAGACTTCTTTTGATCATATTATGAAACGAGAGAGAAAATGAGAGCAATGAGCAAAAGAGAGTCGAATATTCTCACAAGGGCCTCTAATAATAACTCTA
The DNA here is from genome assembly GCA_020844145.1 of Sarcoptes scabiei. Classification (NCBI taxonomy): domain Eukaryota; kingdom Metazoa; phylum Arthropoda; class Arachnida; order Sarcoptiformes; family Sarcoptidae; genus Sarcoptes; species Sarcoptes scabiei. The sequence continues at coordinate 1,916,835 of CP080483.1, read as the reverse complement.
AAGCTGCTTCCGACATCATTGTCGATTTCTAGGTGTTAGATACATCGTGATTCGCTCATAATCTCTATCTTTTTTTTTAATGAATATTTACTTTTTGTTTTTTTATTTTTACTATTTCTATGATTTGCGCTCGAAATCTTTAGCTATGATTTGATGCTACATTGTTGGTCAAAGATTCCAGAGAGACGACCAAAATTCAATGAGATGGCTGAGGAATTCGCTAAACATTTAGATTTGGATCTTTTAAAAGTAATGGCATCGTTGAGATAAGAAGAGAGCATTAATTTGCTTTTGTGTTGACAATAAACCATGGAAGAAGAAAAATAGCCCATATAAATAATTTTTTCTCTTTCTCTTCTCTTCTTCTCTATCTTTGCCACATGGAACCATTCAAATCGCAATGAACAATTTCGCTTTTATTCGAATGTTTCGGTTGAATGTTTCACATTCCTTTCCATTCGATTCGATTCAATCTGACGTTTGCCTTCGCGATTAGAATTACAAACGAATAGCAAAACTTTACCGTAAAGCTAATTTTACAGATTTCGATGTGGATTTGGAAGATGATGAAGATGATTTGAATTCGATCGATTGCCATCAATACGAAGGATTCGATTCGATTAATCTTATCAGTTCAACCAAGCGTAATGATCCAATTGCATTAGCTAAGACAATTTTGAAAGATGATGATGAAGCATTTAATGGCGATGATGATTATCTCTACATGTCTGATGGTAGACTTTCGGATCCAATCAGGATTAATGAGGATTTTCGATTGGATTCTCTAATCACCGATACAATCCATTCAAAGTATCACCATCAAGGCCAACCAAAAAAATTCAATATGGAAGGCGATAACGAAGAAGAAGTCTCGATTTTGATGGAAACACATTTTTGATTAGCTTTTGTTTGTTGTTGGTTTCGATTTTAATTTGTGATCTAATTTTGTTTTTTTGTTACATTTTTCTATCAAAAGTCTTGAATAAAGTAGAGCATGTGATTGATTCGAAATTGAATCCCTCTATAGATCACAATCAATTCAATCGTTTTTTTTTATTTAATTAAATAAATCTTAGAATCAATCCAAAAAAAAAAAAAATAATCCAATACCAGCATTGATCTTCGATAATTTGAACTATCAATCAATCACGTTTTTTTGTTTGCGATGAGAAGATTTGAGTGAGTTTTTGTTGTAGATTTCTGCAAAGTAGTATCAATTGTGATCCAAATTCCGATGTCTCCATCAATACAATCAATCGTTTAAGAATTTCGAGAATTTTATTGATCAACTCTGATGGTGTCATTTGTTTCGTCATCAATTTCACCACAAAGATTCGTATGATTTCATGCAGAACAAAAATCATAACAAAATAGAAAAGTAATAGGACTCGTACAATAAAATTATAGTGGATATATTGTGATGTATCGAGAATGCTGGTGAGATGGTACCAAAGAAGAGGAGCGGTGACAACTTGTACAGCGAAAACGTTCCAATTTTTTTCCACCATCTCTACCCAATACTTTGATGGCATCATTTGAATGATTTTCTCCTTGAAAAAATCCAACATCTTTTAATTTCGAACCGGTTCCGAATCTTCAATTATGAAAGAACTATCTTCGATCTTGAAAGTGTCGCAAACGAACAAATTCGATGATCAAGAATTAAAAAAAAAAAAAAAGAAGCGAAAGAAAATTCTCTATATTAGAAATTCATTATTTCAAAAAAAAACAGCAAAAGTCTGGGCTCTAAAACGATTTGTAGCTCACTCATTAAATAATCAAATCGTTAAAGGGTTGGATTATGATGATGGATCAAAATTGAATGCTAAACTGATTTATTGAATGAAAGAGCGAAGACAGAGAAAAACTAAGAAAAAAAAGTATCTAGATTCACTTACAAAAAATGGTTCCAGCAACCGAACAAGACTCAATCGATTGGGTTTTTGTATCTTTCTTTTCAAACAAAATTACAACAATAATTATTATTGGATTCGCTCAATAAACGGAAATCTTGGTTGAAAAACAATTTTCAAAAAAAAAAACTCAATGCCAAAATAAAATAAATTCTCTAAGCTTTTATTCTATCGAATTTTTCTCAATTTAGGCCCTAGAAATTTAATTAGAATAATTTCATCCTTAACTAACTTTCCCTTTCATCATCCTTCTATGCCAGCATTTTCGGCCCTGGCAGCTGCTTCCAAGAATTAAATTTCGATCTAATTGATCTCGAAATTGCAAAGGATAGACGAGAGCAAAATTTAATTATTTTCTTGATGATTGCATTCTCGTTGTTTTTTTTTTCGTTCCACACAATCAATTCATTGCTGCTTGTCATTGAAAACTACTGTTCATCTTCATCTCGATCCAATTCAAAATCGAAATGGATGGATTCATATCAATGCAATAATCAGTGAATTAAGCAAATTTCATCTGAAAACTCTAATGATTTTTTGCTTTTCTCTCTCTCTCTCTCTCTGATCTGTTTTTGTTTAGCATCGAGCGATAAATAGTTTCTCTCCTCGGAGGCGAGAAAAAAAATCTGTATCGGTAATGAACAGATATGCGAAGGTGTTTGCATCCGAATCGAATGAATGGGTTTCGATCAAAATTTGATCTACATTGGATCGAGAATACTAATGAAACAATCAATCAAAAGATTTTTTTTTCGTGATCCAATGAAAACAAACACAAACACATCACCGATATTACGAATTTCAAAACGAAATCAAAACAAACAAACAAATCATAAGCAGAGTGGGTGGTGAGGCAAAAACAAAAAGGAAATAAAAACAACTGAGAACTGGCAAGGAAAAAGATTCAAAACACACCCTCGACAATTCTCCTCCACATCGATTGGCAGTGACATCAAGCATTCTCGATCTGCATCACTTCAATTCTCGATTGCGTGGCCGTGAATTATTCGGCCCATTCTCTTTCGATCTAGCCATTTTTTTTTTGTTTTTTGTTTCTTTCCGTTTTATTCCCTAGGTTTGATAATGATAACTTGAATCACTTTTGGTATTATTAATATAATGGATATTATTATTATTATCTTCAACGCTGTTAGTATTATTATTGTTAATACTGGATTGATTTAGAATGTTTTGGCTGTTGAAACGTGTCCGGAATACAATCTTCAACGAATCGGATGAATTATCACAAGTGTAGAGATTTTTTTGATTCGATTGTTGTTGCTGTTCGATTTTTTGTTGATGTTGATGATTATGGCGATGATGGTGATGATGTTGATTCAGTTTCGATGATGGTGCGGAAAGAATCAAATTCATTCCATCGATACGATAATTAAGTTGATTGTTGTGATCCAATTCGAACCATTTTCGATGATCGGATTGCTTGTGATGATGATCGCAATGATTTTGATTAGAATTTTGAGTTTGAAACGAATCACCCGCTAGTTTTGATTCTAACGAACGAAATATCTTTGGATTTCGATTTTGTAGATCAAAATGGTGACCATTGATTGCCGAGTGTTTCTCTGGATGATGACGAGTGCCTTGAATTTGTGGCGATTTGTCAGAATTTTTTTTAAATTTTTTATTAAAAAATGTAAGAAAACAAAAAAGATTTGTGCAACGAATCAAATGTTTAATTTCTTGCCGGTAATGATGGTTCAACCAGAAATAGATGAAAGGATTGTAGCAGACCGAGCTCATAGCGAACCAATGGCAGATGAAAAAAATATTTGGATCTTGAATAAGATTGCTCGCGGAAGAGAAATCTGAATTCAAATGATAGATATTCAAGGGGAGCCAACAGATCGAGAAGACGCCGACAACCAACGCCAACATTTTGATGGATTTTCTCCTCGACCGTTCTCTCAATTGATTTATACTGAATTGATAACTTTGTGAAAGTGTTTTGTTCGAATTTGAGAGACCAACAACAGCCGACTGGAAACTGTATTCCGTAGAGGAATTCGATTTATTAGTACTATTATTAGATGCTGCTTGCTGGAAGCTTTTCACTTGATTTTGTTCCTGCTGTTGTTGTGGTTTATGGCAATGATGATGATGATGATGATGATGATTATGATTAGACAAGGTGAAATATTTGGAATTTTGTGCAAATTGTTGCTGTGCTTGATGATGATTCGACCGATCATCTAGGTGATTTTGTGATAATGATTTAGGTTTAGACAAACGGCTCCAAATATAGAAGCTGATCCGGATGTAAGCGAAAGTTGTGATCGAAAGCGGAATTGCGTATTGAGTCAGAAATGTAAATAAAGTGACAGAACGGCGATAAATAATTTTAGGTTTCGGATAGATCGCTCGACATCGATGCAAATCAGTGTGATCTGCAATCTCCACAACACGATTGAAAACAACGTTTGGGATCGAAAAAAGACCGGAAACGATCCAAATGAAGAGAATTGTGAAAACTGTCGGAAGATGAGTTGTGATTCGCTTATTCAAAGGATTGATTATGGCTTGATAACGGTCGATGGCGATGATTGTCATCGTCAAGGTTGAGACATAGCTTTTGGAATTTTTTTATCCGGTTCCGTTTGCGTAATTCAATTGATAGCAGCCACACCCAACGATCAAGGAGGGATAAAAATCATCACAGTGATGGGATGAGGAAAGCGATAATCAAAGATGGAGTAGAGATCACATTTAGACCGTTGAAATTTCATCATCAGATCACAGACAAGAGACAGACAAGAGAGAAATAGAGCGAAAGGAATAGAGAAAAAAGTTAAAGATGATTACTTTAAAGTTTCAGTAGATTACAACATGATTAATTAAGATCAAGTAATGCAGATTAGTTTCTATGTGCATCTGTTTCTATCCTACTAGAATAAACAGTTGCAAAGTTTCGGCCAACTTCGAATTAGAAGTGCGAAAACATCTTCGAAAAAAAAACGAAATTCTAGATCAGAGTGTTACGGAATTCTAGATTCGAGCTCTAGATCGATGAAGTCATAAATTTACAAAGTATCAGAGCAAAAAAAAAACCAATCTTCTCTTTAGAACATTGTCTTTGGGTTCCAAATCGGCAAAATTTCTAAGCCAATATAACTTTCGATCAGTGTGGATAGATTCTAAATGTAATGATTGAGTACTTTGAGAATTGCGTAGGCAGAAATTTCATTTTTGTTATCGAACTACTCAAAAAAAAAAAAACAACAGCTAAATTGATCATCTTGATCATTAAAGAGAATGATGTGAATGAGGTGTTGGAAAATTTTCCAATCTCCACACAAAACTCTTCAAAAAGAAGATAAAGTGTCGAAATGAAATTTAACTTTGTCAAGAATGATGAATGGCGAGATGGTTGTGATTTATTTATTTGTCAATCAAATCAAAATTGATGAAACTTTCATCGATGATCAATCTGAATCTATTTGGTTTATTATTTTGAGGATATTTAATGAATGCATTATTGTTTCACGAAGAAAAACTTTTTTCCAATAGACTTATTCGAAATCGAACTATGAAGTGAAAAGAAATGGGATCGAAAGAAAAAAAGTTTGAGAAGATCCAAATGAACAATACTAGACTGCAACTCTGTGATGAAATCTAGAAAATTTGTCACCCACACGCCTATATTAAAATGTCCGAAAATCAATTTGATTCTAGATAAAAAGAGTATCAAACAAATTGGAATTGGAAAAAAAACTCGACCATCATCTTTTTCGAGTATTTTTAGGAGAAAAAAAATGGAATTTTCTCTGGAATAGTTCGAAACGCATTGTATGCGATGAAATAAATTCTTTCTAAAAAGTTAATGTGTAACCATGCGTCTTTCCAGTACCAATAAATCCAGAAAAGTTCAGTGTTTTTTATGCCTCACAGTTACATTTAAAATCAATTTTATTCAGTGGAGCTGAAAACATCGAAAAATTCTTCAATCAATCAAAGCGATCCCTTCTTTGACTATCTCTAAACGATTTCGAATGCAGACATGCATAAATGTGAACGATTAATGAAAAAAAAAATTCAAAAAAAAAAAAAACAGCAAATAAACTTAGAGAAGAAATTAACTTACACAGAGGTCACCTGAACGAATGGAACCAAAATGCACAGAAACGATCCGAACGGCCATTCTTCGAGCAATATTCTAGCGATATTGAACGGTATATTGATGCAGGTCATCAAGAGATCAGACAAGGCTAGATTGGTCATCAACAAATTGGTAGAGATACGCATTCGTTTTCGTTTGAAAACAACATAACAGATTAGAAGATTACCGAACAATGAGACGACCACGATGGTTAAATAGAATGCAATAGTTAACGTAGCACGTCTTGTCAATGTTGCCTTGTATGATGGTGGATAGTTTTCTGGATTCAACAAGGCACGTATGTTATGCCATGTAGCCGATAGATTTGTAATGTTCTCCATCGATATTGACAAACGATACTGTCGAAGAGGATTCCAGTGGATTGAGAGAAGAGAAAGATGAGATTGAATCGTTTGATTATGTCACCGATTTCAAATTCAATTTCTTCGATTCAAAATCGATCCTTAGATGTTCAACATTGTCGCTGTCGGTTTTTTGAGCTGAATGATTTCGATCGAAAATCTCCTATTTCATATTCAATTCATTTAGGTTTTATAGTGAAAAATGACCGAAAAGAAATGTCTAGAGAGTTATCACAAACAAAAACACAATGCATCACTCTGTTCTTATCACAGAGAATTGATGAAAGAATTTCAATTTTTGTCAAAAAAGCCTTTCAAGCTTCAATCAATCGGATCAAAATCCAAATGGTACGATTTTTGAAACTTCATATTCTAGTCTTATTTGGATCAAACCTTACTTGAATGTATGTGTGTGAAAAATCCCAGAGAGACCAAGGTAGAGGTCTAAAAGTGAGTGTTTCGGATCTCGACGTCTCGATTCGATTGGATCGCTTGAGGAACAATGAGGAAAAACTCTATGGGAAAACTTATTGAATCGAAGAGAACTAGAGCAAAAGTTGTGAATCTTTCTGTACTGCATAGAATATGGCCATAAATTGAATAGAAAAAGAACCTAGATCTAGCATTCTGAAGCAATGTGTCATCGCTGTGAAATACTGCTACGCCACTCTTTCATTGGAACATGGCATCAACGAATCAATCAAATCAATTTGTTATAGAGTCTTCGAGATTTTCAAACATTAAGATTTTAATATCGAAAATTCGAATCGATGAATTCTAGACAAATGCAAACATTTAATCTCTAAACCATTGTTATTATTAAAACCATCGATCTGATCTTGCTTCTCTTCTTATTCTCGAAACACAGAGAGTAGGAAAGAAGAGATTAGAATCAAAGATTACGATGAACAAAAATTCCAATTTCTCTCCACTGACACATCAAATTTGAATGATTTTTTTCTGCTCTTGGTTTCAAAATCTCTTTCCCCTTACCATCGAAATTCCTAAACGCAACGATTTTGTTGGGAAAACGAAAAAAAAAAAAATTCAATCAATTTATTCTTAAGAAAAGCAGCAAAAGATTTCCCATCTCATACTCTTCCTCATTTCTAAGAATCTTAGAAATTAACTGCAATTTATTAAAAGAGCTTGATTTGATTCAAATTTCTAGCAAAAAAAAATAATTAGATTCTGCTTTCTATTTCCTGTCTCGTCTAACAATGGATTATGAATCCTTTCCTCTATCATCAATTTTTTAATTTATTTTCACCAAATTTCGCCATCACTACTATCGAATCGGATCGATTTGAATTGAGATCAAATTACAAAGCTAAGGCGAGAAAAATCTGGAAAATTTTCAATTAGTTTAGGACCAGAAGAAAAAATTTAAGAATGTTACATTGTTGTAATCCAGACCAGTGGGATTAGAGAACGAGATTATCAAATTCTTTTGCTTATGTAAGAGAATGGATTCAAAAGATTAGTATAGAAATCCAAGAATGAAATCGCAAATATGAGATTCCATTGATTGATTGAAGAGAGATTCCATTGATCAAGGTCAAGATTTCTTGATCCGATTTGTAGCAAAAATCAACCGATAGCATAGATTGTAATTGTTGTGATACGATATTCTAAATCTTTTCACAAGATTATTAATTATTTTTTACCAATTTTTCACTTGGATTCATTTGCATTGAAAAACGGATTGAGAATTTGGTACAGATCCGATGACAAGGACAGAACGTAGCGAGATAGAGAATCGTTTTGAACGCGATTTCCAAAACAAATTTGATTCAATTATTATTATTACTAATATTATTATTCATCACAGTTTGGCTAGGATATCCCTTCTCTCTTTCCCATTTCGTTCCAATGCTTCGAATTCTTGCTATGAATACTGATTCAAATCAGACAAATAAACCTAGTTTAATGATGTGTAATGACAATAATGAGAAAATTATGGAAGGAAACCAGATTTTTATTCAGAACTTTTGAAGCTTTTTTGTTGAATCGTCATCACAACACCATTGTGAGACCAGACGAGACAGAGAGCGGAGAATTTTCAACACTGAAACAAATTTAAACATTGGAATTCAGACTTTCGTCTGATATCATTAAAAGCGGTATAGCGATTCAAGTGAATTCGTTTTCAATAGATATCCAGGAAAGAGAGGATTGAAAAACTCAATTTTGAGGCATTAGAATTTTTAATAATTGGAGCCACAATTTGGAAAAGACTGGGAAATTTCTAGCTTAATTGGTTCATTTGGATCAATCTAAATTATTAGCAACAAAATTCAGAATTCATTTATACCAATAACAATTTTATTGCAGAGATCAATCGGAGTCTCATTCCTCTTTTATCTAGAGTCAATGGACAGTTTTTAAAACCTCTAATGAGAATTTTCTAGATTTCAATCATACAAATATCAATGACCTTGTCACAATCAATTGCCTCATTCTTCTTCTGACAATTATTTAATCGATAAAACAATTTTCTCTTCAATCATTAAGCATCTGTTGAAAAATAACCTCAAGAAGGTTATTAAATCTGTACGTTCTTACAGACTTAATTCAATAACCTTCATTCTTACCCATAAAAATTTGTTTTTTTTTTTTATGACTCGAAACACCTCCAAAAAAGGACATTCTTTACACTTGGCATAACCCAAAGCACATTCTTTAAGCCAATTGATTTATAGCATTGATATTCGTGGGAACTTTTAAAATTTATTACTCTGTATCTTTCTGAGAAATCTACACATTATCATGTCATGAAATCAGAAACAGAACACAGATGGTAAGACATCCTCACAAAAATTTCCTATAAAAACCCAGACGAAATTTGTATTGGACAAGACACTAACAGAGTCTTCATCTACTCACACCAGATTCATATCCAATACGCTTTCTTGGATATCTCCTGCAGAACTTTGCTGATACTGGGATCGATACACTTCTCGGTCCACACTCATCAGATTTATACCCAATACTCTCACTTGGGTATTTTGGCTCAGCATCCTTTCTGAGTCACCGAGTCTTTACTCTTTGGTTTTCACTTGGATCCGCTACAGTTTTGGCATCCATACGCGTGGAACAACCTTAACCCTCCTGAACCTCATAACTGCAAAACTATCTCAAATTTATCCTGTCTTTAATCCTGAATCCAATTTCTTTTACCAATCTCGCTTATCCATCCATTTATTTAATCTAAATAAAATCCAATCGTTATTTTTATATCAACCACTCCTATTTACAACACATCGATGTTTTATTAAGGGGGAAAAATCTAGATAATGTAATCCGGAAGTAAAGAGTCACAGACAGAATCGATCCAAATGATTATTTAAAATGATTCAATATATTCCTATCGTAATTGATTCTCTCAAAAAATTTCACTAATAAATTCTTAAATTAACGACATCATTCGACATCATCGTCATTTGAACTATAGTTTAAATTGAATGAAATCCAACACAGATAGATTGTTCGAAGGTGAATAAATTTGATTCTAAACTAAAATCAAACAGTTAAATAATCGATCGTTTCATTGAGATCTATTCTAAATAATTGATTTCGATTGAAAAACACACCTCCAGTGATAATCTCAATCTACTGGAGACACATTAGGAACGTGTTTGAAAACAGGTAGCTTGTTTAGATGACAATCAACCGAATGTAATAGACATCAAAAACAATCAAAAAAAAAAAAACAACTTGAAATTGTATCGAATCCCATTATTGATAATGATTTTGAATTGAATAAAGATCTACTTCTCTCTCTCTCTCTCTCTCTCTCTCTCTCTCTCTCTCTCTCTCTCTCTCTCATTAATTCTCGTTCGAAACGAGATTGCTTGCATTAATCTGATTACAACAATTGAGATCAAAAACAATAGAGATAATATTGGTGAGGATTGAAATTTGTTGCAATGTTTTTTTTTCACTTTTTGAAGTGATCCTTGCATTCCTTATCATCCGGATACTGATACTGATAGGTGAAGATGATCAAGTAGAATCCACCTACCGTTTTTTTTTTTTTTGAAATAATTTTTTACGATTACTTATCAGTTTTGCATCTGGTTTTAATTAGATCAAATCTCATCAAATCGAATCGAAATAGCTAATCTTGTGGATTAGTTATCTTTCTCTCTTTTTTTTCCTCTAAATTTGAAGTGGATTTTCGTGTAGAATCATTTTCGATCAAAAATAGAAAGAGAGAGAGAGAGGGTTGTGTGTGTGTGTGTGTGTGTGTATTGCATAAAATTAAAAACCAAAAAAAAAAAAAAAACAAATTTCAAAACTTTTAGATTAAGGCGTACAATCTTGAGCGAAATTAAAGAAAAACCTTGACAATCAAAAACAGAAAAAAAACACAAAACTCTCCGCTAACCTTTGAGTGATTTGGTTTGAGTCGAAATCAAACTACCGAAAACCTCACAGTAATTATTCTGTTTTAAGTGAAATGAAAGCGAAGAAAAAAAATCAAACAATTCTTTCTCCAACGAATTCTATCCACACTGATTCGCGATGATTGAATGCGAATAATTTCAATGGACTAATTTAACTGATTCTGTTTATAATTAAAGGATTTGATTTCATAAACAGAGTTGATAATCAAATGTATCAAAGTCTGCAACGTTCTCGACGATCATCATCATCATCATCATCATCCTCACCATCTGCAACATCAACGCCATTTTCGTCATCTTCATTGAATCCTTCATCATCGTCATTACCGACAACCAGATCATCACTCTCTTCGCTAACATCATGTGTGATTGGGGAAAATTCCTTGATGGCTCACATCAATTGTCTCGATCAATTACAATCGATCGACACGATTGATTGTTCGAATAATTTAGATCGCATCGTTTATAATCCTATCACCACACCTCTTCATCAGTGTGATCACATTTTAGTCAAAAGCCAAATCAATTCTGATAGTTTGATTGATATTGATCATCATCGACCTCAGCAACACCATCGAAATTACAATCTAGACCGTGATCATGTTCATCATTGCAACTGTAATCGTTTTCATCACATTTCGAATCCAAAAAAATTATTCAAAATATTTCCAATTATGGCTTCTCTCTTGCTTATGGCATCGATGATGATGTTTTCGAGTGTTTGCTCTTTTCGAATCAATCAAACCATTGATGAACAATCATTCGATTACGAGGAGTTTGAAAATACAGATGATAATTCGATCGATACGATTGGACTCCTGGACCAAGAATCAACGCCTAGTAATTCGTCTCTGAAAAATCAAGATAAATATAGCTGTCTTACCGATCAGTGTATGAGTATCAGTGAAAAGCTTCACTCCTCAATGGATCTAGAGATTGATCCATGCAAAAATTTCTACCAATTTGCTTGTGGTCGATGGATTCTAGAGCATCCGATCCCAGCCCATCGAAATTCTTGGAGCCAATTCGAATTATTTGCTTTACTGATCCGTAACGATCTTAAAAGTAGGATTTTGAGATCAAATTGTGTTGTGATTTTTTACTAGAATGAATTTATAATTCCAATTCTCTTAGAACATTTGGAGAGTAAAGAAAAATTTTCCGATAAAAAATTGGCCAATATCTACAAAAAGCTTCGTCAATTTTACCAAGGATGTATTGATACTAGTATGTTAAAATTTTTTTCTTCGTAGTTAGCTGTGCCAAAATAATATGACTGAAATTATCTCGAATTATTTCTCCTAGAACAACGAAACAAAAATGGCTATAGTGAGTTGTATAGAATTATTGAAGAGTTAGGCGGTTGGCCGATGTTAGATGGAAAAAAATGGACCAAAACAAAAGAGGATTCTTTTCACTGGGAAAGAGCCTATGTCACTCTGGTTAGATTAAGCATCGATTATTTTATAAAGTTTGAGAAAATTTTAGATTTTCGTAACACTAGCAAGATCATCATCAAGGTTTGTTTGTCAATCAATTTTTCTAATTATTTGATCTTTTCCCAAATCTAAACTGTTTTATGGCTGATTCAAAAATTTAAACCTTCATTTTAGCTAGGACCTCCTTATCAAACATCGGAAAATATCATCAACTTACAATCATCATCGACAACATCAGCTCCGAAAGGGGAAAAAATAGAGAACAAATCTGCACCCGATCAAACATTGAATGGGCCTAAACGAGTCTATTTAGGAATGTTGAAAGAGCTACGGCAACAAAGAGAGAAAAATGATTCCAAACAAAACCAATATGATCTTGACGATCGAGAGCTATTGGAAGATATCGAAGGCGTATTCAAACTGCAAGAAAAGCTTGAAACAATCGTTGGACCAGTTTATTCGATGTCTTATTACCAAAATTATTACGAGAAACATTTGATGAATATTTCGGAGATCAAATCGATTGTCGGTTTCGATATCGATTACATTATTGAAAGGATTTTTCTTAGAAATCTTACCGATGATGAGATGATTTTTGTACCGGATATCAATTATCTAAGAGCATTGAGTCCAATCATGAGCCAAATTTCAAAACGGTTAGCAAAAGAAAAAAGAAACAAATCGATACAATTAAAAAATAGTGAAAAAGAGAGTCAATTCTAAAGTTTATTTCTTCCTTTTTCTTTCGAAAGTGTCCTAGCGAACTATTTCGCTTCCAATATGGTCTATCAATTTGGAAGACATACCACAACCACACTGATCGAACTGTTAGTTTCGAAATTGGATGCGCCCGAAGTGATCTCGAATATTTGCTATCAAGAAACGGTGAACTATTTGCCCGAGATTCTTGGCAAACTCTATCTTGATCTCTATTTTGATCGAAAAAATCGTAACGATGTCAAATTGATTGCGAATCTTTTGCGAGATTCCTTTCGGCAATTGCTAAAAGAGAGCAAATGGATGGATGAGAAAACGATCGGAGAGGCGGTGAAAAAACTCGATGCAATGTCGATGAATATTGGCTATCCAGAATGGTACAACAATGATGTCGCTGTCGAAGCATATTTCAAATTGGTTCGTTTCTTTTTTTTTTTTTTTTTTTTTTTTTTGTTAGATTTTCTTTTCGAATCTACTGCTCAATTAAACTAGCAATTCTTTCTACCTAACTCCAGTCTGCATAAATGAGATTTTCGTGGTGAAATTATTTTAATCCTTTTCTTTTTCTTCTTTTCCTTGATGATCTTATCGATCATTTTTGCTCTACTCGCGGATTATTTCAAACCAATTATTATGATGAAGTATGAAGAAATTGACGTCAACAATTACATCGGATCAGTGATTAGAGTAAATCGAGCTCAAGAACGTTTCCGATTGGAACCGTTGCTTGAGGAACAAAAATTCGATTTCGATGCTAAACTATTCAGGTAAATAAAGAGAGAGAGAGAGAGAGAGAGAGAAAGAGAGAGCTCTGGTTTTTTTCATCAATCGAATGATTTCATTTATAACTTCAAATTCAAATTTAAATTTTTATATTTTTAATATGGATATCTGATTGGATGGCGATCAAAAAAATATTGCATTAATCCAAACGCAAAGTGGATGGCCACAGAAATCGATTTTCGATGTGAATGCCTTCTATCATTTCACCAGCAACGGAGTATGTAAGTATACTGACTGAAAGCAGTTGTGATTTTTTTGCAAAGAAACCTAGCGATTCGAATGCTGGTTCCCTCTCTACTTTCGACTCTATCCAAACTCTAAATTTCTTCCTAATCTAAAATCGAATCACAAACACACAAATAAAATTAATTTTGTTCGTTTCGGATTCGATAAAAAAAAATTCCTAGATATACCCGCTGGAATTTTGCGTGATGCAATCTTTTCCTCGAAATTACCAGGGTATGAAAGCTTTTCTCTTCTTTTGCTTATCTATCTATTTCGTTGTTAATCTATTTCAAATTGGATTTTGTTTCTTGATTGCGTAACATCGTTCTGTTGGTGATTTTTGAAATGTTCCAATAGAGCCATAACATTCGGATCGATCGGAATGATTCTAGGACATGAGATGACCCATGCTTTCGATGATAATGGTGTGAGATTGTAACGAACAACCACAATCAAAAGTCTCTAATAATATTGGATTTGTTCTATGATCTAGGCAAACTATATGATGAACATGGAGCGTTAAGAAACTGGTGGACAAATCAAACGAGACAGTTGTTCTCAGAGAAAGCAGATTGTTTCGTTCGACAATATTCGAATTATTCTATCAATTCAGCAAAAGTATCAATTTTGTTGACAAAATCAATACTCTGCCAATTATTAATGAGTATTTCTAGATAAATAGTCATCAAACATTGTCGGAAAACATTGCGGACAATTGTGGTTTACGTGAAGCGTACCGAGTAAGTAAATCGATCCTTTTTGGGTTTTTTTATAGATTCCAGACTTAGCACCTAGAAACCTTTATATAAATTCCAGAATCCATAGAGATAAAAATCGGATTCTTTTTTTTTTTTTTTTTGAAAAAGTTTTTGATTCAATCTGTTTTCATTCTGGTCTCTAAAGGCATTCAAAACGTATCAATCGTTGAACAAAGAAGAGAAATGGCGTCTACCAGGATCGATGTCGAAATTCACCGCCGATCAATTGTTTTTTATTTCGTTTTCTCATGTAATTTTTTCTTTCTTTATTTTTTTTCCATCTACTCTTTCGAGATCGATGAAATCAAATGGATTTTGTCTTTCGCTCTCAAATCTAATAATTTTATTGACTCTTAACTCTCTCTCTCTCTCTCTCTCTCTCTCTCTCTCTCTCTCTCTCTCTCTCTCTCTCTCTCTCTCTCTATCTATCTCTTAATTCAGATGTGGTGTGTCAATATGGACCAAAAAGCTGTTGAATCAATGGTCGCCTACAACGTTCACAGTCCGCCATCAATTCGTGTTCTAGGTTCATTGGCTAATTTCGATCAATTCTCAAAGGCATTCGGCTGTCCAAGTGGATCGCCGATGAATCCTCATCCGAAATGTGTTATCTGGTGAAAAAAAAAATAAATTGAATGAATAACCTAAATAAAGAGATGAAATTGAAACAGATCCAAATGGAATAGACTGGAAAAAATGAGGTCATCAGAATAACAGACAGACAAACAAATAAACAAATAAGCTACGGACTAAAACCAAAACAAATATTGTCCACATTTCACACTAATCCATTGATAAAATAGAGAAATAAATCAATATTGATTTATTCGATAAACGAAAAACATTATCATTTCTTTCTTTGATCTGATTCTCAATTAATCCAAAAAAAAAAAAATAACAAGATTTGAATTTGTGATGAAAATTTTAATCAAAAGATAAAGAATAGACAAACAAGATGGTAGAAGAAAATGCTAAGACTACTCGAATTAACTTCCAAACAAAGTTTTCTGGTTAAATTTTAAGTTTTTATTCAGACAAGTCTCACAATAATTATGGTTTGATTTTGATGAGATATGAGTTTTTTTTTTTTTGAATTTGTATCCAGATTCATAAATTTTCTCTCTCACTATAATTATTAAAGCTAATATGTTGGAATACAAAGCTAATACAGTGATGGTTTACTTTCACTAAATTCAGGCATTTTTGTATCGCCAACTCTCATCGTCTTCCCTAAGGACTAGCTGCAATCTTGTTGATTTTTAATCGATTCAATCGCAATCGTTAACTTTTTCATCCTCCTCAATGATCTTTTCGTTACGATTTTGGTTGATTACGTCTCCGATAATATGATTGATAGATACGCGAGGATTTAGGCTTTCGTATTCGTTTCGGCTTCGTTTGATAGTCGTTGTGGAATGATTGTGGTCCGTAGCGATAGATATCCGAATTCAATGAATTAGGTCCAGTCGAATCGGTGGCTCCCATCATCGCTTCATCTAAACGATTTTGGAGATATTTTTTGTTAGAAATTTTTCGCATCAAATTTCCATCGAAACCATCATCATCGTCTTCGTAACGAGATTTTTCTAAAGATTGATGATGATGATGATGATGATGGAATCCATTTTGAGATTGATTCGACCAAGCATAACTTTGAAGATTTCGTTTTTTTTGTTGGACAATTGTTTTTGATCGATCATTTAGACTGTGATCCATTTTCGTCTGCTGTTGTTGCTGTTGAGCTTTTCTCCGACGCCAAAAATAATTAATCAATCGCACAATGAACTTTTCGTTCAGATTATAGAATCCGAACAGAGAGAATCCAAGCCACATCGATAGCAATCCACCGATATTCGATGTGAATTCAGCAACCTATTACAATCATTAATTTGAGTGAAAAATTAATTCCCGGATGATGGATACGAAACGATGGAACCAATATTGAATAATTCGCACTGGAACAAATCTAATCAATCTCGACTAACCTCAAACCTAGGCTTGTATTCGTTGATTTTTTGTTCTGCACTCCAATAACGAATCGAGATGACAGCACAGCAAGATTTAAGCTTACGTAACTCACCATTATCAATACTGTGCTCCTTCATGCGAAAGCATTGATGAGGGTGGTTTGATCAACAAGCAAAAAAAAAAAAGAATAAAAAGCAAAACAAATCAGTGCATATTGCGATTTCGAACGCTATTCTCAAAAAAAAAAAAAAAGAAATCGATTCAAATCATTGGAACGAATCAAATTACAATCCTTTCGTTTGATGGCCAATCGATTTCTTCGCTAATGATTCGATAACGATCGATTCTGTTTGTATTATATCGCAACGGATTTAGGCGAAACAAGGGTGTGAAAAATATCAACACTCAATTAGAGATCAATCGAATCGAAATTGATTTGATTGCAATCGTCTCGAACTTACCGACAATCAGCTTTGCATTGCTGATTACAAGCATCTTCATGGAGATTGAAACAGAATTGAAACCAAGTAAGATTATTCTCTTTCACTTTCCAATCTTTTATCGGCGGCTTTTCGCGCCAATCACACCATTTGAGATTGTTTTCCGAGGCATTCAAATTTGGATTGTAAAAAAATGGCAATTCTGGTGGCCAACAATTACACTTTTCAATCGTTTTTCTTGCCAAACATCCAATCACACAGTTGGATTTCGATGCTGGTGCTCGGAATAGAATATTCATAGACACCGATGATGATGATGATGATGTTTGATTTTCCATTTCCGTTGAATCACTTAAATCTCTCCTCAATCGATTACTGTCTTTCGATTCCGATGAATCGGAAACATCTTGTTCGATTGTTTTTGATGATTCGATTGATTTCGGTGGATTTGATCGGCTAGAATCATAATCCCGACAATCGGTCACGTAGGGTGCTGGCAATAACTTATCGGTAAATCTAGAGATATAGAATATATAGTATCGTCCAGGTCTGATACGATACGATTTCTCACGAATGACAGCAATTTGATTGTTATCATGGATGATGAAACGGCCGGAAATTGGTTCATTCAGTGTTGTGTAATCATCCTCTTGAAAATTCAATCGAAAACGAATTATCTCGTTCGGTGCGAACGGTTTCAACGACATCTCAATATCAATCGATTCATTGTTGAGACCTCTAACCACTGCTGATTCCGAAAGGCCTGATTCGATCGCAATCTCTTCTAGCTCGGTTGAATTTGATTTATGAAACAATGTGAAACAATTACCATTCTCTTGAGCTGTTGTGAACAAATTAGATAGATAGCTTTGGAGAAAAGATTAGAACAAATCATTGCGAATTATTCCAATTTAAAATTGGAGAAAAATTTTTCAATCCTTTCTTTTCTTCTCTCCACAATCGATCATCTTGGACCGAATCAATCTTTCGTTTTCACAAAAACATCAGATCATAATGCGAAAGAAAATGCAAAAAAACAGTGAAAAACTTACATGCATTTCTTTCCGGGATGATTTTTATCGCTTGCGCAACGAAAAAATCCATTGTCAAGAAAATCATCAGCAGTGTTACCGAACGACATAAATTGTGAGACGGTCAGATTGGTCATCATTCTTCGGATCAAATTATCGATCAATTGTTGTTGGTACTTTTGATCGAAATTGTAAAATTATTATCAGTGTTTATTATGATTGGTATTCATTGAGAATGGGATTGGAGGGGGGAAAAAAGAAATAAAAAATTCATCTCGATTATGGAATTCAAAATTTTTCTAAAAGATCAAAAAAATCTAGAAAAATTTTTTCCTGACAAACTTCAGATATGAAATGGAAAGAATAATAATCTTCACTCTTTCAAACTCAATTTGAATCCTATCGAAATTTGAATTCAATCATAAGTGATTCGATGGAACAAACAATTCGCTTTTCTTTCTTCTCAAATTCTCACATCGACAGAATTGAAGTTTTTTTTCGGAGGAGAAAAATTTCTTCTTAAAAGTGTTTAAAAATACTTGATTTGCATAAAATATCGGAATGATTTGATGATTTCATCATCACTATCATCACAAAACACTTTGAAATTGATTTGATTCGAGAGGAAAATTCTCCAAGGTTCTGATTCTTGGAAACGGAATCGAATAAAAAGAAGTAAGATTTATTAATATATCGAACTAGAATTTATAGTTTTAATTAATTATGTTTCTCGAAATTCAATGACTTATATAGGAAAATACAAGTATTAATCCAATATAATCGAATTATGTAGTTATGATCGTTTTACTCTAACATCTCCCCCCTTTGAAGAAAAAACCTTACATTTCGAAACATGTACATCCATCAATTTGCCATCTCTATCAATTCTGACTATAGTGTCAGATATCTGTTCTTGTACTATGAATGGTCCCTCGTAGATCGGATCAAGCTTCTGACGATTCAGTCTGTTCTTTATTTCAACGAATATTTCATCTCCTGGTTTGAAATTCAACCGGTAACGATCTTTATCAAAAATTTTCTTCGAGTATTCGTGCGCAGCAGATGAATTTTCAAAAGCGATTCGTCTGTTTTGATCTAGAGACTCATTTTGATAATAGTTTTCAGGATCATGACCATATAACAAGTACTCAGGAGGAAACTTTGTGATGGTGTGAATTGTTCGATTATATTCTTTAAGACATGAATCCAATAGAGTGACCCAAGCTTTTCCCGGAAATTCATAGACTTTCTGACGCATTCGATTAACTATGGTCTGATTCAATCGTTCTACCATTCCATTTGTAGATGGATGATTGATAGGAATGAATGTTATAGCTATGTTTTTCTTTCGCAAAAATCTTTTGAACTCCGCACTCTTCACTGATGGATACTGATCTGCTACTATTAATTTCGGAGTTTGCTGACATAATACTTTGTTGATTAGATTAATCATATCTTTACAATTTCGAGTTTTCGATGGCAAAGCCCAAGCAAACCTCGAGAAAGCATCTACAGCCAAGTGTAAAAAACGTTTGTTTGAATTGAGGTTTCCGAACCCGCCAATGGTATCGATATGGATGATTTCGAAAGGTCGCGTCGCGGGACCCACGATTCCAAGAAGACCATACTTCCGTCTATTGTGTTTTGTTCTAATGCATACTTCACACTGATCACATACTTGTTGAACTAGATCTGATTTCATTTTGGTTTGATACTGCATATCGAAATGATTAAGGAGTTGCTTTCGTCCTATATGCCCAAGCGACCGGTGAAGATATTCTAAAACATTTCTCGCTTCTTCCTTATCCAACAGTTCACAATCATTAGTTGATGATTGGTTGACAACAATTTCATTAACTATTCCGCTTGGACTCGTACAAGCTGCTGTTCCATGTCCTGTCAACAAATCTACAATAGGATGTCTAGACAAATAGTCCACTTCATTTTCTGCACCAGGTTTATAATGAAACGTCAGGTTCGGATATTGATTGATTTTACAAGCCCATCTAAATAAACGAGAATTACATCGTCTATTCTTGTGAATACCCAATAACGGCTTGTGGTCGGTGAAAATCTTTATCTTCGAATCAACTATGAGGAAATGCCAATAGTCCAATGCCTCAATCACGGCCAAGCATTCCAATTCCGTTGCCGAATAGTTAGACTGATAATTGGTAAGTTTTCTCGAAAAGTAAGATACAGGATGTTCAAAACCATTATGGTTTTGTTTCAAAATCGCACCTATTCCAACTGAGCTAGCATCGGTATAGATCAACACATCTTTTTTCGGATCAAACAGCTTAAGTACAGGTTTCTCGCTAAGCAATTTCTTGATAGTATCGAAGGCTTTCTCTTGCTCCGGTCCCCATTCGAACTTGACGTCTTTTTTCGTGAGATTCGTTAACGGGCTTAGTAAAGTGGCCCTGTTCTCAATGAAACGATAATAAAAATTGATTTGCCCCAAGAATGAACGAAGCTCTTTTAAATTTTTTGGACGATCCGCCTTTAGAAGGGCTTCCACATTGTTATTAAGCGGCTTAATTTGATTGTAGGACAACTCATGACCCAAGTAGATGACGAACTCCTTCATGAACTGACACTTACTCAACTTCAACTTGATGTTTTCCTCTTTCATCGCCTGCAACACCAGAGACAGATGTTTAAGGTGATCTTGCTTATCTTTCGAAAAAATGATGATATCATCCAAATAGTTATGACAGAATTCAACGAGATTATGTTTCTTTAAAATATTCCAGATCACTCGCTGGAATACCTTTGGTGCATTCTTAAGACCAAACGGCATGACCTTCCATTGGAACTGTTCAAACTTAGTCGTAAAAGCCGTTTTTTCACGATGTTGTGGATGAATTACAACATGATGATATCCCGATGACAAATCTAAAGTCGAGAAAATTTTAGAACCCACCAGTCGTCCTTCAATATCCGAAATTCTAGGCATAGGGAAACTCTCGT
This sequence comes from Sarcoptes scabiei, assembly GCA_020844145.1. Taxonomy (NCBI): domain Eukaryota; kingdom Metazoa; phylum Arthropoda; class Arachnida; order Sarcoptiformes; family Sarcoptidae; genus Sarcoptes; species Sarcoptes scabiei. The sequence goes on along the minus strand of CP080483.1, from coordinate 1,895,703 downwards.
TTATGGTGATTTCGTTAAGTTTCCGATAATCAACACAGAATCTCGTTTTCTTCCCATCATCTTTTTTATCAGCTAAGACTACCGGAAAAGCATAAGGCGATGTCGTTTTTTCTATGAGATCTCTTTCCAATAAATCAGCTATATGCTTGTCGATGATTTCCTGATCTTGTATCGAACACGGGTACGGCTTGAGAGCGATTGGTATATCACTGCTTAGGTTGATTTTCAGAGTTTCTGTTGTAATTCGACCAACCTCCTTAGTTTCTGTGAATACAGTTTTGAATTTGGACAGGAGTAACTTTCTCAATTCATCATCAACTGCCTTCTCGGTTAGAATTTTCTCAAAAAGACTTTCGACTTTATTCGAAAAAACACATTCCTTGGAGCCCAAATCCGAATTCTCGAGTAGCTGATAAACAGCATCCGGTAAAACTATAAGATGGAATATAGCCAAAGTTTGAATGCCTAATATTTTCTCACTTGTATCAGGCAAGAGATAAAATTTGATCTTCTGTTTCTCAAAGCCTATCGTAACCTCAATCCACGAAAAATAAGTAGCTTGTTTAACATCATTTACAGTCTTGAACGTCAGAGGTTTCTTTAACGTTCTAATTTCCGAACCAAGTTCCTTCGCTAACTTCAGAGGTAAAATATTCACATTTGCTCCCGTGTCTAAAAGGAAACGATATTCATTGCCATCAATTTTGGCAGTGATTTCCAGAGCATTTTGAACTTTTACCTCATATGGCGACGTATCATCCTCGATTATCTCCGGTTTCTGTTCACTTTCTTTTATCTGATTCATCGCTACAACCGATTTGGAAGATTGTTGTTTCATGGAAGCACCACGATTCCAACCACTTCTAAACCTCGGCATCGAACGCGGAAATCTACAATTCGATGCAATATGACCTCGTTTGTTGCAATTATAACAACGAATATCGCGGCTACTCAAGTTGGAATTCCTTAGCCTACTGTCTTGATCACCGTTCTTCAAAATCAACGACTTATCAGGTTTTTCGTTTCCATTAACTGTTACGGGTTCATAGTTTTCCAAAACTCTATTCCGAATTTCTTTCTGCAACGTTTCCAACTCAGTAGAGTCATGTCTGTTCAATGAACAGAAAATAACAAAATATTCTGGAAGTTTCAGTTTCAAACATTTCAGCACGTCCTTCACGAAATTCTCAGGACAATCTTTACTCTCCGCGACCATTAGAACAGAATTTATGACCTCAGAAATACGGATAAGATTGGTTGAATCACTCATATTGACCACAGTTTTACATGCGCGAAGTTTTCGCATTATCTCATTTTGAATAGTCTTTCCACAAAACAATTCGTCAACTAGGTAGTTTTTTGCTCTAGTATAGTCCTTCCCTTCGAACCTTTAACAAATCTACTGTTCGAGAATCCATTTTCCTTAACAAATATTCCAGCTTATCATCATCATCAATATCAGTATTATCTACTTTTTTAGAGAAGAGGGCCCAGAATCTCGGAAAATCAATCGGATTCCCGGAGAACGCTCTCAAATCATCATAACTTTCTTTACAAAATTTCGATGTTTTAGTCTTTTCCTTTTCAGATGGTAATGACTGACACTTTTCCTTCTCCTGGATCATTCTTCTGATCTCTGTTATACAACTGGAAGCCTCTTTACAATTGCTCAAATGAGTTACCATCAAACCAACTTTCTCTTCAGTATCTAACTCCAATCCCATTAACATCTCTAGATTTCTATTAGCTTGCATCGTAATGTTTCTCAAGGACTGCGCAGCACCATCGACATCCACGAGCCCCGATTCCAATTCTAATTTAAGCGTAAACAAGGCCGCAATTCCTTGAAGATTCTGAGTTTTAAACATAGCAACTTGATCCATTTCCATTTCTTCAGATAGGTTTTCTTTTAAGATCCTACTGACTTATCGAACTAGAATTTATAGTTTTAATTAATTATGTTTCTCGAAATTCAATGACTTATATAGGAAAATACAAGTATTAATCCAATATAATCGAATTATGTAGTTATGATCGTTTTACTCTAACAAATATATTCGAATCTTTTTTTTTTCTATTTATTCCCTACTAAAAGGCTACTGCGAATATTCTCTCTCTCTCTCTCTCTTTCTCTCTGTCCCTCATCAAAATTCTCTGAATTATTTATAAAAATTCCATCCCTTTCTTCTTCTTTACTTTGAACGTTGGCATTTGAAAATTTTTGGGAAAAAAAATCTGCAATTTTTCTCGAGTAATTTGGTTCCGAATTCTATCGCCAGTTTTGCTTCTCATTTCATTCTCAATCAAACATCGGAATAGTCAAATTCGAAATGAAGCAAAACGAAATCAAAAAGAAAACAAATGGAACGCAAAAAAAAGGATCGAAGACAAAGGAAAAACTCATAAAAACCCATATACACACACACACACACACACACAAACAATACAATACAATAGAATACAATACAACACAAACAGAATACAGACCAATTTGAATTGATGATTGTGTTTGGCATCGAACGATCGATTCATCAATACGTTCCATTTGTAAGCGAATTTCTCATCATAGGCATTCAATTTGGAACGCATGACTCTATCATCGCCATATTCAAAATTCAAATTGTCAGTGAAATTCATCGATCCAAAAATTGAAGTTTGAGTCGAATTATATTGTATGGACAAGAAAAAAAACGAATTAGTTTAATTTGGTTTAGAAAATGCAAATTTTGTAACGAAAGAGCGAGAGAGTGGAAAAAGAAGATGGACATTAAACTAAAATTGAAAAAAATGGCTATTATTAGTAGTATTATTTGATTATTATTTTATTGTTCTATCCTGTTGATTATCATTTCCATTGTTACCATTCTTATTGCTGATATTTAGATGGAAAATTTTTACTCATACGTCCACGTAGGCACATACATATCTAGAATTCTGAGAAAAAGATATGGTTCTTTGCAATTGAATTTTTTCGCCAGTTCAATAATCTAGGATCTAAAATTTAAAATTGCAAAGAGATGTAGTTTTTTTTGGTCTACTACTATGGACCTAGATCTTCTCCATGTTGCCTAGCATCATCGAGACGAAATGCATCGATCGAATGAATGCGATATGTAATGATGCTGCTGCTTACCTGTTATTGTTGCAAACAGTAATCCCAGGCAGCGTTAAGCGTTCCATTTGATGGAGATCAACAAAAACGATCGCTGGATAGTTGAAAAATATATTCATAATCGAGATGATCTGTCCCATACAACCGAAAATACAGACAGCCAGTACCAAGGTTCGAAGTATATGATGAACAATTAGATATGTTAGCGATGTTGATGGCGTTTGATTAGTTTGATCGATACCATTCGATTGGTTTAGATCTAAAATCTCGCCGAAAGATTTTTTCGTCTTTGATATTCGATCTAAATGATTGCCAGTGATCATAGCACCCCCATCATCGCCACTCTCTCCACCATCGTTGATTGAATTCGATAAATTTGAGAGAAATTTTTTCCGCACATTTTTTCCCCCGTCACAAATCATTTGGCTATGTTGAGACTGAAGTCTGGTGATGTTCGATACAGGTGTGATCGATTCCGGAGAAAATTGTTCTTGTTTTTCCATTTGGCGATGATGCTCTCCATCTCTCATTAAAGCATTTTGAAAATTTTTCTTATTTCAATTTTTTTCGATCGATCCAAATTCGAATTCAATCATATCTCCAACACATTCAGATCATTGAGTTTGAATGAGAGTATTCGATTTTAGATTGCTAATAACCGAAAAGAAAGAATTCAGGTTGTCTCTCTAGCAAAAAAAAAAAATAATCTAATTGAATAAATGTGATGAATAATGTACGAATTCAATTTGAAACAATATGCAAGCTTTGTTTCTTTTCCGGACCTAGAGAATAGGTATTAGATCTTTAGCTTCTATCGTTGCTCCAATATCCTCCACAATGGTCATCGAATCTAATTTCAATTGTTTATTTTAGTTGGGTTTTGTTCCGATCGGTTGGATTCTTGTTTTGCATTCGAATCACTCTGAATGAATCATTCGATGAGGCCCCAAAAATCGATTTTGATTTAATAATCTAAAGTTTATTGAGTTTTCAACTACCTATCATCGCATTTTGATCGCTATTATTGATTCCATTCAACCTAGATCATTACATGAAAGGAACGAGAATGAGAAGCTAGAATAGTGGTTCAAGAATCATAATAAAGAAAACAAGTAATGGACTTTGGACTTTGTTTTTGCTCTATTTTGAGAGAATACAGATTCATGTGAAAGCCTAAAAAAAATAGAGGCCAAAATTTTGGATAGAACTAATTGTATATATCTGGTCTCTTTTCTATCTGGTCTACTTTCTCTCGATCACAAATTTCAACAATTGTAGAAATTGAATGAAATTAATTCATCATTGGATAGAATTCATTTTAGATTTCAAATCAATGGATCAATTTGTTTGAATCCGGAAAAAAAATTAGAAATGCTAATCAGCTCTTTCTCTCTGATGATGATGATGATGATGATGAAATTGATGCATCAAAAGAATTGGATATTATTGTTTCAATTCAATTACTTATTATGTACTTTCTTAAACAAAATCCTATGTCTTAACGAAACGATCTGTTTCGATTTCTGCAATCTTAATCGACAATCGATTGTGTGAAATATTATGTCTAGAAACAAGAAGGTAGTCTGGTTTAAATATTATTACTCGATGAAAATATTTAGATCAATTGAAAAAATGGTAGCTGACTAGCTACGATTCTGAATCACGTTCGAATCCAAAAAATTGTTTCTCTCTCTCTCTCTCTCTCTCTCTCTCTCTCTCTCTCTCTCTCTCTCTCTCTCTCTCTCTCTCTCTCTCTCTCTCTCTCTCTCTCTCTCTTTCTCGCTCTCTTTTTCGTGTGCTTGCTCTCATACAATGATAATCGCTAATAATTGCATCAAGACTTGAAAAATTAGAAAGAACACATTGAGAACGAATGAAAAGAAATTAATTTGAACAAAAGAACAAAATAATCAGATGAGATGAGGGAACAAGGAAAAAATAAGATTGACCTAATTTATGTGAGCCAACAGGAAGAAAATCGTAAAGATTTGAGCCTACAGAGATCCATTTATGATGGAATAGATTTCAAGCTGCAGAGAATCAAGTGAGAGTTACCTAAAAGATTTCTTATTGTCATAGAAGCGAACCGGAAAAATCAGCAAACAAAAAACTATCGTTTGTTAACAATAGAAGATGGAAAAGAGCTAAGAGAATTGAAAAATCTACAGACAATTCTGGAGACCTATTCCAGAATGAAATCCTGAGAAACAAAAATATCAAAACCAATCTTTTATTAAATATTATAGAAGTTCCAATCGAAATTACACTTCCGCTTCTCTTTGAATTATATGGTTTCGAGAGAGGGCTAAATTCCAAATAAATCTTCAAATGGGTTCGATTCTACGATGATGAAATCATCTAAATAATCAACGAATTTAGGGGACTGTTTTTTGTTTTTCTCAATACAATCCTAGCATTTTCTAAGTTGGATTCTCTAATTGAGATAAGCTCTAGGGCTCTAGAATGATTGTCTCAATGAGCTACGATCGAGACTGGAACAAGGAGCTCAGTTTTTTTTTGTTTCAATTCTCTTCAATCAAAATCTAAGAACTAGTGAAGGTTTTGATTCTAAGCAAGAAAAAAATCCATAAAAATGAGAAATACAATGAGATTTGTGATCAACAAACTAAGAAAATATTTTTCCTTGAATCTTTTTGCATCGTTTTTGTTCTCAATAATGTTGTTGCATTAGAAACATTTTCATCGATCAAGATTCACTGAAAATTTTAGAAAACACTGAAGAGACTAAGATTATCTAAAACAGATCGGTATGATGATGAAATTAATACAAATCGGTTAAATTTTCTTCTCAAGAAAAAAAAAAGAAAAGAAAAGAAAAACTATAGAGAAATGAGAGGTAGACATTCGATGATCTCAATGCTGTCCTCAAAGAAACTGAACAATCGAAAGTATTCGTTTTTGAAAATCAACGTAGAAATTGTTTTCGCTCTGACAATGGCACTAATAGATCACAAAAAAGATTCTTTCGAGTTGGTTATCAACAAACGTGATGAGAAGATCAAATCATCACTTTGCTCATTCTATCAGAATGATGGCTTCATTAGCGATGATGATGGTGGTCCTATCTCACATTCAGAACCGAAAATTGCAGTCCGAGTTAAGAATGTTCATCTTAGCTATGGAAAAATTTCTGTTTTGAATGGAATCAATATGAAGGTACCATTCAAGAAAATTTATGCCTTACTTGGCCCAAGCGGATGTGGTATTTCAAACCTTTCGTTTCTCTTTCAATCGAATTTGATTTGTTTGATTTTGATTTTATGAAAAATTAGGAAAAACATCTCTTTTGAGATGTGTGGTTGGAATCAATCGACCGCAACAAGGCGAGATACTAGTTTATGGTAACAGACCTGGAACGATCGAAAGTTGCATTCCAGGACCTGGTCTTGGTTACACTCCGCAAGAGATAGCTCTATTCGAAGATTTTACTATCGCAGAAACGTTCGAGTATTTCGGCCGATTGTTCCATATGAAATCAAAGAAAATCATCGAACAAACTGAACGATTGATTAGGTTGTTAAATTTGCCGCGAAGAAATTATTTCATTCGGAAATTGAGTGGTGGACAGAAACGGAGAGTGTCTTTAGCGGTCGCTCTTATTCATTCGCCACCGCTGCTGATTCTTGATGAGCCAACTGTTGGAGTCGATCCTATTCTTAGGCAAAACATCTGGGACCATCTACATTCGATAGTCAAACAAATGGATCTGACTATTATCATCACGACCCAATATATCGAAGAAGCTAAATCAGCTGACTTAGTTTCCTTAATGAGGTCTGGAAGATTGATGGTCGAAGAGAATCCCCTAACTTTGTTGCAGCGATTAGGACAATCGAGCTTGGAAGATGTATTTTTGAAATTATGTCAGATCGATGATCAAAAGTAAATTAAAAATTGATTGAAAAATAAGATTTTTTTATCCATAAACTTCCATCTCTCTTTTGAATAGACATCCCGAAAAAAGCATTAGCAATAGGAATGGACTAGAATCAATCATCGAAACCATATCAACAACAGAGGTAGCTTCGGAATCGATGATTCAATTGAAACCTTTTCGATCTAGAACCAATTTCGAATTCATCGATCGAATACGAGCTTTAAACTGGAAGAATTTAATAACGATCCGTCGTAATCTTTCGATGCTAATCATACAATTTCTGATGCCAAGTTTCCAATGTTTTTTGAATTTTATTTGCTTGGGCCCCGATCCTTACGATCTTCCGATAGCGATTGTCAATGAAGATCAGCCACCAATTGTATCGAATTTATTTATTCGAAATCTTAACAATATCACTTTTCGATCGATAGTGCTGGATGAGTTAGAAAATGGCTTAGACCAAATCAGAAACGGTCTAGCTTGGGCTTTGATTCGTTTTCCTAAGAACTATACCAAAGCAATGCAAAGAATATCTTCATCAATGGAATATGAAGATGATAATAAACTGCCACAGATTGATTTACATCTGGATACAACCAATTACGTCATAATCAATACAATACAGAAAAATCTATGGTTTACATACAATCAAACAATGGCTATGGCTAATGAGATTTTCGTTGGAGAGGATCCTCAATCTAATCTAGCACACAATCAACAAAATCCCTTCAACTCTTCTATTGTCTATGGCGTTGAATCGCCCGAGATGAGTGAATACATGGCACCAGGTTTGATTCTAATTCAAACCAAATATTCACAATCGATTAAATTCTATCGATTAAATAGGTTTGCTATCGATGGCGATTTTTTTCGCTGCAATGGCTCTTACAGCGATCACTTTAGTTTTGGAACGAAAAAATGGCATTTTTGAACGAACACTAGTTAGTGGTGTTCGAACATTCGAGTTTGTTGTCTCACAGATCAGTACCCAATTATTAGTGTTGGCGGTGCAAGTTTTTTTCTCGATAATCACCATGCTATATATCCTGGATATAGATAATAAAGGATCAATCACCTTGATATATTCTTTAACCTTGATTCAAGGAATGTGTGGAATGGCTCTAGGATTGGTGGTTTCAGCATTCAGTCGAAACGAAAGTCAAGCACTCGCCTTATCAATGGCATTCTTCCTTCCTGTCTCGATTATTTCGGGAATATTTTGGCCGATCGAATCGATGCCATTGTATATGAAACCGATAAGTTTGTTCGGTCCACAAACATATTCATTGAAAGCGATGCGATCGGTCATCTCTTATGGTTGGAGCATAAAAAATCCATTGATCATCTACGGTCTTATTAGTTCGACTATTTGGTTCATTTTTCTCGTTCTCTTGGCGACGTTCGGATTCAAAATGATTAGCTTTTATTGATTGAATTTTCTACTAAGAGAAGCGAAATTCGCTAATTATTCGAGAGACAATCAATTTTAAGTGTAATCGATTTAATCTAACGCCATCATCATCATCATCTTTATCATTTTGGTTTTCTTTACTCTTTTTATTCTTTATTTGAGCGAAAATTCAATGTCCTAACAATGTCACCGGAATTCGATGCAATAAAATTACAATGAACTGTTATTTCCTTTCCAACATTGAAAATACCAAAATTTGCAGACATTCGGTGACGTATTCGACTAATATTATTCAGCTATGAGGGAAAGAAAAACAAAGCTGTCAAACCAATGACGTTTTAATTGTTCCTGATAATTTGGTCTCCGAGATTCTGTTCTCGATCGAATGATGGAATGTTCTAATCATTTCTGATAAAATCGCTGCAAACGAAAAAAAACCCAACATCCGCAAATCCTTTATTCACAAGCATTAATTATTGTCTTACTCAATCATTCGATTAAGCTATAAAAGCTTTCTCTTATTTACCCTGAATTTCATTTATCCATCCATCAATTTTTTCTGATTGTTTAGATCCAAAACGAAAATTACAAAAAATCTTAGATTCCAAACAAAAAATGAATAATTTATTCTTGACAATCTGTTCGATTGTGTTGCTAATCACTTTCAGACAAGCTGATTGTACTTTTTGGTTGTCTAAGAATCGAGAAGTGAATCCATTGTATAGCCAAAGTCTCTATCCGAAAACTTATGGTTCTTGGGGACAAAATTATTACGGTCCACAGAATTATGGCACAAATTTAGGTTGGAGAAAATCTCCGGATAATCTTCTACAACGAATCGGTTGGATCGATGAGCCAATACAACAGAAATCGTGGATCGATAGCACTCAATGGCCATCGCAACGAAATGAGCCTTGGACACCATCGGATATTGTGATTACACCTAAAATCTATCCAACCTACAGTAACTATGGATGGAATCAAGGAAAATTCTACGGCAAAGATTATCAGTATAATCGAAATCGTTACCAATATGGATATAAACGTAACTATGCTGGTAGTTCCATCGGAAATTGGTAGTCGGCGAGTAACCGCATTCGATTCGAATTTAAGCTTGTTGTTAGCGCTCTGTTGGTGTTTGATATTTCCAACAAATTAGTACCACTAATTAGTGATGATTTAGTTGAAGTTTTTTTTCGAAAAATAAATATTCTTCTTTGTGCTCGATTGATGATTTTAAGATTTTTTTTTTTTAATGAACCTGATCAATTTTTTTACAGCTCACTTTCGCTTCTGCTTCTGTTCTGCTCGAATCATCGCAACAAAACTTCCAGAATGAAGATAAAAAATGAGATTGTAAGAAAAAAGAAATGGACATGGAAAACACTGCCAAGATGGTCCAAAGTGAAATGATGCTGATATTTTGTTTGACATCTACGACACCGATGTAATCTCGATCGTTTCGGAAGAACGTTGAAATTTTTCTTCAAATTTTTGATCAAAACTAATCGCCTATCTAGCCAGTGATTGAAGAAACCAGCTTCAGCCAAGATAAACACTCTGAAGAGAAAACGAGAGAGGCAAATGATGATCATCAGAGAAAGATTTAAAATTATTCTTAGTTTTAAGAAAAAAAAATCCAAGAAAATTTTCTCGCTACTAACAATCGATTGAAATGTTTGAGAAAAGGAAATTCCCTTCTGATCGGTATGCTGATCAGTATTGTGAAGAATGTGGAATTCAAATTCACCGGTGGAATGTAGAGAGTTTCTTCTCCGAAATGTCTTTCATAGTATCTCAATGAGCTTTCCGATAGAATCATTGCATATTGTTGCACATTGAAACGACCATTGACCACCATACGCATCGCATCCTCCGTCGAATTCATTCGAATCAATTTGTTTGAGATTATTCGAAAACTCTCCTCTCTCGAACGCTTGGAAATTTTAGTTTGCATGAAAAAAAATAGATTGATTTAGCTGGAAAAAAAACTCAGCTCATCTTTAATGATACTGACCATAATACTGTCTGTGAAGCTGCTGTTATCCAAACTGATCGGCAACAGATTATTCGATAAGCATGCATCCGCTAGTTTCTGTATCGAATCGATCGCTTTCAAGTAAGGAAAGGTTAAGATGGAACAGAGAAAGCTTGCGTAGAAAACTGTCATCAGGACTACGCATATGAGCCATGGTGTCCAGAACATCCAAAGATTAATTCTCATCCCCTTACATGGCTGCCTCAAAAGTAATCGAAAACTTATCCAAAATAGTTCTGCACTGTTTTTCAATTGAAATCTTTGAAGAAACATAGCTATTCGATGGTTCTTAAATCGATTCAAAACAAAAGATAATCCTGTGGTCCGAAAAGATATTTGTTTTGCCTTCAAAGCGATTCTTTGACGGTCTTCATGATTCAAATATGAAGTAAGAAAATCGAGAAGATAAATTAACAAAAATGTGATAGAAAGCAGAACCCAAACGGAAATAGAAAAAGGCCTAAAAAGTTGCTCGTAATCCATCTGTCTGTCAGGCCAAGCTGTCGCAAACACTACATTATCGACTGTATGTGGATAGAGAAATTGCACAACCGATTCACGTTGATGAGTGACTACGAAACCGCCAATAGCCATATCAATCTCCTTTGATCAAAAATTGATGAATTATAGTGCTGTGATGAGTAAGATAATTGACGAACCTTTCTGATAAGTTTACCAATGGAACCAGTCCATTGGCCATTTTGATCGCGCACACCGAACACATTATTGCAATCGATCAATTCGACACTGATATTAAGATGGTTAGTGATGGTACTTATTATCATCGGCTCTAGACTCCAAATCATTTCACCGTTCGGTAGGATATAGGAATATGGCATATCCTAGGTTCCATTTCAGCGATTATTTAAAATCAAAAAAGAGTTTTATAACGAGCAATTAATGAGCCAAATATGGAAGGATTACATTATTATAGCCGATCCTAACTCGTCGAGGATAATCACTCGAATTAAGACTGGTCGCAAGCAATGAACTGAAATTAATAACTTCCAGTGATTGTTGAGCTAACTTGATAGTCTCAGGCATTTCCGCTTCACAACTTGAGTATGTCAGGTTAAATTTGTTCACAAGAATTCAAAACTTTCATTCGATCTTCGATCGCCTTTCGATCAAATGAAATCCGAACGATGAATGGCTGCGAAATCTATGTCTCAATTTAATTACTCTGAGCAGATTCTGTTCAAATCCAATAAAAAGCGAGAAAATTCTTTAGAAACAATTAATCAATCGAAACTTTTGTTTGGAACCTGATTAATAATCCTTTGCTTATCGAACTATTATTGCTTTCCAATCTTATCATTAATGGGTTGCGAATATTTTGATGGAAAAAAATAAGATATATAAGCAAAAGAAGGTTTGTTTTCTCTTCAAAATAATATCAATTTTTTATTCTCTTTTATCTAATTTCATTTCTCCAAGAACAATGAAACAGATGTTTGTTCTTTATCGAATCAATTACGCACGTGTTTTGAATGTCATAGATATGGAAAATAAATCTAGATTAAATTTTCACCAAAGACCTTGAATGTTCCTGGGAACGAGAAATTCTCATGCAATTATCTTCTCTTGTTTCAGCATTATACTATTCTTGGTGTTTACTTTGTTATTTCGTATCCAATTTTTTTCCCAAAATCCAAAAAGTAATCGATCATTGGAAAAAAAAGAGTTCATAATACGTTTTGTAATTAACGAGAGAAATAGATCTAGATTGGAATATTTGAGAAAATACCTGGATGATTTTGATTCGAAAATTTTCGATTTGCATAATTCAATGATGAAAATAATGAATGAGAATGTAATACAAATCAGATAGAGATAGAAAATGCTCTCCATATGATTCATATCGAATGGTTCCGCATGATGGTTGGCTTTTTTACGTCCCAACACCAATTCCTTATCCAGACCTTCCTGGTTGTGATCTTTTTCCGACCATGGAGGTTTGAGTTTGTCATCTAACTCATCCGGAATGATATGGATGCGTTTCACATGATACATTTGTTGATCGATCCAATGGTTAATGAATCCGTGCGATTGTAGAAGAAAAACTCTTCATTGATGTTGACCGAAAAGAGAGAAATAAAGAATTTGAATCAAAACTAGCTTGAACCGATTTCTATACACTCACAAGTGATTGAATTCTTTTTTGTATTTGAATTGATTTTGTAGGGGTAATGTAATCAATGCTGGATAGAAGGAAGAATCATCATTATCCGGAGGTGTGTAGAACGAGTTTCGTCCGAGATTTAATCGAAAATATTCCAAAGATGAACGTGATCCTAGAATGGCATATTGTTGTCTGGTTTGTGATGTCATTAATTTGATGCCATCATCGATCGTCATAATCAATTTCATACTATTCCAAATGGCCTGGAATGTGCATAAACTTGAAGACTAAGAGGGATTGAAAATTGAGATCAATATAAATCAAGCAGAATGGTTTGTAGTTGTTCAGATCAAAAAATTATTGTTCTCACCGAGAAAATCTCATAGAAACTAGTGTTTGCCTGTATCAATGAGACCATCTTTTTTGATCGGCACGCATCGGCTAGTTTCAATATGGAATCGATGGTGTATTGGGATGGAATTGTTAGAATCGAATACAATCTACCGCCATAGATTTGTGCTAGAAGGAACACCGAAATCATCCAGAATACAATGAAAATTTTCAGCGTCAAATCTAATGAACGTAACCAATGTGATGGTTGCTGTAGAAGAAGACAGAAACTGATCCAAATTATATTCGAGTTGTTTTGCATCGAGCACTTTTCGTTTTTTCGTTGGGATTGATCATTTTGTTTGAGATTTGATGAATCCCAACAGCTCAATGCGAATCTGATTGTATTGAAGAGAAACAGAAAGAGAAAGCTAGCGAAAATGCATAGCCAAATTTCCCAGGTGAATGGTTTCAATAGAAGATCGAAACTGATCTGTTTGGCTGGCAAACTAGTCGCATAGGATAGCTCATCGATCCAATGAGGATAGAGATGATCGACAACCAAATGTCTTTCATAAGTGATGATATATCCACCGATTCCGATATCGATCTCCTTCAAAATGAATCGAATGAAGAGGATTTCAAAATAAGATTATCAATATCAATCAGATATCGAATTCGAAATCCGAACTAACTTTAAGTGAGATCATTCCGATCATACCAGACCATGTTCCATTCGGATTCTTCACACCGTAGACACCTTTGCAATCGATCAGTTCGACGCTAAAATTGAAATAATTGGCGAACGTTGCTATTAGTATCGGTTCGATTCCAAAAATTCTTCTTGAATCAATACGAGTGAATGGTAACTCCTTTGGATCAGATTTTAACAAATTAATCTAATACGAAAATGAAGTTAAAATTCAAAAAATCTTACATTATTGTAGCCAACTCTAATGGTGCGATTGTGAAGATTCAGTCGCATTTTATCTTCTCACTTAATGTCTAGCAAAATTTTTTCTTACTGTTTTTTTTGTTTGCAATGAATTTAGATCGCAAGACCTAGACATTGTTCGGTTTGGTTGCCGCAAATGAAACAAACTGGATAAATGGATTGTTCATTCGAACATCGAAACGCAATTCAACAGAATGAAAAAAAATTTGGTAATCAAAATCGATGAACAGAAAAAAAATGTAACAATATTCTTTGATAGAAATCGAAATGAATCGAAAATCTATTCGCTACTTGGAATCCTTTCCGGTTTGAAATTATTATTCCATTCAGTCTACTCCAACCCTCGGTTTTTTTTCTTTGCTTTCTATTTGACTGTTGAATGATACACAGAAACGGAATTCGATTTCGTTAGCTTTATAACCACAATGCAATCGTATTTTCAATTGTTCTTTTTCTTTTCTTGTTTCGCAGTGAAGGTGTGTGAGGGTATGGGTTCGATCATCTCTATCATTCAATGTAGGCGGTAGGTGTGCATTTATTCATTCTCATTTATTCATCGGAATTGCATTCGATTCATCTCGATCGATTTATTCATCAATTTTTTTTCCATCCAAATAATTTTGAATCAAATTGTGATTCATTTGAATACCGTATTTTTTTTGTAGCGCTTTGTTTCGGTCACCTACAATGAATTGCATGCAAATTCATCTCGTGAAGCTAGAAAATGTTGCTAGCTAATCTTTCGCTCTCCGTTTCTCTTACTCCAACCTTAACCAATGGAGATTGAATTCTAATTAAGAATTCTAATTCCAACAATAATAAGAATGTTTCTCTCGATCAATCTGAGTCTTGAATGATTACTTTTGATTTGATTCGATCGTTCCTCTTTATCTCTCTCTCTCTCTCTCTCTCTCTCTCTCTCTCTCTCTCTCTCTCTCTCTCTCTCTCTCTCTCTCTCTCTCTCTCTCTCTCTCTCTCTCTCTCTCTCGATACGGTTTATTCTAATTTTGTGATTGATTTTTTTATCTCGAACACCGCAATCCTCTTTATTTTATATCTTTAGGAATCCATAATCGCTTTGCGTATTCGCGGTACGATCGCATTCCGTTAGCGATTGAAATTATCTAATCTGTTGGTTTTCATCTTGTTTTTTTTTGACTGATTTGTCCAGAATATTTAATTCGAAATTATTGTTACATTTCAATCGATTGAGAAATTTTGATTTTCAGCAAGAATTTGGAATATTCTGAAAATTCTGAATATACAGCTATCTATCTGCCATCTATCAAGGAGAAAACTAAACCAGAATTCAGTCCGATCCATAACGGTACTACTCTAGAATCTTTGTCACTTTCAAACTTCTTTCATTAACCACTTCAATCTAAGTAGATTAGTAAATTATCAAAAGAGAAAGAAACGGAAACTATAATTAACTTTTTCAATCTTAATTATAATAATCATATTATCAATTTTCATTGAATCATTTGAATGCATCGATGTCAAAAGTTTTTGAAGTTCATTCAACCGATCGGATTGATCAAAACTTCGTCGACGCACCTGGCTCGCATCATCAATGCACAGCAATCAAGAGACAAAAAACTTTCCGAATCCAACACATTTCGAATTGCACTGCTTTCGTATCACGTTATTGGATCGGTTGCACTGTTGCAACTCTAATTTGTAACAATCACATTTTTCCAAACGGAACATTTCGAATTTTTTTTTTATTAATTTTTTATTTTTCTTTAGCTCATCTCTCCGCTTGAACATTGCTTTCTTTCTCAATTGAATAGATCAATATCTGTTTTTTCGTTTGGATTCTTTCTTCTTTACTGCCCCACACATTCACTCTCATTAGCTATCAATTCATCGGTTTGGTGAAGAAACGATCAATGAGAGGATTAGATTTGATGTGAACAAATCGAGAGAATCATTAAAGATTAGACTCTAAATAATCAATGATAAACGAGACCTTGGTAGAAGGGGGAAAAAGAGATATAAACTTGTTCAATCCATTAAATAGATGTTGTTATTATTATTATTATTATTTGGATCGAATCAATCAGAATGAAAGCGTTGGTTCACTTTTGTTCTTCGATTTTTTCCAAATCGAAGGGTTACAAATTTTTCATAAAACTAAAACTGAAACCTAACCTAAGAGAGTTATTTCTTTTCTTCCTCCTTTTTTTTGCTTTTAAAAACGATCAATGAGGTATAATTTTTAATGATAATGATGATGTTATGGGAGTGTTTCTCGTTACCGTCTCGAATGTGTGTCATTAATGATTTTCAAACGTTTAATTGTATTGTAGAGTGAAGAACAAAATCGAAAAGATAGAGCTGACCATCATTCTCGATTTGAACAATTTAATAGCTAAAATCTTCGACAATCTAAACGACCATCACTTCTCATTAAATAATGAGCAGTATTATTATTTTTATTGTTGTTCATTGCGAAAGAGCGAGAAAGAGAAAAAAAAAACTTTCAACAAAATAAATCCAAATGAACTTTTCAACGATCGATTGATTGAGCAATCAAGAATTAATCTGAATCAAATCGAGAGCAATCAGACAGCTATGAGACACAGAACTGAGAATAAAAAGAAATTTTGTTTGAAAGCAATAAGAGAATCTATGATGTCATAGCGAGAGGCGATCTAGGAACGAATTTTGGAATTCAAAAAAAAAATAAAATTCCCAACAAAATAAATCGCGATTGGGTCTGTTTAAATCAAAGAACCAAAAAAAAGCTTCAAAACTATCTAACTTTGATTTTTTCCGAAAAAGATCCAGCCATTAGTAGCCAAAATCATACGATGATATCTCTTCAAATGATCCGAACCGAAATATGAGCTATGAAACAGATCCGGGTGAAGAGAGATAGAAAATCTTTATCAAATTTTTCTCGATCCTCAAATCAAAGTAGAAACTAATTAGTAAATTTAGTGATTTAAAATATTTTGATTCAGTGTTTGTTTTCGATCTCCTGGATGACATCATTGATGTAGATGAAGTAAGTCCTTGAAAAATTGATTGATTGATTGATTGATTCATTCATTCATTTTATCGAGTAAAAGGTTTCGAGCGTAAGACTGCATCTCGATAATTTCAATTAGACAAGTTTTCACCCCCCCCTTTTGTTGCATACTTTATGCTTATGGAATAGCTCAAACGAATGATTCAAATGAAACACTGAAAATGAGAGAGCAAACGAAACTTTTTTTGTTTTTCACAAGTGTCAACGTGTGCTTGGTGTTCTAGTTTAGAGAGAAAAACTTTTTTAATTGGCTCCGATATAGTCGATTTCGATCGAGCAGAGATGTTTGCAAACTGCAAAAAAAAAAAAAGAATCAGGTTCCGCTTCAATCAAAACGAATTCTAATCACTAAAATACACTTTGGAAATGATTCGGTACCGTTCGGGGATGAAAAAAGTTGTGATTTATTTTCTTTTTTTTTCTGACAATCTTTTTTTTTTTTTTTTTGAAGCTACGATGATCACCTTTGTTTTTCCCCTCGGTCGTGGATGCATAATGCTTGTTTGTTTGCGATGTGATTGCAAATAACAAATGTTCTCATTACTGCAACAGAATTACATCGACTGGAAGTGAGAGAAAAAAATCCTCAAACCTTGAAATATTCTTGCGAGTGGAAAAGTGAAATCCAGGAAAGACTAAAACCTTCTCGATTTTTTCTTCTTCTTCTTTTTTTTTTTTGAGATGGTGTTCAGTCCGACAAACACACGCGAACACAGACAAACTGGATCACTCAAGTGGAACGGTCGGCAAATAGGATGAGAGATGAAGAAGAAATCAAACGAATAAGACGGTAAAAAAAAAAACAAAAATGAAACAAAGATGGATGGCTATTCTCGTGAAATAGAATAAACAAAAAGAAACAAAAAAATTGATTAGATCTGAAGCAGAACACAAATAGAATGAATGAAGAAAAAAAAAACGAAACACTCAATTGCGAACAAAAGTATAAATTTGAAGAATGAAATGAGAAGAGAGAGAGAGAGAGAGAGAGAGTGAGGAAGAGAAATCTAATAAATAATAAATAAATATAGAAAAGTAAAACAAAGAGAGATAGCCTAGGTCCTTCAAGAGACCCAGAGAGAGAGAGAGAGAGAGAGAGAGAGAGAGAGAGAGAGAGAGAGAGAGACTGCAATAATTGAAAATAATTTTAGAAACAAATAAACTTTCAAAGTTCAACAAGAAGATAGAGATAGAGAGAGAAAGAAAAATACAGAAACTTTTCAATTCGAATTCATTTTCTTCTTTACCTTGCGGACGAATCTCTCTCTCTGTCTCTTAAGGTTGCTTTTTCAATTATCAAAAAAGACAAAGACGACAAGAATCAAAAGATAACAAACAAACTTTCGACTTAGAATGGAGTGAATCTTATGAATCTAAATCTGTCTCGAAGATACAAATAGTTCATAAAGATGGATAAAATTCTAATTTTCAACAAATTAGTGTAGAATTATTGGAACAAAAAAATTTTTTTCTTACGCAAAGTAATCAATCAATCAAAAAAAAAAAAAAAAAGAATTTGTTTTAAAACGAATCCTTTAGAAATCGTTCCATTGAACTGGATGATGTATTTCTTTTTCACAGACAATTCCAACATCAATAAAGTATCATTTTTAATTGAGATTAAAAATTCGAAAAAAAAAACAAATTAAATTTAGGGGAATGCGATGAAAAGGGTAAAGAGTGGACAAATTGATTGGGATCGAGATGAGAGAGAGAGAGAGAGAGAGAGAGAGAGAGAGAGAGAGAGAGAGAGAAAGAGAAAAAAAATTCCAAAAAATAAGATGGCAACAAGAGATGAGGAGGGGAAGAGAATGCGAATGTTTTGCGGACAAAAATCAATTTGAGAGATTTGAAGATTTTGGGGGAAAAAAATATCTCCCAGTTGATTTATAGCTTAATATTCGAAATACGAAGCAAATTGTTTGAGAAAATTTTGTGAAAATAGAGATATTCCTAGAGTTGTTTTTTGTTTTTGTCAATTAATTGATTCCCATTTTTTTCGCTCCCATTTTCTTCAATCGATCCTAATTAATATCTTAGAACTCATTTTTCATTACACTGATGAGCATTGATGACATTTGAATTTTGATCTAATAATTTATGAGCTTTATCATCATCATCATCATCATCATCAGCAGCCATCGAGCAATGATGATGATGGCTAAGCTCTTCACCTTCTCTCGATGATGTCGTTGTGGATCCAATCAACAAATTTCGATTCGATTGCTGTCGTTGTTGTTGTTGTTGTTGTTGTTGGTTGTTTTGATGATCTTGATCCATCGCTCTAGTACAGATGCAAGTGTGACGCATAATTCTAGCCAATGCATGTCTGGTTCGTGTCAACCAAGAGCAATTATTTTGATTCATCGAACGTTGACTATAATACGATAGTTTCGATAAGGATTCTGGCTCATCTGTATCGATAGGGAAGAAGAGAGACAAAAAGTTTTATTTTAATATCTATCAGCGATGGTAAATTCGTTCGGATCGTTGGTTTAAAACAACAACGAACTCAATTACTTTGAAACAAAACGATATCGAAAAGCTGTAGCAAATAAACAACTAGATTGAAACAAAAAAAAATTCAAAAATAGAGAAAAAAAATTAATGAATTTTTTTTCTACACTTTCAAGGTGTGAAGGAGAAAGAAGAGGAGCGAAATGAGCTGAAAAGGTGAGTGAGAAATAATTTAATCCTCACATCAAGTTAGAGCAAAACAGAGAGGAGAAGTTTATGGGAAAAAGTGAGAATTTTTTGAATTCTATTCCAGACAAACAATTGAAACAAACCAAAGCCAAAGGGAGAGAGAGAGAGAGAGAGAGAGAGAGAGAGTGGAACTCACGTTTCATTTGTTTGTTGAGTTTAATATCTTCATTCAAACGAAGAACAGCTTGATTGATGATGTCGGTGATAAGATGTTTCGATATCTCTTGTGCTTGCGCTAAATCGATTTCCTTTCGTTTTTCCATTCCATATTTACCGTTCCCAAAACAGCGACGATAAGACGATGGCAAAAACAAAGAAGAAAATCGAATAGTTAATAAATATTATCTTATAAACAATCATAAAAAAAGAAAAGAGAATTGTTGGGGGAAGAAATTTGCATCTTTCAGCATTGAATCCATTGATATTCTGGTTCTTGTTTTTTTTTTGTTTTTTTTTTTTTTTTGATTGACCTAGATAGTTCGGAACGATTTATGCAGAGACACGCAATAACTGAGTAACTAAATGTGTTAAAAAAAAGTACCGAACAAATCATTGTGAAAGAATCGATCAGTTTACAATCGAGCCGGATAGAATAGAATGCAAATAGAAAGAATCAAGCAGTGATCATTCAGTTGTCTTAGATCTTTCTCTCGGTCGAGAGGTCGAAAATGATGAAAAATGAAAAATGAATCATAGACAAATTTACCTAAATGAAAACTTCACTGCATAAATTAAATTCAAATTGTCAATCAATATTAACGAGATGGTCAATCTTGTTCTAGGCTTTCTTGGTGGATTACAGAGACGAAAAAATCAAGCTTAAAAAGCTGATTTTTATTTTGTTTGTTTCTGCATTCGAACAATTCTATCTCGAAACAATAGGAGATGGATCATTATTCTAGGCTATTTGGATTCGAATCCTACTGGCTTTTGTTTTGTTTTTTGATTTATGACCATCGCATTAAAAGTCAAACCCTAAATTGAAAAAAAAAACATTCCAAATTTGAATTTTTTGCTCTGATTTCATCGTAGACTTATCACGAAACAAAATAAAAAAAAACGTCTCGAATCTTTCGAGTGGAAGCTGTTTCACCTGTTCTATTATAGGGGAATTTCAAGCTGCATAAATTTTTTTTGTAGGCCATCTATTTGCTCAGCTATGAGCTCTCTTTCGGAACACTTACAAGCTCAGGTGTTGTGGCAACATCGATCTGTGCCATCTCAACCAATCCAACTGATTTGATTGGTTTTGTCTTGTTTTTCGATTGATCATTTAGAATCTTTCTGGTTTCTTTATTCGAATCATAGAATGAGTTAGGGTTGTGGACAAAATCATTGTTGGGCTGTGAATATTCGATGGATTCGTTCGAAATTTTCACATCATAATTTTTCATTGATTTTTTAAATTCTTTGAATTCAATAGTATCGTTTCGATCGACTTTACGATTCAAATCGCTCGAATCATTCTCGATCGAGTCAATATCTTTTTTAAATTGAATCGATTTGTTAGGTTTCGTTCGAATTCTTTGTTCCAATTCTTTCATTAGAGATTTTTTCTGCTTCATTAATCGATCATCATCAGTATTACTATTGATGTCAATTATTTTATTTCTAATATTATTATTATTTTCATTGTTGGTGGTTAATTGTTTTCCACTCTCCACCTCATCGTGAACATCTTCGTCGATATATTGCTGCACATTTTCATTATGATAATGAACGATCTTCTCTGATGACTTTTCACAATGATCATCATCGAGAGCATTTGAGATGGTCTCATTGGAATTATCAACTTTGAATTTATATTGTCGGGGTTCAATTGGCGGCAATTCGAAGCTCGATTCTTCAATAGGACTTGGCGTTTTGGGACCCACAAGATCGATCTGTATCTCTGGTGCGTTCTGTTTGGAGAGAAAAAAAAATCATTTATCAATGAAATCGAGTCTTTCTGGTTTCAATTTTTTTTTTCCACTACAAACTTTAATTAGTTTCAGATTGAACCTGGCAGTCTCGAAACTATCATAAAAGTTTCAGCATTATATTTAAAAGCGATCATCAAAAACATAAAAGAATCGTAAAAAAAAACAATTGAATTGGACATGTGGAGTTTGGAATGAATTCGTGGAATCATAATTGTTGACCTATTATATTCTTACTCTAAGAGACCATCCAATCAATCGCTGTGATTGACAGCTGCTTCACATACAATCATTGAGCCTAGGCTATCGAGATACACCTCTTTCATGACAAATCATATCGAAATTTAGGCGCTAGAAATTTGTGTAAAATCCTAGAATCAAATTGTTTAATTACAAATTCACATATTTCATAATCAAAACCATATTTTTATCAAGGTGTTTATCTTCATAGACTGTTGTTAATTTTTTATACAATCCATATCTCGTCATAATCCTTAATTTTTTGATTAAAAATCCAGTGAGAAAAAAAGAATTGTGAAAGAAATTCTAGCCAAATTCTAGCACTGTTAAGCAATGAATTGAATCGAAAAACGAAAGTGATGATTGAAATGATTCACAAAACTGTTAACGATCCTAGAAGAATGTTAATGATCCTCACTACAGAACTCAATCATAAAGGCAACCACGAATGAATGCACAATCATCAAGAAGAAGAAGAATAAGAAAATTAATAACAAACACAAATGAAGCTTGAACAAAACGAGAATGTCAGTGAACAAAAAAAAAAAAAAAAAAGATAATTCCAAAAGCTTTTTGATTCAATTCATCATCGAGAAAAAAAACCAGAACGAGCAAGATTTTCGTCTCAAACAGAGCTAAAAAAAGAAGAACAGATAAGACAATGGTGGATTAAATAAGAGAAGAAGAATAACGGAGAATTTGTGTTCTATTTTTTTTTTGAACGCAATTTTTTTGACGCTTTGATCCATAAATTCTACCTAGATTCATTTGTAATTCACCACACTGTAATTAAGAATCGTTAAGCTAAAGTATCTTCGAGGCTTTCTTCGTTATCATTTCCACAAAGCGAAAGCTCTCGTTTTTTTTTTGGATCATTCAAATCGAGAGAACAAAGCTTTCAATTTATTCAATTCTGTTTGGTTTTTGTTCCGAATTATGAAATTTCGATGAATTTATTTATGGTTCGAATCTATTAGGAAATATTCGGGACTATTTTTTTATTTTTTTAATTTTTTGTCTATTTCTCAACTTTTCTTTTTGTTTTATCTCTACGGACAAAATGAGATGTTTGTGGGCGATTCCGTGTTTGATTGTGAAATTCTTTTCAATTATGCTTGATTATTTTTTTTTTTGTTTTTTTGGTTTGGAATCTGAACTAATTCTAGGCCCTATTCTCAGCCGTTTCCGTTGTGTTCGATTTCTCACGATACCAGGCTAATCATTTCGAAAACTAGGTGAATGGGTTTGTTGCAGCCTTCGAGATTAAAATTGATAGATTTTCTCTATTCTCTCCAGTTTTGATTCAAGTCCCAGATTAGTTTGGTTTGAATGAAAACGAAAATATTTTTATCGCACTCATTTTGTTCCCTCTCATTTAGGATTAAATTTTTATTTATTTTTAGCGAAAAAAAAAAAATTCGATCTTAATCCTATGCTGAAATTTTTCTTCCTTCAAAATTCGATTTTTTTTCTCTCTCGCAGTTTTGAGATCGAAAAGAATCGAAGGGCGGAGAAGAAGAGAGAGAGAGTTGAAAATTTTTTCCAATTTATTTACGAAGGCAATCGTGATGCACTATGCACTCTTATCATTGGATTCCAATCTAGATTGTTGTTTTCAACGCCTCCGCCTCTCTCTCTCTCTCTCTCTACACACACATTCATTCAACGACACACCCATACGAATAATAATAAATTTTTCGAAACAAAATGATTAAATTCTATGCCTTGTTTAAGGTGTAGGTTATCGAAAAAAAATAGTAGAGATTATAGAGACGTCTCTAGACTCTTCTTTGTTCTGATTCGATTTCAAAGCGATGATATTGGAACGTTATCGAGCTTCCCTACATCAAAATGATTTAATTGAAATTGATGTTAAAGTGACGATATCGAAAGTTTGACGATAATAAACACATATGATTGTAACGAAAGAATTTCAATTAAAAAAAACTACAAGAACAAAAAAAAAATATCTCATTCTCTTCACTAAGCATCGAGATTGATTTCTCGACTGAATCAATTTCGATCCTACGTGGAAGGATTTTGGTGCAGAAACTTTGTTTCACAATTTGATGCGCAATAAATAAAACAAACAATTGTTTAACCTTTTCGTTTGATTGTTTCATTCGAATGATCAAATGAATTCCGTGGCCTATGCCATTATATTATGTTTGTCTGTTTTGATCGGAATATCTATCTTCGTTCGGATCTTTTATGTTCTCATCCAACTTTCCATTTCGATTTATTTTGATAGTATCAAATTTAGGGAATTTTTTCCTGTTTGTTTGTTTTCAATTGTCAGATTTTGTTTGCTCAAAGTATTGTTCGTAATCTAAACCTCGAAATTTTTACAGTGACAAATTTGAATCGCCTTAATTCATTTGGTATTTCTGTTTTCTACTTTATCATTGCGACTCTAGAGATTTCTTTGAATGAAAGTATCATTTCTATCTGTAAACGATTTCATTGTCTATGATACATCAAGAAATAATTTGAAGAGAATACAATTGTTAGATTTTAAAATGTCAGATAGGCTGTTGATGCAAATGATCAAAGGGTTATCAATGATAATGTTCCATCATTCATTCGTTCTCGAATCAATCGATCGAAGTTTGGTTGATTCATTTCTCTTGTATAGCAATTAAATTTCAGAGATGTGGTTGACATTCAATTAGTTCAAATCAGATTCAAATTGAACTTCGAGATAATTCAAACGCTAATTTAAGATGCGAGGAGAGGATCTAAGTTTGCTTTCATTTTTTTTTTGCGCTTAGTCTTTCTTTGAAACCATCTCAAATTCTTCGGATTAAAACTTTGCTACTAATTCTATCATATCTGTTTGTGAATTTTCATAGAAATCCCTATTGCCTGGATAGATTCGTCTATTTATTCTTTGATACAAATTCTCAGAATCAGTGAAAATAAGGCATCAAAATTTATTTAATTCTTTCCATATTAAAGCTGTGAAAACAAGTGAGATATGGGTGTGTTGGTCTATATTCGAAAATAAAAGAAAGAATAAATTGAATTTTCTTTCGCTATCATTCTGCTCTGATGGGATGGAAAGTGTTGACAAAAACTTACTTAATCTTATAAATCAAAAGCTTTAGACCAAAAAAAAAAAAAAAACAAAGAAAGAAACAACGAGAACCAAAGAGAGAGAGAGAGAGAGAGAGAGAGAGAGAGAGAGAAAGATTAAATTCGCATATTAATATCTCATTCTAAGGCAGAGAATAAAATTTCCAGAGAAAAAAAAAACTATTCAAAATCTAAATTCAAATACTAGAAAGCAAAACAATGAGAGAGAAGAAAAACACTTATATAAAGAACTTATACAATAATAATAATAATAATAATAACAATGATGGTGAGAATGATGAAGAATTTAAATTCTAATCAATCCATTTTTATTTTGCGAACAGCTAAGAACCAACATCAGCACACATCCATAGGTTAGAGCATCAAAAATAAGTCTTCGATTAGAGAAGAATCTCTATTGTTTTTCTATTCTTTTTTTTCCTTTTTGGAATTTTTTTTTCTCGTTTTTCAAACATTAAAAATTTATATCTCTTTTTCACATAACAATGCACACACACACACACCCACAGATCATATGGAATTTTTTTCCATAACGAAGCTGATGTGTCTCAGAATGTGAATGAAAATGGAACAAATTCTGTGATTTTAGAGATAGAAATGAAGAGACCGAGAGAGAACGCCAAGCTTAGATTTGAGAGAGAAGAAAATTCCGATGATGATCATTGAAAGACAGAGAGAGAGAGAGAGTTAAGTTAAGTTAAATTTTATTATGCGCGTATCCGCTAAGTGCGATATTTGCGCTAAATTTAAAAATAAAAGATATACAATACAAGATATTCAGGAAGGATAATACAAATAAGTGTGGGTGTGTGATGGATTTCAGACAGTTCTACGTTTTAGGTTGATTGGAGAGTCGGGATTCCGTTTCTATTGCAGTCCTGCGATCCTTGTCGATTTGGTCCTATGGTCCTTGTTTGAGATCCTGTGTTTCGCAAAAACGTAGAATTGTGGGTGTTTCTGATACGATCAGAATGTGTATCAAGTATAGAAAGATATGTGTGGTCAAGAGAAAGTAATAAAAGAAAGATACAATATAAGAAAAAAGATACAAAAAAAAAGAAGAAAAAAAGATTTAACACAGTTTAAAACAGTTTACCTAGACTGGAAAGCAGAGTAATTGGTCTATAGTTTTTGGAGTTGTATAAGTCTGGTTTGTTTGGCTTAGGAAATATTGTTAGTATTCCCTTTTTCCATTGTTTAGGAAAATAGCCTACTTTCAGACATTTCTCAAATAATTTAGCTAAAAATTTACTAACTAATTTTTTAATTTCTTTCAACATTCCATTTGTAATGCAATCGATACCTGGTGCTTTTTTGCTGTTGGTTTTCTGAATCAAAAATTCGATATAATCTTTAGTTAGGCTTATGTGTTGTTGGGTTGTGTTATCTATTCTATCTGGATTAAATCTAGGATAGGGCCTAGATGTTCTAGAGGGGAATATCTGATTAACTATTTTTTCCATAATCATAGGGTGTTCTTTCGCTGGAAAGTCCTCTATGATAGGGAGTGTGTGTAATTTTGGGTTTGATTTTTGTTTGATCATTTTGTAAGTATTTCCCCAGGTGTCCTGGGAGTGTAATTCTTCTAAGAATTCTTGCCACTTTAGAAATTTTTTCCTACGTATCATTCGAACGTATTTATTTCTAAAGCTTCTGAATTCGTTATAGTAGTGTTCCCTAACTTGTGGATTCTTTTCGCGAGAAAAGATATATCTTTTGTTCCTAACTACTATCTGCATGCATCTCAATTCGTCATCCCACCAATTGCATCTTCTTAGGTAAGGAGATGTCTTAATGATGGGAATCGAATGATATGCTGCATTCTGAATAATACGCGTAAATTGCCTAATAATTTGATCAATTTTTTTGGGGTTATTTGTTTTTCTTATCTGTTTAGTTAAATTTTTAATTCTATCTAAGCTAATGTGTTGCTGGAACTTAGTCCAATCAGCTCTTTTTTCATCAAATTTCCTCGTAGAAAGTGGGATTCTGTGAGGAATATTTTTTGAAGAAAATTCGTATGTTATATAAACATGGTCGAATATGCCGCTGAGAGGACCTTTAGAATTCCAGCGTCTAATGAGTGGGGTGGCCTTACTATTACTAAGTGTCAGATCTATGATACTATTCCCATTTTCAGTAATACAAGTAGGAGATTTCTCATTGTGAATTTGCATATCAAAATCATTGATGAGCTCACAAATGAGTTCTCCGTGCTTGTTGATTATCCGGTCGTGCCACAGAGTGTGGCGAGCGTTGAAATCGCCGGCCAGAATCAATGGGAAGTGTTCATAGTCTTTCAAGAGATTTCTAAGGGTTCCTAAGTGTTCTTCTGTCATTGTGTTGGGTTCTATGTAGATATTGCAAAGAATAAGCTGTGTGTTACATAATTGAACTTGGATGCTAGTCATCCAAGTGCTAGTGTAGGTGTCTATCGTTTTGGTGTATAAAGTTTTATTATTAATAACTATTCCTGTTTTTGGTTTAAGATTGTTCCCTACTTGGTGTATTTTAGCTTGGAGTGGGTATCCTAAAATTCTGTTTGTGTTCTGCGTGTTAGGTTCCTGTACTAAAATTATATCCTGGTTAGAGTTCTGAATTTCGCTTAACAGCTCTTTGGTAGCCATCAAGCTTTTTCTAGTGTTTTGCTGTGTAATTCTAATGTAACTATCCATAATAGACAGAGGTTAGGTTTATGAAGTTAAAAAAAAAATGAATAAATTAAAATAATTAAAAGAAAAAAGATAGAAAAGGAAATAGTTTAAGCAGAGGGATAGAGTTGTGTTCTTTCCAGTTGTCTTATGATTTGTGTTCGATACACTGGACAGTCTTCGGAATTGGGGTAATGGTTGGTGTTGTTTTTGTGAAAGTTAGAATTTTTACAATTCGAGCAGCATTTCTGTTGCTCATTTGGACAAACGTGTCCGTGTTGTTTGTGGTTGCTGCATTTTTTGCAAATGGTAGTGTTTTTGCATTCTGCAGTTTTATGATTGAACAAAAAGCACTTTTGGCATTGACGTACCAGTACTTTGTGTTCAGTTCTGCATCGCTGAAAGTCTATGTATACATTGTTGTTCATCTTATCAGTGATAATTTGATAGATTTCTGGTGATACTCGGAATACTAGATTCATGAATCTAGGGTTGTAGTGTTTCATTTTGAAAAGGAATTTGATTCCATTTTCTTGGTTTTGTAGCTCTATGTTATTGTTGGTCAGTTGAGATACAATAGTCGTAATGTTATTGTCTATCGAGACATCCTTCAGGACTATTGTAGGATCTAGCTTCTTCGGAGTGAAAGCTTTGAATTGATTGCTATTTGATGGGTGTTCATTCAAATTTTTAAGCAATTTTTCAAAGTTTTCTTGATTGTTTTCTGCTGATTGGATGATAACAGCTGTTTTTTTGGTGGTTATTTTGGTTATTTTGGCATTGGTCTTGGTTTTTGTGATGATTTCTTTCACCTTGGTTTCGATAATTTTAGGTTGGATCTGATTAGGTGTAGATGATTTTATGATTATGGTCTTCTGTTCTTGGTTGGCGTGTTTGTGTGCTTGTACTGGTGTTTTTGTTTGTAACGCTTGGGCGTATGATCTGTTGATAGGTGCGTGTATGGTTGTGGGTGTGTCGATCTTGTGATTGATTTTGTCTACCTGTTGTTGGAGGTTGGCTATGTTGTTGTTTATTTTTCCTAGTTCCGCAAAAATTTTTTCCAATTCTGACGAGTTTTGATTTTGAATTGGGCTAGTCATTTTGCGAAGATTATTTGTGATTGTTTTGGATAGATCTAAGTATCTCTGTTTTAGTTCGCAGTCTTCAATTTCTGAATAGAGATCCAGAAGATCAAAGTTCTGTGAAACAGTCAGATCACTTAGAAGGTTAGGTTCAATGACATATTGCTCTAGTGTTTCGTTCGTAAGAGTTCGAAATCTTGCATTTTTGCATGCAGCGACCTCTAGTTCTTCCGTTTCACTGCTAGAGTCGGAATGGATAATAGGGTTGATGCTGGTGCAGGGGATGTTGGTGTTGCTGGATTTGCAGCGCGAGTTTTTGTTCTTTCGTTTAACCATCGTGGTTAGTAGGTGAAAGGAACAGAAACTAACGGATTGAATGCAAGGTAGCGCTGTTCTAAAACGCTAGCCTTAAGAAAAGAAATATGCAAGAAGGCGGAGCGAGCGCGAGAAGAAAAAAACCGTTGGAAAAAATCGCTGAAAAAAAAAATAGAAAAAAGGAAAAAATGGAAAGACACGACCTTTAGGATATTGGAGCCTGGGAAGTGGATTTTGAAAAATTGATGATGATGATGATGAAGTTAGTGGAAGGTGAGGATGGGAGTGATTTTGGTGATGGTGGATGAACAAAATGATTGAAGAGAAACAAGAAAAATCCAATGGGAAAAAACACAACACGACACAATTGGATGAGAGAAACAAGTCAAATGAATAATTAACTAAAAATCGAAAATTATTCAATAAAATGCGATGAAAATGATGAATAAGATGATGGATAGATAATTAACATGAAATTTAATAGATAAGCAGTCATTTATGAAGAGAGAGGTTGAAAAAAAACGGTTTAAAAAGCAATTTTGAATTTTGCGCGAAGTGCACTCTACAACGGTCAGACGCAGAATGAGAGAGAGAGAGAGAGAGAGAGAGAGAGAGAGAGAGAGAGTTACTTTCTATAAATTATAATTTGAAAAAAAACCGATTTCGCAAAACATTGCTTTGCCTAACTTTTGATTAGGTTGGAAGATTTTTTTTCTTCAAAAATAAAAGATTCCAATAAAGAATCGTCTCTCTCTCTCTCTCTCTCCCGACCCCTGTTTTTGTTAACCTCATTGTTCGAACGAAATGAATTTTTTTTTTCTTTTTCAAATTTAATGAGATTTAAATCAATAGAAGAGCACGATCGCAATCAAATAGCTCATGAAAATGATGATTATCGATTGAGTGAGAGAGAGAGAGAGAGAGAGGAGAGAAACTGGTAAAAAAGTAAAGAATCTTACCCCGTTGACATCGTTCGATGATTGATGAAGATAATTAACATCAACGACTTCTTTCTCTCCTGAATCGTTACGTTGCTGTTTCGTAACAGCTTTGGCCTTTGCATTAGTTTGCGCTTGTTTTTGGCTTAGAGTTGTTTTTGTTGAAGCAAAACAAACTGTCGGTGATAATGGAGATGATGATGATGATGATGATGATGATGAGGACGAGGATGAAGTGGACGATGCCGATGCAGACGATCCTGATGAAGATGACGATGATGTTGATGATAAACTATATGAGACTGATGGTGAATCTGTTCCGGATTTTTTTCTCGGACATTTCGATTCTCTAATAATAGCTTTGGTGCTGCTGCTTTCATTACTATTCTTGGATCTTTTCTGCTTTGAAACATCGACGTTTTGAAACGTTTGATTACGAACAAAATCGGTTCTACTACCAATCATATCTAATCGTAATGATTGTTTCCGTTGATTTATTGTAACATCAACACAGCCATCCAAAAGTTTTTGCTGCGAGTGTTGATAGTTGAGAAATGATATCGATGCTGATCTATCGTTGCGTTTTCGATTGAATACTGTCGAATCGTCGGTGTTTTTTTCTGCACTACTCGGTGATAGAATCGATGTGAACGTCTTCAACGATTTGGATTCTTCATTGAACTGATTATTTGATAATTTTTGGCTCGCCTTCAACAATGCTGTCGCGAGAAGATTATCGACCAATTTTGATGCCATCCTTCTATAATCATCGATAATCTCTTCAAACTCTCCATCCACCATAGCACTGTCACCACCATCACCACCGCCACCATCATCATCATCGTCATCATCGTTGTTGCTGTTATTGTTATCGTTTCGATTATGATATTTGAACATTTTTCTTCGATTTAAATGCTGCAATTGATGATGTTGTTCACTGGATTTAGAAAACGAATATGAAAGCGATGATGGATGTCGTCCTAGATGATGATCATTGTGATCAAAAATCATCATCTCATTCATTTCAATTAATTATTTCACAATCACTTTTGATCCGATTAGAATCGGATTGAATGGAATCGAATGAATTTGTTCGCTTTTTGATTGTGTGTCCTTTTCCAAATAGAAAGTGGAACAATTTAATAGAAATCTTCTGATCAAAAATAGATTTGTTATAAATTTATTAATTCATTTCATTCAGAAAAAAAATCATCAAACTCCAATCGCAACAAAAAAAAGTCTAATTTGACTTTATTTAAGTTAAGAAACATTACAAAAGTTAAGAAAACGCTGAAACATTTGCGATAGCCCGGCCCTAGAGAAGCGAATGAAATCATCTGTGAAGAGAGCTATAATCAGCGGTTAATATCAAATGTGAATGAGAGTGGAAAAAAAAATTGATGAGAAAAATCTTGAAGCAAACAATCCTAGCTTTCTAGAGACGAAACTAAGATTTTCATTCTCTTCCTCTTTTCATCGCCTTCGTTCCACATACCCAAGAGAGGCACCAATGCAAAGAGGAAGGATAAAGCCAAATATGAAATCATTGCAAGCAAATAATTTTTAAAATGAGATATCTCGTCTCTCTCTCTCTCTCTCTCTTACATCTCACCGTTCACTGATCTAAGTTCTACACTAGTTCATAATCGTAATTAGAATTAGGCTAGACAACAACATCAACAGCATCAATTTCATAATGAAAAAGCAAAATAAATAAATAAACGAAAATCTCTTTGAAAATATTTGGTGTATTCTCTCTGAATCACATCTGCCTATCATTCACAATTCTTGATTTGTTTTTTTTTCTCATCCGAGTATAATCAATTCTCGAATTCTCACAATCCGATTCATATTCGTTTGTTTCAATCTTAGTCTATGTCATCAGTGAATGATAACTTTCCATCATTAATTCGTTCACTATAAGGTTTGTGTGGGTCTATTTGTGTGATGATGATGATGATGATGATGATGATGGAGGGTATTCTGGGAAATCAAGAAAAAAAAAACATAATCTGGAAAAAAAAATACAAACAGCTATTTTCGAAACTGGGGTGAAAAATTAGCAAGATTTGATAGCAATGGTGTTGGTATTGGTATTGGTATTGGTGGCAATATAACGTTGATCAATTCGAACGAACGAATCCGAAACGAAAGGAAACGAAACGAAAAACAAAACCAGAAAGATGGAATAAAAGAAGCAAATTTCCTCTTCTATTCTAAGGCTATGGAGAAAGTGTGAACGATTGCAATCTCACTCACTCACTCATTCACTAACTAAGATCGTGCGAATCATCAAGAGAATATCTTTGTGATTTTTCTTTCACTTTGTTTTACTTTCCATATTTCATTGAATGTTTTCATAGAGTGAGAAGATAATAGTAATAATAATAATAATAATGATGATGATGATACGAGAGGATAATATTCATCACTAAGACGAGAATCAAATTCGACCATCCTTCGCAATCCAATCGGAATCTAGAGAGAGAGAGAGAGAGAGAGAGAGAGAGAGAGAGATGTGAGACGAGACATTTTGAAGATTTATGGCCTTTAAAAATATCTGTCATAGCCATAGAGAGAAAGAAAATAAAAGGTGAGACTAGAATGGATGATAAAAGGTATAAGAGTCACACCTATCATCTAGACAATGAAGTGAGAGAGAGAGAGAGAGAGAGAGAGAGAGAGAGAGAGAGAGAGAGAGAGATTTGCTTTTTCCCAAATAATAAGCGAAAGAGAATTTCATTTCGATGTCAGCGATAACTGAATAGGATTCTCACGCCTATCTCTCAAGAAAGTTATTTCCTACTCTGGATTTCCAATTCGATAGTGCCATTGCGAAAAAAAAAAACGCAACCTCTCTAGCTATTTGCAAATAGAACAATTTTGGTCTATTATTGTTGAAGATGTTGATGAATTTTGATTGAATTTATCCTTTTATCTAGTTCAAAAATCAGAATTCAAAACATTGAGCAAAGACTCAAAACTAAGATCGGAAATCATCTCGATCTAATAATTATCCACTAATCTCTAATCTAATTTGATTTAATTAATAAATTTGTTTTGATTTAGAAATAAATTTTCAATAATTCAATTCAATTCACAACGATTATAGATTGAGAGATATCAGAATGAAATGAAATGGTCCTCATCAATCGAAGCCGGATCTTGATTATTCTCAGAGTCTATTCTAAAGCTTCAATCCATTTAAAAAAAAAGTAACAAACTTAATTCCACCCTTTGTTTCAAAGATCTAGGTGCGTGGAAGAGATAAAATGTCGATTTTTTTTTTCTTTCATCCTTTAGGGCACCTAATTCGAGGAAAACCTCTAAGATATCAAATCTTCTAATGAATGGTCTATTAGATAATTCTACAAAATCGAATGGGGAAGTTTCTGTGGATGGAAAAAAATCGATCCGCTCCATTCTTCGCTTCTTTCAAGAAACTTAATTGGAATTTCGCTCTTATCTCTCTCTCTCTCTCTCTCTCTCTCTCTCTCTCTCTCTCTCTTTAGATGTATTCTTTGCAATTGAATAGATAAGCTTTTGTTTCACTGCTTTCTTTATCTTCACATCTTCGAATGATTCGATCCGATCCGATCCAATCCAATCTGTTTTCAAAGAATCGAAACGTTAGAAATTTCTCTACTTTGTTTCTGTTCTTGTTTTGAGTTTTTTTTCTCGTTTCTCAATCAAAAGAGTGAAAGAAGTGAAAAAAAAACTAATTATAATCAGCGAAATGTGATTCGAGGAAGCGAAAAAAAAAACTTGAAAAATTTAATGATATAGGGTGTGAAATTGAAATGAGAGAAGAGAGAAATTTTGATGAATTTTTCGTGATAGAGAGCAAAAAAAAAAAAAATAATAAAAGAAGCAGAATGTACAAAAAACTATCCAACTAAGGATCGGAGAGAAAAATCTATCAAGCAATCATCAGAATGAAGCAAAAAAAAATCGATTCCTATCTGTCCAAAATGAGTGGATTGTGGAGTGTGTGTGTGTGTGTGTGTGTGTGTGTGTGTGGATGAATTTATTCTTTTTTTTTTCTCTCGAATCTACATTCTCTCTCTCTCTCTCTCTCTCTCTCTCTCGCCTAGTGTTGCAGTACAGGATTGATCCAAATCGAGTGATTTAATATTCAAATGCGAATCCAAACTTAGAACTACAATGAATAGATATTAGATAGAAAATGAGTGCATATCATAAATTGCTTGAATCGATTGCGATTTCTAAACAATTTTTAAATCACGTCTCTCTCTCTCTCTCTCTCTCTCTCTCTCTCTGTGTGTGTTTGTTTGTCCCTAACTCTAATTAGCATAAATCAAAATAAGTAGTGTTTTATTTTGGCTCTATCTTTTAGCTTCTCCAAAGTTAATTTGATTCTCGTTAATTTTTTCCCTTTCTTTCTCTCTCTCTCTCTCTCTCTCTCTCTCTCTCTCTCTCTTTTCCTCGTAAATGATCAACGCTTTTAATCTCTGCAATGATTGATCCAAATAGAATAACGAAATCGAACAAAATAATGGAATTCTGCGAAACGAAAATCTGAAATAAATTGTCGTTGACTCTATCGAAATTGAAATGACTTGAATGGATCAGAAAGATGAGAGACAAAACAAAATTTATTATTAGATCTCGTTCCACACAGTCCCAATAATTCATAATCAACTCTTCCGAGTGATTCAATAAATCTTCTGATGGATAAACTTCGAACAGAATCCAAAGTGAATTGATTTTTTTTCCACTCATCGAAACATAATGAGGTTATTACTTTTTTTTTCAGAGAAAAAGTATAAGAAATTATTGAAAGAAAAATAATTTTTGATTGGATTATTTTGGAAAATTGCCATCATAAATTACAATAATTTCGATAAACGTTTCATTATTATACTGCTTCAAAAAAAAAAAAAATTTGCTTCAAATTTTGTTTTTCTCATAGAGATTTTAGTGCAAAACTATTCAACACCTTACACTTTCTACTAAGATTATCAGCGATTGAAATTTGAAGGAATAGAATAGGGAGTGTCGGAAGTTGATCGCAAAAAGATAATCTACAACCATTGACCAGAAATGGTTTCACAACCGGAAACTTTACTTATTGAAATTCTATTTTTAAAAAATTCTTACCGTTTGTTTGCTTCGCAGAGAATGATGTTCGAGCGAAAAAAAAAAGATGGATACAAAATTTGAACACCAATAATCTTTTTATGGAGATATATCGGTGAAAAGTAATCAATCAATCAAAAGAGAAATCGAATAATTGCAAACGAAAAAAAAAATCTTCCATATTATTATAGTTCAAAAGATTCAAAGGGTTATTTGCGCTGCGTTCACAAATTCGATCCATTTTGAACGAAATGGTAGAAAAAAAACAACTCTCTCTCTCTCTCTTTGATTGATCTTCCATCGAATGCAAGGTATTGATTTTTTGAGAGAAAAATTTCAATTGAATAGAATTGAAACTTTTTTTTTTTTTTCATTTAATTTGAATAAAAACACACACACACACACAAACACATGTGCATACATGCATACAACAGAACAGACACATGCACACAGAACAAGAGACACAGAGAATATGGAATGAGAACAGAATCGATTCAAATGGAATAGTTTGTTCTTCTCACTTCAAGAATCTAGAATGTCGCGCCAGAATCTAGAGCAGGAAACAGAGAGAGAGAGAGAGAGAGAGAGAGAGAGAGAGAGAGAGAGAGAGAGAGAGAGAGAGAGAGAGAAATAGAGAGAGAAATTCTGAATTCTTATGATTCGATACAAGTTTTATGCATTTGAAGAGAAGAATGAGTGTATGTTCCACAATGGATCCATTTGGATTTCATCATTGAGATCAACTCTCTCCTCTCACTAAACAATGCTGCTAGCTATGATAAGAATTCAAAAATGAAACTCAAAAAAGAAAATTATTATCCGCGACCGTAGATCTTTGATAAAATGAATTAGTCTAGCTTTTTTGCGTTTTGTTTTTACCTTCTCTTCTTTCCTCTATCAGCGTCACTTGTGATAGTGTGCTCGATTCTTGTCATAGATTTCAGTTTGGTTACAAATCAAGCTAGGTCTTTCAAGCGAAAAACAGAAAACCTGTCGGTTCAAGATTTCGTTTCCTAGGCTGTTGTGTTCGTTCGATGATATTATCATTATTTTTATGGTGAATGATTGAATTAATGGCGTAGAGAATGCAAAAGTGAGTGAAGAGGAGAATGCAATCAAAAAAAAAAAGAAAATGTTCGAAATGGTTTTCAAGAGCTGATAACATCGAATAATAATCCCCAAAAAAAAAAAGAGAATAAAAGAGAGCGAGAAAGCTTTTTTTCTATAATAACAAGAACCAATTTTGACTACGCCAAATCAAACACTGTTCAGAATCTATACGAAAGCACACGCACATACACATAGACATACACATACACACACACCTAGCATATCGACCGAACCGAGAGGAGGAAAGTGAGAAAGAAAGTGAGAGAAAATCGAAATAAAATAAACTCGGATGATTCTTCTATCTCCACTCCTCTTTCTCTCTCTCTCTCTCTCTCTCTCTCCATCTCCTGTTTAATGTTTTCTCCCATTCTAGATTTTTAAGTAGGATCTACGTAATTGTTTTTCATTGTTTCACATTTTTAATATTTTTTTTTCTCGTCTAATTCTTTCGAGAAAAAAAAATGTTCCAACATCGACAACAAAGAGAGAAATCGAAGAGAGAATCGAGATTGTGTAAGATAGAGAAATAAGAAATAGATTTGAATTCGATTACAATGAGTTGAAAGAATTCGAATGGAATTTTTTTTTCAAGAGAAGAGAGAACTAGAGAGAGAGAGAGAGAGAGAGAGAGAGAGAGAGAGCGAAAGGTCGACAATCGAATTCGTCGTCTCTTCCTCTCAATTCTCTTCTAGGTCCAGAGTTTGGAGTTTATACGAGTGGAGAAAAAAAATTCGCCTCCATTAATCGTAATGAATTGTATCTCTGTAGCTTTAATGGAAATCATATTTTGTTCCAGAAACAAATCTTCTTCAAATGAATTCATCAAAGCTTTTCACAATTTTTGTTTTTTTTTTGTTCTAGTTTCGCTTTGCAAATAAAAATTCTAAAGCTATTAAAAATTGTCAAAAATTTATTGATTTTGACTATGTTCTCAATCATTATCGCTCTCGGTGATGAGAGCCGAAGCGATTTTTTTTTTTCGTCACAAAAATGTTCCGATCACTGAGGAAATGATTGAATTTTTGAGAAGGTAAATTTTTTTTTCCAGAAAATTCTAAGGCGATTCTTGAGAATGCGATGAAGAATTCTAAAAATAGCTACAATGAAAAAAATAAAAAAATTTTAAAGAACTTCACCATCAAATATTTGATTTCGATCTTTCGTTTTATTGGAGGTTTTTAAAAAAAAAAAGCTCCAAGTTCTACATTTTTTTTAGTTCATTCTTATTTTATGCAGTGAAGTTTTCAGCTAAACGATCTAACTTTCATCTAGTATTCTCATTCGTCTCTGATTACATCATCATTTCTACTATTTTCGATTGTAACTCAAAACTATCCAGAATAGAATGACAAAAATCGGATCTATCAAAGTGAGACTATTCTGGATCAAGAATGAAACAATCGCAAGAGTATTGCCATTCACTGCTAAACATTTTGTTTCTCATTTGTTTGCGGTCTGAGATCAATTTTCTAAGATGCAAAAGAAAGCAGTGAATGGATTGGGAATAGATTTTAATGAAAACAAAATAAAATAATTGACTTTGTTTGCAAAACAAAAAAAAGAAAGAAACACTGCTATTAACAATCTATTTCAATTCTGAAATGATTTTTGTTTCTTCGCTAATATTTTGACTTCCTCGTTACTGTTTGCTCTACTTTTCCATTTCGAATAGCAGCCGCATTAATAATGGCGTTTCGAATGGATGCAGTTCAAAATAGTAAAGAGATATTGATTGAGGATTGAAGAGATGTTGAAATGAAAAAAAGAAAAAGAAGAAGAAGAAAAAATACACAGAATTCTTCTTGAAAGAAAAAACTAACCTAAGTAGAGCAATTAGCTTGAAGGTAGATGGAATCCTCTTACTGAACATCTCTTACTCTGATGACATTCTCTCGAATATAACAAAGAGAGATAATTAATAACCAGTAATGATGAGAATTAATACCATCTTTGAAAATGATGCGCAATCGATCGATCGAAAATGAACGTTGTACTTATTTTGATGCTCCAAGAAATTCCAAGATCAAATTAGAGAATAATGAGAAGTTCTTGATGTTGATCATCTTCATCTTCATCTTCATCTTCATCAAGATCATCATTTTTTTTCTTGTTGTTTGTTAAAGAGCACCTTTCAATAAAATTCTTAGATTAAAACTACTAATCTAGAATGGATGATTTTGAGAATTGAGATAGAGAAGTTACAAAAAAAAAAAACGAAAATAGATTTCCGGTTGATGTTTTTTTCTCCAACGAAAAAGAAAAATAATGCTGATTATGATTGTTCTTGATTATTTAACTTATCAGTAACTTTCATATAAATTGTTCAATTGCATTGAATGAATCAGATTATTAGTGAACCAAAATTGAAAAAGATTTCGTATTGCTGTATCGATTTGAAGTTTTTTTTTCTTCTTTATTTTTGTGAAAATAATTTCAATTTTTCCTTATTCTTCTCTGTTCAAATCGAATAGAGAATCAAATGAAGATATTATTCTGACCAATTCAGATATTTTATTCTTACTATTTTGAGCAAGGAAAAGAAAATTATGATAATTCCGGTAGGTTTGTGAAAGAATTTTACTTTGTATTGTGAGAGAGAGAGAGAGAGAGAGAGCTTTGAAGAAAGATTGAGAAAAGAAAAATTGACAGAGGTCTCATAGGCCAGGTTCTAATAGATGGCGCTACAGTCAAAAAATTTCAGCAGCTGATTTCAAGGATTTTTACGTCA
Source organism: Sarcoptes scabiei (assembly GCA_020844145.1). Lineage (NCBI taxonomy): Eukaryota > Metazoa > Arthropoda > Arachnida > Sarcoptiformes > Sarcoptidae > Sarcoptes > Sarcoptes scabiei. Next base: position 1,856,915 of record CP080483.1, on the reverse strand, counting down.
TCAAAAACCCTGCCATCTAGTGATTTTTCCCTTTTCAAACTAAAGCCTAAGCTAGATGGATTGTTATGACGACTTTCAAATTGGTCGAGTGATAATTTTCTTATAAATATGTGTCTAAATATAATATTATCAACATACATATAATTTTTATCCCTTTTTTTCGATTTTTGACATCTAAATTTATCAGTTTCATTCACATCGAATTTTATAATGGCAAACGATTTGAGCAGTTTTGACAAAATCATGGCTGATGCTGAAGCTTTCGCTCTGGAAATGAGTCTGATTCCTGATTTGTCAGAACATGAAATTATGAATGGAAACGGTCAATAAAAATTCAAGACAAAGACCCGTTTCTTGAATTTTTGAAAGTATGCTCGCAACGATTCAGACCCGAAATTGATGTGTATTTGGCTAAAAATGCTCGCATAGACCTCGTAGAATAGCCTAACTTTTTATTATTCGATCTGATTATTTTTTTATAATTTTTATCTCAACATTTTTGTTCATTTACATTTGATATTAAAGCATATTTTTTCTGACTCAATTGCCAGTATTTGTGGCCAAATATTAGTAAAGGGAAAAAATCACTAGATGGCAGGGTTTTTGATGACGTAAAAATCCTTGAAATCAGCTGCTGAAATTTTTTGATTGTAGCGCCATCTATTAGAACCTGGCCTATGGGACTCAGGCCGAAAAATTATGGACTCTTTCCGGTTCGTTAAGATTTCGAATAACAAAATAGTAACAACAGAAAGAATGTTTCTAATAATAATAATAATAGTAGTAATAATATTAAAGAAAGTTCTACGTCTGCAATCTTTTTCAATAGAATAGATTACGTAAGAAACAGGTAGAACAGTGAAAGAGTTGTTCAAAAAGACCAGAAGAAGAAAAAAAAAGATGATGCAGTTTCAAAATTGGAGTGTTGTGTCAGAGAATAGAATCATAGCCTAGGCTCTAGAATGATCCAGTCTAATTTCACCTGAAATTTTAACGTTTTTGACGAAAGAAAAAGGAAGTTTACCTTTAAGTTCTGTTTGAGGCTGTTTCGAAATTTTATTAACAGAATCTTTCAAAAATAAAGACTTTGAAGTCATAATTTGAACCACAGTTCATAATTTGACATAGAAATTTTTCTTTCAATTCGATATTTTCAATCTCAACACATCTCTAATGAGCATCTTGGCTAATTCATTCAATTCATTATGGTTTCGATAATAAAAATGGAGTGTTGAAATAGAAATCAATTTTTCGTGATGAAAAAAATGAATGAAAGAATTTTTAATTTTCATTAAAAATTTTAATAGAATTTGAATAGAGATTCAAAAAACGAACAAAATGAATCTAGAGAATTTTTAATCATTGAGATGAGAATGCATAAATGATAATAAAGAATATAGGACAATTTATCAGAAGGATAGAAAATTGCCCTAGGTAATCGAGAAAACAATTCAAAATTGAAATTTAAAAAAAAATTCACAGCAATAGAAACTAAAAAATTGATAAACCTCAATTTTAAAGCTGTTCCAAATTTTTTTTTCTGCATCGAATGCAGTTTGAAATCTTCGGAATTAAACAATGGCTATTCTTTGATTTCGAAGATTTATTCTAAAATCTATTTTCTTTCCTTAACCCAGTTTTTTCGTATGAAAAATTGGCGCACTAAAATCGAATTAGGAAGAGAAAATTCAAGGAAGTTACGATCGTAAAAAGCCAGCAACAAATCTAATTGTCTAATCTAATAAATTGGAATCCGAAAAAAAATTGATTGCCTGTTGATCAAAAAAAAAACCCTAATGAAATTCAAAGCAAAATTTTATTGTTAAGCAATCAAAAGCTATAAAATTATTGCGGATAGCAAAGAATCGATATTAGAGACCTAAAAAATTCTTATTTGATTCGAATTTATTCGAAAATTTGAACAGTAATAATAATTATAATTAAACTAAGTAATGATTTTTTTTGTAATTTACCAACAAAATTTTTTTGTTCATCAGAAAAAAGTTCATCAAAAAAAAATCGAATTCGAAACAATACACAAAAGCTTATGTCTGGAATTATTGCAGAAAAGTTTACTTTTTATTTCCCTACGTTATATTTTTCTGTTTCTATTATTGAAGAATTTTTTTCTCAAAAAAAAGAAAAAAATTTAAAAATTTAGCTTTGTAATAGCTATTATTATCTTTTTGTTTGTTCTTTAATTGTTGTTTTTGATGAAAATCATCGTCATTGTCATCGCATTTGATTCGATTTTGAGATTGATTGGAATATTCCTCAACAGCTCTGAAATCGTAACATAAAAAAAATTATATAAAAACACCTTCAATGCTTTTCTCTAATTTGGAACAAATTTGTTTGAAAATTTTTTTTAAAAACTACAAATCCACTAAAGATAACCGTAATAAAAGATGGGCGTAGCCCACAACCAAATTCTTCGTCTATCTCCGCGTATTTCTTCTAAACCAAAAAAAAACAAGAGGAAAAAATTCTGACAACTATGTAGATCGAACAAAAATGATTATAAAATAGACATCTTCTAAGTTTGAAAAAGTCGTAAAAGTTTCAGTCCATAAAAAATGAGTACCCTCACACCATCATCAAAATTATTGTGTGGATAATTTCGAGCCAATTTAATTGCCAACGAATGCAAACTTTTTCTCTTCGTTGCCAAAAACTAACTTGAGCTTTTAGGAAACTGATCAAGGGGTATGGAATGATTTGCAAACCATAGAACCTTTCTATACATCAATCCAATCATTATTATTATTATTATTATTATTACTCTTATTGTGAAAAAAAATTATTGAATTCCTTCACTCACCGAGAGTCTTGTGAAGGAAGAAGTGTTGGGAACAACTAGAAGTAATTGAGTTCTGTTTCCAGTTTTGAAACTATTCGAGCCATCTTGGAACTATTCGAGCGAACTGTTTGATCATAGTACAAAGTGGAGAGCGAAAAAACAAACTGAGAATCAATTCTGAACGATTGAATAAATATCTAAGCAATAAATTATGCACAATCTTATTTCGTTCTAAAGAAACCAGTTCGATATATTTTTTTTCTATCAAAATTATTATGGTCATTGGTCATTCTTGTTCCTCTTCTATGATCTTCTATGGACTGGGTTTGTTGGGTAGAACTTGTTTTCTTGTTTTTTTTCATCTCACAAAATCTGATGAAATGAGAAGCGATTGATTGAAACAATCTGAACTAGTTCTTTCTCTCGCATTACTTGTGCCCAAATATACGGTAGAGTTGTTTCGTTTAGTACAGAATTCAGGAAACACTCGAAGAGATAATGATGAAGAGGTGTTCCATCAAAGATGTCAATTGAGTTGGATATAGTTTTTTTTCTAAATAAAATGTCCTCAACAAAACCCTCAAGTGAATCAAAATGATAGCGGAAGGAAGTAGGCAATGGAAAACTCAAATTAAAGTCTCAAAATCAGGTGATTTTTGTTCACGAATCTTCATTCTCAACGAATAACCAGAATTTTCCCTCCATAGTGCACAGTTCTATGATGGATGGTGTACAATTTATATGAATCCTAGGTTTCAAGGCTCAAAATTGAGATTTTTTTCTCTCGAATCATTTGATTTCACTCAAAAAGATCAGGAAATGAAAACGAAATAAAGTTTTCCTGAAAAAAAGTCGAAAAAAGTGAAACGATAAGCTTACGAAAAAATATCTAGAGAGAAAGGATTGTTCTAGGTCTTGTGAGACCAGAAAAAAATCCTTTTTTGTTCTGTGTTTCATCGATTGTTCGAAATCGGATGAGATTGAGATGAGAATAAAAAAAAACAAGAAAATCAAAATCAAAGTGGCGGATTCTATTCGAAGAAGCTGGATCGACTTTGCCCTCTTTTGAAAGTATTAAATTTTTTCTTTTCAAATTTTCGAGTTTTAGAGTTTGAGTGTTCCAAATTGATGTTTTGCACGTTTTCGCTATTATTTATGTAATATTTTTCTGTGTGTGGGTGTCTTATTACGCCTATGTTTGTCTCAATTCAAGCTCTTTTCGTTTCTTTGGTTCCATCAACATCGATAACACATTTCAACGTTTCAAACAGATGCAATTTATGCCTGAAGGAGATGTGTTGTAAGAATTCTATTGAGAATAGAGAATCTATTTGAATTTATGTCGCTACCAAATCTCTTTCTCTCTCCAACACTCGTAGAGTTTAATCTTTGTAGAGTTTTTAATTTTGAATTCAAAAAAAAATCGATTAAAAAATTCGGTTTTGGATAATAATTGAAATGAAAATTTATTCTTTTTTTCTCTCACTACCATTTCTATTTGTGATTGGCGTTGTTTTGAGCGAGATTTGATTAACACGATCAAGCAATTAATGATTCAATTATTAATTGGAGTGATAGAACAAAACAAAACATTCGCAATTCCAACAAAGAGAATTGATTTAGTTTGCTCAATTTTGACTTCTTTTTTGTATTTGTCAATCGCAATCGTTTCATATTGTCGATCCAAAACAAATCAAATGGATCCCAAGTTCCGTGGTGGTTCCTCATCACCAGTTTCTCTTTGCGCTCGAAAGGAAATTGTGGATTGAATCTTAATGTTTTTGTTGCTAGATTAGAATTTTGATTGCCACAAAAGAAGAGAAGAAAAAAAAACGTTTCCGATTCGGACCAAATCATCTTGGGTGATTTGGTATCAAATTATCACAAACTTTATCTCATTACTCTCGAATCGTATCCAATCGGTAAAGTAAGTAATAATAATAACAATACTGTTGAGAAAATCAAATAGTCAGCCGATCGTCAGTCATTTGAACAAAAATCAAATTGGAAACTATGAAAATTAAATTCTGAATTGCGGAAAAAAATTGACGATTTACCTTGTTATCTCAAATCTCAATCTGCATCTTCTTTTTTTTTGAGCTATAAAAATTTGTAAAGGAAGTATTAGAGATAAAACGATAGAATCAATTTTCATTCTCTCTCTTTCCGATTAACAAATCTCCTTCAAATAAGAATGAGAGAGAGAGAGAGAGAGAGATTTCACAAACATTTTTACAACGATTTGTTCTTGTTTGCTTGTTATTTCGAAGTTATTATTTTGCTGTAACAATGTCCAAAAAGGATGAAATTGGACGCATTCAAAAAAAAAAAAATGTCAAACCCAAAAAGAGAAAGGAAATGGATAGAAACTGAAGAGATTTGATTTGAAAAACATCAACTCGGATCTATCTAGAATCTAGAATTTTGATTTCGTTCACTTCCCCCATCTGCTGAAGAATAACTGAAAAATGAATCGCATCAAAATTAGAAATTTGAGATCGCGAACCAAAAAAAAAAACGCTCTTGTTTCCAAGGAGAGAAGGAAAAAAATTTTAATCAATAAATTTCGAAACATAGCTCTAGTAGCTAGGGATAGAGAGAGAGAGAGAGAGAGAGAGAGAGAGAGAGAGAGAGGTTTTTTTCTCATAATTCCATATCGATTCGGAATTGTCTGATTAGCTGAGCATTTGAGAATCGGTTAACTGTATCACTAGGGTCGAGAATCCAATCGAGTCGTTGAGATTTGGTTTTAAACTTTTCAAACTGATCTATGATTATGATCATCATCATCATCATTTTTGTCTAGCGATGTTAAATCGGTTGATTTTTTTTCTTAAAAAATATGAAAAAATAGAGTCGGATGGATTCATATTGTATTGAATTTTACTTTCCGGAACAGGGTATGGGAAACCGTTTAGATTTCTGGTTGTGAACCAAAAAAAAAGACCGAGTTCTTATGGAATTGGTTTGATTCGATTTCGTTAATCAATTAGTGCGATTGAAAGTGAAAATTCCATTTTGGATCGACTCATTTTGATTGGAAATTCTATTTGCTTGGTTTTTTTTTCATTCGAAAATTTTCGAGACGCCAATTGTTCCAAAATCTAGTCTAATATTAATATTTCACTTCTCTTTTCGTTAGGCGTTTGTTTCTTTCGAGTTTCATAACGGAAAGAATGGAGAAGAGAGAAAGCTTCGAACAATTTTTGCATTCTCACTCTTAATACGAACTGATTAAAAATTTATAAATCAAATTCATCATTTCTTTGATGATGAATTTTTAATTCGAGACAGCAATGATAATTATTATTAATAACAATAATGATAAAAGCGAGAGAATTTCCAAGTGAGAGCTTTGATCATCAAATTCTCTAATCTAATCTTGTTTTTTTTCTAGGCCCTGGTTTCAGTGTGTGGGATTTTTTTGCTACTCGTCTACCTCTTCACAATTCGTTTGTCTCATTTCAATAGCAATGCTCTATTTTTTTTGTGCTGCAATCGAAATTTGAAAATACTAGACAATTTTTTCATTTTGAATAACTTTGATTTGATTTGAGAGAGAGAGAGAGAGAGAGAGAGAGAGAGAGAGAGAGAACGAGAGAGAGGAAACGAGTAATCTCTGCTTTTTTTGCTACTTTTTTGAATTCAAATCATTTCGTCATTACAAAAACGGCTACTCTCAACTCTCTAAAAATGTTTAGATTGCATTTGTTTCAGTTTGGATGGTTTAATAAATGGCTAATTTTTAAAATTTGCACTAATAAGCTAGGATTCGAGTCCGAAATCGAATTTTCATGATTTGATTTGATTTAAGCGCTCTCTCTATTTACTAGACAAAAATGGAAAAAAGCGGCTATTTATTTGTATTATCCACATCGAGATAACACCTCTTTTTTGCCTCGTATTTGATTCATCCCATTCGGCAAAGTATTAATTTGAATTTGAAGAAAAAAAATCCAATCAGAAATGGGTTCGATGACGAAGAGAGACCTAGAAAGACCTCATTTCGATCGATCGATTCCGATTCTAGTGCTTTCTTCTTTCGGTACATTCGTTTCTTTTCGGCCCTAGCTTGTTCAATATCAATGAGCGGAAAAAAATCTATAGATGAGCATATTCAATTTTTTTTCACAAAACGTTTGTACAGAACGCAATGAAATTGTCGAATGAAGATTCGCTTCGCCAATAATAATTTCGAAGTGTTTCGATACCTCTCTTCTACTATCCTAGGTCTCTTCTCAATCAAGATTCTTTGGCCCTTTTCTGTGCCCCTTTTTTTGATAAAACAAAATTATCATAAAAATCTTGAAGATTCTCTCTCTCTCTCTCTCTCTCTCTCTCTCTCTCTCTCTCTTTCTCTCTCTCTCTCTCTCTCTCTCTTGAAACAGAGTATTTTTTGAAATATAAATTGAAGAAGAGTATTTGTGTTGGCGAACGATTGATCTAATCAACTGTACTTTGATTACTCCCCCTCTCTTCCACCTAGGTTTTTCAGAGAAAGAGAGAGAGAGAGAGAGAGGAAAAAAACAGTAGAGATGCAGAAATAGATTTCGAGTGCTTTATTTTTTTTTTGCCTCCAAAGCTTTGCGGTCTGGTTTTGTTTGTTTGGTTTGATTAAATTGGTTTTTCAACCGATCTCCATCGTTCTTGTCGTCATCGACATCATTGAATTCGGTTGATCGGCTACGGTAATCTGCGCTACGGTTACCTCTTTTCATTTAGAATTTCCAGTTTCTTTCCACTTCTCTTCAAGAATTTTGAGAAAAAAAAAAAGATTTTTTTTTCCCATTTGATTCGTTCGAATAGCATCTGGTACCAAATAGACCATACAATATATCGAAGTGAACTTATCGAGAATGGATTGAGCACAAACTCGAACAAAAAAAACTAGGTAAGAGCCAGGGAGAATAGATCAAAATCTAATAATGTTAATAATAGCAGTAATAGTCATGAAAAAGTGAAAACGTCGTGGATCTATGAATGAAATGTACGAGAAAAAAGAAGAATCAAGAGACAGAGAGAAAGCTGAGAGAGAGAGAGAGAGAGAGAGAGTAGCGAAAGTAGGAAAGAAGAATATTTTGACTGGCATTAACTTGATCCTAAATTCAAAAATGATTGTTGATAATGTCCCCGATGTTTATGACTTTTGCGAGCCAACCAACCATCGCTATTCGGTTGCGGTTATTCTCTCGAGAATTCGATTCAAAATTTACTTACGTGTGTGTGTGTGCTTATGTAACACATGCACCGAACGGAACCAAAGGGAACGCCGTTCATCAAAAAAAAAAAAAAAAAAAAAAAAAATCAGACTAGCTTTCGTTTCCGCAGACCACGATTCGAAGGCAATCAGAATAAATTCTTCTCCTTTCAATAAAAAAAATTAGGGCAGAAATTTTTCATGAAACACAACCAGAAACGCTTGTTGTTCAATATCGATCGAGTGACAATTCAGATTTAAATATTCGATCGGATGACGATTTCGAAAGCTTGAATCTCTAAGAAAAAAAAATCGAAAAAAGTTTGAAAGCCAATATTGAGATATCAATTATTAATTATCTATCTGTTTACATCATCAAGAATTAGCGATTGAAATGCGATCAATTTGTTTAATTCAATCTAGGAGAAACAATCTTCGTCCGGAAGCTGTCAACACAAAAATTGTCTCACTTGAATAACAAAATTGAACCAATTATTAATTTATTCGCATTTTCTCTCTCCCTCTCTCTTTATTGCTTCAAAGTAGCGTAGAAAACAATGAGGCCTATGCTGGTCACTCACAACTATATTTTTGCAGTATTCTTTTGACTATGGTTTTGCTTATGAGAGAAACCTTATTATTCAAAATGAAAGAATTAGAGAAATTAAAGAATGAGAGACTCAGTTCTTTCTCTCGCACTTTTCTTCTGTCCATAGAATCGAATGAATGGATGATGTCTAGAGCGTAGATTCGTTTAGATTCTAAATGAATCGAATATTTTGATCTCTAATTTTTTTTCTCTCCTTTTGCATGGAATTCTTTCATTTCGGTATTAATCATTCTCATTTTGATAATTACTATTCTCCTTACTATGATTAAAAAAAAAAGTATTATTTCTTTCATTGCGAATCATATTTTCATAGATCTGTTTTATTCTTTTGCATTTCTCGTTCTTTGTCTCTCTGATTATCTCTCTCTCTCTCTCTCTCTCTCTCTCTTTCTCGCGCGCGAGGATAATCAAACGAATTCGTCAATAATAATCATCGCACTAAAACGATTCGAATGGAAAAATTCGGAATCGCAAATAATTTCATCAGTTTGAAAGCGCTTTCTCTCTCTCTCTCTCTCTCTCTATTTGTTTGGAAAACAAAGAATTACATTCCATTCGATCGATTACTTTTGTTTGCACTCATTTCTTTTCGCATTCTCATTTTTTTTCCACTGTTTAACCAATCTATTTTTCCAATAATCGTTTCTCTAATCCTTTCACTCTTTTTTTTCTAATTTGATTTGTTTTCCAATTCTCGAATTCTGTTAGAATCCACTAGTATTAACAGTTGACTGTTGTTGGAAATCATCACAATCGAACAGATCGTGGCATTTACATCTGCAATTGATTTGAGATTGATTGCTTTTGAATTTCTAATTATTCTCACTTCGTTTTGATCTTTGCAGAACGTTTGCGATTCGCAGCCTAGTTTAGTATGGACTATTTCAAGTGGAAAACGAAGTAGAAGAATCGAGAGATGAATTCGAGACCAGACAATCAGGACTGAGGATTTTCTTCGCTCTACAAACAATTTCATCTCTCAGAATTCTTGAAATGAAAAAAACCTAGAGATTTAAAGATAAATTTTTTGCTTCCGATGATATCACCACCAAGTGGACAAAAATCAAACTATCTATCCATGAAATAATTTGATGATTCTGTGCCAAAAGATGACAGTCTTAGCGCACTTCCGTAAGCCAGAATTTCCGCATTGAAAAATAATTTTAAACATTCATGAATCCATTGATAAAATCTAATTTAGTTTTCATTGAGAAATTATTTTAAACGATCCGATTAATAGAAATTTAATTTAATAAAATGATTAATAGAACAAAATCAAGCAACATCATCGAGATGGTTTTCGAACCTAACTGATCTGAATAACTCCCCAACTTGTGCTCGTTCTAATGAAGATAAACATCTTATTTGGGTCCGAAATGTTCTGCGTCATAAGCTTATACATAAAATCTGTGTGAAATAAAATAAATACAAAATAAAAAAAAGATATAAGCTTAGACAGCTCGAAGTTCACTTTGTTACTTAGATTGGTTTTTGATCAGACAATCCGTATTGAGGACTAAACATCGCCCTCTCTCGTCTCACCGAACAAATGATCCTTGCCTCATTCTTCAATCCTTTTTTCTAATTAGATAGCAACTAGGATATTGGAATGTAATATTTTGATAATTTTTTTCATGAAAATAATTTATAAACAAACATCGCCACATTGATAGTTAACATTGGCGGTACTCTTGCAGAGAGATCTTAGATCTAATGGTTTAATAAGAATTGCAGAAAAGACTGAAAAAAATTATCTCCGTTTCTAAATGTTCTTTCTCTCTCTCTCTCTCTCTCTATCTCGAGTCTGATCGTACTAAACATCGTCTTATGAAGGATTTAACGACAACAAAGAGCGGAGAAGAAATCATCGGAAAAGATTAGATGCCATATCTGACCTTAGAGCGTTGGGATAAAAACAAAACCGATCATCTTAATCAAACAACGATTTTGATATGAGAAGATATGAGAGCGATAGATTTGAGATATCCAAATAGAAGTGAATTGAATTAGAGATGCATTGAAATTGCAAAACAACAAACTAATTGCAAAAATTAAAAAAAAAATAAATAACCGTAAAAAAGTTGGCTTCTCGATTAGAGCTATGTAATTATATCTTTCGACAATCTCGTTTTTTAGTTTTTTTTCTTCGAATTTTTTTTTAATTGTCAATTGTAAACAAATACAAATTGTCACATTCGTTCCGTTCTCGTTTGAAGAAAAACATCAGCGAATTGAAATCATAAATCTTAGAACTCTCTCTCTCTCTCTCTCTCTCTCTCTCTCTCTCTCACTCTCTCTCTCTGATATTGTCATCGACGCTCTTCACAGTAAGTGTAGATTGTGGCGATATCTATCTAATCTTGATTTGAATCTTCTTTGAAAAATCGATTTTCTTCGATTTCCGAATCGAATTTCGAATGTTCCGATTTCGATTTTGTAAATGAAAAAAATAACGCAATCTTTGAAACGAATTGAGAGTTTATCATTTCAATGTAAACGTTGGTTACTCTGCACCAATCTCATCGCCGCATTGCCTCAAAACCTTTAAGTCCTTGTGTTTTGTGTTTTGATTTTTTTTTCTTTTTTTTTTTTTTTTTTTTTTTTTGATCAGTGGCATTGATTGTGAACTTGATCTTGAAATTCTCTCCGCTTTATTCTCGCATTTTTTTTGATTGTTTTTTCAAAATTCCTTCGCGAATCAGTCCAGTAGAATGTAAGATTCTTATTTTTGATCAAAATAATCAGCGTGGAATTTTTGTTTTCAATCGAAAACGCAAAAAAAATCGATAAAACCAAAATAGATTCCATTTTTTTTTTCGTTCTATTTTTGTAGAAAATCTTTTACGTCATTCGATAATATCGACATTGTTTTTATGTGGAGAATTTTTTTTAGAGAAAAAAACTAAGAGTTAGAAACTAGAAAACTTCAGCTGAAAACGAAGCTATCGATGTCGACAGACCTAGAGAAATTTGTCCACAAACAAACCCCATAGAATTTCTTTCTTTGTCTTTTAGTGATTCATTTTGATTGCGAGAAAAAAAAACTCCTTTGAGATAATCTTAAAATCTCAAACACTCTTCTTATTTCGAAAACACTCCTATCAAGTGGGTGTTAGGTGATAAATATTGATTATTAATCCATTATTCAAATCGAGAGGAAAAACAATACTGCTATCAACATCCTCTCTCTCTCTCTCTCTCTCTCTCTCTCTCTCTCTCTCGTTCGTCCTTATTACTTTTCTCTAGGGATGAAAACGAGGCCAACTAAAATTTTGGTCCGCTGAGAAATGGAGAAAAAATGCGTTAAACTAAGAGATAAAAATTTTCTTTGACGAAAATTCCATAACGAAACTAGCTAAATATTATTTGTTTTGGAATTTTTTCTCAAAATTTTCTGGTTTTTTTTTTACTTTTCAAAACTAAGTTTTATACAATTTTTTCTCAAAACGAGATTAATTTTATTTAATTTATTTATTTATTTATTTTCTCAAAAAACGGTCTGTTGCCATCTTCAACTGTTCTCATTGATGGCTATATTTTGTGGATTAAACGAGAGCCATTTCTCGTTTCGGCTGATATTCTACGTTAAAGATTCGATTTCTAGGGCCACGAAGTTCAGAATCGAATTCTTGTTGTACAAATGAAACAACTGCGTCGATGTTGTCATTCTCGATTGTATGTTGTTCCTTTTTTTTCTATGGTCTCTGATCTCTCTCTCTCTCTCTCTCTCTCTCTATGTTTAGCGAATGTGCGTGTATGTGTGCGAGTCGGTTTCTATTTCTATTTTAAATTTGGTCCATGTGTGTGTTGTGTAGCAATGCAGCATTTACTATCATTATATTTGGGTACCAATACTGCCAATATGAAAACAGATCCGAAACCAAATCTTTGCGAAGAATAAACGATACCGAAAAAAGAAAAACGAAGAAAAGAAGATAGTCAGCCCTAGTGAATGTTGTACCTAAATTCCATACAAAGTGCTTGCGTGTGTTGGTACTGTTTTGGTGCTATGTTTTGTTGTGTGTTGCTGATCGTCCGACCTACTGAAGAGAAAGTAGTCTGGTGGTTTATGTGAAATCGTTTCATATTTGTTCGACTGTATGTTGTGCTTTTGGTTTCGATGCTTCAGATCAATTCAGTGAATCGAAAGAGTATGGTTCGATAATAATTTGGGCCTTTTTTTGTGAATTTGTCACTGTATGGGTGCTGTGACTGATGATTTAGCCGTACCTTTTCTCTCAACTTTCTGAAGATCGAAACGTGTAAAGATTGGTCATTATCATCATTATCATCATCACAGTCAACATAAAACACTATCCAAAAATGCAAAGGTTTTGCTGTCTTTCTCACATTGTTGATATTGAACGGCCTAGTGATAATCAGAATCAGAATGATGAATTTAAGCATTAATCTTAAATGAAAATTCTGGATGAAGAGTAAAAATTTCTTCCACAAATTTGAAACTTTATCTTCAACACTGAAAAAAATCGAACTAAGCTCGTCATAATCTTTTTTTTTATTTATTTATTTTAGTTGCAAATAAAATGGTCTGAATCTTATGAGAATGTGAATGGTGTTGCATCATCATCATTGTCGCATAATCGACTAATCGTGGACCCTAATTGATTGATTTGAATGTGGAAAAAATCCCATCGAAAGTGAATCCTTCTATTTTTGTTTCTTCGTTCTATTTGATTCTGTTGCATAATCAAAATCTGTGATCTCTAATTTTCAAATGGATTTTTCTTCTCCCCCCCACAATCAATTCAAGTCTTTCACTCTGTGTGTTGCCGATTGTCGAACCTTATCTATCTTCAACATTCAAATGAACTTCAAATTTTGAAATCGATTATTATTGAAAAGTTTTTCATCTCTTCATCAAACACAAAATCAATGAAGCTTTCAAGCTTAGTATTCCCAGTTTGGTATTGTTGGGAATATAACCTCGAAAATAAACAATTAACCATCGATCAATTTCGATTTTCATCACAAAGCAATAACCTCATCCCTCAAGATCGCTTTCATCGAAATTCGAAAAAAAAAATCGTCTGATTCAATTTTTTTTATCAATTACGTTTCTATCTAAACGCTCCTCCCACACCACATTTCAGCGAATCGTAAGTTGAAAATTTTTTTTTTCTTCGATGGGGGTATTCACATAGGTGTCTTTGAAATATTCAAAGAGTTTCCAAATACCTTTTCGGTTATTTCACTTTCCCAACTATTCTCGTTGTATTTATTCAAAAAAAAAAAAAAAAATCCCGATCGATTATGATCGAATTTCATTTAAATTTTAATGAATTCGAAACAAAATTGATGATCAATAATCGATCGAGAAATGACGTCAATTTTTTCATCTCATTTTTTTTCTCAACGGATACTTAGAATCGAGAAAATTTCCATAGAAAATTTTTAATCAAATGAAAAAGAAAAACGGCATTATTATTGTGTAGCGTAGCACCACAATTTTGTTGATATTGGACTAAAAGCGCAAACTCATCATTGTTGGGCCTCTTCTTTCTGGTTCAGACCAACAAAAAAAAAAAGAGAGAAAGAATCGAAAGGCGCCTGACTGACGCCACCGAAACGTACCACTGACCGACTGACCTGGCATTTTTTTCTCTCTCTCTCTCTCTCTCAGTTATATGTTTCACCACAAATCATTTTCGATGGAATGATGATGTAACAGTGAGATAACCAGAGCACGAAAGAGATAGAGAGAGAGAGAGAAGGAGGCAAAGAACTTGTTGTTGGATCGAATTTGACTTACTCCGAGGATTAGAAGCGATAGCAGCAATCGTTTCGTATTATTACCTTTGCGAAATCTAATTTAGCGAGTCGGCGTATTCTAGTCTCGAATTTTGATCCAAAAAGAGTTAATTCCAAGTGGGGCCTTCTGAACGGAACCAATGATTCTCTATGCCTAACGAGTCTACAGTTGTTTTGGATTCATTTACTTCTTCTAATTCTTTTTTTTTTTTTTTGCTTTTTGATTCAAAACTGATTCAATCGACTTTCTTGATTCATTCAAAACTATCGATGGAAAAAAATTCAATCTAATTCATGCACCTTTGCCTGATCTTGACCTGAAAAATTCCTTCCTTTTTTACCCATATTTTTCTCATTGAATTATTTTCTTTTTGAAATCAAAAGCTTTGAATTCCAAAAAGATTCTCGATATCTTTTCGTAATTAATTAATCGCTTAATTAGTGACGAATTTCTCTCGAATATAATTAATCGTTTTGAAGATCCATTTTGGCCAAAGTACAACTCTCATTCTTATTCAGCTTGAGCAATAGCTACTTTGTTCCCTCGAAGCAAACATCTTGTTTGGCTCTAGTTTGGTACCATTTTCTCTTCGCCAGACAATTTTCATTCGCACATTCACACACTGTCAGCAATAGTTTGGCAAGCCAATCAAAGTATACGAGCTAGAGTTCTTTCTTTTTTCACTATCTCGATTTTGAACAAGCAAAATTTGTGTTCCACAACTAAAACCAATTGTTCGAGTTGAGAATTGCGAAAAATGAGAACAATCAAATTAATCGAAAGCCAGATCATCGAGGCTGGAATATTGTTGATGATGATATAGAGAATTGTAATGATCATAATAATAATAATAATAATAATCGAAAAATTAATTCTTGAATGACGTCGTTTCTTTCTCTTTCTCTCTCTCTCTCTCTCTCTCTCTCTAGCTTAGATACATTACAATTTCATTATCGCACACCTACATAATAATTTTCATTTCGCATTCGGAGCGAGAAGAAAAAAAAACGATAGTAGCATATTTAAATTAACTTAGTTTTTATTCGATCGAATGGAAAGAACGAATTATTATTATTATTATTATTATTAGTATTATTATTATTATTATCAACATCATTCTAGTTTTAGCGGCTACAATTCTTTGTTTCAAAATGATTTCATTATTTTTTTTTCGCTCGAAAGAAATGATTCATTCATTCATTCATTGATTCATTCGATTAGATGGGCCTAAAAACATCATCATATTATCATATCTCGTTATGATTCGACCATATTCCAATCTCTATGCGTATCAGTGTGATTCGAATGGAATCATTTCTAGCCACCGCCATCATTGTTGTTACGTAATTATGATGACTATTATCTGATGCTATTTTGGATCTCAATTCGATCGTTATCGGTGCTTGTTTCTCTTTCCTTAAGCTTCTTTGGAATGGTTGAGAATTTTTGTTTCCCTTGAAACGAAATGATCGAGTAAAATGGCGTTTCATAATACAAAAATATTTCATACTGTTTCGGTCACGAGAGTGTCTCGTGTTGATGACGGTGGTGGTTGGAGAAGATTTTCGATTTTGGGACATTGAATTTCCTGTATTTTCTCACAAAAATGCACAGAAAAACTCCGTCCTTGTTTACTCTCTTTTGAGTAGGAAATTAAAAATAAAAAATCGCTAAAATTTCTCCAGAATTCCTACGGTTTAATGAAAAATTTTATTTTTTTCTCTGTCATCTTCTCTTGCATTTGTATGTTCGGACCCCAGTACTTAAATACTTTCCGATATCATCTTTCAAGTAGATCTTATTTTGGATAGATAATATCTTCGAAATCCGTTGAAGATTATTGTATTCATAATTAATTCATTCGATTCGGATCACATCGACTTGAATGAGAACAGAGATGACTAGAACATACTAGAAGTAGCTCTCTTCTAAGATCTATAACTACGGTCTAAGGTCTCTACAGTTCTATTCTTTGCGATTAGAAAGTAATTAGGATTTTTTTTCTTCGAAAATTTCTCTAGTTTAATCTGTTCGAGCTTTTTGATTCACTTATATATTCTTATTCTCAACGGATATAAATTTCTACATCTTCAAGAAAGAATAACAACTTTGGTGCCTTTTTGTTTTTCAAAACAAAGCTAATTCTTTTGAATGAAGCAATAAAAATTCTCTAAAACAAAAAAAAAAAAGGAGCAGCGAAGCAGGTGAACTTGCTTGTGCTCTCTCTCTCTACTTCTTCAAGATCTTTATTGTTTATTATTGTGTTTCTTCTGAGATTGACCGAAATCCAAATCGGAAGTGTTTGGAACGGTAAATTTTTTTTTCTTCCTCTCATGTGAAGTAGTGAAGAACATCAATCTTGGAGATAATCTCGCCGCACAGATGCGACAGTGTTTATATATTGGTCAAGCCTTGTCCGTTCGACCTTTGACCTTTTTCTTCTTCCTATACGAAAGATTAATGTTTAGTTTTTTATAAATCGTAAAGATGTGATGCGAAGGGAGAAGAAAAAACAAATAGCGTCTAGCGAAGAGAAGCTCTTGGTGAAGATTGAACATCGAAGAAAAATAATACTATTGATGGCTGTTTAATTCTCAATCTGTTTGAAGAGAAATAAATAAATCAAATGAAAATTATTTCATTTATTCTCTTTTTTTATGCGTTTTTCAACATCGAAAATAAACGGTGATGATAGTTTCGAGCGATTAATAGCTACTTGGCCAACACTAGATTATATTTTTTTTAAAGTATTTTTTTTCTTTATTTGTTTGAAGAAAGATGCTGAGGAACAATCGATCCTAGTCTGCGTTACATGCATTGGGTCCTAGGCTCTCTCTCTCTCTTTCCTCTTGCTGACACACGAATAACATAGAGTTTCTAGGCTTTCTTTTGCCTAAAATAGTGTCCAATGATGATGAGGATGATGATAATAATAATGAAAACCGGACATATGACAATATTTTATGATTTGTGTGTGTGTGTGTGTGTGTGTCTTTATGTCCATTTGATTGCTTATGTTTCAAAATGTGTTCCAAAAAAAAAAAAAATGAAATAAAATAAAATTACACTGACCCAATGTTCGCTATTTACTCTTATAGAATAAATGAGAGAGTCAATGAAGAAACGGTGAATGCCTTCTGTAAAATCCAAGGATCGGCAGCTTTAACTGACCGATGTTTTTCCGATCTGATGGTCGATGAGGGACCAGAGTTTTAGATTTCATTTTAAACAATATATTGATGATGATGGTGATCAAACAAAATTGATATGAGTCTTATTCAAGTGAGTGAATGAAAACCATCTACTAGTTTGTCAACAGGCTATTGTTTGATCATTTTAATTCATTCAGAGATTTTTTTTCTTTTCTATTCCATTTTAATTCTTTTGATATTGTCTGTGTGTGTGTGTGTGTGTGTGTGTGTGTGTGTGTGTGTGTGTGTGTGTGTGTGTGTGTGTGAAAGCAACAAGCTACTGAACAAAACAACTGATTGACATGGACAAACACTGACCGTACCTAGTGGCCTAGTCTCTCTCTCTCTCTTTCTCCTATTTATTTGGTACGATTTTCACCCTCTCTCGTTTCTCTCAATCTCTTTGCGATAAACGAAGAAGTTATAGCACATTCAATTATGATTGTTAGTAGAAATCAGCACATAGCCAATAACAGCAGCAACATCATCGGTGATTGAGAAAAGGTGATGGAACAACTGGATCGTTGGGAAACAATGATGGAGAGAAAATTTTTGACGCTTAATTTAGTATTGAAGTATTAGCATTGATCTTGGTGGATGTTGAATTCGTGGAGACCCAGTTTTTTTTTTTTTGAAAAATCGCAATCGAACAAAACAAAAAAATGACCATTGAATGATCAGTGACCGGTCCCATCCAATCTTATCGTTTTGAATTCGAGAGAAAAAAAATAATCTACATTTTTGAGACATAAATCATAAATTTATGTATTTACCTTTTGTTAGGAGTGGGAGAGAGAGAGAGAGAGAGAGAGAGAGAGAGAGAGAGAGAGAGAGAGAGAGAGAGAGAGAGAGAGAGAGAGAGAGAGAGAGAGAGAGAAAGAAGCCAATATTGATTCAAAATCATCCAAATGGAAGAGAAAAAAAATCTCATATTTTGATAGGAAGGAAATGTGGAGAAAGAAATCACAAAAGAGTTTGATTTGATTCGATTCGACGAGGCGAAGAAAAACATAGAGAGAGAGAGAGAGAGACAGAAGAGATGATTTCGAAGCCTTTCACATCGATCTTCGATCCACTTCGATTGCTGTTCAATTTGGATTCTGTTTGGCCGAATAATTTCATAAGTCTAAACAAATTCGATCGTAATTTGATAGTGATTAATTATTAGCCATAATTTATTCCTATATTTCCTTCTTTTAAGGCTACGATATTAGTCCTAGATTCTCCTCTAGCTTCTATTTCACATCGTTCAATCGATGTGTTTTGCATTCGTCGTCATTCGTGTCGCTAGTGAAATGGATTAGAGTGTAGTGAATCCGAATCGAATCATCTATCGAAATGATGACCAGAGGTCAAATTTTTTTTTCAATTTTCAAATCAAAATTGACACTTTTTTTTTTGGTTGTTGAGAATCAGACTCTCATCAGTTCTGATCTCGATTGATTTTGATTGATATCGAATTCGTTACGGATTTCAATCTCAAAAAAAAATTTAGGCCTAAAATTTTTCGATTCTAGGTCATTGATCTTTGAATTATTCTCTTTCAAAGTCTCGTATTGAGAAAGAATTCTCATTGATTTGATTCGACATATTTTATAATTCATGGCGAATTAGATTCGAATGTTTTCTCAAAAATAATCAAGTTAATTCAACAATTCCAAATTATGTCCCTTTCTTTGTCGTCGGTTAATTATTAAAATGAAGAAAATCCATTTTTTTCCTTTGAGTTTCATCAAAAAAAAAAAAACAAAACAAACTAATAGAGTCATATTTTATAAGCGCTTCGATCAAAGTTATTATTTCCATAACTAATATAAATCTCATCTAACAAATCGATTGTTTTTGAAATTTTAATCGCCTATTACACACGTTAGGGTCTAGTAGCAGTTGGGTTCTAAACGATCACAGCAAGCTATAATCAAGCAAGTAGGAGAAAATGAGTGAAAGAGAAGAAAAAAAGAAGGGTTCGCTCGAGATTTCTCGATTGCTTGTTTTCACTCTGCATTACAATCTAACCCAATCACAGTGTTCAAGCTAGGACCATAAAATTTTGTTTTTTGATTTCTAATCTTCCAGACAGACTTGATCTTATTGCAAAAAGAGATAGATATTTTTTTTCTTCTTCGTTGATTCTTATTTGAGACGTAAAACTGATTGCGAAAACAATGATTCGAATCATCGGTGTATTATTCAACGGTGGTATACGATTGGATAATATTCTGAATAATATTATTTTTGAGATTCGATAGAGAGAAAAAATCTCACTACTCTACTTGATGATGATTATGATTTCAATCAAAAAAATTTACATTTTCGCGATTCATTCAACAAAGCACTTTGATAGTGAAATTCTATTCGTTACGGCTAATGATAACTCTCTCAATCGATCTCTTCTCTTCGCTATGAAGACGAAGAGTGAAAGATTCTCATTCTAGCTTGATCATTATATTGCTTCCCTAATGCTCTCAAAAAGCAAGCTAGTCTAGAAAAGGATTTCTTTATTCGATTTATCTCAAAGAGACTCAGCAAGAGTTTTATGACTATGCTTTCGATCGTCAATATTCCTTTCATCACCAAGTCGCGCAAAATGTTTTGACAATTTGATTGTAACGATTCTCAAAAAAAAAGAAGAACTAATAACAATATTTTGTTAGGATTGTAATTTTGAGCCAAATCTAGGTTTCATCACTCACCTTAGGTTTCGATTTCATTTTCTATTCTCGTATGTTTTCTTTCATTTTTTTTCGCTTAATTCTCTTCAATTCGATTCGGAACCGTTTCTATTCAGAGGATCGGCTACATTCAGTGTAACCAATCTGATCGTTATCGTGTAATCATTGACGTAATCGTAATCTTTGTTCGGATTCGTTTGATTTGAACGATTCCTTTCTCTCTAGGTCTCTCTCTCTCTCTCTCTCTCTCTCTCTCTCTCTTTCTCTCTTTCTTTATCTGTCTATTTTTTTATTTCTTTCTCAATCAATTCTGTAGCGGAGACGAAACAAACAAATTACCGAAACATTTCAGTTATTAATCGTCTTTTTGTTTTGAAGATATTCGTTTTTACTTCGCTTTCTTAATTTTAAATTTTCTCTTGAATTTTTACCGTCTCTTTTGATCACCTAAGTGTTGTAAAATTGTCTCGATCATTACGGAAAAAGAGTTCAATCTCAGCAGGAAAAGAATCGTAGAAAGAAAAAAGAGAAGACTTTGAATATCGAGAACTTGGATCCGATTTGTTTCGACACTCGATTAATTCATCGATTTCTCTCGATCACGCCACTCTCTTACGATCGAGATAATTTTCGATGATTTTCACTCCTTTTTGAAGCGATTTTTATTACGTAAATTTGTTATCGAAATGAGAAAGAAATGCCTTTGACAATCGAATTATGACAATGATTTAATCTAGCTATAAAATTTTGTAACAAAAGAAATTGTATTCGGATCGGTAAGATTGGTTAGACCAAAGTTACGGATACTAAATCCATAGCGATCTCTTCTCTTCGAATATTAGCTCAAAAAGCGCCTTATCTCATTTCCTTGGTTCTAAGCAATTATGATTGCCTTGATCTATTTTGTGTTCTTTTTTTTTCTACTCGATCACATTGGAGATACGTCAGTTCTATTGCACATTATAATACATGGACATTAACTAGATCCATCCATTCTCTCTATTCACAGTGTTTCGTTTGATTCTCGAGAGAATCGCTATAAATTTCCGCAGTCAGACAAAAAAAAACGACCAAACTGCATTAATTCACCTTGAAACACTCGAACCGATTCGATTCTTTTCGGTACCGATTGCACCAATATTTTTTTGCATTGAAACACCTTGTTCCAGCTCTACATTAGTCTTCTATCGTTGTTCCCTTTGCTTTGATCTGCCAGATTGATCATTGGAACTTACTCTCAAGGTTACTGAAATCTTCGGCATTGCAATGGTCACGAAAATCGAATAAGACCCCCTTTTTTGTTTACTGATAATATTTTTGAAGATTTGTTTTCCACAATCTCCCCACTTCTTTGTTTTTCAAATAGATGGCTGTACTGTCAGCAAGAATTTATTATTTAGAAAATCTAATTAGGTTTGAGTTTTCAAACTCGAATTTCCTGTATGTCCTATTTTCTCGACTAGAATCTTTTTCTTTCTATACTCGATGATGCTGAAATCAAATTTTTTTAATACAAAAACAATGAGAAAAACATAACAAACAAACAAGAAAAAGAATCATTTCCTTTTTCCTATCGAAGCTTCCGGAGAAATTTTTTCTCTCCAGCACATCATCGATATTATATCATTTATAATCGATAGGCAGTGAAATTTTAACCAATTCAACTCGAATAGAATTGCCAAAATTAGCTTGAAATATCGCTACAATTTTTGTTTCTGTCGAAAAAAATAGAAATTTCGAACCAAATTTATTCTGATAAAAAAGAGTAGGGTTTTATCATCTCTCGATCATCCGTTCTTGAGAAGGCATTCATCAGGAATTTTTTTGGAAACCTAACCTTATCAAAAACGATTTCGAGAGAAAGAGTGCATTGAGGCTCAATAGCTTCGATCTCTCATTCGATATCCGTAAATTCTGGTTAATAAAAACAAAAAAGAGAAGCCTAAGAACATTGGATTTTCTTACAAAACTCTAGCCTCTGATTCAAAAAGGAATAAATTATCCATTTGAATCTATTTCTTCTCTCTTGATCATTTTTGAATATGGAATTGATAAACAAAGTAGAAGATTAGACGATAACGAAATCAAAATGAAATGGAATTAGATTTCATTCTTTTGAAGAAAATCTTCATTCGTTTTCGAGATGATTTTGAGAAGAGAAAAGTTTGAAGAAAGCAAAAAAAAAAACTGGCGAATTTCAATCTGATGATGGTGTTCAATCTGTTTTGCTAGATTAGAACATTCTTCTCATACTATCTTACATCATCATCGTTATCCTCAGCAATAACATCGATGATCATCATATTACGCTGAATTGGCAACACAAGCTATCACAATTGCGACGGGAAAAGAGAAGAATCTAGCCTCGTCTAGATAGTATCATTATTTCGAAGATTGAATTCTGCATCTCCTCTCTTCTTCTAATTATCTTCGATACTTTCATTGAGCTAATTTGATTGCGACTAAGTTCTGGATCTAGTTTTTTTTTTCATTTGCTGAACTCTATGTTTTAAAAAATTCGATTGATTTTCTGATTGTTAGTTTATGATAAATTTGGTACCAGAATTTGAAGGATAGTTTTTTCTCTTTTTCTCTGTGGTCTCTCTGAAAAAAAAACAATTCATTGCACCAAAATGTGGGTGGTAATTTTTTTTGAAACGAATTCTATTCGCCATTGATTTCATTGCAAGTTCGACTTTTTTTTTATTTGATTAATTAGATATTTTCTCTCCTTGAACTGTTGTGTTCATCATCAAAGAGCACTCGATTTCAAATCTATCTATCTTTATGCGCTCTGAATTGATTCTACGTTTTTGAAGACCCAAAAATCTGTCCACTTTCTTTTCCATCATCATTCATTGCAATGATGATAAAACAACATCATCTTGGTGATGTATGATAATGAAGCAACAGCTGCCAAATTCAAATGTGTCAAAATTCATTCGCAAAAGCATTCGACTGGTTGTAGCTCATCTCATCGATGCCTCCGGAGATGCTGTAGATTGAAAGAAAAATGTTCGCTGTTGCGTTGCGAATGTTTCAAAAATCAAGCTAGCAATAGAATGTCTGAGATAGAAAATTGATGACCCATTGACTTCGGATAGCTATGAGATTAGATCGCATTCGAATTCGGTCCGATTGTGATCATTAAATTTTTATTTCCTCTTCTTCTCGAATGCTTCTGATGCTTCAAGCAAACATTGTCTCGGTCACTCGATAAATCGCGTCTCTGATTGCTTGAAATGAAAGACAGTAATTGATTTGGCGAAAATGAATCACCAAAAATAGGATCTAAATTGTTCTATTGATCTGTCTGATCCATCTAACTCTTTGTTAACGAAATCTAACAAAATTTAATTGACAACATTTTATCCTTTGAATCTAACTGAGACTTCTGATGATGATACTTGAATTCGTTGTCAAATAATTATCCTCAAAGTCTAGATGCTAGGCTTTGGTCTCTTTCTTTCTCTCTCTCTCTCTCTCTCTCTCTCTCTCTTTGTCTCTTTCATTGTTATCATCGTAATCAAAACTGAACATATGGTACCAAGCTTCTAAATATCTTTTTGTTTTCATCTCAAACTTGATGATGATTACATTTTGCCGTTTGAGGTCTATAAATTTTTGAGAATGAATAGTCCATCTCTTCTCATCCATTCTCTAGATCGCTTCTCCGTTAATTTAAAGTAAATCTCGTCCGAAAATAAAGCAATAGAGAGAGAGAGAGAGAGAGAGAAAGGAATGATGAAAAGAACGGATAGATTGAGATTGAAACAAAAACTGTCGCAGAAACACTAACAAAAAAAAACAATAATTTTTTTCATCTTTATTCTTCTTGGTCGTCTCTATCATTCTATTCTTCATAGTGATTTGCGACAAGAAGGGAAGAATAATCGTTTCTTTATTATCATCGAATCGGTTGTTTAGAAATGTTACCAATTAGATTCATACCAGCGAAGTCTCTCAAACATTCTGCTTTCTATCCGCCGTCGTCCTTGTCTCTTACAAGACATATTTTAGAATTCCACGCAACAAAATTCAGCTATTTATTTATCTAGATTTGTAAAATCACTCCAATAATCATCATCACCATCATCATCATCATCATCATCATCGTCATCATCGTCATCTTCTTCTTCTTCTTAGTCTCCATTTCGCTATTTTTTATATTTCATAAACTCAATAACTTAAACACATTCGTTTCATCTCTTAGAATCGACTCATTTCTTTGTTCGCTCTTTATAATTATTATTATTATTGTTGTTGTTGTGATGCCATACCATCCAAACGTTTCGATGATGATGATGATGATGGTGATGAATGAATTCAGAATCTCATCTAGAATTCATCGGATAGAAAAGTGGAATTCTCATTGCAAATTAAAATCAAAACAAAACTCGAGTTGAAGAAGCAAACTAGGAAAACAAAAAAATGTTTGTCATCTAGCCAAAAAATATTGAGACAGTGATAGAGAGAGAGAGAAAGGGAGAGAGCAACCGTCTCTAGTCCATCTCTTGGGCACTATTTGAAAGATTTAAAAGAAAAACAACCAGAAGGGGATGAAGAGAGAGAGAGAGAGAGAGAGAGAGAGAGAGAGAGAGAGAGAGAGATTCCATTTTTTGATGATGTTGACAACAAGTTGATAGAATCTAACCGAATATACGGATGACGATGATGAGAAATGAAAGCAATGAACAGAGTTTATTCTCTTCTTTATTCGAAGATGATGATTTTCTTTTCATTTTCTTAGTGTTTCCTTAGTTTACCAAGAAACAATTTTGTTTTCGTACGAACAATCGACGAACATTATGTTAGAATTTAGCTTTGATTCGCATCTCATAGCGTCAGTATCGAAACGATTCGGAGTGCTCGAAAAACATATTTGAAACGATGAAGCTCTATTTTTTTTAACCAGAACTTGTACAAGGAGATTTAAGGTGGATGTTTTTACGAAACAAGAATCGAATAAATAGCTACGAATTGATTGATTGATTCGAATTGTGGAGCAAAAATCTGTGAAGAATTTCTTCATTCTTTTGTTTTTATTTATTTGTAGCAGATTTTTGTTTTTCAAACCCATTTAGACTGCTGCTGAAACCTTATTCAATTTAACTAGACATTTTAGAGAACCCAGCGCGACTGTAGAGAAGTGTGTGAGTGTGTGTGTGTGTGTGTGTGGTTCGTGTTTGCAGTGATGCCAAAAAATGTCAATGCTGATGACGCAAATCGATTTGATGGATTCGTTGATGATTATTAAGTCTCTATTGTTGTTAAGATCAAGAGAAACAAAGCAAAAATTCATTAATGAATCAAAGGATTATCGAAAGAATAAATGGTTAATGAAACATTAAGCGATTCCATTCCGGATTATTCGAGGCCTGATGAATATAACAAATTCTATTCAAACGTTTGTCGATTATTGCCGAATCATTGATTTGAATCAAGAAATCAATATGATACTTTCGGAATCGAATCGATTGAATTCAACAAACTGTTGATTCAATAAACAACCACCGTAGGATTTCGTTCCTCGTCAAAAGAAACAAGGTTGAACATACACACTCCATTCAATTGCTATTAATATCGAGTGATCTCTATTAAAAAAAAACCTTTAATTTCCCCGTAGAAAGATTGTGTGTTTTTAAAAATAAAATTCTTAATTCTAATTTTGAATTTTGATCTCTCTCCCCAAGCTAGCAATCATAATTTGTTCGATGTGAATCATTTTTAGTCGGTGTGATTTGTATCAGAACATCCACAATATCGGCTAAAAATATTGTCTTGATCTATTTTTTTTTGTTTGTTTGATCGTTGTATTTATTGAAGAAAATCCCGGAACGAATAAAAGATTCTTAAAATAAAATTGATTACAATAATAGTATCAATCTGGGAATGAATCTAAATCTCAAAATAAATCCGATGAGATCAAAAAATAGTGTTTGTATTTTGAGGCGTAAATTTTTCTCTCTAATTTGTTAATGAAATTGAGAAAGAAAAAGAATTCTATTTTTTTTCTATGAATATTATGTAATCCATAAACTCTTTCGGAAATGATTAGACAATACGATGGAATAGATTCATTTTGAAATCGATTTGGTGGAATATTCTTACACACCTAAGAAAATTTCGTGAACTAACTCTTCGAGCTGATTGGTACATCGAGTTAGAACAAATTCGAGGTGAAAATCTAGGAGAATCTGCACATTGATCTTTCCGATCTCGAGAATAACCCTTTTGACACTCGACCTATTAGATTTTTACGGTCTAAAATCCAGTATTCAACAATACTTTGATGGTGGAAAGATTCAACGATTTGAACTCTAAAGTTTTTTTTTTTTTGGAATGCGACCAGAATTTTTTAATGTTTGAGGATGAAAAAAAATGTCATTCTATACCACAACCTTCAACAGTCATAATTACAGAATCAAAACATTAAAAAAAAACTTCATCCATTTAGAATTTGTCCATTTATCGAGGAAGTATACAATCATTGTTGTGTGTTGTGAACTTTTTTTCTTCTCCCTTCCTCCCCCCTTTCGTTTCTTTTCGTTTCGATATTCTTGGCACTAAACCAAAAGGATAGGAAAATTGAAATTCAAGAAGCAGTTGCGATGAATGATGCAATGAAGAAAAAAGATTGAGAAAGAGAGAGAGAGAGAGAGAGAGAGAGAAGAGAGAGAATCTTAAAATTAAGAATTGATTGCATTCGCGAAAAACAAACACACCCAATCAATCTAGTCACTAGTGTCTAGTGTCTAGTGTCTAATACAACACACACACACCCCATAGTTTTGGGGGAAGTAAATTTGTTTTTTTTTTTGTTTGAATTTTGTTAAAATCTTTTTTTCCGTCTCGTGAATCGTAATCGAATTGGAAACGAGGCGAAACAAAACATTTAGACGAGAACAGAGCGCAAACATATCTTTGCTTCACTCTCTTCTTCAGCTTTTTCAAAAACGAAACAAGGATAGAGAAGAAACTGTAACCAAATTTTTGTCCGCTTCATTTAAAATTGAGTTTCGGTTTTTTCGTTTCGTTTTTTTTTCTCCACAGACACCGGATGATTCTCTGCCGGTGTTGGTGACGATGATGATGATGATGATGATGCTGTTGTAGATATTCATTCAGTTCCACATTGATGGGTGGAGGATGGCGAATGGCGATGGATTCCGACGTCGATTGTGATGCTAATAAGTTCTAGCCTTCTTCACTCACCGCAATGGAAGAGAGGGCTAGAAAATCTCCGAAATTCATTACGAAAAGATTTCAATCGTTAGCGATGATGATCGAGGTGATAGTCAATGAAAACTTTTATAGTAATTAACCAATAGAAATGATCCATTCGAATCAATTAATTAGAGAGTGAAATGAAAAAGTCTTAATTTCATTCAAACAATAGAGGCGAAATGATGGCAGATATGTCTTTTCTTTAGAAATTTTTTCTTCCTCAAAAGAGATTAGCTCTGAGAGATGATCTAAACTTCATTTAATTCTGATTGTGGAATTTTTTTTTGTTTAAAAAGTGTAAAAAATCTCATCCCACGATTGATTAGCTTCTCAAACCGCTAAGAATTTATGGACTGAATTTGAGAGCCGTCATCATTGAAAACGCAGAGAGAAAAAACGAGAGATTTTTCTCGATCTCGATCTTGGTCTAATCTTTAGCATCCAATATTGAAAAATATTAATGGCATCTAGGCCCATTCGAGTCCAGAATAAACATCAATGATGGATGATGGATTTGATGATGGTGTGAGATGCGATGATGATCATCTCCCATCCGCTCGATTCTATCCTCTCTCTCTCTCTCTCTCTCTCCATCAATCTCGATCGGAATTAGAATTTGATTGATAATAGTTTGATAACTCACCAAACAATTAATCACTGCTTCTATGGAGTTTTTTCTCTCATTTCACTTCAATCCTTGAATAGTTGAAAGTAGAATCCAATCAATCCTCGCTATCTAGCTAGCTTATCGATGAACTAGTTGAAAAAAATAACTTAGAGCTATACATTAAGTATCAATCTTGTCTAGATCTCTAAAATGTGTTGCGAAGACATTTCTATTCTTGTTTGTGGTTGGTTTGTTTGTTTTGACAGCATCATCGTGGTCGAGAGGGAGAGTGATCTAGGAATGTATTTATATCCGAAAGTAAAGCATAAAAATGTCAAACTATTTGACCTTAAGAACCTTGACCATCATCATCATCGACGTTGCGAGCTTCGAGGGATTAAATGTAGCAACAAGTTTTGCTTTGCCCCATAAAATTTATATTATCTCCGACTAGAATCCAGTCAAATGGCTAAATCTATTCCATATTTTTAATGAAAAAAAAATCTATTTTATGGAACAGTGAAAGAAAGTTTGTGAAGATGATGCTGTTGTATGAGCTTCTAAGAGATAATCTCAAGTTAATTGTCATCAACCATAACGACCGTTACAAATCTAAATGAACAAACTTTAGTGAATCTTATTCGATTTTTTTCGAGGTTTGTTCCCTAGGATAATATTCATATTTCCTTGATGTCTGATCGCTCTCTCTCTCTCTCTCCCTCGCACACATACACACACACAAATCATTCAAAGATATCAATTTAATTGAGTATTTATAATTGTTATTGTGAATTTCGAGGAAGTCTCTTTTATACTTTAATAGTATAAAAGAGAATTGCGAAGAAATACTAGACGATCTGAGCTTCTAATCAAAAGTATCTTCTCCACCGATTTTCAGACAAATCTAATGCGAACAAAAAAAAATTCTAAATTAACTTTCTTTTCTTATCTGATAATCGGAAATTAATCCATCAATAAATGAAAAAAGCTTATTTGATTTCAAGGCGTTCACTTATCATCAAAGATTATAATTATTTGTTTTGTTGCTATTCACTAGAAAAAAAAAAAAAAAATTGTCAATCCAATTTTTGACCAGCACACAAACACACACACACACACACACCTAAATCAATCAAAACGGAGCCCAAAACACGTTGTGAACTTTTCTTCTCGCTTATTACACTTTTGATATCGGAAATTTCATTCAACGATTTCCGTTTTGGAAGCCGATTCCATTGAAATTCGTCATTTGTTTCTTCACATCATAAACATCATCATTTGAGAATTGTTCATAAATCACCAAAGAGGGAAGAAATCAGAAGCTTTCGAGCAGCGAGGATAATTGTTTCGACTTAATAAACTATTAGAAAACGACAATAGAAAATCTAGCGAAGATGGTTGAAATGATCATAGCAATAAAAATGATAATGTTTCAAAGAACAAATTTTACGATCCATAAAAACTTTTTTGCTAAGCTGACTACTTGTCTTGGAATTTTGTTCGAGGAGATAGTTTTATTCGATAATAATAACAATTATTATCATTCTGATTATCAAGCTGGTTTGTTAAGAAATAGTAATTTGTTTCGAAGAATTCATTTCTGTTTTTAGGTTTTAATCTCTCAAACCAAATGTTTTTGAATTGTGATCTATAATATAGATCTAATAGATAGAGTTGCTTGATCCAAAGTGAATCGAATTGCTTGGGCAATGATTATGATTGTT
The DNA here is from genome assembly GCA_020844145.1 of Sarcoptes scabiei. Lineage (NCBI taxonomy): Eukaryota > Metazoa > Arthropoda > Arachnida > Sarcoptiformes > Sarcoptidae > Sarcoptes > Sarcoptes scabiei. The sequence continues at coordinate 1,827,117 of CP080483.1, read as the reverse complement.
GTTGAAATTTGACGCGTGCCCTAGACCAATCAATTCAATGTGTGCTAGTCATCAGTTATTTAGTAACATTTCAAACTTAAAAAAACAAACAAATCAAAACACTCGAAACATTCAATCTAGTTTGGATTGTTACAACTTGATGAAACTCTACAGCAGTGATGAAAAAAAAACGATTGAATGAAAGTGAAAGAGACAGCTTCATCACAATCATCCGGTTCTTAGTTTGTCAAGAGAGAAAAAATTCGGAAAAAAAAACCAACTGACATCAACCATCGACCAAAGCAATTTGTTGATCATCGAGAATTTTTATTTTTGAATAGACCAAAAACAAAAAGCCGAAATCCATCACCGAAACAAATTTCAATAGATTCAACAGACTAACTAAGGAAAACAAAAGTGGCGTGGAGTTTGAGGCGAGAGAGAGAGAGAGAGAGAGAGAGAGAGACCATAGAGATAGATTAAGAAAAGCTTTAATTCATTCTGGTTTTCTTAACAATCTAGCTTATCTGTCCCCGAAAGATTGTCATCATCTGTTCAGCCAGAAATTGAATAGATTTTCTTCTACCACTATCTTCATATTCCATCAAGCATTTGGTCATTGCGAAGGAGCAAAAGATGAGGCTAATGATTGTTATCTGGTTTGAATAGCGGAGAAAAAAAAACCGGCAATCGAATCGAATGAAACAATTGAGAAGATTCTTCTCTGATCAAAAAATCGGGTGTTTTAGAATGAAAATAAAGAACTTTATTTAATCGTAAGCTTGTTTTTTTTTCATTCTATTCTCTACTCTCTGAAATGCTAAAACACTCGATATTATCATCAGCATAATATAATCATCTTCATAAGCGTAGAGAAAAAAAACTCCATTATATAATCAAATGATGATGATGGTGACATAATGAGCTCATTGATGGAATTCTGAAACGCTTTGTCTCATTCTATCGCTTGTGACATTGGGTTCTATCCGCTTGTTTTTTTTTTGCTCTCTCTCATTCCGAGACACTACCGTTGATGAGCGGAATGAACGAATGAATGAGGAAGAAAGAATTGATCATAGGGATTAGAAAGAATTGATTCATAAAAAAAAATTTTTTTAAGATATTTTCTCAAGATTCTGTTTGGTTGTGATTAGACAAGAATGAAAGAAAATTTTTCAAAACTAAACAGAGAGAGAGAGAGAGAGAGAGAGATTAGAATGGTTTTCGCTTGGCCGATGACCTTTTACGTTCGAGAATTCATTCGAATCGAAACATATGCGTTCGGTTGAATTCTACTCATCACAACTGTAGCTCTTTATTCTCTACTTTCGAGAGAGAGAGAAAAGAAGAACTTTGAACTTTGAGTTTTGTTGACACAAACCGAATCAAAAAAAAACAATACAATAAGGTGTGTGGGTGTGTAACTTAGGTTAGAAATTTAATCGAAATTTTGATTTCTTAATCTCTTCGAACACTATCGCACAAGAATCATTCATTCATTCATTCATTTTATTTTTTTTTGGTGATTTTGATGAATTCCAGATGTTTTCGGGATCGGATTATCAAATTTTTTTTTCTTCAAACATCAATTAAGAATTACTTCTAACTATATTTTTCGTTCTGAAATTTAATTTGATGCATCTAATTATCATTATTGTTTCACGTCTGTGTAGTCGGAATCAAAACGATGATGATGATTATGAAGATGATGATGATGATGAAATTGAATCTTTTTGCATAATGCGGTGCATTTTTTTTTTATTCCGATATGAAGGATTCTATCTTTCATTCACCTTCATCATCATCACCAAATTGCAATAGATGCTTTGATTCAACAGTTGCATAAGAAACAGAGAGAGAGGAGAGTTTCGCTCTCATCACAATTCCGTTCGGTTGTGATTTTTATGAAAGATTCGATTTCAGAAAAAGATAGACAGTTGACAATTCTACAAAAGAATTCATTCTCATATAATCTCAAATGTGGAATAAAACAAAGCATTCACTTTGAATGATAGATAGCTCAATGGGTGTGTGTGTGTTTTAGAATACAAAAAAAAAAAAAAAGAAAAGATTCTTCAATAAAGAGATTAAAACTACAAATGCTTGAATTGGATTGATTTCTCTTTGATTCGCTTGAATTTAGTCTCATATCGAATCTGATTTGTGATCAAATAATTTATTCCCGTATTCCAAGAGAATTCAAAAAAAAAAAAAAAAACAAAATTTAATACGGATTCCTCGTAGAATAAACTCAAAATGAATAAAAATCTTAAAGTAACAACCTAGCAATAGAGAATAACAAGCGAGAGAGAGAGAGAGAGAGAGAGAGAGAGAAAAAAAAGGCCCAAAATTGCTAGGATTTTCTGGTACAACGACCAAAGTCAAGTGCAAAATCACTTTGGCGATGATGATGATGATGATGATGATGATGATGATGGTGATGCTGTTTTGTTGGCGATGGATTGGTGGTGATTTTAAAGAGTCTGATCTAATGACGTTAGAGCTTCGATGATGTCAATCGTATGATGATGGTGTATTTCAACTAAATCGAAACAGCGAATTTAGCTGATAATTGTATCATGATCTTTATTACCAAAAATCGATCAATTTTATATTAAAATTTTAAAAAGTTAATTCAGTTAATTTAAATTAATTAGATAAGCTTAGTTCAATAAGCGGTTTCAACATCAGTCGGCCTTAATCCATTATGACATCCCCCCGTTTTTTAAAAGCGAAATCGGCACTCGTTCTCTTCGATGGCTTCATCTTTAAAGATCTTTATTTGAGATGAATGAACTATAGTCGGTTTGTTCTTTTTCATGATTTCGATGATGTTCTTTGATATGATTCGGGTGATGGTATATGGCCCCTCAAATAATGGATCCAATTTGTCTCGGTTTAGTCGGTTTCCTGACTCTACAAATATTTTATCGCCAACATTTAAATTTAATTGTTTGCGATTCGCATCATATCTGAGTTTAGAGTATTCGTGAGATTTCATTGAATTGTCGAATGCAATAAATCGGTTAGTTTCCAAAGGCTGGTCTTGAAATAATTGATCTGGGTCGTATCCAGTCATGAGATAATTAGGAGGAAACTTAGTTACGGTGTGAATCGTGGCGTTATATTCGTTTATACACTCCAGGACCAAAGATGACCAACTCCGCTTACGATTTTCAAATACTTTTTGTCGGAGTCTATTGGTGATGGTTTGGTTGACTCGTTCAACGATTCCATTGCTGGCAGGATGGTCAACTGGAGTATACATCAAAGATATACCTTGATGTTTTAAGAACTTTTTGAACATCGAACTTTTAAGACTAGAAAATTGATCTGATACGATTAATTTAGGCTTTTGTTGATCACAGATCTTATTAACCAAATTGACAAAATCAGTGGCAGTTTGAGATCTAGACGCAAGTCCCCAAACAAACCGAGAGAAAGCATCGATCGCTAAGTGCAAATATTTCTTTTTTGAATTATGAAATTTGAATCCACCAATCGTATCAATATGAATGATATCGAAAGGTTTTGATGCTGGGCCAATTTGGCCAAGAGTACCAAATTTCTTATGATTATGCTTTGTATGTTGACAAGTAATACATTGGTTAACTATATCTTGAGCGATTTTAAAAGCATCTTTAGACTGATACATGGTATTGTAATGAAGTAACATTTGTGTTGTTCCAATATGTCCATACTTGTGGTGAATTTGCTTTAACATATCTTGTGCATTGATATAATCCAAAGTGATCAGCTTTTCACATTGAATTCGATCACAATTAGATGATGTTGATTTCGTATCTAACATCATAATCTCTGCATTTTTTTTAAAGTGATCTAAAACGGAATCTATAAAGATGTTGATTGGATGACGAGACAAAAAATCAGCTTCGTTTGTTTCACCAGGTTTATAATGGATCGTCAAATTTGGATATCCACTAAGTTTGATTGCCCAATTGAAAAGGCGTGAACCTGGTTGTTTATTCTTGCGGATACCCTCTAAGGGTTTATGATCAGTGAAGATTTTGATAGTTTTACCGAAGACCCAATAGTGCCAATAATCTAACGCAGATATTAGAGCTAAGCATTCCAGTTCAGTTACAGAATAGTTTTTTTGATAATCCATCAATTTACGTGAAAAAAAAGAAACAGGATGTTCTACTCCGTTATGTTCTTGTTTCAGAACCGCTGCGACTCCAATTTGACTAGCATCAGTGTAAATAAGAATTTCTTTCGCGGGATCAAAAATTTTCAGTATTGGTTTTTGGCTTATGATTGATTTGATTTTATTGAACGCTTCTTCTTGTTGATCTCCCCAGACAAATTTTGCATTTTTCTTAGTTAAATCTATTAAAGGTTGTAAGATTTTATAGCGGTTTTCAATAAACCGATGATAGTAGTTTATCTGCCCCAAAAACGATTTGACGCCTTTAACGTCCTTCGGTCTTTCGACTTTTAGGATAGCTTCGATGTTATTGTCTAATGGTTGAACTTGGTTTTTAGAAATGCGATGACCAAGATAAATAACAGAATTCTTTAAAAGTTGACACTTGCTAAATTTTAAGATGGCATTAGAATTCTGCAGAGCTTTCAATACGGCGTGGACATGTGAGATATGTTCTTCATAAGTTTTCGAGAATATTATTATATCATCTAGATAATTGTGACAAAATTGAGTCAAGTTATGCGTCTCAAGAATGTTCCATATCGCTCGCTGGAAAATCATGGGAGCATTTTTAAGACCAAATGGCATTCGTAGCCATTGATAATGTCCATGTTTGGTGATGAAAGCGGTCTTTTCTTTGTCTTGAGGTTTCATAGCTACATGATGATATCCCGAAGAGATATCCAATGTCGAGAACCAGTTAGCATGCAATAATTTTTCTTCTATATCTTGTAATTTAGGAAAAGGGAAATTTTCATTTATAGTGATGTTGTTTAATTTTCGATAATCGATACATAATCTAGACTTGCTACCGTCATCTTTTTTATCTGCCAAAATTACAGGAAACGCATATGGAGAAACAGATTTCTCAATAAGACCTTGTCTTAATAATTTATTGACATGGTCATCGATGATTTGTTGTACTTCGAATGAGCAATTATACGGTTTCATGGCTATAGGAATCTCATCGGTAACATTTATTCTACACACTTCATGAGGAAACATTCCGACTTCTCCTGAATTAGTAAATAGTTTGTCAAATTTTTCGGTAATTATGTCAACATCTTGTTTGATTCTAATATTAGTAATATCATCAGTCTTCGGAGCTGGAGATAAGTGTTGTATAACCAAAGTATTTGTTTTAGTTTTATCTTGAACTTTATGTTGATTCATAGCTGTTGGTAATGAACATGAAGTTTTCTGTAATTGCTGGAAACCATAGATATTAAGATTCAATTTAAAAAGAAAATAATTTGTTCCTGCTAGTATTTTCTTGGTTGTATTTGGAACTAGATAAAATTTTAATCTTTTTTCAATCTGACCAATTTTGGTATTTAATCTAGTATATAGATCGATAGGTTGCTTATTAGTTATAGTCTTCATAATTATCGGCTCGTTCAGTTTTTGGATTGGAAAATTCAATTGTTGAGCAAGATTTAACGGGAAGATATTTAAAGAGGCTCCGGTATCTAGAAGAAATCTTGTGTTAATGTCATTTATAGTAACTTCAATATAAAAAAGATCTTCCACATTATTAAAGGAACTAACTTGAACAAACTCTTCTTCATCTTCAGATGACAAGTTCAAATTTTTAAATCGTGCAGGCAAATTTCCATCTTCGTCTTTGTGAATTCTTGGTTTTTCAGTGAAATCATTGTATGGTGATCTCAGGTTTTCTTCTTGGTTGTAGTTTATTAGTCTCTCATTTGAGCTCAAACTTTGGTATCTATTTCCTGATTTCGTATTACGATTTCGATCATCGATTCTCGAATTTTGATTTTGATAATTCATTCGCATATTTCGATATCCGTTGTCAGGTCTCAACTTTTGATCTCTATCATTTATTCGCATATTTTGATATCGATTATCTGATCTCATATTTTGATATCTATCCACTTGAAGTTCTTTCATAGTGTCTCTTGGTTGATTATTGCAATTGAGAAATCGAGAAGACTGTGGTGGTCTTCTTACATGTGAAATCGTGACCATTATGACATGTATAATGGTCTCGATAATAAAATTGTTTCAAAATCTTCATCGGCAGACTGTCTCACTCTCTCTCTCTCTCTCTCTCTCTCTCTCTCTCTCTCTATGAGATTCAATTTTTGTCTGCGGGAAAATTTTCAACTCTGGTTCCGATTCATTTTTGAAAATTGATTCGATTTTGAAAATGTATTTTTTTTCTTTGTTTTATTCTAAATTATTTTCTCTCTCATTCTCTATTATTACTATTGTTATCAATCAATCCTTTCGGGAATCATATTTTGGAGCTATTTTCATTACATGTTTGAACAAGTACATTGCAAGAGATCCGAATACAAACACTCGATTAAAACCGAAAGAAAACTCACTGGAAACGGTCGATCACTGGTCACCGAATCCGTTCAAATCAAATCAATGGGTGTGTGACCTAGCGATTTTATTGGATTTGAAACCGATTCAAATTTATTAAGTGTCAGATTTTTTTTTGATTTTCGATTCGATTGTTTAGCGTCCAACTAACTAAGCGGTTTTGAAATTTTGGAACATTGGATTTGGATTTGAGACGTTTTTTCTTTTTCTTTTTACACCACTCTCGGGATCAATGTATGATTATTGGGCGTTGTTTTGATTTCTTGGATGTGACGTCAATCGTATGGCTCTAATTTCTTTCTGTCTCTCTCTATCTCTCTCTCTCTCTCTCTCTCTCTCTGAATTCCATATTTCACATTTTACCGATTACGATTCAAAAGCTTCGTTGCAATATAATGGCGATTATTATTATTATTATTATTATTCTAATTCGTATCAAAACTACATTTTATTTGTATTCTTCGAAATTATTTGATTTTTTTTCTCGGGTTATTGTCAATGAGGCGTTGTTCAATTTCCACTACTGTTTGTAATCGATTAGAGTATTGTTGATGCAGTTTACTTTTCAAGTTAGGCTCTCACATCATCATCATCATTATTTGATTCGATTTAGATTAAGTAGCTGATGATGATGATGAGAAGATTAATCCCAAATCTCTCCTCTTCTTCAACCTCAAAAAGGTGCTAGTGTTTAGTTTGAACCTAATGTTAGCATTAAATACTTGTTTGGTGTTGTGTTTGTGTGATGAGGTGTGGTGTGGTCTTCAGATGTTTACAGTTTCTGTTTTTTTTTCTCTTTTGTTTTTATTCGATGATGATGAAAAAGAAGATGGATGATGGTGGAATAGAAGAAAAACGAAAACAAGGTCAGATTTGATTTTGTTTTTCCTCTTCATTCATTCAAAGATGCTTACAATCAAAGTTGAAGTCTTCGATGGCATCGGCATCTCATTACGTTCACAACCCTTTCGTTTTGGAGAGAAATTGAATTCATATGGTTTCGAATCAAATCTCAAATCGAAAATACTGCCGATGTTGCCGAAATCATCATTGAAATTGATTACATCTACCTGATGTTGTCTTCTTTCGTTCTTCTTCGCTTCTAATATCGCAACACTCCACCACCACCACCATCATCATCATTATCTCATCATTGACGAAGATGATGATGATGATCATCATCATCATCATCCTCACCGTCGCCTTCATTTAAATCAAGAAATCATAAAAAAAAGATGTTATCAATCTTTTTTTCAGCTCACCGGATTGATGTTTCAGTGCAAACATTTGCACAACAGCACCATCATCAACATCTGATTATGGTGTGCATCGTAAAAAAAAGTTGCGTTCTCAAACAAGATAGTTTCGCTAGCCGCTTGTTGAAGCTTCGATTCGATCGTTGCAAAACAACTCTCGGATTTTATCATTCGAAGATGGCGATGATCTCATTCGCATTCATTCGGTACTACACAGATTAGATGGAGCGAAATGTTTCCGAATCGAATCAACGGTAGGTAGGCGAACAGGTGGAAAAAAAGAAGAAAAAAATTTTCTTCTCCAATCGAGAATTTTCTTTTCCAGCAAACAAAAAAAAATGGTAGGAGAGAAAAGACGAGAGCCTTTTTCATTTTCAATCTCAAACAGTATTGGAAGAAAAGAAGAGAATTGAGGTCAGGTTAACCGGGTAGTGAACGAGGTTAGAGTTGGATTGAATGGAGTCGGGGAAAAAAATTCGAAAATAAAACCGATCGATAACGAATGTTACTTTGTGTGTGTGCGTGTGTTGAGATTATCAATTGAGAAATGAAAAAAAAATGGCAGATCAAATTGTCTAAAATGAAAAAACAATAGAAATTCTTAGATTTTTGTTTCCGTTTCGATTTTGAATGTTTTTTTTTTGATTGAACAAATTTGACCAAATTATTTTCAAGATTAATGAAGAAATGAGGATATCTATGTTGAGCCGAGCATAGTAGAGAGGACCTATCTAATCCAAATTTTCTTTTCTATTTTGAAAATAAGAAAAATTTGATGTCTAACTTATCCTCTAGTTCATTCAATGAGGTTTGATTTGAACTTCGCCAACTTCATCTAAGATTTAGCCATCTCGTTTTGTTCTAGGTGTTGTTGTGTGTGCAAAAGTTAGGTTCTATTTAGACGAATTTCTTCCAAATTCTTCCTGGATTTCATTCCGCTTAACAATGATTTGTTTCAATAAGGTTTTTGATTGAAATATTGTTTGATTGAAAATAGGTTCTCTCTCTTACACACACTAACACACACACACACACTTGCTCTTCAATCAATCAAAAAAAAAAAAAAAAAAATATGCAACAAGCTATGAATGTATGTATGTTTTACTGTATGTTTTTTATATGTTTCTTTCGACAGGAATATCCCCAAACTTTTGTTTCTTCTTTTAGCAGCAAGATCATACTATGATGATGGATATGGTTGTGATCATTTCGAAATCAAATCATTCCATCGTAGTGGATAATTCTGTGAATATCACTCTCTATTCTCCTCGATCCTTTTGAATGTCGATGTCTATGTCGATGATGATGAGCTTGAATGATGATGATGATGGTGATCAATACTTCATTCAATTCTCATCCATATTTCAATTCTTGTCTCGTTATTCTTGATGCTATTAGCTTCATTTTGTTACGAGCCAATCGAGAGAGAGAGAGAGAGAGAGAGAGAGATAGACAAGGAAAGTAGAAACTAGAGCTTTTTGTTCTCTTAATTCATCATCAGCCATACAGCCACCACTGTTCACTGGATTCTATTCGATTCTTTTCTTCTCGATTCTACATTGAGGAAAAAAGATGAAAGAATCCATTTTTCTCTTTGACTCTCTCTATCTTTAATTTTGCTTTTCTTCCGTTCTCATTGCTTAAATCTTAGTTTGATTTTGTATAAAATTCTTCTCTCTCTCTCTCTCTCTCTCTCTCTGTGGATTGATTTGATTCTGATCAGTCAACCTAGAACTACCGTTATGTAGATGCTGTCATTCTCTACGCTCACTGAAAGCGAATAGAAAGAAAGTTGAAGAGAATTTCACTAAGATTTTCTCTGTCCATCTCCATTGTCATTGGTTGAAGTAATAGGAGGAGGAGGAGGAGGTGGTATTCTAGATGTCTGTTCGTTTAATGAGGTACACATTTGAGAATGCTCTCGCAACAATCCACAACACATCATCGTTTGATCTTGATCGCTTCAAATGTGATCATCATCGTTGTCCAAGTGATTTTGTTCGAGAAAATTGTCTCCGAAAGATTCGCTCATTCTACGTTAACCATTTACCGAGCGCTGGTCCAAGTTTTTCCGAATCTTTTCGATTGACAAGATCATCAAGTGAATCTTTCTTAGTCATTTTTTTGTCGAAATTTCATTTCTCTCGTTCCTCTGATTCCATTTTTTTTCTTTCGATCTCGATCTTCATCATCATCATCACCACCATCGCCATCATCATTCGCTTCTCTAAGTCAATCAGTCTGGAGAAACTTTCGGTATTTCTCTCTTTCTAATTTTTTGCGACTGTTTTTTTTTTTTGGTTAGCTTAAACAAAAACCGTAACGCTATCCAGTCCGGTTTGATTCTCTCAATGCTCCATAGAGAGCCCTAATCGAAGTGAGAGTATCTCTTCTTTGGAGAAAGATTGAATATACAAGCCACTGAATACCGTTGTTTTTGTAATCGCCTCTAATTTCAAGTTTATTTCTCGAGAGAAAGAAGAAAAAAAAGAAATTATTTGATCGAAAACGAAATATAAAAAAGAAAAGAAAAGAAAGAGGTTAAAGAGGAGATTAGGTTCAGAGTTGTTCTCTTCGAAGAAAAGTTTTCTTTATTTTTGATGGCCAACCATCAGTTCTATCTAAGCTGGTTGTGTGACCGATTGAAATTGTGTTTGTGTGTTTTGTAAAGAACGGTAAGAGAAGAAGAAGAAGAAGAAGAAGGAGAAAGAGAGGAGAGAATAAGCTCATCTTCTCTTTTTCATCTCTTTCTCTCCCAATTTCTCTCCATCTCTCTCGTAAAACGGTATGAAAAATTTTCTTTTCAATTCGAATCCAAACAGAGTAATTTGGTTTCTTTCTCTGGTCTTTGTGATGTTTGTGTGTGTGTGTGTGTTGATGAATGAAATGAGTATTAGAAAACTTCAAGAAATTTCTTTGAAAGAAATTGAAAAGAACTAGCGAAGTGAAAAAGATCTCTCGTCTCCGTATTCGTCACCGATCATCATCGCTAACGCCATCACCTACAACAACATCATCGTCGTTGTCATCATTCAAATTGGCGTTTGATTCTGGAACCAGAATCCACTGTGCGATAGTTTCTCGATGCAAAACAATTTTTTTTTCAATAATTTTTCTTTCACATTACTGCTTTGTCCCTATTCTATCATCTCTTTCTCATTCTCGTATTTTTTCTGGTTCTGGTCTTAGTGAGAAATTTCTACGATCTTTACTGAAGACAAATGCACATTTTATTCGTTTCGTTTGTTTCGTTTCGACTCTGATCTCAAAAATGTGCATTCAACGATGAATTCAATCTGTGTTTGTTTTGCGATCGTATGCTAGTTTAAATGAATTTCTTTCAAGCCACCTAAGAAACTGTTGGAAGAAATTGGTTCCAAATACACAAAAACAATTGTTGTTTTTCGCTGGTTCCCAAAACATAGCAATCTAAATGTGATCTCGATCTCGATTGTTTCTGAATCAACAACAACCCCCTTCCAATCGAACATCAAGATTATATAAGATCATTTGTTAACTAACTACCAATTTTTTCGAATGATAGAATTTTATCCAATTTGTTACAGTCACTTCCGTTTCTTGTTTTGTCTCCTCTTTGTTTTCGTTTCGGTAAGATATATCGAGATGCTTGAAAATGAGTCCATACTTTTTTTTTCGTTTCTAATACGTCTGCTGTTTTGATTGGCCACTGAATTTGTTTTTGCAATTTCATCAAAACCGCCATTGAAATCGATGCAAGCAACGATGATGACCATCATCGCTAGTTTATGATACCATTCGATCTAGTGACCTACACAATCTCCTAACCTATTTGCCTTAAGAGTTTTATTCCACTCGTCATCATCATCATCATCATCATCATCATAGTTTCTGTATTATCATCCTCATCATCTTTATTCTCAGCAACACCATCACCATCAGCAACAGTGGTGGTTATCATGGCTTTCTCATCATCATGACCCCAAAACATTGGGCGAGATGGCGAAGCGAAAAAAAAAAAAAAGAATTTTGAGAAAAAAAAAAATATTTTCAAAAAGAGAGTGGAAATTTTCGGTGACGAAGAAGATTTGTTATACCCGTTTTGAGTATTATCTCTGATTCTCTTCAACATTTCTTATATCCACTCAAAAAACTTCTCATTTAAGGCTTCTCTTTTATTCGAATGCTTTCCTCCCTATCGCTCTCTCTCTCTCTCTCTCTCTCTCTCTCTTTATTTCTCGATCTTCGTTCTCGAAAATCGAAAACAATCGGTCTGGTTATGTGTGTGTGTGTGTGTGTCTGTATCTGTATTTACGAGACACTATTATTAGATCGAGCGCTAAGATGACCGAGAAAAAAAAGTGAGCCATACAATCAAGGAGTCGAGCGTAATCTAGGACTCCAACTCAATCATTGGTATCTGTTTTTCATTGTACCTTAGATATTCGAATTGAAATACTGAAGTGAATGAGTGAGTGAGCGAGCGAGTGAGGTCATTGAGATTGGAGAATCCAGTTGCTTGCTTTGCGGGTTGAAGAACACTCTCTTTTTTATTTCTTTTATTCTTCTCTCTCTCTCTCTCTCTCTCTCTCTCTCTCTCTCTCTCTCTCTCTCTTGTTGATGTTCATCAGGTACAGTCATTCGATCGTTTCGAAATTATCATTCTTATTTAGCTTCGAAATTTCTTTCTCGCCGTTTAATTTCCAAAACTTAACCCACTTACCTAGAGATTCTTTTTTTTTTTTGTTTTCGTTCTCTTCTGTTCCACCTGCTTCAAATCTGCTTTCGTTCTCCAATTTTTCCAACGAAAATAGGTTAGCAAGTGTCTGTTTCTGTTTCGGATGATGATGATCATCATGCTGATGATAATCATCTTCATCATATGTTTTCGAATGGTGGCAGGTTCAATGGTCACAGTTGAATCCATCATCAACGATGGTAATGTTGATGGCGATGTTGGTGATTGGTAGCCGCATTAAGGCATTACCATTCGCTCCCTAGACATACTTTTTTCACTCTTTGTCTTGAAAATCGGTATCTTAAATCGAGAAAAAAAAAGAACCGATTTGTGTCCATTCTCATTCTTTCAATCGTAAGAGATTTCGAACAAATAAATCGCTCTTCACCTTGCTCTTTGAACGCTCTCTCTTTGAGACTGTGATCTTTGAGACAAAACCAGAAAACAAATCAAGATAGAATCAAGAGAAATATAATCGAAATCTTAGCTAAATTTCATTGTTGAATGAGATGATTAAAGATAGACGAATGATTGTTTCCGAATTTGGATAAATGTTGGATTGGTTGAAAAGATAGAATAGAATTCGAGCAGAACAAAAATCTATAGTAAATCTTTATAAATTGATCGATTTAAGACTAAATGAAATGAATGAAAAAGTAAAAAGATTTCCATTTAACTTTTATTTGCCAACCACAATGATCATTCATCATTATCATACCAAATAACGACATCGATGCAAAGCAGATCATTAGCAGAGAATAGAAAAAGATAACCCAGAATGGTTAAAGCATAAAACAATTCTGGTCCAACGATTTTCTTTTCATTCTGAATCGATTCCTCCCCCCCCCCGAATAGATAGAAATCGTAGATAGAAATTGAATAGAGAAACAAAAAAAAAAAAAATGAAGTAGCTTTGGGCTTCGACTCTTCGTAACTTCGCTGTTTGCGATTGCAATTAAATGATAATAATGGAGTAAAAATGGCGTTTTACAAATACAAAGATATTAAAACAAACAATCAAAAAGGATATTTCTATAATCGTAACAACAGTCGAACCGATTGATTGACCGTCTAACGTAGAGAGAGAGAGAGAAAGTTAGAATTGATAATTGTTGAGAGGTAATAATCACATTCGAGTGGTCACCGGAATGGAAATCATTTTCAGCTCTCTTGTTTTGTTTGCATTCGAATCGATTAATTCGAATAATCTATTCTAATCTTCTCAATGGTTATCGTTGTGGTCAAATCATTTAACTGATAAGATAGGTGTGATAATTGAAAAAAAAGAATTGAAAATCAATCTACTTCGTGCTCGGTAATCAATGTTTACCTCGAATGAAAATAGAACACGAAATCAAACAAAACAACTTGGTGAAAGAATCAATTTACATTTGCTCTCCACAATCGTTCGGTTGCTTGTTTTTTCATTTAATTTTAATTCTCGATTTTTTTTCTGTTTGTATTCTTATTTATTTATTATTTTTTTTTTGTTCTTTGTACTCTTTGGTTTCAGAAGCACACTTCTGATTGAGATTCCGTTTTCGTTTCTCCTATTTACTTTCCTTCTCGAAAGTAATTTCGCTGTGTTTGATTTTAATTTTTCAAATCTTTTCATTAGCAAATAATTTCTTTTTTCTCGCAATCGACACAAACCAAAATTGATTCAGTCAGAATTTTTGTGCAAAAAAAAAAAAAAAAAAAAGAAATCCTCAGCAATGACGTTGAATGGTTTGATTGTTTATCGAACCGAGTATGTAATGGGCTGGACAAAAAGTTCTGTCTCATTTTTGCTACTGTTTCTAATGCAATAGGAGGGCATAATTTTTTCTACTGTACCTAAAGAACGAAATCGATTCACAAACATACAGACGATGTTTTCGGTTGTTTGACTGTTGCTGTTGTTGTATGATACCAATCGTTGAGATATTGATGATGGGTATGAGGGAACAACTGAGGATTTCTTTTCGAACGAAAAGCCTCAAAATCGTAGACTGAAACCTTCTGGCATCTGTTCTCGTCGATTTTTCGTCTGATTTTTTTTTTGTTTAGAAATGATTGGATTTGTTTTTTTTTATTTTTATTTTTTTTTTTGATACGAATTTTAAAATCAAAAACACCACTAAGCAACAGTGGTATGTGATGATAATTTGGAATTATCTTCAAATCAAATTCGATAATACCGAGGGGGAGAGAGAGAGAGAGAGATTGGAATGAAAAAAATCAATACTCTAAGTGTGTTGTTGTGAATGAAAGAGTACAGAATGTAAGATTCTAATTGCTTCGAAATAAATTTACATAACTATCTCTCCAATCATCGCCATCATCGAAAGAGAGATATCGCATCCGCGCGAAAACATCCGATAGAAAATCAATCGAAATCGGAGAATGCTTACGAAAGGTAGAGAGAAATGATGGATTAATAAACACACACACACACACACAGAGAGAGAGAGAGAGAGAGAGAGAGAGAAATTCAAAAAATAAAATGAAATTTGTAATTTTTCCTCTCTGCCAAGGGTACTTCGTAGGGGAAATAAATGTTTTTCTATCTTCACTGAATTTCGATTTCCATCTATCGCATTTCTCTACTTCCAATAGTGCTGTGTTTTTGTGTTCGGATTTGACTTTGGCTGTTGGCGCTGGAATTCTCTTGTTTCGATCGTTCGATCCAAAAGAGTTTTTTCTGGCGATTAGGAAATAAGAAAAATAAAAAAAAAAAAAAGAATCAGAACTTTTGAGGAATATTTCGATGCCGCTAACAATCAATGACCATAAACTAGAAAGGTTTCGGATCAAAATTTCTCTTTTCCAATACCAAATTCATTTTCGGCCTAATTCTCTCTCTCTCTCTCTCTCTCTCTCTCCTTTCGTTCGGGTTTTTTTTTGCAAGAAAATTATTTGCTTTTAGCTTTGCATTTTGAGGCGAATTGAGTATTTTTTTTTCTCTCTCCATTGCAAATAAACAACTAAATCATCTCTCTTCGATCTGTTGTGTTTGTTGAAGATGTTCTCTGGGCCAGAATTGTTCGTCATCGAAGAATCCTCATAAATTCATTCATGACATGTGTGTGTGTGTGTGTGTGTGTGTTTGCGTTCTGACCTATTTATTTGGTTACGAAATTCTTTTGTTTGCCATCCAAACGGATTTCATTGCGCGTTCTTGAAGAAATCAAATGACGGAGATTAGGGCGTCATCGATGGCGAACAAGTTAGATTATGCGAGTTAGAATTTGTGATGCAATAAAGTAAAGATTTTACCATTAAAGATTCAATTCTTTATTGATTGAATAATTTTTTTCGGCCAATTACGTACGAGTTTGATTCGATTCTGTTTAATTTTTCGGGAAAAATAGTATCGAATGGAAAAAATATTGAAAGTCTTAATGGCTCGTCAAGTTCGACATAAATAAATAATAATTAAAATGATTTTGAATGATTCTATCGGACCTAGTTATATGGAATCAATTTTTTCTAAGTTATCTGATTGTTTTCCATTTGATTAGATTGGTGTAATGAACGCATCTTAGATTACCACTAATTCAAATTTGTTTTTTCAACTTTAACCTTTCGATTGACTAATCTAAATCCTCTTTTTTTTATCTTTCTCGGCAGTACAAAAATATTCGTGGAGTTTAAGAATTCTGTCTGATTTCTAGATTCATTGAAAAACACTTGAAAATGTTCAAATCAAATATTTCGTTTTGTTTGGTACAAAATTCAAGCAAAATCAATTTGAAGCAGCAGACATCTTCATCATTGCTATCGCTTAATTGAAAACTGATATTGAAGCTCTACGATTCTTCGTTATTACCTTTGGAAGATTTGTAATAATTACAATTCATTTGATTTCGATGTTGATTTTACCTGTGGATAAATTTATCTTCTTTCAATCGAATTGCGAAATACAATCATCATAATCATCATCATCATTAATTCTCATCAAATAATATCAATCGAATCGATTTCGAATGATATTAAAGTGATATTCTACTGTGTGTGTTTAAAATTTTCCCTATTTTAAAACCAAATAAGAGAATAATTCAGAAACAAACAAAATGGGAAGGAAAAAGATTCAAATATCTCGGATCACCGATGAACGTAATCGACAGGTAAATCTATTGATTGATAGATCACTACTTTGTTGTTCTATTCTCTTCATTGAACATTTTGTTTTTGATTCTATCTCAACTCTAAACTCTGTAACACTAGGTCACGTTCACGAAACGAAAATTTGGTCTGATGAAAAAAGCATACGAACTAAGTGTTCTATGCGATTGTGAGATTGCCTTGATCATATTCAATAGCACCAATAAATTGTTTCAATATGCAAGTACCGATATGGATAAAGTCTTACTTAAATATACCGAATATAATGAGCCACATGAGAGCCGCACTAATAGCGATATTGTCGAGGTAATCTAATCGAAAAATGGATCATCGAACAAGATTCAAGAGACTTGATCCGAATCTCAATTTTAATGAGAATCTTCTTGAGATCTAGAAACAATTTGTTTAATTTTCTCTCTCTCTCTCTCTCTCTCTCTCTCCTAGGCACTAAATAAAAAAGAACACAAAGGCTCATCGAATGGATGCGATAGTCCAGAGCCTGATGATTCGCAATATACTCTACCATCGCGTAATGATAGCAAATATAAACTCAATGATGATTTCGAGCTAATGATGCAACGTAATTCTCATATCAATGGCAATAGAGTAGGTGTATCGAGAGTTTTTTTTTCTCAAATTAATCTTATCTCTTTAATCAGTCTACACCAAATGGATTGACCGGAGGTCTCACAGCGATTCCTGTTTCGTTATCGTTGAATTCATCTACTAATTATGCGCCTCAAGATTCTAGTCTATTGCAAACTCAGCAACCATCACCTCATTCATCGTGCGTTAGTCCAAGACCAAGCTCTTCAGGTGACTAATTCGATCCAGATTTTTCAAACAATCGAGCTATAATTTTTGTTTTCGTTTAATTACAGGCGCAATGATTGATATGACTAGTTCATCGACAGCCACCACCAATGGCTATCATCGTTCTTGTTCCCCATCCGCCTTGTCTGGAAGTGGTTCGCCTAATTTATTCATTACCGGCTCAAAGGGATCGATCAATGGACAGAACGCTAATAACAAATCATCTGTAATCACTAATGGTACAAACGCAACGAATGGTACCGGAAGTGGTTCCATATCAAATGGACCTGGTGGTACGAATAATCGTTCCACGATGAGAAACATTCATATGCCAAATTCACATGCTACCATGGTTTGTAACGATTCGCTCTGAAACTATAAACATTTAAATTATATTGTGAATTTTTACAGAATCATCGCAATCTAAACGGTACCCAACAGATTAATTCGTTATCATCCATCCAAGGAATGGCTGCTTATCCGTCCAGTTTATCTGCATTTGGTTCAAGTTGTTTGTCAATCGAAAATTTTCAATCAATTTATTCTAATTTTTTGAATTTTATCGCTTGGGATTAGATGATTTTCAAGCCCTCAATTCAGAATTAGCCTTATCTGGTTTCAATTCTGCTGGTCTGTTACCTAATTGGACAACTCATTCGTTAGGAGGAGGTGGTGGTAGCCTTTCTCATACCAAGTATGATTTTTTTCCAGATTAATTTTTTCAAATCGATTCTAAATTCCGTTTTTGATTTCATTCGGCTCGACTGCTCAACATCTAAATCGAACAGCTCTGGTTCTTCGTTACCGCATTTATCTGTCAGTAGTAGTACGCCACCTCCCTCATCAACATCTCCGTTGTCGGTGAAGATAAAAAACGAACCAATATCACCTCAAAGAGATCAACAACAGACGAATGGTGGTCCGACATCGCAAACATCCGTTCATCAGCTAGCAGCATTACAGCGGCCGCCTTCCAGCAATCCTGGTCATCTATCTCCTGGCCATCCACTGACGCCTTCAACATCATCATCTCCTGATCCATCTGGTAGTTCCGATTATGAAGGGCCAATAGGGAAACGTATCCGTGTGACAGCAGATGGATGGCCAGCTTGATATGAGATTCATTCGTGATCAAAGAGCTTCGCTAATTCAAATTCGCTATTTACATTGAAAAAAGAGAAAATTCTAATGGAAGTGTTTTAGAAGGGAGAAAAATCTAAACCTTTCGAATTGAAAGAATTCAAAAATGCAACAAAAACATTTCAAAAAAAATACAAACCTTCGAATGAATGATGGAAATATGGGACTATAGTTTGTGCTAAAATCGAAGCCCCTCATACTGGGCCTTTTGTCATTGAAAGATTTCAAAATCGAAACAACAATCACTGCTTAAATATTCTAAGTGAATTCGGGAGAAAACAAAAAATTCAGGCAGGCAAAAAAAATTCTATGTTTTTTTTTTCATTCGAGAAGCAATGAGAAAAACCAGAGAATTAACCAACAAACCACAAATCGGATCAAACCAAACGAAGAGAGCTATTATTTCGATATCAATCAGCATTCACTCATTCATCCATCCATTCATTGAAAATCTCGATCGATCGAAGGGGAAAAAATTAATTTTTTGTTTTTTTTTTTTTTTTTTTTTTTTTGTAAGATTCATTCGTGGAAAAATTCGTTACAAAACAGATAAATCGGAAGACAAAGAGAGAGAGAGAGAGAGAGAATTCTTTCTATTCAAAGATTTATTAAATCTTCTTTCATTTTCTATGCATCTCAATTTTTTGTCTAAAATCTCCATTTTGTTTCATTGTTCTTTTACTGTTTTTTTTTTTTTTTTTTTTTTTTTTGAAAAATTCAAATCTTTTTTTTCATATCTAATCATTTTTAAGCTTCTCTCTTTGTCTTACCTTTCTCTCTCTCTCTCTCTCTCTTCCTTTTGATTCAATCAACCATGATTATTTATTGCATTAATATTTGTATGATTTTGTTATATCATTTGTTTGGAGATATAAAATTTCTTAGAGTTTTTTTTTTTCACAAAAACCATCCACATCCACTCTCACACACCCCTCGTACACAATCCATTGGATATTCAACACACATATACACACACCCACACACACATATTGTTCTGTTTCTCGTTTTGTTTTCTTCTACGAAGATCTAATCGAGATTTTTTGTTCCGAAATCAAACAAAAAAAAAAAAGATGAAGAAAATGAAACGAAATGATGGAATGGAAATTATTCTCAACCAATTTTCAATCTTCGAATGGCATCTCCAATCACAACACTTTACCTTCAATCTTTCTTTACCTTTGTTTCTTTGTTAAGGTCTCAATCTCTTTCACTCTCTCGTTCTCTCCCATTATTATTTTCTAATTCAAACTCTTCTTTTTCTCGTAATTTTCTTTTTTTTTTTTTTGTTTTTTTTTTTTGAACGAATATTTTTCTCTACATTCAATGTGTCTTTTCTTCTCAATGTCGAAATTGATGGAACTGACTTGAAAAAAAAAACTCTCTAAAACATTTGTCCTCATTTTGGATCGTTCACAACCCCTACGCTCGAACACACCCATATATTTATCTACAAAGAGATTCACACAAATCGAAATCTGAGATAAAAAAAAACCAATTTTTGTTTTTTTTTCTGTTTGATTTTATTTTTCTCATTCTCTCTCTTTCTAAACGAATCGAATTGATTTTATAAATATTCTATTGAATACACCTGTGCATAATTATCGCAATCTAAATATGATATTAATTAACAATTGAATATTAATAAATTAAATTTATCAAATCAATTGTTTGATTAGAAAAAAATCTGCTCGAATGTTTTTTGAATATTTTTTTTGTTTGAAACCTCTCTGATAGATGTCGCTGCAATTGTGTCTATTGAAATAGTTTCCGGTATAAAAATTTGATTCGTTTCTTTTTTTAAGCTAGACTATCGAATTTTTATTTCCGACTAATTTCTTTGTGCGCCATTTGTTCATTAGTCGATTAAAAACGATCCGATATTCGAATTTGATTGATGAAAATTTCATTCGAATAATTAAGGACTTATGCTAGCATTCGATTGAAGATATTTAGGTCATCGCAAACGTTTGTCCATTGATTCTTTTAGGTTCTCGTATTCTAGGTAGGTTTTTGACAACAAAACGATTATTTTACCTGCGATTACCATGGTTTTTGGTTATGATCCTGAACTGTAACGATCAAACATTGACTTTGAACGGAGAGAAAAGCGTGAGCCGAAAGCGAAATTTAATGTCAATGTGTTTACAGAGATCGATTCAAAATACGACAAACAAGGGAGCCGAAAGTGAATCCATTCCATTCAATGTCATTCAGCATTCATTGTGTTTGGTGGCCTATTTTCAAATAATTTCGCAATGATTATAATCACCATGTCTCTTGATGATGATTATCATTATTAGGATTTCATTCACTCTCTTACCACTAGAAAGATTCGAAACGATCGCAAAAAAAGCTAACACTGAGAAAGTAATATAGAATTTTTTTTTTCGACAAATGAAAAATTTGAATATAGATTGCAAAATTAAATATTAAAAAGATTTCATAAAAAGATGTAGTCTATTTGCATCGTTTTGTAATCGCCATCGTAATCGCATTCCTAGGAAAGAGAAAGAATGAAAAGAGGAGAAATCGCCTCAGAAAGAATCGATAACGCCTCGATTCTCACTTCCGATTTCAAACTAGACCAAAGCCTATTCTTTCTCAACATAGAGTCAATGTGTTAGCAGAGCGATTTGGTACACTAAGCAAATTAGGAAATATTCTTTGTCGGATCTCTTAACGCTTTGCTTTTGTTTATTTTTATTTTTGTTTTTTTTGTTTCGTAATTTTTTTCAACGCTCAAATATCGACATCAAAAACAATGCGAAAGAAGACGAGAGAGAGAGAGAGAGAGAGAGAGAGAGAGAGAGAGAGAGAGAGAGAGGATGTGAAGAAAAAAAAAAGAATTATAGATCGATAATAATCAAAGATGATTAATAATTAATAATTTCACCTTAATAATTCATTTAGATAGTAATGAGAAAAACAATCATTTTGAGACCAAAAAAGAAAGAAAGAAAGAGAGAGAGAGAGAGAGAGAAAAATGAAGATGGTAACAACAACGGCATTAATAACGATTGTCATCATCGATGATTGATGATTGAAGAGAACAAAGAAAAAACGAGAGGAGGAAGAGGAGGAGAAGGGGAGAGAGAGAAAAAAAAGAGAAAATGCAATAAAAACCATTACAAATATTTGTTGTTGAAAAAATTTTAGTCTCCATTTGTCGCTCTTTCTTTCTTTCATTCTCTTTTTGCACAATGAGTTCTTTTTTTTTTGCGATTTTCTCGAAAATAAGGATAGAAGGAGCGATAAACAGCACAATTTTAAGTTCGATCAAGTTTTTACGTGGAAGTGAAGATATAGGTTTGTTTTGGTTCATGTGAGAGTGTAGATGTTTGTGGTGGGCGTAAACAATAATACAATAGTGACCAGTGGTCATCTGTTGATTTTTTTTTTCATTGGATTAAATTAAATCGAATAAATTTCAAAAAAAAAAAATTAAGTTTCTATTGTTTCTGATATTTGAAAAAAAATTCTTATTTTCGCCTGTCCGTATTCATTGTGTCCGATGTTTGTGCGAAGCAATGAGTGTGTTTGGTTTAAGTAGCTCGATTTTCATCAAAATCAATAAAAATATTTTCAAAAAAAAGCTTCAAATTGAGGTGTTTGTCTAAGAGAATTCTGGTTTCTTGATTCAGCGAAAAAAATGTATAGTTTCAAGATTATACCGATCCGATCGTTGATCCGTCGCTGGAAGTAGAGAGCAAAAATAATTCTTGTCCCTATCTTTCCTCTTTCGAAATTTCAAAGGAATGTGATGAAATTAGCTATTTTTATCGTTGAGCTCGAGTTCATCTTTTTTTTGGGTCTCTTTTTCTGGTCTCAGCGATAGGAATGGAAAAATTATTGTCATTGCATCTTTATTATTATTATTATTATTATTATTATTACTGTTATTATTATTTGTTTCAAATTTCTCTCGCCATTGTTTAGAATTCATTCGGACGTAAAAATAGTTTTCTCAACCGGAACCGTTAGCCATCTCCTAAATTTATACCATCTAGTTGTTGATCTTCGATAAGAAATTCACTGATGTGCATATAGATTATCCAATACATTAGATTGAAACAGAGAAAACAGACTGGAAAGACAACGCGAGAGTATTTATCGATATCGCTTGGACAAACACCGAACAATGTGTTTTGATTTTTCAGATAGTATGATGATGGAAAAAATGCTCGATCGGCAAGATTTTTCATATCGGTGCTATCGAGACCAAGATAGTTTCCTCGAAATCTATTCCCATGGAAACGGTCGGAAGAGCCACCGACACCACTGATACCAGTCAACGAATGATGGCTTTCTAAGGGATAATAGGAAGAGGAGCCTCCGCTGACAGCGGTATTGGAGCTACCGGCAGCAACGAAAACGTTCAGATCATCATTGAAATTTGGACCAGTTTCAATATCATCTCCGTTATCGATTGTGAAGGCACGACTTTTCAACGATGCTGTCCGTTCGAATTGTCTTGCAGCATTGAATGATCTTGATTGATGCGGTGGTGGAACACTACGATGACCGCTCATTTCGTTCGTACGATAACCCTATTTACACATCAAAATTATTAATAAAATAGATTATCAATGATATTAGACGAAGATTTTCATCGGTTGAAACCTACTCTTTTCGAATGCTTTTGAAGCGATTCTAACTCATCTAATTGTTCCATGTTGGGATAAAGCGATGCGGTTCGTATCAAAGCACCATGTCTTCGTACGGTTAATGCTGTACAAGAATCATTCCCAAGAGCATCATCATTATAACGCTGATTACTTCCATCGATAAGATTATTTTTAGATTCATTCGCTGCTGCTGCTGCGGCTGCTGCAGCAATACATTTCTCTCGATGTTCATTCAACATTCGAACGATTTGTTGAGTTCGAGATTTTCGCATCGCTATTCTTTTTCCCATATAACCGACGGTAGCGTATTCGAGAAGGGCAGCGAAAACCATCACAAAACAGGTACCCAAAAAAACATCAATCGATTTGATGTAGGAGATTTTAGGCATAGCTGCATTGGTCGATGACATCAAAGTGGTCATCGTAAGCACTGTGGTCACTCCTAATTGAACTCTGGCAGGACTTGCATTCTGTGGAATAGAAAATAAATTTGAGAATAAAAAAAACGAATTTTTATTTCGAATCGGAAACTATTAAAACGATGACCTAGATTCGAAATGTAACACGATTCTAGTACTAATGAAGATGAT
This sequence comes from Sarcoptes scabiei, assembly GCA_020844145.1. Lineage (NCBI taxonomy): Eukaryota > Metazoa > Arthropoda > Arachnida > Sarcoptiformes > Sarcoptidae > Sarcoptes > Sarcoptes scabiei. The sequence continues at coordinate 1,803,370 of CP080483.1, read as the reverse complement.
GATGATGATCGTAATTGCTTCGATTTTAGCGATTTGACAATAATTGATGGAATTTCGATGAGAAAATAGAACAATAATCTTTAATCTTTCAATTTTTTTTCTTTCTGATGTTTTATTTTCTGATTTCTTAATCTAATAGAATCAGAGGTGTCGAACAACGAACAACGAATTTCTAACACAATTTCAATGCAAAAAGTTGCCCCTATTTCAAGAATTTCGACATCCTAGATTTAGATAAATGTGAATAGCTTTCATTCCATTGCAAAGAATTTAATCAAAGAGAGAAAGAAGGAAATATGGAGAGAGAGAGAGAGAGAGAGAGAGAGAGAGAGAGAGAGGGTCTAGCAATGAGTGAGACTTATGGACTGAGAAAACGGATTCAATTCTCATTGCTGTCGATTGATCGAAAAATACAAAAAGAAAAGCTAAAATCTACAATGGTTATACAATGCAGAGAAGAAGATTGATTGCTAAAAATTCATAAACATTCATAAGAAATATATTCCGATCTATACCAATGTGGAAAAAATCAGAGATGGATAGAGAAAAACGGTGTTTTTACAAACCATAAAAGAGATCGGAAGGCAGAGGAGAAAAAAAAAAAACATTCTCTCTCTCTCTCTCTCTCTCTCTCTCTCTCTCTCTGATGTTTGATTGACTTCGGTATGGAAGAAGAAGCGAAAAAATCGAAAAATAATGCAGAAAAATAACCAAAACTATCAAAGCGGCAATTGTCAGTTTTTGCTTTTCTCATTTTCTCATTTTTTTTTTTTTTGATATTTTTCGATCCATTTTTAATAGAATTTCATTGCTAACTTTTCTCTCTTTCTCTATCTGCTATCCATTCTCCACCACCATCACCACCTCTCTAACATCGACAACGTTATTGTTGTTTCAAAATGGATAGTTTCCATACATTCGATCGATTCTACGAGAAAAATCGTACACTGCTTGTATAGTTCGCTGGTGTTTTTTTTTCTCGATGCGAAAAAAACAAACCGAAAAAAGATTTAATATTCAAAAAAAAAAAAATGACAACAACATTGAAGAATGGTGGTATATGAAATTAGAAGCTCAGAAAAAAAATCGAAATTTTGGTCTCCAAGAAGAGCCCATTAGATTGGCAATAATGGAGGATTTTTTGTTGAAAAAACAAGTTTTTCACTCTCTCTCTCTCTCTCTCTCTCTCTCTCTCTCTTTTTCTCGCGATGACCAATGGTTAGTTTAGGAAAATTACCTAGATATTCTGGATAAGAAAAGGGAAAAAAAACATTCGAATGTTTCGTTCAAATCAAGAAACAAAATGATAGATTTATCAATGATGATGAGAGTGATAATAATAAGAGCATCGGACACTAGAGCAGCAAGATAATGATGATGGAGAGAATGATCACACTGAATCCAATCGAATTCTTACTTGGAACTAAAAATATTGATTGACTGAGATTAGTATACTATTCGAACTCAATCCAATTCGATTTATGTTTCGAGAGTTTCTTTTCAAAAGTGCATCATTCTACTTAGTAAAGTATCCGCTATTCTACTTTTCTGCTCTATCTCTCCAACAATCACAGACAAACATAAACAAGACCAGATACATAACCAGATAAACAAGCAAAAAAGAAAAAAAATTACAAAAATAAAACGAATAATATGGCTTTTTTATTTTGGTCACAATTTTGAAAGAAACCATCGATGAAGAGAAACTAATCAATGATCAATCAATTCTTAACGAATTGCCAGAATTAGTGAAGAAGAATCTTCGGTGTAGCGAGAGAGAGAGAGAGAGAGAGAGAGAGAGAGAGAGAGAGAGAGAGAGAGAGAAGAGACAAAAAAAACATCAACAACAACTGACCAATCAAGCGAACCAATCATCGTTGATGTTCTTTCCTATGATCAATTTCTTCGATCGAAACGAATTCTATCGAATCAAGTCGAAGAGAAAGAGAGAGGAGAAGAATTCAAAATGAAAAAGATCAAAATTAAAAGCAATGTAGATTGATCGATCACCATTCTTGTAGGTTCCTCTCAATCTCTCTTTCCCAGCATTGATCCATCTTGGTGCCAAATATGAAGTTTTGTATGAAGATCAGAGGGAAAAGTGGGGGCCAACAGAGAACTAAATAATCAATGCTGGATGCAAAGATTAGAGAACAGAGAGCACAAATTTTTTTCTTTAGATTAAATTCTCACTGAATCTTTGATTCTGGATTTGTATTGAAACAAATGAACAAAATTCATAACAACTCAAGCTTCAATCTCATTGTTAGTGTTCCATCAAATTTATTTTGTTTCTTTTTGCAATTCAAATTGCTTAGATAAGAGAAAAAATGTAACAATTTTCTCGAAGAAAAAAATGGTTGTGTCGACGATGACGATGATGGTGATGACAAAACATCTAGAATCTAGACGATAAATTCTTGAGATAACAGCATCACCTAAGGGAAAGCAACACTATCATTGAGCAGCTGTAGAATCTAGGCACAAGATGAACGATCCAAAAGAGCTGTATCTTTTGATTTGGAGGAAAATTTTCATCTGTATTTTGTTAATAACGCTATTTATCATGAAGAAGATAATCAACATTTGTTCTGATTATTCTCTTGGATCGATTTTTTTTCAAAATTATTGATTTCTCTCTCTCTCTCTCTTTCTCTGATTTTTGATCCAAAAAGATCCACTTCAAACATCTTCATAATCAACCTCGACTTATGAATTTGAATCGGATTGATTGAAGATAATTATTGATATAGATTCGCATTATGTCCTGAAATCATTCGATTTTCAGTAGAGTTCATTCAGTGAAACCTAATTATTTGACCATTCAATATGGAATTATTGTCGATTACGATATGAAATTAGACTACAATTAGATGAATCAAAAAAATAGTGCTATTCTAGATTTGGAAAGAAATAATCGAAAATTTGAGTGAAAGGTGCCGTAACAATTAGAATGCAATCACAAATATTCTCATATCTCACTTCTAGCCGATTGGATTTGATTTATACCGTTAAAATTGGAGCTAAATTTTTATTACCTCAATAAATGATTTCTCTAATCGGTTTCTTATTTTTCTATCGAAGCTTCTACATCGAAACTTTCCAACTAATCCCTTGTCGATGATTATTCCAAAAGGATCGATGTTCCCTTTGAAACATACAATTACTCCCATTAGTAGTCGAATGGTTAGCAAAACTGATTCGCTTCCTTTTCTAGTTAAATCTATCTAACGATAGAAAACCAAAAAGCAAAAAAAAAATGATGATGATGATGATGATTAACTATTATTACTATGATTAAACTGATTAGTAGGAGCGAGAAAAAAAAATCTCAATCATCTATTTTCGATCGCGATCCTTTAGCGATTTCAGTTCAGTTCTCCAGAGAGAATGTTCCATCTCATTGCGTATATTTCATAATCGAATACTTTTTCCCCCTTCTCGATTCTTCTCATTCATTCTCAAACATCATTAATGTTGGAGCGAGTCCGATTGACACAAGCACAAGTAAATCGAATGGATTTGTCATTTTCTGTTTCATTGTTCTGTGGCATTCTTTTTTTTTCTCGCTTCAAGTTTGCTTATTTCATTTTATTTTTCTGATGAAAATAAAATGATATTTTTGCAAAAAAAAAAAAAAAAAAATATCGTCCATAAAAACATCGCTCCAGGCAAAGATTGTAGAATTTTCATCGCACCTGTTTTTGGTTCATTTCTAACTCTATGAATGATTCATTGGTTTGTTTCCTCTCTCTCTCTCTCTCGAACTCACTCACTCAGTTCCAGAGACTATGATCTATTCTCGATTGAAATCGTTGGTGATGAAAGAATAGATTGATTTCTTTCAGCAGAGTGAGCTCTATCAGCTCAACGCCATCAGCTATCCTAGTGATCATCAATATCCGCCATCAAAGAAAGAGCTAAGAAAATTGATCAAATAAATGGATGCAAGAATAGTTCTTCTTATTTTGATACTTTCTTTTTCATTCGAAATTGATGATCTTTTCATGTTGGAGGAATTGAGATGGAACAGGAAGAGCAAAAAAAAAAAAAAAAAATACGATTCAAAGAGTCTAATTTCTTGATTGGATCCATTCTTCATTGGTAAAATTAAACACTAATGATGATGATGATGATGATTATCTTCAATCGAAATGTTTCATCATCATCGTTTTTAAACGAACAAGAAAATGTAACGATCCGATGGAACTTTTTGAAACGAAACGAACAATTTATACCTGTCACGTTTTCAGAGCAATCATCATCATCTTCATCATCATCATCATCATCAACGAAAAGTCTTGAGTCATCAATTCGAAAATAATTATAATAAACAAAAAATAATTTCAGATTGTCTCTAATAGTCTCAAAGAATTTCTTCTAGCCGTCATTTAGGAATCTAATTTTTGATTTCATCCGATCGAATTGTTACGATAATCATTAATTAAAATTAAAGCAAATTACATTATGATCAACTCGATTATCATCTAAAAAAATAGTACCGATGATGGAAATAATATTATTTTATTTTTATAGAAATTTGTGCACGAAATTTGGTAAAAAAACCGATTTGTGGGAAAAGCTTTAAATTAAAAGATACCTACCCTATGTAACCAGAATGATACCCAAGAGATGATCACAATCAATGATGCTGGAATATAGATTTGAATGAGATAATAGCCCATCGAACGAACGAATTCGATCTCGCAAACTAAACGAGAATAGTTTCCTTTGTTTGTTTTAAGTCGTTCGTTTGTTTGTTTTGTTTTCGGTTTGTGCGAAGAAAAAATCAGCGCAAAACAAAAAAAAAAAAAAAAAAGTAATCGTTTGAATTGTGATTAACAATCAATGTTTTGATTTGAATCACAATCGAATTGATTCTCTCATACCTGTACTTAAAACTTCCACTTTTCTTCTTTGAAGATGTTTGTACACTTTGAATTGAGGTAGTTCTAGATTTTTAGCCAAAACCACATCGGAACCTTGTCCATCGATGCCCCATTTGTATTGGATATCGGCCATTGAATAGCCATCTTCCGATCCGATCATCGATTATTATCCCGAATGTTTTCGATAATTGAATTAAACAAATCAGATAGCATTTCGAGGTCTGAAATAGATTGAGAACAAATTACAAATTAAAAACTCTTACAGCTTTCCACTTCAATGGTGCAGCTTTGACGATCCATTGGGAAATATTGCAAATTCATTGGGCAACTAGAGGTGACTGTAAGTCTTTTTTTGAAGAAAAAAAATCGAAACGAATAGAAGACAAGAGATTAGATCTAATTCAACAAACTAGTCTATTTAATTTTGATAAAATTCACCTCATAGAGAGGAAAACTTCACCATTTGATTTGATCCGAATGAAAGTATTCGGTGTGGTAGCCATATGAAATTGAGCAGCTTTTTCATTCGCAAAAAAAGTATCTGGAACCCAGATCTTTTCCGAAACCTCAGCTCCAACATATAATGCCTCGATACCTGGTTGGGGACGAAAACTAAGACGTTGATCTCGCCATGATTGACGGAAATAGAAATCCGAAGTGAAATCCTTCATTACGTGAAGAATAAATCATTAATCTCGAATCAATAATTAATAATGTTTCTTCCAATCAGACCATTTGAACAGCAGAAATGGAGCTAATACTGATGATATGCATTGTGACACCAACTTGCACCGGTGGGCCTAGCAAAAATCATTCATCGAGAGAAAAAGATGAAAAAAATCAATTTTTTTTTTATAACATTCGTTTCTTGATTCGATTTATTTTTCGCGTCCCACAATAAATCCACCATTTCAAATCACACACCTTGAAGGTGATAAAAATTTAAAAATCTAATAGCGCCTAAAACGACAACAAAAAAATGACGAGCCTAGACGTTTATTCTGATTCAGTGATCGAAAAGAAAACTGAAGAAAGTTTGACATAATTGTAATTATTTTCGAATGATTTTCAATCTAGTCTAATGATAAATTAAGACTATTATCCAGTCTTTTTTTTTCAACCAAGAAGTTTGAAAGAATATCGTATCCCCTTGGTAGAGATTCGAAAAAAAAAAATATCAATAAAATCAAAAACGAAAACTTACCGGCATAGTTTGGTCTAACTCGCTTATCATAGCCACTATCGAAAAAGGCATTTAAAATTCTGGTTATATTCTGTCCGATTGCTGTTTGCCTTTCATCAAAGCGATTCGAGCGAATGAAACGACGTTCGATGTCATCATCGATTCAATCATCGATTTCATTTGAAAAAGGCAATGAGAAAAATCGATTTAAGCGGTGAGAACGAAAAAAAAAAAAAAAAAAATAGAATAAAATAAAATAAAAATAAAAATTCAATTTCTAATTTTAGAATAACCAAAAAAAAAAAAAAAAAAAAGAAAAAAAATAGTTGTCAAAAAAAAATTTCTTTTTTTTTTCAAAAAAGTTTAGATTCAATTTGGGGGGGCCCTGATGATGAAATTGATTTTCTTATTGAATTCTAAGCATATGGTTGAAGAATTTTGTACACCTAAAACTTCACCAACCATTTTCATCCAATCATATGCATTTCAATGCATATTTGATGGATTTCTGATGGGTGATTTTTTCGAAGAGAAAGCAAAAAAAAAAAAAAAAAAAAACATCTCCAAGGACAGAGTAACAAACAAGCTAGTTGTATGAACTTAGGTCCAAGAAGAAATTAGAAAGAAAAACAACAAATGTCTCACTGTAGTCGTTTACCTTTTTTTTTTTTTTTTTTTTGATTCTTTTCCTAATGATCACCTTGTTCATCATTATGTTCAAAAGCTATAATAAGGGGCCATCGTATGTTTAGGTTATATTTCTGCTTGAAAATTTAGAAGATTTTAAACGTAAATAATAAGGTGAAAATGTGTTTGTTTTTGATTATTTTCTCATCTCAATCGAAGAGGCAACATAATATTCACCCAAACCATCTATCTTCTAGCTTTTTGAATTCTTGTTCTAGCTCTTTTTCTCTTCAGCCTTCTATAGAATAAGTGATTCATTATCAGTTTCATCCTCATCCATTGCTTAGGTCCCATACCAAAATCATTCGATTAGGTCCATTAATCAAGTTCATTGTTATGCTATTTCTAGGTAACCTAGCTTTTCATTGCTAGATCTATTCCAATGCTTTATTCTTCTTAAATATTCTTTTTTGTTGCGATTTTAGACAAAATTTAACAATTTTTTTTTATTTAAGGTTCCCGAAATGTGTAGTGAATGTCTTATTCTCTTAGTTCTTCATTCTAACTTTTTTTCTCGCAATCTTTTTTATTCTTTTACTTTTTTTTTTTTTTGATCTCTCTGTTTGTTCCATGTAGCACCTCAAGGCGCCTACTAAGTTTTTGTTTGTTGTAAACCGGTAGAATGTTTGTTTGTTTGTTTGTTTGTTATGTTCCACTTGATAACAATTCAAAAAGCAATCTTCTTTCTGTCATCTTGAAGTCAGAGATTTTCGAAGATTTTTTTTTTCTTGAATAAAATTTCTATCAAAAAGTCCATTGATATATTTTTTTTTGTTCGATTTATGATTGAGAATTCTGTCCACGAATTTGACCTAAATTTGGATTGATCTTTATAATTCTGTTTCAATTTCAGATCATTTTTTGATACACTCGAAAATGAAAGAATCTATTTTTCGATCATTTATGATTGTCCTTTTTCGTAGCTCTACTTTAGCCAAAAGAAAAAAAATTTTTATTTCTATTGTCGTCGATTAATGCTTTCAGTGAGCTCTGTGTTTCGAGAATTTCGATCCACTCAGATTCGGTGCGAGAAAGGTACGGTAATGAAATAGACATTAGAAAAAGTGATCTGATTAAATATACGTTTGAAAGAAAAAATCAAAAGGTATTCTAGAGAATCTAACAATCAAGGAGAGCAATCAAATCAATTAATTTTGATCAAAATTATTCTCGAATATTTTTTTTTTTTTTCGTAGCACCGCTGCTGAATTTGTTTGTCCTGTTTAGATAAACAATAAAAAACCGTCCATAAACGAACTGAATCTCATTTTTCAAAGTGAATTCAACCCGAATGAATGGATCAAATACAATGGCATCGAATTTTAATCAAAAAAAAAAATTAGATTTCATAACGAAAAAGTTTCAGTTCTTTGTTTGTTTGTTTGTTTGTTTTTTTTGAAAACAATTCGATTGATTCGGTTCTGATCTAATCTTTGGAACTTTTTTGAAGAGTAAGTAAACAATTTCGGACACCTCAATGCGTCTGTTACGGACTGCTGTCGTTGATTGTTCTCGCCTCACTCATTCATCCGTAATTGGCAATAATGGATTACTACCTCTCTATTACTTATTGAATTTTTTCTCTGCTTTATTTTAGGACAAATTCAATAAAGGAAATTGAGAGAAACGAGAAAAAAAATTTCTCTTTTAGATCTAGAAACTCGTCTAGAATCAATAAAAAAACTTAAATCAAATAATCGAAAAAAAGTGGATCGATTTTTTCGTTATTGTCGATGAGTTTTCAATGGCTTTTAGTTCATGAAGATGATTGAGAGTAGTGTTAAAATTCCTTGATTTCATTTAATTCAACTTCCTTAAGCAAATAACAGCAAAAAAAGAGTACAAAATTTCATTACTAAATCTTTCGATCATCGATGATTATTTCACAGTTAAATCGAATCTAATTTTTCAAGGAATTTTCATCTTTTTTTTCTCTCTAGACAAATTTTTCCTTCAATCAATTTATTGAATTTTTGAACATAAAGTTGATGCAGTAAAGTTAACTTTGATAATTTTGCCCTCTATTTTCTTGTCTAAGAACTAACCCTAAAACTTAAAGCCTTAGCCTCATGTAGGCACTAGCTGTAAGATTACTTTCAAAAATATTTACTGTTCGATCGAGATTAGACAAAATAACTTACTTTGGTGCATTCATTGGGCTACCGAACGAATGAATCCTATTATTAATTCCATCATGATCCATATTCTCATCGTTGAATTTGATTTCGGTCCGAAACATTTCCTCATCATTCATTTTCGAAGTTTTCGAGGATTCATTCAAAACAGATAACGAAGATGATGGAGAGCTTATCAATGACGAAGAAGACGGCGACGACGATGATGATACGTTATTCGACGAAGATCTTTTAATTTTTGTCATCGAATTTGATTGTTGGTTGATCGCGAAAGAAATCGATGATGATGTTTCTGCTGAAGCCGATGCTGAAGAAGATGATGATGTTATGAAAGGTAAATTTAAATAGACTAGCAATAGGCTAAAAATTTTATCTCGATATCGTTTTCTTTTTTTTCTCCAATGATGATGTTGCTGGTGTTTTTGTTGTGAGAATTTTTGATGATGAAGATGATTATGATCGAATTGATCATAATTATAATCACATTTACGCTTCATTTTGAATTCAATTATTTTGATTGCCACCATTATCATTATCATTGTCTTTATTAATTTCATTCTGATCACCATCCCATCAGCCCATCATCGTAATCATCGAGCAAATTTTTCAATATCAAAGAAGAAATAAATTTGAATTCTGAAGAAGAACACTTAGAGCACCGATAATTATGCAAATAATTTTCAATGCATCCCCTTTCGATAATGGCGATTATGATGATGATGATGATGATGATGATGATGATGATGATTTTGATCGAATTGAATGCTTTCGATCCAATCAAACTCATTCACTCGATTCATTAGATAGCTTTTATTTTTTTTTTTTGTTTAACTTTCTGATGATGGAATAATAAAAACAATGATGATTATCGAAATTTTTGGCGCCACCCTTCTATGCATTAGAAATTTCTATGCGATTGCTAGGAACTTTGATGGCGATAAGATTCTTCTTGAAAGAATATAAAAACAAATTGAAAGTCTCAAAACTGACATTTTTTTTTCGGCTTTCAAGTCTCAATTTAAGTGTTGAGAGAAAATATTCCATATTTTTTTTTTGTAGAAAACAGTGTGAAAATCTTTCCTCTTAAGTATGATTATCGATATATGGAATAAAAAAAGTGCGAGAGTAATGTGAATCAGAAGAGTCAGCATGAAAGAAGACGAATGAATGGGAGAAAGAAAAAAAATTAATGAAATTAATTTTCTTAGAATAAATTGAAAAGAATAAAAAACAAGCGAACCTATAGACAATAGGAAAAAAATCGGAACCGATCAATATATATTAAATATGAATTGCTTCGAGTTTCCCTCGAAACGAAAGTCTTTGTTGAGAGAAGAGAAAGTGAGAGAGAATAAGAACGAAATATTCTTTCGTTTTTTTTTCGTTCACATTTCAACCGAATAATAAACTCTAGGAATTAATTTTGGATATTTTTTACCCCTCTCTTTTCATCGACACTCGAACACATTCAAAGACCTTAAATGCTTAATTGATTTGTTTTTTTCTTCTCTCTCTCTCTCTCTCTTTCTTTCTATCGGTCGCTACATTCGTGAGAGTAGCGGAATCAAACTAGCGAATACTAAAAGCTTTCATCAACTTAAATTATTAATTAGTAACGAGAATAGGGATAGATTCGAGCATTTTGATAGAGAAAAAAGAATAGAGAAAATTGAGAAGAATTAAGAAAAATGCAGAACTTCAAATTCTTTTCGGTGGAGGAGAAAAAAAAAAACTTCAAACGAAGATTTTCACTTAATATCATCATCAATTTCTTCATGATCACCTACCTCCAAATCTATCCATTCCTTAATGATCTATTGATGTTGATTGAAGGAGAGAAGAAAATTTTTTTTTCTCCATCGCCTGCTTAGCACGATTCTCGAACAAGAAAACAAATTCTTTGTTCAGCTCTTTGTTCTCTCTCTCTCTGTTAAAATGTATGCAATGATTGTGGGACATAGTTTTTCGCCAATTTTTTATTTTTCATTTTTTTTTTTTGAAAAGATTCCAATTCGTTTAGCTATGGACCGAGGGAAAATTTTTCTCAATTTCTTTTTCTTTTCTTTCAATTCTATATTTTTGTTCCAAATAAAATCTTACCCTATTATATTTTCTCTTTTGGAATTTATTTTACAAATTTTTTATTCGGTCCTTTGTAGTTGATCTTTTTCAATTGATTCCGATTTCAATGATAATGATGAAAATAATGACGTTTAAATATTTCAATTGAGAAAAAAAAATAACATAGAAATCATACAAACAGAGAGAGAGAGAGAGAGAGAGAGAGAGAGAGAAAAGCATCGGATCCTAACACCCAATCGAACAAACAAACCCAATAGAAGTCAAACAGTGGGAAACGAGATGTGAGTCTTAAGAATTTCCAGCATTCCAAAATGTAAGGATTTCTTTGCGAACATCAAGAATCTCTGCGAAATGAAATAAAAAAAAAAACACAAAGGTTTTTTTTTGAATCTCTAACAAATCAATTGCTATCCACACAATTTGCTACGGTTTTTTCTCGTGTTTGCTCTTTGAATTGAATTTCTATTTAGAGCCAAATAGAAATTGAATCAAAAAATTCATTCGCTTATGCACTGAGATCTGATACGAACTAATGAGAGAAATAATTCTGAAGGAATAATTTGAAAAAATTGTGAATTTTTTTTTTGTTGAATACACAAGAATTAAAATTTTATTCTCTCTCAAAAAAAAAAAAAAAAAAATTCTGAAATTCTCTGATTCATTTGAGAAAAAAAAACCAAATTTTAATTCAAAAACATAGCCAATCAAACAATGTCCTATTCTCAAAATAGGAGGAGTCTCTCCTCGATTGTCGACACACTCGACCAATCAGTTATCAAACTATCAATGTAGTGACAGACTCCTTAATTGACACCCATCAATTATGTTAGGTCAAATGGGGGGTGGAAGTGGAATTTCGCTGAAAAAAAATCGAATTTCAAACTAATGAAAACAATTCGATGTAATCGAAACACAGAATAGCATCGAAACTGCTAAATAGTTCAATAGTTTGATGTCAAATTAGAAGCTGAAAAAAAAACGAGATTTAAGATTTGATTATTTGAAATCGAAAAAACGAATCAAGTGTGTAAAGATGAACGTGAAAAAAATCTTGATTCTTCGCCATTATTTTCTTTTTTTTTTTTTTTTTTGGTCTCAATTCTTCACACACACATTGTTGAACCTCGATCATTGTTTTCATTGTTGTTCTTCTACATGTTTGTTTATTTCATCGTTTCATTTGTTCAATGTGGATTCTCTTGTCGATGTTCGAATCAAATAATTTACCATGGAAATCATTTCGACGATGAACGAGAAGAGAAAAAAAAAATTTGATAGAGAATCGCGATGGGATTCTATTGATCACAGTGATGATGATGATGATGGTGGTGGTGGTGATGGTGGTGGTGATGATAATGTTCGAATGTGTGTTTAAGTATCTCTAAAGTTCCAATCCTATAAAATTCTCTTCGAATCTCATTCAAGTATCATCAATTCTTTTCGTCAACTCTATGACATCATTATCGATTGATTGAATCTGAACTAAATAAAGCGAACAAAAACATTACCTTCAGACACAGACACACACACACACAGCGAAACAAAATTCAATTCTAAGAAATCGAACATTTTGAAATGTGATATTCTGGCAGATGAGAATATTTCTCTCTCTCTCTCTCTCTCTCTCTCTCTCTCTCTCTCTCTCTCTCTCTCTCTCTCTCTCTGTTGCTAAATTTTCGATAAAATCAGCTTGAGCGAATTTTGAAAAATTTTAAAGCTATTAGAGAAGCTTAGAGATTTTCTCACTACCAATTCTTTCGTTTTGAAAAACTCAGAATTATAAATAAAAAAAAAATAATGTGTAATCTCTTTTCTCTCTATCTCTCCTGAAGCTATTTCGAATTGAAAGCTTCTCTATCTTTCCATCTGATTTAGAGAGAGAGAGAATATTCCCTTTGAATACTTTTTTTTTACGATACCTAGATTTATGAATTGATAAAAATTGCAAAGTATAGCTTTTACACTTATTAGAGAGGTAAAGAAAAGTCAGCAGAATTCTTCAAAAAAAAAAAAAAAAAAAGAATTTAGATTTTTTTTTCTCTCCTAGATCCGTTTATTTTAATCTCGTTCGACTTTTCTGAAATAGGATTCTCACATAAAAGCTTAACTAAGGAGAAGAGAAATAAACGATAGAAGATGAAAAATGTCTACATTAATTACATTATTTTAGAATGGATCGATGTATTGTTGGCAGTCGTAACATTCTCCTCATTATCTCATAACGAAATCTACATTGTTCTATAAATTTTGGTTTCTCTTCAAGTATGACACAGTGTTGAAGTGAATGAAACTTTTCCCTATTATTTATTCGTTCCACCAAAAACTATGGTGCAATTTTTTTTTCTAACAAATGTTCCCAAAGAAGCTTTGGTGAACGAGATAGAGAATTGTTGAAAAATTTCTCAAACTCGCATAAATATCAATATCAACAACGAACTCGATACGAAATGGCTTCGAAAAAAAAAATGATTGATGGGCAATGTTTCAATGTTTTCGCTCTCTCTCTCTCTCTCTCTCTCTCTCTCTCCCTTTCCCCATCATAGCCTTTTGTCTTGCTTTTCGATCTATTTATCTATCTATCGCTTTCGATATTACAATTCATTTCTGTTTAAGACTAAAACGTTGAAAAAATGAAGAAAAATAAAATAAGACTAAAACTTACAAAAAAAAAAAAAAAAAAAAAAATCCGACTATCTATCAAAATCCATTAGTCGTTCGCTAGCTTTCGTTCTCGATCTCTCTTTGATCATCTCTCGATACGAAGACATCGGTGATTCGATTGAATGCTGTTGAAATGAGAGAAACAAAAACAAAACATGAAAAAAAAGATCCAATGAAAGATGGAATATAATAATAATCGAAGAAATGAAACTATGATGGGGTGGATGAGGAGGGGGATTTTTTTTTGTTCGATTCCATACAACATGTTGTTCTAGGCATCCAACATTCATTCATAAATCTCCTTGTTTCGTTTGCTCCTATTTTGCTTTGATTCTATTAGATCATTCTAGATTGATCAAACAGATCAATCTAGTCTACAGAAAGCAGAGTTCGTTCATTCTTTTTTTTTCTCTTTTTTTTTGAAAAGAAATTGAAAAATGAATAAAAAAATGCTAGATAGATTGGATCAGAATATTTCAATTCAAATTCTATCGGATTTAGATGATGAAAGAAGAGAGAGAGAGAATATATTTTTCAATTTAAATTCTCATCATTTGACTGATATTTTCAAAAGTTTCATCTAAGATTAAATTATAAACAATCAAAAAAATAAAGATGCGAAGAATGAGATACGGAAACAGAATCGAATTGAATGAGATTTTGAATCGATACCAAAGTCTTCAATCGCTTTAAGTAGGAAAGTTTTTGAGACAAAAAAAAAACAAAAAGAATAAGTAGCGTTTGATGGATTCTAAATCTTCATCTATCAAACTAATAATTCATTCATAAGAGAGTTTTTGTCTCTTTTAAAATAATCTCTCTCTCTCTCTCTCCAAAGAGAGAAGATCTGGAGCGAAAAAAAAGCATAATCGAATCGACAGTTATCCGCTTGGAATTCCCATTGTTGGATGGAAAAAATTTCAACATCATCGTCATCATCGTCATCATTCTTATTATCATCGACAAACATCTTATGTCAATGTAATAATGTCAATGTAATAATGTTAGAGAAATTGTTTCAAATTTCAAAAACAAAAAAAAACTCTTGAAAACCTATGTCAGAAGCGAGAAATTTTGTAACGAAAATGCAAGCAATTCGTATTCATAGAGGAGAGAGAAAAAAGGGGACCAGAGAGAAGAACATCTTCGAATTGTTTGTTATAGTGCAAACAGTGCAGTGAAGCGACGAAACAAAACGTTTCGTTTTGAATCGGTTATCGAATCGAGCTAGTGAAATGATTTTCACCTTTTGTTGATTCAAAAAGAAAAAATCTTCTCACAAAGTTGGCTTATGTGTCTTGTCTCTCATCCGTCTCATTAGGCGTATGTGGCCTGGAAAGAATCAAAACAAAAAAAAAATATAAGAAGTGTATAAGAATAGCTGATTAGTTTAGAATAGTTTTGTTTTTCGCATTTTTCGCAAAGATTTTTGTTTGGATTGTATCGAATATTAAAGCCATCTTCATAGATCGAAAAGCCCGCTTCATTTCCATTCGAACCATACGCTTCTCAATTGATTCTGTTGCATTCTATATTCTGTTAGGTGAGATTTTTTTTTCTATTCCATCAAAGTAAATCTATTTTACATTTGTGTTCGCTGATTGAGTTTTAGATTCCATTTCTCTCGATTCATTCTAAACGATGCCGATGTTGTGAGGGGAAAAAAACCGAACAAATTTTGTGGTATCGATGGTTCAGAATCGAGACAGAGATTTCTACGATAACGATTGTTATGAAATGAAGAAGCAGAGAAAAAAATTAAATCACCCTCGAGCTATTTGTTTTAATTTCCACTATTGAACTGTGAGAAAAACTGAGAATCGAAAGAGAAAAATTAATGAGAAAATGGAGAAAAAAAAATTTTGAAAAATAATTTCTACATTTTCTTGAGCTGCTAATGATTGCTTTTTATCGTTTTGGATAACAATTTTTTTTTCCTGGTCAAAAGATAGTATTTCATTTCGAAATTTAAATTTCTAATCAATTTGATTAAGCTCGTTTCGGTTCTCATTCGAATCTAAAAAACAAATTCTCTTCGATCTGAGAGAAAGAAAGCTTTGAAAGTCTTTTTTCTTAAGTGCAATATGAATTTCATTGAAAATTTATTGTTCATCATCTCGAGAACGTTTTCTTATCAACGGTATGGGAGCGAAAAAAAAACGTCTAAAATTTGTATTGAGGAAAAGATTGGTTTAAAAAAATTAATTCTATTTACATCGCAAATTTGAAAAGAGAATAAAAAATTTCATTCTGATTAGATTCGATTCGAATATTTTTTTGGCATCTTCTTTCTTTCTCTCTCTCTCTCTCTCTCTCTCTCTCTCTCTCTCTCTCTCTCTCTCTCTCTCTCTCTTCAATCCAAAACACATCGGATTTCGAAGCGAAAAAGAATTACAATCATTTTGATTGAGCTATAATATCTAAGAAAATACACACACACACACACACAAAAAATAACAACAATAAACATTGAGATATATATAAAAAAAAAAAAAGAATTTGTAACGAAAACAAAAATAATCTTTTAGTTTAGCGAAAAATAATTTTCAAAATTGCTTTATTCTTCTCTATAGTTTTGTTCTTATTGTAGCAGATGATGATGATGGTAATAATAATAATAGTAATAATAATAATAATAATAGTAATGATGGTAATGGTGGCGATCAATGCTTTGGAACAATACCCTTGAGGAAACTGTAGCGGATGCAAAAACGGCACACACATTGTGTTCTAATCTCTTTATTTTTCCCTCCAGTCTGATTGATTCAATTTGTTTTGATTCAGATTAGAATAAATTCTATTCGTCCAGACCTTATCATATCGGTGCTCTCTCGACCTTCTACTGACCCAAAAAGTGTGACAGGATAGTGAGACAGGGACAGGGAGGATAGTGTTCGGATTCTTCGCATCTTTCACTTCGCAAACAATTCGTTTGTATTCTTGAAACGAGAAAAAAATTCTAATCCAAACTAATCATTAGAGTTTGTTTTTGAATTTTATAGTTAAAAGCAAAAAAAAAAAAAGAAATTTAGACAGAGAAGTTATCATTGACTGATTGAAGGATTCTAGATTCTAGAATCCCGATCTAGATTGTTGCAATATTCGAAGCTTTTACTATTTAGACTAGCTTACTATCGTACCAAAATGCTTGTTCATTAAACGATTTTGTGGGTATTTGGTTTTTTCCTAGACAGCAGGTGAAAACAATTCCGTTCCATTTAATGGTTGAATCGTTGTTGGAGAGTTGTTTCAAAAATGTTCAAATTATTATTAATGATGGTATTTGTTTTTTTTTGTGAAATTTTTCTCCATACTTTAGCGATCAAATCAGCTTGCGTGTGTCATTTCGATCTAATCCCATCTTTTTATTAGCTTCTTATGATCGCAATCAATGTTCTGAAAGTATTGGAGAAGAGCTTCTTCGTAAATCTAGAAACCAAAAAAAAAAAAAAAAATTTAGTGAAAAAAATTCTACCACTTATTACAAGCATCGATGTTATTGGTCATGTTTTCTTAAGCAAAACATTAGATTTTGGAAAGCAACGAGACAATCCTAGAATTGAGTGAAATTTTTTTTTCGAAAAAAGAGAGAGAGAGAGAGAGAGAGAGAGAGAGAGAGAGGAGAGACAAAAATTTCTTGGTTCATTTCTGTATCACAAATTTCTCTCCATTGATTGATATAATTTCGGTCCTGGAATGAATCTTAATCATCTTAAAATTTGTTCCCTGTTGTAGCTTTGATGTCGAATCAAAACAATTCGTTATGATCGTGCCGTGACATAGAAGGAAAACATTCTCTAGGCTACCGATGTTAATCGTTTCGGAGATTGTCGAAGCAATCAAAATCTAACTAATAGCAGTAGAACGTAGACACATACACACACACACACACACACACAAACATTTCATTGCTAACAAAAAGGAGAACATTAAATATTGGAAAATATTGAAAGATTCAACCGCGAAGAAAATTGTCAGTTTTTTTTTCGCCTATTCTCTCTTTTTTTTCTAGTTCATCGAACAAATTTTAATCAAAATCATCGCACAATATTGAATAGATTGAGTGTTTGCAAATGAAAAAAAAAAAATTCTCCTACCAATCATCAAATGTAGAGTCATTTAAAGAGCAAATTAAAATGTATCGAAGAAGTAGAGTAGAATATTAGCAAAATGAAGACAAAGGACTAGAGAAAGAGAGAGAGAGAGAGAGAGAGAGAGAGAGAGAAAGAGAGAGAGAGAGAGAGAGAATGGACAAAAATAATAATAATACTTACAACAATACAAATTCTGTGAAAGAATTTCGAACGACGCCCATCAAGATCATTGATTGACATAATAATTATTTGCTAGTGAAGCTTTCAATGAGAATTGAGAGTGAAAAAAAAAACGTGCTACTAAGAATCGTTTTGGAAAATTTTGGAAGCTCATCGAGAACCTAACACCAAACTTTGTTAAAATAAACGAACAGAGAGAAGTAGGAAGAGACGTAACAAAAAAAAAATACACCTTCAATGGAAGAAAAAGAGAGGCACCTATTTTTTTTTTCTGTTTTTCATTAAAGTGGTACCCTAATGAGTAACCCATTTTTGGAACGTTTTAGTATTAAAAAATGTATTACGTTGAGCCATCCCGCTTCAGTTATTATTACTCATCCATTTCAAAAAAAAAAAAAAAAACTATACTATTGATGTTGCACACTGAAGACTACCAAAAAAAAAAAAAAAAAACAACAACAACAACACTGTCTACATAATCTTGATCATCTTCATTATTGAGGTTGTTGTTATGAATGTTAGAGATGGAATCATGAAAGCAAAACTGGGGAAAAAATAGAATTGCAGCTAGGTGGTGGTGGTGGTGGTGGTGGTGGAAATGGAGGTTTGAATGAGACAACCATAGAAAAGCTTGGGCGTTCTAACACAAACTCTCATTAATGGCTATAATTTAGTTTTTTTTTCTCGTTTCTCTTCTTTGTTTCCATCCACAATTCAAAACTTGTAATGGGTTCGATAATAATGGACCAAAATTTTGATCTATGTAGAGTGTGTTTTCAATTTAGAGTGAAATTTTTGATGACGAAACTAATTAGCAAAGAGTTTGGTTTGTGGTAGGATTTTCATTGCACAACTCTTATGAATGGAGATTGTAAAGATAATCACTGGAATAAATCGCTTCTGATTAAAAAATTCATAGACTGCTAGACAATTTGATAAAATCTCTTATTCGAAGAAAAAATCCTCTACAAAAATAAATCTGATTGGATCGAATCGATTTCGAATGGATTCGAATCATCTCGATGGTGTAGAAATTCATTCAAATTGATTGTGGAGGAAATTGATTCAATCACAGTTGAATTTACTTCATTTCTAAATTAATTTTTCTATGCTAATTTTGCCTGCGTTGGAATTGAATGAAACAATATTGGAATTAATTATTTGTATTTCTAAATCTCAGTCCATCACATAATCATCGATTCAATGTTAGTCTCTCTCTCTCTCTCTCTCTCTCTCTCTCTCTCTCTCTCCCTCTCTCTCTGCTCATTTAGTTCTCCCATCGAATAACAATATTGATTCAATCTAAATCTCTTAAACATCAATTAGCTTAAGCGCTTTACAGAAAACGGAATCGCGGAAACAAATCCCAAGATTCTTTTTTTTTTTTTGCCAAAGAACAGGTACGAAGAGTTAGAAAACAATCGAAACAAGTGAGATAGCTATGATGGAGATAAGTAAAGAGAAAAAAAGGCGAAAATTTTGCTTATGTCAGCAAAAACAAAGAACATCATCGATTCGATCGTCAGCATCGTCAGTTTTTTTTCCATAGGTATATTATGTCTACGATCTAATAGGTAAGCAATTTAATTCTATCAATTTGAACTAATACCTTAACGTAAGAGAACTTAGATCGAATGGAGGAAATATCTGAAATAAAACGGATCATTAGAGTATCTAGCCACGCATCATCAACATCATCATTTTTATTATTATTAGTTTTTGTTCATCAAAACACTATGTTAAATGATTATTTGCTTTGTCGACATATAAAATCAGTTTAGCGGAGGATAAAAATAGAAGGAAACCCAGCCGCTGTGAAACTAACAGAAAAATTAAGAGAGAGAGAGTTTGAGTTTGAAAATCTTTTATTAGCGCATGTATCATCTTTCGATGATATTTATGCAATTCTTTGAAAGCGTTTAGATGAGAATTATTACATGGTTTTCTTTAAAAATGACTAAATACAATATGGTAAGAGTTTTGTTAAATATTATATAATACAATTTTCAAATATAAAGAAATGAAAAATTTAACTAGAGAATGAAAATTGTTAGAGCAAAATATCGGAAAAGAATATATTTACATGAATAATTAAAAATGTTAAAATGTAGACAAAAAAACTGATAATGAAATAAATAAATATATCAGGAAAAGTCTAAAAATACAAAGATGAAGACCAAGATGATGATTACAATGATGCGCTGTTTGATGATTCAATGGATCTAAGATGGTCATAAATATATTTACACAATTTCTTGAATTTTTTAAAATTCTCCTTCTCATTGACGAATGATGGTAAGTCAGAAGCGATGAGGTTAATATTCGTCTTAAATGCATGGTAATGGTGACAATCAATTAAAAGATGAGAGACATTTTGGATCGAGTTATTATCGCATGTGCACGTCAAGTTATTTGATAGCCTCATTCTGCTGAGATAATCTCCAAATGGCCCATGTCCAGTCAAAAATTGAGTCGTGTAAAAATCAGTTCGGACATGCTTTGGGATGATGTTATTTACAAAGAATGATTTGAAATTTTGATTCGTATTTTCAAAGTTTTCCGATATTTTGGCTCTGATTAGTTCTTTTATATACATGTCAAAGTTTTCAGTGTCGATTCTTTGTAAATGATTTTTATGATAGAATTTTATTTTCTTAATTTCAATGAATGTCTCTAATGAAGTAATTTTGGTCAATGATACTGCACATGCCTTAGAGACAGTTCTGAATGCCATAATGGAGTTTCTCAGCAGTTGATGTTGCATTGACTCTAGTTGACTCTTTTGTTTTTTATTTATTTGGTCGATCCATATTTCAGATGCATAGGTCATGACTGGTCTTATGAGACCTTTGTAAAGATTGATGCGCTTTCTGCTGTCGATTCCGAATGTATTTTTACAATAATTAAAAACTAAATTTTTGATTTTAATGGATTTATTTACAACACTTTTGATATGACTGGTGAAATTAATTTTGGATTTGATGTGATGATTTTCGAAGATGACACCTAAAACTTTGACATTATTTACAATTTCAATGGTGTTGGAATCGATGCTTATTGGATGAGGAAATGAAAGCTTGTGAAAGTTTAAAATCTTGGTCTTCGAAAAGTTGATTTTCAATTGATTGTCTTTTGAGAAGGAGTTAATGAAATTCAAAGAGTCAGTCAATGCAACATGTAGATCCTCGATATTTGTCGCTGAACAAATCACTGTTAGGTCATCAGCATACGCGTATATTGAAGCGTTAGGTGAGCTAAAAGTGTCTAAGAGTTTGTTGATTAGAATATTCCAGAGTAAAGGTGACAAAGGACTGCCTTGCGGACAGCCTTTGGACAAATTTTTGGAATATTCAATCGTGTTGTGTTTCATGGTGATTGTTCTGCGTTGGAAGTAACTATGCATCATTTGTATAAGGTGTTGTGGCACTTGTAGTTGATGCATGTTATTCAAAATGATATTCCAGTCAGCACTGTCGAAAGCACCGGTAAAATCAATCGCTATAAGCGAAGTCAATTTATTTCTTTTCTCTGTCAAAATTTTCGCCTTGATCGAGTGAAGAGCCGTTATGGTAGATTTATTAGGGATAAACCCATGTTGTTGAGGGTTTATTTTACTATTAGAAATCAGAAAATTCTGAATTTCTGATTGGATTATTTTTTCTAATAGTTTCCCAATACTGGGTAATAGGCTGATAGGTCGATAATTTTGACAGAGATGATAGTCGGTTTTGTTTGCTTTCGGAAAAATTATAAGCGAGGCTTTCTTCCATTGCTTCGGGAAGTAGCCTATGTTCAAGCATTTGCTGAAGATTTTCGCTAATGATTCGCTTATCTTTCCTTTTGATGCTTTGAGCATATTATAAGTTATATTATCGTCTCCAGGTGCTTTCCGGCTGCTGGTTTTAGAGATCAATGATTCAATGTATTCTTTAGAGATGTTATATTCATGTTCTGGTGCTGTTAGTGGAGTGTTGTGTCCTATGTATTCTTGAGAGCTTCTATGCGTGGGGAACATTGAATTGACAATATTCTCAATAATTTTCGGATGATCCTCGTAAGGAAAATCTTCAATTATTGGAAGTGTGTGCGATTGCGGGTTGAGTTTTTGTCTGATGAGTTTATGAGTATTTCCCCACGTGTTGTTTGTGTCAATCTCTTCGATAAATTCTCTCCATTTCTTTAGTCTTTTCTTTCGAATCATTCTAACATATTCATTTCTAAAACTTTTAAAATCTTCATAAAGATGTTGTCGGGCTTCAGGATTCCTTTCTTTCGAAAAGAGATATCTTTTGCTATTAAAAACAATCTGCATCATTTTTAATTCTGTGTCCCACCAATTTGATCTTTTATGATAAGTTGATCTTTTGATTGTGGGCATCGAATTAAAAGCAGCTTTTTGAATGATTCTAGTCAATTCTAAGATATTATGGTCGATCGTATTCGTGTCATTAGTGTGTTCGATGTTCTGTGTGATTCTAGCAACTGATTCTTGGTCAATAAGCTCATTAAACTTAGTCCAATCAGCCTTCCTCTCATTGAATCTTCGAGTCGTATTAGAGATTCTTTGAGGGATTCTTTCATTTGAAGCGTATTCGAACTCTATAAGAGCATGGTCGAATATGCTGTGCTGATGGACAGTAGAAGCCCAGTTTCTAATGAAAGACCTCGCTTTATAATTGCTTAAAGTCAAATCAATAATGCTGTTACCGTTAATGGTCAAGCAGGTCGGGCTTTCGTCATTATGAATATGTAGATCGAAATCATTTATCAGTTCACAGATTGATTCGCCGTGTCTGTTGATGATTCGATCATGCCATAACGTATGTCTGGCATTAAGATCTCCCGACAAAATTAAAGAATGATTAGCGAAGGTTTTCATTAGGTCTTTAAGTAGGTCAATATGGCTAGATGAAATTGTGTTGGGTTCAATATATACGTTGCTGATGATTAACAGTGATTTGGACAGTTGGACCTGAACAGTCGTCATCCAGCAGTTCGTATATTTGTCTAATTTCTTCGCCATAAGATTTTTATTATTAATGAAGATTCCAGTCTTTGGGAGGATGTTTTCGTCAGTTTGAAACAAATTTGATCGAGATGGAAATCCTAGTATGCGATGAGAGTTATGAGTATGAGGTTCTTGAATGAGGATTATGTCAATTTTTTTTTTATTTTCCAATTCGCTCAGTAATTCTTGAGTCGCGGTTGCGCTCTTTCTAAGATTCTGATGAGCAAATTTGATTGAGTCAAACATCATGAAAAATAGGTGAAGAAATAAATAAATAATTTGGATGACATTATGTTGCAGGATGAGAACGGAGAAATCATTAGTCCGGATGAAATTGAGTGCGTTCCAGTACGCGCTTCATTTGCGAAATGTAAATCGGACATAATTCGGAATTAGATGAGTGATTCGTTTCATTTTGATGATGAATGTGATTTTTACAATTGATGCAACATTTAAGATTAGGATTTTCGCACTGATGATTTTTATTCCATGAACCACCACAGTTTCGGCATATTGCCGTATTTTTGCAATCTCCTTTTTTGTGGCCGTATTGGTAGCAATTCTGGCATTGTTTCACCAAAACTTGGTGCTCAATTCGACAATATTGAAAATCTATATATATGTTATTACGCAATTGTTGATTGATGGTTTGGAAAATTCTCGGACTCACTCTGAGAATTAGGTCCATTAATCGAGGATTTCTGTTTTTTCTTTTGAATAAGAATTTAATTTCATTAGTAGCATTTTCTATATTAGCTAATTGCGGATTATTTTCTATCATTTGCGATATGATGGTGGTGACGTTGTTATCGATAGATACTCCTTTTATCACAATTGTTGGATCGAGCTTTCTAGGCGTATAGGCTTTGAAGGAGTTATTGTTCATGGAATGATTGTTGATGCTTTTAATTAGATTTTCGATGTTTTCGTTGTTCTCATCGGCCGAATTTATTATAACTGACGATTTGGTTGTTTTGATATTCACAATTTTCGCTTTTATCTTCGAATCGCTTATGATTTTTTTGACCTTGTTATCCATGATGGTAGGATTGACTGGGTTTGCGTCCGATATCGATCTTATTACAATGGTTTTAGTTTGACTCGGTAGTTTGGCTTCATTTTTAGCTGTCGGAGCCAGTGATGCGGCCTGAGCGTATGTTGCTGGATGACTTTGGATTTTGAAAGAGGCTGTTGGCGATATAGCCTTTGATATTTTACTGAGTTCATTTTTCATCACATCAATATTTCCTCCCAATTTATTAAGATTTGATTCGATGTTCGATAGTTCGCAAGATTTTTCTTCTGAGTTAGCCGACTGGATTTTGTTAATGAGTAATTTTGATTGTTTCGATGCGAATTCGAAAACTGGTAGATATCTAGGAATTAACTTTTTATCTTTAAATCGAAACAGTAGATCATTAATGTCTAGATATTCATTCAGTGAAAGGCCGGATAACGAATCTTCTGGATCATCTAGGTAGGGCTCCAGTAGCTCTTCGGCGCAAGATTCAGTCTTTTTACTTTTGGATTTCGGGAATTCGTTGTCACTGTCGCTTGGCAGAGACGCTGAACGTTTGTTTTTCGTTCTCGTCATTTTGGAATGACGAGAATAACTTACCGATTTAGATGCAACTTCCAGAGGATGACAGTTGTGGCCGGAAGAAACAGGAATAGATGACAGAGATTGAGAGAGATGATAATTTACAGATTTTGATGTTCACTGATTGACTTTTGATGATTGGTGAGATAGCACTAAAGTAAGATTAATAAGCACAGAGATAAGATGGCTGGTAATGTAGTGACGATTAGATCTTATGACCAGGCTGGTGTTGATGATGGCTGCAATGATGCTTGATTTTCGATGCGGTGAGGTAGTGGTATGGCTAGGAAAGAATGAAAAGTTTGATGGCGTTCAAAATGGCGTTGTGATTGATGTGAAATGTGAGAGATGATTTTGATGATTTTTGATGGATTTTGATGATTTTTGATGGTT
Source organism: Sarcoptes scabiei (assembly GCA_020844145.1). NCBI lineage: Eukaryota > Metazoa > Arthropoda > Arachnida > Sarcoptiformes > Sarcoptidae > Sarcoptes > Sarcoptes scabiei. The sequence goes on along the minus strand of CP080483.1, from coordinate 1,778,458 downwards.
TCTGGATCGATTTGATCACGATGAGATTGGTGGTGAATGATTAGATGAACAATTGATGGTTATTGATGGTTTTGAATGAGTTCAGATGGTTTTATGATCACAAATTTAAAATTTTAAAGTTTTAGTTTTTGCTGCTTAATTAGAACGATGTGTTCAGTTTGGCTGCTAAAACAAAACTAAGAGAGAGAGAGAGAGAGAGAATGGGAAAACTTATTAGCCTAGGTTCTAGACTCCAGGTCCTAGAACATAAGGCATAGAGATTTCTTACTCCAATCATATTCTCGATTTAAATTCTCGATTAGACGAGAAAAAAATATTCAATTTTTTGCACAACGGCAGAACTTAGGTCGCGAACGTTTGCAATGTTTCTGAAAAAATTTAGACAATTTTTTTTTTTACTTTAAGTTCAACGAATTCAATCCATATCTTTGTGATTATTACTATTATTACCGTAAATATCATCACCTTTACCATTATCATTGGTGGCAATTAGATTAGATTTTTAGACAAAATCGGCGGTACAATTACAAGCGTTTGTGATACAAAGTCGAATGATCTAGCAATAAAGGCCTTGAAACCAAGAAGTGAAAAAGAGGAAGAAAAAGATAGAGTAACGGAAATCTCAAAACATCCGTTTGATCGATGAGATGATAAACTTAGTGAAAAAATAAGGACCAGGTAATTTTCTTCAATCTTTGAAACGAGAATTCTCTCTGAAATCATCTTTCCGTTGTTGAATTGAAAAAAAAAAGAATTCAAATTCAAGCAAAGTTTAGAACAGCAGATACGAATACGGAAGTGGAGAAGATAAATATTCCTCTGCAATAAATTTTTTCTACAAGAAAATAGATTGTTTGAATTTTATAAATTGAAAACAAACATTTTGAATTCAGGGTCGATTAAGCGTTTCATTGATCGATTATCAAATAGTAATCCAAATTGCTATTAGCTCCAAAATCGAGGGTTTTTGAACGTTTCTGCATAGGCAAAATTTTAATGGAAATGAAATTTTCTCTCTGTGTAAAATCTCGGTTTGTTTAGATTCTAGATTTTTTTCGATCTATGAATTGTTTTTTTTCACATTCAAATTATCATTCCAATCATTTTTTTATTCTCCGACACCTTAACATTATTTCATCAGCTTTATTATCCACCATCATCATTCTGGAACGAACAAAACCAGCAACAAATAAGAGCATCGAAATTCGTGATGTGCATATAATCAATTCCATTTTAAGGAACCTTTCGAAGTGATTTTGATTCATTTTTTTTTCTTAAAGAAAAATTTTCATTCTATTTATCTTTGATTTTGTTCGAAACTATTTAGTTAGCTGAACGTGTGTATCTTTTTCTATCCGATTTGGATTGATATTTTATTCTGGATCATTTTGGATGTTTAGAGGAAAATTATTTTCAAATTCGAATTTCATTTTGTTCTCTAGGATTGAATTTTTTCTGATCTTTTTTCTCTCATTCTCCTATTCTGAGATGTTCTCGTTCGTCAAAATAATTGTTCATCTTCTTTTTTTTTTGTGCGAAAAAATTGCATATAGTATTAAAGATGACTTTGATACTATGGAGGATGTTTTTCGCTTTGCTTTTGATTGAATTTTTCCTCCTCGTCTTCTATCGCTCGAAAGGAATGCTAAATATCGATTGAATTTGAATAATTTATAATTTAGACAATTGAATTTCGCTGTTTCTCTCTCTCTCTCTCTCTTTGACTCTCTCTCTTTCTCTCTCTGTTCAGAACTCTTTCTTTTTGTCTTCTTACGATGAAGATGATTGAATTATTTCGAATAATTTCATAACAATCTCTTATATCATTTTTGAGGGCTTCAATTTTGAAACTATTTTGTCCAAAACATATGCAATCTTTGATTCGGATTTCAACCATATTCATTAACAATCATTAATAACAATTCAATGGTGGCTAAAACATACTAAATCAGATCTGATTCAAAAGAATTTCGTTCTCTTTACTTTTTCGAAAGAGAAAATTTATCGATCGAAAGAATGTCAATTTTGTTCCAACTTTACACAACCAGAAAAATCATTTAATTAGTTTGCATTGGAAATTTATCCAATTCCATTATGATGAATTGATACATGTTTACGGATATTTCCCTAGATTAATTCAAATTCTTCGTCAGGGGCGTCGAATGTCTGTCTTCTTCTTGGTGTTTCAAGACGATAAATGTCCCTATTTAATACGTTTCGATGTCGTTGAAAAATTTAAACAATCAACGAATTCGAGATTCAATTAGCTCTTCTTCTCTCTAGTTTTTTTTTCAATCTCATAAAATCTACTTGCCCGATTAGTGATTGTAGGACGGAATTCGACGCAATCTAATTAATAGAATTAGCGTTCAGAGAGAGAGAGAGAGAGACAACTAGGATTTGGTCAGCGGTTCATTATCGTCTCCGTCGCAAAAAATCCTTGCGGCCAATATTATCATTTTTAATAGCGTTAAATTTTCAATGTTTTTTCTTGGTAAACTTTGGTTCTTTAGGGCCTTTGTTCAAGCGCAGAACAAAAATCACCGACTCCATCTCTCTCTCTCTCTCTCATTTTTCGTTTAATTTAATTTTCGAGATTTTATTATTTCATAAATTTCTTTTTGTTTTTATTTTCGCTTCAATTTTTCTCCTAGCTAATTGCTCTTGCAAATAAACAAATCAATCTATTTTCATTAAAGTTTCTATTTTCGCTCGGTACTTTTTCCTGACTGATTTTCTGCTTTCTTTTTCTCTCTTCTCTTCTTTCGATTGTTCTTCGTTTCGATTTGAACTCATTTCAATTAGGTCTAAGATTTCCTCTCAAACAGACATCGATAACATCAAAGAGGTTTGAATAGAGACTTCCATCTTGAATAATAACTCAACGAAAAGGGTTACAAAAAAGACTGAGAGAGAGAATAAATTGATTCTTTATTTCTTTAACTAACTTTACTCGTTTAATTCTGATTCTATCCCACATTCAAAGTCCATTAAATCTTTTAATGGAATCAAAGATTGTTATCTCGATATTGGTTATGAATGATCAATGATGTAGAATTTGAATTATCTCTGATCTTTCAATCACATTCTATCAGTGATCATTCGATTCATCTTGCAATGATGGTAATGATCATTTCTATTATTGCCATCATTCCTAGAGAAAGAGAGATAGAGAGAGAGAGAGAGAGGAAACGCGAGAACGGAAACCAAACAATTTGAATCGAATCAATCAAAAATATTTTCGATCTTTTGCTCTCGGATGTTTTTGATGCACAGAGAGTTTTGTTTTGAATTTATGCAAAATTTATTATTGTTGTTATTTATTTCGAGATGATAATTTTCTTGTTCTTTTTTTTTGTTGGCTCTTAGAAATCAGATTTTGATTTCGATCGTCGTTTTTTTTGTACCGGAAAAATAGATTATGGTATTCGATCGAGCAATGTTGTGCTCTCCATTCATAATCAATCGCAGAAAGAGAGAGAGAGAGAGAGAGAGAGAGAGAGAGAGAGAGAGAGAGAGAAAAGAGAAATTTATGGACCCAAACTCTCCGCTCTCTTGGTCCCTCTCTGATTCTCTTCCACATTGATTGTTTATTTTTGTGATGTTTTATTGATTTTATTCACGCGAAAAAAATATATAAATTTTTTTCTTTCTGTAATTTACATGTCATTGTCATCATCAGCATCATTATTTTTCATTGTTCATCATTTTGGACAATGGAACAAGTTTTTTTTTCTCAGTTGCATTCGCTTTCGATGCGAAAAAAAAATGACCACAACACCATTTCCTATGACTGTTACAGATAGTCGGAGAAAATTTGTCCGAGGATGATGGAAAAATGGATCAACGAAAATGTCCATCTTAAAAATCTTTGTACCGAGACGAAAAGATGCAAAAAAGTGGCCCAAAGTGACCGAATCCCATTTTCATCAAATCTAAAATTGCTATTTTCGCTATTCATTTCGTATGATATAAAGATGCTCTCTCAATCTAATTCTTTTGATTGAAATGGATCGATCGAAATAGGAAATGGATCTTGTCGTATTGAAGTGTACGAAAATTTTATTTTTCTGCTTTTCCTACAAAGCGTTCATTGTTTGAAATTTATTTCTCAGAATTCTACCTTAACCAGCACTTTGATCTCAGCACAAGTAATTCTAATCGAGCTGAGATCAAAATAGATTTGAGCAGCTTGAACAAAATTCATCTGTCTCTTATCTCATTTCATTCTGATTTGAATTTGAAATAGTTAGACCATGGTCCAAACACCATCCATGTCAAATTCAGTGTTCGGTTTTTCCGAATGTTAGTCCTATCGATTTTTGTTTCTGTTTTTGCCATTATTCCAATCTTCAAACCATAGAGCTCTTTAGCTTCCTTCTGGATTTGCAAAATCCATTAAAATCTAGGGTGTAAGTTTCGCTTATTTTATTTCCAATGTTTCCATTTCAATTCATAATATCTACATTTCAATCAATTCTGCTCAGTCATTGGCTGTACCATTTGAAAAATTTCAATTCCCAACATTTTTTTTGCGATTCAATTGCGTTTTACCTGTTGATTGAATCTAGGATTATTGTCCATCTGGAATTCGATTAATGGTGTTCAATAGCTCAATTTATCTCTAATCGAAATCGTTTCGAAAATGCTCGAAATTTTTCTTCGAACCCGTACCGAAATTGATTTAAATTCAATCGAAGCTAAAGCATTTCATTCATCTGCAATCAATGTTCTCACCGGAAAGAATTCGCGAGATCATTATCGAGCCAGAGTTCTATTTTCAGTTCAATTTGTTTTCACGTTTTTTTTAATAAAGAAAATGATTTCACACAAACGTTTCGAGTTAATAGATTCTTTTCATTCGCAAACAGTGCAAGAACTTTGCAATCGAATTGAAACTTCTTTTTAATTTCTCCGCTTCCTCTTCGATCTAAATTATTTTTTTGTGATGAAAAAGGAGGATATTCGCTCTATTCTTTCCTTTCAGAGAAATTGAGATGAAAAAAATACTAGATTAACATATTTTAATCTATTTCTAATTTCATTCGTATTATAATTACTGTTTCTGTTTCATCCTTTTCCAAGTGAGCCGTAGTCTATTTTACTTTTCTCGAATTTTTGGACAAGGAAAAAAATTTGATCGCAAACAAAAACATTCCAAAATCAAAACTATTCACACATTCAATCGAATTTATCATCGATGGCGATGATAAGACTGTAGATTCTCTAAAATTGTTCGAAAAACAAAAATTAATCAAATTCTGACAAAAATATCATCGAATCGAAGAATCGAATCGAATCAAAAAAAATGTGACAGTAAAGAAATCAATCAGCTTTTCTCAATCTTATCATTGTTCGATTTCTATCAAGAAGAAAAAAAATCAAAAGAATTCAAGAATTGGTCCAGATAGAAGACATACTCACACAAACACACCCATTTTCATTAGTGTCAATGTTGGAAGATTGGTCAATCACCTAGCGATGATTTATGGTCTTGATTCGATCTACGTTCGATTCATTGATCAAAAAAAAAAAAAAAGACTGGTTATCTTTGAATTCTGTTTGTTGTTGCTAGGCTAGTGTGGATGTGTTGGATCCATTTTTGGTTCACATCTACGAAATATTCATTTCGGTTCAATCACAACAGCTTTGTTAGGTTTAGAAGATTTTCTATCTTAACCTCTTCTTATATACCTCACTATCACAGGACTGACTAGAATTAGAAATAGAATTTTTTTTTTCAAATTCTTTTCTTTTCCAACATAGTATTGATTAGAGAAACGATTTGATGGAATCAAGTTGCAATCAATCGTTTCTAGAATAAATTGAGCTCAAACACACACACACACACTTTTAAAGTGAAACATTGGCAAAAAAATAAAAGAAAGGCTGCAACGAAGAAATACCGAGAAAAGAAAGGATTGGAGCACAAACAATCAAGAAAGAAGTGAAAAAAGAGAAACGGGCACATTTTCATCTAGTTGGAAGAAGATTATTGGAATCAAAAATTATTGATTGCAATCAAACAAAACTTTGCTTTTCTCTCAGCTTTCTTTCAATCTTTTTCTGGGATGGAAAGAATCGTAAACAGAACAAAAAGCCAAAAATGAAACAAAAGTCAATGGAGAATTTCTTTTCCATTCGATTTAGTTAATTAATTCTTTCGGATCTCTCTCTCTCTCTCTCTCTCTCTCTCTTTCGCTCGTTCGAATAGAATCTCATTGCTTATTTCTTTCAATTTTCAACTCTTTGATTCTCTATCACTCAATATCGATCAATTCCAAGCAATCGCTTTCGATTTCGAGCAATTCACCGAATCTTTGATTGGATTACTCTCAATCAAACACTGTTATTCGACACCATTCTTCGCTTGCCTCGTTACTGTTTCGGTTTCTTTTTTTTTTTTTTTTTTTGTTGTTTAACTTCAAAATAAAAATTGTCTTCGTTCTACGAAACATTATGCTCTCTGTAATTAAAGATTTGATTGAAATTTCTCGCAGTCTTAGAGTTTTTTTCTAAAATTTGCGACCTAAGCAAGCCTTTCTTCGAATCTAGCTCTATTCGATTCGATCTATGCTTCATTCTGGGCATTGTATCCGTTCGAATACAGGTTGAATTATCTCCATAATTGAAGCCAGTATTCATAGCATCAACATTAACATTCTTGATCTAATTTCTATTTTATCGATAAGGTTTTGCTTGAATATAAATTTCTAGGGGTATTAATTCAATCAATAGAATAATCTATGAATAGAATCGAAACGAAAAAAAAAAAGATGGAACTTTTTTTTTCTCCGGTCTCAATGAAATCGAATGAATAGAAACGAAATGGAAACATACCTAGCGCAAAATTATATTATCTTCAGTGATGGCAATGCAGAGAGAGAGAGAGAGAGAGAGAGAATAATGAATGGATTTGGTTCTCAAAAATTTTTGTTGCTTTAGTTTCGCAATGAAATTTTCGAGAAGCTATCGTAAAATTTTTTCATTTCTATTCGGAAAAAAAACTAACTCAAACTTTTCGATGTATTTCGATAGGATTTTTGGGTATTTTTTTTTTTGGTTCGTTTGAAAAAACTAACAAATATTTTATGTCTATTTGGTATTAATATCTCTTCTCGATTCAATCCATTCTGGTCAGCAATGAATTATTTATATTCTCGCATTTGTAGTCAAAATAAAAACCAAATTAGAATGATGAAGAAATCAAATTTTTTTTATGTCATCATTATAAAATGATTGTATAGCTCTTGCTTTATCTCTACTCATCTAGGTCCATCAGTAACCAGATTGATTCTCATTAGTATTAGTAGTTTTTGTTATTGATTATTCAGAATCACTTAGGCTTAGAAATACATCAAACTTTATCAAGTTATCGAATTTTATTTTCGTTGTTCGGACATCGATATTAATGATCGTATTTTATCCAGTCGAACGTAATTTTCTTGATTCAGTTATAAAAAAACAAAAACGCCGATCAGAAAATAAAACAATGCTATGGACACATTCATCGAGAAAAACTTCGAAACGAATACAAATCACACATTTTCATTAGCGAATTATTTTGCTAATTTGCAAAACACGATCGATGACGAGAAAGAAAGAAAAAAAAAATCAAAAATGTAAGCAGAGAGTAGAAGAGTTAGTAACCTAACCGAACAAGATTCGAAATCGAAAATAAAAAAATATTCTACTACTCAATGAATGAGTCGAAGAAATAAAAGTAAGAGAAAACATACAGTTCACGACGAAATCAAATGAGCCCAATTATTTCGATGATAATAATGGTGGTGGTGGTGGTGTGGTGACGAACGAAGCATGGAACCAATTGAATCACTTCAATCTAGGATCATTATCGAGTTTCAATCAGATAGAGACAGCAAAAAACAATTAAATAGATCCCGAGACATGGAGATACCGAGAAAGAGAGAGAGAGAGAGATAGGGCAGAGATGTCCAATCATTTTCATCATCACAGAACGAACACTGATTTAGAATTTTTCTTTTTGAATCGTTTTGCGATTCTAGACCAGCATTTGAGTATTTTTGTGATCATTTTTTTTCGTTGCCAACAAAACTTTGATGTTCTTTCAGACCAATACACCGACATATCGATACAAAATCAGAGAATTTTTTTCTCGTTAAATTAAAAGTCTTCCTCACACCTCGAGATTTGCAACATTAATGACGATCACAATCATCTGCTATCTTTTTCGATTTTGAATCGAGAAAAAATTCTTCTAATTTCTCAAAAACTGATTCAATTTGGTTCTGAACGAATGAGAATGTTTCTATTAAACTATGAGAGAGAGAGAGAGAGAGACGAATTGAACCCAGAAATACCCAGTAGCTCAATAAAATATTCTTTCTCTCTATTTTACTTTCTCTTTTCTATTTTGAATTCGCTTTAAATACATTATCGAAGAAGATTTCTGGTTGTTCTGGTTTAATGCGCGCCAGAATCGATTGAACCAAAAGAAATTGGTTTTGCGCAATGAATACTTTTCCTTACGATTAGATTCTCACATTTCTCTCTCTCTCTCTCTCTCTCTCTCTCTATCGTTTTATCTATGGTACTCTCAATCTATTACTTCCTGTTTAGATTCCTAGTAGAAAGACCGAAAACTGGCTATGCAGAAAGAAAGAGAGAGAGAGAGAGAGAGAGAGAGAGAGAGAGAGAGAGAGAGAGAGAGAGAGAGAGAGAGAGAGAGAGAGAGAGAGAGAGAAAATTCTTTCACAAAAAAAAACCAGAAAGAAAGAGAGATAAACTACCAGCATTGATTGTGAATGACATCAAACACATTCAAGAATCTAAACGAAATCGAATGAAATCGTTAAGGTTTCGGTGAATCTAAAAAGGTATGTAAATTTTTGATAGTACGCATTGAAATGACATCTCCACATTGTGTGGTCTGTGTGGTCCATTTCGGAAAATTTGGTTCGCTTCCAAATTCTTTCATTTTTATGCTCTGTTAAGCGAACATACTTGGACCATCGAAAAAAAAGAAAAGCTGAAAATAAATAAATCATTGAAATGAAGTTTTTTTATTCTGGTTAGCAAAAAAAAGAGCACAGAGTGTAACGCAGATTCATTGAATGAAAAGAATTTCGAATTCCACCTGAAGTGGCTATTCGATTTGAAAATTGAAATTTCAATTTGAAACACTGGAAAAAGTAGATTAATTAGCGTTTTCGGAATCGATTTTGATCTCAAAAATATGATCTTTTTCGATGATTATCCATCGAGAAACCATCGAAACCCTTCGACCATTCATTCAATTAAGAGGAGTTAAAGAGATTCATACGAATCAATCGAACGATATTCTCTCGAATCAAAACGTTTCGATTGTTTTGATCCCTCAACACTCGAATGATTTGGTTTCGAGGATTTTTGAAACTTAGTACTTGTCCAACGAACAGTTTTCTCTATCGGTGATTTTGTGGTAACATTCGAACGTCTCCGAAACGGCCTAGTTCTTTTTCTCTTAATTTTGAAGATTTTGGTATCGCTTCGTAATTTATTGAATCTAAATTGTTTCGACAGCTTGGAAAACTTGCTGGAATGAAAAGTTTTCATTCGATCATAATCATTCAATACAAGTTTGAGTTTATTTTTATTCCGTTGCGATAAAGGTTCCGGAATGAGTGTGAAAAATTTCGAAATATTTTTCGACATCGATTCATTCAGATTCGGAGAGATTCGAGGAGAAGATGATGATCGTGGAATCAAATTATTGAGACCACCTCTAGCCCCATCGAAACAATCTTTTCGTCGTTCAGAAATGTTTTTATGATTAGCCATAAACGAATTGTAAGCAGAATCGAAACGATTCTCATCAGCTAAACCATCGAGATCATTATCATCATCATCAACATCGACGAAATTTAGCATAGAATTAGTGTTGATGAAATCGTCCGTAAAAAATTGATTCGATTGTATTGGATTGTCTTTTTTTTGACAGCCATCATCTTCTTCCCGAACGAAATCAGTGGTATCAATCATTTTCGATTGTTTGAGCTGTTCTCGTTGCTCTTGTCGCTTTGTAATCTTTATCATCTTAGATTGCGTTTTGAAATCCAGCTTTTTAAGCCTGGTTTTCTCGACTTATGAGATATTGGAAATAAGGGATTGAAATTAAATAAAAAAAAGATAATTTTAAATAAAACCTTTTGGAGCTGTTTTGTGATGCTCAGGTAAGCTCATATTTGGCTCCAAAATTTTTGTTTTCGTTTGATTTTTTTTTAACATTTTCAAATTTTCAGTGCTTTTCTTCTTGTCGATGATCGGAAAACGAAACAAATTGCTATCATCGATAGGTTCTAAACGGCTTTGTTTCAAATCGATTGATTTCACCGTCTCCGATGGTAAATCGGATAATTTAGAAAGATTTTTGAAATTTTTCATCCAATTATCATTATTGACTTCAAGATTATTAATTAGTTTTTCATTCGTTCGATGTCTACAACGAACGAATTTGACTCGATTTTCCTTCTGAAATAATTTCGATTGGCCATTTTCTCTCGATTTGGTAGTATTCTTGTTGGAATTCTGCTTCCTTTCGGCTTCAATCACAACAATATCTCTTGATGGTAGATCAGCTATAATTGATTTGGTTAGTTTCAATGTAAATCCAGTTGATTTGATCCGAACGATTTGTTTGATTTGATTCTTTTCTGTTTCGATGCTTTGTTTTTCGACAATCGATTCAATTGGAACAATATTTCCGTTGAAATTGTTTCCATTCTTATCTTTCATAATCTCATTTTCAATTATTATCGCTGCTTGATTGATTCAAAAATTGTACAAAAATCTTCAAATATAACACTCGAACAAAGACCAGAGCATCTTCAATGTTGTGAAACACTTTTAAAACTAATTTACGAAATTAACATTCAGAACTATAAAAACATTGGATTAAATTTAATTAATCTTTTCTTTCTTTCTCTCTCTCTCTCTCTCTCTTTATCTTCTTTCACGCCTTCGTTTTTGTTTTGGACAGTAATCGAATCGAAAGCAAAGACTCTCGAAAGAAAGTAATTTAAACCTTACATTTTTGAATTAATCAAATTAGAGCCAACAATCGCATCGCATAATTAGATTGTTATAGAAAAGAATTAGTTTCTGAGACAGAAAATAGCAAAAAAAAAATCACATCTATTTGACTTTGTTCCATTTTATTTGCGGGGGAAAAGATTCCACCGTGACCAAAAAAAAAAAAAAAAAATGGTATCTTCAATCAAAATTCTCATTGAAATAGTACAAAAGAACGAAAAAAAAAAAAAAGAAAAGAAATTTACATCTCTCAATTGCAGAAGAGAAGAATCTTAGGGGGCAAGAATTTAGAATAATTTCTCTCTCCATCGCCAAGAATCAGCATTCTAGATTCTCGGAGATTAGAAATTAGTTTCGATTGATTTTGTTTCGAGTGTTAAATAAATAATACAAAAAAAAAAAAAAAAGATATTCATTTTTGTTTTCGTTCGTCTTGAATTTTAATCTTTGTTTCTCTGTTGATTTTGAAAGATCCAAAACCTCACTACATTCAAAGACCAGCTAGAATAAGATCAAAAATCCTTTCGCAAACAAATTGAGAGAAAATGATTTGTTTTATTTTTTTTTTATTCTGGAAATTCTCAGCCCAAAATCGCTTGAATTGGGCGCAAATTTTTGCTACGAATTTTAGTACCACACTATTGCACCAATTATGTAATCATCGCAATTTGATTGATATTATGACAATGCAAAGATGAAGCAATATTAAATTCATTACATTCTCCAAATCATTTGGATCTAACAGATTTCAACAAAACAAAAAAAAAAAAAAGAAATTTTGATAGAAAATTTTGCGGCTTTCCATCGATTTTTTTTTTGCAATCTCGTTTTACCGAGATTTGTGCTGTCTATTGTAGATTTATCGGTGAGTGTCTCTAAGATTTAAATCGGGCCCTGGTGCAGAAAATCCATTCTGAATACATCTTTGAATCAGCTTTGAATAACACACAAACAAATAGGACAATATAAATCAAAATTATTTTATTTTGCTCGTTCAACGAATTATTTATATACTAAATTTTAAAACAAATAAATGTTTAATTTTAAAATTTGGAACTTAGAAAGCAAGAGAAAGAAGAGAGAGAGAGAGAGAGAGAGAGAGAGAGAGAGAGAGTGAGAGAGACAGACACAGAATTCTATTAGTCTTATCTTTGATTTGATTTTTAAAGATGATCGTGATAAAATCGAGCATCACAAAAAAAACGTTTGTCACGAAAAACTTCAGTGTTACAACGGAAATTAAAAAGATGATTACTAGACCAATAGATGAATGAATGAATGAATGAATAGGTTTGGCGAAATCAAATCGTAATAATTAAATAAAAATCAAAACTGTTTCTCTCTTTCAAGTTTGACAGAGAAATGTAGATTTTTTTTGTTTGACATCTTAAACTCATTGTTAACTCTAATCGATTAGATTATCACAATCGGAGTGAAACAAGGAAAGAGTTTGCTTTGTAAAATATGCTTATTCTGTATTAATATTTGATGATGATGATGATGATGACTTTTTATTTAATTGAAGTATTAGTCTGATTGATTCAAAGAAATTTAACGGCTCGAATAATGAATTGTTTCTCGAATTAATTTTTCTCATTTTAGGCCGCTAACATCTTTGTTATCTAGATTGGTGAATAATTCTTCTATGATAGGAGAATATCGCGTTTTGATTGTACTACGTCGTAATTTCATAGCAGCAGTCAACATTCCATTATCAGGAGTCCATTCATCAAATAGAATTCTAATTTTTAATGGAATTTCAACTTTTTTGAGACCATTTTTCATTCCAGTTTCACGCAATGATTTTAAAACAATTTTGATCAAACGTGGATCAGTATCTGATTCAGATTTTGGTACCCTATAGCTTTTAGCAAGCCGACCAAATCGATTCGCGTTTGGCAAAATTAAGGCCACTAAGTAGTTAGCTAGCGCGTTCCCAAACACACATATATTATCAACATAACTACAATTTTTGAGTATGGACTCAATCTGTTGAATAAATGAGAAAGTTGTTTTTAATAAATCATTACAATCACAATGTTTTAGATAATACCTTTCCGAGAGAAAAATACTCGCCATTGGCTAATTTGACTAAATCTTTCTTTCTATCGATAATTTTGAATGTACCATCTGGGTGAACTTCAGCAATATCACCAGTACGAAACCAAGTGATCCCTAGCTGATCATCTTTCACATAGAGCTCACTATTCATTTCTGGTTTGTCTAGATATCCAACTGAATTAGCTTTACTTCCGATCAAAAGTTCTCCACGGGGACATGGCTTATCAGTGATTCTATAATCGCCTTCAGCCCATTCATCTAATTTAGCGTGGACACCGAAGAGCGGTTTACCACATCGACCATAAGATAGATCATCATCGTCCATGCAAAGGCATGCTCCAAGAGTTTCGGTCATTCCATAGCCTTGCAGCAATGTGACATCTAGAGCAGCTTTGATCAACGCTTGAAGACTGGCGGATAACGGCGCGCCACCAAGAATCATTTTTTTTAATCGTCCACCGAATTGTTCGCGTATTTTTCTACACAATAATTTATTGACGATTGGGGTTCGATAACCTGCATTGGAGATTGTGATTGTGATTATAATTCTAATCGATCGATTGAGATCGAATTACCTTTTTTAGTCCATCTGATTTTATAATCCATCAAATAATTGAACAGTGGAGCGGAGATCGGAGATCTTTTTTCTAATTTTGAGTAAATTTCTTTACGCATTCGTTCCAAAACTAATGGAACAGCAATCATTATAGTTGGTTGCAGAAGAAACAAATCGGATTTGGTGCCTGGAGCTAGACCAGGAGCTGAATCTGTCAAAGTGAAAGGAGTTGCGAAACCGATCGGAGCACCAAGGGCTAATGCTAAGAATTCACACGTAGCCTCAAAGATATGAGCTTGAGGTAGATATGCTACATACATTTCTTTATCGGCACAATACATTATTTCTTTCAAAACTGGTAGAATTGTACGTAACAATTGAATCATTTGATATGAAGTAGCTTGAACTCCTTTCGGCACACCAGTTGTTCCAGATGTATACACTTTTGGTAAAATAATAAAGATTCAAAATAAATGGTCTAATCGAAATTTCAAATTTTGAATGACTTACTAATAAATGCAATCTCATCTTTACCAAGCGGTTTGCAATTTTCTTTAACTTTTTCACCATTAACTTCTCCATCTTGCTCAATTTCAGCTAATGAAACAAATGTAACATCATTGATAGGCGTCAACATCATATCGTGTTCATCAGCTACAGAATCCGAAACTTCAGCTTTTTGATCTATGTAAATCACTTTGGATATTTTTGTTTCGGTCGTCGAAATGATCGAGCGTATTTTGGGTATCAATTCCCACGAAGTGAAAACATATTTAGCGCCGGTCTCATTGATGGCATAAGCAATACCGGAATCACCGAGATTCGAGAACACATTCACTTGTTGTAGGCCAGCTCTAGCAATGGCCAATTCAACCAGAAAATATTCGGCACAAGTTTCACAAAGTATCACCATACAATCATTTCTTTGAATTCCAGCATTATAAAAGCCTAAAGCGATGTTATTTTTTCTTTTCAACATTTCGCCATAGGTTATCCAATTGTAATCTGAAAGTTCTCGCTTTTTGACAAAGCGACCATCAATTCTAAGAGGTGATTTACCATCAGGGCCAAGAATAATATGTTCTTTGATGACTTTTCGATATCCCAAGGCTTTATTCTCCATCGAAAAATAATCTTTCAGAGAAGAGCACAATTCATCGAGTGTATTAACATGATCCAAGACATATTTTGGTCGTTCCTCGAAAATTCCAAGCCACGGTGAGCTAGGATCTGATGGATCAATTTGTTTGGCTCGATTACGATGCGATTTTTTAACGATTTCATTCGGATTTTGAGTGAAATAATAAATAGGCAAAGTCAAATAAGTATAGGTGAAAACAATTAAATGAACCAGTAGTATGAATAAACTTTTCAGCAAACGGGCAACAAAATCACTCAGAACTTTGAAAACGCTAGGGCCTTTTGGATTATGCAGAATCCTTGGAGATGGCATTATGTGATCATTTGATTCCTTCAGAGAAACTTCGTTTTGATTGAAAGTTTTGCTATTGTTATTATCATTATTGATGTTATTATTATTTATGGCAACATTATTTTGATTGGTTATTGAACGTTTTCGAGCACCATTAGATGAAATTCTTCCATTGATCAATTTGCCCGGATTCGAGTTCGATTCCACAGCCAGAGTTTTTCCACCATTCATTATGACTGCAGGTTGCTCATTACCATTCATCAACAAAGTGTCTGGCGATGTTGTCGAGTCTAATGTAGAAGACGCTGTCATTTCTTGATTTTATTTGAATTCGATTCTTAATCAAATACTCTGATAGGCGATGAGTTCGAACAAGTTTCTTTCTTAGGAAAATTATCATCAAAAATGATAGCGATTCTAATAAAACGAGAAGCGCAAACGATTGAACAGAAGATATTTCCTATGAGAATATAATTACGAAAAATCTTGATGATTGATCGAATATGCTGATATATGACCATAGAAAAAGAGAGAGAGAGAAAAAACAAAAAGATAAATCACTTTTTAATTTTACAAATGATGTGAATTTAATCATTTTGAAATTATTAATATTTTCAGATGTTAAAATTCGAATATTTTAAGATAAACTCACGTTTCTAAAAATTAATTTTTAAACCTTATGATGGTCTGCGAACGATGATGATAAACCACACGTTTGATTTGGTGATTTGATACAACTGATAAGATTATAATGTCAATTTTTCGAATCGATTGAATGATTGGTAAAATGAAATTGAAAATTTCGATTGTCAACAGTAGTTGGAGAGTTATTTAGATGTTTCTCATCACCTATGGTCCAATCATGTAACGATCAAGAGTTTTTTTTGGGTTAAAATGATTGAAAATGATCAAATAGTGGAGATTATAAATTTTTTCTGGTCTTGATCCAATCGAATTCAAAAACGAGATAGAAAAGAATCAATTGGCAAATTTTCAAATGCGTGAACGAGGAAAATTCTCTTTCGATTCACATTCGACTTGAGAAAAAAACTCATACAATCGAGATCAAGACTAGAAGGAGCGATAGGAAAGAGAAAAATCGACGATTGCAGAACGTAGAGAGCCAAAAAGGGTAATTTCAGCAATCGAATCAATTAAAGATTTTGTTGCATTAAAAGTGCTCCAAACACAATTAGAATTTTCTTTTTTCCTCGATCGAATATTTTCTTTCTTCAGAATAGATAATCTTAGTTTCAACTAGAATTCAATTAATTATCATGAAATTGACGTCAGTAATCGACAATTGGATGCTCCTAGAAGATAGGGAAGAAAAAGATTCAAATTAAATTTAAAAAATTTCAATCAACTTGAAAAAAAATTTAGATTGAGAATAGAGATTAAGAGATCAATTTCTAATTTCGAGATTTTCTCTCTTTCCTTTCCTCTATAGGACAAAATTCAAAAACCTATACGTTACGACGATAATCATCGAAAAAATAAATGAATGATGATAGTTATCGTTCGAGTAGAGCTGTTAATCGTTGCCGGAAAATGATCATCCAAAATATTTGAAATGATGATGATGAGGAAGACAAATGTTCACATCATCATCATCGATTTTGCTTTGTCTATCCGACAAATTCGAAAATTTTTCGATTCAAAAATATTTCGGAGAAAAAAAGTACGATCAAAAATTAGAAACAATTCAACGATCGAAGAATAGATTACTTTTGAAAACATTCGCACAATGATCTTCGTGTTTGATTAGAGCAATTAAAAGATTTTGATGGTTCGATTTGACATTGACAAAAAAGAGGTTAATAATCTATACTGATGTCGAGTTTATTTGCCAACGAAATTCTTTCGCGTAAAAAGGAAATCCGATTTCTCGCGAATTTTAGAGAATATTACAAAAAAAGGACGATGAATCCAAACTAATTCGATTGGATGGTTCGAATAATCATTAAAAAAATATCCATAATTAAAATCTCAAACTCTAAAATTGATTAGGAGAGATTACGAAAAAAATTACAGTCTGTGATTAGATCTAAGATTGAAAATTATGAAATTGGTTTCTAATGGAATTTCGTCTATGAAGAACAGATGTAAGTTCTGATGATTTCTGAGATCAAAACATTCAATTTCTTCGCCATAACTTTTTATGAGAGAGATCAAAATGATTAATTAATCGATCAATTAGCAAATGCAGTAGAGAATCGATATAGCAACCAAACGCTATACAAAAATCTTTAAGATTCGTTCTCGAGAATATCTTCGAAAACGAGAAACGAAAAATACTTTGAGGTGTCATAGAGACCGGATAGAAGATAGAAAACTATAAATTGAAAATTTTTTGTTCGATAGCATAGACAATGAAAATGATCAATCAAGCTGAGAAAAAGAGCTGAACTAGGACAGATAGACAAAACTTAATTAAAAATGGGTCTAGAACACCGAGAAATTTTAGGGTGGAAATGAAAATCAAAAAAAAAAAAAAAAGTCAATTTAGTTGGGATTTTCAGAAGACAATTAGCGTCTGGGTTTAAAATTGCTCAAACAATCATTCTATCAATAGTTTGATCAATCAATAATCAGATCATTTTTACGATCACTAGGTTTTGCTTCACAAAAAACAAACCATATTCGTTCTCTTCTCTATTCGAAACGATTCAACATCAAAACCATCTTCATTCAATGTGCTCATTACATTCTTAGCAAAAAAAAAAAAAATTCGTTTGTTCAACGCTGTTCTCTTGATGATTACTCGCATTTCAATAGTTTTCATTAGTGAGTTGGCTCAATTCGTTCTGATTAACTTTTTTAGATCCGATGTCAGTGTGTCATCGTAATGTAGGACAAGATTTGATTTCCTAACTTGAACTAAACACTACTGGAATTCGCAACTTTTTTCGAACAAAAAACAGTCAAGATTCTTGATGACAACTGATTTTGAAACGGAACTTTGGAGAATTGATTAATTTTGTATTCAAAACCTAAGGTTAATAATTTGAGATAAGTTTGAGACATTTAGATGCCGATTAGATTGATGGAAAACAATTGAAAACAAAACAAAACTCACGATAATGGAAGAATATCATTTCAAACAGAAATCCATGAAAAAACAAGTCAGTGATAAAATGAAACATTTTTAACCAATGACATTGGGAAATATAATTAAATTCTTAGATCAAAATGCTAAACATTTTAAAAATAAACAGACTAGAGCTCACAAAGGTATGACACACCGCCGATAAGAAGTCCTTAACGAGCGGCAAAAAATATATTTCAAATTTAGAATGAAGAAAAAAAACAATTCCATACTAAAAAGATTGGTTATCAGGAAAGAAATTTTCTTTCTCTCATTATGACGAGAAAAAACGAAAAGAAATCTTTCGAATTTATTGGTGATTGAGTTTTCATTTCTCAAATCATCGAAATACCACTACTGATAGATGGAATGCAATCGATATACTAACAAAAACACGAAACGCTCAATGAAGGCGCATTGAAATGAACGAAGAGTTGAAAACAAATTCTGGCTGAAAGCATTAGAAATCAAAAGAGGGGTAATTTTTGAGGTGAAAAAATACGATTTGAAACTTCAATAATAAAAAACAAACAATAAAAAAAACATCGTCGGAAACATAAACAAGATGATGAAAAAGATTGAAATGATTTGCCCCGAAACAAGATATTTTGCTCTCGATCAAAAGAGAGAGAGAGAGAGAGAGAGAGAGAGAGAGAGAGAGAGAGAGAGAGAGAGAAAAGAAAAACAATCGTTATCTGATCCATGCAATAAAGAATGAAAACTCACCTGAAATACAAACAAACAAGAAAATTGAGAAAAGTTAGATGAGATATAAGAAATGATTCAATACATTATCGAAAATCGATGGATCTTTGCAAGAGAGAAAATCTCGATCTAATGAACCAACCCGGATAAAGCATAAATAGATTCAATCAACAATCCAATGGATCGTAGAGAGAACTGAATGAAAAGGATTACAATCAGCCGGGGAAAGTATTAAATCTCGGTTTTCTGTTTCAAATTAGTCCATTCTCTTCAATATTCAATTCGAATGGCTGTATCGATGAGTTTCGAGACCGAGAGAGAGAGAGAGAGAGAAAATGATTAACAATCAATTTGAATGATTTGACAATAAATATTCGAAAAAATATTGTTACTATTATTGTGTTGTTATCGTTCGGAAAAAATGTTGTTGCTTGATTGTTTTTTTTTCTTCCACTCTTTCATCAATATGTTGACGTCAATGTAATCATCACAATAATATTGTCTTGAATATTGATGATGTTTCTCTCTCTCCAACACACACACACACTATATAATGAAGGTTAGGTTGATGAGGTGAGGTTTTTTGTTGTTTTCTTGATGGCGTTGCTTTTCAATATTGGAGAAAAATATTGATGTTGTTATTATTATTATTATTTTTATTAATATTTATTCATCATCATTGCTCTTTCTTTTTCAATCGATCTCATTGATAATCTTCTTTCATCTTCATCATTAGGTTAGTGATTCTCTCTCTCTCTCTCTCTCTTTTTAGCTCTCTCGTTTCACGTTGAGTTAGTGTGTTGTTAACTCCATTCGAAGAGTTACACATTCATTGAATGTCACTGTGTGTACTCATCTATTCTTGACTCATTTTCTTTGATGCTAATACTTTTCCTTCCTCCCCCTCCCCTCCTCTCGCTCGCTCTCAATTTGAATGTTTTTCCCTTTTGTTTGACCGGCAACTTTGCGTCTCTCTCTTTGAGAATAGAAGAAAAAAGAGTGATGCAATTGGTGTTGCTGTTGATGTTGTTTGTGTTGATTGGAGATCGAAAAAAGTGGCGTGAGTTAGGCTCCTCCTTGAAAAAAAAAAAATTTACGGCTCTAACACTAACCATAGCTGAGGGCCTGGAAATGATGTTGATGATGGGGATGCAATTTTCGCGATTTTACCGATTGCTTCGGAAAATTTTTTTTTTTCGTTTTTGAATGTAAAGAATGGCGCGCAATAGCATTTGGAATATCGAAAGCTAGGATTATATAGCGTTCGGAAAGGATTGTTTTGGAAACTGTTCCGTTCGGATACAAAAATGAAGAATTGAAATCTAAATGTTTCCAAAAATTATCTCTAAATAATAAATAGAATAAACTCACAATAAAATCCTTAAAAAAATCGTAATATAAGCGATGCTGACTATCATTTTTTGACGATCGAAATCTAATAATCTATATGAAAATAAACGAGCAAATTCTAGATGAGAAATATTTCAATCGAGACTAAATCAAACAATAGATAGATAGTAATCACCATCAATCAACATTGGATGAAATTTTTGATGAAAATTGCAATTTTCAATCAGAAAATCTATATTATTGCCAATTTTTGTTATTTGTTTAGCAACAAAAAAGGAAGTGCATATTCTTGTTTGGTAATCATTTGAATTCTGGTTATGTAAATCTTTTTTTTTTTTATTACTACAATCAATTCAATGCATTTCCTTGATTCTTAGTTTAATTAAACTAAAATTTCTTTCTCTGTTCAAAGGAAAGAGGTGTTTGCTATCACATACACAAGCTACCTTAGATCGGATGTAATGAAAGATCCTGAGATTATTAATAATACGAAAAGAATTCTCGAGGAAATTGGAATTAGTTAAAGTTGCGAATCGAAGTATATTGACTTGAATCAAAACAATTCGGGTTGATTGAAATGGAATGGAATTTTCTCGATTATCTTTCAATGTTGAAATGAATCAATGCTCTTCTGATGAAACAATGAACAAATTTATTCCAAAAAAGATTGAAACATATCAATGATCTAAAGAGAGAGAAGAGAAAAGTCGAGATAATATTCTCAACCAAAAACGTAGATAGATCTAGAGAGAGATGTCAAAATGGTTTCAATTGCTCTTCGCTGCTTTAACTATAAAAAATTGAATTTATTTAAAACTTGTTCCTCTCTTTGTTCTTGAAAAAAATTGCCTTCGATCGCAAGCAACAGCTTATTCGATGTTTCGACCTAAAACTAATGATCTCGATCGGAAGAGCTTAGAGCTAGTTGTTGCAAGACTAGTTCCTTTTTTCTCGAATCTCGATCATTGAATCTCTTCAATCGCTTTCACTTGTATCTCTATCTCTTCATTCTCGATTTCCATCTTGATTTCACTGATCTCCATCATCTCCGATCTTACGATAAAAATCTTTTTCGAATGAGTTTAATTCAAAGTGAATCATTAAATTTGATCTCTCTTTTTTTTTGCAGCAATAAGGAAAATTTTAGAAAGAGATATCGAACTTTTGAATAAAAATTCTCTCTAGGTCGTTGTCATTCGTTTTCTCTAAGATTAAAATTTCCATTGTCTTCGATTATTACCAAAAACGAACGATTGGACTTGTTCCTGAAAATCTGTAACTCTAACGAAAGAAGAGAAAACTTCTCAGAGTATCAGATCGAGCTCTAGAGCCAAAGAGAAATAATTCAATGTAACAAAATCCGATTGACTCGATAGGGATGCTATCATTACTATCTATGATAATTTCGATTGAAAAAATTCAGAAGTTCAAAGCCAAAGAGTTTCATATTATCTAACATAATCTCTACGCACTTTCTCTCTCTCTCTCTCTCTCTCTCTCTCTCTCTCTCTCTCTCTCTCTCTCTCTCTCTCTCTCTCTCCAATTCAAATCCTCATTTCACTGGCATTATTTTCTAGCGTAGAGAAGAAATCAATAAATTTCAATAATTTCAAATCGAAGTTTGAAGGATTGGCAAATAGATAGCGAAGAATGCGTTGATTAGTTTTACATAAAAAAAACAGCAACAAAATCGAATGAAAGGGTTTAAGGGAGAAGATCCTGAGCTAAACAATCTATCCTTCCAATCAAGGCTTGATCTTTTTCACACTTTTTTTTTTTGCTTTTAATCTCTCAAACTATTTCTCATTGCTTTTCTATCTCGAGATTATCCATAAGGAAGTGATGAATGATAGAAGAAATAATACAAAATTATTCTCTCTCTCTCTCTCTCTCTCTCTCTCTCTTTGCTTTGAAACAAACTAACTGCTGATTGACTTTTGGGATTTTATTGATTGAACCACCTTACCTTGTTCATCCAACCTGAACGCCTTGGCATTGACATTGAAATTGTTTTTGTTTTTCTTTTTTCTTTCTCCTTCTTTTTCATCTGCACTGTCATCCAAATTCGATTCCGAAGGCGAAAATAAATTTATTTTGATTATGATAAAATAGCATTGAAATTGGATTTGTTTTCCTAGTAATCGATTTGTTGGAAAAAAATATTTCTATTTTAGATTCATTTTAGTTGTAAATCAAGATCATTTTTCTTTTCTATTCTCCCAATCTCTCTTCTAATTTTATATTATTCGAGACATCGAATTGATATGGATGTATATCTGCAATCTGGCGATATTCGATCGAAGCTTAAGATTTGAGAGAGAATTTTTTTTTTCCAATCTCAAAAATGCTGATCTATGCTGGGACGAGAAGTTGTGAAAAAAATTTTCGATTTGATAGTCAAGTGTTCCACTTTTCTTTGGATGAAAAAAAAAATTAATTAAATTCCAATGTCGAATAGTTATTCAATTGATGATTGTAGCTTTTGAAATTAGATTTAGAATTAGTAGAAAATTTTTAAAAAAATATGCAAAAAAATTATGAGCTATGAGTGATGATGGGTTCCGGTGGAAATTAAACAGAAGTCATTCTTTCAATCTTTCTGAAGAAGATCGATCTCTTTCGAGAAGTGTAATAAAATTTTCTAGAAATGATCGAATATTCCACCATTTGGAGTCTAGAATTCGGACCGAGAGGTTTGCTTCGAGTCCATGCAGACGAGAACATACATTCAATCTTAATCTCTAGATTGACTGCGATTAATTTTGGGAGATAATGACCGACAAAGAATCGGTTAGAATACCAAAAATTCAATTGACTACGACCTCTCCTGAGAATGTAACGGAAAGTTTCTCTCCGTTAAGACCATTCGAAACGTTCACCAGAGCATTGAGACATTCATTTCGGTTGTATAATGTTCGCCGAGAGAAACGTAATCAACAACAAATTCGATCGATGAATTTCTTACAAGTCGGCAAAGAGAAACGTTTACGATCGAAATCGGTCGGAGCAGTTATCCATTTGGGTAAAGAACAAAACCCTATCGAGACGGATGAGTTGAGTAAGGTAAGCCGAATCGTTTAAAGTTTATCCAACGAATAAAGTGTTTTCTCTTGTTGCTTTCAGACCGGTACAAGTGAGCTAATCTTCAGTGATAATTGTATCGAATCTATTGTAGAAGTCTCTTCGAAAAAATCAACAAATCTTCAAGTCGAAAAGGAAGTCATCGATAAAAAGTGCGATGAAAACGACAAGGTGACTGAAGCGAATCAATCTCCAGAAGAGATATCGAAAAACGATGATAATGTTCTGAAGAATGAGACCAAGAAGAGTTTGGCGATCGAAAACGAACCAATTGAATCGAATGAAAATCGAGAATTCGAACGAAAAGAATCGGCTATCGATGATGGAAACGAACGCCTACAATCGTTTCGTAAACGTTTCGCTAGATTAATGTCAACTGTACGTATGAATAGAATTGATTCTGATTCGATCAAATCATCGAAACGACAACCACAAACAACATCTTCATCCTCCTCACGCTCTTCATCATCATCAAACGAATCAGATTCGAATTTGGAATAAAGCTCTTAAGTATCACTAGCCATCAACTACTGATACCAATCGATTCGATTCAATTCAATAACAATCTATGACCTAGGATCTAGAATCTCGGTTTATGTTGATATTTTAATCTCTCTCTCTCTCTCTCTCTCTAGAAAGTTTAATCTCTCACCTATGATGAAACAAGACCTTAAGACTGATAAAATTTTCCTGGTCGTTAAAATAATTGGCTTCAAATATTGATTTGGCTAAAAAACCAGAAATGAAAAAGGAAGATATTTTTGACATAGAAATTTAGTATTTAGTAGAAAGTAGAATTTAGATCTATTCAGTCGAAAATGTTTGAAAAATCTATTTTTTTTTTTTTGTTGATACAATAAAAATTATTATTGTTTGAATTGATTCCATTGATTGATTGAAATTAAATTTCAATTTAATATTGAATCAAAATTATTGCAAATTATTGCCAAATATGAAAAATTTAATAAAATTTATTGCTGCAATCAACTATTTCAATTCAATATGTTCAACAAGATGAAAATATTGAAGCTTCGATGTGTGCACGTTGACACTCTTGCATATGATAGGATTGTGAAGGGCTGATTATTGCATTTATTCCCAATCGTTAGATTGTTGGCGTGTATCCGGTTGGTTCGACGATTTTCATCAACCATCTCTTCGATTGTTCCGAATTCGTTCCGAATATCTATCTTTTATATTCGATACGAAACGATAGGAAGAGTGTCGAAATTAAGAATTTCGATGCAAAAGATCATATGATTAAATTTGATGAACTATTTATTTGAGGTAAAATTCCAAACGTGGATTTTTCGTTTTTAAAAATTCATTTATTTTCATTCTATTTAAAAAGTTTCAAAATGGCTCCACCAAAAAACAAGCAAGAGACTAAAGAAACATTGACCAGAATAGCTGTCGTCAATCATGATCGTTGTAAGCCTAAAAGATGTCGTTTAGAGTGCAAAAAGTCGTGTCCGGTCGTACGAATGGGAAAACTGTGTATCGAAGTTACTCCGAATGATAAAATTTGCACAATTAGCGAAGAGTTATGCATTGGATGTGGTATCTGTGTCAAAAAATGTCCTCTGGATGCTATTATGATAATCAATTTACCGTCGAATCTCTCATCACAAACAACTCATCGATTCGGGCCAAATTCTTTCAAATTGCATAGACTACCTACACCAAGACCAGGTGAAGTTTTGGGTCTTGTCGGCACCAACGGTATCGGTAAATCGACAGCATTAAAAATTTTGG
Source organism: Sarcoptes scabiei (assembly GCA_020844145.1). Taxonomy (NCBI): domain Eukaryota; kingdom Metazoa; phylum Arthropoda; class Arachnida; order Sarcoptiformes; family Sarcoptidae; genus Sarcoptes; species Sarcoptes scabiei. Next base: position 1,753,378 of record CP080483.1, on the reverse strand, counting down.
CCGGTAAATTGAAACCTAATCTTGGAAGATATGGTCCTGATGCTCCTGATTGGCAGGAAATTTTGGTATATTTTCGTGGATCGGAATTGCAAAATTATTTCACGCGAATTCTAGAGGATGACTTGAAAGCGATTATAAAACCACAATATGTAGATCAGTTGCCGAAAACGATTGCCGGTACCGTAAATTCCCTGATCGATAAAAAGAATGAAAATAAAAATAAAGAAGAAATGTGTGCCCTTTTGGATTTGACGGATGCTTTACTTCAACGTGATGTTAGCGAACTCAGCGGTGGTGAATTGCAACGTTTTACAATCGCAATGGTTTGCATCCAAAATGGAGATATCTTCATGTTCGATGAGCCTTCAAGTTATTTAGATGTGAAACAAAGATTGAAGGCTGCCCAAGCCATTCGAAGTTTACTCCAAGTTAATAAATATATCATAGTCGTTGAACACGATCTCTCTGTCTTGGATTATCTTTCAGATTTTATCTGCTGCCTCTATGGTGTTCCAGGTGCCTACGGTGTAGTTACGATGCCTTTCTCCGTTCGTGAAGGTATCAATATTTTTCTCGACGGTTATGTGCCAACAGAAAATCTTCGTTTCCGTGATGTTTCGCTCACGTTCAAAGTCGCCGAAACAGCAACAGATGAAGAGATCAAACGTTTATGTCGTTATGAATATCCACGAATGGTGAAACGTTTAGGCCCATTCGAATTGACAATCGAACCAGGAACATTCACTGACTCCGAAATTATTGTTTTGTTAGGAGAAAACGGTACCGGAAAAACAACATTCATCCGAATGATGGCTGGTAATTTGAAACCAGATGAAGGTGAATCCGATGTACCAACATTGAACATAAGCTATAAACCACAGAAAATTAGTCCCAAATCTCAAGGGACAGTACGAACTTTACTTTTTGAAAAAATAAGAGATTTCTTCACGCATCCACATTTTCAAGCCGAAGTTGTTAAGCCACTACAGATCGAAAACATTTTAGATCAAGAAGTTCGCCATTTATCTGGCGGTGAATTACAACGAGTTGCTCTTATTCTATGTCTTGGCAAACCTGCCGATGTCTATCTGATCGATGAGCCATCTGCTTATCTCGATTCTGAACAACGTCTAGTTGCAGCCAAAGTAATCAAGAGATTTTTCTTGCATTCAAAAAAAACTGGCTTCATTGTTGAGCACGATTTCATAATGGCCACATATCTTGCTGATAGAGTGATTGTTTTTGAAGGAACTCCTTCGGTTGAAACTTTAGCAACAAGTCCGCAACCTTTACTATCGGGAATGAATCGATTTCTAGAGCTGTTGAATATCACGTTTCGAAGAGATCCAAACAATTTCCGGCCTCGAATAAACAAACTCAATTCTGTTAAAGATACTGAACAAAAACGAGGAGGAAATTACTTCTTCCTTGAAGATTAATAATCAATAATTTAAATTATTTTATCCGTCAAAATTATCATCATCGATCAATGATGAAATGTTTTCCCTCAATCAATTGATTATATAAATATCTTTTCTTTCGAATGGAACTTATTTTATACTCCTTTTTTTTGCATTTTTAATCTTTTCCATTGCTTTCTTTCTTGATGTTTTGGTTTTTTTTCACATTTTGAAGTTTGAAAATTAAAACAGTCTATTGATTGAACCTCATTGTGTTCCCAATTAAATAATTCAATCAAATTAATTCAACGATTCGAGATTGATCCGTTTCGTTCTACATTTTTAGATTGTTTCGAGTCAAATTCCAGAGCTTTAGTTCTACCCACATTATGTGGAATTGTTTCAACGACTGTGTGGAACCCGATGCAACAAGTCGATTGGAACAGAGAAAATGGAATAGAATCAGATCGTTTCAGATCAGTACAAAAGAGCCGATCACAATCGCTAAAGATTCTAATCTGATTTTGGATCAAAATCTTCACCAAACCAATGAAGGTATCGTAATAAATAATGGAAAAATTAACCTATCGAATATCAAATCGTTCATTGAGAATCATTCAACGGACAAGAATGCATTGAGATTGATCACCAACACCGAAATCAATAAGGTAACACAAAATTTCTATATCACAAGTTTCGCTGGACTTCGTTTGAAAACAATCAAATTGCTTCGAATCGATTTGATTTTGAATGCCACAATCGATCTGCCTTCGATAGATCTATCTAGAGATGATGGAATGGAAACGAAAATTTTACGCGTACCAATTAGCGAGAAAGAACCGGAAACATTGAATCGGTATATCGATAATGTTGCAGATCAAATACATTACAATTATTCCCTAAATAAGAACACTCTTCTTTACTGTCACGATGGATCATTCAATACAATAGCTTTAGCGATAGGTTCGTAACCCGTCTTGAAGTGTTCTCTTAATGATGGAAATCACAATGACACATTTAGGTTATCTGCTAAAATATACCGATTTGTTTCTCTCCGAAACACTGTTGTATTTGCATTCGATTCGTAAAAATTTTCAATCACCATCTCTAGGATCACTGGGCAATTTCAAAAGTATTCTCATCAATTTCGCCAATCGATTCGATAAGAATGATATCACTAGGAAAATTAGAAAAGAGATCAACAATAAAACATTGTGACGATCAATCGATTAATTATCTCGGATTAGTTTCGGGAAGTGAAAACAATCATCAAAAGTGAGGCTAACAGTGACTGTTGAAATCATTTCTTTGAGCATCATCGATATAATTATCGATTTTGGTGCTTGAATCAAGACAATCTGGGCCTATGCATCGATTCAAATATTTTCGAATGGCAAATAATCGAAAAATTAATTCAAGGAAGTGTCTTTTCGAGAAAACGTTTTTGTCTAATCGATCATCACCGAGAAGCCAATTTTTTGTCTTATTACAATTCATATAAAAATGAAACTTGAGAATCGTCTTCATTTTTTACTTTTTTTGTCTTCCATTCAAATTTCAAGTCAGAAGAAGAAAAAATGAAAATCCAATACACCGGCAAAACTATTCTGGTGACTGGGTCGACCTCTGGAATTGGTGAATCGATAGCTAAACGAATGTCAGAGCTTGGAGCAAATGTTGTTGTGACTGGACGGAATCAAATCGAAGCTAATAGAGTTGCTGATGAGTGTTATCGATTATCTCCTCGAAAATTAAAAGTAATTACTCGGGTTAACAATCATTATTCATCAATATTGAGTCTGCCTATTTCTAAAATCATCTAGCCCTTGGTGGTTATTGCTGATCTGACTGTTGAGAATGACATCATTCGATTGATGAAATCAACGATAGCGATGTTTGGGAAGCTTGATGTGTTAATTAATAACGCTGGATTCTGTCAAATCACCTCTATTCTAGACCCAAATTCCTTAAACACTTTCGATAGTGTTTGGAGACTCGATGTTCGTTCCGTCATTCAATTGACCTTGTTGGCTGTACCGTATCTGGAACAAACCAAGGGTAACATTATCAATATTTCCAGTATCGTTGCATTGAAACCAGTAAGTCTTGATCGCTTTAATTTCAAGTTCTATATTCAGTCTGATCACAATCTTTGATACCACCGATAAATGATCCAAAGTTGGCCAGTTTCTATGGGTATTGTATGGCTAAATCAGCGATTGATTCGTTCACTAAATGCATCGCCTTGGAATTGGGTCCCAAAGGAATTCGCGTTAATGCTATCAAGTATATGCCATTGAATACTTAATCATTTCTTATTTTTAATTTACACTTTTTGTCAAGTGCTGGGGCTGTAAAAACAAATTTCTTGAAAACCATCGGCTTCAGCGAGCAACAGGTAGAACAACAGGAACAATTACTAAGGCAATCTTCACCGCTGAATTTGTTCGGCGATCCGCAAGATATTGCCGATATGGTAGTTTATGTTGGTTCCGATTACGCTAAATTTTTGACCGGCAGTACGCTATTGATCGATGGTGGATCACTACATGGTCAAATCAAAATTGTCGATTAAGTTTCCTATGAAAAGTGGATTTTTTTTCAATTTTCTGTCACATCATCATTGAACAGTCAATAAGATTTGTTGTGCTCCACAATGACGATGGCGTTCAGAGGCACATGTCCTAATCCAAATCCATTGAAATTTTTGACATCTTTACAGAATAATTTTATAAATAAAAGCACTTAAGTTTTGATATTCTAGTATTTCTTTATTGACTTTTAAGTACTTCAAATGATGAATGTTGAACAAATTGTTGAGGAACATGTTGTCCAGAAATTGGAACGAATCGGTGCTCATTCTCATATTCGTGGACTTGGTCTCGATGATAAATTACAACCTCTTCAAGTGGTTTGTTCTCCTTGTTTCGTAATCTTGATAAAAAATCATTTTTGATAATTATTTGATAGGCTGAAGGTATGGTCGGTCAGCAATCAGCTCGTAAAGCTGCCGGTATCATTGTCAAAATGATAAAAGAAGGAAAAATTTCGGGTCGAGCTATTTTGATTGCTGGTCAACCAGGCACTGGGAAAACTGCTATAGCGATTGGTATCGCTAAATCCTTGGCAAAAGAAACGCCATTCGTCTCAATGTCGGCATCGGAACTATTTTCTCTCGACATTTCGAAATCTGAATCATTAATGCAAGCATTTCGCAAAGCTATTGCCATCACTATCAAAGAAGAAAGTGATTTTCTTCAAGGTGAAGTCGTGGAAATCATGATCGAAAGATCAATCGATCAAAGTACTAGAGTTGGAAAATTGACACTTAAATCGACTGAAATGGAAACTGTGTTTGATCTTGGACATAAAATGATTGACAATCTAATAAAAGAGAAAGTTTCAGCTGGTGATATAATCTGTATCAACAAATCCACTGGTGTTGTTGAAAAAATGGGTAGAAATTTCACCAGAAATCAAGATTATGACGCAATTGGACCACACACAAAATTCATTCAATGCCCAGACGGTGAGATACAGAAGCGTAAACTTGTTCACCACACTCTAAATCTGCATGAGATCGATGTCATCAATTCCAGACAGCAAGGTTTTCTAGCTCTTTTCTCTGGAGACACTGGTGAAATCAAATCGGAAGACCGAGCGAAAGTCAATGCAAAGATTTCTGAATGGAAAGATGAAGGCAAAGCTAATTTGAATCCAGGAGTTTTGTTTATAGATGAAGCTCATATGTTGGATGTTGAATGCTTTTCATTTCTGAATCGTGCTTTAGAATCTGATTTTGCACCAATTTTGATACTAGCCACCAATCGTGGCATCACAAAGATTCGAGGCACCAATTATAAATCGCCGCACGGGTTTCCTCCTGATTTTTTAGACCGATTAATTATAATCAAAACAAGCCCGTACACTCTCGATGACATATCTCAGATCTTGAAGCTTAGAGCCGAAGAAGAACAAGTCAATTTGAATGAAGATGCGCACAAAATTCTAGCTAAAATTGCCATAGAATCCAGTCTAAGGTTTGATATGACTTTATTTTTTTTGCCATTGATTATCATTTTCTATTTAAATCTATTCTAGATACTCTCTACAACTTATAACCACATCCGATATCATTGCTAAAAAACGTAAATCTAAAGATGTCGATGTCCAAGATGTCAAAAAAGCCTATGAATTATTTTTAGATGTGGAGAGATCGGAAAAATTCATCAAATCGCATGAAAAATTATTCAATGCTATGATTGAATGCGATCAAAACGAAAACGGACATCTTTTGAACGGAAATGATCGTTCTGACACAACTTCGCCAATGGAACTATAATTTAGTCGCATTCAAATTCTCTCCTCCAATATTTGAAGCGACAAAAAAAAAATCGTTTAGAAGAATCAAGAATTATCTCCAAATTTCTCATTTTCTTTATTTTCCCATCACACACACTTTGACATATTCATTTAATGTTATCATGATTATGTAAAAAAACGGTCCAACATACGATCATACAATTTTGTTTTTTTTTATATTATAAAAAAAATGAATCTATCGAAAAAATAAGCCCAGAACGAAATTTGAATTAAAAAAAAAACGTCGTATCTGAACAAGATGCTATTGTTGTAGGAGAGGCATTCTGATCTGATACACAATCAGTATTGTTATCCTTTCGCTTAGCGTTGCATTGTCCGTTTAGGCAAAGAGACAATGAGATTATTTGTCAGCCTTCTTCATTCACACAGACGAAGAAGAAAGCGAATCAAATCTTCAATTGTTCGATGTCGATCTCATTCGATGAGGACCGATTTGATAAGACAAAACGATTCGAGGGAAACGAAATCTTCAAGAGCGAAGTGAATAGCCTTAAAGTTGATTGTCAACACCTATTGAATTCGAATCGAAATTGAAAGTTTCACATCTCATGAGTGAGTGTGTTTTTGTGTATGTGTGTGTATGTTCATCATCGATCGATCGTTCTAATTGATAAACGACAATCAGACAGTGGCAATTTTTCGAGAATTCATTTCATATTTGACTAAGAGCTGAATATTGATTTTATTCTCAATTCGTTTTTTTCTATCAATATTCAATCCCAAGTAATCGCCACTTGAATTGATCTCTTGACTTTGCTTAGAATTCGAGATCATTGAATGAAGTTTGCCGTTGTCTTCTATCGTTACTCTAATAAGAAATCAATAAAGTAGAATTAAAATTATTACAAGTTCAATTCACGGTTGAAATTCGGTCTTTTCCTGTGGTTTCCTTCTAAGGTCTTTGTTTCGATATACTCAAAGGTAAGTTGTTTCTTGGAAATTAATTATCTCTAATTCATTGAATCGTTTAGGCAGATTTATGATTACTATTGCAAATTTGACATCTAGACCGGTTCATTTTTTTTTAATTTCAATCGATATTTTTTAAATTACAAATTTCACATCTTGTTAGTTTGAATTTGATAGTTGAAGAAGTATGAGCGATATTCCAATTCTATGTTAAAATTCATTAGAAATTTCAGCGAGAGGATAAAAGATACATTGATTGTTTCATCGGAATCAAATCTTTAAAAACTCATTGAATCGGAAGTTTCTTTAGTTTAATTTTTTTTATATTATGGTGAAGCCTTTACAAGACATTTTTGGTACGTAGAACGAATAGGGAACTGAGAGCAACGCTCCTAAGCATCTTATTGTTAACTTGTTAGAGTTTAGCTTTCTCAACACGTATTTGAAGATTAGTCTCTACTCTTCTAGAATTTATCGAACTTTATTTGCAACTTCCACTTCCATTTGCATCTTATTGTTATCGCACTAACAGTTTGTGGATAACAGAAAAGTATTTCGATAACAAAAGAGGGGAACAGAATTTATCTGATTATGATTACATTGTTAACATTGCTGTGCATAATAGTCGATAATTTAATTAGTCCATTATCTAGAAAAAATAATTTCTAATTTCACACTCTTTTCCATCATAGTTTTGGCTTCTTTAAATTCATCTTAATTATTGAATACTTGTGTTGTGTCTGGCTGAGAGAGAAATTCGCGACTGCTTTCTTTTCCGTAAGAGATTGCCACGAATTTCACTCTCAACAATATAAAAAAAGTTCGAATTCGTTTAAAAAAAAAAAATGATAGAGAATATCGCATCTTTTGGAATATTCATCCAGCGCTATATATATTACGATTCGATTTCATTCCTCAACTCATGACTTCTACTACAACAACTTTCATCGCTTTTCACAGAATTTTTTCCTTTGATCTCATTAGATGTTTAACACTTTTCCTCCCCTCTGTTTCATTCGCTATTTAAGTACGCGACTCTATCTCTCTCTCTCTTTATAAGTATGTATTTCTATATAGACTGTTGTTAACCTTCTTCCGTAAATGTTCGAATGTTTAGTCCTCTTGTATTAGAACCACCGCATTTCTAAAAATTTTTCCAACTTATTCGGTCTCTCCTTTGCTCTCTTACTCTTTTTCTCTAATGTTTGTTTCTTTGGGCTAGGTATTTATCTTGGTCTTGGTTGTTTCAGCTTGTAGGTTTGTGACTGTGATTATCCCGTCTTAAGAATCTGTCAACTCAGGAGTGTTTCGTTCTATTTGATTCTTTCTTTTCTTTCACATCTATTTTTAGTGATTCTTTCAATTTTTCGTGCAAGACTTTAAGAAAATTCTTTTATGCCATACGCAAATCGATGTTGATTTAGCATTTTGGATACATCAATCGATTTTCTTTTTGAAGAGATAACTTTCGTTAAATTTTTAAGCAATTCTACTTTTGAATCTTGAAATTTCATTAGAATAAAGGTAAAGCCATGCATCTCGCTTTTCACTCTTAATGAAATTCTCATCGTTTTGATGTGTTGAATAGAAAATGTTTTTATTTTGGCAATTCTAGTTTCTAAGTCAATCAAAAAAGTCCGATTATTACATGCGACAAGGCAGAGTGTCTGTTTTCTTTTGAATTTTTTTTGAGAAAAATCTATAACCCAATTATTGTGATTCTTTCAAATATTTTCTTCATGCTCTACATTTTGTTCATATAATTTTATGATCTTATTTATTCCTTAGGCTGATGTCTAGGGTTGCCTTCAGAGGAAAAGAATTAAGATGCGAATATGCTACATCGCATTCTTCCAAGTAGCCTAAACCATTTTCTCACTCATAACAATTTTATAGAAATATCGTTGATTTCGCTAAAACCAAGATTGACGAATTGCTTTTTATAAGAATTTCATTTATTCTAATAGAATTATTTGTTTCATTTTCAGAAATTTTCAGTATTGTTGGCCCTACTTTTCTTCAAACTTTGATCTCTACTTTTCTCCACTTTGTTATTCGTTTTGGTAGCTAATAGTTGGAAAATCTATACAACAAAACTAACATACAAAACAAATTTATACGCTTTTTGCGTTTTTCAAAGTATTGATGGTGTGATCATATATTCATATACAGAACTTGCAATTCATTTTTTAAAATTCAACTGTTTCAGTATTCTAATCTCACTATTTGGTAAGTCTAAAAATGTTATTGATTGAACATTCTTGAAATCTGTTTTCATTTTCAAATAGTTCACAATGAACCCCATCGATAATTCAGCAGTATCATCTGATTTCTATAAAAATGGACTTTTAGAAGTTCTATCCGAAAACGGCGTTTTTTATCCGGCATACTTGTTTGATGTTTGCGATAATGTTAGGCAAAATTCAACTTCAGTTTTTGGTGATTCCACTACTGGTGATTGTGGTTCGATTAACAATAGCTCGGGAAATCTAAAATCTCTTCAAGCTCCGAACTTTTCTGATTCCAATCAAACTCTTAACGAACCTTACTTAGTGGTCTCGTTTCAAAATAATTACTTCCAAAAATCTACGGTTCCAATATCTCGAATAAGACTTCCTCCTAATCCCTCATCATCCAACGCGAGTGCTAATAAAGATAACATTTTGAGCAGTGATGATAAAAATGTTTTGACCAGTCTATCTGGTCTTAATATATCTATGTCATCATCTGAGCAGCAGTCATCCAAACAGTCAGCGACATCGAATATTAATGATGAGATTACGGTAGGAATGGAAGTTGAAGTATTTTCTTCAGTCGCTGAAGATCAGCCAAAGGGATGGTGTAGAGCTACTGTCAAAATGATTAAAGGTTTGTGATTATATATTAAAGATTAAATTCTACTAATTTCTTCTTTAGGGTGTTTCTACGTGGTTGAATATGTCCATAATCATTTGAACGCTTCTAACGATCCAAATTCTACTTGTGGCAATCAAATGCAACAAAATTTGAAAGAGATCATTCCGAGCGAAGATATAAGACTCAAAAATCCGAATCCTTTACTCCGGTCAAATCCATTTTTTCGTTTCGAAATTCCTGTGCCCGAAGAATTCAAAGAATTTAACACTAATTGGCTGTTGAAAGAAGAAGCACATGCTAGATTCAAATCTTCGATTTCTGCCAATGTTGTTAGATTCGATGAGACTAAATTTTGTCTCGTTGTGATTGGCTATTCTCCCTCTAGTATTGAAAAAAGTTTTGTCGCTTCCACAATTGAAAATCGAGCCACAATGCTTTCGGAAATGCATTTTCGAAATCTAAAACAAAAATTAATATTACTTAACAATGCGGAAGAAGCCACTAAAAAGCTAGAATCTTCAAGATATCAAACTAATCAAAATGAACAAGGATTATATGAATCGACTATAATTGTACCTTGTCACTTGATGGGATTGGCAATAGGGTCGCAGAAAGCTAATTACAACAAAGCTCGAGACGTGCCAGATGTCATTTATCTTGAAGTGATTCAAGAACCTTCTGCATTTCTTGTTCGCACTAAAACACTTGAGGCATTACGAAAAGTTCGTTCGATCCTTGAATTTTCTGAAAAAGTCATCGATATTCCTCGGTCTATGGTTGGCAAAGTGATTGGTCGCAGTGGTAGAGTTATCCAAGAAATAGTTGATAAATCTGGAGTTGTTCGAGTCAAAATCGAAGGTGATCCTGAAGATGCAGAGCCTAGAGAAAACGTGCCTTTCGTGTTTGTTGGCACAATCGACTCTGTTCAGAATGCTCAAATTTTATTGGAATATCATATGAATCATTTGCAAGAGGTCGCGAAATTGCGTCAAGAGAACAGTGAATTGTACCAGCAATTGAGGCAGCAATCAGTCACTATCAATTCACAACACTCTAATGCTACAGGGGATTTCGATTTTATCGCTGCTCCTAATGGCAGAGGAAGAGGAAATAGCATGCGAGGTAGGCGCCCAAGAGACCAACGAGGAGACGATAATCGACCTCCGCGTGAACGAAAGTCATTTGGAAAAAATGCTGAAATCTACGCAGATACCAATAACCAAAATTCAAATCCTCTCAATAAAAGATTAAGAGGTCGTGGTGGAAACTTTAGAAGTGGTGTTCATCGAAAAGGCGGTGGAAATTTCAGTAAAGAAAATTCTCCTAATGATCAAGCTGACCGACATAATCGATCTGATAGCCTGCCACCGAATAGTTTCGATTCTGCAGCAACCAATCAAAATCGAACTCAACCGCAAACTTCGCAGAGGCCTAACAATGCTTCACGAGCTCCCCGTAACCGTAATCATGATGGTTATGCTAAAAATCATAGCAATCGATCAAATTTTTATGGATCTTCTCACAAGAACTCATCATCCGATGATCATCAATCTAAAAACGGCAACAATATCGATGATAACAATAATTCCAACAACCATCATATCAAAAAAATGAATGGATTGCGACATCAAACAAATAATAGCAATAATAATAAAGATGATGGTGATGTTGATGAAATGAATAGTCAAACTAATCTAAATCCTCAGCCACTTCAACCAAATCCTCCAATGTTAGTAAATGGTTCTGAGGAAAATTGAAGCCCAACGGCTCCTAAAATTTGATTTTCAAATAATACCGTCAATACTTCTACCTTGTTGAAAAAAAAGAAAATATCAATCTATGATTAATCTTGTCAAGTCCTTATTGAAATTCTGTGGTATTATCTTCGAATTTTTAAAACTGGAAAAATTCCCAAGCACTAAAACCAGTGAATTGAACCACACTAGAACAAAATCAACATAGTTTTCAATGAGGTGGTCATTAAAAAAAATAGGAAATATATGGAAAATTTCTTTGAATCTTTGTCGTTTTTTTCACTCATTTTTTCCTTAAAAAATTTAAAATTTTTGTTTGATATAATCGAAAAAAAGATGTTTAATTTGATATACATAAAAATGTGAAGAATTGAATAAATTTCCTTTATAATCTAATATTTCTTCGTACTTGATTTTTGTTCAATATCAAACCGGTCTGAAACTAGATGACAGCATTTTCTCGATGCTATTCTCGACAATTAAGCAAAAGAAGGTCCTTCGCTACACTGTTGTGTTAAGAAAAGTTTTTTGTCCAAATATGTTGAAGAATGAATCTCAGAAAAGAAATTCAATTCGTTTCACAATCATTGAATAGAATCAAAGCCATTCAATTCCATAGGAACGGATTGATTAGCCCATTATGGCTGATTAGACATCATTCCAATGGATCGAAGCCTAAACGTACTGCTAAAGAGAAGATTGCCGAAATCGATTCAAAACAAAGCTACAATCCTAATGATCCTATTGGTCTTTGGAATCGATTGCCCAAAAATGATCCAAATCAATCATCGATGGAGGAGAATCGCTCTGTGAATAGTGAAGAAATCGACAGTAAAACTGAGACAAAGACGGCATTCGAAGCTTTTCCAAATAATCAAAATCCAGAGACTGGTGAAAAGAACGGACCGACTGGGCCAGAACCAACCAGATTCGGTGATTGGGAACGCAAAGGCCGGTGTTCTGATTTTTGAAAATAAAAAATTTTCAATAGAAGCTTTTCATTAGATTTTTGATGAAATTATTTATTATGTACATTGGTTTTTCAAAATAATTCAAAGTACAAAAATGAAATTTCCCACTCTGAAATATTTTCTCTGAGATCACAGTTTGAAATTGCTTTTTGACAATCCAGATTTATCGATCCGAAACATTTTATATTGACTTTTATTCAATTTTCAATATCGATCATACAGAGATGAATATGATTTAGTGTAGTTCAAAGAGCTTGATTGAGAATTTCGTGTCGAGTTCGACCTGATTCGTTCACTGTCCACATTTCGATCCTCAAACATCGATTGATTGTCGATGAAATCATTGTTTTCAACGAGATTTTTAAGTCTAGAATGCACGGTTCGTATCGAGACTCTTTCCGTAGCTTTGAATCTCCAACAATCAAGCATTATCTGATAGATAACCGATGGGCATCTATCTGGCTGTTGTAGAACTTTACCACTTGTTACATTCTGTATCACTTCTAGATTGGTGAACTCATACCAAGGCTGTTTACCGAAGGTGAATACCTCCCAGAGTACAATTCCAAAACTATAGCAATCACTTTCTACGGTATATCGTCGATACATAATACTCTCGGGACTCATCCAACGTATTGGCAATAGAACGTCGCGCCCGATCTACTCAAAATTTTTGATTAATTCAATGTAACAACAATTATCATTCGGCAAAGAGCAACATACTCGATAGTAGTCAGTGGCATAAACATCTCGAGACATGCCAAAATCACCGATTTTGATGATCAGATTCAGCCCAACCAAACAGTTCCGTGTGGCGAGATCTCGATGGACGAAATGTTGACTAGCTAGATATTCTACGCCGGCAGAGATTTGTTGAGCTATGTACAATAAATCTTTCGTTGATAGTGGCCTCAACGAGTTCGAAATTGATTGATGATCATCGAATGGTTGCGGTAGAAGAGATGGATCATGATCACGTAGATAATCATTCAAATCGCCATATTCCATATACTCGAATAACATCATCAAATGAGGTCCATCCATCGATATCCCATAGAATGTGACAATATTCGGATGGACGAGATTGCTTAAAGATTCCGCTTCACGAGTGAATTCATCGAGAAGGTCGACACATTTTCGCTGAGTCTCTTTGAGCATTTTGATGGCGACCATTGTTGTTGGATCGTTCGCTGTAAGATAATCTATCGTGCCCAAAAACACTCGTCCGAACGCTCCTTCACCAAGCTCATTGATAGCGTTGATTTTCTCGTAGCTTATATGAGGAATGGCTGGATGCAATAAGGAAAAATTAATGAATAAATTCGAACATTAGAACGAATAAGAGGAGAGAAAAATTTTACTTGAATTGATCAATAATGGTCTATATTGATCTGTCGAAAAATAATTCGGATTTGAAACAAAATTTTCAGGTAAATTGATGAATTTTTTCCTAAATTTATGCTGAGATTGCTTTGAATGATTAAGTCCATCGTCGCGATTGGATTGAAATCCAATCGATCTCCGATCACTGCATTCAGCACTATTTCTATTTGACAATATTGTTGAAGCAGTTGATGAGGAACTTTGAGACCAATTAGTTTTGGAATTCATTTGGGTTTGATGTCGTCCCGAACGATTTCGACTATAATAAATCATTGTATTGTTAGATATTTTTCTCTGAAGATCATAATGATTTTGTGCTTGCTGTTGATTACGTCTAACTTTGATCAATCGATGTTGACGATTGATCCAATTCCAAATCATCGATAAGAAATTGATTGAAGTTCGACGACGGTTATTTTGATCGACAGCTTGAAGATCGCTATTTGATTCCCAACAATACTTTGCGGATGTTTTAGGTTTGAAAAAATTCAACAATTTTGTTTTGGTATAGAACAGACACAAAAACATTGATGAGATGAATATAATTACAATGATGATGATGATTGATAATAAATATGGATTCTTTGTCTTTTTCATTGGGAAAGTATCAATGTTCTGATGCGAAGATGGTCCGATAGAAGAGTGAATATCGTCTCGACCTTTCGTTAGATCATAGTTTTGAGGTAAATATGATGAATTCGCTGACAATAAGTCATCATCATCATCATCAGTGAGATCATCGGTTGAATGATGCTCCGATTTCGAAGATGATTTTGATTCTTTCTGCAAAACATTTCCTCTCATTTGATTCAGACCGTAAATGAAATTTTGATTTAGCGTAACATTGATTGATTTTCTATCTTCGCCACATTCATTGATAGCTATCAATGTATAGAGACCGGAATTGATTCGAGTTTGTTTACGAATCTCAAGATGACCATCAAGATGTGAACGTTGCTGGATTTGATATTCACGGAAATCATCATTCAATTCAATCGGTTCGCCATCTTTCAGCCATTTGGTTCGAGGATATGGCATTCCTTTGATTCGGAACAAAATGTTCCAGAAAAATTTACGTTTTGATTTCATGAATTCGATTCTCGGTGAAGCTATATTTGTTCAAGAATAATGCAATGAAAAAAAAAGTTTAAGACCATAAGGAAGTCGGAAAAAACAATTCATTATGAAATACCGACATCGAATCATCAAAGCTATTTTGGTGGTGGATCGACCAACAGTATTCTCGGCATCGCAATAAAGGACTAGATTATCATCTTGGGATGCTTCATAAATATTAAGGGTTTGTTCCGCTTTCGATTCGATATCGGCAGGAGAATTTTCCAACGAAAAATTCGATTGCAAAAGACTTGTATTCCATATAATTCTATCGCTCACAATAAATCAGACATCAATTATCATTCTCAAATGAGACCAACTGATTTGAATTACATAGGTTTGGGTAATCCATAACCAATACATTTCAAACTGATCGAATCACCTTCATTGATTTCGATCAGCTCGGACGATCTTGTATCTATTCGAACAGTTGGAAATTCTTTCAAATGAAAACATTGAAATTTTAATTAATTTCTCCTACAAAATCGATTCACTTTGAATTTGAAATGTAATGTTTACCGCAATTTTCCATCGACAAATCGACTAGATTCATTCGTTTCTTATGGCCATCAGTGGATAATACGCAATCAATTCTATTCCAATGTGGTCCAAGGATATTTTTCCCTTCTGCAATAAGATATTGAATCCATTTACTCAAGGAACAATCGCATTTGAATGGATTATTCTCGATGTTCAGTTCTATGAATGGACGACAAAATCTAATTAACGGATTTTTTTAACAATAACTTTAGGCGACGAACCTAAGAGATTTAAACCATCGAAATGTTTCCAAGACAATTGAATCAATTGATTCTCTCGAAGTGATCTAGACGAATCGATCAATAAAGTAAGGAATTTTCCACACAAACTAAATTCTGATTGAAACTCAACATTTTTTTCAGTCGGCCATTAAATTCGAATGTATTTGGATCGATTTTTTCCAAACCACAACGCTCAATCACTCTATCGATGGGATAATATCACAAAAAAAATTGCTGTTAACATTTCCGCCCACACTAATTATCGATTACAAAATTACAATTTTCCAACATTCCCATATGGCTCCATTTGGTTTCGATCGAGGTGTTTGAACTCAATTTGATCGATAATGATTCTATGGTGAATTTAGAGATTAGCAATCGAAAATTGAATCGATAAAAACAAAACAATTTGAAATTACATCTCAAAAATTTGATACGAATCATTTCGATTATCAAAGCTAGGTATGGTACGGATCAATGAATTTGGATCTTGATTTCGATGTCTACAATCGAGCTCGTTCTGTTTATGACACCAACAGATCGTACAAATCTGTCGCGAAAGATCGTTTGTCGGGGATAGATTTTGATTGTCAATCATTAAAACATCTCTATCATCGATCGTTTCGTTTTGAGATTTATCTTTCGATTTATGATCATCGAAAGCTCGAGCTATTATAGAAACCATAGTGGAATGATCGACATCGAAAAACGATTGCGACGCTGACAATGGTGGTGATGGAAGTTTCGATGAGATCATCGCTGTTGTAGACAATGAATCAAAGCTTAACCAGAAAATCGATAAGAGTAATAAAATTTTCCATTTTATACTCTCAAAATATTGACAATGATGAAGTCGATGATGACAGCGACAATCTACGCTGTTTAAAGAGTTGGATGAGAGAAAATGGACAAATTTTAAACCGATAGAATCCCATCTTGAGATAGAATGAAATAATTCTTCAAGCAAAATGATTGAACATTGGATCGAGAATTCGATGCACAATGCGAATCGTTCGATCATTATGCTCATTTTCTCAATGATCCAGTTTTGTGAATCTAATCAGCACAAAGATCTTCATGAACAAATGATTCGATTCTGATTTGAACATAAACTTATGAAATAATAGTTCAAAATTCAAAATCATAATAGAAAACATCGTAGAGAAGATAAAATTGTTTCAAATCGAACGAAGTTAGATGACTTCCAAATGGTTTCGTTTCAATTTTCATTCCACCGTAAACATCGATATTAAGATATTAAGAGGAAATCTCTTGCGAAAAATTAGACGAAAGATTTGTGGCAAATCAAGGCAAACTTCATTGGGTATCGAATGTTTGATTTCGATATCCCAAAAAGATATTAGTTCTTGATGATTTTGTTTCTAAATGATTATGAGCATAGCAAATGGTGGTGATTCTTTCAAAATAAAAATTTTCACAATCATCGAAGATTTTAGAATTGATGCTGATGAAGATGCATTCATATCATAGATCTAATTGAAAACACATTTTCGATTCGCTGCATACATCTTCGAGAAGAAAAAGAAGGAGAAGATGATGATGATGATGATGAAAAAAGAGAAGAAACGGAGGAAAAATTTCAAAATTTACTATTTTTTTTTAAAAGCAATTGAGGGAGAGAGAGAGAGAGAGAGCGAGAGAGAAGAGAATTAAGCAATCCAATCTAAATTGAATGATAATTAGAATTTGATTGAACAAGGGCTATCAGAAGAGCAAAAAACAACACTCTTCAAGATGAAGATGATGATTTTGTTGATGTAGTTTTGCTGTTGCTGTTGTTGTTGTTGTTGTTGTTGTCGTCTTCATCGCCGTCGAAGATAACGATTATGATCGAGGTTAAATTGAAACATTTGATACAAAAAAACAGAGAAAGTGAGATTGGATAGATACAAGAGATATTTGAAATAGAAAAAAAAAGAAAGAAAAAAAAAAGTAGAGAAGAAAAATCAAATCATCTAATTATGATGCCGATAAAATTGGTAATAATAATAATAATAATAATCGAAATTAAGATGGGGATGAATTGATCAAAGTGAGAAAGGAAAAAGATCTCGTTTTGAAAAAGAGAAAAAGGAAACAGAACCTTAGACGCTTCTTCTCTTTTTTTTTTTTGTTATCTAGATCTCAAATTAGTCAACGATGATTGTGTGTGGTAATTATAAAATAATCTTCACTTTATAGCCAAACAAAGGTAACATAAATGATTTGAAATAGTAGTGATGATCTAAGTGATAGCCAACGAATCGGATTAGATTCGTTAGATCAATTACGAGTTAGAAGAAAAAAAAAATTCAAACAAAATCAGACAAGAATCGATTGAAATCAAATTGTTCAGTTCGTTTGATCTTGTTCAATCGTTCAATCGCCATCAGCCACCATCTTTAACATTGAATCGTTTTGTTTGTTGATTGTGTTCGGAAACAAGCCATGATGATGAATTAATTTGTCACCTTATCGCTCGAAACGAATTACCTTCCATTCTTTTAAGCTACCGATTGGTTTTGATGCAAAAAAAAAAATTTCCTTTGTCATTTCTCGATTCGATTCGATTAGATGCGCTCGATGAAAGTGATGATTCTCTTGTAACGATCGAATCTCTTCGCTATCAGTTTTCCATCATCGATTCTAACTTTTAATTTATTCGATTCGATTCTATTCTTTTTCTTCACAGCTCTCTATGCGATAGAGAGAGAGAGTAGCAATAAAAACACATCAAAATCCTAGTCTCAATAGATCCAATGATAGAGTTATTCGGTTCGGTTATGTTGATGTTAATCAACGGATGAGATTTAGTTTATTTCAAAAAAAACCGATGATCGATGAAAACCATCAAATCCAGATGGTTATTTAATGATAGTGAAAAGTGTAAACAAATGTGAATGGAAATTTTTATGATCCTTTTGTCTTCGAAACAATCACAAGTGTTTGATTTCGGTTTCGATCTTACTCTGTCCCTAAAATCTCCATCTAATGAAGAAGTTAATCAAATTCATTGCTATCTTTTAGAAGATAATCAAGAGAGAATCAATCGCACTGAGATTCCACTTCTCTCAACTCTCTCTAGATTGATATTGTCTAGAAGAGAATTAAATTGTCTCATTTGTTCGCTACAAATAGGTTTCTTCAAATTATTTTGAATTCAATTAGTTTAGATCTCGAAAATTGATCAATGTTGAAATTGAAATTTCATCTTTCAACTTCTTCTCCTAATTGAATAATTCAATTTTCTTACAAATTTGATTCGATCTCGAAAATCTAAATAAATCTTTCGATCAAATATCAAAATTTTTCTTCGATAGTTTCGACACCTCTGGCCAAGTTTCTTATTCGAAATCTTAGATAGCCAAAATCCAAAACGAATTCCGATCCAGATCTTCGTTTATTCCATTTTTTTTTTTGCAATTCATTTTTAGATTGTTATATTTACAGCCATCTATCGTCTTCTGTCTCTAGAATTAATCCAAGGTCATAATTTTGGATCTGGTCTTCAAGGTCGGAAAGATTTTTGACTAAGATAATATAATCCGATAAAATTTTAAACATTTCATTTTATTTTCTTAGAGGATTATTTTCAACTATTTAATTTTAAACAAAGTTATAAAGCCCAAGAAAAATCATAAAACGCAAAAAAAAAAGAAACAAACATTCTCATTATTGAAAATCAATAAATTAAAACAATTCCAATTGAAAAATTAATAAGATTGATTGAACCAAAAAAAAAAGTAAGATTACAATCGTTCTTTTCTACTAATTATACAAATTGGTATTGATGAATTATATTTGATGATCACAGTTAATCGTTATAATTGACAAATGAATGGAGTTTCTAATTTCAATGCCAAACATTTTGATAATAAAAATCCAAAAAGGAGACTAGATAGGCTCCACGAATGAGGAGAAAAATCATTTTTCCGTGCCATTCTCTTCAAAAGATATGATGATCTATGAGATTGAAAACTGATTTAAAAACATTAATTTTACTACAGCGAATCTTCATTCTTTAGGCTTGCATCAAATGGCGGAGCGTGGCATATGGATCGATTGGCACAAGCTTAATTTTTTCCCGAAAAAATATTGGTCACAAGAATAGACTCCAACAAAGAGAAATTATTCAACTTCATCATTATAACGTTCAGTGATGTAATCAGCAGCATGAGTAAAATGTTCCAAAATCGTATATAAAGAGTGAAGATGATGGATAAACTTTACAGTTAATTGCTTCGCACTCTGTCCAATCAATTGTTCACTACTTAGAGGTGGAATCAAACTTATTGTGGAACCATTTTCAAGCCCATTGCCATCACCACTAGTTGCATTGATATCGTTCATGAGAATTCCACTAGATGAATCAGATACCGTTGAAGAGACTGGACTGATATTGCCATTGTTGGGATAGAAGCCATTTCCATTATTGTTCCACAATGATGATAGGCTTGAACTTGAAACACTTCTTGAATTGCTCAAACCTCCTCCGTTTCCATTGTTGCCATTTAGAGGTTGCTGAAGTTGTGGATGAGTTTGATGCTGCTGTGATTCTCTTCGATGCTGTCGGGAAGTTTTTCTTTTCGGCAGCAGAAACGTCATTTTTTTAGCATCAAAATCAGGTTCAAAGAGATCATTTTTGACCACATTAATCATTTGATAGTAAGAATAGAGACTATCGTTTAAAGTGATTGATTTGGTGCCAGAGTTCAGACCAAACAATTTGCTAGAATTCAACGGAACACTAGGGTCTAAATCTTTAAGTTTCGATGGTATGAGAACAACATCGTTCATTTCTCGAACAGATTCAACAAAATTTTCGATCACTTTATGGCTCAAAAATTGTTGCTCTTGCTGGCTAAGATTCGTTGGTGGAGTTGTAGTCCCATTGATGTCTGAATGTAATGATTTACCAAACGCCATGATATTATTAGCGTTGGTCATCGATGTTGATTGAGAGAAACGATTATCGTTGATCAACGGAAGCATTTGAAAATTGGCTTGAGATTCCAGAAATTGATTTGATTGGATCCTGATTGAAATTCAAAGTTAGAAAATTCAATTATTTTCACTTGAACTGCAGCGAAAATGCAATTTTTTCGTTTTCTGCCAGAGGAAAAAATCTGAAAAAATGCAAACAAATAGGCACTTTTCAATGACGATTCAGTTGAAAATTGTTTGTGTTGCCAGACAAGCAGAAATGTTTGCTGAACTAGAATGAAAAACAGAAAAACGAAAATTAACATAAAATACTGGTGCGTGTCTTTTGAAAAGCTGCAAATATTAATGAGATTTATGATTTTGAGACATGAAATCTAGACTAACATGTCAGCACATCTAGCTCAACAACATATACACCCACTAATTAACACAGACAAATGGAAGGGGGGAGTGAATTACAATTTTCTCTCCTAAAAATTGAATCTGGTATCTCAATTTTTTCTGATGAATAACACCCAAACGAATAGAAAGACAATGAGCAATAGTATCTTCTAATAGTTGGCAAAGGAAGTGTAATATTAAAACAAGATGATTATTTTGTTTCATTCTAGAGAATCTATGTGAATGTTTTGTCTCACTGAAGAGAGAAATCTCAGCGGAGATTTCAAAAGACTAATTTCAGACAGAAATATTCAAACTAATAAAGCGTAAAAGCACTAGTTTTCAGCGGTAAATGATTATAAAATTGTCATAATCAACCAAATCAATCAGATTTACCTGATTTAGTATTCGGAAAAAAATAGGTTGAGTCAATGCTAAAGTCAAGGACTCACTTTTCGAGGTGCAGAATGAATTAGTAAAACAGATTTTTACCGGCTGCAGTCGAACAACGAAAAATTCAAACAGACCCGATAGAATCAGAAAGAGGGCAAAATAGGATCGTTTTGAGCTATCATTCAAACGGATTGCGATAAAATTGTTTCATCGCTCTCTGATTAAATTTTCAAAATATTTTTTCTTTGGTTCGTTTTGTTATTTTTATACGATCAAGTTTGTTTCAGATCCAACCATAGAGACCGACACACACACACACACACACACACACACACACACACACACACACATTCAAGTTTGCTTTCTTGTCGTGTCGTGCCTTTGGTTTAACATTCGAATCGAATCATAAATAAAATTGACAATGCCAAAGTGAAGAGGGAGAGAGAAAGAGAAAACAAGAGAGGGGGAGGGAGAGAGAGAAAGAGAGAGCGAAAGAGGTATCTCTGTGTTTGGCTGTTGGGTGCATCGTTTAGAGCTTAATAATTCTTTCCCCTTTTTGTTTTGTCTTTTCTCCACTTACTTCCCTTTGTGTTTTGGTGAATGTGGATTAACAATGCTACTGCTACGAAAAAAAATTAAAATCATAACGGTATTGTGAGAGGATTACGCAACTAGATCACATCACTATCTCTTCTCTATATAATTGAAATGAAATGATTCCTATCGATCCATGAACGCATGATTCATTCGAATTTTTATTTGAAGAATTTTTTTTTTTTTGATTCCAACTTGAATCTAGCCCGATTGGGAAAAAATTTTGGACCATCCAGTTTTCTTCTATTTCGTATCTATCTATCGCTTTTACATGTCGATTTTTTTAGCTATAGTTTATTTTCTCCATTATTAGATCTCAAGTTAGGATAGATTGATCATTCGATTACAAAAACAAGACCATGCGAAAAAAGAATGATGACAATTTGGTACAATTTGAAACAATTATGGATCAGATCATTCTTAATAACTTGGCCAAATAATGACTGTTTTGCTGTTGTGAGCTCATATTTATTGATCGTATGAAAACAAAAAACAAAAAAAAATTGCTAAAAATCTATTAGAAATGGTAAAAAAAACCCACTAATCTAATTGTTTTTGAAATCAATTTCGGTCCGTCAATCGAAAAAAGAAATTGATATGGAAGAAAAAATTTAAAAATTTACAATTTTTTTTTATATTCGATTAGACCCTATAAATTCGTTATCATCTCAATTATTTTTTGACATTCTCAGAATAATATCATCAATCAAGTAATGAAGGATTATCAAGAATGTTTGCAAACGAACGCAACACTGAATACAAAGAAAAAAAAAATTGTCAACAATTTGTTCGGACCAAGATAAAACATGATGATGAGTTAAATATTAATTGTGAAGATCTTCATCATCCATATCAATAACGTTGATTTTTTTCTCGCATCCAATGCGTTGCTGCGAATTCTCTGCTTGATCATTCAATAGAAAATGATCATTGTTTGATGATCATACTGAATGATTTTGATCATTTCAGTAGAACTTCACGTATCGGAACAAAATCGTATGATTTCTACTATCATATCAAATCTTTCGATTTGTGTGACTTTTAGAAATTTGTACAAATTATTCTCAGAGCTGCCGATTTTGATTGAAAGCTTCGACAGCAACAGCTTCGTCAGCATCGGATAGACTTTAGCACAAAGAAAAGCCTTTAGATTGAATCAATCTCATTTCCAAACCACATCTCTTTGTTTCAATTAATAATGAGATAACTGCAGTGAATGGAAAATGTTGAACACCTAAATCATCATGGATGAGTTAACACAATACATCAAATCCGTTTTCCTTTGGCTAATTTCGCGTTGTTATGTTTTCTACCGGAAATTCTTGCTTCCAATGTACTTAGTTTTTAACGATTTTTTTTCTTTTAATATTAATTTTTTCCGTTTCTGTGCATGAGAAGAATTGTAACCCACCCTCTTCCTTTTTCCATTTTTAATGATTGAACATTCGTTACATGGTGATGATTTTCTCGAATCTCTAATCAAAATAGATGGATGACCTTCGAAAGCAAGAAATTCGATCTGATCTATCGTTCTGACTTTTGATTGGATAGCAATGAACTGATTGGAATAGTTCCAATGACCTCGAAGACACGTGCCTATTTATGTTAGGACACGCATTTATTTTTATCATGTTGATATTTAAACTCTCTTTCACTCTGACATTTAACCTACTCTCTCGATTTGACTCTAAACTTAGCCTTGAATTTTAAATCCAAATCTAGCACAAATCACTATATGTCTGAATTCAGATAGAATTTGAACTTTTTTAGGGCATCGATCTAGGTATTCGTGTCATCCAAGGTTAAATTAAGGTCATTGAATCAGACCTCGAAGGTTATTAGTGGTAGTTTATAGGTCGATGCTGTAGGCCAATGTCTATCGATAGACTAGTATGATAGAAAGGGCCTGAACGAAATACGAAAAGCTCGAATGTTCATCTTGATCATAATGTACTGCTCATAGAAATTCATATTACACTGCTGTCTCATCGACCCGAAATAGGATGGACTCATCCTCAGTTAATGATCTCATCAAGGCCATTAACTATTCTTTTCAACCTTCACCTAAGTTCAGCCCTTAACCCTTAACCCTTCAGATCAAATTGATACAATGTTTTTTCTACTCGAAGAACTTGGGACGAGCAGTAGGAATGCAAGTCCTAACAGGTATTCTCCAAGCGACAGACCTCCTGACTTCAGATCGGTTGAACGCATCAACTTCAACCCTTTAGAGACTTCTATTAGAAATGGGTAGGTCAAAGGCAAACGTTGGAGGTTTGGGATTAAATCAAGGCCAATAAAGGTAGAACGAAGGCCAAATAATGAGGAGTTTGGTGTGGGGTTTATAAAATCAACTAAATTCAATTCAAATTGGCCTTTGTTGAAACAAATTGAAAAAAAGATTAAATATGATATTCAATACTAATGATAATGGTATTCATTGTTTTCTTCAAGGAAAAATCATAAGATAAATACTGAGAGGGAAAAAATTCCATATAATCATTTCAGATTTAGTTTCATAATCAGTAATAAATCAGTTTGTCGATCATTTTGATTTGAAATTAGAATCGAAAATAATCGATCCGATGCAAAAAAAAGAGAGAACTAATAACGATTTTCGCACAAACAGAGAGTACAAGATTCTATGAAAATTCACCATACAGCACATTTTTTATCCTGATTCATCGCAGTCCCTGTAGAGCAGCCGAAAACTCTGGAAAATTCTTTCGAATTTTGGACGACACCAGTGACACGAAATCGTGCCGGACTATGTGAGCCAGTCTGGACATAAAGTTTTAAAGTTTCTGGACGATATTTCCCACACCAAACGCTAGCTGCACTTATCCAAAACATTTGTTCTGGTGTATAATTCAATCCAGGTAGATATGGTTCCGGGCCATGATCTCTTACATAAGATTGATAAGCCTTGAAGCATTGATAATGAAAAAAATGTTCTATATTGTTTTTTCATACTGCAAATAAAATTTTTTACCCTGAATGCTTCTTTGATACCGCCGTTGTCAGCGATATTTTCCCCTTGGGTGTTGATGCCATTTACCTGTGATTGCAAAAGAAGAATATTTGCTTGTGAGTCTTTTAATTTTCGAGTCGTTTTTATGAATGGCGA
This sequence comes from Sarcoptes scabiei, assembly GCA_020844145.1. NCBI lineage: Eukaryota > Metazoa > Arthropoda > Arachnida > Sarcoptiformes > Sarcoptidae > Sarcoptes > Sarcoptes scabiei. The sequence continues at coordinate 1,728,406 of CP080483.1, read as the reverse complement.
GTTTTACCTTAAGGCCATTTTCCGGTACAGTGTAGTTTCCATACTGTTCAATGATACATTGAGCACGTTTCTTAAAACGCTGATCAGTTTCCTCCTCCCACCAATTGACATTATTGCCCATCTTATCGAATTGTCGACCTGGAGAATATATAATTTTTTTTAAGAAACATTTCCGAATTTCTCTGATATCATTTCGTTAAGCTTAATAAAATGATATACTTATGAAAAGTGAATTACCTCTATCGTCAAAACCGTGGGTTATTTCATGACCGATAACGAAACCGATGGCACCATAATTAAGATAACTGCTCAATAAGAACAATGATCGAGAAAAGATACAAAAAATAAATCAATGGATTTGTATTCTGCAAAAGTATTTCCTTCTCTTTATAATCATCAGCTATATCAAGGAAAGACTAATGAATAAATAAATTAAAATCTCAATTACTTAGGCCGTTTACTAGAAAAGAAAGTTCCTTGAAGAATGCCAGCAGGAAACTCGATACTGTTCTCAATGATATTATAATAAGCATTGACGACTATAAATTGAAAAATAATAAAGCAAAAATCAGATCGAGAAGAAACATAAACGAATGGATCGTTTTCCTATTAATCATTTGTTGAATTCAAATGGGAGAGAAAAATAACAAAAACGATACCTGCAGCTTTTGCGTGTTTCCTCCAACTAATTTGTTTCCCAATCAAAGATAAAAAAGAAGATGAAAGATTAGTTTTAGGGTGATTTGAGACAATGTTATGATTTTGTAATCAGGCAATGCTATGAAATATAGTACTCACTCTCCTTTTACGTTGGGTTTATCAAGAAAGCCAAAAGCATAGTCTGTCGACCATAAACGAAGTTTTTGAACATTTTGGAAATAATCTTTAGTGAATGTAAGCTAAATAAAATATTTTTGCCGAGATTCAAAATAAATACAATAAGTTTCTTTGGTTCAAATCGGTAGTTGTATTACCCCTTCATAAAATTCTTCTATTTTAGAGTTATTGTGCAATTCTTGTGGATAACCAATGTATGAACGAATTGATAGAGCCTTTGCACGTGCTCTCTCCTTTGTTTTAGGATCCATCCAATCAATTTGGTCTAACATATTCATAAATTCTCGATGAATGTATCCCACCATTTCTAAAGCACTTTCTTTCGAATTTCCCTTGAAGTGATGACGGACATATAAGGAACTCATTGCGATGCTCAAAGAATTAATAACCGAGGCCATACAGGTTTCCCAGCGTGGTTGTTCACGAGTTTGACCAGTCAGAACAGAATTGAAATCATGGATTAATTCTCTCCATCTTTTGCCAAGCATAGAGAATGATTGCATAACTACCCGCCAAATCAAATAGTTAGCTAGAACTCTGAATTGATTGATAAATTAGAAATCAAGGGAACTTAATGATTTTGATGATATACCTTTTATCTGTTTTCATCAATAAAATGTCTAGATTCTCGACATATTTTGGCACATCAACAATTATTTCCTCTTCATCACACAGTTCAACTCCCAACAGAGAATCGAAATATTTCCTCCATTCTATGTTGGGAGCTAACTTCTTTAAGCCTTTAATTTGATATTTATTGTATAAGGAGCTCATATTACGACGTTCCTCTCGTGGTAGACTAAGGTCTGCAATTTTCATCTCGAATTTCAACGCTTGCAGCATTTCTTTCTCTGCTGTTGATCGATCAGCACCGAGATAAACAGCACTTTCGATCATTAGTTTATGATAAGATTTGATGGTAGTATCATTCAAGCCGTTTTTGTAATAACTTCGGTCCGGAAGGCCTAAAGTTGTTTGATCTAGATCAACTATATGACAAGTATTATCACGATAATCAGGTGTAACTGATAAATCTAATAATATATCATGTGTGAATCCATGCTTTCGAAACATTATCAATGTATCAATCCAATCGAAATTAGAACCATCCCAATTTTGTCCTGCAACAACAGGCCAGCCACCAAAACGCTTTAAGACCATATGAAGAGGAGTATCACCAGATTTTTCGATCGATTTCAGATCCATACAGCTTTTGTAAAACATACGCATCGATTCGAAAAACTCTGGTTCATCTTTTTCTTCTTCAGACTCGATCAAAACTAGTGAAAATTTTGAAAAAAATCAAATTAATTGTGAGGACTAATGATTGATCGCAAACCTCTAAGTTTATGAGTGAGTTGATCTTGAAGAAGAGAAAAGACCGAAACGCTTGTTCGCTCATCAGGAATTACTTGTCTCTTGATCCATCCTCCACAAGCAAATTGATAAAAATCATCACAAGGTGAAATCTCTTCATCAAGGTTAGAAATCAACTCAGCAGCAGCTTGTACACATCCTCTGGTAAGACAGATATCACTAGGTTGCTTTTGAGATTCTTGTGAAGGAGAAATCGTTGGCCATTGTTGTTTCTGTTGATCTTCACCGTTTTTATGCTGATAAAGTTTAAATTTTCCATCACCAGCATGAACTATATCTTCGTATCCATTTTCATTAAGCTTATCATGAGAATCTTGATGTTGTGAAAAGTCATCATAATCTTTCATACTTTTACCAGATTTAAATAGTCGATTACGAGTTGCTGCTGGTCCGATGACTGAAGATCTACCATCGACTAATAATTGAGCTGATGAAGATGATAAATCAGAAGACCCACGAGTAGAGAATGGATCTAAGAGATCAAATCAAACGAAAATTGATTCAAAAAAACCTTTTTGATCACTGTTACGTTTGTTATCGATTTTTATAGACAAAATACCTAGCGGTCGTAATTGAACCATGGCTAAAGTTATGCACATAGCAACACAAGTGGCCATTGTGACGGCTGTAAGGGCACATAAAAATCTTTCCAAACGGGTACGTCGGTTCCACCATGGCGGATTCCTGATTTCGAAGAAAGATAAAATCATTACTTATAATAGCCTCGAACGATTTCTATGATTTAAGATTAGTCTTATGGAAATGATAGTAGTAACACTAAGAATAAATAATGCGTTTGCGTTTTCAAGAATAAATAGAGATCGAATCCTAATTTAGAATCCTAAAATTCGAAAAGTGGCCGCTAATTTGACGTCCACACTAATGCGATTCGGAAAAAAAATTGAAGATCTCTTTAAGGATAATTAAATATTAATATTATTACTCGAACATCATCTTGTCTAAATTGAAAAAGCATTCGATGAGCGATTTATATTGTCAATCCTTATTAAAACTGGACCATCATTTTCCTTTGGTAACATAGAAATTATATTTGAAAATGATATCACAAATATCTATTTATCAAGTTGCGATAAAATTTTCAATATCTTTTGCTTTGTCCACCAAAGGGAAGATGATTGAGTAAGAAAAATTCATTCCATCTCTCATCCGTTCGACCATCTTTTAGTATGCAGGGTCCAATTACCGATTGAAACGGTCTCTCAAAGAGAGATGAAGATGCAGATTTATGAGAGAAATAATATTATCATTGGCCATAATTTTATTCGACTTTCTATGGAAATCATTTTAACTGCAATACCAGTTTTAGGTTGTCGGTCATGGTTCCGCTTAGTTTTAGGCATATTTTCTGTTATCAGATGTTCGTATCGCTGCTTTGAAACTGCATCAGTTTGAATCTTCGAATGAAGCGAATGTTCAAAGAGATGTTCTTACGAAAAATATTCTAAGTAAGGTAATTCAAAAAAAATAATTCGACATTCAATTCACCGAACAAAGAAAGATATTTAAGTGAGAATCTTCTCCTGCGACTCTTTTTTTACCATCTCTTTGATAATGTTCTTATTTTTGTTTCTATTCAAATGACATTGAAAGAGTGACCAATTTGTTTTATTTCAAAGCCACGATTGTTTTCTCCTCACAGAAAATAACATCATATTCAGAATGATTTTTTCCGTTTATCTCATAATTATGAACAGTCACAAAGATGGATCTTCTCTGACAGTTGAAATATTTTCTACCAGCATCGCTAAAATTTTGATATGAGAAAAAACAAGTTAATTACCCAGTTCTAAAACGTAAACCTTTGTTGAGATCTTCATAGTCTATCATCATTTAATATTTTCATCTAATGAACCCGTTTAGAAAGCAAAAGAATTAGGCCAAATACAATATAACAGCGATCAAGTGAATTCCAAGTGAACGAAAATAGAGATGCCAATGATAATCATATACGAATAATTAATTATTCTAAATGTTCAGAAGTGATATTCTGCCATCACTATTGAATGTGTCAGAATATAAATTTTGTAGTATTTTTCATCTAAATTCGCTATAACACAGCCAAAATATAAAGGTAGACAATCAATAAAAAATAGGTCCGCCAGGAGAAATAATATATCTTTTTCGGTTTCTTCATCAAAGAATATATGTATAGAAGTTATTCGAACCTAATTAATCAATCAACATAACTGATGATTGAGCTTAATCCATTTTCGTATTCGCATTGACTCGTTTGTTTTTTGTTGCGTAATGTATTGAATAAAAATAGAGTATCAGTCGAAATCACTGTAATCACATCATAATCTACATTATGTGGAGAGGTTCTTAAACACCGCAAAGTGTTTATTAACGCAAAAAACAACGTAGATATAACCTGATTTGACACAACACCTACATATTGAAAGAATAATATTCCAACTTTTTATACAGGTTCATCCGAGAGAAAATCGATTGTATGAAAGCTTCGATGAATAACTCACATAAGAGAGGAAGGCTCATAGATCCCGAATTTTGAGAACGCATTGCAACTAACAATGATCGACACTTTAAATGGACAAACTCCAAAAAATCATTCAACAAATGGATTATTTGTTGCGCACTCGACAATAATTGAAAACGGAAAAAATTGATTTCATTTATTTTTTCAAATGACGGCACCATTTCGATTTTTGACAAAATTGAAATTTAAAAAGATTAGCATAAGATCGGGGACTAACCTGAATTTCGCCAAACGTTCATATGGTGCTGAGAATGCAAATGCCGGCGATGAAGAAGATGATGATGGATCGACAACGTCTGGTTTCGATCCGATCAATGTTGTCGATAATTGCTGATGATGATATCTCGATGCATTCGTCAATGATTTTGATGATGATGAAGATGTTGTTGGAGATAATGATCGAGATGATTGACACTGCTCATTTCGTTGTTGTGGATATAAATATGGATGCGGCTGTTCACTAGATAACATTTGTTGTGGTTTTTGATTAGAATCATCATTAATCGAAGATTTCTCGTTTTGACCATCGTGGTCATCGATTAAAATTGTTTGATGATCTTTTGAAACCATTATGGTCTGAATCTCTTCATACGGACTAATGTCTTTGTCTGTCATCAAAACCGATTGCTTTGATTGTTGGCTATTTTTATTCATTTTTTTCAATATTCGCAAAATATTATTATCGATAACGAAGACGATGAAGATTGAGATGATTGTTCATCAGAATCTTATGAATTCACAGCAATCAAATCGCTTTCAAACAGTTTTAAGAGAGGTGTTGAGTTATTTATCGAAAAAATGAAGCATTAACGAAGAAGTTAAAATGGATTTCCCTATAGATCTCTGATGAGATTGTAGAACTTTAATTATTTTTCAAAATACCTATCAAATCAGTCTCGGTTTTTTAACAGTACCGAGACCAACGTATCACATTTCGGCTGAATCGATTTGTTCAATGAGTCTTAATTTTTGAAATTTTATAGTTTGATCACAAAAAAGCATCATAAACTATTGATTTCGAATGTGGAACAAGCAATTATTTCGAATTCATCATATCAATATTCTTTCTACGAATGGAATTCAGAGGAATGAAGATCAGCATAGTCAATAAATAATTTGATTTTGATGACCAATTAGTCTGGTGAAATTTGATTAGGAAAAAACGAGCAGTAGATAGAAGACGATCGGTCAGGGAAGGAATTCATAAATCCAAAAAAAATAAAAATTAATACGAAATAAATATTTTTTAAAAATCACGATAAAAAAGACTGAAAGAAGAGAATCTCATCAATCATTTCACGCAACCAATTCGATTTTCAATCGCTGGTCTGTTCAGTGTCAATCGGCTCATCATGGATGCTTTGGCAACCAGAATCAAAATTTGAAGAGCAAATGAAAAAAAGTTTTAAATCTTTCCAAACATCACATACAGTGTTGTGTGATAATTGGATACCGAATTCAATTGAAAATACCGCGCCAATCAAATCGTAAACACGCTTCATTCACGAATTGGGTTGGTAATTTTGAGAATTCAAAAACAACCAGCGTTGCAGATTGAATGAAGATTCAAAATTTAATTAATCAATCGATAATAATCGAATGGAACAGACTTGATTGGCACATAAAGATCAAAATTATTAGGCTTATGCTTGGGTTAGTGAAACTCTGAAATTCTCAAACTGACATAAATTTGGCCAAAAAATTTCCGAATGAGTTGATCAGATTTTAAAACAATGAAATCTCAGTTTAATTTTTATCTCTTTCTCTTTTCTCTTTCTCTATCTTTTGATAGGTTCTTGTCATAGACATCTCTTTGGCACCAAAATAATCATTGTCATTTATTTTGAGAGAAACAATTTTTTTCTCGTTTGTTTAAATTTTCCCCTTCGAAACTAAAGACATTAAAAGAAAAGAAAATACAAAACAAACAAACCCTTTGGGTAACACTGCCCGAAATATAAGGCTCTTCTTTCTTCCGAAGATTATTGTTCTCACTGTTCGGATGGTTGGTCGGTTGTTCTATTTCACGTCCTTACACCATCATTATTTCTTTTAATTTTTTGATAGAAAACTGCAAAAAAAACAGAAAAACAATCAACCAAACAGCATTTACCTTTGTATTTTTCGATAATATCAATTTGATTATTTCAAATTTTTATGAAATCAAACAATTAGTTGCTGTTCAAACAATCATACATTTTTCGTTTCGTTTTATCATCGACTCATTTTTTTGTCGATTTGTTTTCTTCAAATGTAAAGACGAGAATAAAAATCATTGATTCCTTTCCGATGATTGTCAATAAATGCGCTTCCGAGATAGAGATTGATTTCGATATCAAATTCTTTTACGATCGATATATTAATGAAGAATCGAAACAATTAATTATTGATGCGTTTAGTTCCGCTCTTTTCAAAGAAAATTTTGATTAGAGCTCTCAATAATTTATTATATTATTGAATAAAATATTAATTAAGGAAAAGAAAAATTTTAATTAAAATATTTCGTTTTGTTTTGTTTTGTTTTGTTTCAAAATCTCCCCAATGCATTCATTGACATCGAAGAGAATCGAATGGAGAGGCAAAAAAGATGTTCGAATTCGAACAAAAATTTTCGAAGATGCAATTACGCAATGCAATCGCGGCTATCTTTCTCCTACACATTCAGATGAACACAAACACACAACAAAGAAAATTGGAACGAAAAAAAATTCGGAAAAAAAAAGTTTTGAATTTTATTCAGCAATGCATCATTGATTTTATATCGATTCATTTTCTCTCTCTCTCTCTCTCTCTCTCTCTCTCTCTGCAAATTTCTCTCTCCAATATTATTTTTCAGCGTTCTTTTTCCAATCTTAGTTTTGCTCTTCTTCTCACCTATCTAAACTCGACTCTATCTATCTAGAAGATTATCTACAAATTTTTTTTTGTCTTTGCGATTATAACGATGCTCTCTTAGTTTTTTGATATGTTTTTTTTTCTTCTACTGTTCGCTCCCACGAATCCTTCCGCCAAACGGATACGAATCAGTGGTGAATCAATGAAAAAATGATCAAAAAACCAGACAAAATTTTGATCTTTTCTTATCCGTTAGAATACAACAAAACAATTTAGGCTTATTCAACTACCAAGCGGTTCACACCTTGGTTCGTTGCCATTAATTGGGATGCAAAAAGAAAAATTATCATCAAAGAGAAGCTTCATGAAAAAGTTGTATCCGCCTATCTGATCAAGAACAAGTTCAACGTTCATCTCATCCAGTTTAATTAATCAATCAAAAATGTTAGATGTTCGATCAAATTCAAAAGGTAACAGTAGCAAGTAACGGCATTACTGATAATTATCATGAAGTTTTTTTTTCGAAATTTCGTGATGATGTAATAATCATATCAGGGATGAGAATGATAATCATTTTGAAGAATGATGATAATCCAAATTCGATGTTGATAAACTGCTTTTGAGGAAAGCTCTCGATTTGTAATGTTTGGATGATCTATTTATTAATCTTCACTAATAATGCTACTGGCTGTTGCTCTTCTTGTCTTCGACAAAAAGGATGAAGATGATGATAAATTTCTGAATTGAATCTCTCAAACTTGCTCCTTCTATTCCAAGCAGTCAGTTTAGAGACTAGAGTGATGATGCCGGACATCTTTATTCATCTCACATCCAGACATGGATTGGCTGTAGATTTTACAAGAATCCTTCCTATCTCATTTAATAATCCAATCGATTTTATTCGTGAAGCTATTTCCTGATTAGTTAAATCTAGTCGTTAAAAGTTTAATTCAGTTTTTTTCTTGAAGGTTATCTTCGTTCATCTCAATTGGCCATTAGAATTACTGAAGAGAATGGACGAAATTCTTGTAAATCTTCATTTTTTACATCAATTCAAATGGATAACCCTTCATTTTAATGATTCAGGAAGTTATTTGCTAGTGAAATTAAGAGAAGATGAATCGATCTTTTCCGAGAAAGAAATCTTCAAATTAATTAGAATCTTGGTTCTTCTGGTTCGGCATCTGTTTTAAACATTAAGACCTTTATTAATCCTCGACAAAGGAAGCAAAGTTATCCTCTATCACTCTAACATCATATGAGTTCTCGGATACAATCTCTTACACGATTATGGATTATGAAAATTTGAAATCACTGTCTAAAGTATCAATGATTGATTGTCAATAAGCTTTGGAAATTTTCAAACCAATCACATTTGATCGGTAGCTTGCGTTCCGATTCAAATTGAATTGATTCTAAAACAGTTCCTCTGATTATATGATTGGCATCAAATGTCGAGAATGAATTACCAGTGAAAAAAATTACAACAATATTCAATGACATATGTCGACAAGAAATCCATTCGGAAACGATTATGGAGCCTCATTTTGTTGAAATTTCTATTCCTCCAAAGAAGTATTTCCCAACTTCGAATTAATTTCAGTAATAAATTAAACACTTCAATAGGTGTTGAATGAATAGATTTGATTTTATCGACTAAAATTCAATCAAAATCAAATCGATCGGATATTAAAGTCTGTGATTGGCCCCTAGAAAAACAAAATCCAAAGGAGACGGGATCAACAGCTGAAATGTTGTCTATTACAAATTGTATTGCATAATTTCTATTGTTTTATTGATTCTGTTTTCAATCGAAATCTCCACACGAGCTAAGGAGTGCGATTGTAATAAAGGTGTTTCGCTGTCAAACAAATCAATAAAAGCAAACACAAACACTTACCTATCATTGAAAGCTTCGTAATTAAATTGATAAATCAAAGAAACATATTATGCAATCATATAGGATCGAAACCGAACATCACGAGTTGAGAAGGAAAGAAAAAACTTGGACGCGAAAAACAGAAAAAAAACACCGCAAAATTTCCATAGAAAAAGATTTCAATGATTGAACATCGAACGTTTGGATTTGGTTCCGCGATTTCGAATAGATCAAAATAAAAATAAATGGAACAAAATTGAGAAAAAAATGGCTTCCGTTTTTCTTTTTTCGACAAAAATAATTCAAATTTTTTTTCTTTCCTCTCTTCTCCGATTGACTTATTTTTCCAACCGGCAATCTGTTTTGCAAATTATCCGATTCGACAATACAGTAAAGTAGAGGAAAATTTTCTCTTAGAAAATCTATTTCTTTCTCATTTTTGTATATCGCACATCGAAAGAGAAAGTTTTGTTTTGTTGTCCATCAAATCTTCAATAACATTCAATCTATGGGTAGTAGGTGTGTGCGTGTGAATGTATGATAGCGAAAGTATATCAGCCATTATTTTGATGTTATCCTAACAGTCCTTGTGGTTGAGAAAATATTGTTCAATCAGAAATCTTCATTGGAAAATGAAGAGTCCATCAATTAATCAATATAAATCCTTGTTGAATATCCAAAAAAATGCATTGATATAAATGGCCAAATTCTAGATGAATAAGAAAGACATTGCAATCAAAGCTTAGGAGAGAAAACGAGTTATTACAGACGAGCGAAAAATTGTTTTTCAATTCGATCATTTAATAAAGAAATCACCATCACCGCCAATCACCAACCACCGACAATAATCATTTCGATTTTTAGAAAATCACCAAATCGTCTCGATTTTAGTGGAGAAAAGTTTCAAATGAATTTCTGAATCGCTTTATGTAAAAGAGATTCATATTTGTGGTTAATGATCTTGATCATCATCACCATCAACGGATCCTTTGTTGCATATCTGATGATGAGGAACAGTTTGACATATGATTTTGTGGAGTTTACCTAAGACAATGAATGAGATGATCTAAAGATGACCATTCCATAATTTTGTGGTCATCAAGCATAAAGAGAGAGAGAGAGAGAGAGAGAGAGAAGATTCAATCTAGAAGCTATTTCTGAGATTGACAATTTAAGAATGAAAAAATTTCGCTTTCGCTTGAAATTTATTTCGGTTTTTTTTCTACTTCTTAAAAAAAAAAAAAAAAAAAAAAAAAACAATCCAAAAAGATGAGTCAAACAAAGCAGTAGAAATTCAATGAGAAGATATTTCTCAGACAAAATTCAATGTGATTGATAGAGATATCCTCTTTAGAATCAAGCTATTAAACTAGAGAGAAAAACGAAATCAAAAAAGTGAAAAGAAATTCATTTCTGATTAGTTCTCACATATTCCCCCTCCCCAATCTCTTCAAACAAACAGTACTCGATGCGAAACAAATTGAGTGAAGCAATCAGAGGGGACAAGTTGTGAATGATTCCTTGTTCTCTATGATGATGTTTTTGGATTTTTGTTTTTAAATTAGCAATTTTTTCACTATAGGATGAGAAAAACAAATATCGCGATTGATTTCATAACTTTTGCACCATTGACCTAAAAGAATGTTTGTTGTTCAGTTTGTATCAGTGTTCAGAAATGCCTCCATTTTTGTTCCATCCACTATCGATCATTGTGCCTCGTTTTTTGTTGTGGTATTGATTCTGATCGAATGTAAATAGCTATCTGTCAGTACGTAGAAGAATTCCTCTTCATTCTCAGAATCTATGTCAAATCGAAACGAAGCATTCGCCAACCCACGAATTGTCTCGATTCGGTTCTTTCCTTCCGTAAGGCTAGAATTGTTTTGTATTTCCAATTGATGCTCATTAAGATGAATTATGTGATGATTTCCAAAACGTCGATCACTTAAATTCTTTTTCCAATAGAGCAGAAGATTTAGATCGCCATCAGCAATTACGGAAAGATTGAATGAATCATTTTTGCTTCGATCTCTAAGGATCGTTACGAAATGTTTGTGAATTTTAGATGCTTGAACATAACCAAACGCATCGATAACACCGATATGCTTCAGATGACAATCGTCTGGATCGATTTCGATTCGATATATGAAAGCATCAACATCATTTCTCATAGCCAACAAAGATAGATTATTCAATCGTTGAGTAATGCGATTTGGTATCGAACAAATCCATTGATTTTGGCCAAGACTGATCTCTTTGATTATGCTTCCACTTGATACATCGAATATTGTCAATCGTAATGAGCTGTAGAAATCAGTTAGATCACATTCTTCAATATTAATATCGAAATTTGAGATCATTTCATCATTATTTTTGTCAATTAAATCTTGACGATTCATTCGAAATGAGCTCGAATTTTGCTGATCCACTGAAAATTAACAAAAAAAAAACGGTTAAATCAACAGCAATCAATTCGCTTCAAGCGCTACCGTTTCTTATTGTTTGGTTTGTTTCATTTACAATCACTTCGGACCATTGCATTCGATCATCGCTCACTACGACAACATAATCGTTGGATTGTTTGCGGAACAATTGTAAATATTTAATCCAATTAGATTTGAAATTTAAATCAGTCAATCGGTGATAGTTGTTGATTTTCCAAACAGAGCCTTCTTTTTGAATTAAATTGAAATGATGCAAAATTGTGTAGAATCCATTTTTTTCAATTTTTTTAGTACTTTTTTCAATAGTTGTAGAATTTTTATTGAAATTTATAGTTCCCACACAGAATGAGATAGAAGTATCAGCACAATGACCGCTGGGAAAAAGATGTACATGTGAGGATTGTTGGAAGCGCTCATCATCATCTGTGAGAACTTTTGAAAAATCTAGAGAAAATTCTTGTAGCCAAACTTCTTCGTCAAGAATGGTCGATCTTGAAATGATCAACAATATGCTGCTAAAGCCTAAAGCATCTTGAGAACGTCTTGAACAAACGATCAACACTTGTTTTTCAGAAACGACACATATAGATGCATAACAGCTGGAGTAATTGTAATCTGAGAAAATCGAAAAGCTAATGTGAAATAGTATTTCAACATGATATTACAAATTGTTTGACAAACATAAATTTTCGAAAAACAAACCTGGAATTTCGAAAACCTTTTTCAATCTCATTTGTTTGCGTTGATCATCAATGATACCAAGCAGAACGTGGCCTTTACGATTGATCAAATAGATTCGATCGTTTTTAAATTTATCACAAACAAGATTATTGATGCTTGAAGCCATAGAAAATTGTACATAACTAAAATCGTTTTCGCCTAATTGAAACAATTGGCATCGACAATCGTCACTATTTGTCAGCGAGCTTTCTTCTTGAAGCGATAATAATGAAATTGATTCGATTCGAAACAAATCATGATCAGAACACAATCGATAGGATTCAAATTTAGAATTGATCAGATTAGCATTGACATTTAAACATTCGGTGGACATTTTTAGAGAGATTTCCAAATGGACCAGATTGTTAGAATTTGTTAGGAGTGGTGACCTGACGGGGTTAAAACTGTTGAAAGTTAGTCTGGCCCAGCGGTTCTGTAATAGCGATTTTTCGCCACTCTCCCATACCTCACTTAAATTTTGTGTTGGACAGAATGCTTTTGAGGTCTATTCGTAAAGACCGTCTCTTGTAGTTGAATTAAAAATCATAAACTTTTTTGGGCGGCAAAACAGCCAAAACCAAATCAAGCCTGATCATATCATGATTTCGATGATATCTAACGTTTTATAGCCTGGCCTGACCGAATCTCACCAAACAATAATCTCAAATCAGCCTAATAAAACAGTCCGATGATCAGCCTTAGAATTGTTGTTCAAGAATTTATTATTAAATTCACAGGCATCTCAATGTTCTCTCAGTAAACTAATTCTGCTGGTGATGTTAAGGTCTTCTCCAATAGTAATTCTTATTCACAAAAAGCTATTAGTTTAGTTGAAATTTATGAATGACCAACAGGTCCATGCTTCGCGATCTATCTTTTGATTTGATTTGTAGATGCATTACTGGAATCGAAGCAAGATTTATCATCTTGAAACACTTACAAAACTCAATTCCAACAAGCAAATTCAAACTTGCCAATGCTAATTTATATGCTTCTCAACTGATTCAAGCCTGAAACTGAACTTCCATTCCGTTAAATTGAACAGAGTTTCATGAGCAATCCGTTCCATAGAAATCAAATTTGAAGATGCGGTGAAAAAAAGTTTAGTGAAGAATCTAATGCTCTTGATGATCGAGATATAGCAGTAGTGAGCAGTTTTTTTCCAGTAGAGACCTTGATAAAGGGTTGAATTCAGATTTCAAATAGATTTCAATGGAATACCTGTTAAAACAACTATAATAACACCAAACAGAACACTTTTTCAACACCAACATGCCTTCTATTTAACCGTTCACTAACGTCGTTTGCTTTTTAGAAGGTTTGATTAACTCAAAATTTCAAATTTAAAAGCATCTTGTCTTTGCTGCTGAAAATTCAGCTTTTTATGTGGAAAAATCTCTCTGATACAAGCACTTTTGTGATTTTTTAGAGCAGATTTACGCGCAAAACTATTTTTTATTGATAAATTCGAGTAAGTAAAAAAAAATAATATTTCTGTCTGTCCGGCTTAGCGCGTTTAGGCAAGAAGACAGACAGACAGACATAGGTCAATTTTTTATACTAGGAGCAACATTTCCACTAGGAAATTTGCTCCAAATTTTGCATCGAATCTAATTTTAAAATAACTGGTAGTCATTCCTTATCATGTTATTCCTCATTTAATTAATGGAATTATGAAAATTTGTTCATAAATTCACAAAATTTGCGTAGATTATGATGATAAGATTCTGATGGAAAAAACATCAAGAAGCGACATCAGTGGAATTTTGAACATAATCGTACTGACTTTTGTGAAACATTGAATTCTGTGTCGCTGTCGCTGGCTTTTACATGAATTCAACCAATCAGAATCCAGCGCACACGCTACGTTATTCGACTCACCAAAACTCAATTGAGCCGTGTTTAAGAACCTCTGGTCTGGCCTGACCAATAATCGTGTTTAAATTGTTTTATCAATGCTTGTCAAAATAGCTGTCTTTCGATTTGACGGTTGGATTTTTGGTTGTCTCTTTATGTTAATATCGATTGTAAGGTTAACATCAGTGTGAAATAAAAAATCGTTTAAAATACGTTATCAGCACGAAAGCTGAAGTTTTGTAAAATGGAACAATTTTTTGTCAATAAAATTGGAATAACCTTGGACGAAAGCAATTATTTGGTCTGGAGAGACCTTATGTTATGCGAATTTCGAAACTGCAGAGTCGAAGATGCTATCGCTTCCGACCTCAGAGCAGTTAGAGATGTGAACAAATTGAATATGGATTCTTTAGCGATGAAAATTATCAGTTGTAATATCAGTCCTAAGAACGCTCGGCGGACCCTTGAGTGCCGATCAGCGTATCAAATGTGGACGGAAATCGGAAAAATTTATGCAAGTTCAAACGGAAGTCGTGGAGTTGGTTTGTTTCGAGAATATTTGGATTATCGAATACCAAAAGATGGTCAACTAGTGGAACATCTAACCAAAATTGCTGATATTCTCGATAAAATGTTAATGAATGATGACAATCTGTTTTCGGAAACGCATAAATGTTATCAATTTATTGGCAAACTTTCGCGAACTAAATTCCAACCTATGATTAGTTCTTTCATGGCTCTGACTGAGCAGCAAAGAACCATTTATTTGACCAGAAATTTGACCAGATCATGTCATTTTTCGATCAAAAATTGATCACGTTAAGTTGGCATCCTCCGGGATTTTTTACCTTCCTTCGTTCCATAACTGCAAAATTATCATCTTTATTTTTGTTATCTTCATTTGTATCCGTTTTTTTATGTGTTCAATAAACTTACTTAAAGCCTATCCTCAAGTAATCGTTAAGATTGTATCGGTCAAGTTGTGTTGATTGCGTGGTTAACTTCAAATCAGATAGTTTATCTCAATTGTCATGATCAGATAGACCTCCGAAGTAACCTCGCCAACAAGATATGTTATCTAATCTCGTTGAAGTGCATGATCTTCATGAAGTGAAGAAATTTCTCAATATCAATATTTCCAAGAAAGATGGAATGTTCCTATTAGACCAAGAAGATTATATTATGGAACTTGCGAAATTGTTTGGTCAAAAAGACTGTCATAAAGTGAATCAGCCATTGCCTTCTGGAATAGGAGAATTAGCGAAAATGAAGAAAGAACCTAATTGTTAGCGACCAATCCGAAATTTGTTAGGAGCTTTATTGTATATATCAAATGTGACTAGACCAGACATTGCAGCGTCTGTGTCATTGCTATCTCGTTTTGTGGAACAACCCTCAGAACTCCTCTGGAGATCCTTGTGTCAGGTGTTGCGGTACCTAATCTCGACATCTAATAGGAAATTATGTCTGGGGAAGAAATCTGATAAAATTATCGAACTTTATGTTGATTCTGATTTTGCTTCCGATGCAAGTTGTCGTAAATCTCAGTCCGGCTATATTTTAAAATTTTATGGGTCATCAGTGCTTTGGGCCAGCAAAAAGCAGGCTACGATTAGTTTGTCGAGTTCCGAAGCGGAATATATTGCGCTGGCTAGTGGAATCTCTGCCGCACTGGGAATTGTGAATCTGCTGAAAGAGATGGGGATCAACATCGACCGACCTGTGCCTGTGTTTGAAGATAACCAGCCATGTATAAGCATGGCTGAGACTGGTACCAAGGTCAAACATATTGACGTTAAATATCATTTTATTCGAGAACTTATGGAAAGAAATATTATTAAATTACATTATATATCTACACAAGATCAGATAGCAGATGCCTTGACCAAGGCGAATCCAAAAGGGCGTTTTGAATTATGGCAGAACCGTTTAGGTCTTTTGACGCCAGATCAAGGGGAAGTGTCAGGAGTGGTGACCTGACGGTGTTCAGATAATCCACCAATCAGAGATCGATGTGATCGATCTCTCATAATTGTTTGAGTCCCCGCCTACTAAGAAAACCGTTGAAGTTTTTCAATGGTATATAAGAAGGCTTTTTTATATTGGTTTCGTGGTTCATGTATTCTTGTATGTTTTTGTGAAATTTCAATAAAGATTAATTTGAAACTCATCATGATTAACAACACCTGGTGGAATGGAAATTGAATTGCACAAAAATTTTTTGGAGAGCGAAACAATCAATCGCAACGGAACTATCCGAAGTAATTGGAACGAAATGTGGATTAAATCTTTTGATTTTCTTCAATTCACTTCTTGATAAGAATAAAAATATTTTATCAAGCGCTTATTTGCAAATCGTAATATTTGCGCATATAATATTTGTCGTTTTTGTGATTTAAATTTTTTGTTATATGTAAAAAAACTCTCTTTTGAGAGAAAAAAAAGTGAGATCGCTAGGTGTGTTCTATGTTACATTTGGACCATATTTAAGATAAGTGAGGCAATAAGCTAACGAAAGAAAAGATTGGAAAATCTAAAGAAATTTAAGAGTGTTGGATATCTGGATGAGAGATTGTGTGTTGTTGTGAAGTCTGATTTTTTTTAAGCCATGTAGATTGAATATTTGTCGTTGTTCGGCTGTTGAATGTGGTCAGTTCCTGGTTCCTGGATTCCCTTCTAGATGATGAATAATTTATTAGCTTGATTCAATTGATTAGTGTCAGAATTTGTTCCATTCATATTTTGCATTTGTATCGATTCTCTATGCTCTTGAAGCTTGTGCTTCAATCGAACATCGAACAATTCCACCCAAAGAGTGGTGAAAAAATTAAACAATGTCTTCGATTGGTTCTTCTTCGTTCGTTTCGAGCTAAATTTAGTATCGATTTTTTCCTTATGTCTATGGATCAAGAGAAAATTTAAGGATAAGTTATAGATTGAATTTTTTAGGTAAAAAAAAAGAGCCAACTGACATCAAATCAGCCATTGTTACAATCTTCGATGATTGAATCTCGTTCTGAGAGTTTTTCTCATCGTTCTGTTTCGGTTTGAATTCTCTATCGAATTCTATGTAGAAGTGCTCTTCACCGTTGATGAAGAAATGCTCCAAATCATACGCTTCGATCAGATCGCGGACCGCTTGTTTGTCTAGAAATTTTTGTATCCCATCATGATTGAAGCGATTGAGATGATGTTCTCGTTCCCAGAGATGTGTTTGGATTTTGAATTTATTCCGATAGAATTCTGTCGGTGATGGTGAGTGATTTCTTTCATGAAGTTTTTGCACCAAAAAAGATTCTTGTGCATTGAATAATGTCGAAGTTGTCGATGTTCGAGCGGTGTTCATTGTTCTACGCTATGATTCGATTTAAATCAATCGTTCATTCTCGAATCTCTCTCGATCATAAACCAACAATCCAATCGAATCGATTCTACTAATTCGATTTGTTAATGATCTTGACCTTGTAGAGAATATCAAAGGCATAAAAAGGAACCTAATCAAATTGGATCAAATTCAATCTTCAAAGTAATCAATCAATCAATCGTAATCGTTTAGAGATTCGATTTTTTATCAATAAAGTAACAAGATTCGATCAAGATAAAAAAAAATCGACTTCATTCTATACAGCCACAGATTATAGATTCATTGCAGAGAATTGATCTGAATGAAGAAAATCAAAGCGAATCGATTTGTTTCAATCGTTTCGATATTAATATCGCAAACAATTTTGGTGACCTTCGCACAATTCAGTGATTTTTGTCAACAAAATGCCTTGACAACCATTTTTCAATTCGATAATTCCATCTATTTCCATCATCTCAATTGGTTTTGGCGTTGGAATTATCGATTGAACCAAAAAAAACCAATTAAAGATGATCGTTTACCTATTCTATTCTACGGTGGTCTATCTTCATCACTGACAGCGTTCGATTTTGCATCTAAATTTATTCGAACCGGTTTCACAGGATTTCTTATACCAGAAAAAATTGGCAATTTCGAAAACGGAGATTTCCTTTTGGCTGCAAGAAATTTCGATGGGGTCATTTTTGGCCAAAAAAATTCCTCAAACGGACATTACTATGTCTATTATCCTAGGATCTGGGATCGATCATCGATCAGTGCGAAAGAGAATCCATTCTTTCACGAACTGAAAACATTGATTTCGATCGATAATTCCACCAACACTGTTCGTACGCTTCATTACGATCGCAAACACCGAGAACTTTATGTTGCGTTTGAATACAAGCTAATGAGACAAAGCTCGATCGTTAGCTATGATCTTACTTTACGAAACATTCAACGAATGGAGAAGGAGAAAAAAATCTACTTCAGCAGATTCATAACCGAAGTCGTTGGATTCTGGGACGATCAATTTTATCACGAGCACAACACAACGATGATGATCTATGGTAAAAATTCCATCTCTATTTTGAAAGAAGATCATAACGTTGAGGTAATTGATTGTTCTCGATCCATAAAACCTAAAAATTTCTCAATAACCTTTTCTTTTCTAATTCCTTCTGGGCTTCCGGTTTTTAAAGTTAACAGAAAAAATCAAACCGCTGGGAAAGATTCAAACACTTCTTGGTTGCTTCTCGAATAGACAATCTAAATTGTTTCAATTGAAACAAGCTCGAATAACATCCTTGATGCTTGATGACAGAGAGGTAGATGCGAAACAAATGAACGACTACATCAGAATCATTAATGTTTGGTTTGCGATCATCAATTTTAGTTTGATTTGTGCCGCGATCACAATCAAATTGATTCGAAATCGTTTCAAATCAACCGAATAAAAGCCACAAGTCTTTCTTTGAATTTTTTTTTTCCAAATTTTCATTCTCGTTCAATTGTTGTTAGATCAATAAGCCTCTATGGTGTGTTAATCATTCCGATTCGATTTTTGATAATTTGAAGAAGATTTATTAGCAATCTATGACTAATTTTGATTCATTATGCATAATAATTAAGCTTTTTTGGATTTTTTTTCTTCTTTCTCTACTTGATTGCTGTACTACATTGATTTTTTCATTATTCTCTAAATATTGGCATCATTTTGAATAAATTCGGCCTTCTCGCTTGTTCCAACAGCGTATTGTCTATGCAGATGACTCAGGACTAGTTGCGAAAAAGATTCCATCAGCAAATATTCAAAGAGATTGGAATTCTTCTAGGGAATCTTTTTTTTATGCTAAACATTCGTCATTTTGAATCGAGACATCACACCACACACACTCACATGCAGACAACATCAAGAACGAGATCAGCTATCGCAACAAAAGTTTCGAATAGAAAACTGTGAAATCCATTCCAGACAAATCCTCCCCCTCTTCATCGAATTCGAAAGATTTTGTTTTTTTTTTTTTTTTTGATTATATTTTGATAATTTTTATCGAAATGGAGAGAGAGAGAGAGAGAGAGAGAGAGCAAGAGAGAAGGGTAAGGGGAGGGAACTTAGGTGGGCGAAATTGTTAGCCCCAGACTAGATTAAGACTTTTCTTCTCTCTCCTTTTATCGATTCGATTTCGAACGCAAAAAAGAAACGTTCAAAAAGAGAAACTATTTTTTTTTGATCAGAGAAAGAATTGAGACGACAGTATATAAATTCGCTTCTTTTCCAACAATTCTCTTCCCATCTCCGATCAAGGCAGAGATCCAGAGTGTCGCTGGGACAGTTTTTTTTTTTTCTGAAATTTTTCGAGATTTTTTTTTTCCTCTTTCCTCTTTTTCGGTCTCTTTATTGGAATGGAAGTAGATTCTATTGACAATACTGAAGTATATAAGGAATTCATCCGATATGATGAAATTTTGAGACAAATTAATATATCCAATGATTTGTGCCCAAAAGAAATCCATTTACAACTAGAGAAAATTTTCTCGCTAAGAAAGCGCTATATAAATTTCGTGTTACGATATCAAAAAATTATCGAGCTGAATTCGCCGATCTCTTTCATGATCGATAAACTTTCGGCATCCATTAACGAAGTGGAAAAAATCGCCAGCAATCAATTATTGAACACAGGTATTTAAATTTTTCTGATTAAAATGATGATGGTTCTTAATTTTTTAGTAATTCAGATCAAAAAAGATCCCAATCACCGGCATTTTCTACACCTGAGCCTCTAAAAACTGACTCAAATCTTGGGTCATCATTGTCATTGTTATCTTCTTTACCTTCATCATTGTCATCATCATCATCATCTTTATCATCTTTGGCTAAAAAAGCAGATTCGGCGATAACCACCGTTATTACTGATAAAGTTAAACATGTTAAAGATAAGTTTATGATTGAGTTCGAGGCTCAAATTGATGATGAAGATTCAACCATAGAATATGACGAAGATGAAACTAAATTCGAGATAATAAAATCCAAAAAAATTTTGTGGCAGCAAGAAATTGACAGAATTTTGAGAAAAAATAATTCTCGAGTTTTAGTCAGGAAAATGTCTACTTTTGCTCAGAACTTTGCTTACGAAACTTCTTTTGAGCGGCACCAAAAAATCGATTTCGTTCTTGGTCGGATCGTAAGCAAATATTCCGAATATATAAATATTATGATGCCCATGATAATCCAAGTCGCTGACGCTTTGCGAATTGAAAATAAGCAAGAAGTGATTGCAAATTGGGCAAAAATAAAAATAATCAACGGTCTTGAACATGACAATGCAACTTTTCGTTCACGGAAAGGAAGTTTAATAGAGTCTGAATTCTCAATGACTATGAAATTCGTTCGAAGTAGTCTGGCAGCAGAAGAGTCAAAATCAATTCGAGATTTCTATGGAACATTTATTTTAATTTCTGAGATGTACAAAAAGAGAATGGTAGATCATATTTATTTGAATGAGATAAAAAAATTCATCTTTACTCGGACCACTTGTAATGAAGTTTATATGAATTGTTTCGTCAGTTTTTTTATGCTTATCGGATACAATTTCTATATCAACTTCCGTCATATACATACCGAAAAACAGTATGATGAGATGCGTTCATTTTATGAAGAAATTTATGAAAAATTGAGCTCGATTATTTTGGAACGACGAGTGGACTATAGTGACAGTTTGAAACAAAAGTAAGTGTTTATTAGAAAGGTTCATTCTTTATTTAAATTCCGTTTAAATTTTACAGGATACTTAAAGTGATAAATAAAATGGAAAATTCTTGGTATTATAAACCCAAACACTTGATATATTTTGGTACAAAGCAGAAAATTAAATATCCTTAGAGATATGTTCATTTTCAACTTTGAACGATTTCGACTGCTTTATTTTATCCACACGAAACTGAGGCCTAGTTTAAGACACTCTTGAAAATTTTGAAGTAGAGAGCGTTTTTTCTACACAAGCCTTCAACCAAGTCAACCCAAAACCTATTATTCAAAGTAGCTCAGAGGTTCTTAAACACGGCTCAATTGAGTTTTGGTGAGTCGAATAACGTAGCGTGTGCGCTGGATTCTGATTGGTTGAATTCATGTAAAAGCCAGCGACAGCGCCACAGAATTCAATGTTTCACAAAAGTCAGTACGATTATGTTCAAAATTCCACTGATGTCGCTTCTTGATGTTTTTTCCATCAGAATCTTATCATCATAATCTACGCAAATTTTGTGAATTTATGAACAAATTTTCATAATTCCATTAATTAAATGAGGAATAACATGATAAGGAATGACTACCAGTTATTTTAAAATTAGATTCGATGCAAAATTTGGAGCAAATTTCCTAGTGGAAATGTTGCTCCTAGTATAAAAAATTGACCTATGTCTGTCTGTCTGTCTTCTTGCCTAAACGCGCTAAGCCGGACAGACAGAAATATTATTTTTTTTTACTTACTCGAATTTATCAATAAAAAATAGTTTTGCGCGTAAATCTGCTCTAAAAAATCACAAAAGTGCTTGTATCAGAGAGATTTTTCCACATAAAAAGCTGAATTTTCAGCAGCAAAGACAAGATGCTTTTAAATTTGAAATTTTGAGTTAATCAAACCTTCTAAAAAGCAAACGACGTTAGTGAACGGTTAAATAGAAGGCATGTTGGTGTTGAAAAAGTGTTCTGTTTGGTGTTATTATAGTTGTTTTAACAGGTATTCCATTGAAATCTATTTGAAATCTGAATTCAACCCTTTATCAAGGTCTCTACTGGAAAAAAACTGCTCACTACTGCTATATCTCGATCATCAAGAGCATTAGATTCTTCACTAAACTTTTTTTCACCGCATCTTCAAATTTGATTTCTATGGAACGGATTGCTCATGAAACTCTGTTCAATTTAACGGAATGGAAGTTCAGTTTCAGGCTTGAATCAGTTGAGAAGCATATAAATTAGCATTGGCAAGTTTGAATTTGCTTGTTGGAATTGAGTTTTGTAAGTGTTTCAAGATGATAAATCTTGCTTCGATTCCAGTAATGCATCTACAAATCAAATCAAAAGATAGATCGCGAAGCATGGACCTGTTGGTCATTCATAAATTTCAACTAAACTAATAGCTTTTTGTGAATAAGAATTACTATTGGAGAAGACCTTAACATCACCAGCAGAATTAGTTTACTGAGAGAACATTGAGATGCCTGTGAATTTAATAATAAATTCTTGAACAACAATTCTAAGGCTGATCATCGGACTGTTTTATTAGGCTGATTTGAGATTATTGTTTGGTGAGATTCGGTCAGGCCAGGCTATAAAACGTTAGATATCATCGAAATCATGATATGATCAGGCTTGATTTGGTTTTGGCTGTTTTGCCGCCCAAAAAAGTTTATGATTTTTAATTCAACTACAAGAGACGGTCTTTACGAATAGACCTCAAAAGCATTCTGTCCAACACAAAATTTAAGTGAGGTATGGGAGAGTGGCGAAAAATCGCTATTACAGAACCGCTGAAGTAGCTCTATCGAACGATGATTTATTTTTTTCATTAAATTAGTTGATATTATTTGGCTATAATTAAAAAGTGCTAGTATTAAATCAAAATTATCATATATGCAACAGCTGCTAATGCGTTGATTTTGAAACTTCTCGCAGTTTTTTTGCATCAAGAATCTGTTCATATTCAGGCGGCAATTCGTACGGGGGCGGACAATCATCATAAGACTTAATTGAAGTCTTCGTTGATGTATATGATGGGTGTGGCGATTGCACATTTATTTCTGAAATCGCATTGACGATTGAAGGTGGTGAAAATGCCAAAGATGATTGGCAAACGATAGATGCTCGTATGGAATTATAAATTGTGAAGCATAGAATACAAAGAAAAACTATCAAGATAATCATCCATAGAAGAGCAGCTTTACAACCATAATGATACAGAATGAATGCAATTATGATCAAAATAAGCAATGAGATTAATGTTTCTTTTAGCAAACAGCTAACAGTTGAGAACATTCTTGGTACAAAACTGTGCTGAATAATTCGATGATTGGTTCGGGGATGTTCGCTAACAATATCCATTTCGATCGATGTCTATTGATGTTGTGATGATATTCTGGATGCATTTGAGCCACAAAGCCTAACTTTTCAAAATGTAGATCAATTGCGATTTCTGATTGTTCTGTATTAGAATTGAGCAAATAAGCTGATGATGTAATTAAACAAATAACATCAAATTGGATTTTTTATGTCATTCATCGATTTGATTTATCATTAAAATTTGATGACACCGTTTTCTTAATCAATTTTTCAACAGAAAGTTCTGCATATTTCGGAGGTGATTCATACGGCGGTGGTCTATCGGTTTGTCTTAAACGTTCCATACGACAATCGTAGCATTCGATTTGATCATCACCTTCATCTACATCATCAGTATGATTGATTATTACATCACCTCCATTGATCACGAATGGTAAATCGAGCTCTTGTTGAATGGATAATCTAGTGATATCAATCGTATGTCGACGATGATGCTGCATCGAAGCAATTCTTGAAGCTGATTGTTCATTTTGTTGCTGATAACTATTTATTCTATTCTGCTCGATGGATGCTTGTGCCGATGAAGCATTTGATGATGTAAATGATTGTTCAGTAGATTCACTTGAATAGAATTTCCGATACAGATAGAATAAAATGATGGTATATATTACAAAAAAGAACGTCACCGTAAAAATTATGATGAAGGTGATGTTTAAAGCAGCGATCGAAATGCGATAGTTTATTAAAAATATAAGCAAACAGATCACACTTATAGAAGCGATCAAGATTGGAACAAATCTATATGCAAACGTTATCATATATTCAATGCAAGATTTCTCCTCAGATTCTTCCAACGTTCTGTTAATTCTCAAACTATTCTCGTTCGAAAAATTCGTTTGGCTTCCAGATTCTGGTCCATTATTGGAAACCGTAAAGTTAAGCCTAGATCGATTTTGTTGGCTGTTTCGATGTCTACAGCGTACCACCAAAGGTGCAGCAGTTAATGATGATTGAAAAGCTCTCGAGGAAAATTGTTGTCGACGATTTCGTCTTGGTGATGCTAATTGGTGTCGTATGAATGAATCATTGATCGAAACCAATAATGGGAATCGAATTCTTCGTTGGCGAAACGGCATCGAAACAGTTTGTTGTTCATTCATTATATTAAATCAATCATATCAAAGATGATTGTCTTGATTGTCCCTAATCTCTATGATTAGCAAATCTGCGACAAAACAATACCGATAACATAACATTCTTACAAACAAAGAAATTGTCAAAATGAATCGAATAGGTTTGGACCAAACGATAATGTATTCTATGTTTGTGATCCACTGACGACAGCAACGACAACCCTTCATAATAATCTAATGTCTTTAACTTTCTTAAACAAATTTGTTCAATTTTGAAGCTAAAATTGCTTTAGAATCATAGCGCATTAAGATTATAACCAATGGATACCTTTTATATCTCTTGAAAGAGTAATTTCTCTCTACAATGATATAGATTTGAGAAAAATCTCAATAAATTACAAATAGATTTGCTTTTATTTTTGTTACAAATCGATAATTTCAAATTTCAACCTAAGATTCAATTAAATTCGAAAAAAAGGAAAACGAAAAAATAGGATTAAAAATCAAACCGGAAAAATTTAAAAATTTTCCAGTTTGCATTCGTTTCCAGATGCTTTGATCTTTATCTATCTATCAAAATCGTAATAAAAAATCATAGAAAAGTTTTTGTATGCCCGTTTTCTGTTGAAAAAAATTCGTAGGAATTCGATTTAGTTCTTTCTCTCTCTCTCTCTCTCTCTCTCTCTCTCTCTCTGTCTTAGTTTTGGGGAATAAATTTTTCTCTGCAATAACTTAAGTTCGTTGACTAGATCATTTTAAGGAACGTTTATGGTCCTCAATCATCGATCGGTGTTACGTCGAAGAGGTTCTCGATGAGGATCATTAACCTTAATGATCGATCGTAATTATTTCCAGGCAGCATTCAAGGATTTTTTTGCAGCCAAATATTTAGCTAGATAAGACATTATGATCAATAATGAAAGAACGGCTGAGATTAATAGATGATCAAAATCGTCTTTGAGAATATCGAATGTTTTGGATGGTGCGACTCGAGTGAAGAATATATCTTTTTCATTGAACAAAAACTAATTATTGAACTGAATTATCAATTTACATTGAATTTGACAAACCTATTCCATAGGCACAGATCAAAGAAGTTGATTCTAGAGTGGCTGGTGAGCTCACAATACCTCGAATAGAGAAAACCGATTGATTATAGTTTATAATAGTTTCCGATGGTATTGGCAATTCAGGAACGTATGGTATCAATCCTTCTTCTGCGTGCTCCTGAGTCGGATGAATCGGTCGTCTGGGATCCAAAAAGGCACGAGGAAGTTCCAAAATTCCTCCCGTTGGTAATGATACTATGATTGATGAAATTCGGTTTAAAATATTGTAGAAATGAAAATATTTAAAGGAATTTTACTTAGTAAATGTTTGCTAGTTATCCCCTTGGAGGTTTCCGTGTCAGTCATAATTCCGATCCCAGTCGGAAATATGAATGTTTTATGCTCAACGATCGGGACTGTCATCAGATTTCGACCAAGTGAAGAGAATGCAGTTGAATTGATTTGATTGTATCCATCATACAAATCAATCGAGGCGATCTCATTACGTCGCATTTTTTCATTAAAATAAGAATACTGTTGGTAGAGATTTAAAAAAATGTCAATAAATTCATAAGAATGCAATAACGTACAATAATGGAATTTTCCGAATGAACAATCTGGCTAGGTCCTCGAGCTCTTCGATGAACTACAGAATGTACAATCGTTCCTGTTATCGTATCAATCAAAAACATAGTCACCGAAGCTATGGAGAAGATTTAATAGTAAATTACTTTGATGATATACTACTAAAGTGAAAAATACGCACATTTCTCTTGTAAATCTAAATGCTCACATAGCACAGCAACAAGGTTTGGATTCAGATATTTATAGAGAACATTACGATCGCCTAGAACACGACCTTGTGAATGAACGTTTTCGTGAGGACGTTTGAAAACAGCTTTAACCGAGACTAGTTTGTTTTCAAAAGGTAATTGATAGCTCCAAATTTTTGTAGCTTTCAATTGAAATCTTTTGCTTTCATTAGTATCATCAGCATTAGATGACTGGATAGGTTTGAAGTTGAAACCAGTCAGAAATGCTGATGATTGGTTAATGATCATCATGAAATGAGTATCTGAAACTTTTTCGAATGATAATTTGATTTCGTTGTTGTCTGGATACAGCCAAGCATCACTATTTGAGTCCAAAAGAAGGAGTGGACGTCGAAATTCTGAATCTTGGATTGTTTGTAAAAGCATCGCTTGTACGATTTTGAACGGGAGCCATCGAGAATCTAGAACTTTTCCAGTGACTGGATTGAATGAATACAAAAAAGTTCGAGACGAGTTTGAATTCAATATTGTACAAATCGCTGAATGAGGGTAATGGGCATTTGTTCTTTGGATCCAAATCGGAAATTGAATACGATCACTATAATGAGTGAAAAATCAGAATAAGTAATCAGTATCATCATAGAGATCATGTTCGAACCTCTCTATGCTTAAATTAGGTTCATGTCTAGACCAAACAATTTTTCCACTAAAAGTTTCCATAGCGAAAATTTTACCAGTTTTTGTTCGAGAAATTATTATCTTATGGAGACCAAAATAATCTCTAACAAGCACTTCACTATCATCCTCATCGATTGCTTCAACAAACTTGCCATCATCCAGAGCCGTTGATTCTTCTTGATCCAAAACAATCGACGATGATGATTGTTCATCATCAAGCAGCTCATGCGAATCTTTAAAATTTTTCCGTAAATTTAAACGATTAAAACTATGTAGAAGCCAATTTTGTGATTGCGAACAAAAACCAATCAATTGTATTAGCTGTGATTTGATCCTATGGACAAACATCGCAACGACATTGTTCGTTTTCTTATCGAACTCATATTCTTCTTCGAGATTTGCATCGGTCTGGGATAATGGCAGATCCAACATGATCAAATTGTTAATCTCAGACAACGCTTCTTCGCGAGCCCAATTTATTTTACCCATCAGATTCGTCACTACGATTGTACCATCGATTGTCGTCAATAGTAATTTATATGTGAAACGATATTGATCACGACCAGTACGAGTATTATATATCAAAGTTCGTATCGGTAAAATTTCAAATCGATCTATGGTCCATCGATCATCTAAACGTTTCACAAGTTTCCCATTCGAATTGATTGGCGCGATCGATGTTTTTGAGCCAAATTCTAACAGAATGGATTTCGATGAGATTGAGGTGATCTCTGCCCATGAGTTTAGATGAAAAATTGCCAATTTGATTGCGAAAACTTTTTGTTGATGTTTACCATCTGCTTGATCTTCATATGGGATCGATTGTGGCTTAGTGAACATCACAGCCATCCCGAAATTAAAATTATCTTTTTGATCTAAATGAAATTCGTTCGATTCTTGTTCTGACGAGATCAACGGAATTATAGTTGCTCGCGAAGCGAATGGAAAAATTTTGACTAACTGAATGGAAGATCCACCCCCTTCGACTTCGACAATTTTGAATATAATCACACCTTGTTCACCGCCTAATTCTAGAGCGAAATATAATGGAGATTGTTGATATTTTTTCGACTCAGAAATGGTGATTGTTTTATCCAGAGAGGACAATTCAGGCAGAGTTTGAAGTTTAATCGATACGATTGAGTTCAATTCGGTATTCAAACCGAAAGTAGACAATGGGATTCGTTTGAATAGAGGATTGCGATCATTCAAATCGAAAAGTTGAAATTCATGATCTTTTTGATCTACACACAGCAAATAACGATAGGTTATCAAATGGCACGAGCTTTGTTCGAGCCATTTTCCACCAGTGAATTTGAGAATCGATTGAAATTTTCTTGTTTTGAAATGATATTGTAAGAATTCTATTAAATAGGTAGTACTTGAGATCTTTGCCACCAATAGCATTGGTTCTGATTGTCTTATCACTTCAAAGAGTAGCTCTTGATTGCTTGATGAGATCGTAAGAGTAAAATTCAGACAATGATTGCAAGAGATTAATCAAAATGTACCTTATAGAAATTTCTTTAAGAAATTCATTCGGAAGTGAATGTTCTGAGATTAGCACTCCTTGTGTGCGCCAACACCTTATCCATCTACCATTTCCGTTAATTGATAGTATTGGGCATTGAAAACTAGATGATTTTGGCCAAGATGATATGAAATTAATTGGTCCCTCACTGAAAATATGTCGCCAATTGATGGAACCGTTTCGAAGATAGAGGCCAGCTAAAACTCCGCTATGAGTAGAAGTGATCAATAATTGATGATCTTGCCATATATCTGAATTTTGAAAGAATAAAAAGTTAGTGGAATTTCCTCGGCATTAAAATATAGAACTCTACCTGAAGCTCGAAGAACTTGATGGACACGACCAATAAATTGTTGACGCCAATCGAATTTACCGATTTGATCTTCATAAAGACAATTGATTAAATTATGGAATAAGTTAATCAACAACAATTGTATAAGAATCTCATTGTAGAGCTTCATTTTTATCTTAAACAGATTATGAATGTTTTTTGAAATTTTACTGATCGGATTCGATGGATCAGATGATGTAAGATGCTTGTTTTTGAGAGGAAAAAAATCAAATCTATCTCAATCCGATCATTGGCTTAGACATAGATTGTGTCTTCTGGATGTTAATTTAATCTATAAAAGCAATCTATTTGGTAGGATCATTGGAAATGGAATTGGAATCATTGGAAAAAAAACTTTAAAATTAAAAACAAATTATGCGTCAATCTAAATGTTCCTCGCCGACTATTAAATGTGTTTCGATGGAATCGATTTTTTCAATACTTACAGAATCGTTTGGATTTCGAAATTTTTTCCGCAAAATAATAGATGGCAGATTTATAACCGCCAGGTGATAAAATCAAATTGGAGTTAGAGCGCGAAATAATTCCTTAATTAAATTCAATAATCATTCGAATTATGAGTTGATTCCATTTCTTAAAATTGAAAACGCAATTTTTGAATCATTTCGTCTTTGTAGTTTGATTACGTTTTGCAAGCTATGATTCTATTCCGAATACATAGATTGGAAATTCTGTTGGAAATTAAATCTTTGCAATCCATCTTCAAGTCCATTCGCTGATTAATGGATTCCTCGGATACAGCGCGATTGAAATTCTTTCTTTCGTTTCAGAATTTCTCTTGCGTTCACGGTCCACTCGGTATTATAAATTCTTCTCTTTTTTAAACTATTTCTGACTTGCTCCCATTCTATTCAACCAAAAAGGTGAGGACGACAATATTGAACAGTAGAGATTATTTCATATTTATCGATTTGTCATCTTTGTAAATGATCATAAAATTTATGGGCTATCGTTTGTCATCATCTGGTTTTGTGATAATTTGAGATTATTATTCCTACCGTAAATCTGGTAAGATCATCATCATCATCATCGTTTCGAATGATTGTGTCGATCTATTCTATCTCGAATGACAAAAGTGACCAGATTGTCTTGAAATTAGTTTAACTTGATCACCATCATCATAATCATGAATGTCTCTAGACTGATGCTGAGATAGAAAATGAAGCTCTCGCACAAACCCCAACGATTGTGAAACGAGAGAATCGGTTCGAACTGAATCAAAATGATAATGGAATCACTTATTGAATGTGAAATTACACAATGGCTTCAATCGAATCGAAGATAAGTGTCTTCTATGGTGCTATCAAACAGATCACAAACATTCAGTGCAATAATTTCTCTTCACCACACCATTACTTGATGATGCTTAAGACTAGAATGAACAAAAATGAATTTATTCATCTCACGAATCGTAATCATCTCCATCTTCATCAGCCTTATTGATTGTGGTCGTTTCGAAATCATTGGATTCTACTACATTCAGAAGTATTTTTGTTTCAAATCATTACGTTCTCCATAGAGCTCGATGGAATAATCTTGATTCTCTAGAATCATTATCGAACCACAATTGTCCGAGGGATTCGATCGATTGGCTGTATTAAAAATAAGACTTCTGTTTCGTTTGAGATTACTCCGATTGAAAATGCACACACACGTTCACACCAATAAATGATCCTATTTTTTCTAATGCTACAATTTGATTGTATTTTTTTGCTATATTCAAATCTTTTTTTTTTGTTTTTATTTTTTGCCTTGTCAATCTATTCCTTGTTGTTTTACGCTCGAATTTCTTCGCATTATTTTTTATCTTTAAAATTCTTTTTCTCAGTTCTGTCTACGATGTCATCCGATACTGATGTTGGTGCTCATCGTTGGGGCTATTCTTTCAATCTATTTTTTTTTATTCAAAATCGAACGCTCATTTCACTGTTTTGCTTTATATTTCGATCTCAAAAAGGTATAGCGATAGATTGAATAGCTCCTAGATAGAACTATGATGCTTGAGAATGTCACATCAAATCGAATCAAAACGAAATTCAACAATAAACCCTCAAGATGAGGATGGAAGATTAACTATTTCTCTTTGATATATTACTATTCATTGATTTTTTAAGGCTCTTCACTTTTTTCGATAATTTTTTGATTAGTTACAACAAAAAATGATTGCTTTGAGAGCTAAATGTTGAATTGAAGAAATGAAATAAAATCAAGTATCCATAACGAATGTGATGTTGATGACCATCATCGAGAGAACAAGAATGAAAACGAAATCAAAATTTTAAAATAGTAATAGAAGAAACTGTTCGAATTGAAGACTTGAAATGAGAAGACCATTTATCGGGAAGGGGGTAAAGAGAAAGACTTATATCAATGAATACAATCACTTGAAAATATTTTTTTCACTAATTCCAATCGATTCGATTTCAGCTTTCTCCCCATACAATCATCATAGATCCTCTCTGAAAAAAAGATTCTATTCGGATCAGTTTACAAAGGGAAAAAAATTCATTCGCTGATTAATTTCGATTCGGTAACAAATCCAATAGGTGTTACGAGGGGGAGTCTCTCTGTTGCTCTCTCTTATCGATGCAACACTCTTGACGTGAAGTGAAGACTAGCGAAAAAAGTCGATTTAGGTCCTTCTCTCTCTCTCTCTCTCTCTCTCTCTCTCTCTCTCTCTCTCTCTCTCTCTATCACTACCTTTATTGAATTTTGAATTTTTTCCAAATCTATTCATTGCCTATAATCTTTTCTTTTCAGCATATACAAATATAATTGATGACATTTTATCTTTCATTCGACACACACACAAATTTACAAGCTTGAACGAGCTTGATTTTTTCGCAAACAAAAAAAAAACGTAAAATTCGCCTCCCTTTTTCGTTGAGATTTTCATAATCTTCATGTATCAATTGTTGATCAATAGATCATAGAATAGAAGATAAGAATAATGACAAAAAATTTCACGAATGAAAAAAAAGTTACCTAGCTCAATAGTGACAAGATAGGTTGATGGTTTGTAAAAAAAAAGCAAGTGAAACGTTCGATGATTTCAGCAAGCTGCTACCGTTTTGAGCTTTTTGTTTGTTGCTCTATTGACCTCTCTCCATCTCCTTCTCACCTTTCACCTACCTTGTTTTTTTTCAAATTTTTGCTTCTGTATGTTACGATTTCTAGCTAGAAATAATAAACGGAAGGCCTGAAAATCTCCAAACAATTCAACAATCAAACGAGATTCGAACCAGATCTAATCGCTCTTCTCTTTGGTTTGCAGATTAGCTCCGATTTGTCTTGCCATTTCGGATGATTTGATTGGTGAATGATTCGATCTCAATACTTAGGTTTCCTTAGGTTTCGTTTGTATGTTTTTTTTGCGCAAAATTTCTTACAAAAATGTTAAGATTTTCTCTCTAGCTCACTCACTCACTTAACATCAATGATCTAGAAAATTAGATTTTCAACCCAAAAGAGAATAGAATAGAAGGAAAAGGGGGAAAAAAGGTAGTCGATTCGGTATTGTTAAATTATTATACGGACAATTTACTATCGAAAAAGATTTGGTTCAATCAGTGAGCGATTCGATTCAAATTCATTAGCATAATCTTATCCTAATTAGAAATGGTAAAGATTTGTCTAAAGAAATGCATCACTTGAAGATTTTTTTTTTTCTCATTCATTGCATTCAAATTTTTTTCAATAAGATTTCAAGGATCTGGAACCAAATCGAATCATTTTTTTTCTTTGCAGCGAATATCGATCCAATTATTGTACGGGGTCCAATTATCGATCGTTACGAATCGATATATTCTCTCTCTCTCTCTCTCTCTCTCTTCTCCTAGGGTTCGGTTTTTTTCTCACTCAATCTCAATTTTGGGTTGAATCAAATTTTTAAGAAATTTGTCGACATTTGTATAATATTTTCCGATGCTCTCACCTCAATCTTTCACCTTTGTGCGCTCGGAATCCATTATGTTTGTTTATTGTCATCAACGGTATCGCATTTATTGTCGATAGTAATTGTTTGTTGGCATTGCTTTCAATAATTATCGCTAATATTAGATTGGTTCTTTCTCTCTCTCTCTCTCTCTCTCTCTCTCTCTTCTCGAATCTTTTCTCAGGCCTAAGTCAAACCCATAATAATGCAAGGAAGAATCTGTTCCGTTTCAGTTTGTTTCAGTAACTTGATTCAAAACGTGATTTCAAAATCAAGCTCTAAAGCGATCCAAAGAGATCGATGACAGCCTAACTAGATTTCATCTAGATTTATGTATCTGAATGGTCTCGAAATCAAAGAAAGAGAAAGCAAATGAAGAAATGAATGAATCATTGTAACAATCGACTGTAAATGTGTCGAGTGTTTGACTCTGGTAACCAATTCAAGTGGTCAAGTAAATTTTATTTTCTCTCTCTCTCTCTCTCTCTCTCTCTCTCTCTCTCTCTCTCTCTATCTGGTTCTATTCTATGGTTTTTTTTCATCTACACAATCTCTTAGAAGCAAAAAGGCAACAAATCAATTGTCGGATCTCACCAATCATTTTTGATAATGATCGGCATTCTTTTTATTATTATTATTATTATTATTATTTTGCGCTTCCAATTTCTTCATCTTTCATCATCTGGTTGAATGGAGAAACAAAAAAAAAAAGAATAACAATTTGCTATTTTAGAAAATCAAAAAAAAAAAAAAAAATAAAGCAAAAAAATTTGTCCCCTCTCCTTCTCTCTGACACCAAGATCATCATCGCTGGGTTTGTTAACAGTTTTGCTGTTCCGTTCCGCGAGCTATTCTAATCAGAAGTTTGGAGAACGAAAAAAAAAAACAACACCCAACATTATTTCACTTGAGAACCTTCCGATTTTAGATACTAATCTCAATAGTTTTAATTGACAATCCATCTAGTGAATTGAATTGAAGAATCTAAGAAAACACAAACACACAGAGTGACAGAGACCTAAATGTGGACCAGATTTCTTTCCACCATTCGAATGGAATCAATCAAGGCGAACATCTACGCTAGCTGATGATGATATTGACACCAATAATTGTTTAGGTTTCGTTTGTGCTTTGTCGATATCGATACTAAATCTCTTCAAAAATCCATATGTGTGAAATTTTCACTCCATATTTTTCGCTCTCTCTCTCTCTTCATCTCAGTTTGAAAGCAAAAAAAAAAAAAAAGTCATCTCGGATTCTAGATGTGAAAAAGAAAGTGACATTTAGAAGTATATAGCTGTTCTGATCGGTTTAGTTGAAACTCTTTCCGAACGATAGTCATCATAATCTTTAAAAATTGAAAAAAATAAAATAAAATAAATAATCCGATCAAACTTTTTTGTTTTGTTTATTTAAAATCAAAGAGATCAGTCGATTTTTATTCTACAAATCGATCCAGATTTGAAATCCAGATGCTTTAAAACATTAATAATGATACTATTTTAATTATTATCAATCCTATATCGATGACAATAAGAGGGAACAAGATAGACTCTTTTAGGGGAAGTGAAGGGAGTAGTGTGAAAATGAAGCGAAAAAATATTGTTTGTTTCACTAGAATACGTGATCGGAACGAGAACGAAAACGATCAAAGAAAATCAACCGAAAAGAAAAACATTGAGAATTGCACTAATTTATCATTATTGTTTCGTTCGTAACAAATCTCGGCCAATGAAAGCTAGAGAAACGGAAACAAATTACAAAGACAAAAATGAATGATGATGGGAGAGAAAAAAATCAATGATCCATGACAATCCAACGTTGATGATGGTGTGATGATGATGATGATGATGATGGTGACGATCTGTGATTGAATAATTGCTCTTCGATCTAGATGCCATACATTGATTTCTTAGCTAAACTGAAGATAATTATCTGATTTATGGTTTCCTTATGGCTTTCGATTCTAGTTGTTCTCGTTATCGAATTAAGACAGAATGGAAAATAACGAGAGAAGCATCAAATACAATCAATTATATTAGTATCGTATGGATTTTGATGCTCATTTCAATCTTGATCTCAACAATGAATCACGATGTTGCTGCAGAGATGATGTTCGTTAGCGAATAGCGAACTCGATAACGGATCTCGCGGGTACAGAGAAGATAATTAGTTAAACTGTAATTAAAATTATCTCTCTCTCTCTCTCTCTTGTTCTAACTCTTGTCTCAATGTTTTGCGGTCGAATGAATTATGAATGAATTAGTTGTGAAGTGTGTGAATCTACAACATCATATGGATCTTCGCAGGAAGATCAAGGATCAAAGAGACCGATAGAACTAGATAGTGTCAGCAAACAACAGCGAAAAAGTATCGCATAAAAGTTTCGATCAAGTTTCGATTTATTTTGTTGTCTAACCATTCCTACTAGTGCTAAAATCTAGTACCGAGATTGAATCGTTTGTTTCGCAAGTTTTATTTTACTTTTTCGCGATTCTTTTTTAATCGATCACATTTCAGCCAATCTTCTCTTTCGATGCTTTTGTTCGACACCTTTTTTCGCTTATTTTCCGGTCCATTTGAAATGCATGGTTTCTCACTCGCACCGAATTCATTCAATGATTATCACCGATAATGATGATGATGATCGATGGTGTGATGATGGTGGTGGTGATTGTGGTTGTGGTGTCGATGATTCGTTCCAAACAAACAAAACAGTTGAGGTTTGACTTTCGACTTGGTCGATTGGTTGGTTGATTGGTGTGTTTTCCACTGAACATTGGATAATTTTTTTTCTTCCTCCAGGTTCTCACCATTGAAACATAGTGAATCTCTCTTTTTCTTTCTATCTTTCCGTCTCTCTCTTCATCTCTCTTTGCTGTCTCTAATTGTTTCGTAAGAATATCGAGCATGAAAACTCGATAGAGCAATTAGTCGATTGATATATATTTTATTTCACGCAAATAAGAGCTAGAATATTGTTTGATCATTTGGTGTGTTGTTTTCTTCGCTTCCTCTCTCCATTCTGTGATTGGATTGGAAGGTATTGTTGTTATCCCTGATGATGATGATTATTATTATTATTATTATTATTGGCTACTGAATCGGCTGTTGATTGGTTAAGTTTACTAGAACAATCGATTTCCATTGAAGTATTTCATGGAACAGAGCGATTTGAAATGCAAGGTTTTGTGTGAGTGTGTATGAGTGTGAGAGTGTGTTCATGTATAATATGCCTCATCAATTAGTCAATCGATGACAGGCAAGAAAAATGGCCATAATGGGGAACCTAGGGACGAGAGAGAGAGAGAGAGAGAGAGAGAGAGAGAGAGAGAGAGAGAGAGAGAGAGAGAGAGAGAGAGAGAGAGAGAGAGAGAGAGAGAGAGAGAGAGAGAGAGAGAGAGAGAGAGAGAGAGAGAGAGAAAGAAAGAGAAAAACAAATCTATCTTAACAAGTCAACAAGAGAGTAAAAGATATTGAGAAACATAGTGGTGATTGGGAATGAACCTACAAATCGAACATTTTTTTTCTGTCCAAATCAAAGTTCCAAAAAAAGAATCGCTAGCTAGATAGAAACTAGAAGGAAGAGAAATAATATTCACCCATTGAAAAATGAATGAATACTAACCAAAACCGAACGAATGAATTGACTGGTAATTGAAGTTGAAAGAACGAATGCATTTGTGAGAATTGATCTTTTCAATGAATTTTCTCGCCTCAATCAATGAATTCATCGGTGAAAGAAGAAAAATGAAGAAAAGATGAAAGAAAGAAATTCATTGTGAACATTTGATTTCTCTTTCCTCTTCTTCTCAGAGCAGATTCGTTGAAAAATTTGAATCGAAACAAACATTTTCCAATGCGAATTTCGGTGATTTGGAAAGTTTTGTTCGATCCAAACAATACACAAACACAACATCGACTTTGATAAGTGACTGCACTCCAGCAAAACCTCTAACGAGCATTTCAAGTGAGTGTGAAATTCGTTTCGGGCAAACGAGGGAAGGAAAATTTTCGGAAGAAAAAAAAATCTGCAAAAGAGTATCGATATTTGTTCCATTCGAAACGGTTGTTCTGTTATATTGGATTGTAACATTTCAAGCGAATCCTTTTCCTAGATTCTATTCCATCAATGCATATAGATCATGTAACGACACGTTTTCGAAATTCTAGCTCATAGCATAGCATAACTCGTGGAATAGGTGTGAGGTTAGATCGATCAAATTTAAGGATAAATTAGGTATAAAAAATAATTAAAAAATCTCTATGAAAGATAACAAACTTTTAAAATTAATCTCACTGTTTCAAAGGCTTAGATTTCAATACGAAGAAGAAGACAAGACAGGAAAATTTTTTCAGGATCCTTAGTTTTCAATCTCGAAGAGAGAGAGAGAGAGAGAGAGAGAGAGAGAGAGAGAGAGAGAGAGAAAACAAGAGAGCTAACATCAAGTTTAAAAAGAATTTCAAACCTTAACAATCAAAAGCAATGTGAATGGAATGATGGTGTTCCAAAATGTTCAATGTAGAAATCAGTTTCACTCCAACAACAGCCGGTTTTTGGATTCTATATATTCTAATATGTTAGAGTTCTGGATTTTTCGACTTCGACAATCTATTTGCGTAAAAATCCAAAAAAAAAAAAATCTTGATGCGAAATAAAACTTCTCCATTCTATCTTCTCTATCTCTCATTCATCAAAATTTGATTTTGATTAAAATTTCTATTCGATCTAGCGAGCGAAACGAGAAAAAAAAATCAATCATTTTCGATCGCAAGATTCAAAACTAGAGAGAGAGAAAACAAAGATAAATGACCGAAATTCGATGATTCGCTCTTGTTTCTTCCGCTCTCTCTCTCTCTCTCTCTCTTTCTCTTTCTCGGAGTAAACTAATAACATTCTTTCGACAAGGTTTTCTCTCCAATTTAATTATTGAAACTTGTTTTTCTTTTTGATTTAAATTAAATTCTTTATCGGAGAAAAAAAAACTAGGGTCCCTTCAGTTCTAAGTTTTTTTTTTATTGTTTTTCGATTCTAGTTGTTGTGGTTTTTGTAGGACAACATCAACCATCATTTCTACCACACATCGAACCACAACATCGTATCGAAGATGTTTCATTTGTTTGGCCAGCTGTTGTCCTCTCTCGATCATTCAACCGTTCCGAATTATGATGGTTTTTGGATGATTGTGGTGATGGCTGAGGTCTGTAAAAAAAAAAATTGCGATCGACAATTTCGAAAACTTATATATGGCCTAGCTGGGAAAGTCTTGAATAACTTATCGGCTACGATAATGATTAATAACAACGGCTCTCGATGTTATTATGAAGAAATAATTTTATTGCAATCAAATGAAGCGATGATTTTGGATTCTGATTTCACTGATCGAGAATCTGTTCCGATGTTCTTCTCATCATTCATTCTAGATTGAAATTTTCTCTCATTTTCATCGATGATGATTTATTCGTTCACTTCTCAAACCAAACATCTCTATCGATGATGATTAATTAGGAGATTTTTTGGGTTGGCAAAATTATCCAATAAAATAAATTCTTTTCTACTTTGTCTTTGTCTTTGTTTTCGAGAATCACGTGTATTCTGTTCATCTTAATCATCGAATTGATTCAAATCGAATCAATTCTTGCTTCACCAACGAATATCGAAACGAACTTTTTTTTTCAAGCCAAATTAGATCACCGAGTTGAGAAAAAAAATCCTAGCATCCAACAAAAAATACCGAAACAAATCAGAAAATCTATATCGAAACTTAGCATTAGAAAACAAAATGATCGTATTGAGACTTGTTGGAACAGAAGTAAAAATGGAACAAAATACGACCATCATCGGTATTAAATTTTCATACCCGAATTCTTAATCATTAAACGGTTGTCAATTTGTGTCGAGTCTCTCTCTCTCTCTCTCTCTCTCTCTGTCTCTTCGCACTCACTCACAAAGACCTAGAAGAATCAGTATGAGATGCGTACACGGAACATCTAGATCGCCAACTCTTATCGCGCATCAAGAATCGTTTTCCGTGTTGTGTAACAATAATAATAATAATAATAATAATAATGCCGTATTAATAATTCTTGTTTTGGACATTGAACCATGAAAATTAACGTCACCATTATAATTTATGAGCCATAAAATTTTTCTAGATTCTCTAGGCATTCATTCTCGGTGTTTGAATTCGATTATGGGCCTCTTTCATTGCGATGTTCTCTAATTCTACAGTTTTTGCTTCTCTCTCCTTTTTTTTATGGCGATAATCACATCATCAATTGACTTTAACAATTGTGTCGAATTCTCTTCTTTTTTTCGATTCGGCCCCAAAATCTAATCGGTATCCAGACACTAATCCACAAAAATCTAGCTTAGATTTTTTTTTCTCGATGAAAAGCGAATCTGTTGTGGTTGAAAAAAATAAAACGAAATAGAACGCTCTTCTTCATTAGGAAGAATGATGAAATTGGTTTTGATACGATTTTTTTCTCAACAAAATTTTGTTGAGAATTTATTTATAAACAAATAAAATTCTCTAAGGAAAAATTTTGATAGGATTTGATTCGATTCGAAAGACAAGAAATATCGATCTAGTTTAGATCGAATCAAAGTAAATTTCAAAACAATTTAAAGAAGCGAATCAAAACTACTGTTCTTTTCATTCGAACTAAATGAAATGTTCAAACTAATAGCTAATTGTAAAACAGAAGCTATTTCTTTCTAGGTCTTCATTCTTTCTTGGTCTACTAGGATCATTTAGTTTTTTTTAGCTTTCTGTTTCAATCAATATTCTCGTCACCAGCATCGTCATCATTAACATTAACAATACGGTAAGCTAAAGAGAAACAATCCATCATCTCATTTAATCGAAGTGATCAAAATCAATTTCTCTGCTAAGAATTTTCACTGACCGTTTTAGATTGCAAAACTTGGATATAGTCGATCTCGTCCAGTGAACGAGTGTGTGTGTGTGTGTGTGTGTGTGTTTTTCTCGCTTCGAATGGGACATTTTCTTAAAACAATCTGGTACAATCGGTACTTTTTTTTTGTTCTTTCTATCTCTCTCTCTCTCTCTCTCTCTCTCTCTACTGGAATCACTTGCCTTATTTTCTCAATTGATTATAATCAAGCTCGTTAAGGCGTGAATATTTCTTCTCGAACAATAAGTTTCGAGAGTGTTCTCTGTGTGTGTGAGGGAGAGAGAGAGAGAGAGAGAGAGAGAGAGAGAGAGAGAGCATGAAGTGAAACATTCTTCTCATTCTCTCCACTAATCTCCACTAGAATTCTTTGCATCGAATTCTCTTCTGCTAATTCAGCAAAAAAAGCGAACAGACGAGAAGTGAATCGATTCAATTGAATGGGAAAAAAAACGATGGATAATACGATCCAGTTGAGCTCAGAGAGATGAAACTAATTGTCTGAAGAGTATCTCTAGTTTTCGAAGAAAAATGTTCCATAACAATGTCGAAAGCTATGATCCATATGGTGACAAAATTATTTTCTCTCTCTGTCTCTCTCTCTGTAATCAATGCCTATCTATCAGTGTGTGTGTGTGTGTGTGTCTGATTCATATTCGAAAGATACACAAATGATGATTATTCATAGAAAGTTTCAAGATTCAAAGCTATTACAATCAAAAAAACCTTATTGATTTGGATCCAACAAGCTTATGGTTTGACGAAAATAATCGTTTTAGATTCCAAACCAAACACTATATTGGGTTGAGTATAAAGTATCTAATCTGATTTACAAAAATCTTATTTGTTGATGAGTTTGTCATCAGTGATTTATTTTAACTTGTGATAATCTTTGTTTCATTTGAAATTCATCATATTAGTTTTTCAATATCTTTTTCACTTATTTTCATCCAGAATCTGAGGACCAAGCGGTGCGAAGAGTAGTCGAAGAATAGAATCGACGATGAGGAAAAAAAATTCTTCTTTTAAATTTTAAATAAGACTTGGATAGTTCCAGAATTATAAGATCTTGGAATTTTTTCTATTCAAACTAGGCAAAAATTTTTTGAATTCGAATTCTTTTTTTTTTCATATATGTTGAAGTAATCGAAGAATAAAAGCATAAGCTGAAGAGTTGAACAAAATTTCAATAGTAAAATCGAATCAAATCGAAAGCATTTCGTTAATAGAAATAAGAATAGACAATGAGAGTCTAGATTAAAAAAAAAAAAGATCAAACATTTCTATTTCGTCATCGATTTTTATGCCTCAAGGATCATGGATGCTTCTAGAGTGTAAGGACTTAGAAACCTAGCAAAAAAAAGAAATACCATTCAATGGTATATCAAGGCGGCAGAAAAAAAAATTTGCAATCTCCTCTTTTTCCTAGAACTTTAGAACTAGAATTCCGAAAAAGTTTCATGTGGATCACGGAATCCGGTGAGAGACGGAATAAAATAATGGAAGATTCGATCACTTAGTTTTTAATTTTGTTTTTGTTTCATTTAAACAATGAGAAAAAAATCCAAAAGGAACTTTGATTCAAAAAAAAAAAATTAACGATTATTTAATAAGCCAAATTTTGCTCTCTACTCTTCTCGATTTTATTTAAAATCAATTCGAAAGAAAGCGATTCGCTTGTCTCGAACGCTATTATTATTATTATTATTATTATTATTTCAAAGTCAAAAGTTCTCAAATCACTACACCAAGCGCAATGCTTTCGGTTGTGATTTTTTGATTCCAATAACACCAAGAGCTAATAAATTCGAGCTTCACACACATCAAGTGTTTCAATCTACTTGATTCTTTCCCCCCTCTCTCTATCTCTCTTTCTCTCTCTTTCCCTCTTATTTTCGAGGATCGTTTTTGTTTTGTTAATGGATTGAGAGTAACAAAAACTCGATCCAATAAATGACATTCACCCTTCTCTCGATCCACAACAAACATCAAACATCGTTGGTTTTTTTTTGGCTTTGATTCTCACTCTTAACAATCATCGCCGTTGTGCGATGAAACCCAATAAAATCAATTTAGCTAAAAGGGTTTTTTGTTCGAATCTCTATAACCCACCACCACCACCACCATCATCTCTCTCTCTCTCTCTCTCTCTCTCTCTCTCTCTCTCTCTCTCTCTCTCTCTCTTCCTCACTGTGATAATGGGCCGATGATTTTTTGATCTTTAAATTAGCTCGTCAACATTAGCTCAGTGCTAACTAGTCCGAGCATCGCATTGAAGGAAAAAAAACTCGTTGGATATGGAAAAAAAACCTTTGAAATTCGATAATTCGATACTATTTGAAACTTTTTAAAGCTTCAGTGAAGTGTGTGTATGTGTGTCTGAGTATGAAATGGTTTAAATTTTAAATCCATTCTCTTGAAAGCAGAGAACATCATTTGCCTATCATCGGACGTTTTGCGATCGAATCGTTAGCTTCTATTGAGCATTAGAATTCGAGTTTTCAGATCTTATCGAATTGAATTCGATTGAGTTGTATCTCATCCCACTCTGAAGGTGATTGATGAAAGCTATCTTTCTACCCTTTTTTCCCATCTCTTTAGTGATTTCGAACAGTTCAATTTCTCTCTTCGAGAAAAATTCAATTTAGTGATTGAAATAATATGGAATTTTTTAAAAATTTTTCAAATTTTTACTCTTCATTGTCAGTAACCATCCTAGCGGAGAGAGAGAGAGAGAGAGAGAGAGAGAGAGAGAGAGAGAGAGAGAGAGAGAGAGGAATTCCAATTCTTTGCTCATCGAGATCGAAGAGATTGAAATCGACTTTTGAAGTGTGTTGCATGGAACAAGAATCTCTTCTTCTTCTTTTTTTTTTGTCAATTTTAAATCTAAAAAGAATTTCATTATTGATGAAGATGATGATGTCATTGATCAAAGAAAGAGAAATAGAAAGAGAGAGTGAAAAAAAGAGAATCGAATTGAATTGAATTCCCTCGACATCGATTATCGAATTATTTTTCTTCATATTTTCTCAGTCTCTTTTTCTATTTTCTTTCCTCAAAGCTCAAATTCTAATCAGTAATCATTTGGAAAATTTAATATTAGTTAAGATTTTGTTATGTAAAGAATAAATGGTGAACAATAGATTAGTGCTGGTGTAGCTAGAAGATGCGTATTGGATTCTCGAACAAGAAACTATTCTGTTTTGTTGACCGAATTCGAATTCGATTCGGTAGAAATTCGGTGATTAATCGATGTGAATCAAATTAAAGTTTCATTTAGGTCGCAACGAACTTTTACTTTTTTCCGTTCGAGAGAAAGAGAAAGAGAAAAAGAAGAAAGCTGCAAACCGAAATTATATCAAAGTAATTCTCAATGCTCGTCGTTCAAATTGTAACTTGTCTCATTTCCTGGAACGAAACATATTAACAAGATTGATTGAACCAATTCGTTTTGTTTCTCCTCAAATCTCATAGCTCAATCTATGCTTATGTGGCCGCTTGGATTGGTTACAAATCCAAACTGATAATTGGATCAGATGGATAGGTCTCGGATACGATGAACACTCGATAGAGGTTCAGATTCTTGTTCTAAAACGAATCGGTTTCGATTTGTTATTTCTTCTTTCCTTCTTCTCAGCAACAAATCGATTCGTTTCAATTCCA
Source organism: Sarcoptes scabiei (assembly GCA_020844145.1). Classification (NCBI taxonomy): domain Eukaryota; kingdom Metazoa; phylum Arthropoda; class Arachnida; order Sarcoptiformes; family Sarcoptidae; genus Sarcoptes; species Sarcoptes scabiei. Next base: position 1,684,507 of record CP080483.1, on the reverse strand, counting down.
TTCGTTAGGATATAAAATGGTATTTTATTGAAACCTATTATATAAAATGGTTTTACGGTGTTTAGCCATCATCTTCAACATCATCATCTGCACTCCATCTAGACCAATTAGTGTTGATGAGTGTGATTAGTTTTGATTAGATTCGATTGGATCAAAATCTCTTTAGGACTAACGACAGAGATATCTTCTTTCAACAATCAAAGTTCAATCCATTAAGTTTCGTTTTGAAAGTAAGAAATTGAGTTCCAATCTACGATTGGATCTAACCTGAATCTTCGGACTCAATACGGACTATTGTTCATTTGCTAAAATGCGAACTTTTTCTCCCAACAATCGTATCACCATCATTTATTGCCTAAATAGAGTGAAAAAACAAACGAAAAAAAAAAATGGCCATAAAATTTTTCTTTGCAACGAGAGGAAAAAAAAACATTTTATTCTCTCTATCTTTGGTGCTTGACCATTCTCAATGATCTATTATTCATTCTTACCTTCCACTCTTTTTATTCGCTTAAAAATATATTTTTAAAATTGTTCTCGATGTAATTTTTCAACAATTTTGAACAAAGAAAGCTACAATGAATCGGAGAGGGGATTACGTAACAAAATGATCAAATGGATACAATACCTTTAGATCTTAATATTTTTTATAATTTCTTTGTTGTTTTTCTAGTGAATAGATATCTAGGTGTTTGTTTCGTATCCTCATCGAAGTCAATCGAATCGAATCGAATCAAATAATCGTAAATGTTGATGATGATGATGATGTTGGCGACGATGAACAATATGATTTTAAAAAGCTCGACACACCTTGACTTCTTTTTTAAAAAAGTTTTGTATCGTTTGGAATAATTTAACTACTCTTTCATTGATTTTATAGTAGTCTCAATCGATTAATTTGTGAGAATTTTGAGAGAAGATTTCGTTCTCTCTCTGTTCTCTTGCGTTCCATAATTTATTTAAAATGATATCGACAAAATGTTTTGGAAAATTAAATCTAAGATAATAAACGATATGTTTTGATTGCGATATTTTCGAATCTAACGGAAAGATTGTCTCGGATTCATTCGAATGCAATAAATTAAGAGAGAGAGAGAGAGAGAGAGAACGCAAAAATCGATTGCTAAAATAACCAAGACATTCACTATCTCTAGCTCTCGATTATGAAACTATTCTAAAGAAAAGAAAAGCCTAAAAGGAAAGAGTTAGATAGATTGAATAGAGAGTGAAATGAAATGATGGTGGTGATAAATTGTCTCGAAGATTGATTCTATTATTCAATAAGAATGAAAATTTTTTTTCAAGATTTATTCTCAAACATATTGTACAACGGTACCTTAGTACGTTTCCATCACTCACTCGAAAATCTAGAACCTAGGCAGAGAGAGAGAGAGAGAGAGAGAGAGAGAGAGAGAGAGAGAGAGAGAGAGAGAGAGAGAGAGAGAGAGAATTTGACAAACTAGTGAATGAAATTCAAGCGATCAAAGCTTTTTGGTGCGATAAAGATGTGATTGAAATCAAATCGACATCGAAAATGGGGGGAGTCAGAGAAAAAATTTCATAGAACGAAATTCTAGAAGTTTTTTTGTTTTACGGAACGAGATCGAAACAATTTTGAATTTGATAAAAATTGTTATTTGATCGCTGTCAATGCTATTTTTTTCTTCCTTCATCTCGATTTCGTTCGTTCCAAAACAATTCTTTGTTCTGGTTTTGATAGAACTGATTCTGTTTGGTTTGTTTAGAGACATTCTAGAACTAGATGATGATGATGATGATGATGATGACAAGGTAAAGTCAAATTCAATTAGATTTTCTTTTTTTGCTTTCAGAATTCAATGAAATCCGTCCGCACTTGAAACATTTTGTTTTGATGTCAAATTTTTTTTAGTTTCTTCTCCACATTCAATAAAATAAAATTCGAATGAAAATAACAGAACAATGAAACTGTTTTTGTTTCCATTCTTTCAAACTTGAACTCTTCAAGGAAGAGATTCAAATTGATTTTTTTTTTATTCTTTTCGAAGAATGTAGATAACATCTATTCGCCATTAAAAATTCCAATTTAAAATTGTTTGCGAAAACAAAACGAATCAAAATCCCGAAAAACATTCCAAGTTTGCTGGTGTAGTTTGTGTCTGTGTCTATGTTGAAGAAGTTTTGGAATCAAAACCGAAATGAAATAGAAAAGAATAGTGAAAATGTTTATAAGAAATTTAAATTCGACCGATAGACATTGAAGATAAACAAGAAGTTTGGTGAAAAAATTATGCAATTCCTCAGAAGCAATAGTTAAATTCTATCCTCATTGTAATTCAAAAACTTTGCGATCGCATCCCCTAAGAAGATCTACGGGAAAGATAGATACAAATGTCTGATTTTGTTTAGGTAACCCGACCCAAGAGAGAGAGAGAGAGAGAAAGAGAGTAGAAAAGTAAAGCTAATCCATGAAACGTCACTAACATAATCATTTTGGATCGTACAGTGATGGACCACGGAAGGGCTCAAAGACTCTTTCAACGAGCATTCTTCATTTCATCATCAATACGGTGTTTATCTTTAGGATCATTTGATTTTTGTTCATAAACAAACTAGGGAAGAGAATCAGAAAAGATAAAATTGAGAAATTAATCACTTGTCTGGTATTGAAATAAGATTCTAGCAATGATATGTAAACATTATGGAATAAGATTGAATGATAGGCTCGGGAGGGGGGAGGGAAATTCTTTTCATTGATTTTTGTTGCTTTCATTACTGTTCTCATTTTGTTCCGATCGGCGCATTTTTTCCCTTGGTTCTTAATCAATCTAATTGTCTAAACATTTCACAAACGATCAAACAGCCAAACAAACAGAAGAGAAAATATCGGTGAGATGTGAACGATCATCTAAGGCTCGATGTTTATCTAAGCTAAAAGTTTCTCAATGAATCGCAATATTTTGTTCTTACTCTTCTTCACTCAACAATCACCAAATAACTTGAAGTTTGATGAATCGCTATCTAGAAAAAAAGCCCTATCCGAAACGGTAGCTTGAAACAGATCTACAGCACTCCAACAGGGCAAGATTCAAGATCGAACCAATCAAGTTCCAACAGAGATACAAACACATCACATCGCTGATTCTCCGTTTCCTAGGCACCATCTTCAAGAGCGTGGTTTTAATCCCACAGCTAAACAGTACTTCAATGCTTTGATCTTGAAACAAATTTCAACGAATGAGAATATCGTTTCTAGAGAAAAAAAAACAAAAACATTCAGAATAAATATTTGACGACAATTATGATTTTTTTTGGCTCTAGTGTCATAGTTTTTTTGGTTCCAGTATTTGATGGATCATAAAAACGATAGTGATCATCATCAAAATAGTTTTGATCCAATTGGTCGATTGGATCACTTGAGTATGACAGCTGCAGTGAACGAAATTTTTCAAACTTTACCGTTAATTGAACGATTTTGTTTTCTAGGCCCTTTCTCACCTTCTCCATATCATTCGATGTTGATTTATTTCAATCAACACCAGAGTTAGCTTAAAATCAAACAAATCTACAAGATGTTGATGATTGTCATCGTGTTTGACAGATAGGTTTTATTTTTGCCATCTTTTCTGGTGTGAATTTTTCATATTTTCCATATTCTCGAAGTGGTTTCTAATCTAAAAAAACAGATAGCAAACTGATCATATTTATGATGGTCGCTTGAGGTTCTGGATAGAATCATTGTCAATAATCATCTCAGATGTCCACAATGATTTCTCCCCCTCTTGAACTAAACTCAATTTATGTCTTTACGATTCTCTTAGTGAGCACAAATATTTGCAATATGTCCATCGTCAAGCTTTCGGTAGTTTACTTTTGGTACAAAACTATGAAATTAACTTTCGAAGATAATTGAAACAACCCATAAGCCCTAAGATCATCAATCGAGAAGGTGAAGTTTAATTGAAAACAGATGAATAAATCTGGAGGTGCCAAAATAGATCCAAAAAACTAGAAAGATAATTTTAAAAATCTCTAGTCCTGTTTTTGATAATAAAAGACAAACATTGCGAAACGAAATTCACTTTGGTTTATCGATAAGCCCTGCAAAACAAAATCGATTATACTCAACCATTACCGATGATGAAGACAAATGTCGTCGAGAAATACAAGAAAACAGAAAGAAGGTGATGAGAAATACAAGGTGATGAGATCAAATTCGATTCAATATCGAGACTAGACGATTTCGTTTCGATATGCTCAATTGAAAAAACAAGGACCTACCAAAGTGATCCGAATACCGATTTCAATATTAGACTCACAATAAATTGAGATTAAGCCTAAGTAAGTTTTGTCATTAGATTATTATTATTATTACTATTAAAATTACTATAACTCAATAGATAGAGCGAATGAATGATTTTGATTATGTCAGTTCAGATGTGATCCTGATTGATGGACTGGCGATTTTATTTTCTTTGAAGATTTTTTGACAGATTCACACACACACACACACACACACAAACTCAAAGGTCTAAGGGCACAGAAAGTTTTGACATTTTGACCAGATTTTTGTTTTTGATTTCGTAATCGCAACGATACCATATACAAGGTCAATATGATCATCCTCATCGGTGAGGTATCGGGAGAAGGGTGGGTAGCTTTTCAGGTTTTCTTGCTCTCTCTCTCTCTCTCTTTTCTTTGCTTGATTTTTGACTAAAAATCCAATTAGATTCTCTTATTGCCTTTGATAGATCAGAATGAAAAGAAAATCAAACAAGAAAACATTATTTTTAATTCAATTTGTTCAAAAATCGATGATCATTTCGATGAATAAATGGGATGAAAATTGAATGACAAAGTAATTTTAATTTTTTTTTTTTTCGATCCCAAATAAATCCAAGACTGGAATGAGTGAATCTAAGCGTAGGTATCATCATTGATGACATTGATGATTTTTTTCTCAATTGTTCAAACATTTCCATCAACACTTCGATTTTATCTGCTAATATTCAAATGTTCGAAAAACCTAAAAATGGAATAGAGAGAGAGAGAGAGAGAGAGAGAGAGAGAGAGAGAGAGAGAGAGAGAGAGAGATAAAAAGTAACATGACTACTGTGGTTTTGTTTTGTTTCGCTATAATCGCTAAGATTCATTGCAATCGGGCCTTACCTAACCTAACTGATTACAATCGAGATAATAAAAAAGATTTCTTTTTTTCTCTCTCCCTCTCTCCCTCTCCCTCTCTCTCTCTCTCTCTCTCTCTCTCTTCGTTTTTTTTCTGTATACCTTTTCGAATAACAATTCGGACATATGCTACAATCTCATCTCTCTCTCTCTCTCTCTCTCTCTCTGTCTAAGCTGTTGTGGGATATATAAACAGAAAAAATCTTCACAATAGACATCGATGATGATGATGATAATGATCCCTATTACCAGTATTATTATTATTATTATTATTATGATAATGATTGGATCTTAGGATTAGCGCTTTGTCGTTCTAAAATTCATTCCATCTTTCATCGCTTTGTTTGTTTGCGATGGATTCTCTTCTGATGATAATAGCCTGATGAGCTAAATGTGTTTTGCTCCAAACGCTTTCTTTAGCAAACTTTATTCCCTCATTAATCGGAACACCACACACACACACACACACACAATCTCTTTGTCCCATTTTTGGTGTTGCTATTTTTTCTACAAGGTGCTCTATCATCCCGTGACAATCTCTCTCTCTCTCTTTTGATTCAATCCCCAACAGCAATAATGATTATGTTTTCTTTTTTTTCTGGATCCAAATTTGAAAATAAAAGTAGGGCTAAAGAAAAAAAACATGAAGTTTTACATGTTTGATTTGGAACACAGAAGAATATCTTTTCCGTTCTTGACTTTTAAATTAAACAGAGAGATTTTTTTTTCCTTACAAAAGTTGAGAGCTGAAATATATCATCGAATTTCTTTTGTCTCGGATCCGATCCGATCGGACAATATCATATAATTTTTCTAAATCAGAAAAAAAATAAAAAAAATTCTACTCTACTATGAAGAGTTCATAGTAATTTCGATTAGATAAAGTAAATGAGACTGCGAATTAAAATCCAATTTTATAATTTGAAAAAAAATATAACGAGCAAAGAGGTATTGTAGGAAACGAAACAAAAAGATCTGTGTTCTCTTTTATCAAACTTCTTAGCTCTTAGAACATTTAGAACTTTATCAATTTGTTGGCTGCTGTAATTAGATTCAAATTGAAATCGATCGAAATTTCGATCATTTCGAGCAGAAAAGAAAATCTTCAAAAAGCGCTTCACTATGGTTTGGTTTTCCATTTTTCTCCACCTTAATTCAATTCACTTTGATCTGAAAGAAAATAAACAAATTGTTTCGAAAATGTTTCGATAGGTTGAATCCAGATTAGAGTTGAAATCGAAACTTGATGGCGGATTTTTTCGGAAATGAATTTTTTTTTTAACAAAAAATTTTCTTCTATTTCAATCGAAAAAACAAATCCAACAATGAATACGATGAAACCATTTGGATTCGTTGCTAAATACATCAAGATAATCCGATTTGTTGTCGAGAGAGAGAAAAAAAGAGCAAAAATTTTCAATAGATTTAGCTCCAGGTTAGATCTAGAGAAAAGTAAAGAGAAGAGAAGAGAGAGAGAGAGAGAGAGAGAGAGAGAGAGAGAGAGAGGAAAAATCGAAACAAAATCCATTAGCCATCAATCGATTGTTTTTGGATTGGGATCCATTCTAAAAGATCATAAAAAACAAATTTTCATCCGATAGAGAGAGAGAGAGAGACTTGTTGTCGTACCAGTTGTCATCACAAACACATACAAACACATCATCGTTAAATTTGTTTAAAGGTAAATATTTGACAAAAGATTATTTGATTATATCTCGATTCACTTTTGGCTTCGAACCGGCTTTCTCTTTTGTTCGTCGGAAAACTCTCTCTCTCTCTCTCTCTCTCTCTCTCTCTCTAGTTTGTGTTCGTTCATTCGTCTTTATTACACTGTTACCTTGTTTTCGATGTTTTGGATTGATTAGTTTGCATATTTTGATTATTTGTATGAATAATTTGACAATGTTAGTGTTGATCATTTGTCTAGCTATAATAACCGATTTGATTAAATGATTTTTAATCTATCCCAAAAAAAAGGAAAAAGAATTTATGTTAGATGAAAATGTGAACAAAGTATGAGACCCAAGTCGACACACGCATACACTCACAGCCACAAAGAGAGACAACAATCTAAACCTTAAGGTGTAATTATCAAAATATCTCATAGCCTAAACCAAGAGGAGAAGGAATCTAGAGAGAACAAATGTTAACATAAAATAAATCAAATTTTAGGCGATGGGATTTATTTCTTCTGATCCAGGATCTAGGAAAGAGAATGGATGAAAAAAAGGAAAACATCCATTGATGTCGATAATATTCACCAAAAGTGTTAATAATTGAGTAATTTTATTCCCCATAAAAATAGAAATAAAAAAAATTCGACAGAAAAAAAATGATGTCCATAAAATCTCTCGGGTCTCTTTTTAGCGTTTTTTTCTGGGGTCTTTTGTTGTTGTTGTTACATTAATAGTGTTTAAGTAAAAAGGAAATAAATTCGAAAGTGCCAAAATCAAAGCACCAGATTGTGTCGAAAAGTTCCAAAAAACATTTCATCTTCCCTCTCTCTCTCTCTTCACACTCAATTAAATCATTATCATTCGGTTTGATCATTTCGGTCTTCTTTTTCTTTTGTTTTGATTTGAAATAGTGAGAGAAGAAAAAAATTCAATATCTTTCTCTCGGGTCGAATAATTTTTTTTTCATTGAAATATTTTTCTATTGAAGAAAACTTTATGGATCAGAGATCGATCCATTTGAAATGATAGAATTGTTTTTACATTTCTTCTCATTGAATGATGATGCGTTGTTTTGGGAATCGAATACGCGTTTCAAAAAAAAAAACTCAAATAAATAAATGAATTTTTTTTTTTCATCACTTTTGTTTGTTGAACGAATCATCATTTTCATCACTAGTTGAACGATTTCGTAACTGTATGGTGTTTTAAAATGAGTTTTACAAAAAGCTCTAGTTCTAGAGATAGTGTAACTACAAAGAGAGAGAGAGAGAGAGAGAGAGAAACACTTTCAGAATTTATTAACCGGAATAAAAATTACGTTCCAAACGAAAAAGTGTATGCATGAAAGAACATAGAGAGAGAGAGAGAGAGAGAGAGAGAGAGAGAGAGAGAGAGAGAGAGAGAGAGAGAGATAGAGAGAGCGATGAGGGTTACGAACAAACATTTTACACAGATTTCGGTATTCATTAGTTATGGATTCGAGACAATCCACATCGGTTGCAACAAAAATTCGTTGTCTTCGCCATGAGGCGATCAAAGCAGAAAAAAAACATAAGTGTCAATTACACCATCACTGACTTTGATCTGACAGCCCTAGTACTGAATCGAATACAGCAGCATAAAAAAAAGTTTAATGATTGAGATAGAAAAAGGATTAATATGATGACATCGATATTGAAATTGATAACCACTGGCTACAAGAGCTAGATTTATTCTGCTCGGTCCCCTTTCAAACAGATCGATTAGAATTGAATGATCGCTTTCGATCTAAAAGGTTTTAAATTGTCCGTGAATGATACTCTCGATTTTTTTCACACATGATTTGATTGTGAATTTTTTTTTTTTTTTTACTTCTATCTTCGATCCTACACTCTGAACATTCATTCTTTGCGCCTACACTGGCTATAACAAAATGGATAAAAAAAATTTGCTATAAATTCAACTCATCTCATTTGATCGATGACCTAGAATTTTATTAGCAATTCGATTATCTTTCAGCGTAACTTGTAATGAAATGAACCTCTTAAAATAAACATTTTCAAAAGAGAAATATTTTATGACCAAACAGATTAAATGGATTGTATCTCAAAAAAAAAAAAAAAAATAAAAAATAAAAAAAAAGAAAACCATCAAAGCATTCTCTCCGATTTGAATATTCCATTCTTCAGTTGGAATGTTCAAAAGTGATCCAAGATCATTTTAAGGACATTTTGAATTTGATACCTATGGTGATGGGTAAACAAATCACAATCTTCATCATTGATCGAAAAATTTGAATAGAGTTGGATATTTTTTTTTTCTTTTAAATTAACTATGATTTTCATCAATCTAAATTCGATGTGACAATAAAAGAACCTATTTTGAGATGAAACACTAACCAAGCAGTTTTATACACCAAATATATTGACTTTCGAATGTTTTTGATAAAATGGTCGATAAGAGAGTAGGTTTGACGATAGTTGATAGAGAGAGAGAGAGAGGGGAAAAGATCAAACGTAATCGTACCTAGTCTATTTTTGAGAATTTTTTCAAAAAAATTTTCCAACAAACAAAAAAAAGTTCAAAGACTGTAAACAACCATGCAACCAAGTTATAGGGAAATATTTCAACAATCATTCTGGTATAGAAGGGGGAAAAAATTCAATTGAATTTCAGGGCGGTATTTGGTTTGATTTCTAATTTTTTTTTCCCAACTTTGATCTAATAAATTTGAAGAGCGGATTGAAGAAACGAAAGAATTCATTCAACAACCAACTAGTTTAAAATGCACGTGTTCAACCGATTTGATTTTTTTTTTTCGATCACTTTGATTTTCGATAACAAGCAATCGATAGAGAACAAAATTTGAAGATCAATGACAATAGAAGCAAATATTTCTAAAATTTGAATGAAATTTTATCATTGAGCGAAGCTAAACGATTGTGTTCAATCGAATGCTCTTTCGAATGCTATCATCGTCAAGTCACCAACACTCACTTCATTGTGAAATAATCGATATCCATTGATTTTTGGTTGTTCGATCACCACTTACTTTGTTAGTTACTCAATTCACTCTACTAGAACCTAGAAGTCGATGAAGGATGACTATGATCGAGACTGGTAATAATAATTATCATCATCATAATCATTATGAATGGAATCCTTGTTACTTCAATGCTTGATCGTTTTTTTTTTTGAAAAGAGAGAAGAAAATATCTCTTTTGACACAATCCTAGATGAACCATAGTTATCAATTACGCTTTTATTTAGAGCTATGAAATAGCTGAAAATATCTAGAATATATTGGAATCGATGGTGACAATAATGAATGATATTTTTTTTTTTTTTTTTTTGGAAAAAATTTCCTTTGCCATGGAATTTTACTTTATCTCGTTCTCTGCCTAACTCTATTGTATTCGCCATTTGAATGTCGTCAAGCGGTCTGAGAGTTTTATCTGAAGAAAAAAAAATTTCATTGTATAAATTTTGAATATACTTAGGATTGTTTGCCGGTTCAATCGTTTCGGATTGTTAGAGATAAGGTGTTCAGGTGTTTAGAAATTCTATGTAAATTTGAATGATCATTTCAAACTCTTTAGTATTACCAAATTTCTCAAAAGGCCAAAGTGTTTGTATGACCAAATTCTTCAACAAAAAAACTTTTTATGAGATGAATTTCATGTTCATTTTTTCATAACTCTCCAATTTTATTTTTTCAATAATGATTTTGAAAAAAACTCTTTTGAATTCGATGAACAAAAATACCATCAAAGGAAAGAAAAAAAAAACTTTCCAGTTCATCATCATTTCGTTAGGCTGATGGTGGGATCGAAATCAATCAAAACATCGTCATTAATTTATATGAGCTGCATTTGTTTCGCTCTTACGTCTGAAAATTTGAAGAATTCAATTAGAACATCCCATAAACCGCAACATCATCCACTTACAGCATCATTACGTTCATCGACAAACAGAATCGAGAATAATAATGATGATGATTTCGGATACGTCACAATTAATATTCTCTAAATGATTTTTGGAATCAGTGCTGTGGAGAAAAAATTCGATCCTTCTATCCGGTTCGTCTACATTAACAGTGATACTCAAACTTTAACATCAACATCACGCTTGAACTTTTCATTTATTTCGAATGAAAACGATGATTGCTCTTTTTTTCCCTCTCTCTCTCTCTCTCTCTCTATGTTAATCTGACATCTTGTAACAACCGACATTTCCAAAATAAAATAATAATGATGGCAATAATAATAATAATAATAATAAAAGTAGTTGTTCGCGACAAGAACTCATCACTTTGATTGCTTTTAGTGTTTTGAATAATTTTGGTGCAAAAATTCCAATACCAAAGAGCTTAGCAAATAATTTTTGTTCTTTTTTGTCTTTTTATTCCAAACTAAAACGCTATTGGCTGTTGTTCAAAAACTAGGAGGTTCAAATCAAAATCTAGCTCCTCCTTGTTTTGTTAACAATGCTGATTTAGTTGCGGTTAGCTTTGTGGCAATCGGACCGCTTCGTAACAGCGTTTCGTTGTTCATTTGCTTGCTTCAATACTGTTATTTTGGAGAATATTTCGAAACTTTCACTCGAAATTTTTCATATTCAAATAAATCACTCAGAAAGCTAGTTTTAATTGATTGAGTTTCATAGATCCAAATGGGAAATATATTCTTCAGAGAAGAGTATAATCACGATAGTATGGTCAAAATATGAATGTCTGATGATAGGGTGACGATAAAAAAAAGAAACTTTTCGCCGAGATAGTATTGAAAAGAAATAAAAGCAAGAGAAACCAGATTCTCTTTCTATTTGGTTTCGAATTCAGCAATTCTTTAATTCATTTTGATTTCACACATTTAATTTCTTTCGAATCGAATAATTTCGGAATCAATTAAATCTTGAAAACAAAGCAATCAAAATGTAATCACCTAAGGCCTTCTACACTGGAGCATTGAATATCTCTCAAGCAATTGATTTTATCATTTTATTAATTGCAACATTCCTTTTCGAATCAAAAAAATAAAAACCTCACCTATCCTTGATAAAAATATACACTTCAGTAAGTAAAATCTAGAAATCAGCTTTTGACTTAATTAACTCTAATATCTTGATTGAAATTAAGCAATAAACAAGCGATCAATAGAATTTTCAGTGATATCGAGTTGATCATTCAATTTGATCGAGTTACGGAAGAAAAATTTTTTCGACTGATTAGAAGATTGATTGAAGAAGATAGATTAGAAGAAGATTTTCAGGATCCATTGCAATCAACCTTTAAGTCTAACAAGTGATGCGATCGTAATTTTTTAAATCTTTTTCGAATTTCAATCTATATCTAATCGAGTTTAATTCAACATTAAAGAGGTTTCAAATGCTTAATGATTAATTATCTTGAAGGTTATAGTCGTTATAGAGAAAAAAATTTCAAAAATCGATCGATGATTTGAAACCAACCAAGCAACCAAGAGAACCATTTTCCCTATCGAATTAATATTGATCTCATTCGAAATTTTTATCATAGAATTCAAAAGCAAAAAAAAAATCATCACCAAAAAGATGATGATTGAACATAGTTAGATATAGTTGGAGTCCAAGATAATGATTATGTGCAGAATCAACAATACTTTCTACAATTCTATTTTGGCGAAAAAGATAATCTTGTGATACTGGCTTTACTCTTAGCATTTTCAATTACCATCCCGATCAATATCATCATCATCATCATCATCGTCTGAAAGAGTTGACTCTATCCATTTTTAAGTCAGTCTTCTACTGCTTCACAAATATCACTTGATTTTGAGTAGGCATTTCCAGTTTTGATTTTGGTAACTCCCAAATATTTTTTTTTCCTAAGTAAAAATAGAGAACGAGATTGAAGAGAGACTGATCAGCATCATTGAGTCATTTGCACAAACAGACACACCAACAAAAAAGAGCTAGAGTATTTCTATTCGATACCAGTAAATGAATTCGATCTATTCGATTCTATGAGAAGAAAAAAAAATGTTATGCAATGCAAAAACCATCGAATGAATAACATAGATTCTTCACTAAACAAAACAGCCACTATTATATTGATGGTTGATTATGGATGCGATTGCGATTGGATGCTAGTAGCTTGTGCCTCTTCTCATTGAATGAGATGTAAAGAATCATCGACATTTCATCACCATCATCATCATCTTCATCGTCATCATAAAAGTGACTCTTTCTGGTCTCTTCTAATCGGTTTTAGTGAACTTCACCGCAAAAGAAATAGAAATGAAAGAACGAAGAGGGGAGAGAGAGAGAGATTCTTTAAGAGGAGCTTTGAAATCAGATCTTTTTCTTTTTAGTATGAAAAAAAAAAGTGAAGCACAACAGTGTTTTGAATATCTTTCGAGACTGAACAAAAGATCATCATGATTTGCAGTAGCAGTAGCACACTAGGATATCATCTTGTGAGTAGATATTTTTTTTTTTTTTTTTTGAATCCAAAAAGAAACCCAACTAATAGGAAGAGTTTACTATCGACCAGAGTAATGCAAATGATGATCCCTTAGCTCTCTTCATCTCTCGTTCTACTCTCTCCCTCTCACTCTCTCTCTCTCTCTCTCACTCACTCACTAGGACACACTCTATTGGTTCGAGTTTGTTATACGGGTGGTAAATTACTGAGCATTGGGACTGCCTGCTTGCCTAAACCAACCTAGTGTTGTCTCTTAGTGTTATTGTCCATCATAAACCTAAAGAAAGGCAAATAATATGAGAAAAAGGGCCGAATTGAATTGACTGATTATAATGATAATGATGATGATGATGATGAGAATTCGATTTTGAAGGGGAACAAAGAGGGATGGAGTGAAGAAAATGAGGATAGAATGATCCGAGAGAAAAAAAAAGGTAATCATCACTTCTCTATGTCTCTTTTCGATTCACTAAACTGACTCAACTTACTCTCAAACTTACTCTATCTAGCTCTCTCTCTCTCTCTCTTTTTGTCACACACAAACACACACACATACGCATAGACTTATCGATTTTTAGTTTCTTTAGTTAGAAAATAAACTTTCGAATTTGAAGCTTGCAAAAGTTTGAAGTTCAGTTAAGTTCAACTATTTGATGACTATCCATTTTATGTTTGAAAATTATGAAGAGAATGTCATTTGATTGTGATTCATGAAACGATCTACCTAAGTGTTTTCTAATTAAATTTCGACAGAAACTTTCTCGCACTATCTCGTTGATGAGATTAAATTTTTTTTTATTGCTTATTGTTGTATTGATTCTGTTCGATTGTTAATAATCTTCAACTCTATCTGAGTTTGTTCTTATCGATCACTGTGAAACTATTTCGAATTGATTCTTAATAAGATCAAGAAGAATCAATGCATTACATTGTGATCTTATTCTAAGCCATCATCATCATGATGTCCCCTTTGAATATTCTTTCTAATCAAATATCTAGCTTATCAAATTCTCCGATAATCAATCAGTCAATAATGGCAAATATTGATTCATCTAATCATTCTCATCATCCTCATCATCATCATTTGAATCTCAATCATTTGAATCGTTCCAATGATTTGATCGGCAATCGTCCTTCGACTAAATCACCACCAAGCCCAACTTTGCCGAACGATTCAAGCAATTTGAAAGAATCGAATTCCTCTCCCACATCATCGCATTCATCGACAGCTTCCATGTCTTCGATGGCTGCTGTTGCTAATAATGCAGCTGCAGCTAGTCTATTACAGGCAGCTATCGCGGCTGGTAATGTACCAGGAATGTCTTCAACTTTGGCACAAATGTTTCCTGGGTCATTTCCATTACATGTCGCAGCAGCAGCAGCAGCAGCTTTCTATGGTAACACTAATACAGCATCGACTACAAGCACCACTGGCTCATCAACATTCACAAACAATTCGAATCCATATTTGTTTGGATCGCAACAATCGACTTCTACATCTCAACAACAACAATTATCTTCTCTGTTGGCCAATGCTGCAGCTCGAATGGCACCAAATTCTTCTTTTCCAAACGTTCAATCAGGTAAATTTCTATTCGGGCAAATAAGTCTAGATTTTAAAAACTATCAACGAATAATTCAATTGAAAATTAATTAAAAAATTGATGTTATTTGTGAAATTTTTGTGTTCAGGAAAAAAGTTTCCAGAATTCTCAGATTGCACTAAAACAGGCCCATCAAGCATCAATGGTTCTGGCAATCATTCTGGATCATCACTTCCATCACCAACCACATCACTACCAATGTATGGTCTTGGACAAATGAATCGTTCGAATCCTCTTAACAATCCATTGATGCCATTGGCTAATATGATGCTTAAACAAGGATCAAGTTCTGGACATCTTTCGCCTCAAACAGAAACTAATTCTACTGCTCGATCCTCATCCATTGCTCATCACTCGGGCCCGTCTTCATCGTCATCATCATCATCCTCAATACTATCACCAGTTCTATTCAGTCCAGTAGGGAATGGTAATCTGTCAACGGATAGTCTTTCACAATTCAGTAAACAGTCGAATAGCCAAATAAGAAAAGCCATGTTGGATGTAGTTGGATCTGAAGTAGCATCGACGCAAGCTGAATCTCGTAAGATTTTAGTTACTTATGAACTCATATTTAAAACATATTCAAAACAAAAATTAATATCAAATCAATAACAAATTTTTCATCAGCCTACACTGCCGGTTATCATAGAGTTTCATCTCGAACACCGAGCTCACCTTTAATGGGACAATCAGGACCGAATTCATCATCTCAAACAACCTCGACAAACAATGGCAATCATTCTCCTAGCACCAGTAATCATCATCTTTCATTAAATCATTCGAACATCACAGCTAATAATAACAATGGCAGCAGCAATAGTGGTGTTCTCCATTGTCCAATATGTTCCATCTCTCTGGAAGGGGTCGATATCAATCAACATTTTTTCGAAGAAATGCGTAAAATCGATTCGATGAGAAAGTAAGTGGAAATGATTTGGTTCTCTCATTTTTCTCATCAAAACAGCATCGATGGACAACTCGTTCATCATTGCTTGATGACAAATTTTATAAGCGTAACGATTCTTTCTAAGAGAGAGAGAGAGAGAGAGAGAGAGAGAGAGAGAGAGATAGAGAAAGAAAGTGCGAATTAGAAACAATTTGTGGTTGACACGTGTGCATTTATACTTGAACACGATTTCATCTTTGACTGATCTTGTGTGATTCTCCTCTAGAGAATTTCGAAATGAAAATGTCAAAGATCAAATCGAATCATATCTCAAGCAAACAGATTATTCTTCTATGAATACTTGATGATAGTAATCGATGAATAAATTAAATAACTAAAGCTTAACTCGAATTTTTAAGATTCGCTCTATGAGACTGATTGTTTCGTAACGAATCAATCTCAAAACTTTCCACCCGTTTCGGCTAGATTTAATTAAATTCCGATAGCTGAATCCTAAACTACGTTCTCCGCAATAATCATTTTGCAATTTTTGCAGTCGTCTCTCGACATGAATGAGATAACTAGATAATATGTTGAGCGAAACTAATTAAACAAATTAAAACTATTTAACATTTTCTTTTTGCATCGTCTAATTCGCTTCACCGAACTTCACCGAATTCGTCTTCGGAACAATTAACCACGAACACAAACACACAAACACAATCTTTCTCTCTAATTAATCAGAGCTAGTAATGAATATCTCTTTGATGCAATTAATACGCGAGAATAATTGCGAAACAATTTCAATGTTTGTGTGGATTTTTATTTCCACAATAGTTCATTCGGTTTCAGAGATTGAAAATTTTCGCTCTCTCTGTCGATGGCATTCATCATCAATGCGAATCGTTTCGTTGAGCTTTGTCTCTCGTTTCTTGATCTCATCGCATTTTCTTTCGATTGAAAAAATTAATCTTGACAACCAATGAAATGATTAAGGAAGAAAACTGAGAAAGAGAGAGAGAGAGAAGAGAGAGAGAAAGAAGAGAATCGATAATGCTTCCGATATCGATTTTTCTGGTGCTTTTTTTTTTTTTTTGGTTCTTTGATTTTTGTCTGAGAAACGAGAATCGAATATGCATTGTTGTTGGTTATGCCGTATCGATGATTGTCATCGTGTGACACGTGCATCCACTTTTCGAACAAAAAAAAAGAAATCGATCTGAAAGTTTTTTCTCCCATCCTTCTTCTCCATACTCGAATCGAATCATCATCTATTTAGTTCGACGTACGATCCACTTGAAACTATTCGATAGCACGTGACCATTGATTTTTTTTCTTTGATTTTAAAAACAATCTGAAAAGTACTCAAACAAGAGAGAGAGAGAGAGATTTAAGAAAATTTTTTTGTTTAGAAAATTAGTCACAAAAATTTGTTCCATTCCTCCCTTTATAATTCCTCGCTCTCTCTTTGACTGCATTCTAATCTGATTCTAATTTTTTCTAAAATATCAATCCATTATTGATTGATCATATCAACCATAGATTACCTGATTGGTCCAATGAATCACAATCGAATCAAATCACAGATGATTATTCTAATTTGATTGCAAACGCTTCCAGTTGTGATGATGGTATCGCATCAGTGAAACGTCGTAAGCAATCATCTTCGTCGTCGAATTTTTTATCTCCATCAACATCGACGTTCAATGAGAAATTTGCCCAATCAATGCTACCTTCAAGCTCATCCACATCATCATCGACTAGTTCGAGCTATCAGAAAAAATTGCAATTACCACAATCAAGATGGGAAACGTTCCAAAGGATACGTCAGAATCGTCACACAAGATTAGCAGGTAGGTTTTGATGATTTTCTTTTTGTAATGCATTTGATAGATTCTAATTTGAAATTCATAAATTAATTAATCAACTCCTCAATGTATCTATTCATAATCAAACCTATAGCCTTTATGAGACTCACTCGAAGAAAATATGAAGTTGCCTATGAAAGCTCTCTTCAGCAACAGCAAACAAATCCACAAACAGCGGCAGTTTCTGGATCTCCTCACCTTCCTTTTCATCATCAGCATCAATCAGTTCAGGGTGCACATCATAATCAACCACAGCTCTCATCACCACAACAACAACAACTCCATCAGAATACTTCTTCACATAATATTCTCGCCCCTCATCATCATCCATCATCTCATCTTGGGTCTCAATCACAACCACATCCATTTGAACTTTTCGCTAAATCAATCGAATCTAAAATCTCGCCACCAAATGAATCATCTCGGAACAGTTCGATTCATTCACCCGAGAGTATTGGTTCGAGTAATAATGGATCGACTGCTGTACATCCGCAACGATCATCGCCATCGATTCCATCATCAGCAAGTTCGATTTCGGCAGCTGCCGCAGCAGCTGCAGCTGCTTATCAAGCACATTCATTGTTTGCTCAGCAGAATCCTTCGAATTTGTTACATTCAACGTTACCATTTTATACATATCATTCTTCGATGCCGTTTCCAGCTGGCTATCCTGGATTCGCTGGCTCCGCAGATTCATTTTTCAATGGATCAGTCGCATTACCACCAATGACATCAACGTCTCCTCCCTCATCATCGGGTATCTTAAATGGACAGCATCATCCAAAAATCTGGCGTTCAATCGACACGGAACAATTAGAAGGGGATAACGTAAGAATTAGCTCAATTATTTTTACATTATTTGTTTTGATGAATTTTTCCATCATTAAACTAAATTTCTTGAAATTTTTGCCTTTTTTTGTATTGGATCTACAGCGATCAGCCAGTAACAATGAAACTAGATTGATGGAACAATCCGTCCGTTCCGATTCGAATGAGAATTCGTTAGAAAATTGTAATGAATCATCGGATCAAGCAATTGCCAGTGTCGCTGATCAACAAAAACAATCATCATCGATACCGAATAGTGAGTTTTACAGCCATCCAATCAGTCCGACCAGTTCAGTGCATTCGTACGGTAGCAATCGGAGTTGTTCGAAACGCAAAGATGATGATCTTGAAGACAATCATAGCGGTTCTCCTGGAAGAAGAATTCCAGATAAAATCATCGAGAAGAATGGGATTGAGAATGTCAACGAGCGAAGTGAAAGTCGAATCAGTCGTCACAGCTATGATGATGATGAAGAGCGAGATGAAATGAAACCTTGCGAAACATCGCGCACCAATAAAGAAGGTGGTGATGTAGAAAGAGATCTGGAAGATGGTAACAATATCGATGTGGTCGCCGATGATGGTGATGATATTGATGTTGTAAGCAACGGAGATTTGAACAATATTCTACAAAGACAACAAACATCACAGCAAACTACTCTAGTGAATCGTACACAAGGTAAAAGTTTCAAACGTCATTACGTCGATGTCTATCGGAGAGAGGAGATGATGAATCGGAAGCGATCGATATTTGGCTCCTCTGCTACATTACCGATCTCTCGTAACAGCTCATCCTCCTCTTCCTCTTCTTCGAGTTCGGAAGCGAATAATTTCAATCAATATTTCCCATCCACTGATCATTCAACAACAACCACAACAACGACCGCAATCAATCCATAGATTTCTTCAATCTGAATCTAAATCTATCGATTTGAGACAATGTTATGGCTTTATTTGAATAAAAAAAAATCACCGCATAATTGTTAAAAATTATATTGATTTTTCCTCTGTAAATAAGAAAAAAAAGTATTAGTAGTAATTCATATTGTGAATATTTCAATCTTTGTTTCATTTCCTATGATTAACATTGAGAACTTCTGATTACATTGATCATTTCGAAATAATTATCCAATCAAATCGTTTAGATTACAATCAAACAAAATCCAATGTTTCTTCTTTTTTTTTTTTTTGTTTGTTATTTGTTATTTCGCTGAAAAGACCATTCATTGCGAATTAAATGTCTTGAAAACAATCCGTTTTGATTCATAAGTTTTTTTTTTCATTTCATTTTGGTATTTCTTTCGTTTCTCCTCGAATCGTTTCGATATGTCCCACACTGAACAAACCATAGGAACGCAATCTATATTTGAATGCATTCCTCAGATCTTCATTCGATCGCAATCGAAGAGAAGTAGAGAATCTCTTCTTTTTTGGAGTAAAAAAAAAATAATAAGACTCATTCATCTTTTGTCAAACGATTGACAAATTGAGAGAAAAGAGAAATGAAGAGAAGGAAGGAAGAGAAGTGAAAAAAAGGCATTCCGAAA
Source organism: Sarcoptes scabiei (assembly GCA_020844145.1). Lineage (NCBI taxonomy): Eukaryota > Metazoa > Arthropoda > Arachnida > Sarcoptiformes > Sarcoptidae > Sarcoptes > Sarcoptes scabiei. The sequence goes on along the minus strand of CP080483.1, from coordinate 1,664,493 downwards.
TATATTATCGGTTAATAATAATATTTAGCGAATTTCAAACATTCTCATTCGATTGCCTCGGAAATATCCAAAATCATTTTGTTTTCATCGAATCTTTCTTAATAATCGTTTCCTTCCGAACGAAAGAGAACGAAAACGAACGAAAAAAAATTCCCATCCATCACACACTCTCGAAAGAGTACAGTCAGTTCGTAATGACAAACGACGAAGAGAATAAAATGATTGATTGATTGATTGATTGATTCTAGCGCTAACTCAACTATCCGGATAAATTTTCTAATAGAATAATCGTTCAACGAATTGAAACAAATACGAATAAGGTTAGGTTTGACAATTTTGAAAGAATATTAGACCACAAAATGAGAAAAAAAAACTCTCGAGACAATCATTTTCATCAGCAATAGTAATAGTAACAGTAAGAAAAGAAGCAGCAATAACAGCAGCAATAGCATAATTCTTTTGATTATTTGATTTGATTACAAATGAATTGGTAGAGAATACAAACAATAATTCTCCCCTTTCGCTTTTTGTTGTTTATTTGTAACCTTAGAACATAAACACTGAACTCTTTCGTACCTGAGAGAACAAAAAAAAAAGAAAAAAAGATATGTTTAGCTGATTATTAAATGAATTTTTGTTGTTTAGAGAAACAAAACCGAATAGAAAATAGTAATAATTTCAAGAGAGACCTACCAATCAGTTCCTGGACAAACGAACGAACAAACAAACAAACAAACAAAATTTTAATCCTTCTCACAAAGCTTTTTTCTTTTGTGTGATAATTTTGATTTTCAATAATTTTCTCAGCAAAACAAGTCAATCAATCAGATTGGTTAGATGATAATCCTTTTAGTTTTAAATGAGTAGTCACTCGATTTCTCTTCGCATTTCGATTTTAGATTAATATTTTGCAATTTTGAAATACTTACACACTCAAATATACACCAAACAAGAGAAGTGAACGATTCGATTGTGAAGGTTAATTGAATAAAGGTAAGCTAATTCAATCGATCGAATGCAATGTAATGGGGGGGAGGGAGAAAGTTTGAGTCTAGAAAAGGGTTAGAATGGGATCTAATCAATGTTTCCGAACAGATGTATGAGAAGAGAATGGAAAATATTTAAGAATCTTTAAGATTGAAATTCTTTCTTTGAATTTTCTATTATTTTTGAGCTAAGAGTTAGCTTGAAAAGATTATTAAGCTTTTCACTAACTTATCACGCGGTCATCAACGATATACTTAGTGCTAGTATTCACTAAAGAATTCGAACAAAAGTATTCCATTTTTTTTTTTTGTAGAATTTTCTTTCCGAGATAAATCTCAATATTTTCATCAATCAAAATGCAATAGAAGAATCAGTGGCAAAATCTTTCATCGAGAAAAACATACATCTAATAATAGCTTCATCGGTAAACTTTGATCTTTGGTAATAATTCGCAAACTAATACACACACACACACACACACACAAATAGAGACACACTGTGAAGATCTTAAACGTAGAGAGGTAAACGAGAGATAGAGATAGAGAGAGAGAGAGAAGAAACACAGCTTAAATGACTCGTTTTGGAATGATTTCGATCGGCAATAGTAACAATTAAGAGTGATTCTTGGTGAAGAGAATAAGAGCTTGCTTAATCGAAAAGAATCAATGCATTTTGATTTCGTTTCAATTTCAAATTGATAGAACTTCGAATGATTGGTGAAGAATACATACACAAACACACACACACACACACAAGGATTTCAATCGAAGTTTATGATTCCCATCGGCAATATTATTTGCTTCGAAATTATCTTATCATCATTTTCTCTCCACTCTTCATTAGATCAACATAACCAGATGAAGATTTTAGAACGAATTTTTATGGGTTTTTTTTATTATCGTTTGAGTTTGTTGTTGTTGTTGTTGTTGTTGCTGTTTTTTTTTTTTAGATTGAAATTGATCATTCTCTTTTCTCTTTGGTTTTTCCTCTAATATCATTGATCGTTTCAATGTTTCAATCTCAAAAATTATCTCTATCCTATTACAGTTGATTGAGATTTGATTCGATTCTATTATTTCGTCATAAAATCAATCGTTTACATTTCAGATCGATTGGAATGAGAAGAAAAAAAAATTGTAGCCAATATAATTAATACGATTATCTGTGCAGAAATTTCTAGAATTTAGATTCTCAATCATCAAAACGTTTCGAAAGAAGCGAAATAATCGCTAGACTATAGTTTATTGTTGCTTGATATTACACACCTTTTTTCTCTTATTAGAACATCTTTCTTCTCTGCTTAGATATATTATTGGTTTATTTATTTAGATCTAGAATTTCAATTTAGAATAGTTTCATTGCTTGTTCGAAACATAGCTTCATTTCCGAAAGCGATAAAAACTATCCACAATGTTTTCGATTCAAACATTGTGGATCGAAAATATAATGAAATCGAACAGAAAGAAATTATTGATTTATGGATGGTGGTATTCGGTTGATTCGATTTGATTTATTTGCAAATCGGTTTGTTTTGAATCAAAATTCAGTGTTTTGATATAATCGGATGATCGAATTGATTGAGATTCATTCTGTTTAACTATTCTCCTAAGTTCAATAAAATATTGTCTTTGTTTTCTAGCGAAGAATTTTTTTTTTTTTTTTTGAAAAATTGTGAAGAGATAATTTCCAATAATTTCGTTCGCTATAATTCGATTTAATTCTATTCGATTCTGATAATAGCGTTCTCATCAGCATCACAAAAATAATTTAATCGATTTTCAGACTAGCTTTTCGAATTTCAAAAGCGATAGAATGCAAAGTTTTATGCCAAAATAAGTAATTGATGCAGTCAGTCATTGAGCGAGTGAGACCCAACAGTCAGTCATTCATTCACTAATGGCACCATTAAGTTGAAGAAAATTTGGACCATATAGTTCTGACAGAGCAGATTTCACCAAGTTAAGTTCTAGTCAATCTAGGGTCGATTGTTCTGCTCTTATTTGATCTTTTTTTCTGAAGAAAAAAAATTTAATCAAAAAAAACTTTGAAATAGACAAAAAAAATCTGCCACTTTGATGAGTTAGTCCCAGATCCTTCAATCTAAGAGAAGAAAACTAACCCATCCCTTCCGTCTGAAACAAAATCTCTCCATCGTTCTCAACTAGAATAAAGTTCAAAATTAAAATTATATTCTTCGACAATGAATTCAACCCAATTAAATTAATGAATGGTCATCAATTCATTTGGAACGCAAACAGATAACCCATCGGAAACGAGTTTTCGAATTTGAATTGCGAAAACAAAGCTCGGATTAGCTCTTTTGAATACAAAATCTCAATCTTTTTCTTCCTCTAATTTTCTCTTTTTCGATAATTACCGATGATTAATGCAGAAAATAGAATTACAAAGCTTAAAACACAAGATGTGTCGAGATTAGTTTGCGTCTTTTTTTTTCTTCATAGGTCTGAGATAGGCAGCAAACCGCAAAACATTCGGATTAATTCGAATGGTAACATCTGTTTTTTTTTTTTGCTTCACCAAGAATCTTATTTTTAGAAGTTTCATTTTTGTTTCAAAAATGCAAGGGAAAAACTCTAGGCCTAACAACGCCCATTTACACCTGTTTCAATTTGATCTATTTTTTCTTCTTTTGGACTTTTTTCTATCTCAATATTTGAATTTGATTGATTCTCACCGATTCTTGTCTTCATTGGCTGAAACATGGCCAAAACACCCAATGAGAAATATTGAAGCTTGTTTTTATGCGTTCTGTCTGTTTCTTTGCTCCAAATCAAGAATCGCTCAGTTTGTATGCAATGATAAAAAAAAATCACAATTGATTCTTAGACTCTAGAATCCCATCTAAATATATTACAACATCCAATTGGAACCAGGGATGGAACCGAATTAAAAAGTAGTTAAAATCAAGAATTTTGTTTTTTTTCATGGATTGAAATCTTAGATTCTAGTTGTCGTTATAAGTGCTAGGATTCGAATTGAACGATCTCTTCAATCTCTCTCGATTAGACTCACATAGATTGTTTCACTAGCTGCTTTGGATCTAAGCTATGACTGCTACATTAATGTTGGAATGGAATCCAAATATAAAAAAAATCTGAAAATTGATCCAACATTTCGATTGTTTTCTTAAAAATCTAATGTTCAGTTTTGCTACTCTAGTGCTGACAGTATTATTATTATTATTATTATTCTTATTCTTATTGCTATTATTTAATTATTTTGAATTCTAATCAAACACTTGTCAATGTTTAAGTGGTAGTTTCTTTCTCGTTCTCAATCTTTTTGTTTTGTTTGTCGAGGGAAAATTTCATTTATTTTCCATTTCACACACTGAAATCTAAAAAAACAGAGTGAAGAGGAAAAAACTAAACAAAAACATCAACGATAACGGAACTACACCGACCGGAACGAAATGCGATGTGGGGAGAAAGAAAAGTAACAATATTTGAACCTTTTTTTTTTTTTTTTTTTTTTTTGGATTTCATTTTCTCTTTTCACAAGTTTTGTTCACAAGTAGCTCTTCAAATTTTGATTTGAAACATATTGTTGTTCAATGCTTGGAGAGGCAAAAAAAAAAAAAAAAGACAAAACAGAAACGATCGAGAACGAGAAGTAAGGAAAAAAATAATTGAGCATAACAGTACAAATGTTATGTCATTTCAAATTCACTTCAAAGCGATAAAGAATTCACTGACAAACAAACTAGAAACAATTCAGACTATCGAGAGAAGGGGGAGAAGGCATTCGAAAGCAAACATCAAACTTCAAAACAATCCAAAATGAATTGAATCAAATCAAAACACTGATGAGCTGATGTTCTCTTTCTTTTTTTCATTCTTTCCGTTTCGAAAATGTATCGTTTAATCTCATCCTAGTCGTAGAAATTTAATTTTTTTTTTTGTCTGATATTGAAACATCATCTTATTCATCAACAACATTTAATTTGATGAAATCTCGAAGAAAGAAATAGAATTCGTTTGCAAATTAAAAAATAAATTAAATAATTTTGCTGTGATTGCAATGTGAAAGAAAATTGGATTGCTATCTGATTGAATCTGATCCGATTTTCTTCTCTCCGATCAATATGATTGATGTTCTTTGTTGCCAGTTTGATTACAAGTCCGATCGTGGTGATGATGATTCATTCGTTTTGGGACAGATTCAAACGTAAACTCAAAGCTATTAATTGCTAGAAAAAAAAGAGATGAAATTTTCAAATCTAAAACTAACAATTCTCTCGAACCAACAATGAATCCGATTGGCGTTGAAGTGAAACAATCTTATCAGTTCAAAATTCTCGATAATGAATGATCGAACTCGAATCGATGCATTTTGATGGATCAAATAATCAGAGATTTATGGATGAGAGAAGACGAAAAGGGCTCGATGCACGATTACAATCAATTTGGGTTTTTTCTTTTTTTTTTTTTTTTTTTTTTTTAAAGAATCCCTCTATCATTCTATCATGAAGAATTGGGGTATTTATCAACATTCATTGGTTAGCATTTTCTAAGCCCTTGCCGAACATTTTTCGAACAAATCCAACTTAATGATGTTACGAAACCAAAAGTTCGATATATCCAAGGTCTGTCGAGAGAGGAAAAAAAAAGAAAAAAGAAATGAACTTTTTTCGAGAGATTCGAAAAATGATTCCATGGCAGAAATTAAGTGTAAAAAAAAGAACGGGTTGATGATCGAAATCCATTTGGATAATTTTGGATCTCATTCGCTAGGTCTCCTAGGCAAGATTTTTTTCCTGGTCCCCATTAGCTTCTTCTCTAGTAATCACCCACTATCAAACAACTCTAATCTCTCTTAATTCAATTTAAATTTTTTTCGTTTTTTTTTCTCTCTCCTCAAAAAAAATGACCTAGAATTTGTTTCCCGCACTAGCCGCGCACAGAAAAAAAACGTTGCTTAGACAGTGAAATTTTTTTTTTTTAATGATATATCTTCTTTGGATGAAATCATAGATTTCGGATTGCCGAGATGGAAAAAAAAGAGTTCGAATTGAAAGTGGAGTAAAAAAAAAAAAAAATTAAATTAAGTTAAAACGAAATTTTTCATTTTGTTTGTCGGTCCGAAATCGAGCCGAAAAAATCCAATCGATTTGAAACGTTCCAATGTTTTGAAACATTTTTTTTTAAATTTATAATTCTATTAAAATTGAAAGGGTAATTGTGATGAAATCGATCGATCCATTCAGACTAAGTTTTTTTTTCTAAAAATCCAAAAACAAACAAGCAGTGTTCAAAGAGGAGAAAGCTAGGACAAAGTGATCAGTTATCGAGTGAGTTTGTATTTAATTGATGTGAGTAATCAAACTGACTTCGTTGAAGATTGGATCATAAAAACTATGGAATCAGATTAGTTTTAGTTTGGCTTCTTTTCTTTTCGAAAATCGAAAGAATTCGATTCTAAGAATAGGGTTTTTTTTGTTTTCAAAACTGAATTCGATTCTTTCGATTTCATAGACAAACATAGAGACTATAAAATCGAGAAAAAAAACCTAAAAGCTCAATACTTTTGCCGATGATGATGATGATGATGACCATTGGCCATTTTTTTCCACAGCTTCGTTGCTGATTATTATCGAAAGTGAAGCAAAAACAATAAGTCTAGAGGGTTTCATCGATCTAAGAGAACTTGGGTTTTTCTCTCTTGGAGAAATTGGAATCAAACTTCGACAATCCTAGACAATCTTTTTTTTTGTGACTTTTTCGAAATTGATTTTAATCGATGTTGTGACTAATGTTTGGAAGAATATTGATTTCGCGGCAACTTCAAATAGAACTATTCTTTTCGTTCTTTCTCTCTCTCTCTCTCTCTCTCTCTCTCTCTCTCTCTCTCTCTCTCTCTCTCTCTATCTTTCTGTATTTTCTATATCTCAATCAGAATTGAACTAGTAATAAACAATTTGGCGAGTCCCAAATAGCCCTAGAGAGATGATTAGAAACGACAAAGAAGACAGAAGCAGCAACGAAGAGACAAAAGAGAGAGAGAGGGAGAGAGAGAGAGAAATCGAAAATTTAACAACATCTTTATTCTTCAAGAAAAGTCAAAAAGATAGTTATGGACCATAAAAATAAATAAAATTATGCAAAAATCACTGAAAACAAGCCTTCGAGAAGGGAACCAGAACGTACATCTGCAATAATCCTGCTAGTAGTCAATGATCAAATATCTTTTCTTTTTTTTTCGCTACTCGTTTGTCTTTGTGAACATTTTTTTTTCTCTTTTTTTTGGATTCTCTAATACTCTTTGAACACAACACAACACCGTACGCGTGTCCAAATTGGACTGCCATTAAGGTCGAGGAGATAAAAAAACAAATCCAATTCTTAAACATTGCAATGTGAGAAGAGAAGATTTTTCAACCCAAACCAGAGTCGAAAGATTTCGAATAAGTTTTTTTTTCCTCGAAAACAGAGTGGTGTTATATTAATAATCATTTAGTCGGCTAGGTTTTTGATATTCGAACGAGAAAAATAAAATTTCGTTCTGTTTCTCCTAGAGTCCTAGTCTCTCTCTCTCTCTCTCTCTCGGCCACTGTCTCTGACTCTCTCTCTCTCTCTCTCTCTCTAACGATCTAATCATTATCTTCACTTGAGAGTTTTTTTTTGTTTTTTATTATTTGTTTCGATTTGATTTTTGATGACTATATCACCGCTGGTGACAAACTCTACTCGAATTGCCAATGATGACAATCTTCGATTAGAATACAAGACCCTAAGATCAATCAAATTAGTCGATCAAATCGAATCGAAGAACAATAAATCTGGTCTCATCATATTTTATTGCCAGCATTTCTCTCTCTCTCTCTCTCTCTCTCTCTCTCTCTCTCTCACTCTCTCTCTCTCTTTGCATTCAATAAGAGTTAACCGAATCGGTTAGAATGGAAAAAAAAAGAACTAAAATTCGCAACGAAAGTATAGGTCAATAAAAAAAAATCTACTCAAGCAAATAACAATATATTGTTACCACTTGTTTTTTTTCAAGAAAAAAAAACAAAGATAGCGATGAGATTTCAACGACAATACCGTTAAAGATTTGGTCTTTTCTTCATCATCATCATTACAATGATCATCTTTTTGCTTTGGAAACATTTCTTTTTTTTTTTTTTTTGGTTGACGACACACCTTTATTCGTAGCGCACACACCCATTTTCTTCACCAATAAATCTCTCACTGTAGCTTTGTCAGAATTGCTTTAGGTCTAGAAAATTTTCAACCAACTCGAAATGAAAGATAAATGATAATTCACCTACAAATGTTTGAAGAAGAAAATAATTTTTTATGACTTTTTGACGATGATGATGATGATGAGAACTTTGATTCTTGGATTGAGAGATTTTAAAATTCTTCTAAATTATCTTTTCTCTTCAACCTCAACCTAAACTAACCTTCAAGGGTTGAATGAAAACTTAGATTTGCCTCTAGTGAAATATGACAATCATCAGCATTGGTCAAAATTAGATTCTCCGATTCCAAGAAGATAGCCAAGTTTTTATGGGAAGAAAAAAGAAAGAGACGGTATTTGGTCTTTGAAATTGAATCCTTGGAATTCGATTAGGTTTCGGTCTAATTTTTTTGTTTCTCTGACTCTCGGTGTATCGAATGTCAAATATTCTATCAAAACAGAGAGGATTCGAATAAAATCTATGAGATCACAATTTGATTAGTTCGATTTTTGACTAAGAATAATCTCTATACATAGCGATGACCCATTCAATTCGATTCTCACTAAATCATTAGCCTATTTTTTTTCGACGAAACTCGATGAAAATGCCAAGATTGATATGATCGAAATTGATTTGTTTCGATTTTTTTTCTTTGGAAAATTTGATCAATAAACCATTTCGAAACAAAATTTAATTAGATCAACAAAGAACGAGTGTAGAAGAGATTCGTTCAAGCTTCGATTCAATTCAATTCAATTAGATTCGATTCATCGTGATCAAGATTTGAGATTCCCCATCACCACTATCAACAAATCATTTTGGTTGAAAATAAACAAAACACCATAGAATCGCGATCGCGATTGTTTAGATTAGCTAAATGATTTGTGGATTTATTTCTTTCCGCAATTATTTTTTTTTTGTGGATTCCGTATCGATGATGACACTGCTCATCATCATCATCATTATCGTCATTATCGTTATTCTCGTCATCATCATCACCAGCGAATGAAATGCATAAAAACAATCGCTAGAATCAATACAAAATTTCACCGACACACACACACACACACACACATTAACCAATGTTATTAGCTCGTTGTTTACTGATACCAAAATTACTATGATTGTTATTATTATAATTATTATTATTGTTGTCGGTATTGTACCATCAAGAATAATGATATTATGGCATATAGATTGATTTAAGCGCCGTACGTTTGCCGATATCATTTCGATTCGATCGATTAGTTAGATTAGAATCGAGAATAATTAAACAAATGAATTCTGATCTTAGGATTATTCTTCACTCCGAAAATCATCAGTACTACTATTATTTGCCAGTAGTATTGCTAACAATTAATTGAGATTCGTTTTACAAACCGACCAATGGAATTGATTTTATCATTAAAACTTTATGACCTTTGACTTTTTCTTCTAAAGTTTGTTTGTACAAATAGTTTTGTTTTTGATTATTCTTGTTGTTCTAGAAACAAAACGAAACGGAGAATAGAATTTCGAATGCTACAATTAATCAAACATTTGATGATGTTCGGGTGATGATGATGATGATGATGGTTTGTGGTGAAATTCTTGGCTATGGGATCGTTTCGGGTTTAGTACTTACAAAATCCATTTCAAAAAAAAAAAAGTTCCTAGATCTAGACACGTGCCTTTCTTCAGATCTAAGTGATCTTTCACTCTTTCTTTCTGATCCCGAAACGCGATGAAAAATTGTACAAACTTTTACTGTTTGATTCCAATTGGAAACAAACAAACAAACAAATTCTTTCGACAAAAGAATTGAAGGAAAGGATTGAAAGCTACGATGCACTAATTTCATTTCAACCGAAAAACGATCTGTATTTCGAAAACTTTCCATTTCTTTAATTTTTGTTCCAATGCAATGATTCTAAAAAGATTATAATTATTGAGTGAAATCTCTGCAGCTTCTCAACTTTTTAGCCTTTTCTAGCTCGAACGATCGACATCGATCAAAGCTTTTGAGCTCGTTGATTATCGCAAACGATGAGTGACGAAGATGAGGATGGTGATGACAATGATGTTGATGTCAATCTCGTTCCATCTTAATGCGACAATAACAATCATAGATATCTATGATATCCTGGTGCCAGAGAAAAAAAAAAGTTCCATAATTTAGGCTCTTATCTCTTGGGTGGGAGATTTTTTTTCAGTGGAAGAATATCGATTCGGTTCTAAAAACTTTACAAGAGGGAAAGAGAGAGAGAGAGGAAGAGAAGGAGTAGAGTGGAGAGGAAGAATTATTTTCTAATACACCAAAAGTGTATTTATTATCAATAAAGTCTAAATTATTCTCAAATTTGATTTCGGAATCCATCTCTACAAAACTATTGTTTTCGTTTAGATATGCGCTACCACAGTGATTGTTTGGAGGCAACGAACGAAAGAAGATAGAATAAAACTTAATGACAATTTGGATAGCGATTATAGATTGTTTGTTAGCAAAAGAAACATCGAAACAATTCTCTTATCGAAATTTGATTCAGATCGGTTTTTTCGTAATATTTGTTTCTATTACTCTCTGTCGTTTTGTTTCATTCAATCCAAAACGATACGTTTTGAATTGAATTGATCGTTAGCGGCGAGAATAAAAATCGATTGATGAGTTAATGATTGAATGGTTAGAGAAATTGGGAATAAGGGAGAAAAAATAAATTTAAAATTGATTCATATTTTTCTCGGGATGAATCGTATCCGATCAAAAAAGAAAAAATTTGTCTCTAAAATTATCGATCACAGTTTTCTAAATTGGTCGATTATTTTCTTTTCTATTTCAAAAGAGAGAATGAGAAATAAAACGAAAACAATGGAAGACAATCTTAAGACCATTTGTATGTAGCATTCAAAATGAATACCATTCAAATGAGAGGCATCGATTTCATTCAATATAGGAAACAAATCAACAGCGAGAGAGAATTCGAAGATAATTTCAACATCAATTTAGATGTCTACTAATCCCTATGGGCTAGGCTAGGCTTTGTTAGTGTCGATCGAATATCTGTAGGTTTTTTGTTAGTTTGTTTGTTTGTTGATCAACGACCAACACTTCGTAACGAAATCTACAAACAAAGTTAACATCTTCATACAATAATCAAATTCTTGATCACATATAAAACAATCAATCTAATTCCAAATCGTAAAATTCAAAATTCAATCTGGATTGATATTGGAATTCTTTCGAGATTTATCGAATCCTAATCTAGACAATGTAATCTTGGCTGTGTTAGCAATACCAACATACCGATAATAATGGCGATGATAGAAGTGATCGTCAATCAAAGAGAGAAAGAAAGATTTAATTTTTTTTTTTCGATTTTCTTTGATCTTTCGTTCTCTTCTATCCTTACCAATAATCTTAGTTGAAATCAATTTCACTTGTTTCGTTTCGTTGTTTGTTTATTTGTTTCAAAATTCCAATCCAATCCAATCAAAAAAAAAAAAAAAACGATGTTGATGATCGAGAGAGATGATGATCATCAATGGTGATGGTGATGATGATGATGATGATGGTGATGGTGATCGTAAATTTTTTTTTTTGTTCCGAACTATGCTACAAAGATGATAAAATCAACGATGGAATAATAACAATAATAATAATAGTTATTATTATTACTATCCAAATAATCATCATCATCTAGATTCTCGTTTCGGATTAGATAGTTTTAGTTGTCTATATCTAGAGAAAATTCAGTGTATTCGACCTGACCTATGGTCATCGAATACTTCTTTGGACTTGTTTTATTTATTTTTTTTTCACCTTCGGATACTTTGATTTTTTTTCTTCTCTATGTTTCTCTTAATCTTTTAATAACATTTAGATTTTTTTCCTCATCGAAATCGATTTTTTATTGATGTCATTCCAATCCGATAGTATTAGATTAGGGGAAGATGTGTAAGATTTTCGACACTAGGATCAAGAAGCTAAGAAGATTGAAAATGGATTGAGAATGAAAAGCTAGAATCTAATTCTCTAGGTGATGATAAACACTAGAAGAGTGAAGCTTTGTTCGCTTCGAAGACCACTGAATCAATTCTCGGCCAACTGAATCATGGGCGAAAAAGGGCGATGGTCTGGCTGATTTTTGTTGTTCAATGTTTCTTCAAACATCTTTTCATTTTATTTATTTATTTATTTATTTATTTAGTCTTTTTTTTCTGATTAAATTTCTTTTTTCTGTGTTAATTTATTGGATTTTATGGATTGTTGTCGTCGCTCGTTTTTGATGGAAAATCTTTATTGGGTAGCTTTGATAGGAAATCTTTTTTTTTTCTCTCTGGTTGACCATCTGTTTGATGGTCCATCTACTCTCTCTCTCTCTCCCTCTCTCTCTCTCTTATCTACTTTATCATCATTAAGTTAGCTCACTTTTTTTTATGCTCTCATTGTATAATAAAGATTTCATCTATAACCTTTGAAAGGAAAGTAGAATCGATTCGATTGATTTTGTTTTTTTTTTTCGAATGTGCGAAAGTGATGGATTTCAGAGAGTTTTGAAGCTTGATTTGATTAGCTCTGATTTGTCTTTCTCGCATATCTAACAAATCAAAATCTATCTAAAACAATTAACGACAAACATCTTTGAAGTGAAGCAATTTCTTATCTCTCTCTCTCTCTCTCTCTCTCTCTCTCTCTCTCTCTCTCTCTCTCTCTCTCTCTCTTTATGAAATTTTTATTGCTCCACCATCACAATCGAATTATATCCGAATTTCTTGAATGCTATCCAAAAAATCTGGAAAGCATCCGATTCTTTTTAGATTGAGAAGACTAGACCCTCATCTCACTTAGTGTATAAACACTGTGATATCAATTCAATGAGATTTTTACCAGGCCCTTGGGGATCGAGTGATTAAGAAACATCTCTAGAACGATTCTCGAAGAATTGTTTTAAGCTTATGGATGAGGTTTGTCTTTTTGAACCGTTGTTTATGTTTTCGATAATAATTTTGATTTCAATCAACAATTCTCGAATCGAAAGTCGATCAAAAATTATTTGTTTAGAATTTCGATAATCGTCGTCAAGTGATTTGATACAATCCAAATTCAATCTATTCAATGATTCTATCTGCTGTAATGGATAGATCTCTTTGATACAGAGACAAATCGAACAATTTGAATCGCTTTCAAAATCATTTCAAAATGATTCTGAAGCATCTATTGAGATTGTAACGATAATCGCACTACGATTATTTTCAAGGCTTTGATGATAGAGTAGGTGGTGGTTTTGGTGACGATGGCTTTAAACGAAGATACCCCTAAGGGACACTTGAGAAAAGAAAACAATTTCGATTGCTGAAAAATAATTTTGGTTTAGATTTATTCTCTTCTAAAAATTCTAGACAGATCGTAGGAACGAAAGGACACACTAAATCTCGATTCGGAAAATTTATGATCAAAAGGGGGGAGTGGGGAGAAAAAAGAATCGAAGAATTTCGTAGAGATTGCAATCACTTCTGAAAAATAATCCATAAAAATTCAATCTTTGACAATTGGAGTAGATTTTTGATGATGGAATTTCGATTTCCATTAAGAATCGAAAAGAGAGAGAGAGAGAGAGAGAGAGAGAGAGAGAGAGAGAGAGAGAGTCAAAGGAAGAGAAATAAAAGCATCGAATGAAACATTTTTTTTCCAGGGTAAATGACAGAAATGAGAGGCTAAAAACTATTTCAAAAATAAATCAAATCGATCGAGAGGATAGAGTTGTCTCCTCTATGTGTTTATTGTTCGACAAAAAAGAAGAGAGAAGAAAAAAAAAGATGACAATCATCGAGACAATCATAGAGCTACCAGATCCAGAATCATAAAAGAGAACCAGAAATCTTGGTACAACCCTTTTGTCGTTTTTCGATCGAAAATGAATACATTCACATTTGGCTCTCAACAGAGAACCGAACGAAGAAAATTAATATCATCTCAAATTCTTGACATTAATCTTGTATCGAAAGGAAGAGAGATTTTTTGAAAAGGCTTTGATCCATCAGCTATGATCGTCCAAGATCATAATGGATCCTCTCAGATCTTTCGAAGATGATCATTGCTTTTACGATTGATGATTTCAGTCAATGATTTTATTTTAACTCTTTCGTTACACAAATCAATGAACAAAATTTCTATCAAAAAGACTAGCTCGGATCCATTCTTGATCTCGATTTCATTCGCTTCGAATTCATAATCTCTCAATCTCTAGAATGTAAATGTTCGAATGTAATTAGAAGCGTTCAATTTTATTCGATGTGAAATTAGAAAAAAAAAATTTTGAATTCGAAAGGATCGGTGATTCGATTAGAGATTATTTTATTGTTTTTGAGCAATCAAATGGATTGATGAAGATTGTCAGTTCTCTTTTTGTTTTCCTTATGCCATAATTCTATTCATTCCAATCGAAATGATCATCGAGAGAGAGAGAGACCAGCAATGATAGTTAATCGATCCCACGGTGACACTTTGATCTAATCTTCTTTATTTTTTTTTTTTTTTACGTTTGTTCCTTTTCTATTTCCTTTCTTTTCATATCATAAGATTCTATTCCATTCTTTTCTAGTTAGTTATCGTATTTTCCCTTCTCAATAGAGATTTCATCGATTAGGAGCTTGTGATTGTCAAACAAATGACAATCAAATACCCTTTAAGAATTGATTGTATTACTTCGATCGAGAAACAATGGAACAAATCAATTGAATTTTAATTGAATCTCTTCGATGACAAGATTATGATGAGGTTAATAATAGAAAGAGAAAATTATTAATTGCCATCAAAATAATCGAATGATCGAAGTCAATCAATGAAAGCATTGAAACTTTGCTTCGAATGGAATTATCGTTTTCCATTTCTTACGAAGCCTTCTCTTCTCACCAAAAGCATCGATTTTGACTATCATTTTCCTCATAAGACCATTAATTGATTAGTGCAAATCTTTAATGAAAAATCTTCATACCTCTCGTTGAATGATTTAATAGAAAATCAATTGATTTATGATCAAAAACTCTTTCGATTCTGTTTGTGAGAACTGTCACTCATTGCTCATCGAAAGACGATTTACTTAGTTTTTATGAAAATTTAATTTTCTCTCTTCCTCTCTCCGATGGACACTCTGAAATCTAGATTATAGAATTTTAATTTTTCAAAAAAAAAACTTCGAATCCTAATGTAACAATCGCTCCATCTATTAATAAGTTTCTGTAGAAAAAAAAGGACAGAAAAGATTTTTTTTATTCTTCGAAATTAAATTTTAATATCTCGCAATCTTGTAAGAGAATTAAATCGGATAAAATACTTGTTTAGACAAATTCAATCTCGCTCAGCAATAATTGTCAGATGTCTTTCAATCTCTGCTTCATTGAGAATCTTAAATGGTTTATCAGCTTCAGCAACTCCAACTTGCAACTCATTTGGTTTGAATTCAACGTTCAATGCACTTGAAAGAGCGATGATTCCTAATTGTATTGTCTCGTCGATATTACCTTCGGGAAATTTTTTCATTTTTTTCTCCAAAAAATTTTGTGCTTCGATGGCTTTGACACCGACTGAGCAGCCACGATAGCCAGAATAATATCCAGCCGGATCAGTTTTGTATAGCAATGGTTGACCTTTTTATTTAAAAGACAAACATTAGAAAAGAATCACAAAGA
The DNA here is from genome assembly GCA_020844145.1 of Sarcoptes scabiei. NCBI lineage: Eukaryota > Metazoa > Arthropoda > Arachnida > Sarcoptiformes > Sarcoptidae > Sarcoptes > Sarcoptes scabiei. Next base: position 1,648,640 of record CP080483.1, on the reverse strand, counting down.
AAGAATAATTAATTACCATCTTCATGCGAAACTAAAATCAAACTAACACCCATTGGACGCATCTCAGCATTTTGTGTGTAGACTTGAGCTAGATCGGAAAGTCTTCTGGTCAATGCTTCAACAGATATTTCAAGACCGTATTTATATTTGAAATTGGCAGCTTCATAACGAGCTCGTTGTACTAGAGAGGCACAATCAGCAGGCATACCAGTAGCTACACAGCCAATGTGGGGTGTCAAATGGAAAACATTACAGATGGAATCAGGCTCCAAAAGTTTATCTGGAACCTTGCGTTGTGTCACAACCACCGAACAATCTTTGCCTTTCAAACCGATTGATGTAATAGCATTTTGATTGATTGCTTTGAATGCATATTCTGAAAAAAAAGAAAAAATTTAAGATAATCACCAATCAGAATTTATTCCATAAGCGAATAACATACCAACTTGATAAAGTCTTCCTTCTGGCGAAAAAATTGTAATGTGACGATCGAAACCTGCCGAACTTCCACGAGACATCGTTGTCACAACAATCTAACAAAAATTATAAGCCAGTTATTTTGAGAATATGAACTAAAGAATGAGAATTTTTCGGATATAGCTAAGATATATTCCAATCAGATAGAATAATTTTCATTTCCTAGACCAGTAATCGATTGACAAAAAAAAAGGATACTAACATTCCGAATCTAAATTGCATAGTCATGTGTCTGCTTGACAAATTGAATCTATTTTCACCCTAGTAGACGAATCGGATCATTAACAATTCTCATTTGACTGAAGTTATGGAATTCGAAATTTTGAATTGATTGTTCCATTTGGAACGGTTTCTTTTTCTTATTTTGTATTTTTTTTCCGACCTTTCAAGTTTGATTTCGTATCTCTCATTTAGATAACTATCAACGATGGCAAATTTCCGTAAAATTAGTCAACAAAATATTTTAAATGAGATTTTGAATATCAAAATCAATCCTTTGATGGATATTGTTGCATTAGATTTGATCAGTTCGGATATTATCATTAATCGGCTCTATTCTTGGCAGCGGGTTCTATCGATCAATAAACCAAAATCGAAATGTAAACCTGATCAAACAACAAATGAGTCTCCAACAATCAAGGTAAGATTTTGATCTGCATTTTCCAAATGCTTACCGATTTTGGTGTGTTTCATCACAAGATCATAGATATGGTTTGGTCTTGTGATGGCAAGATTCTAGCTGTCGCTTACAATCAACCGATGCCTGAAGAATCGAATGAAAAAAATAGAATCGACGATAATGATGATGATGATGAAGAACACAAAGATACTAACGATGGAGATTTTGATGATTCGATGACCTCTTCTTCATATAATTCATCTATTGTTTTCTACTTAATGGAATCAAATCAAAAAGTATACACTATTAATCTACCTGGAGAGGTTTCAGCACTTTGTTGGCAAGTGAAAAGCTATCCCTCTGAAGATGACCCAAAACTATCGAAACCATTGAACATTGATAAGATCAAATTCCCGTTAGATTCGATCAACATTCCATATCTAGATCTGTTTATCTGTGATGAGAAAATATTCAATTATCCGAAAAATTTCTCCAAATCACAATCATCCTCAAAAAGTTTTCACCCGAAGTTGCCATCGTTTGATAAATTTCACAAAACAAATGAATTCGATGCATTCGATCGCATGAAAATTCTAAAGAATAAAACTATAAATTTTTTAGTCGTCGCCACCAATCAAAATCAAATTCTCTTCTTTCTTTTCGGCTTCTATCCTGTTCTTAAGATCGATCTAAAAGATTTTGATCATAAACTCGAATTTCCGAACCGAAAATCGAGAATTATTAAAGTTTGGTTGGCACCAGATTTAAATTCCGTCCAAGTTCTTCTCAGTGATATCGATGATCCAGATGGCAAGCGTCAGCAATTCATATCTATCGAAACAAAAATTTTGGATTCTTGTTGGAAGGAAATCTTTCTAACGAATCGTATCCGATTGAACATCGATATCAGATTAGAATTTCTGCAAAATTCTGTCAATGAAATTAATCAGATGTGGTCAGACACCGTAACCGATTTGAAAGCAAGACTTAATTGTACTGATTTCTCAATCAATGCTAACGATACAAGCAAGCCATACTTAAATTTCGATCGTAATTTTATCGATATGATAATCTTCGGTAATATATCGCTCTCGTTGGAACGTTTTCTACAGCAATTGGATGAGAAAGATTTCAAAAAAATGTACGAATCATTTCAGAGCTGTGTGGATAAAATGTATCAGCTTTCGATCACGAAAATCCAAAATACTTTGATACAAATTCTTTGCTGTTTGGACAATCTGAAAGGTTTATTTTGTCATTAAATTTATTTCTTTGTTATGTTTTTGGAGTAAATCGAGAAAAAAAATTAACCAATAAATCTGTTTTTTTTTTGTTTTTTTCAAGGTATGGTGTTGAATGACCTTCAATTTGGTCAACTAGGATTTTCGATCGAACATATCAATTTGTTTCGATGGGAGATAATCAATATGATTGAGAAGGATAATAGCTTAATGATCTCACTGTATGATCTCAAATGTAGAATGTTAGCTTTCACTCGATTACTATACAAAGGTCTCTCGATGATTCAGAACGAAAAAATTGATCTAGAAAATTTCAAACCAACCGATGATCAAACGTTGGGAAAAATGACCGTGCAAGATTTTCATTTGATTATGGATTTTCTAAACATCGATGATTGCTCTCAAGATCAGCACTATACACAGCCGAATGTCATCGATAAAATTCTAAAAGCATCACTGACGATCGAATCGAAACAATGTCATTGTAAAACATTCCGAAATGATTTCGATAATTTCAATGTCGATCAAAATTATTGTTGCGATAAGATCACAAATCCGTTGTGCAATCCTTATAAAGCTTTCTGTGACGAGCAGAACTATAATGATCTCATTGATGCATTACGATCGAAAGAAAAAGATGAGATACTTGCTATGAACGAGAGCGATCTGTTCGATATATTCCGGAAACAAAAACGACTGAAAGAATTTAAGTGTGAGAATCTGCTTGAAAATGATCCAGACAGAACAAGAGAGTGGTTTGAATCATATCTCGATGATTATTCTCGATTCGATCCCCCTGATGAAGAGATCAGCAATGATTGGTCATTTAAAAATCAATTGAAACGGATCGAAATGATACGAAAATTAACTTTCGGTCAATCTTATCATAAATTAAATTCGAATCAATCGAATCTCTTCAAGACTGATACTGATGAAAATTTTCGCTATTTGTTTGAAAGATCCTCACCTCAAACCGCTCTCGATGAGCCATCATTGTTGGATTGTAGGATTGTGTTGGAACCTCTTGCCGATCGAAATCTCACCGAAAGCTGTCTCTTTTTAGCAAAATCAGTTTTGAACGAAAAAGGAGAAAATTATTTGCAACTTTCTCGATGGAAGCACTTTTATTCGAAAAGTTTTCATCGAATCGGAATTTCATTACGAGCGAAATGTTCTTCCGATTGTTTTTGTGATGATCCGTTAATTTTCAAAATACTAAATTTTCAATTCTATGATTCTGAATCACTCACATTGATTGTATCGCTGCAACATGCTAGTTCTAATGATGATGATACACTCAATATGCAGCAATATTTATGTCAATTTAGTTATCGAAAATTGTTTGAAATTTACTTGAAATCTCATAAAGAGGACATTTCAGCTCAAGAAAATATACCTAAAGCGACCTTTAATATCGATCTAACTAAAAGCTTGAATATAATCCATAATATCTCCATGGATTCGATGGATGTAGGAGCTGATTTCGAAATGATCGATGATGATGAAAGCAACGAGAATCTTATCTATGAACAATTGTTCAAGCTACGTTTATTAGATTCAAACGTCCGACAAAAATATCTTTCAGTGAGCGGGGACCGGAAGCTTGCTTGTTGCCAAGATTTTTCCCGCAATATAATCACCACATTCGAAATGGACTCGATTGAAGATGAAGATGAGGATGATGTTGAAGCTGAAGGTGGTGCTGAAAACGATCAAGGAGCTCAAGTTGATGATGAAGACGAGAGTGAACAGATTGAATCAAAAGTAACAAAAAATGATGGCGATTGAAGTTGAAAATAAAACTTTCAATGTTATTTTTGATCAATGATTTTTAAATTTTTTTTATTTTTTGTTTTTTTTTACATCTCGATAAATTTCGCATTATATTATGCTAGAAAAAAATCTAAACTAATTCTTTACATTTTTTGTTTTTTTTTGGGGGGGGGGAGAAGCGAAAGAAGAAGGTTAAGGAGAAGGTGAATTTCAAATGAAATTATCGATCATATCTACATAGGTACTAATGAAAACTTCTGATTTCATTGTCGCATTGAATTCCGGTGTCTTCGTGATGATTTCGGAACATTTCTCTGAATGCTCGCTATACGAACCGCAAACGAATGTCAATGAATCTCTTGTGAACGTATTGAGAAGACGTTTCATTTCGATCGCATGCTCTCCACATTCATCGTTGTAGAGTTTCAAAACTCTCTCTTTGAATTTATAATAATTGCTAATACAGAAGAACAACGAAACAAAGAGAGAGAGAGAGAGAGAGAGAGAGAGAGAGAGAGAAAGAAAAAAAAAATGAATCAAATCGAGTAGAAAAATTTCGTTTTGACGATAAAAAAAAAAGAAGAAGTAAAAAAGGAAATTAATTTTGGAATTAAGAAAAGCTAAGAGAACTGGAATGAAATCAAGGATTTCGTAATCTCGAGAAAACAAAACTGAAAACTAAACACTAGGGAAAGCAAAACAAAAGTGCCTCGAATTCGATCGGCACTCACCAGCAGCTCAATGGAATTCGAAGTTTTTTGTTCGGATATCGAATGATACCAAACAACGCTCGATTCATATCGTCAACGTAGGTATTCATTCTTTTTTGCAATCGATTAGCGCAGATACCGAACGATGCGAACGAACGTCGACGTTTGATCGTACGACAAAGACCACGATTAGCTTTGGCAACACTATGGACTAGCAACGAGAACGAATGTCTTCGGACACCGTTCGAAAGGCATCGCCTTGAATGCTCTCGGATACATCTTCCCAAAGGTTTCATTTCTCTATTGAATTCAGTTGATTCGTTAAGAGAATGGCAGATCGAGAGAAAGAAAAACCAAAAAAAAAAAAAAAAACCAATCCGATTAGATTAAATAATCAGGCAAATAAAAAAAATGAAATTAGAAAAAAATTTGCGAGAAAAACAAAAATCTTTCATTCCACCTGCCTGCATCGCTTGTTCATCTCTTCCAACGAGCTTGGATAATGAAAATGTTTGTCAAGAATCATTATTAGCTTCTGTGTACAATGATCCATATCGGATCGATTGCAAGATGGTTGAGATTCATTCGAATTCGATTGAGAATCGATTTGATTGGATTCGATTGTTTTATTGCTGGAACGAATCACCGTACTGCTCACGGAAGAAGCCTTCACGGATGATTTCGGTGTTGGCAACGATGGTTTTGTTGTTGCGTTCGGAGACAAATTCTCCACTTGTCCATAGATCAATAATGTTCTATCATTGAACGATATGGTCAAGAAGAGAGCAAAAACAATGACCAGAGCATTTTGTTTGTCAATCAAATCCAATGATCGATTGATCATCTTTTTTCGATTGATTTCACTTTGTTTATTCAAACAGCTTTTCACTTGGAGCGATGATTTCGGAATGAAATTCTTGGGCAATAAAAAAAAAGTTTGTCTTTGTTTCCTATCGAATTTGAGAGACAATCTGTTTTCTTTATTTTTTTTTTTCGCTTCAATCGAATCGAATTCTAATTAAGCTGTATTTTGATGAAAGCCAAGCAAAAGAGAAAGAATAGATTGAATCAAATTCAATGAGATTTTTTTTTTCTCCATATTGCCTCAACGAAGAGATAGCTCAAATGGCGGTTTGAAGAAGAGAAACGACAGAAACAGAAACAGAGAGAGAGAGAGAGAGAGAGAGAGAGAGAGAGAGAGAGAGAGAGAGAGAGAGAGAGAGAGAGAGAGAGAGACTTTCTTAAAAGAAAAAAAAACTATTAATCTATGTGAATGGAATGGCATCAAATTATTGCTTTATTCGAAAATTTAAATAAAAAAACCGACACTTTTTTCAGATTGACTAAGAAAAGCAGAGAAGAAAAATGGACTAAAATAGAAAAGCGTTCAATAGAAGAAGATCCGTTGTGGAATGGAACATTTTTGCAACACCACTGCACAATTAACTCTTTCTTTTTTCTCTTTCCTACCGTTTCGTTTTGATTCGATTCGATTCGATTCAAAAACAAACTGATCCAATGGTTCCAATCTTCAATTGATTTCGTTATCTTACTTCGTCCATGTTGCTTTGACAAATCGAGAAAATAAAATCAAACAATCAATGAATGGTTTAAGAAACAAGCAGTCCTTATCCTAGATAAGTTTGTTTTCTCTCATTTCATTCTCTAGCTAACAAATCTTTATTTTTTTCTAATTTTTTTCCATCGACATTGGCTAACGCGCCGTTCCAAGAAAGGTCGTTTTGTATGAAACATAGATTGAAGATTGGACGGCAAATCTCGTTCAAATCTAGTGTTTGATGGAAAAAGCAAAGAAAAGCAGACAAGAAAACTCTCAAAAGTTTATCACAGAGACAAAAAGCCACACAAATTCGATTCGCTAAAATTAACATTCAAAATTTCAAATTTCACAACCCATCAACACTAAAAATATATCAATTAGATTCTCACAATGTTAATCGAATGTTATTCATTCAACAATAAGTCTCATCTGAACTAAATTCTTTTAGAGAATATTTATAACAAGCAAGGAAGGATTCAAATCGAATTTCGATTAAACTTTTTTCTTTTTCAGAAATAAAACATTTTAGAGAGAAGCGGATATACATTAGGGAATTAAGATGTGAAAGTTAGAAAAATCACCAAACAAAATCGTACATAGATTGTCAACTTTTTGTCTCAACAAAGAAAATATTGTACTAAATCCGATTGCAGACTGAATCAAATCGACAAAGGTGTGTCATGTTTGATCAATAATTATTCGAATTCGAATCGCCTTTGAATGAAATGAACTTTTTCTCATTCAAATGAGTTCCATTATGATGATCAATATTGATGTAACATCATTATCGTTGCGTAACCCTATCATTATAATTGCCAATCTATTTCAAATCATCAGCCAACGATTTAATCGCGATGATTAATCTCGATTTTTGACATTCAAACGCTCTAGGATGTCCGATACCATCACTGCGACGGTGTATGGATCCAAATGCGATCTTGTTGCGCTCGTAGTCAACGATGATGATGATGATGATGAAAGAGATGAGGAAAACGAAACAGACGTCATTAATGTTTCATCATTCGATTGAGATCGATTTGTTGCTCGATTCGAATGCGAGCTAGATGATAGAAATCTCTCTAGATTAGCGTTCATCGAATGTAACTCTTGAACTTGTTGGATCGACTCTTTCGAATACATCCGCAGAAATGGTTTGATTTGATGGAGAAAATTTCTTAACAAAACCATCAAAGTATTCAGCACTAAATTTGTCGATTCGATCGATGTATTTTCTTGTTCATCGCTCTTTTTTACGGACTTTAGCTTAGGATTGAGTCTACCTTTTCGTTTTAGATAATCCAGAATCTCTCGCAAACAATCGAGTAGAAAAGCTTTTCCCAGGAATTCGATTGAAACAAGCTCTTTGATCAACATCAATAGATTTGCGAATCTTTTGATCTCTTGATTAGCTTCCGGTTCATCATCATTTTTTGCCCAACGAAGAATTTTATCAAAATATTTCAAATGAAATCTTCGATTCGATTCTTTTTTTTCTCGGTCTCGTTTTTTACTTTGATCTCGAAACAAATTCTCTCCATCGCTATGCAATGTTTCCAACAGAATCGATTTGATACGATCCATAAGATTCAAACGAAATTGAATTCCTTCAGGGAATTTCTCTTCAAAAATTATTGATAATTTAGCTAAAAAATCAGAGTGAATTTTACAATCAAAATCATCATCACTTTCTTCATTGACGCCTGAATTCTCTTCAAAATTGATCGATAATATAGAATCTAGTAGAAAATCGATCGATCTATCTGAGTTTATTGGATCGATGAGATTTATCAATTCACTACTGTTATCCATCAATTCAATTTGTTCCAAATCGATATTCTTCACTAGCTGTCTGATTGATTGATACAATTCGGAGCTCCGATCAATCTCCACACAACTTTTGTCCATCTCTTCTTTGAGATTTTCCGAATCGATAACTTCGATTGCACAATCAACACCATCATCCTCGCCATCGTTATCGTTTTTATCTGCTACTTTTGCGACATCATTTTTAGCTTCGTTCTCATCCTCATTATTGCTATCATCATCTTCATCTTCTTCTTCATCAAACATTTCTGGAGAGTTTGCAGTCGATTCACTTTCGTAATTAATCATATTTTCACCATTTGTATCAAAATCATTGATTTCTTTTTTCGCAACATCTTGATTGCAATTATTTACGTTCTCGTTTTCACTATCACAATCATTGGGACCATCTTGATCTGTGATCAATGTTTGCGATGATGCTGTTAAATTGATTTCGATGGATTTTCTCGGAGTCGATTCATAATCGATACAGGAACGAACGATCTCAACGCAATCGTTTGATGCATTTCTATTCTCGGATGTATTGTGGACATCGTTCAAAGATGATCCAATAGACAAATTTGATTGAATCTTTGACTGCGAATTCGATTGATCTAATTGATGGATTGTTGTCGTACTACAGTGATGAGTTGTCGAATGCATCGAGATAAGATTCACTGGTTTGTTGAACAATCCATCGACACTAGATGACTGAGACAAAGAAGATTAAAGATTATTGATTTTGGTTTGATTTAAAAAATTTAAAAAATCTACCTTTGTCGTAGGGTTGTTGTTGTTGCGAAAGTCATCGTTACCGTTACACAAAAATTTAGCTCCATTAGAGATGCGATATTCCAAGGAATTCTCAATATTATCTCTGCTCTGACATTGATGTTGATATTGATGATGATGGCTAACATTGGCTGTCATTGCTAATCCATCAATCGAATAGCTATTATTAAGATATTTTTGGTCCAAAAGATTCTCACTGACCATAAGCATTTTTTCCAATCTGGAAGTTAAATCTATCAAATGATTGGTCAATGGCGAATGATAATTAGTGTGCTGTTTCAATAGACACCAGAGATTTTCGCTATCTAAACGTAATTTTTGCAAACGGCTTATTCTTTGCTCTAATCTAGTTTGAATCATATTGGATAGAATAGTTTCATCCACATCTAAACGACGAATCTCGCGTAGTAATTCACAGAATTTTGCATGAAATTCTTCATTCATTGATGCTCTATCCATCATCAACGATTGGGATTTCGATTTTTTCGCCATTAAATCACCAGACAACGATGTTGTCGATGTTGCCGGTCGACTCTCCGACGATTGTACGACGATTACGTTACCATCAGATTCTTGAGAAGATTGAGAATCCATCATTATCCAGGAGAAAACTATACGAAAAATTGTTCTGACAAAATTGATGCAGATCAAAATGATCATAGGCAACAAAAAACCACTACTGAACCAATCAATTTTGAAATCTAGAATCAATGAATAATATTTCACTCTAGAAAACTCAAACAAAGCTATTTGTCTTCTCGCATTCGGACACCGATCATTGGAAAAGAATTCGATTCGATTCCATCTCATATTCGAATTCCATCTCAATTTGTTTGCCAAGTAATTGAAAATTCATTCCAATACCAAATTGAATGAGTTTATTCAATGAGCAATCGATCGATAATGAAATGAATGAAATTGAACAAAATGTTACGGAATGATGATTCATTATGATTCAATACGAGAATCAATGATATTTGAAATGATAATGGTGTTGATGGCGATAATGGTATTGATGATCGATTAGATTTCAAGTAGTAATTCAAACAAGAGAATAGGAATCTGGAATGTAATTATCATTGATTTTTTATTTTTTGTTTCAAAGATTAAGAAAAGAAAAAATCAGACTCGAATAAATGGATTTCTTTTTTTTTTGGAATGATTTCATAGAAAAAAATTTTTTGATCTAGACAGAAATTTCATTGTTCATCATTGATGAATTAATACCGGAATCGAAGTTATCTCGAATATCACTTTGATCATCATTATCATCATCATCGTCGTCGTCGTCGTCGTCGCTACTAGTTCGATCACAAAACGTTGATGATTTTATATTTATGTTTGTTTTGATGAAAAATTTTCTCGATCGATCCGCCGCTCTCTTGCGATGGTCTTGATCACATTGATCGATCACACTTCGATCGATTGTCATTGTTTGAATTGTTGATGATGAAGACGATGGCGAAGGTGATTGTGTCCCATTGGAGACTAATCTTCTTGATATAATCATCAATTTTCCATTTCGATGTTTATTCTGTTGCGGCTGATTTAGTTCTTGAGAAATTTTTCTTCTACATTTTCTCTCATCACAAACAATAGAATTCCTAATTGTAGGCTTCGTTGTTGTAATCATTGCTTTACTATAAGAATCAGATTGAATCGGATCATCATTAAGATGATCATCGTCTATATTTTGACTATTTTGTTGATGAAGTTTTCTAAATTTTTTCGATGAACAATTTCTATTGAGCTGATGGCTGGTTTGATTAGCTCGATCCATCTCTAAACCATCATCGTATTTGTTCATCGATTTAGATTGATTGAATTGTTTCAAGCATTGAAAATGAAGACAACAAGTTAATATATTCAAGATTCCTTGCCGATATCCACGATTGAGCCAAAAATATATGAATGGATTGTAACAGATTGAACTCATCGCTAACCAATGTGCTATGTAATGGATCGAGAGAGAGAAATTGATCTGAAAGAAATCCTCAACAATATAGAGCAGATTGTAAGGTAACCAGCAGATTGCAAACGTAGCGACGACAACGATCAACATTTTGATTGTTTTTCGTTTCGAATTGAGATGCTGATGGACTTGTTCGATTGTATGCTCTCCGATACAAGATCGACGACTGATTTTCATTCCGATAAGAATGTAACAAACAGCAACGATTATCATCGGTATACAGAATTGGGTGGTGAACGCTAACAAAGTGATCACACGACGATAGCTTTGAGGATCATCACCTGGATAGATCGCTTTGCATCGAAACAAGGGTTTTGTTGTGCTCAGCACCATCAATGATGAGGTCGGAATGTTGAGAACATCGACAACATGATTGAACATAGCATAGGGCAACGCTAGGATCGATGCAACAAGCCAAATCGATGTGATCCAAAACCATTTGGAAATTTGCTGAATGATTCGAGGCTTCATTGGTCTGCAAAGTGTCTGGTAACGATCAATCGCTATCATCGTCATCGATAGAGAGGAGACATAAACTGAGATCGCTTGGACAAATGGAACAAGTTTACAGCATAGATCACCGAATGGCCAATCATCTAGTATTTGTCTAGCTATTCGTTCCAAACAATGTCAATCATTTTGAAGTAATGATTCAGGAATGGACAGAATAAAAACAAATTGCAGAAAACGATATAAGACAAAGTATATTAATCTTTGTTCCAAAATGTAATCGAAACAAATGAATAGATTCAAGAAAAAACTGAGTCAAATAGGATGAAAAATCAATTCTATTTGCTCTCTATCTAGTTTGATTGATTCGATTTAAGATCTCATTCTCCAACCATATCGAATCGGACCCAAATAAGATCGATAACAAAACGAAAAGTAAACTCTAAGAAGGAAATCGAAATACAAATCAGACCATAAAATTTGTTCATCTAAGCTGCTTTGTTTGCTGCTTCGGACCGTTTTTTTTTCTTTGCTATCCGATTGAAACAAAAAACATGAGAAAGCTAAGAGAAGGGAATTTTTGAGAGCTATAAACATTTTGAACAGTAAAGTGAATTTACTTTTGATTTTTTTTTCTGATTTTGAATTTTTTTCTCGAATTTAATTCTATCAAAATGATGATTTTCTATCTGACCTTTAATGGAAATGAAAGATAGAATAATGTGGGAAAGCTCTTCGAGATGATTGGATTGATCAAGATTGGAACAAAAAATTCCATTTTCAAGCCTCGGTCCCAAAACTTGTGATGATGTCACATCATAGAGAACAAAAAAATCTCATTGAAATCTATTCACAGCTTCTCTTGGGTCCTTGGTATTCACTCCCACTCTCACTTTTGCTCTTCCCTTCCCTCTGCAACCATAATGAGATGAATGGATCGACTTTTTTTGTGCAATTCTAATTTTGAATTTTTATAAAAAAAAAAAATTATTGATAAGACCTTATGATTTCAGCCCGAGAGGAGAGCGAAAAAATTTCCCATCATATCACAATTGAGTACGGAGAAACGTTGAGAGAGATCAATAAATTTGATCATATTTTTCTGGAGAGAATAAAACTCAATAATAAAAAAGTTCATTTTAATGAGCTAAAAGACTGAGTCAAGCAGAAATGTGCCTAGAAACCTAGATAAAAAAACGAAGACTTTCTTAAATGAATAATTTTCGAATGATTTTCGTTCGATAAGAATCGAAGAGAGAGAGAGAAAATTTTAAATATGCGACTCGGAATCTCTTCATAAATCGATTCCCATTGCTGGAACTCTAGAATTTCACTTCAACGATCAAATTTCTTGAATTCTAACTGAAAGAATCCGAAACAAAAGGTGTTTTTTTGGTTCCGTTTCTTAAAATGTAAAATTATCACCAAAAAGAGATGAGAGAGAGAGAGAGAGAGAGAGAGAGAATATTTTCGTTTCGTCTCTTCTTCACAGAAACGAAAGACAAACGTTTTCGCTTCAAAAATCTCCATTCTGATCATTATGTAATTTTCATTCGTTATCATTCGAAACGGACATAGAATTCAGAGAAAGATTGGAACGTGATAATCTAATGTCTTTCGAAGAATTTGCATTTCTCTCTCTCTCTCTCTCTCTCTCTCTCTCACTCTCTCCCTTGCTCTATCGTTTTTCTTCACTTTTTTTGAACAACAATGAGATGGAGAAAAATTTAATGAAGACGATATGTTTTAGAAATTTATATAAAAAGAAAAGTGAGCAAAACTCAGTACACAAACTTTTGCAGGTCGGTGCAAAAAAAAGTGAGAGCGATTGCACCTGATTGCGATTGCATTGATGCACCTGTATCATGATTAGATGCTTATAAATGACCAGACCAGGTATTTCACAACACTACCAAATCGCTCTCTCCCTCTCTCTCTCTCTCTTTTTCGCATCGAGATTCAGAACAATCTTCGAAACCAATCAAAGAATAAATTTGGTTCTAGAATATATCAATTTATTTTGAGCATTTTTGTCCGATTCAATGAAGGGATTGAAGAAAGAGTGATTATTTTTTTCGTCCTCCTATTCATTTCGTTTCTTCAAGCTATAGAAAGAGAGGATTATTCTTTGAGACAAATCGCAACACTTTCTATTATAATCTCGATCATATTATGATTCTTTCATTGCATATTTTCTCTGATTCTTTATATCGAATAAAAAGTGCATATAATCTCATTGATTGAGAGCAAAAAAAAAAAAGCTTATGTAATTTAATACAAAAGCGACGATGAGAGAGTTGAAGTTAGCAGATTTATTTGTTGTCAGTCTTATTTATGATCTGATGATAATGATGTTGATGGTGGTGGTGATTTAGCTATTGAATATTTCGCGTTTAGATGAGATTGATTCCAATATTCGATTCAATACACACACACACACTCACCCATACGAGACGAATTCAATGATTCCAATCAAGCGAAATCATCATCATCATCATCATCATCTCTCTCTCTCTCTCTCTCTCTCTCTCTCTCTCTCTCTCTCTCTAAACTCGAAAATTGAAACGATTGTAGTGAATGATTAGTTTATTAATTAATTCATTAATGAACTTGGATATCGAGATTATTTTGTTTTTGTTTCGATAAACAATCTGTAGATATATAGAGTAAGAGCTCGAATGATGAAACAAAGGGCAGTAAATGCCTTGAAAAATTTCACTAACCAATATTCATTGGAATCGTAAAGATGGTCATTAGAAGATCGCTTATGGTTAGATTGGCAATGAAAAGATGTGTGGTACGATTTCTCATCGTCTGTTTGGATTGTATCACCTTGCAAACGAGAAGATTACCAAACAACGAGACCATTACAATCAAACCGTATAAAGCGATTACTAAATAATCTCTCATCGATAATTTTCCAATCCAATGGCTTCAGTGTCTCGATTTCGATGATGACGTCTGTTCTGATTAATCAAATTAATGTTGATGAGAATACAATGTTCCTTTTCAAAGTTGTTGATTGTTAGTCGAAGATTACTATCTCGTTGTCTCGATGAAGAATGGTGACAAACAATTCTTCCAAATGTCTGCTCAGAATCAAATAATCAATTTTTTAAGCCAATGGAATAGAAACAAGAAAAGAGAAAAGAGTTAGTTTTCATTAGTGATAATAACAATAATAATAATAATAATAATTGGAAAGCAAACAAAATGAGAAAGTAATCTCAATTCTAGATGATCAGAAAAAAAATCGGCTCGAATCAAACTTTATCTGATTTCATCGAGATTTGATAGTTGTTAACAAAATTCATTGATTATTCAATATGGAATTGATTGAATTTCGATGATGATGATGATGATGATGATGATGTTCTTTGCTTCCACTAGGGCCTAGTTACTAAAATCAAATCAAAAAATCTAGATTCGAAGTGAATGTTAAGAGTGGTTTTCATTCTCTTCAGGCTCATTCGATTTAATTTCATCTCCTTTCTCTCTTCAGATCAATTTCAACACCTCTCATTGTGGTATGAAAGGTATTTCTTCATTTAATTTATTTCTCCTAGATTTTATTTTTCTTGTTCTGTTTTGCTTATTCCTCTATAATTTGTGTTGCATTCTACTTTTTTTTTCTCGATTTTTTTTCCAAAATTATGTCAGCGGAGTAAATTTGGCGTAAGAGAATCTTTTCGCTAGGCCCGAAGATGGCCTGGTAAAGATGGTTTAATTGTGAAGCCAGTTATTTTGAGATTGTTGTCGAAATTAATTTAATCAAAACATTTGTTTGGTTGGCTTTTTCACTATCTTCATTATAAGAATTAAAGAAAGAAAAACGAAAGAGAAAATCTAATAATCACACATTTTGTTTGGATCATCATCAAACGATTGATAATTGTGAAATGTTACGAAAACAAGAAAAAAAATGAAAACAGCAATGACAAAACCATCCGAGCAGAAGTGAAACAAAAACAAATAGAATTTAATGAAATGATGGAGTGAATGCCATCGTAATAATAATGGTAATATTGAAACAATAGCAAAAACTTTTTCACTCAGTTTGGATATAATAATAACTGCTATTATTATTGTTGTCGAGAATTGAGTATATTATTAATTATTGTTGTTGTTGTGTAAAAACAAAAGAAATATTCTCACATTGAAGAATCATAACGAATTCTTGCAGCCACTAATCGAATTTGGTCGTTTTTTTTTTGTTGATTTTCCGTCAATTCTCTTTTCCGGAATAAACGTAGGCAAGGAAGAAGATAGTCTTCGACATTCGCTCAAGAATATTTATTGATTAAGAATGTGAAAGAGAGGAAGAGAGAAACAAAATATACAGGTGAACACACCCATCTGAATGCAATCATAATTAAATAATGATGTTTGTTGGTTCGCTCCTGGAACGACAGCAAACAAAACGGAATTGTGCATCTCGACTCAGATTAATCTAGAATTTTTTTTTTTTTTTTTTTTTTGATACGATTTCGATCTTTATCAAAATAAACATTTGGAAGCGATAGAAGAATCTTCTAGAATCTTAGCCCACAGAACAAGTGCTGCATTTCTCTATTCTCAAAAACTTAGAACAGATAAGATACTATGTAGAGTTTGAAGAATCGAATTGAATCTTTTAATTTGATTGTATTCGGAATGTCAATTCTAGACTATCGAAAGAGAGAGAGAGAGAGAGAGAGAGAGACGAACTAACAATGAACGAAAAGACTATTGTTTAAAGCGAAAAGATAAGAAAAGATTCGAGAAAAAATTCCCCAATTCTTTACACAGAGATTGCAGAGACAATCCCTATCAAAGTTAATAAAATGTTTGTCCTCGAGGGAAAAGAAGCATAAATGAATAAGAAATAAGTAAGAGGAACTAGACCAGGAACAATCATAATGAGAATGATGATAATGATGATGATGATGGAGAAACCTAAATGAATTGAATGCTAAAGTAAACAAACCTAAGAAACAATTCAAACTTTGAGTCTAAATCTTTTTCTCCATTTTTGATTTCAAATTCAAAGAAACAAATTAGAATCGCAATTCTTTAATTCCAGAACAAAATCAACGATTTTTAGCGAGCAAGAATATTCACAATTTTTTTTTTCGATTGATAATTTTTATTTAAATTCTAATGATTATTTTTCTCTAAACACTAATGAGGGGTGATGAGGGGGGAGGTGGAAACAAAAAAAAACCAGTACAGGAAGTTGAAAATTTTTTCTCTTCAAACAAACTAATTTCGCTAATGTTATCGGGATTTCCGAGAATTTGTAAACGGAACAGAATCATTACTTAGATCTATAATCTTAGAATCTTTGTGATCTTTTTGATAAATTCATTTGTTTATCAAAGTTGAGACAAGTTTAACTATCAATAAAAGTGATTGAATCTTCGTCATCTAAGCGTATTGTTGCGTCGCAGAATCGGTTTGATCAAAAAGAATTTTTTTTGTAACAGAAATCAAATCTGTTCAATTCAACACCCTAAGAAAACATCCGACAATGTTTTCTCTTGTTCGACATTCTATGCTCTAAAAACAGAGAGAGAGAGAGAGAGAGAGAGACAAAGAGAATATTCTTTCGTTGAATGTCAGAAGAAATTATCTAGAACCGTAATAGCTGTTGTTTGTTGTCAACATCATTATAAATTATGTCTAGAAGAATGAACCGAGAAGAAAGTGAGAACGAAAGACAGGTCCACTTTTTCTCCTAGAACGTATCATATCTCCTAGGCATCTCAAATCGAAAAGAATTTCTCTCCCCCACTCTCTCTCTCTCTCTCTCTCTCTCTCTCTCTCTCTCTCGCTTTTTCTAGCCCTTTCTTGTTGTCTCATCATCATCATCTTTGGTCTTGTTTATATTTTTTTGATTAATATTTGAGATCTTACACACTTCATCACTTCAGTTGTTTCAAAGATGTTTCTAAGATCAAATTGCTATGCAACAGCAACAATATTCAAATCTATCTTTTTTTTTTCTTCTTCTGCGTTTTTTTTTTTTTTTTTTTTTTTTTTTTTTTTTTTTTGATGAAAACTTCCTCTATCTTCTAGAACATCTTCATCTTCATTATTCTCAGCTTGAAATCACTGAAAATGGAGAGAGCAAAAAAAAAAAAAAAAAGGTCCAAATGTATCAAGCTGTTGTAGTGTGTTGAGAAGAGAGAAGGGCAATGAAGCAGTGATTTGAAAGTTGGGGAAAAAATTAGATTCTCGGGACAGACTTCACTGGAGAGAAAATAATTTTCTTCATCCACATTTTTTTTGCCGATTTCTTCATTCAAATACTTCGAAGTGAAAAGAATGAAACGAAAATAAAGAGAAGGGAATGAAACACAAACTTTTCTTAATTACCAAGTTTGATGGGTGTTCCGGTCTCTTCCTATCTGGTCTGTGTGTGATTCGCGTAGGAAGCAGAATTTTTATTTCAATTCTAATCTCAATGTATTACGAAATCGAAGAGAGAGAGAGAGAGAGAGAGAGAGAGAGGGAGAGAGAATGATTAATTTAATTGCAGAATTATCATTCCTTCTTTTTTTTTTTTGATCTCTCGAAACAAATGCTAATTGTGTGATTGTGCAATCGAGAATGATCAAACTAATCTACGAGACAAATTAGATCGCTCTCGATTCAAAATGTTCGATTGATGAATTTTTGTTTGATCTCGATAATAACAATCGACAATCCAAATAATTGGATTGATGTTTTTTTGCGAAACAAAACTCAATACCTACCGAAAGGATTCTCATTTGAAGCCGCTTTCATAGAATTCTCAACAAACAAGTCTACAATACGAAGAATGAGTCAATTAAACAGATAACACACAAAAAATAAGACACACCTACACACACACCCACTTAGGATTAAGAATTAATAAGCGAACAGAATTAAATTGAAGAGAAATTTCGATCATAGATTCGAAATGATTCCGAATCGAATGAAAAATGAAAAAAAATTAATTTTTTTTTTCTTGTTTAAACTCATTCGATGTTTGAAAGAAGAGAAGATTCACAAATTGGGATATCAATTTTGATGAATTTGTTTTATTCACTCGTTTTTGATTCGAGCGGAAAAGATCTTCTGCTTCTTAATCAGATCTATTCCATCGTAGCTGTTGCTTATTGCAAGCGAGAATCTTCGTTGAATCTTTGCACTGATTATTTGTTCTTCACATAGATTGCTGATACGTTTTGCGATTGATTGCCTCGATCCTAGGATCTAGAATAATAACTTGACAATGATTGTGATGATCTCGATGATGACAATCGGTTGTGATGATAGTGATCATCGCGCTGATCATCGAGTTCCATGTTCTCTTTTTTTCCACCACATCTATTTTTCTCTCTCTCTCTCTCTAGGATTCTCTTCTTCTTCACCGTTCCTTCTTTTCTCTCTATTCCATTCTAGTGAATAGAAAAATGTGGGGAAGAATGCATGAGAATATGTTCTTCATTCTAGGATCGCTTCATTCTTGTCTGCTTTGAGAAAAGAGACCAAAAAGTAATACGAAGAATTTCGTTCCAATGCGCTTGATTCATTCGAAACCGATCACTGCTTATTTGGTTTATTAATTTGAAATTCGGTTAAAAGAACCAATTCCTGGTATTTTTCACAAGATTTTATGTTTTTTTTTGTAACTTAGACCAAAATGAATCAAACAAAACTTCTTTGGTTAATCTCTAGGTAGCTAAGTTAGAAAGACATAGAGAAAGAGAGAAAGACAGAAGAGCTTTCGAAAACAAACGAAAAAATTACTTTTTTTTTTATCTTCGTTGATTTAAACGATTGATTTTCTGATTTCTTAAATAAATCAATAATTTCTACGATATTTAATTCGCAATGATTGCTCTCCAAAATAGTGAGTTTATTTCATTTCCTTCACTGCGAACGAGAAATAGATTCGAATCGTAGAGGGGAATGAATCGAAATTTGGGAAAAAAAAACAAAATTACCAACCTTCTATTGAGATCGCTGTTGTGATTGTTATGGATTATTAAAATTTAAATTACGTTTCCACTTAGTAATAAATCATTAGTTATTAAAGTTATTAGCTTTGCACTCAATTCAGAAGCCATATTTTACAAATAGAATACAGAAAAATTGTTGAGTGATTCTTCCAATGAGATTAATTCCAAATTGATACAAGAAAAAATGGAAACCATAAGTCTCAAAACCTCCATTTTGATCCTTGAACAAATAAAACAACTGTGAACTATTAGTTTGTAACATTACAAAATCGAGTTGTTCATAAGTGAAATGAATCTTTAATCTCTCTCACATTCGAATTGGAACCTAGATGAAAGCATCAAACAATTATTCTCTAGGATCTATGGTCTTTTTTTTTTTTGGTTCTCTATGGAATTCGATAGCTGAAAAAAATCGACAAATAGAGTTAAGAAAAACATCAAAATGAGAATTATAAGTTGGGAAAATATGAGAGAAATAGTTAAGAATTAAAATTTAATTCTAAAATTTTTAATAACATCAAAGATGAAACCATCTTCGTGAGAGGAAGAACAACAACAACATCTCAACAAACGAAATCGAATGGTGGAGATAGAAACAAACTTAGGAAAACGATAAAAGTAACAAAGAGATAGGAAATAAAATTATCGATCCAAACTAGAAATGAGCATTAGAGAAAGAGAAAGAGAGAGAGAGAGAGAGCGAGAATGCTAGACCTAAAAGCAAATATTAAATTCAAAATTGATTGTTTGATGTGAGGGAACATAGTGATTTGACCTGGAATAATTTTTTTCATTCTAGTTTTTTTTTCACTCGCAACAATGAGACCAAAAAAAAAAAAAAAAAAAAAAGAACCGATTTCGATTATTTCCCATATGAACATGTAACACTTCAACACTTGTCCATCGTCGTTTCTTTTCTACCGAAATATTCAGCGAATTTTTTTTTTCCCAATAAATTTTTTTCTCTACAATTTTTCTCTTATTTTTTTTGGGCATTGGATGACAATTTTTTCGGCGAATGTTGACGGAGACTTCAGAATGCGAACGACAGCGACAATGATAGAGATCGAATGCCAAACTTATTGTGATTGGCAGCCACCAAAATGTTTGTGAGGAGTGAGGAGGTAAAAAATTGAAAAAATTTTTTTCTATGTTATTCCAAACGAATTGATTTTTGTGCCGCTGTTGCCGATTTCGGTTGACGAACCAATTTTATCTCTATTCGAACGTATCTGTTTGAAAAAAAATGAATCAAATGAATTTCGATCATCAATCAAAAGGTCGATGAAGTTAGAAGAGATTTCATTAAGCTTTCATTCTTTTTTTTCTAGGTCTCTGGATACTTTAGTGTTGATAAACTTGTCTATTTATTAATTGATAAATTGTTTCGCTATTCGAAAACTTTTACTTTCTCTCTCTCTATCTCTATCTTTGAGTATTTCTCACTTGACTTTTTGTCAGTTCTCAAAAATCGATGATGGAGCTGATATTGTGGGGAAGAAGAATTGAATCGAAGATGGTTATTTCAATCACTAATACTCGCTTTGATATTACAAGAGCGCATCGATCGAGCTTCGAAAGATCAGATTTTCTTTGCTACACCGTAAAATTTGATAATCAAAAATGAAAGGAGTAGAGTTGGATTCTGCTACATTGATGCTATCAAACCAATTTTGTTGGTGAGCAGGATTAGAATTTTCAAGGAAAATTAAAATTAATGAATCGGAAATGAGAGTGAAAATTCCAAATTCTATTTAATCTCTCCGAATTAATCTCTAGAAGATATTGTTGGTATTTGGTATGACGAGAATACAATCTATCTGTTGGGCTCTTCCACTATTGGTAAATTTTCGATGCGACAAATATCGAATGTTTTTTTTTTGAGTCTTCTAGATAATCTATTTATTAAACTAATCGTTTACAAACAAATCGTTTCGTAACAAAATTGTTAAAATAATCCTTTATTTAAATAGAGACGATGATTCAAACATCAGAGACTCTTCGATAATGGGCAATCAATTCTAATCAAAATCGATTCTTGTGAGACGAAATCTTCGTTAAAAAAAATTTAACTCAAATTACTAGTACTTAGTACTAACAAATAGTACTTAGTTTTATAATCTCTGTTAATCTTTGGTCTAAAGAGAGACAGAGACAGAGAGAGAAATGAAAGACAATAAATTGCATCGATCGTTGTGCATAAAATCTATAGAAGAATCGAAGAATTATTACTATGAAATTTTCGGTTTTTTTTTGTTAATCAATCAGTCTTCAGGCTAAAAATTGCAAGATTGTTTTCCACGATGACTTCGATGATGGTGAGACTGAAATTATTATAATTAAATATTTCATTTCTGCAAAAAAAAAACTCCAAAAATAAAAGAGTGAAGAATTTTTTAATCATTGAAGAGAATTATTAATTATCTCAAAGTGTAAGTACTACCTTTTTTCGATTATTGAAAAAAGAGAAAAGATGGTAGATGGTAAAACGGGTAAAACTTAACCCAATCATACTTCATTCGCTCTATCTTCGAAGGCTTGATGGTGGTTGTAAACTGTCAGTAACAGATTGCGATTGTTAAGTCCTCCACTTTCTAACACCCATGGGAACATAAAAAGATAGAGAGAGAGAGAGAGATAGATAGAGAGAGAGAGCCGTGCTCGGAACATCATTCTTCTAGGTCATCTGGGTACCAAAGATCTTAATCGAAAAAAAAACTAAAAATATTGTCGGCATTTTTGTTACAACATTTCTTAGAAAAAAAAAAATATTTCAAAAGCAAATGATCGGACCAGCTTTGAAGAGAGCCATTAATTTAGAACAACATTTTTTATCTCGTTCTCAGTAATTGAACATATTAAATTAAAGCATCAATCAATAGACCATACATTCGGTGAATTCATTCTAAAACAATCCGAAACAAAAAGCTAAGATCTAGAGCGCCATTAACTCTCGAAACAAAACGATCTTTCGCAATGAAAACGGACATCGCCTTTATGCTGTTTGATCCGAAGGCAGAGAAATAAAAAAAAATTTACCTAGTTTTGGGCGCTGTTTTGTAACAGAATACGATTTTTTCCCAAGATTTGTACAATTTAGTTCCTTAATAGATTTCGGAACAAACGGAATTTGCGAATTCGAAATGTCGGTCTAAGATGAAGATCATATGAGTTATAGACAACACAAACGGGACAAAATTGTGTGCTCAGCTCGGATTCTTTTCACTTAGATCCAAAGACCAAGAGTTGAAATGTAACGCATTATTCTACTAGGATTTACTTCTCTCTCTCTCTCTCTCTCTCTCTCTCTCTCTCTCTCTTTCTCGCTCTTTTCTTGTTAACCAACGATTCTACATAAATCCTTCTGGATCAGAGAAAGAGATAGTAGGATCTAATTTTGTCGTAGACATTCTTCGTAGAATTATTTTTTTCAAAGAGTAAAAAAAAAGCCGGAATTGATGTATGAGATGAGGGCAGGGAAAAAAACTTTGGACTTTGTCTCATGAATCTCTCCAGTGGCGAACAATAATATGGAATGTGATCGATGAGACCATATTAAATAGATGGTGAGACTAATGATTATGATTTCGGTTTCGAATGAATCGAAGATGATAAGTTAAGGATTGAATTGAAAAAGATTACGATATTCGTATTCATCAAGAATTTCTTCATACGTCTTGGGGATTCGGGAACAAAAAAAAAGATAATAGCGTTAGAAAAAAAAACACAACCAGATCGAATAAAATCGATTTCTTCCAACAAAGCGAAAAGATATCTTCCTCTTGATCCAAGCCTTTCGACCTTGTGCCTATTAAAGCTCGATATGACAAATCGCCATATAGATTCGGATTCTAGATGAAAATCATAATCAAGTTCAGCATAAACTTATGAGTGATAAGTGGATAAAATCAAGCTAGAAATGAATGAATGTACACCAAACGATTTAACTCAAACAGTTCCGATGTTATCAAACGAAGAAGTTAAGTAAGCCCTAAGAAAATTGTATCAAAAAGAAATGAGAAAAAGTTTCAATATTTTTTTTTTTTCATACTTTGAATAGAGATTTTTTCTTTCTGCTAACCGAAACCAAAGTAAAGTTACATATTAAATGCGTCAATTATGAATAAAAGTAACGAGAAAAGATTAGTTCTTTGCAAATAGAATTTAGGTTTCGATTCTCAATGGGACCAATAGAGAGAGAGATAGATAGATAGAGAGAGAGAGAGAGAGAGAGAGAGAGAGAGAGAGAGAGAGAGGTGAAATGTGAAATTAATTTTCCCATTGAAAGCATTGAATTTTTCGGCTCCCCCCCCCACAAGAAGTTAATTAAATTTTTTTCCAAGCATAGTTTTCTGTTCTCTTCCGATGTCTCTGCTCATCTTGATCTATTCTAAGATCGAAAAAAAAGAAATTAATAATGGTAAGATTATAATAAGATGCAAAGATATCAAGGTTATTATTCAATCGTCGTATCTAATCAGAAAGAGTTCCGAATCGAACCTTAACATTTTTGGAATGATTTTCTATATTCTTTGAGATATGTTTTCGATTGTACGAAAAGATAACGCAACAATCTTTTTCCGCTTCCAAAATTTTTTCGTCGAATTTTCTCGATCGATCGTAATCGCTTTCGATTAAAACAACGGTGATTGGATTTAGTTGATAAAAATTGTCCATAGTAAGTGTAATCGATTGCGTTTGGAAGATTTAGAACAATTACAGCGCTTGATGCACTTAGATGCTTTGGTAGTAGATTCGATGACGTCTTCCAACAAGGCCAACTGTAATGCCAAACGAATACTGTACGAAACGTTGAGTAACCTTATCGCAAACGAGATACAAAAAAAAATTCGAAGAGAATATCGAGAACAAAAGATAATAGTGAAATTCTAATCTGTGATCTAGAATCGTAGTTCAACAAACTATAAATAAATACAAACCATCAAAGCCACCGATGATATAGATCTTTTCTTCGAAAAGACAACCACAGTAAGACATTCGTCTTTTTGGTAGACTCGGTATCACATAAGACCATGAATTTGTGTGGAGATCGAATCTTTCGATTGATTTCAAGCTAGAGGTTTTTAGGTTTCAACGTCATATGTTAAAAAGGCTATGATTTAAAATTAAGAAATTTTCTAGGCCTACTAACGAACCAATTGTATTCGTAAATCTCAGTGCAACCGCCTATGGCATAAAGATAGCCATGATAGGCAATCAATGAGAAACTTCTTCGAGGTACATTCATGAAATTGATCATCGTCCATGATTTAGCTCGAAACGAGTAAACCTCGACGGAAGAGAGTGTGAAGATATCGACACCACCGGCGATATAGATTTTCTCACGAAACAGACAAGCAGCAGCATCGGATCTAGGAACATTTAGTGATGCGAATCGAGACCAACGATTATTTTCGATATCATAAAGCTCACATGATCGCAATCGTTCTCGATCATTTTTGCCACCACAAACGATTATCGATCGTCCACAAAGCACAGCAGAATGGAAACATCTTGATTCGATCATCGAAGCTAAGATATACGATTGACCGGTCCGAAGAGACCAGCTTACCACCGTCGATAGTGTTTTGATACCATCCGATCCGCCTATTGCATAGATTTTATCTCTGTAGAACTGTTTGCAAGACAAATTGAATCGAATTTGTTTCAGAAGTCAACAAAAATTAACTTACGATAATTTTGTGATAGATTCGAGGATATTTTGAATCGAATCTAAACTGAAACCATTGTTTCGATCGAACATCATACGATTTGAAAGTGTTCGAAGGATAGCCTTCTTCATAGCCACCATAAAGCAGAAGAAATCGATTTGGTATTCGAGGATTGAAATGCTCAAAATTGATTTTGATTGCTTATCAAAGATAAGATCGGAAACTCCAAAAAAAAATTAAAATGAAATTCAAAGCGCCAAAAAATCGCATAAAATTACTCTTTTGTTTATCGATTGTTTTAAAGGATTGGAGCAAAAAATTATCATTGATCGCATTGAGATGAGCAAATCTTTTGGCGAGATCATTTTCGATCCAAAATTTCTCGACGAAAACAAATCGAATCGACAAGAAGAGAGGCCAAAAATATTGCAAACGATTTGAACGATCGAATAAGATCCAATTGTTTATGAGAATCCAAATCAGATATTCATCTGGAACATTCAAGTGATCATCAATTATGATCGTTTTCAATTGATCATAGCTAAGAGTCATGAGTGTTTGCTGATGAAGATTGAAAATCTATTCCAATTCGTCCGGAATCGAAATCGAGAGAGAGAATAAGAAAAAAGGAAACGCTTTAAAGTTTGGAATTAATTTTAAATTTCAATTAAAATTCGAATCAAAAAAAAATTTGAAAGAATAAGAAAAGATCAGATCAGAGAAAAGGGGGTTGGAGAATCGGTCCTAATTAATGAAAATCTATGATGAAATGACTAGATGATGAATCTATGTTAAAGAATTCTTCAAACGAATCCCTAACATTCAGTGTATAAAAAGAAAAGAAAAGAAAAGAAAGTGATAGGGCTATTTTAAGCTCTAACATTTTAGAGGATCTGTTCGCTATCGAAAAATTTGAACAAAATTTGATATAAAGTGAAAAAATCGTCTTCAAGAATGGTAATCTATTGAATATTTAGATTTTTTTTTCTCAGATGCAATTATTTGTCGATTCTAATCTTTTTTTTTTTTTTTTTTTTTTTTTTGTCTTTTTGAGAAGAGTCCCTTTGGGGATTTTTCTCTACATTCTTTGCCTTTGTCTCTCATTCTCTTCTTATTTGTAGTCAATTCTCCAATTCTACATCGAAACACACTTTTTGACTAGGAATCTTTTAATCTATCTTTTTCTCTCACTCTCTTAAACTCAATAAGAAAAGAAAAGAAAAGAAAAATAACAAAATGAACCTTTGAGAGATTGTCTAGAATGAATTGATAGGAGATATTCGCCAATCTATGATCGAAATGTAATCCTATTTGAAACAATAGAACACTGTTGTATAGTTTTATCTTTCCGGGATCGCATAGATTATTGAGGCAGGTTTCAAGAAGAAAATCTAGACCCAATTCTTCACCGATTCTTAACAATTTCATAGTCAATCGTAGATCTATCGGTTTGATTCGATTCGATTGTTGATCAGCACAATGAAACATCGATTCGAATATGATCGACAACATTCTACCATCTAGATTCGGTACGGTTAGTTTCGGTACCTCAATCGTCATTCCTTCATTGTTTCTCAACCGGACGTTTTCGATTAGTTCTTTTCTTCTACCTTCATCATCAAGGTATTGGTGGATTCGGGACCAAAATTTCGGTGTCTTCTTTGCGAGAAAATCGCTATGAATTGGTATCAAAACGCCATCTTCACTCGCAACAATCAAATCTATCGCTTTAAATCTATTGCGTAATTGTTGGATCGCCTCGTATCCGTCACGAAAGCGATTGAAATCTATCATCGATAGCTTATTGATTAGATTCTCTTTGCGATCATTCAATCGTATGATTGAATGATGATGGTCATTCCAATTGATTGTTATAATTTGTTTCTTCTCGAGATCTCCATCATCATCGCCATCATTGCGATCAATTGATGGTATTGCATCATCAATTCCCAGATCGATCAGAATCTTCCGAATTCTCTCGGATTCATCACTTGGATCGAATCTCTTAGCTAGCGATTGTAATTCGGTGTCAAAGGATGGCGTGAATGTACTCATCGGATTCTTTCCTTTAAATTTGGTTCCAAGATAATTTTGTCTGATTGTTCCGATTGTTTGTCTCGGAAGTATAGAGAATTTCTTTCTGATTTCTACTCGAACTTTCGAATTGCTTGAATTAGATTCATAAATTTCGAGATTAATCAAACAACACGGTATAACAATTTTGTTTAGCTCTAATTGATTAATTTGATTAGAATTCTCGAATTTGAAGCGATTCTTCCGGAATCGGAAATTGGTTTATAATTTGATAATTTTTAAACAATCATAAGAGAAATTCGAATTCAAAAATGCCAGATATTGAATTTTGAAGTTCAAAGGAGTAACCTCCAAATATTGATTTGTAGAATTTTCGCTTCATTGCTCTCATTGGAATATCATTTCAACGTTTTATTTTCACTCTCTCCCTCCAGATGAATGGCACATCATTTGCAACCATATTCTTCCCTGTCGTCAATGCAAACAGACGAAATTTGTTTGTCTGCATTATTGATCCAGAAACGAAAGAATGGAGAGCAACCAAACGCTAAAGGAGATAAGAATGAAGCTAATATAACAGAAATCTCTACACACCTGAATGCATCACATCATCGTTAGTATTTGAGCGATCCAATCGAATCCTTGCTTATGTTGCTGCTATTGAAGGTCCCTATTTGTTTGTTTCTGTCAGTCTCTTCTGCGCTTTCACCTCGAAAAATTCCATGTGAGAATTGCACAGAAGAATCGAAAATGTTAGAAAGCAGAGGCTAAAAGTATTTCTCGTTATTTTTTTTTTTTCGTTCAATAATTTCTCTTTTTACTTTGAATTGCATTCCAAATAGAGCCATCAAAGAATTCCATCGAAGCCAAAATAAATTCCATTGAGATAAAATAGGAGCTTAGTGGAAAAAAAACAATGAAAAACAGCATCAGAGACTGATAATAGTAATAATAATAATAGCAATAAAAATCATCAAGAACAAAGTTGCATTAATTTTTGTATTCTAGTATTGTAAAACCTAGGGATTCGAATTCGGAATCTGATTTTCGTGCTAGGATTTCTGTTCCTTTCTCTCTCTCTCTCTCTCTCTCACTCTCTCTCTCTCTCTCTCTCGAGAACATCAGAAAGAAACAACTAGAATAGATGAAAAAAGCTAGATTGAGATGAAAAAGAGAGAGAGAGAGAGAACGATCAAAGTGAGGTTGGCGCATGAAGAAGTTGGGCACCAAACTATCCTCTCACTCTTTACACTGAAACCTAGAGTCTAGGTTATTTGATTGCTACCACTAAATTCACCGCCAATCAAGAATGTGATGTTTAGGGTATAAAAAGATACAAAAAAGAAAAGAAAAAAGCAAAAAACGAATGAGTATAGAAAGAAAAAAAAAAGGAAGAGAATTGGGAATTGGAATCGAGACCAAAGAGAGAGAGAGAAAAAAAAAAGAGAGAGAGAGAGAGAGAGAGATGTGAAACTGAAAAGAACTCAAAATCGTTTGAATTTGAACCTATTCGAGATGCAATCATATCGAATTGTGTTGGTTTTGAAATGCGAAAAAAAAAATGTAGAGATCTGTGAGAAAAGAGAGAGGATCAGAGACATAGAGATTGCAATGCAACGATTTTGGTGCTCAAGATTTCCTCATTTTTTTCCATAATTATATTCGTTGAAAATCTTCACTCTTCAAACGGATCTAGTCTCAAATTGAGCATCGAGTTTTGGGTGATTTTCTGTACCATTTTGAATTGTCTCACTCTCTCTCTCTCTCTATCGCTCTCTATCTCTATCTCGCACGCATAAATATCATCATAGATATCATAAAGATTATTCGTATCGATGATCGATAGAAGATACTTAAACTCAAACTTGATTGAAATCGAAGAAAAAAACGATGATCTCAATCATCGATGAAGATTTATGAGTGCTTTATTTTTCAACTCGAAGCTCAACGATGATAATCATTTATGTTGTTTTCGAATAGACTCGGTTTAGATCCGATTCATGTGATTGTCTCAACGCGATAAAGTGGCCGTTCTTTATTGGTTATTTAATCAAAAAAAAAAAAACTCACTAGTTCCGGTTCTAGTGGCACGAAAGACCTGAACAAAAATGATTTCATTTCCTTTCCTTAATTGTTGCCTCGTTTGGAAAGAAAAAAAAACCAATCTACAATCATCACTCTCTCTCTCTATTCGCAGTAGAGAGAGAGAGAGAGAGAAGAGATTCAATTATGGAATTTAATTTCTAGCCTTTTGTGATCGAGAACTTTCGATGTTATTGTTTGTGATTTGAGGTGGTCTTCGCTCGAATCCTTGAACGTCGATCGGATGAACTTTTGTCTTTTTTAATGTCATAATTTCGTGGTCTTTTAGAAAATAGAAAAAATTTTCAATCAAATTTCTATCTCTCTCTCTCTCTCTCTCTTTCGCTGTCTACAAAATCAATCAAACTGTTCAGATTTTTCGCCCTCTAATCGCTGAGAGAGAGAGAGAGAGAGAGAGAGAGAGAGAGAGAGAGAGAGAGAGAGAAGAACTGTTCTAAATAGAAGGACTGTTTTGAAATTTTCGTGTCTCTCATTTTGCGATTCCATTGGAAAAGATTCTTCTCACTAAGAAGAGAATTCGGTGAGAATTTTGAATGAATTTATTATTATTTTTTTTTCAATCTTCTTCTTATCAAAAAAAAAAAAAACTTTCATATTACTTTTTTTTTCAAACAAACGATACTTTTGAAAGCACAGTGTGATTGTAATGTAAATCTCGAAACGTTTGAAGAGGTTTTCAAACTCAAAACTTTCTTCTCAATCCCACCTCACATCATATTTCACTAACCTTATTGAATTTAAATTTTCAATATGAAGTTTCTTCAGGGAAACTTGTGAACTCATTAATGAACTTGTATCGTTTTTTTTTTTCGCTGCTAATCATATAAGAACGATACGATCTTTGAGCTGACCATTTCATTTTTGGAATTAAGAAATTTCAATTTCAAACCAGTACATTATAGAACTGTGAGACAGAGGGCATCGGAATGAATCATTCAAACTTTAGTTTGAACCCAAATGAAAGATTAAGACGAGATCATTTAGAATTACTGATCATCATATTCAAAGGTGTACTTAAGATCTTTTAAAATAGATTCTATTTCCGGAATTTTCGAACAGAATTTCTAGATTACAATCATTTCGGACTCTAAGCTTCGATTTTATTCATTATTAATGCATTTTTTTATTCTATCCTTTTTGATTTGCTTCAAGATAAGAAGACTGATGCATTGTGTGTGTTGTGTGTGTGTGAATGTTTTCGTGTGCGTCGGAATCTCAAACCAATCAAGTGAAAAATGTTTGTGAGAGAAAAAAGTTTGCCCTATCGTTCACTTTCCGTTCACTTCGCTACCTTTTTTTTTTTCTTCATTTTAATTTCGAGCACTGTTTTATTTCATTTCTTTTTCCATTCAACATTCAGTTCAAATTGTTCCTACACTTCTCCCAAATGTGAGTGATTAAGTGAGACATGTTCCGTCTATTAAACGATTCTCTTTCTTTTATTCTTTGTTTTTTGTTGTTGTTGTTGTTGTCGCTGCTTTTGTTTGTTCTAAAGTTTCGTTCTGTCTTCATCTATTACTTTCTCTTCTAATTTCTATCAAGTTTATTCGAGAAATATGTTCCATGTTTCTGTCTTATTGTATCCAATTGTTTTCACTTGCGAAAAAAAAAAGACTGAAGAGAACAAACAACAGGAAGAAGAATGAAGAATTTTTATTCTCATACGAGAATATTCGATCATCGTCTTCGTTTCGAAGTTTATGCAACCGAACGAATTTGTTTTTTTTTTATTTCTCTGTCTCAAGTTAGCTATGATTGCTTTCAATCAAGAGCAATCTTTTAGTTTTCCGTATTCTTAGATTTACAAATCTTTCTTTGTTTTTTGAGTTCTCTCTCTCTCTCTCTCTCTCTCTCTCTAGATAATTTTCACACTAGACCAAATAATTCTGTCTCGAAATTTCGTTTCGTTTTGTCGCATTCGGATCCTCTGAGGCATTGATGTAGATTATCTTTGGCTCTTCGAAAGGATCGTAACTTCTAAAACTCAGAAGCGCACAAACATTGACACACGCAAACCAAAAAAAAAAAGCCTCAATTCCGAAAAAAAATGAACCAAAGAGCGAAAAGATTTAGAGACCGAATCGTAATGAAGATATTACACTATTTTGCAATCCATCAAGTCATTGAAAAGAATTTAAATTATTTTCGATAGCTAAAGAGATTTCGTAGTGCTTTGCTACAAGCAGCCAAACAAACAAAGCCACCATAGCTGTTTTTGGTGGCATCGAAAACATATTGATTATCTAAGTCTCAATCAATTTTAATTTAGCTATTTTTTTTTCTCTCTTCAAATTCTTTACTCACTATGTGATCACAGAACGGTTCGCTATCTAATTCAAATTCTATCCATGTGTGGCGGTGCTTCGGTAGCTTGATGCTTCTCCACACCAGAGATCGTCATTCGATATGGGCTTGTTTGTGTCGGTGAACGTTGTGAGCTTAACGTTTTTCGGTTTCGATGTCAACGGACTGTCACTGTTTGAATGATGTGATGAGTTTTATTTTTTTTCAAGCCAGAATCCGATTGTTAATGGTAATGAAAATGAAGGTTTGACGGTCATAATGGTAGAGAAGAGATGCTGTTGGTGATGGTCAAATAAGAGCTCTATTGTACGCAGATAAGAGATTTACAAAAAAAAAATCGAAAAAAAAGCTTTTGCGATCAAATTCAATTCGAATGAATCGTTGTAAATTTTCCTCGAGCTCTAACCTCTCGATCTAACAAAACTCTTTCAAAAGACACTAGACTCTTTCTACACTCTAGAGAATTTCGTTTTGCATCGAGAGAATGCAATTTGAATAAATGATGAGAAGCTCGCTCTCGATGCATAGAAGCTTGAAAGAAAAAAATGTATTGCCTTGTGGCGTCTATCATTGCCATTGATGCAAACTAGATGATTGATGAAAATGACTAGATAATTGATGTCATTCACATCTAATTGATTCTGAAATTTTCAACACCGAGAGAGAGAGAGAGAGAGAGAAGAAATTCTCGATTATCTCATTGATTTTCATCGATAAAATAATTATCAAATTATCGATTCGCTATCCTCGAACATTCTAAAGCTTTTTACGATTGATTTCGTTTCCCTAACAAAAACATTGAAAAGGTATCAGTTTTGTTTTGTGGTTTTAATTATGGCATCGAATCACATTGATTTCGATCCATTGTAGAGTTTCGCTCTTCAAAAAAAAAGTGAAGAACCAAAAAAAAAAAAAAACATAATCGATAATTAATAATTATGATCGGATGAAGATTGAAAATCTTCACGTCCGTCTCACAAACAAATCAAATCGAAACAGTAGACTGAGAGTTGTGTGTTTTGAACAATCACACACACACAAGAATCGATCCAAATACGATTAAGAACTCTTGCTCTTCTATGCTATGCTCTTCTCTTGTTCTGTGCTATTCATTCGGTGGAATCACACCAACACCGATACTTTTTTCTTTTTTTGTTTGGATCGAATTTGATTGAAAACACAAAAAAAATCACACTTTACAGAACTTTTTCTCCACACCATCCCTTAGTGATAGTGTTGAGATTTGATGGATCAAAAACTTCTCAAAGATTTTGCCCATTCCTCTCGATCTTTTCGATCGATACGGATATTTTTTTTTCGCTCCTTTGATGATCCAAAAATTTTGGTAACTTTTACTCTGATTTGTTTTGTATTGTATGGGACATACAATAAAAAATCGTTAACGAACCGAAGCGAAACTAATAGCCGAAACTAAGAAGAAAAAAGAATAGAAAATTTCTTCGATCTTATATTGATTGAGTCTCATCGATCGATTTTCGGTTCGTTTGCTACTGGCAAATGTGCGATGTTTGTAGAAGAATTTCTTCGTTTCGAGAGAAAAAAAAATACATCCGTAGAGTGAGAAACCAGTAAAAGAATAATTAGAAAAGGAATTTTTTTTTTCGTTTTTTTTTCAATTCTCTTCGATTCCTTAGGCCTAAGTTTTTTTGGATTTTCTTTTTCTCGAGTCATTCGCTCTTTTTTTTCGCTAGAAATTGATTCGTGTTTATGATCACAATCACAAAATCTGTCCATCGATATCGCAATTGAAACCATGGATTTCTGTATTGGATCACAGTTTTCGTTTAATTGTTTTATTTTTTTTTTTTTGATTTTTTCTTATTTCATTTAGAATTTGTTCAGTCCTTGTGCTTCATAGTCCTTTTCAATTTGTTCGTTTTATTTTGGTAAGATTTCACAACGAAAAGATCCGATGTGGAATGATTGAAATGACTTTTTTTCTGAGATTTCATAGCATTCGTACGATCAGAATCGAAGTGAATGATTTGGCGTGATCCCAGAAACAAAAAAAAAAAAAAAACACTTTGAGAAGACCACAAGAATTCGTAGTGTCGAATCAAATGAACATCTTCAAACCGAATCAAATCGTTCTCATTGCAATCGAATCAATTGTGTGTGTGTGTGTGTGTGAAAGAACAATCAAAATTGTATTCAATTTGGATTTTCATTTCTCAAAGTCAATGATATTTTGGTGATTTTTTTTTTGTTTTGTTTTGTTTTTTCTCTAGTTTGGTTT
This sequence comes from Sarcoptes scabiei, assembly GCA_020844145.1. Lineage (NCBI taxonomy): Eukaryota > Metazoa > Arthropoda > Arachnida > Sarcoptiformes > Sarcoptidae > Sarcoptes > Sarcoptes scabiei. The sequence continues at coordinate 1,614,902 of CP080483.1, read as the reverse complement.
TTTTTCTCTGATTTGTGGCTAGAAAAAATAGCTTGTTTATTCTCTTCCTTCTTCTTTCTTTTTCGTCGAATAGATTCGCGGAGAGAATCAAAAAAAAAAAAAAAAAACAAAACAAAACAAAAAACATAAAAAACTAAAATGCTAAAAATACGAGGAAAAAATCTTAATTGTACTTTTCGAATAATGGCGGTGGTGAAAAAATTTTCGTTTTTTTTTTGTTCCGTTGAATCTGCTTTTATTATTTTTTTTCTTTCAAATCAGAATTTTTTCCATCAGAATTAGATTTTTGATCGAAAATAGTTCTCAATCTCTCTCTCTCTCTCTCTCTCTCTCTCTCTCTTTGTATGTTTTATTCACCAAAAGAGAGCTACGAGGTCCTCTGGTTGTAACGAATAGAACCGATGGTACCTGACCGAAGAGGGAACAGAAATGTGTTTCGTTTCATTTGATTCCGAACCGAATCGAGCATTTTCCTTTCTTCTCTTCTCTAATTTCTCTCTCGCTTCTCAAATGGAAAATCGAGAACAAAATTCTAAGATGATGATTTGTCACATCTGTTGATGAAAGCGATAGTAGCGATAATTAGCGTAAATCATTTCACACAAAATCGAAGAATTAATCAAAGCTCTTCTTTTTGCCTACCACACTAAACCTACCGTTTGATATCTATCCCAGGCAGAAAGACTTTCTCCATCTCTGATCTCGAATCGAAACATAGGATTGTCGGCTAACATAAACATCGCCATCACCATCATCGTTGGCATCATTGGAGCCAAGGAGGAAGAAAAAAATTCTCTCTCGTTTTTGCATTTTTTTTCATCAAAGATTTTTGAAACTTTTTTTTCTTTTTTTTTTTTGCTCCTCTTTTCTTTGGTTGCTATTCTTATCAATAATGTCAAATTGTCGATTCTTTTTCTATCTGCGAAGATAGGTTTTTTTTTGTCTTCGAAAATATCAAAATGTCGTTCGTTATACTCTCTTTTTCATTCCTCCTTCAATTCTTCTTCGTTCTCCATCATCATCGCAATGAATATCGGCAAACGTTTAGTGGAAATTCTTTCCACTTTCTTCTCTATTCCATCTCATATCATCACCAGCCATCATCATCTTCTGAGCCATCGTAGTTTTTTGATCATCAAAATTTTGTCTAGGTTAATTTATTCTTTGATGAAGAGAGAGAGAGATGATGATGATGATCTAGTGGAAGCAACTTTCTTCTTTTTTTTTTTTTTTTTTTTTGAAGACGATCATAATGATGATGGTGTTGATGATTAGCTTCTGTGCTCCAATTCATCTGGAGCAAACTTTTCTTAAATTTGTTGTTTTTTTTTTTTACTTAAAAACATTGTGAAAATTCAAAAAAATGAATACAATGAAATTATTTTCTCTTAGCCCTATTGTTTCGTTTCTGTTTAATTAAATTTCACTTTCTTTTTTTTGAAGATTACTAATTGAGATCTTATCTTCGATTAGATCGAGCGCGATTATATTGATAATCATCGACATTGTTTCATCAAAGAACTTTAAGAACTATGAAGGTCTAGAATGATTTGATTCTCTCGTTCTTGATTGGAAGATTAAAAGAGAATCCAACGGAAACGGAGAGAAAACAAAAACAAAACGAGAAAAAAAAATGGATATCTCTGCGATAGATATCGTTCCTGGAGCTTCTTTTCGACGATATCGATCACAATCGATCTTATTATCCGATCCGAAAGATCTCGGTGAAGATTGTCGGATTCGGTCCCATAATCAATTTCGATTCTTTCAATCCAAATGGCCATCAATAAATTTCGATGCTAACTCGTCGAGATGTTTCTGATTTTGCTTCACAAATTCAATCAACAAATAAGTGCCAAATCTAGAACATTTTTTTTTTTTTGCTGTTTGTTGAAAAAAATAAGGCCTTTCAAGATGTGAATGTGTTTGATGCTTGTTCGTTGGCTGTGTGTTGATGTTTTAAGAAGATCTAGCTTCTGGAACATCTTCTCGGTGATCTCTAAAGTTTTGTCATCGAAAAAAAAAAATAATAATAATACTAATAGTAATACTATCTTAATTTTGATTCAAACCAAAAGAACAAAAAAGAAAAAAAAAACAAGCCAAAAATCTTTTCAACATTGTCATCTCATTCGATTTGAACCAAATTAAAAGGAAACAAAAACAAGCAAAGCAAAGCAAAGAAACAAACAAAAAAACCCATGGCTTCGATAGCAGTACGAGGTTTGGGCGTTGGTCCTTGGGAAAAATTAATGGAACGATTCAAAGAGCAGAAAAGAGCATCATTCAGGTAGGTGGGATACGATCGGAATTTTTGTTTTTCTCACCGAAGCCATTTGAAATTGATTTTTTTTTTTTGAAAAAAAAAACAAAAATACATTGCTTTTGCATTTTTTATTTTTTTTTTTTTTTGTTACGAAACTCTATCTATAATATCTGTACTGAGTTGTAGAGATGAAATGAAGTTAGAGACAGAGAGAGAGAGAAACTGAAGACCTCTTCTTATTCTCTTACGAGGGATTTAGAAGAGAGAGAGAGAGTTCCCATTCGATCTAATATTTTAAGCTTTTAAGATTTTTTTTTTCGCTCTTCCAATCTTGGAATGAGAAAATAAGAATTATTTTTTCTTTTGCCTATATTCGAGCCTCTAGGATTATGGTGAAGTTTTATGCCTAGAATTTTTCAAATTTCTCTCTCTCTCTCTCGCTATCTTTCGGTTTCCGACCACCGAGTTTTTTCTTGGTCCTTACACTGCGTACTATTATTCTTTTGCGTTCGTTCAGCAAAAAACATCAATTAAAAATCTCCATCACTTTTCCATTCATTAAGAGTCATTCTTGAAATAGAAGTTTAATAGTGGAACATAAATAATTTTGTTCCGATCAAATCAAGACTAGACTCAATAATTTTTCTCTGGCCATAAATTCACTTCACTAAGTTATTGGGTTTTGTTTTGATTTCATATCTGTTTCTAAAGCTCCTCAGTGTCTTCAGTGTTTTGTGTTCAAAATATTAGATTTTGTTTGATGAACGATATCGTCCCAAATTGTTATCTTTGTAATCCGAAATAAAAAAAAAGAATTCTAACGAGAAGTTAGAATTTTATCCTATTTCCGCTCTGATCATGCTTGTCCTCGTTCCATATCCTTCAAACTAATTTGTTTTTCTTTTTTTCCAAAGTAATTAATGCACTAGAAAAACTCTAGGCCCATAACGTTTGTCGTTGTTGATCGAACAATTTTGTTACAAATAAAAATAAAATGTGATACATTTACGTACCGAAAATCAGATTAACAAAGCAAAACGAGCAAGAGAATCGAGTTCACCTTCAAAAGACTGGACAGTATCATAATTTTGGGGATATGGGACATGTTTCTAGATCTTCGATCGAAGAAGATTGAATATTAAATTTCCTAGTTTCGTCATTTCTTCTCGCTTATTTTTTCTCACTATTCGGCTAAATTTGTTACCATTTTTGGTTCATCTAATTTTGGATTAATTCTTTCGGTCTTTTTTTTTTTTTTTTTTTTTGTTGTCCGGTGGTGATGATTTCGTTGACGTTTTAGTTCTAGATTCACTAATGGATTTTTATCCTCCTCTTCCTCATTCTCATCATCATCATCATCATCATCATCATCGCGACAATTTCTCTCGATTAATCTCGATCATAATCATTACCTAGATTGTTATTATTGTTCTCATTCCATTTTCTCGACATTGTCTTCTTTAGATTCTTTGTGTTTTTAAGCAATTTTCTCTCTTCTTCGTTAAAAATTTCAAGAAGGAATCTATCAGAAGATGTTCATTGTTCAGAAGAAAAACAAAAAACAAATTGAATTCCAAAAGGAAATCAAATTTTAGCTTTGAATTATCGAAAGAGAACACTTTATGGATCTCATCTTTTGAATTATCAAATTGAATTATCTTCTAGACAAGGCAAAAATTTATCGAAATCGCATTGATTCTTTCAATTGATGGTGTAGACTAAGACCGGAACCTACTTTTCTAAGCAATAATTATGGCTGTTCAAATTTTCAAAAACAATTGCCCACTATAGATAGGTTTCCAAATTTTTCAAATTCCATAACTCCAACTAGTATTCGCTCGAAACCGTCGACTTTTTTTCTTTTCTCTCTTAACTCTTTAGGTCTATTTTTTAGAATACCTGTATATGATTCATATCAAAAGAGAATCTCAACAATTAATGGCGAACGTTTATGATGATAATGATGATGGTAGTTGTGGTGATGGTGACGGTGACGATGATAATGGATCCAAAATGATGTTATCATTGCTACTCTGCTACACCATCATTGTCACCAAGCACAACCACGATGAGTTGGAATCCAACTGAACATTGAAGAAGAGTAAACATTGAAGTGAATACAACCATTCAACAGAATGATCAAAATCAACCTAGATTTTTTTTTTTTATATATTTTATTCTCTAAAGATAGTGAAAGAGACAGAGATGGGAAAGGGGAAGAGAGAGAGAGAGAGAGAGAGAGAGACATTAGAACGAATGAGCTAGAATGATCATAATCAAGATCCTATTCTTCATAATCTTCAACCTCATCATCATCATCATCATCATTCTTACGAAAGAAACAATAATAATAACAATCATAATAATAATAATAATAATAATAATAATAATAATAGTAGTATTTTTGGGTTATTTGTTCCATTCTTGTTTTTCTGTATTAGAAATGCATTTATGATTTTGATTATTATTATTATCATTATTATTATTATTATTACTATTATTATTACTCTTTTATATCTTCTTCTATGGTGCTCTTGTGATTTTGTCTCTGATTTTAATTTTTTTTTTCTTCACTCTGTTCTCCATATTCTCGTATCATTATTGTATTGTCGATATTGAAATCTCTTGACATTATATTTCCACTCGTTTCTTTATGGCATTTTCATTCCAATTTTTTTTTTCGCGTTGCATTTCGTTTTGGTCTACGATCTCTTCTTCGAAAGATTCGATACACTTACATTTTCTCTTCCATTGTTCTTTACCGTTGTTTGTTCGTCGCAATAATCGGAGATTTTTTTTCGGGGGGGGTTTTTTTCTTTTTCTTCTTCTTCTTCTTGGTTCCGATATTTTCCATTTCCTTTCCGAAAGTGCTCTCTTTGCTTTGAAATTTTTCTTTTCGCTGACGAGAATGAAAAAAAAACTTTTTCCTATTAGAATTTCGGCTACTCTCTTTTTTTTGTGATGAATGTCTCACAATTTTTTTATCTTCTCTCTCTCTCTCTCTCTCTCTCTCGAATATTATTCTCTATGCGCTATTTTGGAATTATTTTTTTTTTTGCTTTTTTTTGGCCCAAAATTATTCTCAACGTATCGTAGAGTTGTAGAAGGCCGGTCGATAAACGAAACCTAACTCGAACTAGAACAACAAATCAACCAGTCAACCAGCGACTAAAAATAAAAATAATCAACCACCGGTCCGTCAAATTCGGCTCATGGAACACACACACACACACACAATTGAAGATACCGAACTTTGTGTGTGTGTGTGCCGTTTAGAGATATAAAAACACACACACACACACTGTACGATTGTATTCTTTGTTCCAACTTCATTCATTAGGTTGGTTGGTTTCAGGGAGAAAAAATTTCACAAAATTTTTTTTTTTTTGACAAACGCATGAATCGCTCGCTCTCTCTCTCTCTCTCTCTCGACCCGATCTTCGAATCATCATTTCTCCGATCATCGAAACTATAACATTGATGATGTTCAGTGATACTCAACGATTCTTGAATCGAATTCATTCACACCTCGTTTATTTTTGATTTGAAATTGAATAGTTAAAAATTTCAAATGGGCGTATAGGTGTGCTCCATCCACTTAATCTTCTTTTAGAATTTTCATTAGATCACATTGTTTCGAAAATTCACCTAGAAAGAAAAAGTTTATTTCGAATGGAAGAGTTTGTTTCGAAGATATTCCATATTGCTTCCTTTCGATTCGATATTGAATAGGGCGGAAAATTTCATCGCTTGTGTCATCTTCACAATCTAGGTTCTCGAAAAATATCTCTTCAAGTGCCTTATTGATTAATTCATTCTGTTTTTTCCTTGCCGTCATAAGTTCTATCGTTCTTAAGTTCTATTCACTTCTTCATGATCAAAGTGAATTCTGTGAATTGATCGCCACATCTCTAATGAATTCATTGCTCGGTGCTCTTTGTTTTTCCAATTTTTTTCTAGAATTTTTTTTATTTGTCACAAAGTGCCTTACAGATAGATCAAGAAGAAATCGATTCAATCTAAAGTTTTTCTCTTTATAATTCTCGAAGTAGTTTCTAACCTCAATCTACTTATTGATGAACAAGATCGGTTCTTTTGAATCTTGAAAATTTTAAAACTTCAAGAAAAATGCGATTCTCTGTGATCTAAATTCACTACGATCGATTCGATAAAAGAGGAAGAAATTATGCATTTAGCTTCTCGTTTAAGAGTTCGGAAGTGAATAAATTTTCATTGATTTTCATTTCAAATTTTTTTTTCTCTTCACAATTCGTTCTGATTCACAATCGAATCGATGAATCAATCTCTTCTAATTGAATCGCATCAATTTAGTTTTTCTTTTTGAAAATTTCAGAATCGCTCGTTTCTGTTTTTATCATTGGCGAACGAAAAAAAAAAAAAACTCAAAAACTTCAATTCGATTTTCTTTGATTCTATCGATTCCTAAAGTGTTATGTTTCTGATGCGATCAATCGATCTCAATCGCCAATTCTACTAGAACTAGTATTATAACGTTTTTAAGATCGATGAGAATTCAATATTTTCAATCAACAGATTTGACCGATTTCAAGTTTAGCTTCGGAACGATATTACATTTTTGAATTAGATAATGAGATTAGCCTATTCATCAATCTTTCGAATTGAATCTGCCAAGAATCAAAAAAGCATCGAATAGAGACTAGAATCGATCAGTGATGGGTGTGTTTGTTTTTGTGAAACCTCAAATTGCTCCTCTTCAATATATCGAAAAACTATTCGATTCTTTTCAATTCTCTCTACCGAATGATTTCGATTATACGTTCCACAATTCGATCGTCGGATCGTATTGAAAAAGATAATAAAAATGAAAAGCTAATAGAATTCAAATGCGAACTCATTCACACGATCGGTTTTGATGCAATTTTCTATTTTTTTTTTTTTCGTTTCATTTTTGTTTTCATTATTATCAATGTTCTTCACCGCCTTCGATCGGAAACGTTTTTCTATTCCGAAAGAATACCGAATATACCTAGTAATACTAATAATAATAGTAATAATAATAATCTCTTTGATGTTTGATGCTGATTCGTAAAGTGATGATGGTTTTCCATCTCTCTCTCTCTCTCTCTCTCTCTCATCGCTGTTAGCCTTTGGATAAAAAAAAAAACTAAACTGATTTGTTTCGATTTTGTTTCTTCTTTGTTCCCACACAAATCGAACATTGGGATCGAAAATAATCAGAGATTCGATCAGAAGTGCGAGGATAGAATTATTTTCCCAACAAAAGTCTACAAAAAAAAAGCTGGAAGAAAAAAGACCGAAACAATTCTATATCTCTAGGAATCGAAGAATTATCTCTGTTTTTCTCTTCGGATCATTTTTCCTCTTTGTTTCTCTCTCTCTCTCTCTCTATGTCTTCGATCATCTCATTTGTTTTGATTGTCTATTCGATTGATCCGATCATGATGATGATGATGATTTGAATCAATCAAGAGCAAGAAAAAAACAAATACAAAGAGGAAGAAAAAGGGCAGTTTTTGTTTTCTCGCCACCTATACTCGATCACGACCAAATTCACACCCCATCCGTGGGGCCGTGTAATGACGAGTGTAGATCGAAAATGTTTGTGCATGAATTCGCTAACGCTTCGAATATTGAGCGATCGATTCCAAAGTAAGTTTTGGTGATGTATTTTTCTTTTGTTTTTTGTTTGATTTTCTTATCCTACGTCTCTTTATCTCTGATCGATTCGGTTTCCTTTTTCCGATTTCCGAGATCCAATCCAATCAAAGTTGGATTCAATTTTAGAATTAAATTTCTCAATACTGCATTAGTTCTTCTCGAAGATTTGCTGTGGTCTGTTTCGCTTGTTATATTCTGGTTGGATTTTTTTTTTTGTCAAAATTAAATTGGAAATTTTTATATTTAAACTTATATCCCACCACTAGGTGGCGGTACAATTATTTCAATGAAGAATTTTTTAAAAAAATTCTGGATGAATATTACGTAATATCTCTCCGATTCTGTCTATCTTTTCCGATAGAATACGTTTCAAAATATCCTAAGATTCTTATTTTGGACTATCTATTAGATATAGGTCTATTAGATATAGGAAGAGTATATATATCTCGTTGGCGAGGGGGTCGAGGTTACTTCGGCGATACTGATTTGTCCGTACTTTACGAACAATTGAGATAAACTTTTTGATTTGAAGTTAACCACGCAACCAACACAACTTGACCGATACAATCTTAACGAAAACTTGAGGATAGGCTTTAAGAGAGTTTATTAAACACATAAAAAAAACGGATACAAATGAAGATAACAAAAATAAAAAAATAATAAAGTTGCAGTTATGGAACGAAGGAAGGTAAAGATCCCGGAGGATGCCAACTTAACGTGATCGATTCGTGATCGAAAATGACATGATCTGGTCAAATTTACCATTCCTTAAATACTAAAAAAAAAGTCTTAGGTCTTGATGATTAGAGGTATCAAGACCATAAGGTATCCTTTGTTGAACAATCGTTCGATAATAATTAAACAAAGGATTGCTTATCCATAGGTCATCCACATGTGACTTTGATAATATTTTGGCTCCGGACTGTCGCGTTAATTGAATAGAAGAATTGGTCAATCCGGAGACCTGAAAGTGATAGAGACAGACACATGTGGTATGACAAACAAAGAATGAACAGACTCTGTCAGACAGAGTGAAAGATGAAAAGAGCTACAAATTAAAACTAAAGAATAATAAAAAGAATAATAAAAGAATAGGATAAGTGTAGCCATCGATTAATGATAAAAAGGAAAATAAAGTTAAAAAATAAAGGAATTGGAAAATTGAAAAGAATTTAGGAATAGAATAGGAATAAAGATACTATTGTGATAAAAGGATTAAAAATAAAATTCATCGGCTACGGCCGACCACTTGGGGTGGATGACTGCTTGCAGTAACATATAGAAATGAAAAATTTCATTGGGGATAGATTTTTCAAAAAAAAAAATTCATTTCTTTTTCCTAGAGTATAACAAAAATGAATCTCTCCACATTCTTTGAGCAATCGAAAAAACGAAAATAAACTTTCAATTTTTTTTATAGAATCGAAAGTCAGTCAAAGATTCATTGAGAGATTGATGACATCGATCGGAAGAAGAATCGATTTTCGGAATATCTCAACAAGAGAATCTATATTCTCTCCATATCTTCTCTCTCTCTCTCTCGCTCTCTTTTTGATGAATTTTTCATTTCAAAATTAACAATCAATCTTAATTTCTTGTCAAAAGAGAAAAAAAAAATTCCAATTTTTAAACTTCAATTTGAAACTAAGAAAAAAATTTTCTTCATTAACAATTTTTCTCGGAGAAGACAAACAAATCGAATGGCTTTTTGTCCTATGGGAAATGTTTTTTTTTTTTTGTTTCATTTTTTTTTCAATGTCGAAAAGAGCCTAATTCTGAATCTTTCTTTGAACTTTCTGTCTGTAGATTCTAATTTTTAAGTATTTTCAGCCCAAACCATTCGATAATTGTTTGTTTATTTTCTTCTACTTTTTTTTTCTCCTCTAATTAAGTATTCTTCGATCGAATAGAATTCATGGAATTTTTTGCTCCTTTATTGATCGTCCTTGATACATTGTCTCATCAATCATTTTGCTGATGGATTATTTTGATGATCTAGTTGTTAATTTTTTTTTTGAGTAGCTATGTTGTTGTTTACAAAACACAGTCCTTCAATGAAAACGATCCACTGAGCTCAAAATATTTTGGCATCTCAATTCGAACAATATTTCGAGTTAGAACAGAACACAGCAAGAGAATCGAATCGAATCGAATCGAATCAAATCAAATCAAATCGAATCGGATGAGAACAGAGTCGATGGAAATCCAATTAGCTAAAAGCGAATCAAAATTGTTTAGGTTTCCAAAATTATTCTCGTATCCTAGATTCGTATCCTAGTTTCGAATTGATTCGAAATAATTCAACAAGTTTCTGATTCTGCCCTTTCTTTGATCGAATCAAAAATCTAGCTTTATTGATTTAGTAGAATTTATTTTAGGAAAACGATTCGTTCGAATCAAATCGAATCCATTGAAAACTGTTCGAATAGAAATTCAATCCCTTCTCATCATAGCTTCTATTGAATTAGTGAGTCTACAATCGAATGAAACCAGATCAGCATACTATTGATGATAACTTTCAATTCTCCAAGCAGAAATCAATGTTTGTGAAGATGATTTTGATTCTAGAGAATACTAATCGACCATTCTCGTGGACATTTGTTTATTCGAATGTCTGATATTCGATCAAAACAGAAGAAAATAAAAAACCGAAAGAAGACTAAGAGACTAAGGACAAAAATTCAATACAATCATCAATCGAGTGATATAATCTTTAAGAATCTTTTGTATTCCATTGTGTATAATCTTTGATTATAACTTCTAAAAATTTTCGATTAGATTTAGTCTTCCGATTCGATAGTTTCGGATCCTAGATTTCATTCCACTCGCTTGCTTCGATTGCAGATTTATTTTGCCTTTGCTGTGTTCAGCAATTTTCTCTCATTCAAATGTCCATCATTTCATTGATCTTATTCCTGATCTTCTATTATGCGAACTCTTAAATTATTGAAGGTTCCATTAGAGATTATATTCAGATATAATCGAATCATTTTTGAGAAGCTATCTCTTTTTTTTTAACTATCATTCAGAATCGATTTGTTCACAATTTTTTCAACGATTCTATTGCTTTGGAAAAAAACCCTCTAGAAACGTTCTAGTTTAGTTTGAATTCTAGAGAGTTTGAAATTTTTGTTCGAAACATCCAATAAGAAACTTTTGATCAAAAATTCTATTCCCAAAGGTATATCGAAGGTAGTTCGATGTTTAACTTTAAAGAATTTGCGTATTATTATCTAGGGGACAGCACAAGACAAAGCAAAGACGAGAGATTGAAGAAGAAATTCGCCACCGATTACCTATCAATCATTTGATGCTTTCTCTCCTACTTCTTCGTTGATCGTTTACTTCCTCTTCGTGAACTAATATTACAGTTTGATCGCTAAAAATGATATGAAAGAAAGAAAAAAAAATGAAAAAAATGGAACACAAAATCGGATGCTATTTTAATCATCAATAAAACAGCCATATTATCATCGTTTTTTCGAACCGAAATCGTTTCGAATTTTCCCAAACGTTCGAATCGATTCCGATCCGATTCTTTTCACTTGAATGATTGAACGTTCATTAATTTAATGAGGATTTTCCAAATTTCAATATTGCAATATCTCAACAAGGGAGAGAGTACAACTAACGACTAGAACTTCGATTCTATAGTTGAAACGAGAACTCCAAACAAATTTTTTAAAGTTTTGCAAACCAAAAAAAAAAATCCAGCTGGTTCTAGAGCGAAGTGTTTCGAGCCTCCTTCTTGATGGAATGCATCAGTTATCCAAATTAATTTACCTGAAAAAAAATCTCATACCTAAGCTTCGGGTTCAGTAGCGAGTTCTGTCGCTAAAAATCGAAAACGATTTCATTTCTTTCATCCTATTGTCTCACTGTTTCTATTCGTTTCGATTCAATTCGAAAGACAAATAATAAGTTTTTCTTTTCTTTCTCTTTTTTTTTCCTTATTTCGAAACGAAAACTTTTTTTCTATTTCGTTTATGTTGAATGTTTTCGATTCTTCTCGATTCTCATCAACGAATCAAATCCATCAACGATTAGAATTTAGAGCGAATTTTTTTTTTGCTGGAAATTTTCAATTTCTTCTTCTCTTCTTTTCATCTAGGCGCATTTCGTTTCCCCGTCCCCTTTGAAAATAGATTTAAAATTCCACCTTTTTTTTCTCAGAAACGATTTTCTCTAAAATGAACCTTAACCTTTAATAATTGAAACCAAACGAAAGCTCATTGAATGGTAGAGAATGGATCACCATGTTCTGTAGTTGTTCTTTTTTTTCTTTTTTTTTGGAAATATCTTTGAATGAAGCTTTTGATTGAGAAGAAGAAAAAAAGGCCTATTTTTTTCCATCGAAATCATTGTTTGTTCGATTGAAACCCGAACCAAAAGAATCGCATTCAATTGATCGATTTGTTTTGATTCTAAATCTTTTCGTTCTCTTCTCTTTATTATTATTATTATTATTATTATTAATTGGTTTCATAAGAGAAATCTTCATCGTTTGTCGCATTGAGAATAAAATTTTACCTCTAATTTCAATCTCATCGAGATCCTCTCTTCCTCTCTCTCTCTCTCTCTCTCTCTCTTACGTTTTTTTCTGATCCTAGTTTGAGCTCCTATTGGAAAATTTCAATGGGAAACTAGCAAAGAAAAAAAATCAAAAAATTGGAAAAACTGCGCACTTTTTTTACTCCTAAAAATTTTCGACTCTCATTTAATTTTTTTTTTTTTAGTTTCGTTTGAAGTTTCAAAGAGACCAAACTCTCTCTCTCTCTCTCTCTCTCTCTCTCTCTCTCTTCTCATTCTCGTATTCCTCATTGCAATAGCGTTCCATCTCTTTCTTTCCCTTTCAATTGGCTTCGATGTGGTTGTTTCTTGTTGAAGAATTGAGTTTTTCTCTCTCTCTCTCTCTCTCTCTCTCTCTCTAAATGTTAAAATCGAATCCATTAAGTTTTTAAAAATTAATGAGTTATCAAAATGCTCCTAGAATCTCTCTTTCGAAGAGTGCGATCGAAAACGCGATCTAAGAGCCAACGACAACCAGAAAAAAATATGGAACTTTAATTGAAATAGAAATGAAAAGAAGCTTAAAGAATAATGAGATCGCTGGCGTTGAATGAAAGAAGAAATCGAGAAAAAAAAGAGCCAAAAATTAATCAAAATTATTATTATTATTTTCTCTTCTTTGTTGAACCAAACTGATAGCGGCAGTGCAATGAACAAAATTTTGCAAGATAGAAAGAAAGAATTTGTACCTTGTTGATTGGAATGATCATTCTCGGGAAAGATCAAGAGCCAAATAAAAAAAAAAGTATTACTCAATTGAGAATAGAAGAGAAGAGAAAAGATAGGGTTCCAAATTCAATTGCATCAAAGACAACCAGCCTAAATTCTTATTACGTTCGTCATCAAAATTTCGAACTAATTCTATCCGAAACAAACCTTTTTCTTATCGATTGATTCTTGCCATCGTAAAACTAGGCCCAAAGAAATACATCGACTAATTGACTTGCTGATTCAACCGACCCGCAATGATCAATTTCGCTCTGTGACACAAATCCTCTCTCTAACTCTCTTGGATCTCTTTCGAACCTAGCATGCAAAATCTTAACAAAAAAAAAAAAAAAAAAAAGAATCAGCGAGCAAATTGTTTCAGCAATTGTACGCGTTCCTCGGTAGAATGATGATTTTGCATTTCACTTTCATTCTAAAAAAGATTTCGGTTAAAAAATTGAGAAGAACGGAAATGTGAGAATTCAAATCGATTTTTGCAATCAAATGAAAAATAATTCGAAATTCTTTCGAAATCAAATTCCATACAAATTATCAAAATTAATTGCATCAAGATTGATTATTCTCGCATCAATTCTATGCTTAGTGATAGTCATTAAATTCAGAATACAATAGAAATCTTAGGCCGCAGAGAGAGAAAGAGAGAGAGAGAGAGAGAGAGAGAGCATCGATAAGTCACTAAAATCAGTGGATTCAATCGTTGAAGCTTCTATGTAATTGGTTATCTTGGAACATTTTGTTCTCAGTTTTGAAAACCATTCATTTGCTTCTCGTTCGAATCTACACTGATACCTATCGAAATATATCGGATTCGATTAATTTTACTGAATAGATAATTGTTTTTCTCTCATTTAATTAGATTCTTTTCTCGATTACCTAGCCTATTAAATTCTCATTTTCGCTATACTTTTTTGTTAACAATCACTGATTTCATTCATTACACTTGTTAATTTATCAGAATCTAGAATTTTCACCAGAATTCTATCAGAATTTTTGTTTCGCCAATCTTTTTGGACTTCATCATCGCAAGCGTACGTGACATCAACGATCAAAATTTCAATGTCCGAAGAGATTAATATTGAATAGGTAAAATAAAGAGTGAAGAGAATTTCAAATTTCTCTCCAGCTTCTTTTTATTATCCTTACGGGATTCATCATCTTTATCGTGATTATGATACTAAAAAAAGATTATTAGCAGAGGTTATCAAACTTAGAGTGAATCATTTCAAGTAAGTAAAAGAGCTTCCTATGTTGGAACAACAGGAGTCCAAAATGCGCCTAATGTTTTGTGGAGTTTAAGAAGCTTTGATTATTAGTACTTCTATTAACATCATTAGTGTGTTGCATATATTCCTTTTGAAAAATTGCAGACTTCGATGAAAATTGCAAAGACCTAAATTCTAGCAACGAGAATTTTGGTGCTGCATCAAAACTTTTGCCTAGGATCTTCAAATTTTCGATAGGAACTTGTGCGATGCACTAATATGATGATTCACATCATCAATATAATCATTATGATTTCAATCGAGAATTATTTTGAGAATATTTCGAAAGACCCAGCATCGGTGTCTATTTTTGGATCGTAACTAGAGAAGAATTCTTCTTGCATTCCACTGAGAAGAAAAGTTCGATTCAGATATTTTTTTTTTTTTTTGCTTTTTTTCACAAACTTTTGTCTCGGGCCTAGAAAAGCCTAATTGTTTTTTTTTTGAGAGCAGGGGAAAAAAATTCTCATTTCGATAAGACCAGTTCAGTTTGATCGGTTAGTTAGCCATTCTTCTTCTCTATTATTTGCCAAACGAAACGAGATTAACAAAATTCATCCTCTTGGTCCTAAAAAAATTCCATCAAAATGAAACGATCCATAAAAGTATTGAATTGTACCAATAATGAAGTTGAGGAGTTCAGATTCTTTGAGAAAAAAAATAGTGGAAAAAAAAAATTTTCCTCAGATTTTGATCGAATTCGATCCTCATTATTTTTGTTGCTTGAATCGATTCAAATCGATTCCATCCCAGTCCTAATTCTTTTTTTTTTTTTTTTTTTTGCTGAAATTTCATTGGTTCGCTGTTTTTGATGGAATTTTAGTTTTTTAGATTCATCATCATCATCATCATCATCATCATTATGATAATAATCTCGATGCTATTTATGCTCATCACTAAACAACAATAGAAGGGGCTAGAGAGGGACCAGAGACTAGAGCCAATTTTTTTTTTCGGAAAATTTCTCATTCTATCTATCTATGCTATCTATTCGTTGATGTTGTTGTTCCATAATCAATCTATGATTTTGCAATCAAAAAAAAAAAAAAAAAAAAAATACGCTCCCAAAACAGAAAGAGCGATCGAGGGGGGAAAGAAAAAGATAATCTTTAATGATAATTAATTGAATTTTTTTTTCGCTAAGATTGAAAAGAGAATAGATTTTGGGATCAAAATGGAACAAAATACTCGCTTTGTTTGATATATTTCAATGTTTTAGCTTTATTTTTGTTCTCGATTTTTCCCCCTCCCCTTTATCCAGATTAGAGTGTATTTTTTGTCTTTCTTGGTTCTCGATCATGAAACATCTTCGATCAGTGAAATCACAATCAGTCATTAGAGTTGTGATGTCGATGGTTCAAAAACATTTTACTGTTTCGATAAAAGATTTCAATCGAAATTCCCCATGATATGTTCCTAATTCTTTTTTGCAAAGAGCTTTGATTAATTATAAATGTTTGAGCAAAGCAAATGTCCCTTTTTTTTTTGCAAGTCCGTTCGATGCCAAATTTCGTTCTTTGCTTCGCTCATTTTATGTTTCGATTGTCTTCGAGATCCACATATAAATGGAAAATGGAATTTCATCGAATTTCAGCACAAAAAATAATTGGGTCGTCGTTGCTTTTATCAAAATGATGATAATGATGATGATGAACTTTTGCACTCGGATACGATTCTTTTTAATATTTAACCGAAAAAAAAACCTAGAGTCCTAGAGCGATGCTATACATAGCCTCTTATTTTACTCTCTGTCTAGCGCTCTCTCTCTCTCTCTCTCTCTCTCTCTCTCTCTCCATTTCTTTGATTTTGATAGAGACGATGATGGTGAGGTTTCTAAAAATAAATTTTTTTTTTCACTGCTGTCTCATCACAAACACATAGAGAGGTTCCAATCGAACTGGAACTGTTTGGAATATTATTCTAGAATTAGAATGTTAATATTGAAAATAATGAAAACGTGAGAGATGGAGAGAATGATCATCACAAAATTGAAATTGTTATTTTGAGACCTCACAGAGAAAGAATTGAGGGCCTTGAAAAAAAAATATTTCTACAGCTAGGTACTTTTAAACCGCTCTCTCTCTCTCTCTCTCTCTCTCTCTCTCTCTCACTCTCTCTCTCACTCTCTCACTCACTCTATCTCGCTCTTTTCCATTATGAAACACTTCTTTCTCGCGTTTCTTGATGCAAAAAAAAAATAGGCGATAAAGAAAAAAAAATTAGGCGATGAAAAAAAAATGAGAAAATAAGCGAGAGAGAAAAAAAATAGAATGAACTTTCTTTTGTCTATCGCATCCACATTCTCTAGGCACAACGAATGTAAATAAGAGATAAAAGATATCATAAAAAATAATGTTCCTACAATCTCGGGGGTTTTGTTTCGACAAAACAAAAAAAATTCATCTTCAACCCTCCAAGATTATCCTCATCTCTCTCTCTCTTCCTCACTGTCCTCTAACTAAATGAATCGTCAAGAAGCGAAAGTATTTACCAGTTATCCGATAAACAACGGCTGCATCGAATAGCTTTTGATAGAAATAAACTATGGCTGATAATTTAATAATTTGTTATCCCACAGTGAATCGGATTGCGATAGCAAAAATGATGATTTTGATGATTCATCATCTTTCATTCCATAATCATTGCAACAATATTCTCCACAAATCAATAAGAAGAAAGAGTAAGAGGTGAGCTACGATCCATAGAAGCACTGATTCTATCTTTTCTATCTATTCTATGACAATAATCTTCCTATGACTAAATTAAAGATGAGATTGATTGAGAAGATGGAAAAACAGAAGAGTAAAGAAAAAATGAATCATTTTGTCTCTTAGATTCACGTTCCAAAGTGTCAGCGAAAAAAAAGGAAACAAAAAAATTTTCACTTTATCCCTAGAAAAAAAAACTGTGTGTCCAATCAGAGAGAGAGAGAGAGAGAGAGAGAGAGAGAGAGATCCAGAAGTCGTAATTTATGTTCAAAGTATCAGAAAATAAACTAGTCCAAACGATAGGAAGCTTCTAAAAGCTTCGAGATCGTAAGGGCCTCACTAAGATTCTGGAACTTTAAGCGAAATGATTTATGTCACAAACTAGTATTTGTAAACAAAACAGCCTATCTTTTGCCGTTGTAATTTTTTTTTTTTGATTTATTCATAAACAAAAATGGATCGAATCCATCCGTTCTCTGTTATTTTTTTTTTCTCTACGCTTAGAAATTGGGTCCCAAAAATCTTGGAGAGATTCGATCTTTTCTCTTCTAGTTCTCATTCATGATCTCGTAACCGATACGAAAGAAAAAAAATCGAATCTCAATCTCTTGGCCCTAGATCATCATCATAATCTTTTGAGACCAAGAAAAGCTACATTTAAATAATGCATTCTATCCTTGTGGCGTACTTGAATTTCGACGATCTCGATCGGATTCATCGGAATACAGAGAACAAAAAAAAAAAAAAAAAACAAAACCAAATTCACCTAAATACTGGAGATTTTTTTCCCTCGTTCTCTAACCAAACTAAAAAATTTAATAAATTTTCTAACCAAAATAGGGTTCGGAAGTTTAAGTAGAGAAAAAAATCGATAGATTACGATTAGTAGACGGAACCAGATTTCGAAAAGCTTTTTAAAAGAATCGATTCTAAGAGCTGATGGTTCTCGCCATTGGATCACCACCATCGCTTTTACTATTATTATTATTATTATTTATGTTCTATTACAAAAAATTTTATTCCATAGCTCAATGATGGAGTAATAATTTACGTATTTCTCTCTCTCTCTCTCTCTCTCTCTCTCTCAGTCTGTCTCTACTCGATCCAAGAGTTTTATTCTATCGAAGGTTCAATCTGTATGATTAGCGCGTTTTGATATTTGTTTGTTTGTCTGTTTATTATTGTTAAGATCACATCATCACACAGATGGCAATTTCTTATGATTGTTTCTCTCTCGATCTACTACTTTTGTTGTTCGTTAGATGATGATTATGATGAAAATTTATTGCTCCAAAAAAATCATTATGATACGTAAATGGGATTTCATTTCTTTTTTCGCTTACGCCAATCTAAATTTTTAAATTTCTTTCGTTGCGAAATGGGTCCAAATTTAGCTTTCTAAGAAATGCGAGATGCAAATGATTGAGATTGGATGATTTGTTTCCGATTCAATTCGTTTCTGTTTTTTGTTTTTATTTTCATCATTCTTGGATTCTATTTAGTTTTGAATTGTTTTTTTTTTTGTTTGATTGAATAATTTTGAACACTTAAAGCTATCTGTGAACTCGATTTTGAGCGATTCGTTTGTGAATGAAATTTTTCGTACGAAACATTTCACTGTGACAACACCGAATACGAATACTGGAATAGCAAAGGCCTAGCTAGCGTAATATCGTGGCCTAATCGGCAATAATCATTCGGATTATAATCTCTTCTTTGTTTATTTGAACGAAAAATTCAAATAAAAATTGTTTATGCTAGTGATCATATCGGTACTCCAAGACAAAATACTTGATCGAAGTTGAAGAGACTAAGAAATAAAATTAAATAGAAAATCATTACTTCTCGATGATGGAGATGAGAATCTAAGAGATCATAAAATCATCGCTAGCTAACACTAACTAACAATAAGGTTTCATCGCTGAGAAGTCTACTATCAGATAAGGATTCAATTTTCAATTGTTTTGACATAGAAAAGAAAATAAGATTCACTCAAACGAAAAGAACGGATATAAAGAAAGAAAGAAAGAAAGAAAGAAAGAAAGAGAGAGAGAGAGAGAGAGAGAGATCAAGATGGAATTTTTGAAGCCAGAGAGCCGACAATTCAATGAGAATCAAAAAACAATTGCACTATTGCTGGGGCAATATTCGAAACGAAAGCATTCGAATTCGTTTCTCACATTCCAGCTATCTGGATTCTTATCGGCCACTTTTCGAGTGTTATGGTCAGAATTTGGATTCAAATCGAGTGTGTAATTCAAATGGAAATTTGTGTGCCAACTTGAATACAGAAGGGCCCAAAACACTGAGATCTATTTGAATCTGGGACGATAAATCTATTGAAACTACTTCATTCTACTTTTTTTTCTCTCATTCGAGGGGAAAAAATCGAATTTTTATTGAGATGGAATTCTGAGGAATTTCTAGGTCGAGAAATAGAATCTAAACTTGAAAATTCTCCAAACTTTTGTACGAGAAGGCTGAATTTGAATTTGAATTTAGAAAATTTTTAAAATCCAAAAAAAAAAATTCTTCTTATTTTTATTTCTTTTCCAATTTCTCTTTCTGATTTTCTCTGCCTTCGATCTCTTCTCATTAAACTGCTGGAATTTGATCGCAAAAATAGTGATGATGGATTCGATGAGAGAATCTCTAGAATCTTTCCTAGAATCTAGATTCTAAATGAATTCGATTCTCTATTCACTAAACTAGAGATCTAGAATCTAGTGTACAATGTAGTGTACAGTGAGTTGCTGTACTGCTGTGCGGCAGAAAATAAAATTTATTTGATTTTGATTTTTTTTCCGAATAAATTCAAAATTTATTAAATTTGATATAGTTTTGAAGTTAGATTTTTTTTTTGTTCGATCCTATTTGCAACTCTAGCTTATAGTGGTGCGAGTTTTTCTTTCCTATTTTCGTTTAAGATTATGATTTGAAGCGATATTTTTTTTTTTTTTTTGAAACGAAATAGAAAAATTCCAAATCGAATCTATCTCATCACAATCTCATCTTCTTCATTGCCGCAACAAATAACTTCAAATCGATTGAGATATTAAGATTTATTTGCTTTCTTTTTTTCTTTTCTTCAGTTTTTCGATGATTGATTATTATCTTCTTCGTCCCTCTAGTCCCTGGTTTGATTCCGCTCTTCTCTTTCTTAGTATTCGAGCTTAAAAGCTTGAAATTATTCGCCAAGAATCGCCAAGTTATTAAACACAGACGAAAATCGTCTTGACTATAATTCTTTTCGAGAGATAAAAAAAAAGAATTAAATTCTTTCACTAGCTCTACGATTCTCTTCTTCCTCTTCCTCTTTTTTTTCTTATTCTTATTTATTTCTTTTTCAATAGTATTCACTTTTGAAACAGAATTTGGATTTTTTCTTTTCACATGTTTTGCCGGTTCAGTCAGTGACTTTTCCGGTCACTGTTGTTGTGTGAGAATTTTGTTTTCTTTTTTTTTGTCTTAACTCTCTTCATCGTCTTTCGTTGCGAAAGGAAAAACCACAAAAACTATTTCGTATTACGTTCGAAGCGAAGAATCTAAAACATCACCCAAAATGATCTAGTGGACCGAATAGAAATGACAGAGATAAATGGATATTTTTGTTCCGATTGAGATCGGATGATGTTAGGCAACGAAAAAAAAACAACTAAGCTAAGAAATGATCGAGAAAAACTACTTCGATATCTTTTTGGGAGGCCCAACAAGCGATGTTTGGATGCTATCCGCTAGGATTATAGACTGATAGCTTCATTTTCAAATCGATATTACTATCTTTGGAGATAAAAATAATACTATTACTATTATCTCTAAAACTATTACCAAAAACGATGGCTAACTTCGTTCACCGATAAACAATAATTGAATGATTTTGCTAATCGAATTCTCGATGTTTTTTTTTCTCATCATCGAATTCATCCCAATTCTGATTTGAACCGTTTGGATCCGGACTCTTATAGATCAGATCTACAAATTTTGTATAGAATGAGAACGAAACTATAAGAAAAAGAATTCATTAACATTGCTGCTAAAGTCTCTTTGTTATTCTCTTTGTCCAAGCTCAACCTACAAAGCCAAAAATGTTCCATTGGACAATGTTTGAAGCCAACAAAGTTTCAATGATCGAATCAAACATTTTCGAGAATGCTTCGATCGAAACGAAAGAATCTACATTCGTACATTTTTTTTCATCATTTTTATCCTTCGGCATTGATCCATCGCATTATATTGATTAGGTTCCGTAATTTTTATGATCGATACAAGCAAAAAATTCAAATCTGTATTCAATTTATTCAAAACAGAAGAATTGATCTGATGTAATTCGAGATCTCTAGCACAAAGGAGATCGAAAAAATTTGCTCCCAGCACACCTGATTGTTTTGATTTTCCAAGAGAACCTAACTATGATGATTGTAATCTGAGCTATTCTCTTTGGAAAGAAACGACAAGAATATGAAATGATCATTATTATTCTAAGATCTCGCTAGATATTCGCTCTTGTCATTCATCTTAGATTTCTTGTGTGTTTTGCCCCGCTTCGATTGCTAGGATCTTTTTTTTTCACTTGATTTCCGATGTGAAAATTCTTTAGAATCCTAATTTTAGTCCAAACTTTTCTTTATTCTCTCTCTCTCTCTCGAAAGGTCAAAAAGAGATTTCATTGAAATCAATTCATAGCGTGACATTACCTAATCTAGTAGATTTTCTCTCTCTCTCTCTCTCTCTACAATTCTGTTTGAATTCTGAAGAAATAAAAATGAAAAATTTACGTCAATTCAATGATTCGTTTCCTCTCTACTTGTTTGATACACTGAAACGTTCTACTTGTTTGTAGTTTAACGATTGAAAAAATTTAATAATTTTAAATTGAAGACTTCAATTCTTTACTTTCTGTTAACTTCTCCTAGATATTAAGTTTAATCTTTCTTGATTCGTTTTCTTTTTTTCTCTGTATATTGATTCGAATGAAAGAGAGTTAGGATTTTCGCCCTTTCATTTTTTTTTCAAAAAATTACGACAAAAAAAATACACTTCAAAAAGAGAATTGAAATGACACCCAATCGTAACAGACTGAATTCATTGATGGAATCGTTTAATAACAGTCAAAATTAAGTCCAAACTTTGATGAAATCATAATGGAATTTCTTAGATTTCAAATAGGCATTTCAAATTGATAAATCGAATAGATTGATATTATACCTCGAGGAAAAAGCATCATCAAACAAAGAAAAAGCATCTCGAATTTCCTCTAATTAGTCTTTGAAGATGTTTTCATTTTGATGAGATCGCTAAAGATTGATTTTGATAGCTACGATATCAAACATTGCATAGAAAAACGAATCAAAAAAAAAGAAGAGAGATGGAAAAAAGAAAATAGAAGAAATGAATAGCTAGATATTTAAGCTAACAAAAATGGAATGAAAGCAGAGAAAACATTTTCAACTCTCTTTCGGTGAGCGAGAAATGATATTTCTTCTTCATTAGCTTGTCACCAATCAAGATCCCAACTCTTTCGTTTTGGTTTCACTTGCTATCTCTCTCTCGTAATAATCAAAAATCTTCATCGAAGAACTCCGAACACAATGGAACACAATCACACAATGATCAGAGAGAGAGAGAGAGAAAAAGTCTTATACAAGACAGTCTTATATCGCAGACTGCCACTGTGTTTGATGTGTATCGAGGCAGAATTTCTTCTCCAAATAACAAACAATGTTTGATGATAATAATAATAATAATAATAATAATAAAAACATCACAAAAACAATCAGAATCACAACAATGATGATAGTGACAAAACAAATGAATAATAATAAGAAAAATAGAGAATAGTTAAATGGATTCAAGAATCGAGAGAGCGAGAGGGGTGGAAAGGGTGGAAAGAATTGAAAGTTCAAAGCAAAAAAAAAAAAAGACAAAAACATCTAGGAAAGAATACTTTTCTCATCAACCTCAAACAGTAGTGTCCTGATCCGAAACAAAATCTTGTCGATGTCACAAACGATAGCGTGCGATCCAATTCTCATCAAAGCGACATTGTTGCTGCTATTGTTATTATTGTTGTTGTTGTCGTCGTTAATTGAATCTTTTGTTTCGAAACAAAATCATCTCTATTAGCCTTGGTATTCTCATTGATCGATTGATCGATTGATCGATTGATTGATTGATTGATTGTGCTTTCTCTCAATCATCAAATGATTGTGTGATTGATGTATGTGATTCCTTCTCTCTCTCTCTCTCTCTCTCTCTCTCTCGGTTATTATTCCGCCGAACGTCAATCTAACCCAGTCCGATAACAATTTACTCGTGCACCTTGCATTCCTACAATTTGAGATTGTTGTTGTGGTTGTTGTTGCTGTTGTTGTTGTTTTTTCTTCATTCTTTTTTTTCGGTGCTATATGATGATGATGATGTTGATGATGATCTGATTCGGATCCAAATTAGAAACCAAATTTTTTTTTTACATAGAAAAAAAAACAAGTCAAAACCTTTGTTGTAAGGTTCACTGGCGCATGATTTCTCTCCTCCACCATCTTTCTTTCAAACCATCTATCTCTTTCTCTCTCTCTCTCTCTCTCTATCTCTCTGGTTTTTTCATCTCTCTCGATTCTTTTCTATTTCATTCGTTTCAAATCGGTCAGATTAGTTCGATGTGATCGAAATCGAATGACCAATTAGAAGAAAAAAATTAATGAAACAAACAAGCGAAAAAAAAACAGAAATTTTTTCTCCACGAGATTCTCTTTTCGTCATCGAATCAGATTCTTTCATTCCATCATCATCGATCGTAGGCCTTGTGTATCTCTCTCTGTGTGTGTGTGTGTGTACATAGGTCTGTTGGAAAACTTCAACCATTTGGAACTGTTGAAGATTCCATCGAATCGATGTGTAAACCCATCCAAACGCCTATACTTTTGGCTCATCATTTTCATTTTGGCATCTTATCTTTCGGTGCTCTTCTAGCTCAATGTATAATGTTTCGCTATGTTTTTTGTTAGGTAAATGAAAGTGTCGTACATATTTTATATAATCATAAAAAAAAAACGAGAACAGAGATCGCTTCTATTGTTGATAGAGATGAACTCTCTCTCTCTATCTTGGTCTGTTTTATCCGTTTCTATTTATTCCCAGAATCGATTTGATTTTGAACGTCGAATGAAGAAGTGTTCGCTCTCTCTCTCTCTCTCTCTCTCTCTCGTTAATGGTTACGAGATGATGATGATGATGATGTTTATTCAATGTTTAGTTTGTTCTTTACTGTCGAGAATCCAGATTCTTCTCTTACAAACTTAATTCTCTCTTCTATTCTATTTCTGTTTGGTTTGATCTGTTTGATCGAAGACTTTAGATGAAAATCGATATTTTGTGAATCGAAAAGAATCCTGTTCTACATAAACTGTGTTTCAATACAGTAAATATTCTGATTCAGGAGCGGAAAGAGAAGACACAGAATCTATTTTTGTTCTACAAGAAAATGTTGATCTCATTCAATCAAACACCATCAAAAAAAAAAAAAAATCATCAAGAGAATCATCGTTTCGATTCATCGGATTTAGTTTTTAGATTTCGCCAAAATAGTTTCAAAAACCTTGTGAGATTTATACGAAACTTTCAACGATGAGAATATTTCTCAATTCTTATCATTAAATTTATTTCAATTAATTTCGAAAATGTTTTGTATTCGACTCATGTGATTTCATCAAAATTCTTCTCTAGTTTATTCGAGCTTCCGATTGGCCGCAAGGCTAATCTTGATTTTGAAAAAAATGATTCAATCTGTCCTTTCCACACATTTCTCATCTCAGTAGATTTTCTCTATCTACTTTCTTCATCTTCATAATCATAATTCTTAATTATCGATCGAAAAAAATTATTTTTATGATGGCATTTTGTTCGGCCTATGGTACCTACGGTCTTGGTGTTCCCGGCACCCCACAATATGCATCAGATCGGACAAGTTTCATGCCTGGTAGTCATGTTGCAGGCCAATATATGATACCAATGTTTCTACAAGCTCCGCCACCAGATCGTGCTTTTGGAACCAGTAGCAGTACCAGTGCCAATAATGCTGGTCCTCTAACTGGATCCAGTCCCAATGTGGTCGGTTCACAACTACATCCACAATCCTATAGTAATATTCAAATTCAACAGCTCCAATTGTCGGGACAAACCAAAAATACCAAACCCACTAATCAGTAAGTGTTTGTCGATCGCTATTTTGCTCAATCTACCGGAACTTACTCAAAATATTTCCTGCTATTCAATTCACAAAAACATCAGAGAGAAATTTAAATTTTTCTACAAATTTAGCTCTATCTAGTGAGCTCCAAATCAATCTCGAATTAGATTTTTTGACAAATGGCCCGACAAGAGATATCGAGAAAAAAATCAAAAATTACATTGAAACTTGGTCCTAAGATTGGCTGAATTCCATCACAATAGATTTATAGAAGTCTTCGAACCAAGATAATCGTTGACCAATGGAACAGAATGACATAATTTTCTCTTCAATCTGACGATTTTATTCCAATTGATTGACCTCTTTCAACAAACCTAGTGTTTGCAACAAGTTAGAAAAATGTTCCATACCATTTAATTTTTTGAAAAAAAAATTTCAAATTTCTATTTTATTTCTATCGAAAAGTCTGAAGATCTCAAAAAAGCAAATCGAACTTAGCTCTTCTGTTCTCAATCTCAACTTAAACATGTATCCATTTCGAAATTTTGAGTAATTCTAGGATCAGATTTCAGTCATTGATTTCATTGCAAAACATTGAAACTATAAGTATTGTTTCAGATTTGGCTCAGCAATCGATTTGAACAGTTAAACGGGTTGGGTTATGTTTCTCATTTTGAGAGAGCACATTTCACTGAGAACAAGTTTGAAACTTTCCAATAGAAATGATTTCGAAACAAACGAATGGCCTAGGACCGAGTGGTCGAATCGAATGGATTCGCTTTCTCATCGAATCAAACAATTGCATTCGATTCTAAGTTCAAAAGTTTACAGCTTTTAGATGTTTTTTTTTCTTCAGAGCACCGAGAATCTCTTCCTTAAAGCACTGAAAAATGTAATCAGATATCCAAAATGCCCACAGACATTTTGGTTTGACGAGACACACTGTTTGTAGAATTCGAATCCACTCGATTCATCAAATCATAGAGCCCATTTTCACTTTGGCTTCCACTTTTCGATGTTTTTTTTTTTATTTCGTTCGCAATCTAACACGCCCAATTCTAAATGATTCGTTTTGATTTCGTTTTTCATTCGCATTGAGACATTAAAAAGTTTTTCTTCTTAGATTTTCTTCTTCCCATAAATGAATGTCACTTTTTCTCTCACTAGTTTCCTTTTTTCTTCTTCTTCGAAATTCTTCTTTCACTAGAAGAAATGTTTTGAAAAGTTTGACATCGCTGTTTTGTTTGTCTCTTACCGATTCAATTCGTTTGCATTTCTTTTCGATTCGAAATGATTCAAATTAACCCTTTCTATGTCTGGAAGATAGCATTCGTTGGAAGAGTAAATTCGGTAAAAAAAAAAATAAGCTAAATTTGTTCGAAACGGAAATGATTGCGAAAAGAGGAAAATGTAATTTTTTTTTCTAACTCCAATAAATGAATCTATTTTTCAACAAATTTTCAAAATTTTCTTCCATTTATTTCAAATTTCTTATTACTTATTCAATACTTTTTGGTACGTTTCAAGAATACCAAAAAAAAAAAATCATCGATAATGATTCTCGAATTCTTCTGACACTTTCTTTTCGAAGAAATTTTTTTCCCCCAAGTTTTTCCTGTTTTTCGGCTACGAAACCAAAAATTACAACATTACAAAATCTGAAATGAATAAATATATGAGATGCTATTATCGAAGAAAAATGGTGAATAGAAAACAGATTCTCTCTCTCTCTCTCTCTCTGTATGAATTCCGGGGGTTCGAAAAAAACATGCATGTTGATCTTATTGTCTCTCTCTCTCTCTCTCTCTCTCTCTCGCTCTCGATACACAAAGTGATTGAGTTTAGAACAGACTAAAAAAAAAAAACTCTCCTCTTAAATGTGTTCAGTGATCCATTTGAGCTTTGTTTTGTTGTCGTGCTGCTCATAACTCTCTCGATGTACCGATTTCCGGTTGAATATTCAATGATGCGTCTATTCAGAATAAGAACGATAAAAAAAAGAGAAGAGAGATTTGAATTTGAACTAGCTGTAGACTTAAGACTTAAGAATGCATCAAATCGACCAACTAACTATTTTTTTTTTCTGATTCTGATGATCGTTTCGATCAAACTGCTACTGTTTTGTTTGTAAACTATGTTGGATTTTCTCTTTTCCTTCCTTTCTCGATACTATTCTTTTGTGTTTGGTAGCTCTATTGAATTGTAGTAGATAATCTTTGAGACTAGATTCTCTAGAAGGAACCTAGATTGTGATACTGTTTCATTCAGAATCTTTTCTGCGCTAGATCTCTCTCTCTCTCTCTCTCTCTCTCTCTCTCCCTGTGCTTTGTAAATTCTATATTCTATATTATCTCTCTGAAATTCTTCAATTGACAATAGAGAAACTCAAACGAAACGAAAACTCTCCAGATCTAAAGAATCTCATGAATGGTTCCATATCGATTCTTTTTACTACATTTTTTT
Organism: Sarcoptes scabiei; assembly: GCA_020844145.1. Taxonomy (NCBI): domain Eukaryota; kingdom Metazoa; phylum Arthropoda; class Arachnida; order Sarcoptiformes; family Sarcoptidae; genus Sarcoptes; species Sarcoptes scabiei. The sequence goes on along the minus strand of CP080483.1, from coordinate 1,587,059 downwards.
TCTTGTTGTTCTCTTCGTCTGTTCCATTCACATTTACCATTGCTATTAGTTTGATTATAATTTTATTTTTTTTTAAATATTATTGGTTTTTTTTGAAAATACATTTTGTTTCAAAAAATTTTTTTGTCTCTATTTAGTTCTTAGAGAGAGAGAGAGAGAGATAGAGATAGAGATAGAGTGAAATAAAGCCAAAAAGAAATCATAATTAACCTAATGCTAGAATGGATGGAGAGAGAGAGAGAGATAGAGATAGAGATAGAGTGAAATAAAGCCAAAAAGAAATCATAATTAACCTAATGCTAGAATGGATGGAGAGAGAGAGAGAGTAGAGATGGGACAATATTCTATCGAGAGAAGTGATGACACGAAAAACAGACTAGAATTCTTCAAAATCTTCCACTTGTATTCGCTTGAATTTTGAATTTTGTATTTGCCAGTGTTGTCTTGTGCTGTTTTCGGTGTTTGTTGTTGAATGTTGTTGATGATTGCAATGATGATGATATTCTTCAAACCATCAAATAAAAAAGAGACCAAGAATTTAGTTCATTTTTCACCGCATTAATTTTCTCTCAAAATATGAAAGAGACTATTGTAGTCGTGTTCGATGTTCATTTCCTCTTATTCTCTCTCTCTCTCTCTCTCTCTCCTTCTTCTTCTCCTCAATCCGATGGAAGATGAATTTGGTTTGATGGAAAATGATTAAGATGCGCAATTCTTTGCTTGATTAGAGGCATCAAACGATAACCAAAAGAGAGAGAGAGAGAGAGTTTTCATATTTCTTCTCATCTCTTTGATTCTCTGACACCTTTGACATTTTTTTTTCTTCTTCTTCTCATACTCTATCCGATCTCATCATCGCTAATCTAGTGTGAGATCTGATCGGTGCCTGTTTTGATTGGGAACCAATCGAACATTCCGTATCTGTTACATCGAACATCTTCATTGCTTCAGCTCTCTTCTTCTCTCTCTCTTTCTCTCACTATTTGTCTCCCTAGGTCTTCGGTAAATATTGATTTTCCCCCAATCGTTTGTTCCATATCCATACTGAGCCTTGTGTTTTATATCTCTTTTTTTTTCCACTATTTGACGTCTACTGTCAATAGTTTGTTTGATCTCATCATAGCCTCAATCATCTCATCTGATACATTCGATTTCGATTAAGTCCAATCAACAAGAATGATGAGTATTTTGGAGGTAGAAAATCTGTTTTTTTTTCAATTTGTCTCGTACGCTGATAATCCTCGTAACCATCGTCAAATAGTGTTATAATATTTTTTTTCTGAAAATAAGCACTTGAATTCAGTTGTCTTTTTTCATTTATTTCAAAGTGAAATTATCTCCAATTTGTGCTGTCTATTATTTTGAAAAGCGATCCTCGAAGATCATCACAGATATTTGGCAATTCTCTTGAGTGATCCTAGATTAATATTTTGGAACAGTCTCACATGAAAATTCCATTTTCCAATGATTGGCCATTTTTATCAGTGATTGTTTTCTCGAAAGTGGGTGTGAATCTTTTTCAACAATAAGAATCGATCTCGTTAAGATTCTTTACAACGCGTTCGACAGTCCGTCCGATTTATCAGAGCCCAGCTAGTGTGTGTGTCTATCGAAATGATCGAATTAGTTTTCGAGCAAATAAACACCGAATCAAATGATCTTGGAACCGATCCAATTGATCTCGATTGTTTCAAAGCGCTCGAGACCAGAATGGGGTAGAAATTCAAACACTGTCTCGATCACAAAAATTGATTCGATTGATTTGTCACCGAAAGAAAAAATTGTTTTCGTCTTCAATTCTATTGATTGTTTAGATCGATGATGGAAAGCAATCGTTTCATTCATCCAGAATAATAATCATCACCATCATCAAGATCTTTCGGTGAACAACTTCACTTAAAAATCTCAAACAATTGCAATCTCTTAAGCGATTCACTTCGATCTCATCGCCCATTTCGTTTCTCGTTTCTTTCGTTTTTGCTTGATTGATTTATTTTTTTCTTCACACAATTTATTTGTCGTTCTAATTACACAAACGAAATTTTAGACAATCTCAGACACATAAAATTGGAAAATTCTTCTCATCTTGTTTTTGTTTCAAAGTTGTTAAAGTTCTTTGGCAAAACAATTAATAATCGCTAACGATTATTACAATCGATTTCTCTCTTTTTGTTTGTTTCTTTGTATCGAATCATTCAATCATAGTCAATCAATCAAAACGATTCGAGAGTGAAGAAAACGCATCGATTTGATTCAATTCAATTTTGATTCTTTTTTTTTTGTTTTTTTTTTGTTCCCAGTTTTGATTCAGAGATTTTAGCAACAAATCAACGAACAAAAGCAACGAAATCATCAAATGAACTATTCTTAAAGTTTCCTAATGAATTTTCAAGATCGCTAGATTGATTCTAGTTCAATAGAGAGAAACAAAAAAAAAACGATACCATCAACATTCTTCTATCGAACATTTCTCTCGGGTTTTATTCTTTTTTTTTTTTTTTTGATTTTAGAATCTTCAACCGAACCAAACCTCTATCTAAGGTTTGATTCTCGAGAGAGTGAGAGAGAACGAAATCGATTCGATGTGATCGCTTCCCACAAACATAAATAGAATATGATTGATTATATCGTTGATTTTTTTTTTATATCATTTCAAAAGTTTATTGTTTTTCTTTTCACTCGAACTTCACCGATATTGATACAGTATTTGAAATCTATCGAATCGTCGATAAAAATTGTCAAAATTTTTCATTCAATTCGATTCAATAAAGAATAATCGAAATCTCTTCTCTTTTACGTTTTCGAAAATCGTATAATGGGCCTGATTGTTTAGCCTGAAAGAAAAAAAAAAAAGAGAGAGAAAGAGAAGAGAGAATGAAAGAGACAGTGAAAAAAAAAATTCTAAATTCTCAATGAGAGAATTAAAATTTAATTAAAAATCACTTGAATTGAAGAGAGACATTCAAGAAGTGTGATGTGTGAGAGTGGTGTGCCATCATCACTAAATTTTTATTTTTTTTTTTTTGCAGATTTCTTTTCATTTTTCAGTTTTTGGTTATGAAATTTTATATGCTTCTGTGTTGGTGTTGTCTGTGTTCACCACAAATCTTCGAAACAAAATCAAAGCAAAACACTTTGGGAAAAAAAAATAACATCGAATGATGAAATTTTAAGCCAACAATTTTTTTTTTTTCATTCATTCGGTGTTAATATTCTCTCTATCTCTCTCACTCTCTCTCTCTCTCTCACACTCTCTCTGTTCTCATTCAGCTACCATTCATCAAGAGACCATCATCAGCATTTTTTTCCCCATCTTAGTTCTCTGCTCAGTTTGGAACTGTCAAATTCTTATTCCTTAATTCTGGAAGTTTTTCATTCGGAATTGTTTCGAAGTTGAAGACGCCATCGAAGATTGAAGAGAAAAAAATGGCAGTTATAGTTCGCTCTAGAAGAAAGATGAATGATAGACACTTCTTTTCGAATGAAAAACAAAACCTAGGATCTAAAGAGGAAAAAAAAATAAGTTGAATCAACCGCAGTCTGATGGCATTCTACGAACGAGTACAAGTTTTTTGCTTTTGATTTTTTTTTTATTTTTTGATGAGATGCAAACAAACAAACAAACGAACAAACGAAAAACTTTCTCACTCTCTCATTTTCGGATCGAATTCTCTTAAAGAACAAAAGAAGAAATGTAACGAAGAGATTTGAGAGAAATTAGAATCAAAGAAAATGTGAAAGAGAAGAGAATTAAGAATATCTTTTTTCTTTTTTTTTTTTTTTTTTTGAATCGCTATCATAAAGTGAAGAGAGAGAGAGAGAGAGAGAGAGGAAGTGTGGAGGGAAAGTGAGACTTAATGATGGATAGTATCATCGTTTCATCGGATCATTTTGAGAACATTATTCTATGATCATCATCATCATCAACATCATCAACCTCGGCATCATCATTCGATGTAACAGGATAATAATAATAATAATAATAATAATAACAGTCTTCAACATCATCATCATCATCATCATCATTGTTGTTGTTGTTGTCGCTGTCACCAGAACCAACAACAACAACGAACAATCTTCAATCGATTGTTGTTGTTTCTTTTTTTGCTACAAAGATCAGAATACTGATTGTAGGTTATGATAATGAACGATGTTGTCGTTGGAACCTAAAACTAGAATGGAAACAAAAAAAAACCCAACGAACTCAAGAGAATGAATGAGGGAAAACGGAGAGAGAGAGAGAGAATTTGATTTGTTCCATTTTTGCTCTCCTCTCCGTCCATCCATTCATTTAGCTATTAATTTATTCATTCGAAAAATCAAATGAATGAGTTTCTTTCTCGACGACACCAATAAACCATCGAGAAGAAGAAGAAGAAGAATTTCACTTCCTCTCTCGCTCTCGCTCTCTCTCTCTCTCTCCCTAGTGACTGATACTTTTGCGATCTAAGTTCTCAACGATTCTCGCAAAATTTGTTCACTGTGTGTTCGGTGTTTGTTACGAATTTTAAAGAGAAAAAATCCACATTGGGAACAGAAAACGAATTTCAATATTTTTAAAAATTTATTTGAAAAAAAAATTCCACTGGAAAGTGAGTGAGAGAGAGAGAGAGAGAAGAGTGATATGAACAGTGTAAAAAAACAAACAACAAAAGAATCAAAATAAACCAAAATAAAATCGAAATTATTCTAAAATTTCTTTTTTTCTTACATTCTTTTTTGTCATTTTTGTTTTGTTTGTTATTTTTTTTTTGTTGAGAGTTTTTGATGAAAGGATTGAAGATTTTTGATGGAATAATCTCTCTTCCTCTCTCTCTCTCTCTCTCTCTCTCTCTCTCTCTCTCTCTCTCTCTCTCTCTTAGTGATACATTGATATTTCGTTTCGCTAATTCTGTTCGGCGAACACACCCACACAATGACACATTCTCTCGATAGGCTCTCAAAGAAATTATTAATTTTAAAATTTGTAATTATTTTTTTCCTCCTTAATCTTTTTGCTCTCTCCTCTCTGTCTATGGCTATCTATGGTATCGCTCTTTCTGGGGCCATAATGAATTAAATTTTTATCCCTCTGTTCTCGATTGTTTTTGCATTCAATTGCTGTTTTATCGAAATATTTTGAAATTCTATAAGTTTGAGAATTCAAGTGAAATTTCTCTCTCTCTCTCTCTCTCTCTTTTTTGTCTCGAGTATTAATCCATTGAAAACTTTTCAATCAAAGCTGAAGGGTTCTTCGTTCCGAACCGATAGAGAATCTTTTGGGCTACACAAAATCTCATCTTTGATCGAAGAATTTTAATGTTTGCGGACGGAATTTTTTTCTCCGCTCAACGGAACGTTAAGATTGTTGATTAGTCGTTTGCTATTCTCGAACCGGTTGATTGGTTACAAAGAATGTGAACAGAAATCAGAGAACAAATGAAGTCTTTTCTCTCTCTCTCTCTCTCTCTCTCTCTCTCTCTCTCTCTCTCTCTTTGTCTCTCCATATTGAATACAAAGAATGGAAAAAAACACAATTGATACTATAGATAGCATCGAGAAAAAAAGCAAACAATTCTGAATCATTTTGATTTAGCTTCTCTTCGAAATAAGTAAAATCTATAGGCGCAAATATTTCCTCTTAAAACCCTATGCTATACACAAAATGTTTTTTTTCTCGATGAATGTCTCAAAAAAAATGAGAGAGACCTAACATTCTAAAGTCATAAGAAGACTATCACTGAATGAAATGGTAGAAATGAGAATAAATTTATCTTCTCCCCCCCCATTGATCTAGAGACCACAAAACATACATTGAGCGTTTGAAATCGGATCGAATTGAAAATTTAATTCAATACAATTCAATTCGACGAGAAGATTCAGAATAAAACATTTCGATACTATTTCTTAACTCTGTTTTTTTTTTTTGAAATCCATCAGTTTTCTCTCTCTCTCTTTCTCTCTCTCTCTCTCTCTCTCTCATTTTATTCTGCGCTGTTGATTCTTTAGGCCTTCGAAACTCTCTCATCAATTTCACACCGTCCCAGAGAGAGAGAGTAGGGGCCTAGTTTTGGCTCGATTCCGTATCTCTCGTTAGCTTTCCATTTCGATCGCTTCTATCTCTTCTACAAAGTGCTTATATTTTTTTTCTATTCGAATCAAAAATCAAATGTGTTTTCTCCCAAGAATTCCATGCACAAATTTTTTTTTTGATGTATTTTGAACGTAAAGAGTTATTGTCGAAACGAACAAGAATCCATCTAAGAGCAAATCGAATCCGATGAAAGGAAGAGGACGAAAATTTTGATTAAAATAAAATTATGTTTGATAATAATCCTATTCATTCGATTCACCGATTCGATGAAAAAAAAAATTTCTTCGTATTTTCAAGGCGAAAACATCTTCCATTGCGAGAATTTTTTTTTCATTTCTCGAGAATTTATTCTTACCTCATAAATGTTAAAGAGAATCGCATCGAATTTTTCGATCGAAAGAGATGAATTCCAATTGCAATTCCTAACAAAATCCTGTTTGTTGAAGAGATCCACTTGAAGATTTGAAGATCCAAAACACACGAAAACAAAAAAGAAAAAGGAAATCGATTCAAATGGCTTCACTGTTTATGATTTTCATGATCGTAGCGATACTACTTTTACTATTGATTTGCCTTTGTAGATCGATACCGAAAACATCACAAGATGATGGTCCTGGTGGCGCCAGTGCATCCGGTCCCGGTGGCTCCACATCCGATTACGTTTATCGTGATTATCATGGTCCTGGCGGAGAGTTCTATCAAGAGGACAATGAATTGTTGGCCGGTGCCGAACAAGATCTAACACTATCGGGTGGTTTCGGTTCACGATTCGAACCGTTAGTCCATCGGCATGATCTATGCGAGAGAATCACGATCAATATCAGCGGTCTTGTGTTCGAGACTCAATTACGTACCTTACAACAGTTTCCAAACACTCTTCTTGGTGATCCAGCGAAACGAATAAGGTAGGAGTGCGTTTCTTTATCTTTTCTTTTTTTCTCTCATCTCAATTCTAGATACTTTTCTAGGTACTCAATTTAGGACCTAGATTCTAGATACTCTCATAATCATTTCCATGCCCAGCAACAAACGTTTGCAACTATTTTTTTTCTTTTTTTTTGGTTCAATAGAAGATTAATCGAATAGAATAGAACAAATAATCCAATCCAATACATTAATACTTTGAAAAAGTTCCGCTTTTCTTTGATCTCTAATAATCTTTTGGTTTTCTGTTGAATAAAATGAAGCTAATAATAACGAAGTTTATCATAGCAATCTCAATAGTGACAACAATCGTTTTCGATTTAGTTCTCTTAGACGCTAGTTATTCTTTCTTTATTCTCTTTCATCGACCATCGAACGAATGTTATTGAATTTATTTGAATTTTTTCACATTGAAAATAATGATGGCCACATCGAAATCTTTTCTTCATCAATTCTCATTAGTTGGTTTGAGTGGAAAAAAATTGGATCCAATTTTTTACATCGCTTATCACTCTCGCTGTTGAAGCAAAGAGCAAACGATTTATTTCATTCCTAGTTTTTTTCTCTACGAACTTTTTGCTAATGCTAGCATTATCTAATTTGAAGTTTCGGTCAATTTAAATTCCATCAGTTTCATCGCTGCCGCTTCAAGATCGTAAATAATGGTGATCTAGATTTGAAACGATAGAGTGTCCTAGAGTATTGTCTATGGTTGTTAGGACAAGATAATCGATTGACAGAATCCCAAATGTAAAAATAAAAAATAGTACACTAAAACATAAGTCTTGGTTTTAGTTTGGAGCCCGAAAAAAAAAGTCAAGCCCACCGATGTTTAAATTTTGAGCTGAATTCTGAATAGTTTGCAACGGACCTAACTTTTTTTTTTTGATGTCTTCTACGCCTCTGTTGGTTCTCATTGAAATCCGATTAGTGTGTCGCAAAATTTAATTATTCAAATGGACCATTTTCCTAATTTTTCGTTTCATTTATTTCTTACTGATAAAAATTCGATGCAATAATTTTGGTCCATTTTGGAAACTCTAATTAATCCATTCAGTCGTTTGGATTCTTTTTCTCTCGTAAAGAATCGTTTAGATTCTCATCGGCAATTTAGATTTTTTTTCCGAGAAAACAAGGGCCTAGAAATCGTATTCTCCCTTTCTCGCAATACTCTTGACTCATTTGAAGTGTCATTTGAATTTTTCTCTTTTTTTAGGCTTCGGATGGCATTTTTTTTTCTATAATTTTCGATTTAGGTGGTCACTTTCCAGTTCGCCATTCTCCTAGATTCATTCATTATCGGTGCATTACTCGTTGTAGGACTAACAATTGATACTTTCTCTTCGATCCAAAGCAAAAGAGAGATATACCAACTGCCCGATCCATTGAGCCTAGAATTTTTAAGCCATTGAGGCAGCCGTTCTCTCCTCGCTCAAAATTCTAATGAATTAATCGAGATAAATTAAGGCTTCCATTTTGGTGATTTTATTTGGAACGGATCCAGAACCATCGTTTCGATAGCATTGTGTGCATAATAACATTCAATGAATACTAGATAGATGAATTATGGCTCAGAAATTAGATAACGGTGAAAACGGTCAACTGAGAGTCAGAGAGAGAGAGAGAGAGAGAGAGAGAGAGAGAGAGAGGAAACAAATTCATTTATTTTAATTCTCTGCATCTCCGGGAAAAATTTTTATCGACCATTGTTGTTTCTGGTATCCGATGAAAACAGCAAAGCGAAAGCACTTGAAGAAAAAAACAATAATAATTAATCATCGAATAGCCAGTCTGTGTCATTTTCGATCGAAAAATGTCATTTTTCTTTTTTTCTTGGTTAAATTTTTATTCGCATTATAATTATACTCGGAACTTGGGATAGCTATCTCCTATGGACTATAGTGACACAAAGAGAGGGAGAGAGAGAGAGAGAGAGAGAGGATGGAGGGAAAAATTATAGATTTTGAAGAATCTTGGGATTTTTATCTGTAGAAATTAGAAAATATTTACTCTCTCTCTCTCTCTCTCGAGTTGTTTGGCCCAAGATGATTGAACCACTTTGAAACGCGTAGAGAAGCAGCGATGAATTATTATTGTCGCACTAGTGATTTCAATCGGACCATTTTGGTTCCAATTCGACTAGAATTTTTTTTTTGCATTTCTTCCATTATTATCATTATTATTATCATTATTATTTTTGCAAGTATCAGTTCTGTTTGAAGAGAGAGATTGTTTGAATTTCGATATCAGACGACTACACGCACAATGCAAAATCTTTCGATGAACGAAATGAATTTTCGAATAACTTTTCTTCTCTTCTGGAGAAAACTATGGCAAAGGAAACTCGATGAAAATGAAATAGATTAGATTAGATTTAGACATTTTTTCCCTAAAAAAAATGAAAAAAAACAGAGAATAAAAATCTCGATTCGATTGATTTATAACGATTGTGTCCTCTCAACGAACGCATTCAGAGTCAGTGGTGTGTTTGGTGATGGTATTGAATGAAATTCTAGGGGTTTTTTTCTGAACCCTAGATCCTTACCAAACCAGAACATTCTAGAGGCTTTGGATTCTTGTTTTTGTCAAGTTTATTGTCGATGGGGTTGTCGTCATCGAAGTCTAAAATTTCGTTGCCAAACAAAACCAGAACGAAAAAAGAAAGAATCTTTTCACAATCTCAATCGATTGAGATCTTTTTCCTCATAACACACAAAGATTTATGATTCCATTTCATTGAAAACATTGAAATCGAAAATAGACCGAGAGAGAGAGAGACGACAAACGATTGCGATCGCGGACAAAATCTGGTAAAAAATAGAATAAAAATTTATTTCACAACAATAAATCGATAAAAAAAACCTAATAATATTAATAATATCCGTCTCATATCTCACCATTGATGAGATTTTGAGTCAAGAAAGAAAGGACTAGGCCCAAAGAAACGAAAAAAAAAAAAAAATATAATGGCTAATATTCTTGAATTCTTCTTCTCTTCTCTCAGTTTTTATATCGTTGTAATCTGATTATAAATTTAGTATATTCTCATTCTTCAATGATCGTTATAGTCGTCGGAGTTGGAGATGAGACAGAACAATCTCGAAGAAAAAATTAATCAAAACAATCCTTTTCTCTTTTTCGATTCGAGACACAGCGTAACGATTAGTAGTAAATCGTCGATGATGTTTAGTCTCTAAATATCGCCAAATCATAACTCTAGAATGTAATGGAATCGATGAAATCAATTCAATTAGATTATCAAGTTATTATCGTTTCTCCTTACCATCATTTTTTTGTTCCTCTGTCTCCCTTCTTGGCTGACAATTTTTTTTCTCCGACAAAAACTTAGTGTTTGTTTCGGGCGCAGAGGGACAGAGAGAGAGATAGTCCGATTGATTGCTCGATCAACTAGATCTAATCTCTCTCTAGGCCGAACGATCAGATAGTTTCAGTGAGACGAGATTCGGTCGGAAATGAAACTTTTCATCTTTCTTAACAATACCAACGACATTATTGTAGAATCGCTATAGAGAGGTCAAGCAATCCATTCACTAGATTGACTCCATTTTTGCCTCTTTATTTGGTTGTTTTTTTCTTCGGTGATTAAATCGATAGATCTGACAGCATCATCATAGAAATCAATAATCGATGTTCGCCAAAGAGAAAAAAGAATCTAGTTTAATATCGATTTTATTGATCGACCACATCTCTAAGGCATCTTTGGAATCCGTTTTTCACTCTCTTTAAACGATCCTATCAATCGTTGTTGAGGCGATTTTATTGATTCAACCTCAAGCGAAAACTCTCTTCAGTGTTCACAGTCCGAGAATGACAATTCTAGAGATATAATTTCAATGAAAAAAAAAAGAAATTAAAATTTCGATAGAATAATAATACCGTTGGTTTGTTTCATGAAAGCGATCCGAGCGACAGCCATCCGAAAAAGATTATCAATTTATTGATGATTGTCGAGTACATTAAATTACCGCACGAATGCTTCAGTCGATTTCGCTAAACGTTGATGATTTTCTTTTCAACTTCAATGACTCAGCAAAAAATTTACTAGACCATAGATTTTGTTCAGATATATCAGAATTGGCTAGATTTTGATAGATCAGATTGATTGAAAATCGCTGTTGGATGTCCAACAATACCAAGAGTTAATTCAGTTTTTTTTTTTTTTTTTTACAAAGCTCATAACTTTATTCTTTAGCTAATATTAATTCAATTTGATTGATGCATAGTTGATCGCTGTAATTATTCACTCCGGTTTTGATCTTCTCTTTTCTATCGCAGATATTATGATCCACACACAAATGAATATTTTTTCGATCGAAATCGTCAAGTATTCGATGCCATTCTCTATTATTATCAATCAGGTGGCCGTCTAAGACGTCCGGTTAATGTGCCATTGGATATCTTCGCTGAAGAGGTTAAATTTTTCGAGCTTGGCGAAGCTGCATTCAATAAGTTCCGTGAAGATGAAGGTTTCGTTAAGGAGAAAGAAAAACCACTGCCAAAAAATGAATTTAAGAGAAAGATTTGGTTACTCTTCGAGTATCCAGAATCATCGCAATGGGCTAGAATTGTAGCTATCATTTCTGTGGTAATCATTGTGGTTTCGATCTTAATTTTCTGTCTCGAAACTTTGCCAAAATTCAAGCATTACAAAATTTTCAACACACCATCGAATATGACTAAAATCATCGAGGATGAAGTACCTTCTTACACTGAACCGTTCTTCATCATCGAAACAATCTGTATTATTTGGTTTTCGATTGAGATTTTGATAAGATTTTTCGCCTGTCCGTCGAAAATCACTTTTCTAAAGGTTAGTTTTGTCTATGTAACAACTAAAATATCTTCAAGCTTTTTGAGATTTCTAATGCATCTTACTCAATTTGATTTTAGGATATTATGAATGCAATAGATTTTTTCGCCATAGTGCCCTATTTCGTTACGTTGGCTACAATGATCGCCGAGAAGCCCGAAGATGATGATCTTCAACAATTTCAAATGCTACAAGGAAATTCTGATTCCAAATCACAATCTTCATCACTAGCCATTCTCCGTGTCATACGTTTGGTTCGAGTCTTCCGAATATTTAAACTATCAAGACATTCTAAGGGGCTACAAATTCTCGGAATGACCTTGAAGGCATCGATGAAAGAATTAGCGTTGTTGATATTTTTTCTGTTGATAGGTGTGGTTCTATTCAGCTCGGCTGTTTATTACGCTGAGGCTGATAGTGAACGATCTAATTTCAAATCAATACCGGATGCTTTTTGGTGGGCAGTGGTAACAATGACCACTGTAGGCTATGGCGACATGAGGCCAGTCGGCGTTTGGGGCAAATTTGTCGGCTCACTTTGTGCTATCGCCGGCGTACTGACCATAGCACTACCAGTGCCTGTTATAGTATCGAATTTCAATTATTTTTATCATCGAGAAAATGACCAAGAAGATCTTCAATCGACCAACATAAATCATGTCAAATCATGTCCGTATTTGCCAGGCTATGTTGGCATGAGTCGATTGCGTCGAACTTCCTATTCCGATTCAAACATCACGCATGATGATCAACAATCTTCAAACGATGATAATGGTGATAATGGGAAAGCTAGTCCAAGTGTTAATTTTATTGAAAATGCGGAAAAAATTGGCATAGGCGATGAATCACCATTCTATTCCAGCCATTATTCATCGATCCACTCTGCTCAAGCTAATCCACATTCATCCTCATCAGCAAGACAACAGTTCAGTCCGCCAGCCACTCAATTTACTTTCAATCGAACAGCATCCGAATCGATACCAGCTGTTACTGATTCAACGACGATCGCATCAGGTTCGTCTCTAACCAATAATACCATAATTGGTGGTAGTCGATTTCCAAATAAGCCTACCATCGCGGAAACTGTCGATTATGAGAAACAGCTTCAATTGATGATTCAACGCAACAATAGCATCAATGCTAGACGACGTTTAAGTGCAACATCGACATCACCATCGTCAGCATATCAGCTCCACCATCATTCATCTTATTCACCGTTTCCGATGCTATCATCGACTTCACCATCACCGGTGCCTGCTGAATTAGCTCCACCAAACGTATTAAGATCACCAATCTCCGATACGATTCTCTCAAGAACGCCATCGATAAGCTCCAACAGGCGTCGTAGATCATCAACGAGAAGTCCATCGAATTTCTCATCACCAGAATCTCCAACCAAAAAATCTGCAAACAATTCGAGTTTGAATTTAGCGATCACACCGACATCGATCGTTGGCGGTTCAACACCGATTCAACCTCCAAGTCCATCCTATAGGCATCACTCTATCGGAGTGTTATCAGGCGGTCTACGATCACCTCCGCATACGCAAACATCGATCGATACGATTCCATTGACGCCGAAATTGTTGCGACAGCAATCGGCAACACCGCCACCGCCACCATTCATGAAAAAATCAAGAGTTTATTTGAAAGCTAAACACACCATGATCAATTTGATAGCGTTTATGATTTCGATAATTTTATGACAATTTCATCCACTCGAAATATGGCTCGATGATTCGAAAGCTAGAGCCGATGAGAGAATCTTCTCAGAGAAACATATCGATGTCTTGTTTTTCAGACTATTACTTTTTTTTCTCCGATAATTTATATGGCTCATTAAGCAAAAGAAAAAAAAAATGAAGAGAAGAAAAACGGAATCAGCATTCGAATCATTTCATCATATCTCAATGAGCAGATCTCGAATCAGTCTCGAGTCTGATCTGCACCGAAACCATCCACAGTTTTCTTTCTTGAATCTTATCGATGAATCTTGGAACGAAAATAGCAAGCGCCAATTCATTTTCGGATTATTTTTTAGCTTCTGAGAATTAAAAATTTTCAAATTATTCTCCTTTCCAATCGTTTTACGTTTCTCTCTCTCTCTCTCTCTGAGCTTCAATTTTGATGAGTTTTTTTTTTTGTTTTCTTCGCTCTCTAGAACAATCGCCAAGATTCAATCTCATTCAATTCATTTAGGCAAAAATTAAATTTGCAGCTCAAACAATCGATTTTCTACAAATCATCTATTGAATGCGAACGAAAAAAAAAATTGGCCAGATTGAATCGAAAATGAACCAAATTTAACCAAACCAAACCAAACCTAAACCAAAAAAAAAATCAATCAAATTTATTAATAAATCTACAAAACCATAGAGAGATAGTGGAGATTTTGCCAAAATGAAAAGAAAATTAAAAGCAAAAATGAGTCGAAAGGATCGAAAATTCAAAAAAGAAATTTGATTTGGAACAGAATCACCGAGTACCGATATCGAACTCATTACGGAACTAGAATCTAGTCTTTGATGGAAAAACAACACTTCCTCTCTCTCTCTCAAACTATTCTTTGATATCTTTTAAATTCTCGATTTTTCTAGCCAACGAATGGGGTATAGATTTTCGGATGTTTATTTTGTTGACAATATTGTTTTTTTCTTGTTCTTTTGTCCTCCTTCCTTTCATTGTCTTGTTTTTTTTTGTCCTCGTTGGACAGAGAGTATATTCGATCCATTTTGATTGTTTTTTTTTTCGAGACTTCATTCGAGATTTTTATTGTTATTTCGATCGTTGATTTTTTTTTTCGCTGATTCCTTCTCCCTCTCTCTCTCTCTCTCTCTCTCTCTCTGTCTTTTGCTGTTCCTGTTTAAACCTTGAAAATGTTTAAATTCGAGATCAAATATTTGATAGTTAATTCTTTTTTCTTTTCAAATGTAATATTCTGTTTGTATGAATTTCTTTCTCTCGCTGGCGCTATTGTTTAAATCTTTGAATATCAGTTGAAAATAAAAAAGAATTTTATAATAAAGAATCATAAAATTTCAGATTAAAAATGTGTTTAAAAAAAATTGAGAAAATCGAGTTTAAAATCGAAATCTAAAAAGATTGATGGAATTCAGATTAATCAAACTTCAAATCAAACAGATTAATCAAGATTCTCGAGAGCCATATCCGGTCACTTTTATCATTGTTGTTTTTCAAACTTACCATATTGAATGGATTAATGACAGATGACAATTTGGATCGCTTTTTTGAAATTTGATATTCCTCCTATGGGCGATTGATAAATCATATCTATTTCAACCGAAGTCGTTATCTATGAATTCGTAAGAGATTTCAATCTTCGAAATAGAACATTTCCAGAGAATTATCCTTTTCCGAAATGTCAGATTAGCTTTCTGCTTTGATCTCTAAGTTTTTTTTAGTGTATATTCTCAATAGCGTTCAAAATGTATTCCAAAATTTTGCAAACATTCATCTTGAATTCATTGATGTTGTTTCAAACTGATTATGAAGATCGATTTCAATTTGATCGAACAATTTTGGATCGTTTAGATGTTTCCGATCGGAATCGATCGATTCACTTAAAATCGATAACATTTTTTCATCCGAATACATCTCAATTCGATTACCATCAATCATGCCATCATTATGAAGCGATAAGATGTGATGACAAAACTGTCCAGAAATTATCGATAGAATCCAAAATCATTCAACGAAACAATTCTTCTGGCTTCAAACGAGTCTATTCCTATCGATCATTGATGACTCGAAATTTTTCGAAATTCGATTGCGAAAGCAATTCTTTTTGGACCGTAGAGAATCAAAATGATCGTTTGTTTCGAGAAAATTGGCAAAAATCCTATGAATTTTTCGAGCTATTGATTTGGTTCGTCTCATTGTTATTCCTTATAATTAGATTCATTCTTACTTCTTCCATCAAACGAAATCGATTCAATCTAAGTCGTCTTTTACCAAGCTCAAAAAAAATTGATTCTAAGATCGCAAAGATTTACTGTTTCCCATTTCAAAACAAAATTAATGGTGATTTAAAGCATTCATTAACTTCATTCGTCCCACAACGATTTGTTCTAACAAGAGAAAGAATAGTCCTAACGGAGATATTCTTACAAAGACAAAAACAAATGATTCTTTTGCAACATATTGATGCAATTACGAATGAGATGTATTGTATTAATTCTTGTTTCTTAATCGATACTGTTCAACAAAATCTTATAGCAAACAAGCTCAAACACAGACCATTATTATTGTATCCATCTCATTCCTCCTGCTTTATTCGATCGAGATTCTCAGAGAAACTTTTCGAAATTAAGACACAATCCAATGGAGTTTCTTATGTCCAAAACAATCAAAACAGAGATCTTCAACATCTAGCAATCAATAATGCAGAAGATGAAGTCGATTGAGAATATCTAATTAGATTGGAAAAAAAATTACACAGAGCTTCCGTTTTGTATTGCTAATTATAATTGTGTTTTCTCTCAATCTTTTACTATTTTTTTATGTTATTAAATTCGTTTGTTGGTTATTTTTTATTCAATGCTCTATATTAGGTTGAAAAATGATTCAAATTGTGACATTTTTTATGTTAAAACTCTCTCCATCAAAACATTACGCAATCGAAATCCGTTCTGTTTCAATCAGTTTACTTCCGTAACAAAAATGAGTCAAATGAGTCATCTAGTGCTAATAATTGTGAACATTTTTCTCGGCCAAATTCATTCGTTTAATCGTACCGAATGATCCACAAAAAAAATTAACCAAATAACTAAGTCCAAGTTCAAAATCAATCATGGAGCGACTAAAAAAGAGGCGAAATATAATCCAGACATCTGTCCTCAAAGTTCATTTCTTCCAGAACAAAATTAAAAACAAAAAAATATGAAAAAAACAAATCGAATGATAAAATGTTATTTTTTTTTAATTCCAACACACAAATAAGATTTGAATTCAAAAATAGCAATGTGAGATTAGCGATTGCCCAGGGAAAAAAATCCCATTTTTTTTTCGTTAAACATAGTTATGTGTTTTGATGAGAATAAAATTAACAGTGAAAATTTTCAATAAATCAATAAGATTAGAAAAATATGAAGTGAACAACAAAGATCGAGAGAAAAATAATTTATGAATAGGCAGACATTGATGGCTTTTTTCGTGTATTGAAACGATTGAGAGATATTCAATGATTAGATTAGTTAATTTAGAGCGATGTTTATGACCATAGTTAAGAATTGTTCATAGGAAATCTTGATCCATCCATCCATATCTGTATCGAACTGTCTGAAAGCATTGGTCAATGTTTGCAGTTGAACGCATAATTGAATGAAATCATCGAATGTTACATGGCCTGTTTGAGAAAAAAAAACATCGAGAAAAAAAAACTCGGATTAATTTTGATTGAATAATCATATGGACAATCATTAAAAAGTGAATGCAGTTGTAGGTGATAAGATGAGCACTAGAATCATGATAGTAAATAGGCTATGATATATCTAAGTTGATGGAGACTAGTTTTCATCATTTTCAGAGAGATAATTGCAAGAAGATCAAATTGATTTGGTTGAATCACGATTGCATCAAGATGATGATATAAGAGCTTATGATTGACATTAACATTCTGTGTCTCAACACTGGCGACAATCTATATATTTACAGAAACATAGCAGAGAATGAGCAAAGAGAGCGAAAAAATTGTTTTTCAAAGATTTCTTACCTTTACCTTCGCGATCGTAACGCTTCATTAGGATATCGAGAAAATTATCGCTAAAACGATAACCAAAAGTGGTCAAAGCTTGTCTCAATTCTTTCGGATCGATATTTCCAGAATTGTCACGATCAAACGATCGAAAACAATTCAGCCAATCGGTTACATATCGCCAAAGATTAGCGAATTCATCGAAATTGATAGAGCCAGTACGATCTTTATCAAACATTGCAATCATAAGACGGACCTAGATAGGGAAATGAATGAGGAAAAAATGGTCAATTCTAGCCTCGAGATTTGCGATCATAAAAATTTACTGTCTCTGGATTGAATGGCTTCCAAGTACCATTGCTTAAGGCGCCTTGTAGTTCGGTCGAAGTAATATGACCACTTTTATCTCGATCTACTTTATCGAAAACTTGTCGAAGCCATTGTTGATTTGGCATCTTATAAGTCGATTCGGAATCAGACATTTTAGATAAAATTGAATCGAAAATTCAATCAATGAAGATCAGAATCGCAAATTTTGAATGGAAAATAATAAGAGACAATGTAATGATGTTCAGATGAGAATAATTTCGAATGACGATTGAAAGATGATAGAAATGCAAATAGATTCGATTAAGATTTTTTTTTCGTTATGAAGCGTTAAAATCATCGATTCTTAAAGAAAAACATAGAAATCCTTCATATAAAATCCATTTGGCATTGAGCTAGGAAATTCGTCATTACCAATGGCGACAGCATTTCAGAGATTAAGAGAAAAACGGCAACACCAACGACAACGACAACAACAATAACAACAGCATCATCGAAATCAAAATCAGCAGAGGAATTGCAACTCTCGAACAATGCTAGAATTCTACTCTTTGTGTTTATTGATTAATGAAAATTCTTCCAACTTATTCAACTATCTTTCTATCGTTTTTTAATTGTTAAATTTTATTTCCCAATTCGATTGTTGAAATTTTTCTGAACTTTTTTTTTCTTGGCTTGGACACATACATCCACTTCAGTGAACAGTAAACAAACTAACAAATCTAGTGTTGTTATCAACGATTTGTAACCCGTCAAAAAAAGACGTTCCAGATCTCTGTGATGCTATTGCTTGCATCTGTCTCATCTATGAATCATAGAAACGAGAATGGTTTGGTTGGAAATTGAATCCCACGAAAATCTACGATCTAATGCTCGCTTAAACGAAAATTTTGTTTGTTTCTTTTCTTGTTTTTTCCTAATAGAATAGCTAAATCTCAAACAAGGCAGTGAAAGAAATCACACAAGAGAGAGAATGTTTGTAGCTAACCAAACGGGTGTGTCCTGAGAAGCTTAGCTTTCGTATTTTTGCCTCGTTTCTCATTCGTTAAAATAAGTGAAGATAAAAATTGTTATTTTTGGTTTCGAATGCAAAAAAAAACTTACTTGATTCAAATAGTTTTGATTCCAAGACATCGTGTACGAGACAAACAAGAAACAAGCAACTCGAAACAAAATTACACAATTACAATAATTAGCCTATGTTTGTGTGTGGTGTGTGGTGGACATCAAACATTCGAGATGTTATATTATCACAAACAATACGATCAGAACGAAGACAATTAAGAAGAATGAAGCAAGCAGTAACAAAGGCAAAATTGAAACACACTCAATCACATACTTGATCAATACTTTCAGGGACGGAAGATTTTTTTTTTCTATTCGTTGATATTTGGTATTGTTTTTGTTTGTTTCGCGATTTTCGATGTTTATTATTTTGATGATACTAATTCTTTTTTGCAACAAAAAAAAAAAACAATCATAAACATAGGATGATAGCGTTCGAAACGAATCAAAATCAAAATTACTTATGGTAATACTGGGTGTGGAAGATTCAATAACTGTTTTGGTTTTTACACCGTAGATACAATATTTTTAGGCGAGACAGTCTTGAGAAGAGAATTTGACACAGATATTCTTCTGACGTTCTATTTTCTTCCCAAATAAAGTTTCAGTGAGAAAAAAAAAGTTTAAAGGAAAATTTCGAGCAAATCAATTCAATCGAATGGTTCGCTTTTGTTGATCTTTTTTTTTTTATCTAAGCTCCAATCCATCAACAATCGCATGTATGCGTGTGTTTGTCTACGTTCATAAATTATATTACTTAGAGATAGAAAGGTAAAGAGAGAGAGAGAGAGAGGGAGAGATTTTATCGTTTCTCGGATGAGCACT
This sequence comes from Sarcoptes scabiei, assembly GCA_020844145.1. Classification (NCBI taxonomy): domain Eukaryota; kingdom Metazoa; phylum Arthropoda; class Arachnida; order Sarcoptiformes; family Sarcoptidae; genus Sarcoptes; species Sarcoptes scabiei. The sequence continues at coordinate 1,567,301 of CP080483.1, read as the reverse complement.
AGCATCTCTCTCTCTCTCTCTCTCTCTCTCTCTCTCTCTCTCTCTCTCTCTCACTCACTAAGCGAGTCGAGTGATGCGTCAATATTGCATCATCGATTCTCTCATAGAAAATAATCGCTGTGTACTTTCTGTGTGTAAACTGTGGAAGCGAGGCAAAGAGGACTTGTACTCTTAGCTACACTAGTTGTTCAATATTTAAACATAGAATGATGCTGTAAATTAGTTTAAAATTGAATTTAAAATTTATTGAAGTTTCTTTTGAATTTCATTCAAAATAAAATCCATAGAAAAAGCATTCTAAATTTCAATCAAGTTTTGATTGATTTATTGCTCTTAAAACAAAATGCTATTGATCGTTTTTTTTTATAATCAATATTTCATATTCCATTTCGCCATCAAACCGTTGAAGAATTGAGGTTGTTGTTGTTTAAGATAGGCCGATATTTTTGGCATCGATTCGAATCGATTAACATAGTTGCCTAGGTTTTGAAATTTTGCAAAAACTTCCGGTGTCATCGCTTTCAATCGAATAAGATATTCGTAGACGAAAAAATCCACATAGCTTAGATTAGTTCCAGCGACGAATGGATGGTCACCGAGAAATTCCGAAAACAATTTCAAATTATCGGGAAGCTTCTCAAGATAATCTGGCTTTAGTTTTTCGAAATTCGGATCATAAGAAATTCGACCCATCGCCATATAAAGATCGACGATTTGTTGCTCGCAGAGCGCAATTCGTAACCATTCTTGTTCGTTATGGCCATCCAATTTGTGCTTTCTAGCTAGATAACGAAGAATAGCCAATGATTGAGTCAATTTTACATCGCCATCGATGTAATAAGGTAAGTTTGGAAAATCGAGACCAAGATTGAATTTCTCGTTCAACCATTCGCTTCGATCGAAATCTGGAGCTGGACCATAATTGTAGCGTTTGTCAACGAAATCCACACCAGCATATGAAAGCATCATTCTGATGGGCTGCGCAAGGCCACGTATATTCCAATAACCAAGAGTTGGTTTCGAAGACATTTCCGTTTCGAATTTTTTCGATTTCGATGATTGAAACGATTCTATTCAATGGAGAGATTTTTTTTTTTCGATTCGAAAATGTTTTATTTATATCCGAAAACGAAAATGAAAATTAGAAGAAAAACGCCTCAATATAATTATTATCATTCACCGCCATCAACATCTCTCCATCACTTACCCTCAATCTAATCACAATTGATGACTCTCGGTTATCGGCATCACTCGAAGCTATTTCGTCATAGTAGAAGCAATGAATTAAATTGGTTTTAGAAAAGAAAATTTTGTTTCATTGATAGTAGTAGCATTGATGGAGATTCGGGTCTGTTTTTTTTTTTTTTTTTTTGCACACCAATTCTCTGGTATTCATTTGTCCCTGAATTTTTTTTTTTTCGTCTCTATAATTGAATAGAAAATGATAATCACTCAAATTATGGAATATCATATCGTTTTTATTCGATTTCGATTGATCTTATTGTAATCATTTCAATCAATTCACACATTGAATTTTTATTAATATTTTGTATTCCATTTCGCCATTGGACCGTTGAATAATTGAGGCTCTTGTTGTTTGATGTAGGCAGAGATTTTCGGCATCGATTCAATGCGAGTAATGTAGCTATTTAGGTTTGGAAATTTGGTGAAAATTTCTGGTGCAAAAATTTTGACACGGATAAGATATTCATAAACCAGAAAATCGATATAGCTTATATTTGTTCCAGCTACAAATTGATGATCGCCAAGAAATTTAGAAAACAGTTTAAGATCATCAGGAAGCTTAGCAACCAAATCGAGTTTCAGTTTTTCAAAATTTGGATCGTAACAGATTCGGGCCAATGCCATCAATAAATCCATGATCTGCTGTTCACAAAGCGTAATCCGTCGCCATTCTTGTTCATTTTGACCATCTAGCTTGTGTTTTCTACCCAAATACCGGAGAATAGCTATCGATTGAGTTAATTTCACATCACCCTCAATATAATAGGGTAAGTTTGGAAAATCGAGCCCAAGATTGAATTTATCGTTCAACCATTCTCCTCGATCGAAATCTGGAGCTGAACCAATTTTATAACGTTTGTCTACGAAATCCACGCCAGCATATGTCAATAAAATTCGGATTGATTGACCTAGTCCACGAAGATCCCAATAGCCTAGAGTTGGTTTCGAAGACATTTTTACGTTTTACGATTTTAGATTCTCGATCGTTGAGTCTTGATGATGGAAACGATTCAATTCACTTTTCACTTCATTCAGCTACGATTATTTATACCTAAAAATCAAAAAGAAACGCCTTAACAATTATCATCAACATCTCCATCACTTACAATCAATCTAACCAATATAAAGATTCGTTTGTCGGCATCATTATCAAATCAATATCAAAGCGAGATCTTCACATAGAAGTAGCAGTGAATGGAAATCATTTCGATAGATAGAGAAATTTTCTCATTGATAGTGGCATTCATAGAGATTTAGATTTTTTTTTCTTTTTGAAACCAATTCTGTGGTATTGATATTTTTTTTTCTAAAATTTCACTTTTAGAGTACATTGAAAATGACCATCTCAAATTAGAAAAAATCGATTTTATTTCATCTTTCAACGGTAATTGATTGATTTATTGAGATTAATGTGATGAGAAAGAGGTTCGTGGTGAATGCTTTTCATTTAACCACAATCAAAACTAATCACGAACTCTTCTCTCAATGTAATATTTCAATTCTGAATCAAATCAGATCAATATTTCACATTCCATTGAGCTAGTCGAGCGTTCAAAAATTGTGGCTCCTGTTGCTTGATGAAAGCCGAAATTTTCGGTATCGATTCGAATCGATTGATGAAGCTATTCATGCTAGGAAATTTGGCGAAAATTTCCGGTGCAAAAAGTTTTACTCGAACAAAGTATTCGTAAACTAGAAAATCGATGTAGCTTAAATTTGTTCCAGCCACAAATGGATGATCACCAAGAAATTCAGTCAAGAATTTCAAATCATCCGGAAGCTTTGCAAATAAATCAAGTTTTAGTTTTTCAAAGTTTGGATCGTAAAAAATTCGTGCTATAGCCCAGAATAAATCCACGATCTGCTGTTCACAAAGCGCAATTCGTCGCCATTCTTGTTCATTTTGACCATCTAGATTGTATTTTCTGCCCAAATATCGGAGAATAGCTATGGATTGAGTCAATTTAATATCACCCTCAATATAATAGGGTAAATTTGGAAAATCAAGACCAAGATTAAATTACTCGTTTAACCAATCACTACGATCGAACTCTGGACCAGGACCGATTTGGTAACGTTTGTCGACAAAATCCACACCAACATATGTCAGTAACATTCGTATCGGATGGCCAAGTCCTCGAATATCCCAATAACCAAGAATTGGTTTCGAAGCCATTACGTTTCAAGTTTTCGATTGATGATCGTTAGTGTCGATTGTTCGATTAGCGATTATTTGGTTTCGATTTCAATTCGAAGATGGATATTTAATCCAGGAAAATTATGACAGCCATTAACAAACCCATCCCTTAGGCATTTGATGATTCGTTTGTCGCTATCACCTAGAGCAATATCTTCACTTCTAGTAGTAGTAATGAATGAAATCTTCTCAAGAAGAAAGTTTCTCTTTGATAGTGGTATTGAAATGAAAAAATGATGATGATGATGAAAAATTGAAATGATGATGAAAAAAAAAACTTGTTTTTTCAATACCTATCATCTGGTATTAATTTGTCCCTGAAATTTTTTTTCCAGGTAATATTGAAAATGGTTTAACTTCAAGGATTCTTCAACTTTAAGAAAGGAATTGAATTTCGTTTTTATTGCACATTCTTTGAATATTGAGAGTTATGATTGAAACTGATTCAATCACTTATAATTTCATCAATATTTCGTATTCCAATTTGCCATTGGAGCGTTCATTAATTGAGGTTCTTGTTGCTTGATATAGGCCGAGATTTTAGGAATCAGTTCGATTCGATTAATGTAGCTATTTAGGTTAGAAAATTTTGCAAAAATTTCTGGAGCTAAAAGTTTGATACGAACCAAACATTCGTAAGTAAAAAAATCGACATAGCTTAATTTTGTTCCAGAAACAAATGGATGATCACCAAGGAAATTAGAAAATAATTCAAGATCAACGGGAAGTTTTTCAAGCATTTGGAGCTTAAGTTTTTCAAAGTCTGTATCATAAACCATTCGAACCATGGCCCTAACAAAATCCATGAACTGCTGCTCACAAAGCTCGATTCGCTGCCATTCTTGTTCATTTTGACCATCTAGCTTATATTTTCTGCCCAAATACCGGAGGATAGCGATCGTTTGAGTCAACTTAACATCATCCTCGATATAATAAGGTAAATTCGGAAAATCAAGACCAAGATTGTGTTTCTCGTCCAACCAATCGTTCCGATCGAACTCTGGACCTGGACCGAATTCGTAACGTTTGTCTACGAAATCCACACCAGCAAATGTCAGTAACATTCGAATTGGCTGACCTAGTCCACGCATATTCCAATATCCTAAAGTTGGTTTCGAAGTCATCCTTTTTTCGATTCTCGATACAATTCAATTCGATTTCGAAATCTAATGACTCGAACTATTCTAAAGATGCTAAATTGATTAAGTGAAGGTAATATCTTAAAAATATCTCAATTCTTCATTCTCATTCATACCATTCTTTCTCATTTCTTCATCGACTATGATCCTTTTCTTCTTCCATCGCCAGGGGACAAAGAAAATCTTCAATTTGGATGCAAAATTGACATCTTCATCAAAACCTAGTAGCAGCAAGGAATTAAAAGAAGTATCAGAAAACATGAAACGAAAACAAATAGAAGCGCATCGATTGTAATGAATTTCAAATCTAATAGGTTGAAGCAAAAAAAAATATTGACAATATTGCAAACAAAAGAAAAAAGTTAAGCTTTTATCATACATAGGCAATAAATTATGTTGCAGTAACAGAACTTTAAAGTTGCATCTGCAATATTGTTCGCATTTTTATTTGCACCAAGGTAATTTCTTTTTCCCTCAATTTTAAGTCAAAAGAGTGGCTGAGAAAAAAATCGAAAGCAAAAAAAAATTCGAACAATAAAAAAGGAAAGCGAGAGGAGAGAGAGAGAGAGAGAGAGAGGAGTAGAATGTAGCAATGATAAATGTGAGAAGAAGAGGTAGAAAGTGAATCTAAAATGAAAAAAAGAGGGATACAGATGGAAAATCTGACAGAGAGAGAGAGAGAGAGTATGTCTGATAGTAAATATTTTGTTGGAATTGTTTTTGTTCGATCTAAGGCCTATTGAATTTCAAATTCGTTTCGATTCTAAAAATTGATTGAAATTCATTCAAAGATTTTTTTCTTTGGATTACTTCGATCGAATATAGGTAGATAGTAAGCGACGAAAAAAAAAACGATAATAATTTCAAAACAAATAATCCTATCGTTACATCCCATTGCATGATATCTTTTGATCAATCGATTAATTACACTTGGTGTTTTTGTGCCTTCAAATTATTTTATTCGAATTTCAAATTCATTGACATGTCATCGATTGGATCAATCAGATACGATTAAAATTATTGATTTGGAATCTAAATTCATTCTCTCTTGAAAATGAGAACAAAGATGAGATTAAAATTCTATAGCAAATCAAAAATTTCATCAACGAGTGATCGATGAATCCGATAGATTCAGCTTTAGATTTTCGTTCCGTCTCATTTGTTAATTTTGAAAATATTCAAATAGTTTTCAATGCTCAACTACCTGAAAAAAATCCACGATGCTTTCTTCCGACACAAGTAAATGTAAACAAAACAAGCTATATCAATTTTACAATTTTGAATAACTCAATTTTGTTTGATTAACAGCCTCAGGTGTCTTTACATGTCAAACATGTAATTCATTATTCACATGTCTTGACTATTATCAAAAACATAGACGTGAACATGCGGAAGCTGAAAGTGTCAAATTACTAACCTGTAATCATTGCACTTATGTTTCAGACAACAGCTTCCATTTTAATTGGCATCTTATGTCTCATGGTTCCTCACCTCCTCACAGATGTGAGGTGTGTGCACCTAATCATCAGCAAAATTCTATTTCTTTGACAAATTCTCATTCGCCAATTGACCCGAAATATTTTCTAAATGATGCCGAATGTTTGAATTCTTTCAATCATTTGAATGGCGTTAATTCAATCGACGATTGTCATCGCTTTTCGATATCACTCACAATTATTTCAGAAGATGGAAAACGGTATTAAATAAAGACTAGTTTATTCGATTAAAACTTAAAACTTATGTCCATTTCAATACTTTTTTATATTCTTAGTCGATCTATAGCTACTGAAACGGACGATGATCTCATTTTATTCTCACAAATCACCGAAACTTCTGATCAGCTTACGTCTCTCGAAGACGTCAATGATTATGATGCCAGCGAATTTCAATTAATCGATAATTTACAGGAGGAAGATCAGGATGACAATGCTACAATTATTCAGGAAGATGATGATATCGATGAATTTGATGCAAATGATGGAGATGAAACCGAAAAAGGAGATGACGAGACTGATGAAGATGATTCATCCTTGCCGACCTCAGCAGTATTTGAACAAAACGGTGATGTTGACGATCAAATTCATCAACAATTGAACCAAGATTGTGATAACGAAGATATATTTCAACAAGATTGCAACAATCCATGCAGCATAGTTTCTGAAGAATTAATAGCAGATGAAGAAAATGATGAAGATGACGACGATGAAGAGGAAAATGTTGAGTATATAGAACACGATTTTGATCAAATCGCATTTCAAAACTATTATAATAGTCAAGACAATAAACGAGATAAAGAACTAGAAAAATTAAACAATGATCAATACCATGAATTACCTGAAGATAGCGGTGGAGTTGATCTCGGATCGCAACCCAGTTACGATGAGAATGATGATGAGGAAGAGGATCAAATAGAATTTAATGGCGAGATTACTTCAAAATCGATTTGTGATAATAATCAGCCTTCAATACAAAGAACATGCGCCGATGTGTATGATTTCAATAGTGATGAAGAATCAAATCCTCATCCTGTTCCTCTTCATGATAAAAATCATTCTATGATGAAATTAATCACTCCGAAAGCTTCTACTCAACAGTTATCAAATGAGTTGAGCTCAACAACTTCTTCATCTGTCCCGCAAGAGTCATCATCGCAAGCTTTTCAGAATCCTCAAAAAGTCTTAGATCCTTTGCACACAGCAACAACATCGATCCCTCTTCAACCTTTCATAAATCAGCCTCGAGGTCTTCCAATAGTCAAAGCGTGTCATCCACAGCAACAGACTCTAGCGCCATTTTTTCCACATCCAATAGGCGCAAGTTTTATATTGCCTGCTAATACTTCAACGCCTATTTCTTTCAGTCAGAATCCATCAGATGCTTCAGTTATATTCAATACGAATGCTTTTGCTGCCAACGGCCAATTTAAATTAGTTTCACTTCCTATTCCTCAGCATCAAACTAAAAATTCTGAGCCATCAAATTTACAATCGACTGCCAAATTAGTAATTGCTCAAAGTAACGGTGTTTTACAGAATGACTCTGCTAATAACATTGCTAAATCTTCACAATCTTCTACCAAACCGAATCGTAAAAGAAAAAATACCAAAAAAATGCAGCAGCTAACTAACAATAATTCAAAGTAAGACTAAAAACATTGCTAATTAAGTATAATATTTATGCTTCTCTTCTGAAAGCGATGTCAATTTGTCTGTTGACAATCATGTCAATGGAGAAACCTTGATTTTGGCCCCTCAAGAATATCGTCCTATGAAAGGTAAAGGGAAAGGAAATCGTAAGCCCAGAATCTCATTCGTGTCTGTAATCAATGGTATTACTGTTGGTGCTGATGGAATCAGACGAAAATTTCATTGTTCTCATTGCGGAAACGGTAAGTTTTTCACAATTCACATAGAAATATCCGTTGTTATCAAATTTCAATTCAATCAGGTAAAAGTTTCAAAACCAAATCACATCTTCAGCGACACATGTTGACTCATACTGGGGAGAAGCCATATCATTGTCAGGAATGTGATGCGAAATTTAATCAATCGTCATCGTTGCGTAATCATATCATCGCTATACACACAAAGAAATTTCCGCATATTTGCACGATTTGTGGTAAAGGCTTTCTTATGCCGGCAGTCTTACAAAAACACATGCAAACAACTGGCCATCAATCAGAAATATCCTTACCACCTTTATTGCCATCAAACGATGATTCTGCTAATGTATTATCGACAAGTATTTAGAACCTTTTCGGTTTCACATCATCTTTTAATTTGTCTGCAAGCGAGTAAATTTATCAACATCTTAAGTTTGAATTCAATTTCCACAAAATTTAATGACTAAGTTATGAACAAACAAACATAGTTTACATCCACATCTTTGAGAACATCATCAACATTATATGAGAAATGAATGAATGTTCATCGTTAATGTATTATAGAAGATTAATCTATTTTATAAAACAAATTGAAGCCCTTCTCTCATCATTGGATTCTTTTCAATACAGATCTTAAAACAAATTTTATGCAAAAAAAAAATTATTTTTTATACATATTTTTATATGACTGAAAGAGAAATAGGACCAAAAAGAGAATCATTGATGTATTTTTAAATCATTCATTAAAATTCATCCCTCAAGAAATTCTTAAATTCCTCAAAGAGAATTAAAGATTTCAACTCATTTCGATCGAATCAATGTCTTTGATATTTTAATCTTTTATGGTTGTAGAATTTCTATTGGCAACAGAATGTTCATTTTTGGATCCATTAGAACATCGTGGAAGAATTTAGTGAGATTCGATGATTTATTCAATGCTAAAATGAATTTTCTCAATATCAATTCGATTTGTCGCCATTCAATCGATGATGATTGCGAATCCGATGATTTAGAAAACGAGAAAGAAGAATACGGTGATGAGGAAAAAGGCGATAAGGACATTGATGACTCTTGTGGAGATGGTGGAGAATAGTTTCCAATTTTTTTCTTGATTTTGTTCAAAAAAATTTTCAATACATAAATCAACCAGATACAGTTCGTCCTCGGATGAAATTCTTTCCAATCAGATTGAATCTTATTCGCCATTTCTTCATAGCTCTCGGACAATGAATTTTGATGATCACTAAAAGTGAGTTCTTCGCGAAGATCATCTCGATTGTAATCATTGAATAATTCCGAAAGATCTCTATAGAATATTTGATTGTCTAGATTTGATTGAACGATCAAAATGGAATGATTAAAACAAGGATTGCTAGAAAGGAACCGGAAAAATAAAAAAAAAAAAGGTACAAAACTAACTAATTTTCATTCTCGAGAATGTTGTATCTATCACTTTGATGTGAACATTCGATGATGGTATTCGATACGATTGATTTTGATAGATAAAATTCAAATAATCATCGGAGATTTGTCGCCACAAAATATTTCCGAAATGAAGATCGCGATGTTCGAACTCGAAAATCTCCTCAGCTATCATTAATCCAATGATTATTTGTTTGACGCTGGAGAGAATCTTCAACGGTTCAAAGCTGTCCGAAAGTAAACAATCCAATGATTGTCCACAATCTTCCATATCTATCGCTGCGATCTCTGACTTTACGCACAAGTATTGCTCGATAGATGAGATGCTAAGCATCGAATTATCGGAACGTTTTTCAAACGAATCATTTTCATCAAAGGTCCTATGTTCGATTCGCGCAAAATTCTCATCCACTGATGGACCATTCTTGACAAGATGACAATTGTTTACGATCGGAAACAATCCACATTGATATCGATATTGATTCAAATGAACTCCATCGTTCAATTCGGATAGAGTTTGTGAGATTCTAAATTCATTGTAAACATTTCTATAGTTTGAAATCGAATTCGAATTTCTTCGAGCTAAATTCTTTGCGAATCGTTCTGAATGAACATTGATCAATTTGATTATGGAATATTTTATCTCTGTTCTCTTATTTAGTTGTGATTTAAGCGGTTTTTGTCCAAAACGGTCTTGTTCTCGATTAGACATTATTGTCTGTCGATAACGTAACACTTTAGCATAGGAACCTGATCCAACAAAATCAAATCGATCGGAATCGTATCGTTTAGGGAACGCATTCTCGAATTCAATCACATCTTTGATTTGACATAGATCTAAAAGTTTACCTCGAAATTGATCTTGATTTAGAATGAATGGAATCTATTGAAAGATTGTTAAAAAAAAAAAAGAAATCGATATATTACGCAACGTGAATCAAAATGAATATTTCGAATGAATTGTCTTCAAAACGACAAATTCTAATAGCTACCATATAATTGTTTAGAACATCTTGATGTCTAAGATTTACAATTTTTCCTTCTTCACTATCTAAATGATCATCCACAACATCATCATCACACTGCTCTCGGATCGTTTTGAATGGAAGCATTGAATTTTTTTTTTTTTTTTTCAACCGAAGCTCTTTAGTTTTATAGAGGAAGCAATGGATTTTCGATGCGCGGATGCCGACAACAATCCGAAATCAAAAACTTTTCTCAATCAATCATCGTTTGCTATCAATGATGTAAGATGATCTCATTCTCTTTTGAAGAGGATTCAATACGATCCAATAGGTGTCTGCTGTAGGAGGGTCTAGCTTCTGTGATTGAACCAATCTTAAAACGTTTCTAATTTTTAAATTGTTGCGGAATTTAATTCGAAATTCGAACATAATTCCAATCGATTTTTGTTTTATATTATTTTATTTGTTTATTTTTTTTTTTTTTCATAATAATTTGATTCCATTTCGATTTCAGATTTTTCAACAAGGAAAAACTAAATGAGTATCGAATTGAATCTAAGCTCAAATTTCAATCGAGAACTCTTTTCTTATTAGACGAGAGATACTTTTCCTTGATAAGTAAGCTCTACAACAGAGTTGCAGAAGGAAAAAACTCTACAAAAGATAGCCATAAGTGAGGATTTATTTTTAAAAATTTTCAATTCAAAGAATTTCTTGCTTAAATTTCAAAATGGATAATAAATATCTAAAATTTTTGTTTCGTTTAGTTTATTTTTCGATCGCTATCGCAAGCTGGTTTGTTGCCTACGAGATAACAAGAATTCATGGAATCTATCCTGGTACGATCGAGAACGAAATCATACGCAAATATGTCCACAATTATTATCTTTGTCTAAGTAAATTGATTATTATCATCGATGAATTAAATCTCCTAATTATTCTTTTCTTGTTTTGAAAACTTAACACTCAACAAAAAGTCAATATGGCCACTGTTTGGAGCCTTACAGCTGGCACAACCATTTGTGCTTGTGTCGCTAGCATGGAGATAACAATGCGTAATTCGTTTTGGATCAATCTTGGTTTCATATCATTCATGCTGAACATTGGTTGGGGTTTACTTTTCGTTTACGATTGGGCTCATCTCATCTAGGGCCACTGTGGTTTTTTTTTCGTTCGAATAAAAAAAGTATCTTATTCAAATTCTTGTAGATTTTCTCCGTCGATTTGTTTTTCGTTGCAAACAATTCCAACAATAGATTTGTATTGATCTTCCGTAACTATTTCGATTCGAAATCAAAATCATTGATGTCCCTATTCTGGTACCTCTCTTGAAATTGTTCTGATTTCTCTTTATGAGTTGTGATGGCGGTCGTAATGATCGGGTTCCATCAAATGCTTTCTTTGGATCAATGTTTCTATCTTTTAGGAATGCATTAATACAGTCAAGTTTACTTCCGATGGAATAAAGTAGATTAATTTTATGCCAATCTCTTTCAATCAAATTCGTTCGAAATGATTTTGTTTCTTCAATTCGTTTCAAAATGTTAAAGCGTTTGCGTTTTTGTAGAAATTTTAAGAGAAATATAAATTTCAACATCAAAGGATTGATATATTCTTGATTGTAACAAGGATAAAGATCAAAATGCATTGAATTATCGAGAGCTGATAGACGGATTAATAAGGGGCCGTTGATTCTTGCACAATTGTTTCGAAGTTTCATATTGATTCGATGAATCCTCCACGCATTCTGTAGCATCGATGCAGCTACATTCAATCGTAAGATCGATTGATATTGGCCATTTTTCCTCTCATCACATTTCGATGCTAACGAAGCACCAATAATTCCAGCTGGTAATGCAAAGAACCAGATTCCAGGTATCATTGCCAATGCTGCAATCAACTTACCAGCGACAGTTACTAGCAAAATCATCAAAAATAAAAACACATTCAATCAGAATGATTTAGAGATTTAGTTTTCTGTTTCTAAATTCACTTGGTGCTCCATAGCCATAGCCGACGGTGGTGAAAGTGACCACCGCCCACCAAACAGAATTTGCCACCGATTGAAAATAAGAATTGACTGCATGCTCTATGAAATACATCAGAAAACCGATGGAAAATATCCAGAGTAGACAGTGATAGAAAACAATCATCAATTGGAATCTCTCCGACCAAAATGATTCCCAGAGAAGTTTAATGAATACGAAACGATACTGAAAGAAATGAATCATTCGAAAACCTCTTAGACCAGCAGCCAATGGTAACCAAAGAATATCTAAGACCACATCGGCCACTGTCAATCCGATCACAACTAAATCAATCAAATACAATGGGTTGAAAAGAATCAGAATGAGACCGTTCCGGCCAGAATATTTCGGCAAAACGGTCGATGCCCAAACATTTAGTAGATATTCGATGATGAAGATGATCATACAGATTAAATCAAGCCAGAACATTACATTATAATAGGTTCGAGTTCCGGTTCCGATCGCCATACACATTGTGACCAGGATGCAGATCGAGATCAAAAGCATCAAAAAAATTTGATACGAGATACTGAAACGATTGTTTGGTACATTCAAAAACGTATACACTAGGTATTTGTAACGTGAAGAATTGAGTCGATAAATAATTGAACCATACATAATGGAACGATGCATTCGAACCGAAGATGATGATCAATTATTTTCAATTATGATTGCGAATGAAATCGCTTATTTTATCATCATCGATTAGCTTAGCAATCTTTTCAAAGAAATTTGAAGATTTTCAGATAAAATTAATTTTAGGTCGTAATGATGATTCAACAAATCGATTAATTCAATCATTCAATCAATTATTGGTCGAAGTGGGAGAAAAACCAATAGCTAATTAATTCAATCGAAACCTTGTTTCGTTTCGTTGCTCTACTGGACTATATTAATTTTTTTACTCGAACATAGATTACAATCTTTGTTCACTCACATCAATTTCATCGGATTGAGAACAAAGTATTATCGATATTCAATCGAACCGATTGGATAAACTATGGGACTATTCGATTTCATCGTTGGCAGTATGATCATATTCGGTGTGATGGTAGCGTTAGCGTTTTTCGTTTGCTGCCAACGAATCGGTTCGAGACCATCATCACCCAGATCGACATCATTAATGTCATTGAGTAATAGTTTGCTAAGATCAAAACGAAGCAGAAGATCGCAATCGAAATGGAGATTTTTCGATACAAGTTTAAGCGCAAAACCAATACGATCATTACCATCATCTCAATCATCAACAGCATCATCGAAACGCTCAAGATCATCATCCAAGAAAAAGAAATCGCATTCTAGTCGTAAGGAATCGGAAAAAGATCGGTCAAAGAAGTGATTGAGATGCTAGAATGACTCAATGAAACAAGAGATTTTTTTAAAAACTTGTTAAAAATTTTAATTCAAATAGATGGGTCATTTTTTTACATACAAACAATAGAACAATCTTAGATAGAAATAACAAACACCAGATGAAAACTTAGACATTCATCGATTTAGAAAGAAACAAAGAGAAAGAACAAATGATTGCTGAGGAGATTAAAAATATTTCAGGTTGATTCTTTTAATTTTTTGCACATCAAATCGACTCAATAGGCATTGTTTTAAACATAAACGATTGATCTAGAATTTTCGTTTCATGATAAATTTTCTTGATTGAATTAGAGCGTAGAATGAACTTTCAATAATCGATGAGGATGATGAAGCGGAAGAAGAGGATTGAGAGGATCACAATTAAAATTCTCAATTATTGAGAGATATTGAGATATTTTGGGGAGTTGATGATGTCAAGCTTCACCATTTCCGCTATCATCATCATTCTCTTGATCGGATATTTGATCATCATCAACATCATCATCACCATCATCATAATCTTCATCATCATAATAATCCGCAGTATCGCCATCGAGATCAGATGGATTTCTGTGCCTAATGCAATATTCTTCCAAAGTAGTTGGCACCACTACATTATCTTTTTCGGCCTCTATTTTACTAGCAGCGACTTGTTTTCTTATTTGAAAACAATTAGAATACATTCAGAAATATTTTTATGGTTAGCGATTCTTACTTGATTATTGTTTCATATTCTTTATCTTTGCCTTTAGTATCTCTCCATTTTCGATACATAATCGAGGCATCAACATTAGCTGGTGAGGAAGTATTCGGCTCGTTTAGTAATGATATTACACTCAATAATATTGTTCTGTTGGATAATTCAATTAGATAATAATAGATAATTCACTAGAATGCTATTTTCTTCAATTAATGTGCAGCAGAAGTTACCTGACATTCTGTGTTGGATTCCATCTTTCACAAGCTAACTCTCCACTTTGAGGATCTTCAACAGGCGGATGTAAAATTGAAATACATAGGTCACCATTCTGTAGAATATTTAATGTTGATTTAGTGGATGAACTAATTATATCAATCAAAATACTTCATAAACATTTGGATGCCAAACTTTTGTCAAAAATTTCAATGTTGGTGGATTGTAAGGGTAATCATATGGAAACATAACTCTCGCCTGATTCAATAAACATTGAAAAAAGAATCGGATCAACAAAAGGTGAGTTATACGTTATTAAAATTACTTTGAAATAACCGCCTTGATATAGAGTTTCCGGAGGACCAAAAATAGCAACTTCCCATTCGAAAAGATTCTCATCGTTGACCAATTTGACTCGAAATCCTTCAACAGGTTCTTCTTGTAGACTGTGATGAATTTTTTCAGAAAATCAAAAATAAATTAGAATCGAAAATCAATCGCAATCAAACTTTACCTTTTGAATTCATGTGTCAATGCACGAATAGCTGAAGATTTTGTCTGTGGACTAGTCATCATCAGTGATTAGATTTAAATTCGCTTGTTTTCAGAACGTTCTTTTGATTATCCTTTTAGATCAAAAAGAATGAGAATTTCCGATCACATAAGATTTAAAAATCTCAATGGATTCTAGGGATCCAGAAAACTTACACAAACAATAATTAGCGATCTTCCAATAATCAATCAATCAAGTGAAGAATCAAACTTTGAAGACTCAAAAGTGCTAAGAGAGAGAGAGAGAGAAAACTGATTACAAACAAACAGCGAAACAAACGACACAAGAGAAGAGATGTGAAGAAAGCGAAAGAAAAAAAAAGAATTCAAATACGACACTTTTCAAAAGTTCAAAATAACGGTATTTCTCTTTCTTTCTTTCTCTCTCTCTCTCTCTCACTTTCTGTGCAATTTAAGATACGCGATTCGTCCGAAAACAAATCTTCTTCGCCTATGATTCTTTCCAACAACGTCCTTGTCGATGTTTTTTGATTAAATAATGAAACTTAGATTCGAGATTCGAAAGAATAAAAAAAAAGAATAAATAATCTAATGTTTTTCTCGTAATATACAGCGAATCAAATGATAGACAAAAAAGAATAATTAGATTAGCGATTCATTGGCGTTGATCATCATTGCCATCATAGCAAATTTTTTTTTCACTTGTGTTTCTTCCTCGAAAAAATAAACGAACATAACACTCGAAACCTACGTTGGATAATGGAAATAAAATTGAATAACGTAGAAAAGACACCTTAAATAAGAAGAAGAAATGATCTTAATCAATGTTTTGGGATTAAAATATACAGAGACAGAGACACACGGATGGGTTAAATCCGCTTCAAGAAAAAACCATTACGTTCTTCGATGGGCGTTCGATGATGTTCTCTCTCCCGTTCATATTTCATTGGTGGGGTCTAGGTTTGTTAGTATTCCTTCCCCTACTTCAATTCATTCATTCATTCATTCATTTACCTTCGCCAATATTTCGTCTCTCTGTCTCGCACTCTTGATGTCGTTGTTGGTGGCGGTCGAGACAGACAGAGAGAGAGAGAGAGGAGCTATTCCCTCCCCCTACATACAAAAACAAGAATACTTTCGTCAGAGAGTATTCTCAAAGAAGAGACCCGGATGGAAATAATGCTGTTGTTGTTGTTGTTGTTGTCGTATTGCATCACACACGAGCACACATTGCGCATAATTTAAGAGATGGCCAAAGAGATTTTCTTTCTCTCCGAAAAAAAAAACAAAATCAGTTTATTCAACCGAGTTTTGATGCCGATATTCTCTCCTTCTCTCTTTTGCTATCTTAAAAATCGAAATTGATTAAGCGGATGTCATTCCAATTTTGCTTGATTGAAATTTGTCAACTTATCAATCTAAATTGAAAGAGTTCGTAGAAAAAAAAATTCTAGTTTATATTGAGCGTTTGATGGATTCATTCTTGGTCCGAACCGAGCGATCGACATCGACATCAATCATCTTTGAATCAAATGCAATAGATAGATGAAAATTTCAATGATATCGGTGTAAATTTTGATCGCGCCAAGAATGTATTCCTCTTCCGATAATTCGATTGAACGTCCACCAACAATCAATTGAGTATCGATTGCTAGATACTGATTGAAAAAATTGTTGAGATAATAGAGTTTCGTTTTTCTTCGGTATAACAATCAAGTGTTTGACACTTACGATCACGAAGATGATCACACCGATGGTGCAATAGATCATTTCGGCTATTCGATTCCGAATGAAAAACATCGCTATCGAAGCCAAAGTGAAGGCAATCAGTATCATGAACATAATCCAGATTAATTTGGTGAAATCAAACTAAAAGAAAAATAAGTCACATTCAATCATATTGAACTAGTTAATTGCTTGTGCTAGGTTTTGAAATTTAGTTTTACCGAAGTGAAACTGCTAAAAATCGATACTAAAAGAGTGATGACAAAAGTTATTCCAGCTGCAATCAAAATACTATCCAGACGGTAGAAAACACAAACGAAACCGATCGAAATCGAAAGGCATAGATTCTGTCAAACAAGATAAAATCTGATCAATAAAAACAAGAATGTTGTTTATATTAGCGATCATACCATCAAGAACAATAGTATGAAATTATACGGAACAGATCGGCGAACAGATTTACAACAGACCAGAATAATTTCTAGGACCAAAAAACCAATCCTATAGAAATATCAGTATTGAATTATCTTTTTGTTTGGCATTAATGCCGCAATTGATTTAACTTACATACAAGCAATTGAAAGAAACCGTCCATTATTGCTGCGGACAAAATCATTGATTGAATCGCTTAAAAATAAATGAAAAGAGATAGAATCGATATCAGATTATTTTCTTTGGCAACTCTATAAATATTCTTACATTCCTCTCATGGCTGCTATCACCAGAAAGGTGATCATCAACATAAAAGCAACGATTCCATAGACCTTTCGAATGAATGCATTCCGGATTGTTTTGTCTGCAAAGACATTCTCCCAAGAATCAGCACTAACTGATCCTCTTTCCATATCAGTCCGACCTATTCGATACGATGGCATCCTGTGATTTTTATTGAATTCTTTTCGAATCAGATACAATCGATCAACCGGAAACCTCGTTTCATTTACCGATTATTGAATTTGCCGAGAAAAAATTTTCTCGAGATAAACACTTTAACCAAGAAAATTTGATTGAAAAATTAATTAAAATATTCTAGGGTTGCAATCTTATGGAATTCATCAAGAGTTTTCACAATTGATCAAATTAAAATTATCAAAAAAAAAAAATTCAAAAGTTTCACTCGAAATCAATCCAAAGATGGAGCTCTAGTTGGTTTCGATCCTCGAACAAACAATTGGAGAAATTTCTTTTTGCCGATTCAAACGATATCAATCCCAATCCAATCAATCAGATTTGTTGGCGGCGCCATTTACTTCAAAAAAAAAAAAAAAGAAATTTCGAATTTTTTTCAAAGTAATTATGTCGAATTTAGTTATATTGCAAAACGATCTCCGATTGCACGACAATCCAGCATTGTACTATGCCGCTCAAGAAGATCTACCGATCATTGTGGTCTATGTGATCGAAAAACGTATCGGAACCGCGGCACTATGGTGGCTGACAAAAAGTTTGACAAATTTTCGTGAACGATTACAAGAGTACGGAATCGAGCTGTTATCGGTTTTCGATCGAAATCAATTTCCGGATCTAATCGATTATCTCCAGAAAGATTTGTCGATTGAGATCAAAAAAATTTTCTCGAATGGAATAGATTTCGATCTACCGGACAAATCTTTGGAAAAGATCCATGAATCGTTGATGCCGAATAATATCTATGATTTTTCCAAGCTACCGAAAGAGCATAAAGTTTTCACTCCTTTTTGGAAATTTTTGCAAGAAAAATTCGAACCAGAGCTACCGGTCGATGATCCTAAATTCTCGAAATCCAACAAAACAATGATTCAATTCGATCGATTCCAAGAGATTCCCTATGAGAAAACTCGAGAAGATTTAGATTCGCATTGGAAAACTGGCGAAAAAGCAGCTCTGGAACAATATCGAAATTTTGTCAAGAGTAGATTAGTTAATTATGATGTGGAACGAGATTATTTTAGTCGAGATGGAACATCGAAGCTATCACCTCATCTTCGTTTCGGTGAGATCAGTGCTCGAAAAATCTACCATGATCTCAAGAAAAATTCTCGAAACAAACGATTTCTTTCGGAACTTGGTTGGCGAGAATTCGGATATCAAACTTATTATTTTCATCCCAAAATGGATTCGATTCCTTTGAATCCGAAATATGCGAATTTTTTCCCAAAATATAATGAAGATCATTTAATTGCCTGGAAAAACGGTACGACTGGATATCCGGTGATCGATGCAGCTATGCGCCAATTGAAGCACACCGGTTGGATGCATAATCGTTTACGAATGGTGGTTGCATCGTTTCTTACCAAAAATCTTTTAATACCGTGGCAACAGGGGGAACAATTTTTCTACGATTGTCTTGTTGATGGTGATCGTGCTCTCAATCCAATGAATTGGCAATGGGTTGCTGGCTGTGGCTTCGATAGTGTCCCATACTTTCGTATATTCAATCCATCCCTTCAAGGTGAGAAGTTCGATTCAGACGGAACGTTCGTGCGGTATTGGGTGGAGGAGTTGAAAAATGTTAGCAAATCTTTCAATATCTATAAAGATTATGAAAAAATTCCATCGAAAAGCTATCCGAAACCGATCATTAATTACTCAAAAAGTCGAATCAGAGCTTTGGAGACACTCAAAAACGTGGTCAATCCTAAAGTGGTCAAAGTTCAAAAACGTTCTCACAAAGAAGAAGATAGCGACGAAGATTGATTCTCGATGATCATACTTATTAGAAATTTTTTTTTTACTTGACTCAAAAATCTGATTCTGAGGTAAAAGTTTTGATTTCGATTTTTCTCTACTTTCGAATCTATATGTATCATATGTTTACTAGTTTTAATTTTGATTGGAAATAATTTTGTATTCAAAAGAGAAAATAGATCCAATAAATCGATCCGTTTTTGGAGATCCATTCTGGGTGGTTCAAGTTTTGATTGCGTAATCCTTTTTTGAGTTTCTCATCTGCAATGTTATGTTGTTTATGAACGTTTTACACTGAGCCAAAGAGAGAGAGAGAGAGAGAGAGCGCTGATGAATTTGTTTGATATTGGCGAAAAATCTTTTGATAATTTTATCATTATTCGATACCGAAAATCACTGGGTGATTGCTGTAGGCAGCTAAGTGCTGGGACTGGGATCACAGGATCACAAGAAATGTGTTCACCGAATTCTCTCGCCCTCTCTATCTCTCACACTCTTTTCTAGACAAACGAATCAACATCATCATCATCATCAACATAACCGACAACAACAAATAACAACAACATCATTTTCTCTAGCTCACACACACACACACATACACACACTGAAAACAGCAGCCCATTCCTGGCTTTTTTCAGTCTTCGATAGAGAATATTTTTTTTTTTGCTTCCTTCTCTTCATTATACATCATCCACGTAGTATTATCATCTTGATCATCATCAACAACATTCTCTGACATCATCTTCATCTTTTTTTTTCATGAGAAATAATAATACTAATAATTGGATATTGTTTAGCATTTGTAGGATTGTTTGTGAGAAGAAATCATCGACATTTTAATAATCAACAAATGAGATCAATATTATTCTAAATCGATTGAGCGATGTAAATGTTGTAGATTTTCTTTCGATGTTATTCTCTTTTTGTTGTTGTTTGATTTGTTCCTTTTAATGAATAGAAGAAAGAGAGAGAGAGAGAGAGAGAGCCAAAAAAGAATCGATGAATTTCTTGAACGATTCTTAAAGTGTTCGAATTCGAATCGATAATTCTCTACGGCTAATCTTTTCCGGCTTTTGATTTTTTTTTGTTTTTTTGTGTTGCTTTTGTTGTACCCAATTCTAGATGAACTTTGGTTAGCTGCTGTGAACTCTCTCTCTCTCTCTCCCTCTATCGTTCTCTTCCTTTTTTTTATTTCATTATTTTATATGCCGGAGCTTAGCGGATCATTTTTGATATGGTCTCATTTGAATGCTCTAGCTCTTCTTGATGAAATTAATGTTGAGTGAAGTATTGTTTTTGTTTTCTAATCACATTGCTAACTTCAATGATGATTTTGTAACTCCTTCATATCCAGTTGATTTGAATGGGGAAAAAAAAGACTGATCCGATTGTCTGGTGTCTTAAATGTTTGATTATCTAATGTTATTCTCAAGGTTTGTGCTCATTGATATTCAAAATCGCTATCCAATATATTGCATCTGGTCTTTGGGAATAAATAAACAAAAACGTTTAGCTACAATATTCTCGGAAAATAAAATTTGCATTACACCATATTTTATTTGGATAAACATCAAGAGGATATAAGTCTAAATGCAGCAATCATTCTCATTCGTTTAGGCCTAGATCGGAACAGAAATTATTGATAAATGATATCTTAGTAATCTCGAGAGTTTGAAATTCTCGAGTCCTCATCTGACGATTAATCAACGAAACCTTTTTCTATTTGCATTTTGATAAAACATTTCTAAACTCATATGTTCATCAAAACACATGTTTGTCATTTTTAGCTCTCTTTTGATCATTAAAAAAACATATGAATTAGATAGATAGATAGCTCTACTATACGATTTTTATACTATATGAATCACTTTCATTTCAAACAAAGAATTAAAGATTGATTTTCATTCTTGATTTCTTTAGAAAACATCCATTTATTCATTCATTCATTGATTCATTGATTGCAAGTCCATCTTTAACCAGTTTCGAATAGAATCATTATGTCCGCCAACGCGCTTAGATAGCGATTTGATAGCTCAAGGTAAAATTCTTTTGTATTCGATTTTCTACTAATTATCTTTTTCTATCATTAGAATAATATTAGAAATATGATATCAATAATTAAAAATTAATGGTCTCTATCATTCGATGATTGTTCACAAAAAAAAAATTCGATACGATGTTTCATCGAAATTATCAATGACACCGATTTATAATCTCATTTCGATATCTTTCATTTAGTGTGACATGATGATTTTCGAAAATCGTCTTGAATCTGTTGTTCCATCAGCAATTATTTCAAAAATTGAAGTTTATGAAAAACAATTCTTATATTTTATCACCTTCAATATCAAATCATCTAATTATTTGGTCCCATGAAAATAATATTTTCTATATTCTTGAATTTTGGCTCAATTGACAGAATATTTTGAAATGGAAAATCTTGATATAACACCGGAACAAGAAAAGGTATTTAAAATATCATTTTATACTCGAATGGTAGAAGATTATGCTCAGAGCTTCTTAAACTTTCGGTGATTTACCAAAAGTGAATTGAAGAGTGTAGCTCATTTTGCTGAATTTAAGAAGCTCTGATTATGTTGATGATTTGTTAATAATGATCATTATGAACTATTATTTAAATTGTTTTTCATTGACCATTCAGAAAACTAATCATCGTAGCAATGGAATAAATTTATTTATCGACTTACAAATGCTAGACTGATTTTTATTGCATTTAGATCAATTATTTTTTATAAATTGTAGAGTTAATTGATTATAAAAACTTTTCAAAATAAGATAGAATTGTGGGTCCGTATTTCGAATTCAGATTTTTTCTAAATCGAAGAGAAAGATTTTAGAATTTAGATTCAAACGAAAAAAAAAACAAATACGATGTAAACATACGCCATTCGAAACAAATCAATGGATTCGCTAGAGAAATTCCTGATTGATGACGATGACGGCAGTGTAAAGTTTTTTCAATTGATAACACTCAGCTCTGTATTGGATGAATAGAGATACTTTTCAAATTGATAGTGAACGGATTGTCTAAACATAATGAATATTTGACTGACAGCATTGTCATCATCAATTGTGTAGGATCAAATATGATGGATTAAAATCTTTTATATCCATTCCATTATTAGAAGTCATAAATTTTATTCTTATTATTAATATTATTATTGTTCTATTTCTATTTTGTTCTGAATTCTTTCAATTTTATTGCGGAAAATTCACGCGAAACCACAACGAACCTGAAATGAATTCTTTTCATTCTTGATATAAGCTTCTGAATGATTTTATGAATACCATTAACAAATCTCGTCTTCAAAACAATGAACCGTTAATGCGTTTGACTACAGCTTGCAAATTTTTAATGGCTAGAAAATTCGATCTATTACGCTCGTTGGAATTATACAAATCACATGAATCAGTAAGATTTCGTGAAGGTCTGATCAAATTTGATCCATCAAAGGATCCATTGAAACGCGAACTCGAAACAGGAAAGTTCACAATCTTGGTAAGTTGATGATAATTTTCCTGGTTGTCTCACATAAGAATTAAAATAAAAAAATTTATCACGAATGATCTTGGTCCCATTTTGATATTAGACTAAGTTCTTTTTTTCTTTCTAAAAATCAATAGCTGAAGCCGGATAAGACTGGCTCTATGATTGCTTTGTTTTCCGCTGGCAAACACATACCACAGGAAACATCACATCAAACTACGCTTCAAGGTGTTGTCTACCAACTCGACGTCGCTCTTGATGATCCTAGGGCCCAAAAATCGGGCATCATTTTCATTTACAATATGTTTGGGTCAAAATATTCAAATTTCGATTATGAGCTTAGTCATAAAATTTTGAATTTGTTAAAAGGAGCTTATCCAGCTCGTTTAAAAAAAGTCTTAATCCTCTCAGCACCTATTTGGTTCAAAACGCCATTCAAAATATTGCAATTCTTCATCCGAGATAAGTTGAGGGATCGTGTTCATATGATAAATACAACACAACTTTCTCAATATATTTCCAATGAATTAATTCCTCAAGAACTTGGTGGAACTTATCAAATAGACCATCAAAAATGGCTTGAACATTGTCTTCAAGTTCATCAAAATGATATGGGTGATCTTTGTCCGTCGTTACCGTCTGATAAAACTTTATTTCCAACTCCGCCATCATCGAATGCATCCTCTGTTAATAGCTCTCCATCAGGGACAATGAAAAATAAAATTAAAAATTTCAAAAATCTTATCGATTTAAATAATTCAGATAATTTTCCTACTCCACCTCTAATCAACGGTTGCACCACAACGATTACTGCGATCGAACAAAATTTGAAATCTCCATCACCAATTGGTTCGCCTATAGATATACAATCTACGCTTGAAATTTACGAAAAAATCGAAGATGATATAGAAGGTATACCACTTGAGGAGTTTTTGCAGCATTTAAATAGAAAAAAACGTAAAGGAATGTTCGAGGAATATTTCGAAATCAAACTGCAACCACCGGTGGGAACGTTTGAAATTGCTCGATACAAAGCTAATCAAACGAAAAATCGTTACGTGGATGTTCTTAGCTATGATCATAGCCGAGTGAAATTACCTGTGATCGATAACGATCCAAATTCAGATTACATCAATGCCAATTATGTGGATGGTTATCGCCAAAAAAGAGCCTTCATTTCGACTCAAGGTATTTACAAAATGAATTATGATCAAATTTTTAAATCTACTATTTGGAAAATATTGATAGGACCCTTGACGAAAACTTTTGTTGATTTTTGGCGGTGTGTCTGGTATAACAAATCTATCGTAATCGTTATGACTACCCGCACTATGGAAAGGTCACGTGCCAAATGCTGTCAATATTGGCCTTCGGATGAAAAATCCTCTGCTAAATATGGAAATTTCGCCGTGATTAATAATCATGTTGAGCAAGACAAAGATTGGATTATTTCTAATTTAACTTTGGTTAACAATGAAACGGAAGAAAGTCGATCTGTGGTTCACATGCAATTCACTAGTTGGCCGGATTTCGGTAGTTTGAAGTTTGCAAACTTAAAATTCAATTTCATTTTAACATTTTTATCCACAAAGGTGTACCTCAATCAGCCATAGCAATGTTGGAATTTCGACAAAAAGTTCGAGACTATCAGCAACAACTTTTACCTACAATCGAATGGAAAGGTCATCCATTGGGCCCTCCAATAATCGCACATTGTAGTGCAGGAATAGGACGAACCGGTTGGTTTAAGTTAGAAATCAAATTTAATAATTCAGAAAAAAATGTATATTTTTTCCAGGAACATTTATAACTATTGACATCAGTATCCAACGACTTGAGGATCGTGGTCGTATCGATATAAAAAAAACTGTTGAAAAAATTCGGCTTCAACGTGCCTATAGTATTCAAATGCCTGATCAATATGTTTTTTGCTGTTTGGCGGTTCTCGAATACGCCATTTGGAAAGGATTACTCGAAAATGTAGATCTAAGTAAATTCGAAGAGGATAGCGATCATTCCGATAGCGATGATTAAAATTCGAAGCGATAGCTCTCCAGTCTCCAATCCTCTAGTCGGCAGCCTCTCCTTTTTTTCTCAATTTCATGGGAAAATTTATCAAAAAATATTCGTTGTAATTAAGAAAAATCTTTAATTTCATTTCGCATTCAAATTTGCATCAACAAATGCACAAAAAAAATCATTTTAGGGCTGAAAAATTTCATAACTACTTCTTTGATCAAGTTTTTTTTTTTTTTTTTTGATCAAATTAACAAATCATTTAATTTATTTTCTCATTGTTATTCTTGGAACAGTCGCAAAATATTTTTCAAAAAGTTTCAATCAAAACAAAGTTTTTCAGTCATATATTTGTCAACAAAAAAAAAAAAAAATATTCGACAATCGCATTTTTCAAGATCCGAACTATCCGTTTATCCCATTATCGACAATGAATTAATCGTTCATCGAAATTTGAATATCAAATCATATCAAAATCCAATGCAATTTTAAGACCAATACCATACGAAAATTTTATGTAATTTCAATCGAAATTATTTGTTTAATTTCCCTTTCTCTCTCTCTCTCTCTCATTCATTCATTTATTCATTCATTCATTCATTCATTCCAAATGATTCGATTTGAATTTTTCTCTAATCCTTTAATTCAATGATTGTTTAACGCTTCCATTTCTCATTGATTGATTCAAATTTTTTTTTTAACCTCTAATTATTTTGTTTTCGAGATCGCTTATTTAATATTCTTGTACTATTGATAGTTGATTATTGTGAATTGGTTTTTCTTTTTCTCTAATTAAAAATAATTTTTTTCTTTAATAAAAAATTCAAAACCTTACTATTCAAAAAGAAGGAGGGAAAAAATTTCAAAAAAAAAAAAGAGCAAATTAATTCCAGATCAGAGATTCTTTTTCCATTTATCTTTTTTTTTCAATAGAGAGAGAAAGAGATTAAATTACAAGAAGGTATTTGTTACAGAATACGGAACATTTCATTTCTACAATCCTATGTAATTATCTAGCTGATTGCTTAAATTTTTTTTTCGCCACTCTTCGATCCGATATAATTGTTAATTCTTAATTGTAAATGCAATCAAATCGAAGTTAGACGAAATATGCTACCATTGCTATGATTGTCTCAATCTCGATTGATCTTCGTGAGCCTAGAATGCATCGCCATCAATCGTATCAGATTCTAGAAGGCCATCTTTATCGTTCGATAAGATTTTATCATTTTGAGCAATATCGCCATTATCACTTTCTTTGTTCATAGCAATATCATCATTGTTCTTGTTGTTAGAGTTATCGTTTTGGTCAGAAATTTTGTAGAAAAATTTGTTCAACGATGATGAATTAAGATCATCTTTTATCGCTCCTTCATTGGCAAATTTTCGAGCATTAATTCCTTCATTTTTCGATCCAATTGGATTTTTTATCATATTTACGATAGGATCTATTAATGGTTTTTTAATCTGCTCCATTTCTTGATGATGTATTGTATCGCCATCATTTTTATTGTCGATTTGATTATCATCATCCTCATCATCTTTGGATGGCTTAGATTTCTGTGATAGATCTGGTGCTGGCAGATTCGATTTCGGCCCTTCGTTTGTTTTATGATTCATTTCTATAGCTTTATTTTTGTTCACCGGAACACTATCTGGCGCCGCGATCACTTGATTAGAATAAGGTGATGGCGATCCGCCGCGCAGATTATTCTTTACTGATTGATTGCATTTGGTCTTGTAATCATCGAATTCTGTTTTCATTTTTAAATTTTCAGCTTTCAACTCATCATTTTTGTTTTGTAATTCACTCATCATTCTCACTTTCTCTTTCAATTCGGTTTTGATTTTTTCCTACACCAGACAAAAACAAAAGACAATGTTATTTCAATCAATGAATTGTACCATCAAAACTAACCAATGAATTTTTGAGATCATTTTGAGCTTTGAGGTGAGATTGAATTTTGGCATCATCATCATCCAACGTTTTCTTAAGATCAAGTAATTCTTTCTCTTTCTTTTGCAGGCTAACTTTAGCCTCGCTAAAATTTTCCTCTCGAAGTTCAAGCTGTTTGCTTATGAAAGATTCATTGGCTTCAAGTGAGTCTTTTTTCTGAATCAAACGTCTTAATTGCTCTTCAAGATCAGTGTATTGAATTCCAAGACGCCAATAGCTTACGGCCAAAACACAGAGACCTACGCAGAGAGTTGCAACAAGAAATGGTGGACTTCGTCCACCGAATGGTCTCATATGATTTCGAGTTATGGTAGAAGATATGCCCATTTTATAATCGATGAAAATTTGAAAATTAAGAACGCTTATCTCTCTCCAAATCAATGATTGATTATGGATAGCTGAGTAAATTCTTCATTGTATTCGCATTTCTTGCAAACTAATCTCAAACAATCAATTGATGCTGTTTTCGATGACCTAGAATTACTTATTAGATCTTTTTTCTTGTTTGTGTTAGAATTCGAGCTGTGGTCAATTGTCAAACATCTAGACAAGATAGCCCTTTGTTTTTGTTTCGTCTCAGAAGTCATTCATAGACCTCATAATTCATTCAAAATATCATCTGATCTCTATTTATAAACAATTTTTTTGATAAAATCTTTATTAATTTAGATTTTTTTTCTAAGTTGATTTGTTTTTTTGATTTGATTCAGATTTTTGATTTGAGCTTCATTCAACCTACTGATGATTTGATTTGATTTTATTTTCGTACAAAATGCAATCCTCTTCTGATTCGATTTTGATGCGAAAACCAGGCGAAGTTATTCTACAAAAATTATTCCATGAGTTTGTGATCTTGACCGAGAAGAAAATCGATGCCATTCTATCGTCGGAATCGCTTGAAAAACCTCTAGCAAAATGGCTGCAACGAGGAGAAGATCCGATTTTTGATCAATTGCTGACGGCGTTCGGTTCGACCGCCGAACACTGTCTACCATCTCAACTTCGTATTCTTTTCGATTGGTATGAACGACAAATGTCAGCTACGGCAGTGTTTGCCGAAGAGAATCAGCGTCTTTTGAGATCGACAAATGAATCACAACAGTTTTCGATCAAATCTGGGTCGTTGACAAAATCTAATATTCAATCAATAGATAATTCAGAGCTAGAATTATATTACACATTAGAAAAACGAGATCTAGCAGTGGAATTTATTTTTTGTCTTGTTTTGATCGAAATCCTCAAACAATTACCATTGCATCCTGGCCATGATGATTTGACTGGATATGTTGAAACACTAGCATTCAAACATTTCAAATTTCGTGAAGATGCTCAATCAAATCCTAATCTCGCCAACATCAATATGATTGCTGACCTGTATGCTGAGGTCATCGGTGTTCTCGCCTATTCTAGGTTTCAATCCGTTCGTAAACGATTCATGAATGAATTGAAAGAGCTGAGATCTAAAGAACCTAGTCCGATAATCACTCATAGTATTATCTCTTTGCTAATGGGTATGAAATTTTTCCGAGTTAAAATGGTTCCAATTGAAGAATTTGAAGCATCGTTTCAATTCATGCACGAATGTGCTCAATATTTTCAAGATGCCAAAGATAAAGATATTAAACATGCGTTGGCTGGATTATTTGTTGAAATTCTGGTGCCTGTTGCTGCCACAGTCAAGAACGAAGTTAATGTTCCTTGTTTGAAAAATTTTGTCGATCTTCTTTATTCTCCTTGTCTTGATCTTTGCACCAAGAAAAAACATTGTTTAGCTATATTTCCGTTGGTTACCTGTTTGCTTTGCGTTAGTCAGAAGACTTTTTTTCTATCCAATTGGCATTATTTTCTAGCAATGTGCTTATCACATCTAAAAAATCGTGATCCTAAAATGAGTCGTGTTGCTCTAGAATCATTGTACCGATTGCTTTGGGTATATATGATCCGAATCAAATGTGAATCGAATACCGCAACCCAAACTCGTTTACATTCGATCGTTAACTCTTTGTTTCCCAAAGGCTCCAAAGGAGTCGTTCCTCGTGATACACCTTTGAATATCTTTGTTAAAATTATTCAATTCATAGCACAAGAGCGTTTGGATTTCGCAATGAAAGAGATCGTTTTTGATTTACTCTCTGTAGGCCGCTCAATCAAAATGGTTTTGACTCCGGAACGTATGAGCATTGGATTGCGA
Source organism: Sarcoptes scabiei (assembly GCA_020844145.1). Lineage (NCBI taxonomy): Eukaryota > Metazoa > Arthropoda > Arachnida > Sarcoptiformes > Sarcoptidae > Sarcoptes > Sarcoptes scabiei. The sequence goes on along the minus strand of CP080483.1, from coordinate 1,538,081 downwards.
TCATTTCTTGTTGTTGCCGATAGTCTTCAACAAAAGGTATGGAAAGAAAAAAAAATTTTCTCATTTAATCTCAATCTCATTGTTTCGTTCAAAAGGATGGCGAACCACCGATGCCTAGAACTTTAGGCGTTTTGCCTTCTGGTAATACACTACGAGTTAAGAAGACATTTCTGAACAAAATGCTAACGGACGAGATGGCAAAAAATATCGGAATGAATAATTACTATCCGCATGTGAAAAAAATTCTTAGTGATATCCTACGAGCTTTGGACACTCAATTCGGTCGACCATTGATGATGACCACCATTCAAAACATCAAAGAACCTGATGATATGCTTTGTGGAGAGAGGAAACCAAAAATCGACCTATTTAGAACATGTGTCGCTGCAATTCCGCGATTGATTCCCGATGGTATCGCTAAAACAGATCTTATTGATCTTCTTCTTCGTTTAACGATAAATATCGATGAAGAGATGAATGTTTTAGCTTTTCAAGCTTTACAAAACTTAGTAGTAGATTTTGCCGATTGGCGTGAAGAGGTCATAGAGGGTTTTGTGAATTTCATTTTGCACGAAATCGCTGATACGTTTCAAGAATTATTATCTAATGCTCTTCGGATGTTATTACAATTGCTAACGTCATGGAAAAATACTGTTCAGCAACAATCATCCAACAGTCTTGCATCTGAATCGAATTTAATTACGGAAGCATCAAAAGCCGTACCGAGAATCGATTTAACAGCGAATGTTTTGTATAGTGTTGAAGCTTTAGGTTTGGTGATGCTATGCCATTATCGACAACCTGATCGACGTCTCGCTTGCTACATTCTCAAAGAGGTTCGAACAATATCAAGTTTGTCACAATTACCGAACAATAAAAATCATAACGAGCCGGTAGCTACCGTTATCGATTTGACATGTCCATTGATAGTGCAAAATTTTTTGCCTTTTATCGCATCGAATGAAAGAGCCTCGATCATAGCGATGTCATATCAAATTGACCTTCAATGGCTTGCTGAGCGTAATACCAACTCGTGGTTTGCTGAAAGGATTACAAACAACGAGAACAATGTGAATAGATCCTCAATCAATCAAACTTCGAATGACTCCAGATCTTCGATTCAATCTGCAAACGATGGTGGTTTTTTTATTGAGCAAGTTATGAATTCCAATTTTGATGATGATCTCAAATTAAATGCTTGGAATGTTTGTCTGATGTCATTGATGTCCGAAGTGAGCAAACATTGTCCGAATGCAGTTTCGTTCGCTTGGCCAACTGTATGTCAACGTTTGAACACACTAGTTTCGATGATTGATCCTAATCCTGTGAATGATAATCGAGCCTCATCAATTCTTCGACCTACATCAACTTTAAAACGCTCGATCTCTTCTTCAGAGCGAACATTCTATCTCGAGCTATGGAAAATGTATTTAATGTTCGCTTGTAGTATTGCGCCATCATCGATAACAGTAAACCAATTTGCGCCGGAAATGTGCGCATCACCCGATTCTTTATCGGAAAAACAATCCAACATTGAAGGCAGCCGATCACCGATGATGAATCGAAGCATAACAACTCAAAGTCTGTTCAAACAAATTATTCCTCTGCTACGTTCCGACCAATATGAAATACGTAATGCTGTCGTTCTTGGTCTTTCACAAGTGAATCATTATGCATTGGCTGATTTTCTTGAGGAATTAATTCCCTATTTTCGTGAAGCGATCGATAGGAAACAAGAGAATCTTCGACGGCGTAAACGAAGAGAAATGTTGCGTATTCAAATCGGCCGATTATTTAAATTCATTTCTGAGCGGAAAATATTTGCCGATTGTCCAGTTGTTCTAGATCGCGATGGATCATTGAGTACTGTTCTTGTCGAATATATCGATGGAATGCGATTATATTTCGAAAGCGAATCAGACAAAGAATGTACCACAAATGATATGAAAGAATCATTTTGTTATTTTATCACAAATCTAATCAAAAGTTTTCCGATCGAAGCTCGCGATTCTAAACTATCGAAATCTTTGCGCAAAAATCTTTTCAATCTATTCGCTCAATGGTCAAATAAGTTTGGATCAATGTTTTTCAGTCAATTTCATCATCATCATAATCGCAACAGCCCAAACAATCGTCATCATTCTCATCAACAGCAACAGTTGGATTTCTCTACGATTACCTCGTTGGAATTGTTGTCGATCAAATCGATGGCCACTGTTTTAACTGCTGGATCAATGTTCGATTCGAAAAATCTTCTCGATGGCAATAGTCTCTATCAGTGGCTTCTCAATCTTCTTAGCACATCCGAAAAGATGATCAATGATATCGGCTCGGAAACATTGGTTTTACTCTTGGAAAATAACACTGATGCTGGAGCATTGCTAGAATGGCTTATTGAATGTTGCTACACACAACCAGCGAGAATCGCTGATAACTGTTTCACTGCATTGGCGACTATATTCTCGATACGAGAATATCCTTGCGATCGTTACATTGCCATAATCATTGTCACAATGATCAACATAGCGTGTTCTCGGGTCAAGATTCAGCATCTAGCTTTGCAATTGTTACAAATTCTAGATAATCGATTCTTTTTCTCTTCAAACAATTACAAAGATTATAGTTATAGACTCTTACAAGAGCAACAAAAATCATCTCTGATCACTGAGAATAACAATGACAGATCAACGTTTAGTGCCAAGGAATTTGAGCCGATGCTTACTGATTTGTTTCGATATTCGATGACCAATATCTCCGAACGAATGGCTTCCTTGCATCCTCAATTGACCATGATTGTTTTTAGTGAGATCACTTATCGTTTTCAAACAGCTAGATCAATCGTTTGTCAAAATTTGCTAGAATTTTTAATACCTTGGCTTTATAATATGCAATTAGTCGATACCACTTGTTCGAGTGGTAATGATCAAAAAAATCCAGATTACTCTTATTCAAATGAACAGACTCACAATAATGGATGGGGCTCGATTGAATCGACTCAAATGGTGTTGAATAATCTTCTCTACATAACAGTTAAATTTGGTGATGATTATCCTAATGAGATCGAGAAAATTTGGGCATCTCTTTGTAAAAATCGTCCAACAAATTTGAAAATTATTTTCCGTTATCTTTTCATTTTAACTGGTCTGTCACCGAAAGAACTTCTTCCTTATGCTAAGCGCATCTCGGTATATCTAGCTAGAGCACAACCGGAAAGAGTGATTGATGAGTTGATGGCCGATCTGCAAGCTGTTGAATTGTTAAGCTTCAATGCCGAGCGTACAGAAGCCTTTCCATATTTTCGAATAATCAATCGAAAATCTAGTGCTATGCATCTCGATGAGGATAATTATCATAGCAACAATAACAATTGTTACGATCATGACAATAATCGAAGCAATCGGAGCACTGAAGATGGCGGAGAAATGAATGGTTCCGATCATAATCACGAAACATCAACAAGTGCACCAGTAACCGAGATTGGAACATTGCACACCAAACGTCATAGTAAAGATTATCATCATAAACCTTACGATCTTGAGGCTAATAATGGAGCAAACAAAACAAATCAACAGAATCGTATCTCTAATTATGATAGTATGAATGAAAGTATCTCATCGGATGATTTTAACATCTCTGTTGAGCTACCGAATGATGATTCACTTCCGTTATCTGATCGATATGTGAAACCTTCGACACCTCAGCCACGTCCGTTACCAATGCCGGAATACGGCGGATTCTATGCCCCTTTAAAGGAGCTATTGAATGGTAATAGCTCGGGAGGAAGTCTACAAGTATCAAATCAAACATCCGCACAACCCATAATCGGATTTCATCGATGTTTTCTCGCTCTAATGTTTTTGAGTGATGTTATTACCCAAGACATCTATGTCGATTGGACTCCAAATCTGCCTTTAATGTTGCATATAATATTTCTAGGAATGGATCATAGCAAATCAATAGTCTATGAACATTGCAAACAAATGTTACTGAGTCTATTGGTGACTTGCTGCAAGCATCAAGATAATCTAACGGTAGCTAAAATATTGCTCAAGAATCATATCCAACAAAAAAATTTCGGCCTCTCCATTCCAGCAATTTTCGATTTCGATCTTTCTGCCGACGATGAGAACAACTTCAATAGCAGCAATAATAATCTGAATCGAAAATCGAACCATGAACACAAAACCAGCGAGATCGATTTGAATAAAATTTTCACCAAAAGTAGTGAAAATTTGGTTTCCAGTACTTCTCAGACCACCTCTGAAACTATTTCATCGAATTTCTCTCGAACACAACCAAAAACCGAAGATGTACAATCAAAAGTGTTGAAATTCGATGAGAACGAAGAAGACGATTATGAAGATGATGATGATGACAATCATTTGGATAACATTCTTGATGGCAAAAAGATTGGATGTTCCTCTAGAACGAATGGAGAAGCTAATTTATCGTCAAAAAATCGTCCACGCCAACGTTTCTCATTGGAACTTTACATAAAAACTTTAATCGATTTTGTTTCATCCAAACGTGATGGGCCGCTTTGGAACAACGAAGACATCACTTCGAAAGTTTGGTCAATTCGAAGTGCTGAACAGATGACTACATTTGTCGAACATATTGTCTGCGTGTTCAAAGAATCACTGCCTTTGGCCAAAATCGAAAATCGTTGGGCAGATGTTGCACTTTGGCAAGCTCTACAATGCTCTTCTAGACATTACGCTGGTCGTTCGTTACAAATTTTTCGAGCGTTGAAAATTCCAATCAATCGATCAATGTTGTCAGATATTCTTTCACGGCTTGTTGAGACCGTTTCGGAACAAGGCGAAGATATGCAAGGTTATGTTACTGAATTGATGTTGACTCTCGAATCAGCGATCGATCTTCTTGATTATCAGCCGAAATCGATTCTGGAATTAATCAATCAATATTTTCATTTTGAAAATGCCTATGATGAGGAGAATATTCCTTCGAATATTGAAAAAGAGAAGCAATCAAATTCTCTTGAAAATTCTACGATTGATACCAATGAAGAGAATCTCTATCCAGCTGAAAGCTTGACGACCTTAGTTCCGAGCTATAATGGCCTTCTTAATGCTCCAAACGCTACCATGCGAATAATGAAAAAGAATCCAAAACTCCCGATCCGTAGCACATCGTATTCGATGTCATTTCCAACCAGACGGTTCAATTTTCTTGATGAGCAAAACACAAGCGGCCAGCAATTACCAAGATTTCGTAACACAGAAGATGTGGATTCTTTCTATAAGAATTCTTTGATCGTTGAGAAAGTTTCATTATCTCGGTCGAGATCAGCACAATCGTTAAAAAACCCACCATTTGATGATGACAACCAAACCTATTCGATCGATGATGAGAGTTCGATGCTTGCACAGTTCTTTTGCATCGGAATCATTCTGTTGGAAACCGAATACGAATATGAATTTCTTCTAGCTCTACGTTTGCTTGATAAGTGTTTCCGTAAGCTCAATCTAGACGATCCAGAATGTGTGGAGAAGATTGAGAAAATTTTCGTCCATATTAAATGGCCCAATTTTCCGGGCGTGCATCAGCTTCTATTGAAAGGTTTAGCATCGCATCTTAGTTATGAGCCAACGATCAATCTTCTACACAAATTAACACCAAACTTACGAGTTCCTTTAATTGATCCGACCAAATCGGAATCAGCTTTTCCTTTTCACGTTATGGCGATGCTACCATATCTTTTGAGCAATTACGATGAACCAAACAATCTCTGTATTCAGGTCTGTCTAATCGATTTTTTTGTTTTATTTTTAGTTTTTCTTGATGGAAATTATATCCGCTTGTTTTTTTTCTCTCTCCATTTATGATTGGCATTTAATGACCGGAATATTTTCTTCTCTCTCTCTCTATTTTTTTAAAATAATTTTCCATTGTTGACGTCATCGATTGGCTAGGCTGCAATTAGTTTCGCAAAATGGTGTAATGAAGTTTCGCACAGAAACTTGGAAAATCTAGCAACGGTAATGACATTGTATAGCAAACGATGTTTTAGCAAAGAGAATTCTCAGTGGACAAAATGTGTAGTCAAATACCTCCACGATGCCTATCCTGGATCGTTTGTTATGATCATCTCTTTCCTGATCGAGGTTGCCGAGAAAGGACCACCGATATTTTTGAACCATATTCTTTCAATTCTTCAATTTATGTTGAACTATATCGATTTGAATACATCAAAATCCATTAATGAGAATCTAATTCGCGTCGTTAGTAAATACATCGAAGGACCACAATGGAAGGAAGCATTAAAAATTTTAAAATTAGCTGTTTCCCGTTCATCATCGTTGGTGGCACCATCATATTCATCTGGCACAACATACGCATCATCGATCTTATCTAACATTATTTCCTGTGGTTTCTCTTCGTTTCACAACGAAATTAATAATATCACTTCGAACTCGTTCGCCGAGAATGAATTTCTTGGCACCAACAAACGTGAATTGCCAGGCAGAACAATGGATTTCACTTTTGATATTAGTCAAATGCCTATTGTTGGAGCGAAATTCATAGCAAAACGGCAAGCGATTTGTGAGATGGCCGAAAGAATCAAAGATGGGCGCGATTCGGCTACAAGTGGTGTGGCAACATATTCCTCTGAAAGCAATACTGATCGATCGGATCTTGTTCTAGCTAAATTATTCGAAATTCGAGATTCGCTTGGCAACAGTAATTCTATTAACAATGAAAATAGCGACTCAGAATGTAATGATTCTAGCAAAAACGAGAATCTTAATACCATAAACAATTTGACATCGGATCAAATGACCTTGAAGCGTAGCATCATGATCTCGCAGACTCATATCCGTGAGCATTTAGTCAATCTCTTCAATCGTTGTGGAAAACGTATCGTTGGTCTACCTAAATCTCCATCGGTCATATTCAGTCAGAACTCTGATGTGATTGACAATCACAAATCTTCATTAGCTTCTTCTACCGAAGACATATCAGCAATAAATAATGATATTTCTGGCGATAGTAAGCATGAAGATGCGGCACATGGAGAATTCGCCTATTTCAAAGAGTTCGATTTCCTTGAATATGAACTTGAAAGTCAAGAGGGAGAAAGTTTAGACAATTTCAATTGGGGTGTTAGAAGAAAATCTTTGTCTAATCTAGATAATGATGAGATTTCATCATCGAATATCGCCAAAAGCAATCTGAACAAAGATACTTCACAGCATTCGCCACATTCCATCAATTTTATTTCACCATTATCTAAATTGAAAAATGATATCGATGAATCTTCGGATGATGAGGTGGAAAGTGTATCGCCATTGTACGAGATCTCATCACACCATCACCAAGATCATCAAACTAACTATCAAATACAAATGGTTTACAATGAATCAAATGAATCAAGACCATCAAGTTTAATCTCGCATGGATCGTTGCATAGTTTAGTATCTGATCAAGAATTTTCATCGATCGTTGCGCAATCATCGCCTACGTTTGCCGAAACTTTGGCTTCCAATACCATAACAAATTCAATTTCAACTAAATCTAATGATGTTGAGGAAGAAAAAAATGGAGAGAACAAATTCATGGCCGATGTTTCGATCGAAATCATTCCGAGTTCATCCGTTTCGTCTAAAAACACCGATTCTATTCGAACCGTAATCAATAATAGTTCCAATGATTTTATGGGATCATCATCGTCAACATCATCAACAACAATATTGAATGAAATCGAAGAACAATGTTCATTTCATTTCGAACAAATGATTAACGATAAATCAGGCAAGATTTTGTCTCAAGCGAATGAAATTCTTGTGCAAATATTGCGTCATACGTTACGAAAAATGATTTATTTGACTAGAGAGACTTGTGAGATTCTAAAAAAGTCAAGCAATAGTCTGAATGCTAGAAAAGGGAAAATAAATAAGGGAGAAGAAATAGATGAAGAAGAAGAAGAAGAAGAAGAAGAAGGAGAAGGGGAACAAGGAGAATGTTTATCGTTCAATTCGATTCTGAGACGTTTGATAAATTTATTGGATTCGATCGAAAATCTAGCCGATTTTCCATTCGTTCGTATCGATCCGATTCTGTTTCGTTTGATTGAGCGGCTACCGGAAAACTATCAATTTAGTATTATGGAATCATTCGCACATTGGGAAACTTTTAATGAAAAAAGTCAAACACTAGCACAAACGTTATTGAATCAGAAAAGTTCGATCGGACACTCTACGAGCACCCAATCGATCACCAAGCTTTGCAAACATCTTTATAAGATGCATTTTCATCTCTTTCTTCTTTTCAAATGTTATCAAAAATTTATCGATCTAATTCGTAGCACAATAATCACATCGTCTGCATCGAATTCCTCTTTAGATGAAAATTTCAAAGTAAATTACCTGTTTGGTTTAATTTTTTTTTTTTTTTTTTGAAACTTTTCTCTCATTCTATTTCTCTCTCCCGATCTAGATCATCAATCATTCAAATGAGATCACAATGGTGAAAAGAAAATTACAAGAGCATCTATTCGATTTGATTAAATTCGAAACGGATTGTTCAAATCGAACAATCACTGTACCATTGGTTCGTTTCGATACTATTGATGTTGAAATTTGTTCGAAATTGAAAGAAACCATCGAGAGAGATAATTACGATTGTTTTGTTGAATTAATCGATCGATTAAGAACTAAATCAAATGGTAAGTGTTTGTGTGAACATACCAATATGATAACCTAATGATGGAGATGATGATGATTATTTTCATCATAAATCAAACCAATGCTTTAATTTATTTATTTCTAATGAATTCAATTCCTCTCTACATTTCTCTCAATGTATTATTTGTTTTGCTTTTCGTATTGATTATTGTTTTTTTTTTTGCTTCATTTTTCATTTTTTCTTTCCACATTCAAAACTCTTAATCGCTTATTCCCAGTTACGATAATGAATGAGAATCTAATCGAAACACTTCTATGCATCTATTGTGAAACGATCTATGACGGCATAACGAAACAAAACGATCCAAACGAAAGCAATGAAAGCTATAGTAGCAATGAGAATGGCGGTGACGGTGATGGAGACTTTGGTGATATGGATGGTGAAGGAGACGTTGGTGGTCGTGATCCTAATAGAAATTCTCATCGCTATTATTTTGTTATTACTGAGCCCGAGAATGATGTCCACGAAATGATTCGTCAAATGGTTAATCTTAGTTTTATGATTTCTCAAACACCAAAATCAATCATTGTTCGAGCAAAATGATTGCTCCATGATCATCATCATCATCATCATCGGAATCAATGTGATGCTTTCGATCGAGAATATTCTTTTCCCTTCTCTGATCCTTTTCTTTCTCTCTTCACTTCTTTTTTTATTTTTTTTTTTCTTCCGATTCAATGATCGGAAACAATATCCACTCTGTGATAGATTAATAAATTCCTTTTTTTTTTAAACTTTTAATCTAAATAAAGAGAGAGAGAGAGAGAGAGAGAGAAGGAAAATTTTGAAATTTTGGAATATGGGAAGCTAAAAACGGAACAAATTATTGCAGTTGAGCAGTTTATTGAGTGGAACTTTTTTGCTTTCTCTCTTCTTTTTTTGCAAAACGAATTATATTCTGAACCTAAACATGAATTAGACTCTGAAGGTAGGACGAAATTTTTGGAAGAATAGAGAATACGAAAATTTGTCATCAGCTCCATCATCATTATTGTTTGTCGGCCATTAATTAATTACCCCATTGATGGACTAGCGGAAATGATAGTACCTCGTTGAAAATGGAAACCTAAAAGAAGCGAATGAAATAAATGGATTTAAAAATTATTTTTATTTGAATAATCATCCGAATGGGAGTGAACCAAAACCAAAATGATGGACTGTGTCTGTGATTAGAATTTTTCAAATTTTCAGCTTCAAACTAATCAATCTTTCAAACCTATAGATCGGTGATGTGAAGACAACATCAGCCAGAATTTTTGTTCTAAAAAGTCCTAAATTTCTTCCTCCTAGCTTGATTCTTCGTTCTTGTTTTTTTTTTTTCTCTCTCTCTCTCTCTCTCTCTCTCTTTTGTTCTTCTCTCATCAGCCATTCAATGAGATTTAGGATCATAAAGACGATAGCGATTGGAGAGCAACAAAAATCCATCAATCCTTTCGAGCGTTGGCAGAAATAACGAAAAAATTGCCTAGTTTACTTATAAATGAATGAATGAAAATGAGAAGATTGACTCCTTCTCGTAATCTGGTCCCAGTTATTTTTTTTTTTTTTTTTTTTTTTTAGTTTACGAATTCCATCTCTCTCTCTCTCTCTCTCTCTTTCGGTCGATTAATTCAATTTTTATGTGTTTTTATGAGGAAAGAGAGAGAGAGAGAGAGAGCATTCCAACTCTTTCAAATATTTATTCAATCTTCTTCACATTCGTTTTGAGCTTTTTATTGCGATTTTTGTTTTCAGATCGCATCCATCGTATAGTTTTTGTTTCGAAACAAAATTTTAGCAAGAAAAAAAAAATCTACTTTTCATTGATATAAATTGAATGGAATAGAAATATCAATTCTATCCGATGCAGTACTTTTTGGTGTTTGTTTGAAATCCAAATACTTTCATTGCCCTGGATGAGACCAAATTCATTGTCTGGTTCTATTATTATTTATTTCTCTTGGTTGTTGGTTTTGTTCATCACGAATCTCATCTTTTTTTTCCCTCTTCTCTCTCTCTCTCTCTCTCTCTCTCTCTCTCTTCCTCTATTTATCTTGATCTTTTTCTATTCTAAAAACTGGACTTCTTTCGCTAGTTATAGACTCAAACACACCCAAATGCGTAATAAAATTTATCACTATTTTCTTAGATTAATCTCTCCCAAGACAATCATCAGTCATTCAAATTCATCCATCAAAACTATTTGGTTTCCACAAGAACAAATAAACCTACCAAAAAAAATAAAACAAATAAATTGGAAATCTAAGAATTTTTTTGCTTCGATGTTCTAGTCTCACAACAACGGATTACAAATAGATCTCATCGAACATTTCATTGATGATTCAATTTTATATCACAACAGCGTTAAAGATGAAAAAAAATCGTCTGAGAAATTTCGTAAAGAAAATTGAATAAATTTTAGCTTCGATTAAGTTTGATTCAGAATAAATGAATCTATTGAAGACGATTGATTTGAACATTTCGTTATCGTTTAGAATCCCTTTTCGATTTTGCTTCCGATTCGGCTTTGGAGTAAAATTTTCAAAACAAGACGATTAAATCTAATCGCTAAGCTTAGACTATCTTCTCTGATCATCGATAATTTATGATGTCAACAGTGTTAATCACTGCACTTTGCAATGAAAAAAAAAAAAAGAAAAATCTCTAAACAAGTTTGTTTGGATTCAGTTTGTCTCGATTGATGCTCTATCTCTTGATCGATCTATTTCTTCTGTATCGTTCAATTGTCCAACGAATAACTAATCTAAGTGGATCCAAAGTTTTCGATATTGATTCAAATATCTAGAATCGGTTTGATTTTGCGTTCCAAATCCTATCATTGCTATAGCCAAGCTAAATGAAGACATTGAACGTTAATAAATTGAACCCTATATCTGTTCGATTGTTTGGTTCTTGTTTTGGACGAAAAAAAAAATTCGATCCTTTTCGATTTCTTGAGCTCTTTTTTTAAAGTAAAAAAAATATTTCCAATCTAAAATTAATATATTCGCATTTTTTTTTTCTTACTATTTCTTCTTCTTCTTTTTTTTTTTTTTTTTTTGAAACTATTTTTATCTCCCTCTCCATTGGTTCATCATATTTGGATCGAGTTTTAAAATTAATGATTGCAAAGCGAACGAGAATTCGATCGATTCCAGATTGGTATTGACTCTTCTTCTTCTTCTTCTTCTTTTTCTTCGTTTCCGTTTCTCTCGATTATCCAATATTTATTTATTTATTCATTTTTACCACATCGAAGCTATATTTAGTCTAAGTTTATTTTGGTTTCGGAAGCTATTTCTTTTGCTTTAGAGATTCTAGAGATTCTTGAATCTCTAGATCGATCGAGACCGATGTGATTGCAGTACACACACACACACACACACACACACACTGTTTTAATTCGAATTTGTTTTGCAATAAATTGCTGGCCAATGTGGAGCGAAAAAAAAACATCGACAGTGTAGAATCTTAATCAATCACTGAATGTTTGATTTGATCAACAAAAAAATGAAACCAAAAAAGCAGTGGGAAAAGCCAAAGAGCAAAAAAAAAATTTCATTGAAATTCATTTTACACATTCCATTGTTCAACGCTATTCTCTCTCTCTCTCTCTCTCTCTCTTTTGTTTAAAATTTCAAAAAAAAAAAATATAATTTTTATCGTAAATCATTGCCCATCTTCTTCATCTCTCATAATGCAATCATCGCATTTATTAATTCTTTTTTTAGTTTTTTTTTCTCGCTATCTTCGCAAATAGATTGCTCCAGTGAGAAGAATGAAAACAAAAAGAAAAAATCTCAACGGATTTGATTGGTTCAATTCTTTTCTTACTTTTTTTTTCCATTGTAATTTCACTGATTTTAAGAGATTCTAGTCTGAAGAATGAACAAAAGAATTGGAGACAGAAAATTGAAGAAGATCGAATCAACAAGAAAAAAGAAACTTTTTTTTCATTTTTTTCTTTTCAGTTTCTTTTTGTTATTTTCGAAAATTATTATCTAAGATTCGACGAAAGTTTCGAAATTTATGATGAAAAGTTGGATTGATTTCAAGAATTTATGCAGAGAAGTTTACTTGAACTTATCGACCCCAATATTTTTTGAACTCTCACCTTTCTATTGATCAAATTTTAACAATGATAATATTAATTTATCTCTGATATCGTTCGAATTAGTCATAGATCGATTCGATACAATCTGAAACAAATCTTTACATCTTAAATCGCAAAAAAAAAAAAATGATATGATCAAGTTCCGAATCGGACCAAACAAATCCCATCACCATTATCATCATCGAGATGATATAATCGATCGGTGTCAATACGATGATATCAATGATAAGGAACGGAAGAGAAAAAAGAATCAAATTCTCTTTTAAACCACACGAGAATCTCTTCTTTCCATGTGCGATTTGATCGGTTTCTCTCTCTTTCTCTCTCTCTCTCTCTCTCTCTCTCTCTCTCTCTCTCTCTCTTTCTCTTTCGGAAATTCCGGCGAAAAAAAAATGCTACCCAAAATAATATCGAAAGAGAGTGTTTTCTTTTTTTTTCTTTTTCTTCACTTGTTATGATCTTTATTGCTATTATTGCCATTCATTTTTTTCTTTCTCTCTCTCTCTTTCTCTCGGTTCTCACCAGAGTCTATCTACGAACGAATCCACGCAATCCGGTTCGAATTTAATCGCACATTTTTCTACGCTTCAAATCGATTTGATTGTAGACATGCGTCTCTAACACTTCCGATCAAAAGAATTCACAGAATATTTTTTTTTCTTTTTTTTTTGGGACTTTTTTCTCTTTCGAAAAGAACAGAAGCGAAACTGGATTCGTTTTCTTCATATTTTTTTTTCTGAAACAAAAATTTTTTTTATGTTTCAGTTACATTTTGATGCTATCGGTGAAAAATAATCACTGAATGGATCGCATTATTTTTTTCTATCTCTTTCGTATCGGAATTTGCCCATTCTCGATGATTCGTTCGTTTCTCTTCTATTGATAAATTTTGTGGCTCGTTTTGTTCGCTATTTCGAATGCTTAGCAAAAATTCTCATCAGAATCTGGATCTTCACTACGATAGTATAGAAGGGAAACGAAATCTCTCTCTCTCTCTCTCTCTCTCTTCTCCGAGCTACGATCAACGAACGAAAAAGATAGTTCTTAGCTAATATTTCACGCAACGAAAGTGAAATCAAAAAAAATAAAATAAAAAAATTCTCCCAACTCTTAATGTTTGTTTAGAAATCAATCATTCTCTTCGATTGTTATCTTCGCTAAGAAGAACTGAAATTGAACAAAATTATTCTGAGATATATCAAAAAAAAAAAATTTTGTTTTGTGAAAGAAATGAAAAAAAAATTGAAACATTTGTTTGTGTTTGTTTCTTCCAACAGTTTTATGACAACACCATAAAATGATATGAATTGAATTCAATAAGTGGTTTTGGTGATTATTACGGTCATTCTGAATCGAAACAATTTCGAAACAATGCTGATGATCGGTCAACAAGAACAGAACAGAACAGAGAACAGAGAAGAGAAGAGAACACAACAAAGAGAACGAAAAGAAAGAAAGAATTCCAAGATTCTAGCAAAATTGAAAAAGTAACTGAAAAATCAATCACATTGGAACATCAAAAATGTTAATAATAAAAGAAAAGTACTAAAAATATTATTAATAATAAGCTATAGAACATTTCCAAATCAATCATCATTGAATTTTTTTCTTCTCGGCTGATCGAATATTAAAAAAAAGAGAAGAAAAGAAGAAAAAAAGCAAGCAAATCTTTATCGTTTATCGAGAAAAGAATATTCTATCTCATCGGAGAGATTTACATCGGATTGTCGCCAAAAAAAAAAAAAAAATAGAAATTCTTTTCCATTCTCTACTCAATCATTCAATTTTCATACAAATTTATTCGAATTTTTTCTTTCTGAGAATAAAAATAAATCAAAACAAAAAAAAAACATTTTCTTTCAACAAAGCTTGATCTTCGGCCCTATTCTTCTCTCTCTCTCTCTCTGTTGTTTCTCGATCCTCTAACAACAACGTTTTGTGGTCTACAATGAAACCAATGTCTGTTCATTGGTTTCGAAGGAGAAAAATATCGTTTTTTTCCTCCTCGTTGCTAAAAAATTTGTTGTCTAAGTTATTTTTTCATCAAACTTTGCCTTCACCAACAACATCAGCTTCAGTCGCGATATTGAAAAATACCCCACTATCATCGTTGATTATTGTGTTACATTTGCAAACATTTCTATCGACAATATTGTTACATTTGTTTTCGCTATCAATTGTGATCTCGGTGGTGGAGACATTACCAAAAACAATCAAAATCTGTATGTAAATTTTAGTTTGTTTCTTTTTTTTCTTCTTTCTCTCTCTCTTTTCAAATTTCAGTTGTAGAATTTCAGAGAAAAAAAATTTTAAAAGAACAATCCAAAAACTCTTGGAAAATGTACATAACCATCTAAAGAACTATTTCTTTCTGATACTTTATCAATATGGGTGTGTCCGTAATATGTCCATAATGATCATAGAATAGAGAGGATCTAGTCTCAGTGGACGTTTTTTTTTTTTTTTTGCTTACTTTTTTTTTCAAAATTATATTCAAAATCAAAACAAGAGAAGGGAAAGAGAAGAGATTTGAGAGTGTTTGGTTTTTTTTTGCTTTCTTTGTTCTTGTTTCTAATCAAAAATCGGAAATTGAACCATTGATAACAGTCCAGTAGATTCGAAAATAATCATCATTTATCATCGAGAACGATAGAGAGATGGAGAGATTCTCTTCAAAATCAAAGAGAAAAATCTCTAAATAATATCAGAAATGGAATGCAGAAATGATCCAAAGATGTTATGGAGACAAATATACTTTGTGATAAAATTATGAGATGAGATTACTATGAGATGCGGAAGGAAGGATGAGATATATAAAAAAAAAATTCTTTGAAAATTTTGATTCCAATCTCTCTTTTTTGAGATTTTTTTTTTGCTGTTAGCTCGAGATAAGATCTTAGATTTTTCTCTTCCCATTAATAGACTAGAATCTACAGACTAGGATTGAAGAGAATTGGAAAGAAAAATTGAACCTAGCAATGAATATACTAAGTGAAATTTGAGGAATTTTTCTTCTAAAAAACAGAGTAACAAATTTAGAAAAAAAAAATCTAAAAAAAACTTAGTCATTCAGTTTGTCTGATTTCTAGAGAAAAAATCCTAGTTCTGATTCCATTCTCTAATTGAATGATTCTCTGGGTCGAGAATTTCTCACCAAATTAAGAACGTGCTTTTGTAAGGAATTTTAGGTTACAATCTAGAATATCATTGTCCAGAATAGATCATTAATCTTGTAGAATTTTTTTTTTCTCATCGGAATATTCTTTCCATTATTGTTAGTTGAGAATTGCTAAATTTCCCTACTGAATAGAAATAACTGGTAGAAAAAAAACAAAAAAAAAAATCAATTCAATAAGAAATTCTGTAAAACTACTGGGAATCAACATCATCACTATGGCTATCTTGATTATTATCATTTTGGAACAAATGTTCAGCTTTCCCCCCTCCCCACTTCCAATGATACCTAGACTGTGGTCTTTTTTGTAAATGAGATAACAACAAATCTCTGCAGGTAATCGGCCTTTTTCACTTTTGATTTTTTGGATTGTTTGCGAAATATTCACACATTACACCACAACTACCTTTCGCCACCTTAACACAGCACATCAAAGAAAGAGAGAGAGAGAGAGAGAGCAAACAACAAAACAAACAATTCATTTCGATGAGACTCTATCGTTTGAAGCAAAAAAAAAAAGTCATTTGTTAATCAATTAATTTTATCTCCTCTCTCACTCTCCATTCTCTTCATCCTCATTTAATCGACTCATTAATTTTTCTCCACGTAAATTCATTTTCACTCTCTCCTTCTCTCTCTTTGTTTGTCTATGTGCTTTTCTGCACTCGGTTGCTTGCATCCCTACCTTGATAGGCTCCTTGATAGGAATAAAATGATGGGATTCGAAGCGAGCAAGAGAAAAAAAAACGATTACATTCGGTAAGGTTCACTTAAGGAGATTCTATTTTGTTTTTTGTAATTAGATTTTCTAGCTTTCTTTTCTGTTTGGAGCAGTATTTGTTTTTTTCGGATCGCTTGTTTTCTTTTTCAATTTCTCCGTTCCATATTCATTGCGAAAGATCATTTCTTGATTGGATGCTCCTCTCTCTCTCTCTCTCTCTCTCTCCTCGATTCTAAATTCTAATTCTTCTAATTCTTTCAGTATCAGTACTCTTCTCAATTTTGAATTTTTTTTTCTTCGAACGTTCACAAAGTTTTTCAATTATTCTTCTTTTGTTTTTTTTCACTTTCGGTTAACTTCACTGCATTTGTTTTTTTTGAATCTGTTTTCAACTTCTAACTTGCTCCTGCCAAAATGGAAACAGCTTCTTTAAGACTATTAGAATTTGAGAATTTATTTTCGATAATTTTTTTTCGCAATCCATAGCTTTTTGTTATAATCGGAGGATAAAAAATTGAGAAATTTCAAGAAAATCTCATAAATTATTAAGTTTTGTGAAATTTTGCACACAAAAAATTCTCATCGATCCTAGGACTGGTTTGAAAAAATTTTATTTTTCAATCTCATTCAGAAAGATATTTTATTCCTAAACTCAAACTAAAACTTTTTTTGTTATTTTCGTGAAAATTAACAAAATTTTTGTCTGATTTTTTTAAGTTTTGCAAAAAAAAAAAAAAATGCTAATGATTAAATTATTTTCAACGGAATCGAAATTCCATTTTCAATCTACACCAAATTAGCAAAAATTTGGTTCTGGTCATACTGATCTCTACAATATAGTAAAATTCAATATTTGAATGCAGTTGCAGAATGTTTTCTATCAGAAATAGAACGAGAGATACAGAGAGAATTTTCCTACCAGCCTACACACATCGACACGTTTTGACTAATCGAATCGAACGCCTCAGGGCATAAGGTAATACTTGAGAAACAAATTATTCATAAACTTAGGGTTTAACTTAACTTGCACCTTTAGTTGCTTCACTGCTTGTTTCCTCTGAAAATTTATTTTTTTTCAAAATTCTCCAAATTCCGTCTCAAATTTTTATTCTCTATAAATTCAGATCGAATTTGTTCTTTTAATGCACTACAAGATTTGATCAAAGTGAAATAGACCACTCTGCTCTGGATTCTGCATACTGAAAATTGTCAAATTTAGAGGAAATTATTCAAAGTTATTGCTGACATTCAAAAAAAAAGCAAAAATAATTCATCCGAAAGTTATGTGGCCAATGATTTATTTGTTTTGAATTCTTCTGTTTGCCTTCCAAATGGAAACTTCCTAGCATAAATTTTATTTATTAAAATTATTTTCAATTAATTAAATTAGCTCTGTTGTAAGTCTTACAACATTACTACTCAACATTTTTTTTCTCTCAATAAATTCTAAACTTTGATTTTAAAATCAAAGAATTTGATCTAATTCAATCCGGTTATAATCTAATTCAATCTATTCGTTAAGAGATTAGTATTCGAAGAAGAAGAAGAAGAAAAAAAAAAGAAATCCCATGTTTCGATGTGAAAATAATTGACAAGTTTTCTTCCTTCTCTTCTTCTTCTCTCTCTATGATTGAATTGAATTAATTTTGTTTAATCATAAAATTTCATTAATTAGATTGATTCAAAGTTTAGCGTCGAGCAACAACAAAAACAACGATGTGAATGCTAATGTTTGATGTGATTATGTTTGTTGTTGTTGTTGTTGTTTTTTCCTCATAAAAAGTTGTCATTGCAACTGGAACATTAAACAAGCTGTTACGTAAACTAAGCTGTTGAGGATTGATTTAGTTTTTTTTTTAGTTTTTTTTTTTTTTGATATTTTTTTTTATGGAGGGAATCCTAAAATCATAAACGAAAAATGATATTCTATCAAGAAGATTAAATGCTAGAATTAAATTCGAATAGAATTTGAAATTGAAATATTACTTCTTTGCAACAGCATCATCATCGCGATGATTTGAAAAAAAAACGAAGAAGATGATGAAAAAAAAGTCCAAGAAAAGCGTAGAAGGTCATCAGTGTCATTGATGAAATTCATAATTCGTTTGCTATTTCGTTTCGATTGTTGGAAGAAAGTTTTAGACCATAGAGAACCACAGATGAAGAAAAAAACCATTTCCATTTCTATTTCTTCTCAAGAAAAAAAGAGATTAAGAAAATAAAAAATCCTAGCTCAAGAAAGTTCTATGAAGTTTTTTTTTCTCCCTTTTTTTCCTCTTCCTACTTGTTCCATTTTCGATCTTCTTGTTCTTCTTGTTTTCATTCGTCTTCTTCTAACGTCTAATTCCGTCATCCGAATCCAATAGTTTTGATGGCGACTGGACCATTCAACTTCGTGCGCTATGCTTTATTTTGATTATTATTATTATTATTATTATCCTCTTAAAGATTTCGATGATGATTATGATGATGATGATAAGCTAAGCCTTGAATGATCGATATTCTTAGAATCTAGACGATCGTAGAGCAGCATAAATAATAATCTTTTCATCTTTTTTTTTTTTGGTTCCGTACCAAATCTGATTGTTTTCCATCTCTATTTAATTCGCTCACTAAGATCCACATATACTAAGATACACAAACATCAAAAAAAAAAAAGTCCATTAAATTTTTTTTTATTCTTTTTTTTTCACTATTCTACTTTCTTCTCATAGACCGAGAAGATCAACATTGTTAAATGCACAAAATCCTAGCAAAAAAAAATTGTCTAATTCATTAAAGAATTTACTCTCTTCCTATGATATCATTTCCATTATAATCAGTCATAAAACGGATAGAGACTGACTAGAAACATTACTGCATTGTGGAATCTATTGTTGTTTCGAATGTTTCGAATCTTTTTGCCATTGATTTATTTGAAATCAATTAGAAGTTTCAGAATGAAACCAGATTTTTTTTATAATAAAAAATTAAAAAGGAATTTTTGACTCGGAATAGAAACTTCATTAGTTGTAAAAATTAAAATCTCATTTTTAACGAATACTTTAACCGAAAACTTTAATATTTTTCTCAAAAGTTCTAGTTTCTAAAAGTTCTTTAATATTATTCAGAATTTTCGCTTTTTTTCTCGTTCAAGTCTTGTCTATATCTTAAGCTAACTAATCTTTTGTTTTGAAAGAATACTAACCGATCGATTTATCGTTTTTGCTTCCGATAATGCAGGGAAGTTTGAATCTACTTTGCCTCCTTCTCTCTCTCTCTCTCTGTTCCTTCCATAATTATCGAGAGATGATTTACGCTCTCAATGAAGGAATTATCCACTCAACTCTCTCTCTCTCTCTCTCTATCTCTCACTTAATTGATTTTAATAATTTCTTTATTCTCATATCTCCTCCCTTTCTCGTTGATGGCCAAATCAAACTTAGGTGGAATATTCTCGCCAGATCAAACGGAACAGGCGGCCGTGTTTCATTATGCAATCGAGACGTTAAACAATGATCCTTCAAAACGAATTCTACCGAAACCATTGAGATTGGAGGCAAACATCGCACAGATCGATCTCGATGACAGTTTTCATGGACAGAAAAAAGGCAAGTTTGTCACCGAATAGTTTTTTATGATTCATCACACACACACACACCATTGTTGAAAGCATCTCATTATTTTCTCTCTCTCTCTCTCTCTCTCTCTCTCTCTTTCTCTTTCATCCACCCTCTTAACGTTGAGTTTAGTTTAGTGTTGCTTGATTGTGATACTTTCGAGATGTGGCCATATTCTCTTCGAATTTTTTTTTTCGATTCCGGTTAGAGAGAGAGAAAGAGTTGAATACAAACTGAGAGCTAAAAAAAAAAGAAGAGATAATCAATTTTTTTTCCTCAGACTCTCTCATTTCATTTTCTCCACGGTCAGCATTCTTCTTTTGAGTCATTTGTGAAATAATTATTCTCTATAGTGGTAGTTTAGAATGTTTTGTTCTTCCGTTTGATTATTCTCATTGTTATCTTCGTTAATATTTTGTCAGAGTTCTAGGTTCGAGGCCATAAGATTCTCTTGATGCTTTGTAGTATTGTTATTGTTTTATTTTTTTTTTTTTTTTTTTCGATGTTCTCAGTTTCAGTTATCAAAACAAAAAATGCTTGTTCTCCAAAATTAGTTAGCAAAAAAAAAAAAAAAAAAAAATGAGACCCAATCAGAATGCAAAATGAATAAATGGAACTGGAAGAGATTGTCAAGGACAATCAATAATTTAATTATAGTCTGTTATAGTATTTGGATTTTTGATAGATTCATTGATTCATTCAATGAAGAATAGAAGGATTGATTAGAATTCTCTCATTCGATCTCAAATTTGTTTGGATCCATAATTAAACTTAATCAAAGAATCAAATTCTTCACTCAATTGAGATAGAATTTGTCAAAAAAAAAACATTATTCAAATTAAATTCCAATAAATTCAAATCAAAACCAATAGATTTTTTTTTTCTCGATGAATAATTTCGATTACAAATTGTTTGTTCAAGGACAAATGTTTCTTTTGGTTCCAAAAAAAAAAAAAAAAACATCGAATGAATAACAATAATCTAATAGTCTCTGGTTTTTTAGCTCTGGATACATTGGATATTCAGCTTCGATACAAAACGATTCAGTTTGATTTTATTCAAATATTCTTCGATGACACTTCTAACAAATTGTATCTAACACTTTTTCCCTTCCGATAGAGCCGGAAAATAAAACTGAAGAGAACAACTTTTTTTTTTTTATTCAAATTTATTCCAACCACTTTTCTCTCTCCCTCTCTCTCTCTCTCTCTCTCCCCCCTATTAACTATCATTTTTTTCATATTATTTATTGTTCCATTTGGATTCCGTTTTTTTTGCTTTTGGTTTGCGTTTTTGATCAGTGGTTGCTGGTACTGTTCTCACCTATTTTACCTTTTTTTTTTTGCGATGTGTAGCGACGACCAAGAGCATTCGATAAATTCCGACACACTCACACACACACACACAAACATTGGAAACATTTTGTTAAGTATTGAGTGAGCCTAGGACCAAGGTACAACAAAATTAGTACACTTTCGAAAATCAAATGAAACAGAGAGAAAAAAAAACTAGATCAAAACAAGAGAGATAGTGAGAACCAGAACACTAGAAGTTTGTTGTAATTTTTCGAATATTTTTTGAATCGCACTTCGTTAGAAAGCAAGGAACGTTTGATAATCGTAGTAATAATTGTAATCATCGTTTTACGCTTCTTAGATTCTATCTAAGCTCTAATAATTTCAACACTTCTTTATTGTCTCTCCATCGAAAGAGATCTGTTGTGTGTGTGTGGTCTTATCTCTCAAAGTTTTGCTAGGTTTTATTTCCAATTTTTTTTTGTTTTATTATTCTTAGAGAAAAAACTATTTCCCGAAGCTCGAGACCAGATAGATCGGAAGAGATGGAGGATGTGGCAAAAACAAAAAAATCATAATCTGCGAAGAGAATATTCTTTTCGATGGAGAGAGAAATAAAAAAATTGATTCAATTTTGTGCATTAATATTCGCATCGAATGCAATTATTACCTAGATTCTAGGCACTAGAAAATTCTCTTCCTCTGCCCTTTCGCCATCTTTGATATCTCTCAATGCGAATAGAATCTATTATTTTCAATGCATATTTCTCTCTCTCTCTCTCTCTCTCTCTCTCTCTCTCTCTCGTATTCTTTCACTCTTCTTCGTTTCTTTTGAGTACCTTTTTTTTTTTTTTTTTTGACAATCCACTTTTTCTCTCTCTTTGTTGGTGAATAAATTTCCCAGAATCAAAGAATCGAATCGAGAAAAGAAAAGAAAAGACAAAATCGAATTGAAAAATGCAATGAAATGAAACAAAATCATTCCGAATTGTCTTATTTCTTCGTCTTCTTTTTTTTTCCTCTTTCTCTCCTAGACAATTTCAATTTCAATTTTTTTTTCTCCCAAAATTCCATTGTTTTACAATCCCAACTACGATCAATTCTTTTTTTTTATTCTCAAATCTAAAAAAAAAGCTAACTTCGAAGCAATTCTACCAAAGAAAACAATCGAAAACAAAAAAAAAAAAAAAAGAATCTGAATCGATTGAGAGAATGGACAGAGAGTGAAAAAAAAGAATAGAAAAGAAATTGAATGTCTAAGAAATAGTTTAGCTTCACTAGCCTAGTGATGTCAATAGCTATTCGAACCAAAAAAAAAAAAAAATAAAAATCAGAAAAAAATGTGGGTGTGAGAGTGGAAAGAGTTGGATAAAAAAAAGTGAAGAAATCGAAATCAAAAAAAAACTTTGGTCCAACGATTGAGAATCGAAATGAGCTCATTATCTTTCGCAATCGCATTTAACTTCCCATCTTCTCTCTATTCTTCTCTTCTCATTCTGATTCAATTTGATTCACTTCATTAGATTTTAATTGTTCAATTTTTGGATCGAAATTCCGAAATAGATTCGCTTTTCGTATCGAAGATAATAGAAATCAATAAGAATACAAAAAAAAAAAAAATAAAAATCAGAAAAAAATGTGGGTGTGAGAGTGGAAAGAGTTGGATAAAAAAAAGTGAAGAAATCGAAATCAAAAAAAAACTTTGGTCCAACGATTGAGAATCGAAATGAGCTCATTATCTTTCGCAATCGCATTTAACTTCCCATCTTCTCTCTATTCTTCTCTTCTCATTCTGATTCAATTTGATTCACTTCATTAGATTTTAATTGTTCAATTTTTGGATCGAAATTCCGAAATAGATTCGCTTTTCGTATCGAAGATAATAGAAATCAATAAGAATACAAAAAAAAAATAAAAAAAATAAAAATAATCTTACAATTAATAGAAAGTAGAATTTTTTTTTTTTACGATTATTCGATCCTTTCTCTCTCTCTCTCTAGCTTGGAGTCAGATGGCGATTTTTTTTTCTCTCACTGGTCAATAGTAGGAAATAGTCAAAAAAAAAAAAAAAGAAGGCAATTCTTTTTCTCTAATTTATTTCTATTTATTTGTTTTCTCTTTTTTTTCAATACATTCGACTTTACGATTCTATTATCTTCTGATTCAGATAGATCACATCATTAAGCTCATAGACAGAGAAAAAGAGAGAGAGAGAGTTTGGGATGCGAAAAAAAAGAAACGTTCCAAATTGGGACACTGATCGAGTTCCATCCGCTTCGATGATGGATCCAAAGCAAAAAGATTCGTTAAGATTTCCTGCATCAATGATTTATGCTTGCATTATATCCTCTCTCTCTCTCACTCCTCTCTGTGTGTACCCATCTTTTTGTTTAAAATTTTTCTAGGTCTAAACTGAATCCTCTACCCCGTTTTAATTGATGATCGATGTTTGATTATTTTTTTCAATTTAAATTTTATCTATTTTCTTTTTCCCTCCATCTCCATCTTCATATCATCCTTATCTGCCTTTCGTATCGCACCTTCTAATCGAATGTGTCATCAAAAAAAAAAAAAAAAAACGCTTCAGTCTGTTCGTTGCTAGAGAATGGCTCCATTGCACTGTTTGGACCGTTGAACGGAAAACTTTATAGACACGTTCAATCAATTTTGGATTCATTAGAGATTCCACATCTCGAGTGTCATTGGAACACTATGAGGCAATCGAAAAATCAGCTTTCGGTTAATATCTATCCAAAACATAGCATCATTTCGAGAGCTTTCATCGATATTGTTAAGGCGTGGAATTGGAAATCGTTTGTGATTGTTTACGAGGTCAATGAAGGTAAGTTAATCAATCGAGATCATCGAAGAATCAAATTAAATTGAAATTTCTTCTTATGTGAATCATTTTGATTGATTTTTATAAAATTTTGATATCGTGTAGCACAATCGATTTGATTCGATCGATAGAATTCTCTTTTCTTAGAATATTTCGCTATCAAAGCTCATGAATCTCATTTAAGCTTGCTAGTGACTGAAGAGAAAGAATCTGTACTGTTTGCTTTGCGAACGAAGGCGCTTAAGAAGAAATAAAAAAAACCAAAATCTTAGTTGAGTAAATCTTTCACAACGAAGAGCACGCTGTGAACTCTCATTTATTTCACATTAAAATACAATGTTATTATTAATGGAATAGAATATTTGAATTTTATTTTGTTCTTTTTTATTTTCTAAATAAATTTTCCAAAGAATCGAATCAGAAGCGAAGAGAGAGAGAGAGAGAGAGATTGAGATTATTAGGATTGAGTTTGTGACGAGTGTGAGTGTATTAGAATTATCGAATTGAATTCGATGGATTAGAAATTCTTTTCATTAATCGTTACGTGCTGTTCAAGTGTGAAAGAGAGAATGAGAAGAAAACGCACAAAAAGATTAGATTTGATTAGCAATGAAGAACAGAAGACGAAGATAGAATTGGGTTCGAAAGAGTTCGAAGAATAAAACTTCAATTTCGATGCTCATTTCATCTCTTATCGTTGTTGTATTGTGCCTTTGAAAACAAAAACGTATTGGCTCTACGTCATTTCTCTCTACTAGGATACTTATGTTTCATTTTACGGGATAATTATGCAAAATTTTAAATATAATTTATGTCTTTCCACTCTCTTTCGTTACAATAATCGCATCAAGCGGAAACAAGAGAAAAGTCTTCTTTTTTTTTCTTTTTTTTGTTCCTACTTTCTCAGATCTAGTTTTCATCTCTACATTGGAAAAATACTTTATCCACATCACGATGATATTGGTGATGGTAATGGAACAGTTCAATAGTGATGATACCATTATTACATTTGTTTTTTTTTTTGATTTCGATACTCAATTGGAATGGAGAAAATTGAACTGATTTAAAATTCTAATCACTCTATAGAAAACAGAACAGATAGAATCAGTTCACAAAATTCCAAACAAAGCAAAACTGAAAGGAAATCGTTGATTGTGAAAAAACAAAATTGAATGAATTTCAAAATTCTCATAAAAACAGAATTGACTTTAATAAAAGTTTAAGATAACTCGACATCTTACATAAGTCTCTGAAATCGTAAATCTAAAACACTGATTCTTGATGATTCTCTCGATTTAATTTTTGTTTCTCTCTCTCTCTCTCTCTCTCTCTCTCTCTCTCTCTCTCTCTCTCTCTCTCTCTCTCTCTCTCTCTCTTTTCAACATCAATCAGGTCTAATCAGAATGCAAGATTTTCTCAAAGAAGCACAAACCTATGGATGGAAGATTCGTCTCTATCAAATTCGTGATCGAATGTTTCGAGATGTTTTCTGGGAGATCAAACAGAATAAAATCAACAATATTCTTTTAGATGTTGATCGTGATAATATTTTTCAAGCCCTCAAACATGTTTGTTGTTGTTTTTTTTTTTGATTTTTTCTCGATTATTTTTTTTAATTTTGGATTTCTTGATTTTCAATTTGAATTTAAATTTGAAGGCTCAACAAGTAGGAATGATGACCGAGAATCAAAATTATCTAATCACTTCATTGGTAAGAAATAAAAATTAACCGATCGTTGGAATTGAATTGTTTGGTGTTTTCGAAACAAAAACTAATCATCGAATCGTCCTCTCTCTCTCTCTCTCTTTCTCTCTCTTTTGTTCCGTTTCCATTGATTAGGATCTGCACACAATCAATTTGGAGAATTTTCAATACTCGAAAACCAAAATCACATCATTAAGTTTGATTGATTTCAAAAGTAAAGAGCTTGCCGATGTTGTGAATTATTTAAATCGTAAATCAAGATCATCATCATCATCTCTATCATTATCTTCACCATCATCTTCATCTTTAACGATTGTATCAACAGCGAAAACGAAAGCATCAATGATATCAGCCAGAGCGAATAGATTACCTAATACCATTTTGGTTAGCGAATGTTTTTCTATTTTTTACCCCTCTGCTTCTTTTCAATCACTTTGCGATGAATGTATAGTAATCATTATCGTCATAATCACAATAAATGATGATCGAATCGAAATCCAAGAGTTTAAAGTTAAGACCATGATGATTTCCCTCTATTTCATAATTTGCCAAATAAATTGGTTATGAAATCGTTCAATTTTTCTTTTTCGTTAGGACCAACAATGACCACACCACACCACCCATCGTCGTTATCCTAGATTAGAGATAATCATTTCTCTTCTTATTATTTGCTCACTCTCTCTCTCTCTCTCTCTCTCTTTCTTTCTCTGTCTCTTTTTTGCAATCATCGATCGGTGATTTCGTTTGGGAAACCATTCAACTTCAATAACACCACACTATATTCTTCTCTCAATCGATGGAATAAATAAATGAATGGAATATTCTCTTCTGGGGATCTAATTTAAATAGACTGAATCAGCATTACTTTATGATTCAGTTAGATTGTTCGCAAGAGCCTTGAAAGATCTTAATCAAAGCCAATCAATCTCGATGCCATTAACATCTTGTAGCAATATGAATCCATGGCTTTATGGTACTTCATTGATGAACTATATGCGACCAGTAGGTTTTTTTTTTGGATTCGATTCATTTTGATTTCTATTTTGCATTAGAAATCACACCCATATTCTTGTTTAAATTATTCTTTTTTCTTATATCTAGATCACTTTTCAAGGCATGACCGGTTTAGTCGGTTTCGATCAACAAGGAAAACGTAACAATTTCACTTTGAATGTGTTAAGTATGACCAAACAAGGCCTCCAAACGGTTAGTAGAATTTTGAAGCGTTGAAAATTTTTGGAATCGATTCTTCTCCTTCTCTCGACCACAAAGCTAAAATTTCGAATTGAATTCGGTCCCTTTACCCATTCACTAGATTTATATCTCGATCGAAACATCTCTTTTTCATAGCATCGAGTTAGCTCTCTCCATACATAGTCCATCTATGGATCTAAAGTAGAGTATAATTTATGAAGTTTACTCATTCATCGACATCAGAGTACTGTGTTGAAACGCGACCTAGAAAACAAATCGAACCAAAGTTTTAATCAATTATTAATGATCTTATAAGAATCTTGATGGGTGTGTTTGGGTCTAGATCTAAGTTTTAGAGATTCTCGAGTTTTCGATTACTTCAACATTTTCTTTCGAAATAATTGATTGCAGAGGAGTTTTTGTTTTTGTTTTTTTCTATGCTTCTTCATTCCCATATTGTCTCAGTTGACTTCTGATCTTGTCTACTCTAATCAATCTCCATCTTAGCTATTTTTTTTCTTTTATTGCCAGTTATGCTAGTCTCTTAACTTTCTCTCTCTCTCTCTCTCTCTCTCTCTCTCTCTCTCTCTCTCTCTCTCTCTCTAGGTTTCCATTATTGATAATCTAATTAATCGATTCACTATGTCTTTTTTTTTTTGCTCTTATTTTTATTTTTTTTTTCGTTTCGAATCTCCATCACTCCATTTTTACACTTTGAAACCAAATCAATTAGCTATAACATTGTCTTTTTTGCCTGAATTATTTCACCAACAAGCAAATAAAAAAAACTGTTACCAAAATTGAACCTTTAGAAGAGAATTGATAGCTAATAGACTCGGAAGAGTGTATAGTCATAGCATTTACGAAATAGATTTCATTTTATTCTCTCTTCTCGTGGGGGGGGAAAATAAATAAATTTTTTTATCGAAGAATTTATGAGATTCGATAAATTCCATTTTAATTTCATAAGCTTTTGTCGCATTCTGGAAAAAAAATTGAATTTTTTTTTCCTTCTTCTTCTTCGTTTTCGGTTGCATTGACAACAAAAAAAATATAAATTTAAAAAAAAAATTATATTCTCAAAGTTTAGAATTTCTTAAATCCTAAAGTTTAGAATTTCTTAAAGATTAATGCAACTCTACGTTGGATGCAAATCAGCTTTATTCTCTCAAACCTAGAGCTAAACTCTAGGTT
The DNA here is from genome assembly GCA_020844145.1 of Sarcoptes scabiei. Lineage (NCBI taxonomy): Eukaryota > Metazoa > Arthropoda > Arachnida > Sarcoptiformes > Sarcoptidae > Sarcoptes > Sarcoptes scabiei. Next base: position 1,509,557 of record CP080483.1, on the reverse strand, counting down.
TCAGGGGGGGGGGTTTTGACAAAGAAAAAAAAAATGGAATATGAGAACAGAAGTGAAAACAGAAATTGTTAAATCCAAAATGTTTCAATCCTTTTCTTTTCTCTTTTATTATTATCTCATTTTTTTTTTGCTTCAATCAAAACTTATTTTCTCTTCTCTTCTCTCTCTCTCTCTCTAAAACTCTTCTTCTTGTTTAGCACTTATTCTTGGAATTTTTTTTTAGATTGAGAAAAAAAAAATAGGTCGAAATTCAAATTATAAATGATAGATCGATATCGATGAGAGATCAGAATGAAAAATAACCAAAAACTTTTCGATCGATTACGCAATGGCTTAGAGCGAATGAATAGAATGCAATGGTAACAATGGAATCTAGATCATCTTCTTAATCTGATCTTAGATCGAATTCGATCAATGCTGTTCGAAACGCGATATATTAGGATCTAGGGGAGATCTCAATCAATCCTCTCTATTCGATGTCGAATGATTTTTGTCATTGAACACAGAGAGAGAGAGAGAAAGAGACATCGGGGGATCGGACAAAAAAGGCTTTCTCTCTCTCTCTCTCTCTCTCTCTCTCTCTCTCTTTTTTCGACCAATCTCATCGATGGCGTTTCTCTGGATCTATTGATCTAGTCTTTTCTTTTTCTTTTCTCTTTCTTGCCAATCGCATTGATTATTTCATTTCATTCGACACAATCGCACGTAATTTAGAATTAATGTTTGAATTTATACAATCTTTTCTTTTGCTCTCTCTCTCTCTCTCTCTCTCTCTCTCTCTCTCTCTCTTTTCGAAGCTTAAGAAATTGAACAATGTACTAAGTACATCAGGCGTGTTCACAAACGCCCTATATTAGTTGGTCCAAAAATCGGATTCTCAGATTGGAATATTTCGGCAAAAAAAATCTCTTTCTCTCTCTCTCTCTCTTTGTTTCTTCCCTCACCTCGCTTCCCCAGATTCGAAACAAATTGATTTTGTCTCTCTCTCTCTCTCTCTAGATTGTCTCTAGTCTTGTTATTCTTTATTAGTTTGTTCTCTCGATTTCTCGATTGCTATCTCTGATTTCTGGATGTTTTATTTTATTAGTATTTTTTTGTTTTGTTTCGCTCCGGAAAATAATCTCATTTATTGATGATTTTTATTTTGTGAATTAATTTTCGGATTTTTTTTTCTCATTGGTGTGGCTCTCTCCGCATCAGAAAGATTTATATGTGGGTGTGTTATCTAATGTCTATCTCAGAGGAGGTGTGTGAATGAAATGTAATGAAGACATTACACAGATACAGAGACACAGAGATGTCTGATTTGATTTTGAGACCAAATCAGACATCCCTTTCCCCTCCAAGTATCTGATTCGATTGCGATGCTATTGTTTTCCTCTCATTCTCACTCCGTTCCGAATGAATTTTGATTTTTAATTTTGTTAGAATTAATTTTTTTTTTTCGTTTCTCGAAATTTCTTCTCTTTCCGATCGAAAACAATCGATTTGGTTGCGTTAATTTCGGTCAAAATGAAGCATTTAACTTTTCTCGCGGATGTTTCAATCAATTTGTTTTCCTCAATCATTGTAAATAACAATGCACACTATGAAACTCTCTCTCTCTCTCTCTCTATCTCTCTCTCAAGTCTGTTTTTTCTTCAATTAATTTTGTTCCAAATGAGAATTTGTTGTAGCAATAATAAAAAAGGTTAGGCGATTGCTGAGATTCTCGTTAATCAAGCATATTAATTCTTCCTATCAAATTTCAGTCCTCTCCTCTCTTTCGCACGATTTCATTTTGATGATTCGTTTCTCTCTCTCTCTCTCTCTCTCTCTCTCTCTCTCTCTCTCATCGTTTTTTTTTTTGACTGACGAAACATCAACAACATTAAGCAAACATTTTTGCCGATATTGGAATAGATGAATGATTGAATCATTAGAGGACATCTACCGATAAGATCGCCGAGGATTGAAAAAAAAAAATTCCACATCACACACAAACAAACCTTGATAGAGTATTTCGATTCGGTACAGTTCTAGGACCCTAGATCCATATACTTGTACTACAATGTAAACTGTAGAGATATAGACCAATCAATCAATAATTGATACGTTTCATTAGATGTCCACTTCTCTAATCCCTTTGGGCTTTTGATCAAAATAGCAAGCTCTTCTTTTTTTTTTTTTTTTTTTTTGATCTGAACTTTTGATTAACAATTTTGATCGAAACGATTTTAGTTTGAATGATTGCCTCATCAAAATTTGTGTAAATATCGCATTCGTTTGCGTGAAAACTCTATGCAAATAAAATCTACTTAGATAAATGGCTCTGATTCCAGATTCTTCTCGAAACGATACAATCAAACGAATCGTTTCGCTAGAATCTGAACAAAACAAACAATTGGCCGTTCTGAATGGACCGAACTCGATCGTATATATAAATTCTACAATCAAAAGAGGGAAAAGAAAATTTTGAGCTGAAATTAATATCAGACGAGAATGTCGCGATGGAATCAATTTCGTTTCCGATTAATTAGAGTTTTTGCAGAGAAAAAATAAATCGAAATCGATCGAAAATCGTTCCCAAAGTTCTGTCTGGATCTGAATCGAGAATATTCAATCGAAATCATTGAAAATATGGGCCCAAAAGAATTCATTAAAATAGATTTTTTTCTCTCAATTTTCTTTACTTTTTCGATTTTTTCTGATCTTAAATGGCATCCAATAATCCTAGCATCGCAGCTATTTAAGCGTATTCTAATTTTGGTTCCCATTGGTCTAAACTTTTTTGCTTCGAATGAGGAAGAAAAAATTGAATTTTTCCCCCATTCTCGTCTCTTTTTTCATTTATGGAGAATTTTTCTTTTTCATTCAATTCCACATTGCACATTATTTTTCAATCAAACCACTATGACATCAGCTTTGGTATAATCCAAAAAACTTTTTTTTTTTTTTTGAAAAAAATAGCGAATCAAATATTCAGATCATGAAATAGAGAGCGGAAAAGAATTTCCGAAAATCAAAAAGTTGAAAGAATTTATTTTGTTTGGAACCTAGCAATAGGAACCAGAAGAGACTAGAAAATTTTCCAAAATGATCTTAGCTGTTTGATAGTGATTTTGTACCTAGCAAATTTGTAATTAGAACAATGACCTACCAAAATAGAAGATAAATTCCAAATCCATCTCAATCGTAACGAATGGTGTAGTTTCTTGTAGAATTGCTTTCCGAATTGATTTTGATGTTTGAGATATCGTTTCGTTTCGAACACCCACATATAGATAACTAAGAGAATATTCTCGATATTTTTTTCTCTTTTTCGTTAACGAATTCTATCGTCTTTTTGTTCTTCGCCTATTACTTTTGCGAATCTTCACATCGATTTCGATTCCTTGGATAGATTGGTCTTTGGAATAATAATGAGCTAGCATACAAACGTTTACGAATCAAATCCGAATGGCAATCAATATTTTTCAGTGGATCGTTAGAGAACAAGACATTACGAGTGACTACGATATTGAACGATCCATATTGTATGTATACGGAATCGTCGGAAACCAAAGTCGGAAACGAACGTTTCGAAGGCTACATAATTGATCTTGTTGAGGAGCTCTCGAAAATTCTAGGCTTCAAATACATATTCAAATTAGTCGATGATGGCGTCTACGGTACCAATGAGAACGGTGAATGGAATGGTTTGATTGGTAAGTAATTATTCGATTTGAAAATCAATTCGAGAACGGAAAAAATATCCATTGAATGAGTCAAAATAAATTGATAATGAGGGACTGTAGCGGGGAAAATATATTTTCTCACAAATTATTCTCGGACTCAATTTTCTAGTTGAGTGAATTTTGTTTTGCAAAAAAAAAAAAAAAATAAATAAATAAAATTACCCAAACTAAATTGAAAAAAGCAGAGAAAGAGAAAAATGCATCCAAAATCGCTTTTGACAGTTTTTGATTTAGAATTTCTTGTTGATCGTTTCCGATCACAGTTCGACTTGCACATTGTCACACAGAATCTGATTGGTCTAGAGAGGTCCATTTGTCCATCTCCAAAGTGTTTGATTGGATCGAAATGCACTAAAGCTTAATTTGATTTAGCAATCAATGACGCAAATCGAACGAATTCATATTTAAAATCTAATAGATTAGATTATGTTGTCAGCTAAGATGTCAATAATCTATCGTAGACTCGCTATTTAACTGATTGAGAATCTCGAACATTCATTTGATTTGATTGTAGTAATAATTTCCAAAAATTCTTTCTGATTAAATTAGAAACGATTCTCGATGGGATACGAATTACGATCACAATTATGATGATGATTATGATTAGTGAAGCTTCAATCAATTGCAACTAGAATATACAATTTCAATTTCTTTTTGTCTCCCACGAATTCGTCTAGGTGAAATCATCAAAAAGAAAGCTGATATTGCGGTAGTCGATCTAACAATCACATCGAAACGTGCTGAAGCAGTCGATTTCACCTTGGTAAGTTGATCGTTCTCGATTATTTCCTCGAGTAATATTTATATCTCGTTCCGGAATCTCTTTCGTAGCCTTTTATGAACACTGGAATCAGTATTCTGTTCAAGAAGCCTACCACCAAAGTGACGACACTGTTCTCATTTCTCTCACCATTATCATCGACAGTCTGGTGCTATGTTCTTGGAGCATATGTTGGCGTCTCTACGGTGCTGTTTTTTGTCGGTCGTATGTCACCATACGAATGGGAGAATCCTAATCCTTGCCGACAAAACGATGGTGTCTTGGAGAATAATTTCTCACAATTGAATAGCTTCTTTTTTACGATAGGCTCGTTGATGCAGCAAGGATCCGATCTAGCTCCAAAGTAAAGATTAGATTTTGTTCAATTTGAAGATCACAATAATTGTAATCTCTCTTTATTGTTGAAATTCTATAGAGCGATGTCAACGAGAACGATCGCTGGTCTTTGGTATTTTTTCACATTGATAATGATCTCATCGTATACTGCCAATTTGGCCGCTTTTCTAACAGTCGAGAAAGTAATCTATCCGATTAAAGATGCTGAAGATTTATCGAAACAAACCTCAATCGAATACGGTTGTCTGAATAGTGGATCAACGAAAGCATTTTTTCGTGAATCAAATCTGACCACATTTAAACGGATGTTTGGATTCATGCAATCACGTCCGCATGTGTTTATGGCGAAGAATGAGGACGGTAGAAAACGGGTTGAACGAGGCAATTATGCCTATCTGATGGAATCGGCCAGCATCGAGTACATCATCGAGCGTAATTGCAATCTCACCCAGATCGGTGGTCTTCTCGATACGAAAGGATATGGGATTGCGACCAGAAAACGTGAGTTAAATTCACAAATCTTGATGTAGAACGACAAAAAAAATAGAAGACAAAAAATTAAATTCCAAATTAAACTTGGATTCTAATCGATTGGAACACATACAAACACAGCAAGGACAAATATCGAAAAGAGCAGAGACAAAAGAGAGAGATTTCTTCTTGGAGCAATCCAAGCAAACAAACGATGGAATAAGAATTAACTCCATTATTCTTAATTATTTGCTAAGAATTTGATTCTAAGCGAATTTCTTTTCTCTTCTGTTCAATTTGATTGTTTGATTGCGATTGAATTTTTTTGCTTTCCTTTACGATCAATAATCCATAGGATCGAAATATCGTAATTTGCTTTCGGAAGCAATCCTACAGCTACAAGAGAGCGGAAGACTATTAGAATTGAAAGAGAAATGGTGGAAACAGAAGAAAGGTGGAGGACAATGTATTGATGATGCGAAAAAATCCTCTTCTTCGGTGACTGCTTTGAAAATGGACAATGTTGGTGGTGTTTTCGTTGTTCTAATTGGTGGCCTAGCATTAGCATTTTTATTAGCTCTTTGTGAATTTTGGTTCCATGCCAAACATCCGGCCAAATCTTGTGTAAGTTTTTAATCAATGAAATTGTTTTGTTCATCAAATTCTCATTAATTTTGCTCTATCTCTTTCGCTCGCTCACCCTTTTCCCATCCCTCTTGCCATCAAAGGATTCTGTCTGTGAAGATTTAGCCAACGATCTTAGATTTGCATTGATGTGCCATAGTAAAACAAAACCGATTAATAATCGAGAGATGTCAAGATCAAAATCTCTCTCGTCAAGCGAATCGACAAATTTTGTTCTCTCTCCTTCGAATCTTATTGTTCCAAGAAGTTCAACATTGATAACTAGACCTCTATTCGATCAGAACCCTAGCACCGATCGTTACCATCTGAGCAATCAATCAGCGATGATTAAGATGGTCAACAACAACAACAACAACAAAAAAAGTACCAAAAAAATCGACAACAACAACATTAGACACAATAACAGTAAAAACAATAAATTCAGTACCAATACTAACAATAGCGATTTCTCATCAGAAAGCTCAATGATGATGAACTATAATGGAGGATATCTGCGATCAAATTAACCAAATTAAACTAAAAAAAAAAAAGAGAAATCAAATGGAATCGAAAAGAAATAAAAAAAATCGAATCAAATTTGAAATAATAAGCTAATTTGTTTTATGCTAATCTGGATTGAAAAAAAAAATCGATTTCGATTCAATCATAATGAATCGATTTACTAGGGCCCAAATTTATGCGAAGAAAAATTCGAAAAAAAGGTACATTACTTCCATCTATTATCGGAATGAGATTCGAAGATAAGAAAACTAGGACTACTTTTCGTTTCAATTTCGATATTTGTAATCTAGATTTTGATTGAGAATTTTCTCTTCGCAAAACTCTCTCAATCACAATTATTTTAAAAAGAATTTTACTTGTAGGTGGTGATTAAAATTAGTACAAAAAAAAATGGAGAAAAAATTAAACAAAAATTAAGGGAGAGAGAGAGAGAGTCGAATGGAAGAAGATGAAATCGACGATGTAGCAGTATTTGGAAACTTCTCATCAAACATCCATCGAAGATAATCCATCAAATTTTGGGAATGAGTTGATGAAATATACGCAAGATGATGATGATGATGATGATGAAGGCGGCTAGAACATGGGACTGAGATGGGGCGAGCGAGAAAGAATTCTCGGAAGTTTTTTCCGGACGGAAGATTTAAAACCTTCAAATTATTAATAATAATTTTAATTTTAATGAATGAAATAAAATGGAATAAAAAAAATTATCGTACAAAATTAGTCAAACTCTCAATTCTCTACTTTTGGATTTGATTCTTCCCCTCCCACTATTGCATTGCATTCTATACTCTAGTTTTTTTTTCGCTACTCTAATCTTTAATAGCTTTCTTCAGACGCAAATTCTTATCGTTGGTTTCCCAATAATTGCAATATTACTTGCCATCGTCTAGTTTGAAAAGTATTTTTTCAGCATCCATTTTTTTCTCTCTGGCCATCAATGAAGATAGAGAGAAAAAAAAAACGGTAAAGCAACGATAGTTAGAAACTTTGTTGCTAATCTCTTTTAAAGCTAAAAATAAAATTGAAAAAAATGTTAGAGAGAGAGAGAGAGAGAGAGAGAGAGAGAAAGAGATTTTTTTGAAAATTGATTTTCTTCAGAAATCATCTTTCTCCCTCTCCTTTTCCCTCCCTCTCTTTAGCAAATACACTGGCGATGACGACGATGATTTCTTATTAATGATTCATTCTTGATGACATCGGCATAATCTTCTAGGATTCGCTATTGAACTTCGAATTTTCGATTTCGAATAGTTCGATTCTAATTGAAAAGATTTTTGACAAAAGCGAAGAGAAATAGATTCGAATTAGGAAAAATTCGATAGTGAGGAAAAGATTAATTTTTTTTTTTTTGTAATTAGTTCAGTTTGATCAAGTTAGAAAAGGAAGAAAAAAATAAATAAATAGATAAACATTCGGATTCGAATAGTTATCAAATTCGTTCGCCAATTTTACTCTTCCTAATCTTATCGATCCTATCTAAACGATTCGTAAACATTCGATAATCTGTGATGTGAACAATGGCGATGAAATTTTCTTATCTTAATTAAAAATTTCAATAGAATCAAATTTCAAACCAAAATGATTTGCGAAGATCTCAACGATGTGATAACTGTTGTTCCTAAAAGGGACAAAAAAAAAGAGAAATGAAATTCTCATCTAGTTCCATTATTTAAGTACGTTCGATGCAACAGCACTAGATTTTCACCGAAAAGATTCCAATTCTTCACCCTCACTCACAAAGATTTGAATCATTTCGAAAACTAGAGGTAGCTCCAACATGGTACCTTTCTGTGTGAGAGAGAGAGAAGAGAGAGACCAAATTCTAGAAATCTAATTAAGAGATCGGATCGAATTTGCTACAATTTGTTGCTCCCCCCGTCTATCAAAAAATTATATCACAATAATGGAACAATATAATATTGAATTGCGATTTTTATATTGATATTGGCGCGTTAATATTGTTCGATAATTTTTTTTTATTCCACCGAATCAATGCTACTACCACAGCCAAAGAAATCGGTATGGAAAGTTGAGGATACTCTGAGATCTCTAAAGATCCGTGTGCTCATTTATTCGCTCGCTCTCTCTCTCTCTCACTCACTCTCTTTCTCTGGCTTTCTTACTCGGCTCGCTTATTTTTTTCGTTTCGTAATTCTCCATCTCTGTAGATCATTACACTGTTTACTCCACTCCTCGACAAGAATGAAATAATCATATCAATCTTCTACGATAAGGGAACGAACAAAAACAAGGGGGCGATCTTTCTTTGAGACAAGCATGATTGTTTCGTTCGTCCATTGACTACTACAACTATTGGAATCGGCTATACCACTGGATTCAAACAGTTATGTTTGTTTTTCTTAATGGAATATGCATGTGTATGTATGTATGTGTGTTTGCTTTTGGTGTGAAGAAAAGTATTCGAAAAAAAAAATAAGAATAATCCATAGTCCGCTAGAAAGGGAGAGAGAAATTCGGTTCGGAATTGAATTTCTTTTTTTCTTTTCAAATTATTGCATTTTTCTTCTTGTTTGTCATTTTTGTTAATTCGTTCCAATTCAAATCTTATTATTTCTTCAAATTCTTATCAATTAGTCATCGATTGTTTAGCTAACAAAGGTAGATAAGCGATACGAATGAATGTCTGTGTCTAATTATCAAAGGTGTTTGTGTTCAGTGGTTTCCGAAGACAAACACATTTATTGATGAGATAAGGAATTAATCAGCATTCGTTTCTGTCCATTTTTTTTTTGCTTTTTGTCCCATAATAATTGCTCGTTTTTTTTTTCGTGAAATTATCAACTCGATCTTGATTGATTCTCATTAATTTCATAGTAGAACTTTCGTGTTGCCGGCTTAAATTGTCATTATTTTGAATTCAAATGTTATCTTGTGTTTGATTCTTCAAATTTAAAATTGGTGATCCAATTTTTTTTATCAGTTTCTCATGTTTGTAGTGATTCGTCGCCGTTTGAAACTAAGCCCGAAAATTCCTTTCAAGTTTAGTTTTTTATTTTTTACTAAGGTAAGCTTATCTGATTTATTATTTCAATTTTTTCATAATCGATTAAAAAAAAGATTGAATGTCAAAAAAAATTGATTTATTTAATAATTTTGAGATGATTAACAAAACTTCGAAATCTCCCCATATATCTCATATTTATTTAACATTTGGCATGTTCCAGTATCGACACATGAATGCATGCAATATGGGCCTTTTAGTGTTGTCCGGGTAGTCTACGCTTTTAGACTCATTGTGGAACAGCTCTTTGAGTTGTTTGTGAGGCCTCTGTTTTTGGATTGAATCTTTCGCATCTACCCCTATTTTTTTACAATAACGGAAATAGATTCCGAAACTCGGCTCATTGTTTATAAAAATTCTGAACTAGGCACCATAAATGCCACCACCACCATTATTTCTACAAAATAATGTACCTTTGAGCTTTTCAACATTACCGAGAATGATAGTTCTCTTAGATCCAGTATATTTGAATCCGAGTGATCCTTTTTGTTCTTGGTAGCGACCGAATAAATGAACAAAAATAGAACAAGTTTGCTACGCTATAATCAGCATCGCTTATTCGCGAATATTTATAAACAAAAAAATGGGACCAAAACAAACCGACTATTCATCAAATGTTTCGGTTACGTTTTTTCAATTAAATAAGGTTTGATCTTATCAAATTCAAATTGGAATCTTCTTTAGTGCATAGAAAATCAATCAACTAGGAGCGAAATTCTCATTAGCGACCGTTTTTATAATCAAACTGTAAGATCTTTCGCTTAAATTAATGACAACACCCACTCTGAATTAGAAAGAATCATCACGAATGTTTGAACGCGAAAAAATCGAAATTCTTCAATATTTTCTTTGTTTGAATGTAATAGTCTTAGACAAAAATTATAATCTTCCATTCTAGATGATTCTTTCAATCATCCTCATCAAAGATGTGAAAGAATATCTTCAAAATTCTTTTTAAATCCTATTGATCATCGGAAATCGACGGTCGTGTTTTCCTCATAGAGTCACCAATCGTAAGATCACTTCATCTCAGCCTATATTTCTGACATTTTGTGGTTGAATTTGTTTAATATAAATTCCTTTTTATTTGTTTTTTTATGTTGGTGCGTGATTAGATAAATTAATTGTGTTGCTTTAAAATTAAGTTTTCTGAGTGGGTGGGGGTCTTTGTCAAAGAGATAAAAAAGTATAAAGAATCATTCAACCTTCGAGAACTAGATTTTAATGAACCGAATCGAATTTAAACCAAACTCTAAAAAGCTATAAATTAACAAAAATAAAATCAACATTTTGATCGGCATAAAAAGTTATAAAGAAATAAGTTAAAAGAAGAGAGACAGAGAGAAACGCCACCGATTTATAACAAGTGATCGCATAACATTCTTCAAATATTTAAGGAAAATCGGCGCGTGTTATTTCAAACAGTCAAATTGATAGACAAAAAATAACTTTCGCAATCGTAAGTCTAAATCTACCGTATAAAATCAATAATTTGTCCAGATTTTGGACCACTTCTTCATTATACTCCAAACTTTATAAAAATCTCTTTTTCTTTTTTCGAGAGCTTTTTCGAAGAGACGTACGTTCGCTATACGTTCGTTTGGTGATTGGAATGGAATCTCAACAATTTTTAGAGTTTTGTCGAACAATTCGATTTGGAAAAGATTGCTTCTTTCAAGCGATCTAAATCATTGTAGCTGTGATATTCATTTTTTTTATAAAAATTTTCATATCTTTTTCTATAGCGTCAAAAGATTTGAAAGAAAAGCATTTAAGTTTTTTTTTGTGGAAAAATTTGTGCTCAGACTTCTAATTGAGAATGATGGATGATTTTGGCGCTTCTCTAAGAATTTATTGCAACGATGATGAAGTTAAGATTCAAGAATAAACATTGAAAGGAAGCGTATCTCGCTTCGTAGACAAAATCAAATATTTTCGTAGCGGTATTCGGTTTGAAATCCGACGCCCAGTTAAAAATAAAACTAAATGGTTCTCGGTCAATCCGAATTTTACGAGGAATAGGGAAATCTAAGAAGAACTTAGATTCCGACTAGACTTCTCAATTTACTTTGTCTCCTCAATTTTTAAAAAATCGAAATTTTCTTGATGTTTTGAAAAAAAATACAATTGTATTCTTTGATACAGAATCTCTCTCTCTCTCGCTCTCTTTTCTTCAAACACCTATGATAATTAGAAAATTAATTTTTTGAGAATTACAACTTAATTTGAAACTCTCCAAATTTTCTTCTCGCAAAAAATATAGCTCTTTCTTTTTGATTTTTTTTTTAAGAAATTTAAATTGAACTTTTCTCGAAATTGTTTATATCTCAATCATGCTAATAATATTCACATCTGCTTCTTATCATAGATATTTCAAAACAATTTTTATGGTGATAAAGAATATTTTCTTTATTGTTATCCCTTGAAACACACCTACTTTCACAAGGTTTTTCAGTTGAATCATCCTCCATAAAACAATCATCAATCCACTCTATCTTTTTATAAACATCTATCTCATTTATCTTCTGAATGATTGTTCAGAATTATTGTTTAGATATAGTTTCAAAATGTCATTTACTCTGGACAGTCATCTAATCTTTTCCATAAGAAGAGACATTACTTTCAATTGTTTGCATTTGATCTTTCAAGTCTGATAATATAAATTGTTTCGCCTCTCGCAAACCATCAGATTAATCTAGATAAACATTAATTGAAAAATGACAAATTTCGTCCCATTTTCTTATCCCGAAATTCGATAGATAAACTATCACGGAATCGTTTTTTCTGATTATCATCAAGCCACGGGTCTGTTATATGATGTCATCAGAATATTCGAAATAGATTATGAGATGTGTAATCTAAACAAAAGTATTGCTTCGATCGGTCAAATTCATGAAAAAAAATAACATTACAACTCGCTTTGGTTTTAATGAGCGCAATATTATTTTTTTTTTTTTTTTTTTTTGCTATTAAATTGGCTTCTAATTATATTTTCGTGTGTTCTTTAACAAACAACAAAAAGATTTAATTTGCTGGATTGTTAGTTCAGTAATCTTCTTTGTTCTTCTTAATAAGTATAAGAACTGAAACTTTATTTTTTTTTTGGTATGTTTATTCTATTTCGAATTCTTTTCTATTAATTAACTATAGGGTTTTAGAAAATTTATTTCGAATGAATCCTAGCTCGATCTATCATGTTCTGTTCTGATTCACAATAATTGATTGTAAAAAGTTTGATTTGAATTCGATGATTAATTAGTTCATTTTGTGTGTGCTGCATCTCTTATCTTTATCAGTGTAATCAGAATAAATGCAAAAGAAAGATCCATTAAATCAATTAACAATTGGTATAAAATAATTGTGTACGAAATATATCTAAAAACGTGTTTTTCTGTTCGTAAAAATTTATTCCAAATTAATAAGTTACTAATTATTTTCTTCAATTTTATTATAGTCAATCGAATCGAATACCAATTTGTCTTTTTGTTGCGGAAAACTCTTCATTTATTAGTTGACTGGTTGCTAATATTCAACATTTTAATGATTATGTCTGATGATGGTGCCGAAATGTTCTCGAATCATTCAAATTTGCGAATAATTCAAAGAGTGCAAGATGAGTTCGATGATCAAATAGAAGATGAATACGATGAAGAAATTGAAGCATCTAATAGAATAAATCGGAAACGTCCGCTTGGTTTTGAATCGATTGAGCGACCTTTGAAGAAATCTCGGACTCAGAATGAAACTTTCTTTGATATTAATGATGATTCTGAAGAAAAACTTGGAAACGAATCGGAGGAAGACGATGACAATGGCATCAATGATGAAGAAATTGAATACAATGATGACGATAATGATGCTGAAAGTAATGATGAGCAATTTGATAATGGTCTGACTGAATCCGAAATAGATCTCAATACTCAAAAAGTCCAAAAAAATTCAAAAGTTTACGAAGAAAGCCGTAGAGAAAAATTCTCTCAAAACAGTAATCATCATTCGCATTCAATGAGAAAGCTGAATGATAATAATAATAATAATTTTGAAGCAGAAAGAAAAACGAAAATAATTGATAATAACAACACCACCTCGGATAAAAATAAAATGGAAATTCGTTTTCTAGTCTCTAGTCGTGTAAGTTGATTCTTACTTTTGTTTCCCTATCACATTTTACAATTATTTTACCGGTAATTAATTTCGAAACTTGTTTATTGTCCTTCTTTTTTTCTCCGTTGATCTCATCTCATTACGATTGCTGTTCTTATCGAATGATGATAAAACTTCGATGATTGTTTGAATACGGAAACTAATCTAAACGCAATTGAACTATACTCTCTCCCATTGACGATTCACCTTCCAACAAAAAATATTTGTTTGCTGATGGACATGATAATTTCACTGGTCAAATTGATCTTTAAAAACGGCAATTTTTAGGACGCTGGTGCCATTATTGGTCGCGGCGGTTCCAACATCACTCATCTTCGTCAGACGGTGAGTTTCTAACTCTAATTTACTGTTTCGAATTTCATTTTCCAGAAAATTTGAATTGAATAAGACCAAGTTCTTAGTAGAGACTCAGGAATACTCATTTTTCTACAAAATTTTCTTAGTTAATAATCGAATTTTCTCTATCTTTTCTTGTCCACTTTGAATTGTGATCGACATCGACGACTGAATTATAAACTTAATCATAACCTTAATCATGAACCGAAATCGATTTGTAAAAAAAAAATTTCTTGTGATTTAAATTTGTATTCGTTAATTTATCCAATGGCTTCCACTCGACTCTTCAACCCTGATATATCAAACCGATTTTCGCTTTCGATTTTTTTCCAACCGTAAAACCGATCTTTGCTATCCCTGAAATATAACTCTCTAATTTAACAAATCTTCATGGATTAAATCATGATTTCATTTCAAATATCTGGAATAATATTTAATCCGAAAAATTACCAATACCATATCACCTCTTGATTGTCCAAACCGATAGTATGAATCTTATGTCATTGTGCCCGACTGTCTTTCTCCAGAACGGTATATACCTTTAAATTAATTGATTATTTATTGTTACAAATTTTTACTTGTTGCCCAATAACCTATGATCAATTTCAAAGCAAATTTTATTATCTCAATAAGATTATACAGATATTTACCTGAATCAATTCTAATTTCTATTGATTTTTTTTCGTTGCAAACAGTGTACTTACAGTAGTGACCAATGTCGAACATATACCGAAAATTATCAAAGAGATCTTAAAATTTATCGACTCAACTCCATTGCAAAATTCTCAAGTAATAATTTTGGAAATTCATGACTGTTATTTATATAATCATTTGCAATTCAATCGTTCATTCAGCATGGTTCTAAAACTTCATCAAATCGTCGAGGGAACATTAGCCGTTCTAACTATCCAACATCATCATCATCGAATGGAAATCAATGCGAAATAAGACTTTTGCTGCATACATCACATGCTGGCGGTTTGATTGGAAAAGGTGGATCGCGTATCACACAGCTTAGAGAGGTAAAAACATTGAGAAAACGTTCAGAAGTCAGAATCTAATTGTCATATATCCACAGGAAACTAAAGCTGGAATTAAAATCTATTCCGAATGCTGTCCTCAAAGTACTGAACGCGTGTGCTCTATAACTGGCTCTATAGATATTGTTACTGATGCTACCACAGTAATTCTAAGTTTGATTCGAACTCTACCGATCAAAGGACCAAATCAGATTTATAATCCAGGAAATTTTGATCAATTTATGTCTCCGCGATATGGTGGATTTGGAGAAACGCATCCATCTCCTAGTAGTAATTATGGTCCTCCACAATCTCATGAATCGAATCGAAGTCAAATGTTCTCACCACCGCCAATTCCACCACCACCTCCATCAAAATACCATCATCCTGCTCCACCGATTCATCATCCACAACATCATTCATTCTCATCTCCGAATCGTTTACCGTCACATCAATTCATGGATCGAAGCCCACCAGATTATTCCTCTTCTTCTATGTCATCTTGGGCGCTAGGTAACGGCCGATTGGGACCAAATGTCAGGGGCATTCCTAATCCGATAGATTCTTCAACGCCGACAGCTTTTTCACATTCAAAAGCGTATTACAATTCTAACGATAGTCCATTCCATTGGATGTCTGGTAAAATTTATATAAGAAGCAAGAAAGACAATACAGTATTAATTCAGATTTTTTATTTAATAACACTTAAATTTATGTTTGTAGAGAAACCTCTCAATATGCATCGAATGTCTAATTCTTTCATGAAGAAAGATGACATATCTTTCACTGTCAATTCTGACGGAACGGCAATCTCAACAATCAAGGTTGATCATAAGGTACAGCATCTTCAACGAGAGTGAAGCAAAGCGGTCATTAAAATTTTCTTGCCTTTTTTCAGCTTGTCGGGGCAATTATCGGACGTGGAGGAAATCGTATCAAAAATATCAGAATTAAAACTCAAGCTGACATATCTATAGATCAATTGAATTGTAATCGAAGTGGTAACGTTGTAAGATCGATAATAATTCGTGGTTTATGTCAAGACGTCCAAGCAGCAGTCGAGATGATTTGTGACTGGTACTGAACTAGCAGGAATAAAAACTTAATATTTTTCTCAATTGTTCCCTCAAAAAGAGTTCCGCTGGTAATCTGGAAGACTAGTGATTTTGTTGTTCTCAAAACCTTGCTTGAAAATCTCAACAATTTATAAGAAAAAAAGAAACATAAAATCACTATCTTCTGATTAACTGCTGGAAAAAATCAGCTTCAAGTTCTTAATCTGATTATATCATTCCGCATCCAAATTATTTAATTCTAATTGATTTTTTATTTTTCTCTTTACAGTATCAATGATAATCAAGTATATTGAATTCGTTGTGAAGCTTTCAGGCAACTATCAAGAATTTCATTTCAACTAAATTTTTCCAGTCATCATTTTTTCTCAATTTTTTCTTCGAATCTAATTTTTAGAATTTGAATTAATATTGGCCATTAAAAATTATATTCGAATAAAAAAATAGCAAACTAAAATTGATGTTCTTGAAATCTTTTGATCCTAGATTCCAATTGGCTTTTTTCTATTAATTCAATCGGTTAATGTTAGAACAATCAAACAATGAATCAGCGATAGTGGTCTAAGATTTTTTCGATGCAAATTCCAACTGAATTCTCTCATTGTTGATAAAACAATAATTGCAATTAAATGTCCCCAGGCTTTAAATGTTGAATTTGCAGAAACTTTATTCACCGACGAAAAAGCTTCTGTTTGTTCAAACAGAACAAAATTAATTTCAACTCTGATCTCGCACTGATTTTCTTTTCCCTACGTCACTTATAAGCACTCATAAGCTGTGGCACTCATAAGTTTCGATCGAACAACAGATTTTAGGCGACAACAGATCAAATCGTCGAATTCGAATCGATTACAAGGTTTTGGATTTTGCTTCCTATTCTCAGAAATCCAATTCTCTCATTCACAAATTTGAGAAGCAGCAACGCTAAATTTTAGTCTAATGCCTAGGACCAAGGCGAATCAAAACTTTGGGTTTTTTTTTCAAGTCATCTATTTCTAGCGATTTTATGATATTAAATTTTCTTTGTAGATTTTTGTTTGCTGAAGCTAAATTGAAATTGTAACTTGGATTATTGAAAGACGGTAAATCGAAATCCAGCTAAATTTGAATATCTTTTGATGAATGAAATTCGATTCTTTTATGAACGAACACAAACGAGCAAAGCTGTTTTAATTCGTTTGCAAAAATTTTCTCCGATCGAGGCGTTTTTTTTTCCTGATAATCGTTTGGAGTAATTTGCAAATTACTATCTACAAAAATCCTTCCCATTTTTTAGAAGAAAATTGTACGGGAAAAATTCGAACGAAATTCGAATATCTCGGATTCAATGGAGAGAAAAAAGACTGAATAGTTTCGAATAACAAAAGATTTGTTTCATTTGTACGCAGTGAAAGGATTTAGATTGAAAAATAAAGAGAAAGAGAAATGTTTCCCCCTTCTTCTCTGATTAATAATTAGCTTTTGGAACACACCTGAAATCGGATCAAATCTCGAATCGATTTCTTTCGATAGTTGAAACAATCCAAAGATTTGTTTACTTGCCACAAAACGAATATAAATTTGAACAACGCTTTTTTTTATGATATTACACCGATAAATATTGATTGTATTAATAATAATTTGCTATTGAAACAGAACAATAGAGAAGGGCATCGAGACGATTGGTAAAAGTTCGAATAATGAAACATCTAGATCAAATAGATCGGTGATGTGTACTGTCTTGTCCGAGTTCGATGATTGTTTGTTTTGATTCAAACGATTCGATTGGAACTTTTCGATCATAAAAATATTTGGGATAAAAGATTGGATCAATGATGGAAAAAAAACTTTCTCATTTCAAAAGCTCTTCGCTAGCTAGCTCCGACAAATGAATAGGTATTCGTAATTCTAATAACGAACATCTAGATTGTAATCGAAATGATTGATAATCATTTCCAATGATTGTGTTGTGGAACGAAATTGATAGCGATCTCAATACCGGGAACAACAATCATTTTGAAATTACTCGTTCACAACAGATTGATTCGATTTGCTATCGAATCCAAAGATCTAGAATTTCCTTCGCTGGTTTCGCTCTGGCCTTTGTTTGTCCAGAATCCAATCAATCAATTCAGAGCTCAAGAATCTTAGCGATCAAATTACATTCTAATTTCTATGGAATTTTTCTCCTCTGCTTTTGATTAAAATTTGATACGTTTTGATTAAAATCAATATTGATTGAAGAGAGAGAGAGAGAGAGAGAGAGAGAGAGAGAGAGAGAGAGTATCATTCTGATTTTGATTAGTAAATCTAGCTCGCTAACATCGAAAATGATTTGCAACGAAAAATAAAAAACTCCTTCAAATGGAATCGGATAGTTTTATTTTGTTTGAAAATCGCTCAGATTAGCTTCGTAGTAGACTAGAGAATCACATAAACTGGCCGATAACTTTTAGATGTTTATTTTTTTCAACACTTAACACATCACTATGAGATAATTGGATCAAGATTGATGATGGTGGCGATGAAATCAAGATGAAAATCACGAGACTCGAAGACGATGACGATGAGCATGACGATGGTGATGGTGATGAGCATCAATGTTAGATTTTTCTAAAAAAATTATGATTCCCATTATAAAATAATCAAATTATCATCATCAGAAAGCATTTATCGACGAGGATAATTGTTGTCTAACGAATCTCTCATCACCAACCGCAATATCTTTGAGATTCTATTATGATGATTTTGATGATGATGATCAAATTATTACATCTCGATTCTCTCTCTCTCTCTCTCTCATCGAATGATTGAATTGAATGAATATTTTTATTATTTAGAATATTGTTCACTGAATAGTTATCTTTTTTTTTTAACAGTGTTCGAAACCTTTTATGTTCTTGAAATTGAAACTCTAACTGAAGCCATACGATTTTGTTTCGTTTCGTCTCGTTTCTGGATCGCGTGTTCACAATCCAATTATCGGATGTAACAATCTAGATCTTATGCATTCATTCATTCATTCATTCATTCATTCATTATGATGCTCTACTCATTAGGATTTTTTTGCACCTACTTTCGCCAACACAACACAATCAAACAGTTTTGTTGGAAGAAAATAAAAAACTTGACCTATCAATTTTGACTACAATCAATGAAATTCGTTTCAAATTTTTTCATTATTCGTTCGCTAGTGAACTACAACATGGGCAAGTTTTTCTAGATTAATTATTAGATTTCGTTCGAGTGAAGTTCAAGGTTCATAAAGGTTAGGTTAGGTGAGGTTAGCTGTTGCTGCTTTCCACTAAACCTTTCCATCGAAAGCGATCAAGATATTCAGCTAAACAAGTACATTGATGAAAGAATTCCTCTTTTTCTTTTCCTCTCAAAACTAATTAGTTTCATCAACGAAAATATTATTATTAACATGGAATCATAGTTACATCAGAGTTACGATAGCATTGCCGATTTATCCAAAAAAAAAAAAAAATATTCGGTGTTATATTATCAGTAAGATTTTTTCGGATATCGAAACAACAACATCAGCACACACTTCGATAAGATATTATGGTGGCGGTGAAGTAAGAGAACTTGTTTCGTTCTATTCGATTCTCGAGAATGAACTTTGAACGAAACGAAACGTTTGCGAAAAAGCAAATGCACAAAGCAAATTTGAAGATATTCGAAGACATTCACTAAGTTTGATGATCAATCTATGGTAGTATGATGATTTGTTGTTGTCTGTTTTGTGTGTGTGTGTGTGTGTGTGTGTTTTCTTCGGTGGTAATCTCGAGAGGAGAAATCCTCGAACGTGCATTGTTGTTGCAAGGTGTATTGTTGTTTTCTCTCAAACAATCACTTCTTCCATCGCATCCAGAGTAGATATTTTGTATCCGTTGTGGCCATTGCACGAGTATACTTTAAACTATTCTCTCCTTCTTCTCTGTATTCTGTTCTACCGAAAAAAAAACGCAATGTTATCTTTTCTCGATATTTTGTTTAATTCATATTTTTGTTCTAGGTTGTTGTTCGTTGAATGAGAAAAACATTCATTGTAACAGTTTTTTTTCCTCGTTGAATTGTTTTTTTTTCTTCTTCTATTTCTTCTTTGTTGATTTCTTTCCGTCTTCCTCTCTCTCTCTCTCTCTCTCTCTCTCCACCTTGTCCATTCGATTCAATTCGATTCCATTCATTGATTCATTCATTTTGTTTCGAAGAAGAAGAAACGATTCTTTCGATGTTTCTTGGCGTCAACGTTCGTTTCAATGTTTTGTTTCGCAGACGATGAAAAAAAATGAAAAGAAAAGAAAAGAAAAGAAATGACTAGCCTTCGTTCGGGTTCGGTAAATCGATCATCATCATCATCAGAGTGTTTCTCTCACCACCACTATTATTATTATCATTATTATTATTATTATTGCTATTTTATTAGATTTCATCTTTCGCGGTCGGTGTATGCCGCGAATACGTTACGAATAACCGCGCGATCAAGTTCACCTCTTTGAATTGTTATATTTCAATGTTTTTGTTTTTTCTTTTCCATTTCTTCATCTTCTTCTTCTTCTTCTCCATCATTACAATCTTTGTTTCATTCATTCTGTTCTCTCACAAAGTGCAAAGGTTTAAGTTTATTCGGTAGAAATTTTCTCCTCGAGAGAAAGATCAAGCATTAAAAAGTGCAAGAAAAAAAATAATAGACTTTTAATTTTCTCTACCGATTCTCTTCGTTTTCAATATCGAATCGGATCGGATTGAAAGAGTTGGAACGATAGAGAAGAGAACACTGAACGGAACTAGAAGAAAAAAGGTTTATCTCATCGTATTTTGTTTGGAGAACAAAAAGAGGAGAGAGAGAGAGAGAGATAGATTGTAGAGAAATGAGAAGATGAGAGAAGAGAATCATTTGAAACACACAAAGATAATTTCCCCGAAAAGAAAAGAAAAAAAAATTTTTTTCGATGTCCATTCGTTATTATCTTTGATGGCGCCAGATGATGGTGAACTTCTTCTATCTTCGAACGCATCGAGAGAAAGAGAGAGAGAGAGAGAGAGAGAAAATTGTCGTCTGCATTTCTCTCCTTTCCTCTCTCTCTCTCTCTCTCCTTCTCCTTCTTTTTTGTTGTGAAATGAGATTTTTTTTTCTATCTTTTTTTCGTTTCTGGTTCGGAATTCATTGTCGAGAGATGACAATCTTCGAGAGAAAAAAAAACATTGAATCGAAACTAGAGAATAGAATCGACGGGATAAAAAAAAAAAAGATCCAATGTGTCTTCCTTCGCCGGTCATTGCCGCTTTTTCGTCTTCTTCTCGTTTTGCAGCAGCAGAAGCAACAGCCGCAGCTTTTTGTCGATGTCATCGCGCTCTTTGTCTGTGTGTAGTGTCATTTACAAACTCTGTCCGATGTCAATGTCTGTCTTCCGAATGACATCGGAGCTCGCTAACGAAAAGATTCACTCACAACACTCTCCATGATTGCTTAGGTTCTCAGATGTGTCTCTGTTTTCTTCTGATTCCGATCGACTTCAACTCTCTCTCTCTCTCTCTCGGCTGATGGTTGCCATGGTGCGGTGTGTGTGTGTGTGTGTGTGTGTGTGTGTTCAGTATTCAAACAAATCAACAATCACCACTAAACAAATCGCATCGATCTAACCGAAAACTCTTCAATCGAAATCGATTTCATAAGAAATCGATGAGCAGTGTGTGAGTGTTGGTGTGTTGATTGAATATGTTTCTGATTGATTCTATATCAAATTTTAAATTTCCTTTTTATTCTGGTCCAAAATTTATGACCAAAATGTTGAAGGTGCGAAGATTTGTGTAACTTTTTTTTAGTGATTTGTGACAGCTTTCATACTGTGTTTCTCATTCCTAAATCTCATCGATCGAAACCGAAGTAATTTATTGGATAGTTTTTTTTTCTTTGGCTTTTTTTTTACCATTGCAATTCTCAATGATTTTGGTGTGATTTTTTTTCGGGAAAAAAAATTTCCAGATTCGATCTTAAATTTTTCTGATTGAAAAATTCCAGACAAAACGTTTTACTCTTCTATTTTTTTCCCCCGATCCAAACTGTTGATGGAATGAGAGCGCGCAAAACAATCTCACACCGAAGTTAAAATTACAAATGAAACCTGTACGAATCAGACAAAACCACTTCGAAACCGTCAAGCCTTGAAAATCTTCGAATTGGTTTGTACAATTTTATGCTAATACTTGAAAGGGGTTAGACTAGCAAAAAAAACCAAAAACAAAAAAAAACATAACCCATTTCATTTGAAATTCAAAAACAATTATCCGATCTTTTCTTCTGCAAACAAACTCGAATCTGAACCAAATCA
Source organism: Sarcoptes scabiei (assembly GCA_020844145.1). Taxonomy (NCBI): domain Eukaryota; kingdom Metazoa; phylum Arthropoda; class Arachnida; order Sarcoptiformes; family Sarcoptidae; genus Sarcoptes; species Sarcoptes scabiei. The sequence continues at coordinate 1,487,170 of CP080483.1, read as the reverse complement.
AAAAAAAAAAAGAAGAAAAAGAAAGAAAAACGATCCAATTTATTCGAATGAATCGTTCCAGTGATTAGTCGATCTGTTTGATCTTCAATCAAATCAAGTCCTCTCTCTCTCTCTCTCTCTCTCTCTCTCTCTCTCTCTCTCTCTCTCTCTCTCTCTCTCTCTCTCTCTCTCTCTCTCTCTTTCTTTCTAAGATTTTTCTCCGATCAAGAAAAAATCGATTGATTTATTCCAAGCGATCGGATTACACAAAATAAAAATGAGATTATTTTTTTTTTTTTTTTGCGATTATTTTTCCCTAAATATCTCCTAACAAAATAGTAACAATAATAGGAGCGAAAAAAAAAACGGAGAAGAATCTAGGTGATTTCGATTATGATCGATAATTGTTCGAAACAATTATCAACGGTCAAGCTCTCTCTCGCTCTCTTCAAAAGATGACCGCTAATCCAAATCTCTGAATAGAGTTTACTATAATTACACTTCGCTCTCTACACTTGATCTCTTCGTTAGCTTCGATGTCCGGCATCGAATCGAAAGAGATGATCAAATCATCGTAATCAGTGAGATAATGATGATGATACATTTGCAACAATTTAGCTTTTCTTTGCCTTTTTCTTCTTTCCTTTCAGTGGAATCAAATCGTTCAAATCTATTGCTTTAATTTCTTTCGAGAGACTTTCGCTACAATTCGATCGCCATCGAATCTTAATATAATATCTCTTCTCAATAATAAAGTCAAATCAATCATTTCGTTGTCGATTTCGATGTCGATATCGATGATGGAGATGAGAATGAGGATCGTGTTTTGTTACATCTTCCCATTGATCATGATTGGTGGTGCTAACTTTTCAAATTGATTCAAAAAAAAACATAGCTATCGAGATCCGAAACAGATGTTTTGTTGGAATCGAGTTTGAAGCAAACGAATCGAATTGAACTTCAATCTAGATTGTCTTTAAGAATTCCAAGATGTTCTCGAAGCTCTATAATTACGTTTAATAATCATTGATTTTTTTTTTTTTTTTTTTTTTTGTAAATCGATATTCGCTGAGAGAGATTCAGTTCTGAAACTTTCTCTCTTTAAATCTTATGCCCGAAATCTAATCTCAATCAAATTGATTGAATCGAGAATCAATCCGAAGATGAGAGCTTAAGGAAACATTAAACAAATAGAGTAAAAAATTTCGAAACGATTCGATTAGAGATCGTTGAACGGATTCCATGCATGTTTGCAAGTAATCATTTTTTTTTTTTTTTTTTTTTGGAACCGGAAAAATTTTAAATCCAATTATTTTTTTCTTCTCGTTTTCTTTGTCGCTTGTCGAAAAAACAAAATGGATCCATTTCGCTAACAAACCATTGTTAATCGAATACGACACAATCGAATTATTACTACCACTATTATTGTTATTATTATTATTATCACAATTATTATTATTACAATTATTACACTTGTTCTATCGATAATGAAATTCTTTCCACCGACAATCGAATTCGCTATGGTTTGTTTCTTGATTGCGCGTTAAAAGCAATACTTGTTGATGATTTTGGTTTTGTGTTCTAGGTGTTCCGCAACAATCACCAACGATTCGAATCAACACAAACCGAATCTCAATCAATTACGACCTTGTCGTATTCGGTTGTTTCACGCCGAGGATCCGTAACGGAGTGAGAGCAATAAATCAAACCAGTGTTGAGGATTTTCCAATTGGGAAGAAAAAAAATTTCAAAATTTCTAGAAAAAAAAAAATCAAATCAATTTTTTCTTTTTTTTTTTTTTTTTTGACACACCGCAATCCTATCAATCTGATTCGATTCTCTCTATCAACAATCACTGGTGTGTTCTGTTTGTGATTTTTTGTTGGCTGTTGTTTTCCCCTCCACCGGAACTCTATGTCAAATTTTGTGTTCGCATTTTTTTTTTACATTGCAAATCGAAACAGTGAGATTCAAACTTGCAATCCATAATATCCGAATACACTGGTTTTTTATGATTAGATTTTTATGATTGAAAAAAAAATGAGATAAATTTATGATTCAAACCTCTTTTTTTTTTTTTTTTGTTTCCGTTGTCGTCTGTGTGTTGGTCTTTATCGATTGTTCCTTGTTGTTTTAAGTAATCGAACGAAAATTTCCTTCGAAACCTTAACGATTCGAGAGAAACTCTTTAGTGATTATATTCTTTCATTTTGAGACTTTTTTGTTTCTATCGAATTCGCAATGATTCTGTCCGATGTAGGTCTTTGTGAGTTGATGTGGACATCGAAATCGAAATTCGAATGCAAACGAATCGGATTCAATCGATTAATTAATTTGATCAAAAATTTAAGCAATGTTATTGACTTATTGCAGTTTTTATTTTGCTTCTCTCACAACCCTTACCTTTCAATGAATGAGATCAATGAATCAAAAAAGTCATCTATTCAAAACGTAATCGTTTCGTTTTGGCGACAATAATACATCGAAATTGTTGCCTTTGTGGAGTTGCTCATCATCATCATCATCATCATCATCATCCTTATTCAGACAATCCACAATGATTTACATTGTTGCTCGTCAATTGATGATCGAAACAACATCGATGACCATCATCAAAGAAAATCATCGATATTTAAACCGGACATAACATGAGATGCTAATAGACGTTATGGAAAAAAATTGATTCTCACGAATCGATAATGTTCAAACTAGGTCTCTATGATTAATAAGTTTTTTTTTTCGAATTTCAATTATTGCAACTTTACTCTTCCATCGAATCATAATGATCGTTGAGCACATTCGAATGAAATAATTATCTTTGAATAGATTTTTATTTTTAGTGTTCCTTGTCCTCTCTCTCTCTCTCTATTAATCTATCTCTCATAATCTCATCACCTACGAACATCATCTCTGTTTTGTTAGATGATCACAATATGATCATCAGCCTTCTCTTTTGGAGGAACAAAATTTCATATTTATCCATATTCAATAATGCAAAGATGTTTGATGATGATGATGATGATGATGGACAAGATTTTGTTACTTTCATTACAAATTCATTTGAAATTTCGCTAGCCAACCAAAGATGTCTGGTTTTATTTCAGCCTATTTTTTTTTTTTTTTTTTTTTTTTTTTTTTTTTGGTAGAATTCGCTGCATACTCGAACGGAACTAATGCTCGATTGAGTAGTGAAAACAAATGAAGTGAAATGAAAATTACATTCTACGATCAGATAGTGCAATGCGTAGGGGGAGAGAAATTGGATTTATTTTAAACCAATCTCTCTTGTGATCATTCACTACGAACAATCATGATTTTAGCTCTTGTTGATGGTGTCTTCGATGGTGTCAGAAATAATGAATAGATAAGCGATAGCAATCCAAAAAAAAAAACAAAACAAAACTACTCTCCGATAACAAATGACCATCAAACTATCATCAAATCAATTTGGTTCATCATTGAAATTTTCTACAAAAAAAAATAAAAAAGAAAAATCGAAAAGAAATAGAAAGAACAACAGCATTTAACAATCGAACATTTCAGCCATTATCTCATCACTTTGTGGTGATATAATTCCACCAATTCTCTCTCAGCTTTCTAGGTGATGAAATTTTCTTGTCCCATCTTTGTGAACCTCCGGACACAATCTCTCTAATCCGTAGTTTCTATTTTTTTTTCTTTTGTGATGGTAAATAGCAGTGTTGATAATTTGTTAAAAAAAAAACAAAAAATCTGTTTGCCTAAAAGTTGTGCTCCACTCAGATCTAAGATTTTACGAATGGTCCTAGACAGAGAGAGAGAGAGAAAGGAAAGAATTGCATCACCATACACACACACACACACCTTATAGATTGCACTTGTTTTGATCGACAGCTGCCTGCGATCTATAACCTCATTTTTTCATCACTACCACATTCAAAGTCCATTGTTCTGTTAGGTTTGTGGTGGTGAAGATGTTCGATTCTGAAATTCAAAATCATCATCGGTTTTATCTCATCAAAAAAAAAAAAAAAAAAACATCTGCATTCGCCACACTACCGAATGCAATCGAATCTCGATACATTGGGCTATGATTGTTTCAATTTGGATCGAAAAATGAGAGAGAGAGAGAGAGAGAGAGAAAATCATTTTTCCTCTAGATCGAATAAAAAATTAAATTCAATAAAAAAAAAATGAAAATTATTTTTTTGAAATCTTCATCTCCGTCCTTCTCGTTCTATCAAATAGACTTAGCCTTGAATCGTTTGTTTCGAACGATTCAATCAATCAGTTATCTTTTTTTTTTTCGTTTTTTTTTTCTAAACAAATTTTCCCAATCTCCAAACAAATGAATCCAAACAAATGCCATTGCAAATGAATCAATCTCGGAAACAAACAAACAAAGAAAAAAAAAAGAGAAAAAAAGAATAAAGAATAATGATATTCTTCAATGAAAATCAATGAAATTTTCCCTACAGCAACCAAATCATTCTCGAGATAGATTGTTTTTTAGTTATCATAAATCGTAGCGTATAAAAATTGAAAGCTGATATCTGAAAAAATTCTCATTAATAATTTCTCTCATTTTCGTTCTCGATCGATCTATGATGCCTAATCATTGAATGATTATTGCCTAATATTGCGATTACTTTTGTATGGATTCTCTTTTTAAAACCTAAAGCCTAAATTCATAGTAGTAGATTTCATAGAGCTTCTACTTCATAGAGCATTTCATAGATGAAACAAGAAATGAAAGAATTCATCTACCTGGATGAATTTCATCGATGACCTGGATTCTTTTTTTTTTTTTTTCTTCTCCTCGATGAATTCTATTTGGTTTATTTATTTGTTTGTTTGTTTGTTTTTTTTTTTGCGCAAACAATCAAATACTCAATGAGACTAGATAGTTGAATGTTGTTGTTGTTGTTGCAGTTTTTTTTTTCTTTCGATTTCGATTCGATCGTAACAATAATCAAGTATTGAGAATTAATTGGATTCAATGCGATCTAATCTCTTTCACTTTTTTTTCATTTGCAATTATAATCAAAGTGGTTTCCATTTCGAATTCTGAATAGAATTTTCTCCTCCAAAATAATCCTTCTATTGATCTGAATCCTAAAGAGATGATGAAAAAAAGTTTCCAATCTTCTTAATCTTTGATTAATCATCGAAACCTTAAAATGAAAGTCTCATTTGTAATAGTTCAAATTTAAAAATTCAAACATAAATCGATACCTAAATCAGATGTTTTCTATGCTTTAGTAATCGAAAAAAAACCAAAACATAATTAAACTAATTAATTTTTTTTTCCTTCAATTTGCCATCGTTTTTGTAAACAAAAATTGTTCGATCGGAACATTTCGCGTAGCATCGCAATCAGCTCCAATGGCACCTTTGCCTCTCATCGACGATGATGATAAGTATGATGATCTAGTTAGATTGTCTTCGAAACAACGATCCAATAACAACAATATCGATGGCGATCGATCACATCAACAAACCAAGACTTCTATTATCACATCATCATCGATTTCTTCGGCACCGGCCGCATCAATCGAACGATTTCCGTTGTCATCGTTCGAGCAGCACTACATCGTTGGAAAAGAAATCGGCAGGTAATGAAGACTATTTTTTCATTACTTTTTTTTTTCTCCGAGCAACATTATCTGCCCATCTTATTTCGATTAGAAATAGATAGAAAAAAAATTTGTCTAAAAATAATTCAATACTTTTGATCGAGAGAAGAAAAGATAGATCAATTGATTGATCTCTCTCTCTCTCCCTCTCTCTATGCCAAACCTTTTTTTTCCTATCACCTTTGATCGCAAAACCTACGATGTTCGAAATTGAAGACAAACTATTAGAAAAAAAAACGATCGATTATGTGAGTGTGTGATTTATGTGTCGATTTGATAACTGTCATTTTGATCGTCGATTTGAAATCAAATGGTCTAGGTGTTGTTGACATCAAGACGATTGCATTGAATTTCTTTGAAATCAAATCGATTCTTATCGAGATCCTAGAAGAAAATAGTTTCGAAAATGATAAATGTAAGAAGTGAAAAATGTTTTTGAATGAAATAAATTTTCTTTGAAAAAAATTTTCATCGAAAATGAGAGAGTAATCATCAAGAATGATCCAAAACCACTTAGCATTACAATAATGGCTGCGATTCGGATTCGTAAAGCCAAAAATCTCAAACTCGAAATGAGAAAAAAAAAATTATTCAATCAATCTCGAATGGCGAATGATGAAATCATTTGTTCATCTCTTCAGCTCAATTGTCCATCCATTTTGGTCTAGAAACACAACGCAATCATCGCATTTCAATTTGAAAAGAATCAAAAAAAAACAGAAACAAAAAACAAAGATGTGAAAAAGCTTTTAAACTTTTTTCCAAACTTTCGATCTCTCTGGCGCAAAGATTCTTGAAGTTTTCTAAAATAACCGATGCTTTTCTTCCTGCCCTTTCATAATTTGATTCATAGCTAGTCCTAGTGATAGATCCCTGCGTTCAAAGCGACTCGCTAAAGCTCAAATGAGCCGAGTTTCAACAACACTAAACTCTCCCGAGCATAACTTTCGAATGGGAGAAAACGAAAATAAAAAAAAAACGTTTCTCTTTGCTCTCATTTGAACGAATTAGAACAAAAAAAAAAAAAATACGAAAATGGAGCATACGTGTGTTCCAATGGGATCGAAAATGAATCACTTTGATTATCAAGATGACATAATGCACATTTACGACATTAACAAATTGCGGTGAACGAGAGAAAAAAAAAGTTGTTAGAAAAACAAAATTACTTGTTTTCGATACATTCGATAGCATTCAGTGTAGCATTTCCGATCCGAAGATCAAATTCGATCACAAATATGGTCGTCAAATATTGGGCCTCGATTCAAATTCTTATCTCCAACGATCAATTCGAGATAAGAGTTCGAAATGAGATTGAAAAATATCGAAAAAGAATATCAGATCTGTCGGATTCGAAAGTGTTTGACTTCTGTAGAGGATTTCGGATTCCTATGTTTTTTTTTGTCTTGTGTTTGGATTAATTCATTTCAGCTTGAATCTTTGAGAGAGAAAATCTAATCTCTAATCTCTATCCATCCATCATCGCTAATTGATTCAATAAATCATTTCGAGATCATTTTTTTTTCGATGTTTTCGTTCCAAAGTTCCATCTCTCTCTCGCTCTCTCTCTCTCTCTCTCGATTATTATGCACGTATTCTTAATCATCTCTAATGGACATTTGTTGATCTTTGTTTTAGTTTAATTTGATAAAATGAATAGAATAGAAGAGAAAATTTCATCACAAATCATCTCTCTCTCTTTTCAAAATAAGTTATTGAGAACTCTCTTCTAGTCTTTTTGTTTTGCTGGCTGTCGTAGACAATTCATTCAGTCATTCATTCATTCATTCAATCAGTGCTGATTTTTACCTTGGATCTATGATAATGATGATTATGAGAAGATTTAGAGAGCGAAACTATGATAAATCGAGAACTCAAATTAGTTCATTTAAGAAGATTTAACAAAATGATCTAGTTTGGTTTTTTTTTGTTTTTGTTCTCCTCTCACCATGTTTGCATCATTTCGAAGCAATTTAGTTTTGTGAATTAATCTAAGAAGATCTCAAACAATTTAGCTCGCTTCAATATCTTCCGGTCATTTTTTTTTTTTTTTTTTTTTGATCGCAACAACATATATTTTATTCAGCGTTTTTGTTCAAAAGCTAAATTTTGACAATACTGTTGGTAATCAAATCATACTCAATTGAATAGTTTTCAATTCAAACGGAGCAAAACTTTGATTACAAACATTGAACATTACAACAAATTGAAAACAATAAAGACTTCAGCTTTTCCTCCAAGTCTTGTTGTAACTCACTCCTCGAAAGTTGAGAAGAGATGGCCACAAAACGGCTACTAAATCTCAAAATTGAAAGTAATTGAATTGGAGAAGATCTAGTGCGAGTTTGACATCTTTTCACATCGAAATCTCTCTCTCTCTCTCTCTCTCTCTCTCTCTCTCTTCGTTGGTTTCCGTAACGAAAGCAAAACTAACATCAAAATACTTCAATGGGCTCATCGAAAAGAACACGGGCTACTCGATTGTGTCAGAAGGATTGGACTCAAAAATTTGGATTAAATTTAGAGTTTCTATATTAAAAAAAAAAAAAAAGATTTAATCATTCTCAGTTTTTCTGGCTCAAAATTATTTTATCAAAGAAATTAGGATGTCTTTCTATGTCTAGACTGTTTAGCTTCGAAATTAAATTTCTATAGGCTGTCGTTTTTTCTTTTTTTTTTTGTATGGTGATGTTCAACTAGAGTCCTAGAGAACGTCAAAACAAAATCCAATCTAAGAAATGGAAACAATCTCATTGGACCGCAAAAACTGTCCCCAGCCGAAGACAATACATCTAAGATTCAATCAATGTCGGCGCATAAATTCTCTATTAGTTTTACCTATTTGCTCATTCTTCATATGTTTCACAAAGGATTTCCGTTAGATTGCTGTATAATTGATCAATTTAGTTTTGTTTGTCGAAATTACAAAATTGTTTGCGAAAATAAAAGAAGAAAATTTTGAACAAATTCCGAAAGAAAAATAAAAGAAACAAAATTTTCAATCCATTCGAACGATGCTACTGGTGAAGATGAGATGAGATGATTATTTCGAGCCAAAACGATGCGATTGTAAGGTTTAAAATCGAGATATCTTTGAAGAAAGATTAAAATCATTTTAAAAAAAGTAGAAAGTTTTTCCTCTTTTTTTTTCATTTGAATGAAATGAGAAAAAAATTAAAATTGGTTTGGCTCGCTCTCTCCTATTCGGTCTGGTCCAGAGGATCATCATTTTTTTCTTGATCGTTTCTCTTACTCTCTCTCTCTCTCTCTCTCTCTCTCTCTCTCTATCTCTCTCTCTCTCTTTCTCTCTTCTCTTCATCATCTTCTTCATCGCCAGGTATAATTAGATTTTTTTTTTGTTTCTATCTAAAAATTTCGCCTTAAAACGGACAACCAGTGACGATGATGATGATGATGATGATGATTAAAACGATTCGAAATGATTGTTTGAATCGAGCCAAAAGAAAAGCTTTGATAACTTTTAGAGATGGATGTTGGTGGCGGCGGTTGTTCGAAATCATTCACTCAGTGAGAACAGAAGAAGAAGAAGAAACGAAAAATTTTCAACAGGTTGAAATTTTCAACAGATTCGAGATCTAAGGCGACCATTTTTCGTTGCTGTCTTTTCGTTTCTCTCTCTCTCTCTCTCTCTCTCTCTCTCTCTGTCTCTGTGCTAGTCTATTGTTCTAATTTTTTTATTTTTTCCTTAAACGAGACAATCTAAGTGTAATTATTACTATTATTATTTGATTGTGGAGATGTTTTGTTCTTGTTTCTGTTTGATTTTCTGTTTCCGATTGCTATTCTGATGATGCATTCTGTTCTTTCTCTCCACCCTCTTGAAAACATTTATAATCATTTTGTTGGCTAAATTTGGGAAGAAGATGATGCTGGGTGTAACTGTTCATTCCGATCTACTGTTTTGTTTCGATTGATTATCGTCGAAATTATAATTTTTTTCATTCCAATTTAATTTTTCTTCTCGTCTTCTCTCTAATTTTTGTCTCAAAATTTTGACCGACCTATCCATTCGGTGTTTTTCAACAAAAATCTCATCCATTTATGGGTCGGGTTGATTCGGTCCATCCTATTCGGCGCCTGAATTTTTCTCATCGCTTTTGATCTAATGGATCTACGCTGATCGCTCGCAATGGATCATAATAAACTAGTGGCAAATTTGCCATCGTCAAACACTGCATCTGTCTCGAGAGTAACAAAGAATTAGCTGCGAAATTCATACGAAAAAGTCGATTCGGTAGAATCGGACAGAAACTCGAAGATATCGAGCTAGAGATCGCCATCCTCAGCTATCTCGATCATCCGAACATAATCAAATTGCTGAAAGTTTTCGAAGACAATCATCAAGTTGTACTCGTTTTCGAGTTGTAAGTAACTTAGTGGACTATTTGAAGTTTATTTGACTTATTTTTTTTTTCGTTGTAAAATTTCAAGAATGAAAGGAGGTGAACTTCAAGATTATATCGCCGAAAAAGAATATCTCGATGAAGATGAAGCGAAATTTTTTCTCAAACAAATCCTCCAAGCACTTGTCTATCTGCATGAAAGATTTATTGTGCATCTGGATTTGAAACCAGAGAATATTCTTCTATCAGATCTCAATGATCGAAGAATCAAAATCATCGATTATGGAATCTCGAAACGTGTCGATATAAACGAAAACATCAAAGGAGTGTATGGAACGCCCGAGTTTATTGGTATAAATTCTTTTCATTTTTCATTTTTTTTTTTTTTGTTCTAATTAGTTTTTTATGGTTTTCTCACATTAGCCCCAGAAATAATCAATTATGAACCGATAGGATTCGGTACTGATCTATGGGCTATTGGTTGTATCGCTTACAATATGTATATCATTGATTTGCTTCATTATTCTTGTTAATTCTGATCTCTTAATCCGACTCACAAACACTACTAGGCTTTGGGGAGTTTCACCATTTTTCGAAGAAGAGAAACAAGATATTTACACCAGAATCACATTGGTGGATTATAATCTAGATTTAGAGACTGACAATCGTATCAGCTCTACGGCTAAAGATTTTATTCGAAAATTACTAATCAAAGATCTAAGGTCAGTGAAATGTGCTCGATTCGATTGGATACAGATTCAATAGATTTTTCTCTCTTTTCTCTTTTTTTAGGAAACGAATGACAGCAAAGCAATGTCTAGAACATAGTTGGTTGTCATCGACAGATCCTAGCATACCTAATCCTAGTATCAAATTGACAGATTCAAAACTAAACGGATTATCGAAAGTAACCAATGAATCGATCCGAAAACGATGGCAGGTATGGCGCTTGATAAAATTGATTAGTTTTAGATGAAGGAAGACGATAAAAAACTTTGTTGAAATTCTCTGAATCAAATTCCCATTCCATCGCATCTTCGATGCGATCGAACCTGAAGCAATATTTTTTTTCATTCATCATTGAATTAATCCTAATGGTTTTATTCTGTATTCTTGAATAGAGATCAATCTATATTGTTATCTTGCATCTGAGACATTCCAAACGTAAACTTACTCTTCCGATTATGTTAACGAATGGAGATTCTCTGAAGACTAATCTTGTCCATAGTAACAATCACAATCATTCAAATCGTCACAATCCTAATCGAATAATCATGAAACCATCTTTGATTGTACCGATATCGATAACGAATCGAAAACAAAATCATTCGATGAAAAATTTATCATCGATGCCATCAATCCGATCGAGAACATTCTCTCGATCCTCATCACTATCACTTTCTTCCAACTCAACCTCATCGTCTACGAATTCCGGAAAACGATTCAAATCTAATTCAAACAATCACCGATCATCGCTATCAGATGGCAGCATTTTCTACAATAGTGCGGTAAGTTTGAATTTTATTTTTTTCTTCACCTTACCTCACACCTACGATGTCATTGTACGAATAATTTCTCTCGAAATCAATTGATCTCTATCGAGATTCGATCGAAGCATCTCTAATTGAATAGAGGATAATTCAATTAGGTCTCTTTTTTTCTATCGCCTCTATAATTCAATATTGAGCTAATAGTTTGTCTTGGGGCGAAAAACAAAAGAAAGAGCCATAGATTTTGTGTTAAATCCGAACGGGATTCCGACAAAATTATCAATAATTATGTAATAATAGAAGCTACTCTCTCTTCTTCTGTCTCGATCTAAACAGACCACTTAATGGACGATCATTTCGATAATGATCGAAGTAATATCTTCGAAGATGAAGAACAAAAAGCAAAAATTGTTTAAAGGTTAATTATTGAACGGTTATTGACTTTCTTTTTCGAAATTATCTCATCAATTTTTGTTCGAAGCGAAATCAAGAAATCGAAGACAAATCCAATCGGATAGATCCAGATTGATTTTTTCTCTCTGTTTCTTTTTGTTTGAAAAACAAAAAACACAAAAAAAGCGATCTCGAAAGATTAGAGAAAGGTCGAACAAATTAGCAATGTGCTATTATCATTCGAATCGATCTGATTAATTAAGATTGATTAAAAGCATTCAGAGAGAAATAGAGATTGAAATGATGGATAGAAATTAATTTATTCAATCTCTATTCGATTGGTAAATCTTTCCTCGAAATGATTAGATCAGAGATGGATAATTATTTTTTTTTGGGAGGGGGGAAAAAGTAACAAAATCGGACTAGATAATCGAATCAACATTGAACAATGAAACGTGATGGGACCTAGAATTTTTCTTATCACAATCGGGTAATCCTAGATTAAATTCAATTTTTTTAACGAAATCATTGGATTGCTTCGCGAATTTTTTTTCCCTAGCTTCTTTCTCTAAAATCCGCCTCGATTCATAATTAATAATTAGTGATAAGAAAGCATCAATCAAAAGCAAATGCTCATCTTGAATATTACATTCAAAGTGTTTTTTTTTTTTTTTGAATTGAATCTCATTTGAAGAAGATCATCAAATCTTGTCCACCTTGATGCGATTAAGATGGTAATGCACCTGTTGCTTTCTGTTAATTATTTTTCAATTTTTTTTTACTATTTTCTATCTCTCTCTCTCTCTCTCTCTCTCTCTCTCTCTCTCTCTCTCTCTCTCTCTCTCTCTCTCTCTCTCTCTCTCTCTCTTTTCGATCTTTTCGCTTCTAACTTGAGATAATAATGTCAATGTACTCTGTTTAGTTGAATATCTTTTGACTTTTGATTTCAAATATCGAAACTTACCTCAATCGTTTTCCTACTGCTCCGAATGATTATTATTATTTAATGATTATAATCGTCGGTCACACCAGTTATCTTTGAAAAATCAGAAATTTATCTCTAATTCAAAAGTTTCGAATAGAAAGACGGAGAAGAAAAACAGAGTGAAGAAATTTTTGTTCCTTTCAAATTGAATTTCAACTTACCTAACGGTCCCAAGTCTCTCTCTCTCTCTCTCTCTCTGTGATTATCTCAACAATGTTATCGAAGATTAATCTAAGACAGAGATAATTTTCTAATTCTAGATTATGAAATCAATCTTAATTAAGTGTTTGTTACTTCGAAAATTCAAAAAAAAAAAAAAAAAAGAGTTGTATTGCATCATTGAATTAGCTAGAAAAACATTTTAATTTTTGCTTTTACCTCTCTATTCGATGTTTTCGCAAATTCCGTTTTCCGTTTTATGATGTTTTTGCTTGATTCGATTCGGTTTCATTGGTTACGTCTGTGGCTATGGTTTTGGTTTTTTTTTCACTTGCGAAATGAAATCCCATTCGAATGGATTGGCTTTAAATGTGTGTGTTGTGTAAAAAATTGTTGAACAAATTTTTTTTTTGTCAAACACGTATCAATAATTTCAACCCAAAAATAGATCTCTGAAAATTGATGAAATTTTCTCGCTAAAAGAAATCCAAATCTAAATCTAATTAATCCGATTAATCTATTCGTCTAAATCATCTCTCCAACAGATTGATCACGAACATAGGGAAAGGGAAGAGAAGGAAGGGGAGAATAAATTTAATTTAAACGAAAATCTAAATCGAATCTAAATGAAAGAATTTGTTTTCCTTTTCAAAGGATTCAATCTTCCGGAACATCTCTATTTGTCCCATTTGAAATCTTAATTTTAACTAAACTAGATAGAAAAGTTTCGAAAAAACAATCGAGATAGTTTTGTTCCAAAAAAAAAAAAACAAAGTGGTCTTCTAACGCGAGAAGCCATCTTGAAACGATTCGAATCAATGGAATTGGTTTGAACTTTTTTTTTTTGGAAAAAATAATTAAAGTTAATTAAAAAAAAAAAAAAAACAAAATGGAAACAAAATTCCATCTAAATAAACATTCGATATGGAATGTGAGTGAGTGTGTGAGTGTGTGTGTGACTACCAAACGTAGGTGTGCAGACAGGTAAGCATTGCAGAAAAGCAGCTATTGAACAGTGCATAGGTGTAGTTTATGAAGTGTGTGTGTGTGTGTGTGTGTGTGAAGGTGTTCATAACTGTTTTTCGAATTTTTTTTTTTCATTTTTACTGTGAAAATACTTTTTTTTTCTTTTGCATTTTTTCTCTCTCTTCTAAATACTCCATCAGAAAACAATTAGAATAGCTAATCGTTGTTTACTTCGTACTCTATTCTCTCTGTATGGTATGTTCCGCAATCAAAATTATTGGGAAATTTTTGTTTCACTTTCTCTCTCTCTCAACACACTCGTTGAGGATCGATTGTCATCTCTCGGTGAAAGAATCCAATCGAAGAAAACAACTGTGTTACGATAACTATCCAACGGTTTGATGGAAAACTAAAACCGGAAACTGTCCATTATCTCTCTCTCGTTCTCTGTACTTGTAATTCATGCATGAATGTTTTAAACATTGTTCTCCATAACAAGATCAGTGTCCGCAGAGATTAAATTGACCATTCATTTCGATGATTATGACAATGATTGAATCCATTTCACAAACAAATGGAATCTAATAGTTTTTGTTTTTTTTGATTTTGTTCTATTAGCTTTGTGAATTTGAAATAATATTCCAGTTAGATTTTTTCGATGGTGTTGATGTTGGTGGTGACGGTGGTCAGTTATGAACAAAGATAGTTCAAGAGAATCATTCATCTGAATCTATCAGAGTATAATTTTCATACACTTACAATGATTTTATCGGTTCGTTTCAATTATTTTTTCTTGTCGTTCAGATCTTAGATTTCTAGTGCACACACACACACACACACACACACACACACATTAGATTAACAACAATTGGCTAGTTTTTAACAAACAGCTAAGATATTATTAATTTTTTTCTCAAAAAAAAAAAATCAAAACTTTTCCACCTTATTGACAAGCTTCGAATCGATCAACCAATATTACTATTATTATTATTATTATTATTATTATTAATCATAACTTATTGCTATTATTGTTCTCGATTCGATAGTATAATAATAACAACAATAATAATAATAATAATAATAATAATCATCATCATCATCACAAACCTTTCCTATAATCTGGGTGTGTTGGATTCATGTAAGTGTGTGTGTGTGTGTGTGTCCCCCAAAGTTATGCTATCGTAGTTTCAAAACGATCCTATTCTATGATCGAAATGATAGAGATTAGTTCATCGACAAAATAATCTCCTAGCAAAGCTATGGGAAGGGGTGAGATTTCACTCTTCTTCTTCTACTTAATATTATTGTTATCGTTTACCTATCGATTTGTTCATTCGATTAATTTCTCCTCTCTCCTCTTTGCAGAGAATTTTAGCTATTCGTTTTTTTGCTAATAGAGTTTTCGATGCTAATCTTCGATAACACTAAATAGAATCGAAAACAATAGAAAAGCTAAAAATATATGCAAACGTAGTGGAGAAATGTTGAGAAAATGGAAATGGAAACGAAAGAGATTGCCAATAGAAAACGAAAGGTATTAGGCGGATTGAATTCTTCGAAAAAGAAAAAAATATAAAAAAAAAATCATTTCGAAAAAAAAAGTATTGAAAAATAAACTCATATCTAACCTAAACCATTGATCATTTCATCCATTCAAAATCTATCCAACTAATAATAATAATAATAATACTAATAATTTATTATTATTTTCGAAATGGCTACACAGAAAAAGAAAAAGAAAGGGAGAGAGAGAGAGAGACAGAGTCGAGATTGCGAACGATCTGGAAACGATCAAATGAGAATTCATTTCGAGAGAGAGAGTGAGAGAGAAGATAGCCAACGAAACGAGAGAGAAGTCGTTTAGAGCAAATGATCTCTCTCTCTCTCTCTCTCTTTCTCTGAGTTGGTCGTTTTTTTCAAAAAAAAAAAAAAAAAAAAGGATTGTTGAATATGGTGGAGAAAAATCTAGTTTATCATCACCATCACCATCATAAGCGAAAGCATCAATTTGATTCATTTCAGTAGAGAAAAGAACTTCAAAACTTCGAGAAAAAAAAATAAAATCTCTCCACACATACATTCATACTAACTCTCTCTCTCTCTCTCTCTCTCTTGCCTCCTTTGGCTCCAAGATAATCAAGTGGAGAGAGAGAGAGAGAGAGAGTTAGTCTTTCTCTGTCTCTTTCATTGGTTTGATTCAGTTTTTTTTTTAACATTCGCTTGCAATATTTCATTTCACTTTGCTCTCTTCTCTTTGGTCTCTTTGAATTTCTTGAATCGCCTGTTCAACAATTGTTGCTTTGGTTGTTTCTTCAAGTCCTTAGCCTTCGTAGTCGAAGATGTTTGTTGTTCAATGTTGTTGATTATGATGATGATGATGATGATGGTGGTGGTGGTGGTGGTGCTGTTGACGAGAGAGGATAAGAGAAAGAAGAAAGGCGAGAAAAAAAAACGATTTTCAGATTTCTCTTTCCTCTGTCTCTTTTTTCTTCATCTCCAGGCCATCACAGCAATCATAGGACAATCTTCTTCAAAACACAAACACCTAACCTAAGCGAAGTTTGAAGAGTTTTTTTTGCAGTAAATTTTGTGAATTGTGTGTTTGTATTCTTGTTGAAATCGAGATTTTTTTTTTTTTGATTTTTATTGTCTCTCAATTGGTGTGTGTGAGTGTGTGAGTGTGTTGATTCAATTGGCTTCTCAGATCGATCATCATACCGTTTCTTCCATCGACGACATCATTACGGCGATCGATCATTGCGAGGACCCAAACAATGATCTTTCATCTCGATCGATCTATTGTTTCGTCGAGATTAATCGTTTAGATTCATTAATGGATGCCATTGTTTTTGCTTTGTTTTTTCTCTTCGAAACAAAAAGAACCTCGAAATAAATTCGAATGTTACATTTCGAAATTGATATTTTCATCAGCATCGATCGATGACCGATGAACGAAATTCTTTCGATGAACACTACCGGCTTAGTCAAATTGCAGAAATTCAAATGAACAGTGTTTCAAAAATTCGAATCAAAATTTTGTGATAATTTTCGATTGTTTTTACCTATGAATTTGATTTCAATTTCTATCGATTAACTTCAATTATCATCGAATTTATCATCGATCCGTAAAGGAAAAAAAAATGAGCGATTAAAAATTATTATTTGTTTCTAAATTTAAAAATGAAATCCGCCTTGACCAAAATGAATGAATCGTTTGAATCGAGAAGGGGGAAAGAGGCGGAGGAGGAGGAGGAAAGAGTTGAAAAAAAAATATCAAATCTATAGAAATTAGCAAATCTATAATTAGATGCTAACAAACTGTGTGTTTGTGTTTGATCTGATTTTTTTTTCACTTCATTTCGCTCTCTCTCTCTCTCTCTCTCTCTCTGTGCCTTGTGATATTGCTATGAATTGCTTGCCTCATTACTTCATCATTGTCGTTGCTCGTTGATCGACGCTATTCGATCATCAATTAATCATAATCATCAACATCAATATCAACAGCATCGCCAGCAGCGCCTTAATCGAAACATTTGATCCGAAATTCGTTTCCTCTTACTTCAACACAATCATTCACTCACTAGCGTACCTTGGAGAATTTTTTTTTTTTCGACTTTTATTAATCCTTAGATTTCGATGGTTTTATTTTTTTTTTTTTTTGATGTTTCTCATTCCATTCTTAGCCACTATGATGGCCAATATTTTCATCCTAATTTTGCTTACCATTTTCCTTCAAACGAATCGATGAGAATCGAAATTTTAGTGTAAAAAAAAAAAAAAATTTCGGATTAAAATTTAACTTTTCACTGCTTAAAATTCCAATTCTTATCTTCAATCTTTTAAATCAAATTCTTATCTAACATCAACGACCATTCGATGTTTATCTCTCTCATCATCGTTCTCTCAAAACTAATTGAACAAATTTGGAAACATTCGAATCGGTCCAGTTCAGTCCAGAGAGAGAGAGAGAGAGATTCCATACTCAAATCTTTACGATCTAAATGGAAAAATTTTGTTTTTTTTATAGTCTGAAATTTTTCATTTCCTTTACGAAAATCTGGAGAGATAAAGAGAGAGAGAGAGAGATACAATCCAATGTCTCCCACCAACCGAATCTCCATTGACAAATCTCTCTCTCACACCAAACATTTAGATAGCAGATGGAATCGAAAATTTATTTATTTTTTTTTTCAAATCTTCCATCATCATCTTATCCAATTAGAATTTTTCAATGATTTTATTTAATAATCTTCGTTTTTTTTTATGAATGAATTTCATCAGAGCAATCAATTTAATCTCAATTAAATAGAAAAGAATAAAAGCTTTGATTATAGATTTCAATTTTGTTGCGATTCGAATTCTAAATGATTAAACGTTTCGTAGTTCTTAATTGAAAAAAAGGATTTTCTAAATTAGAATTCGAATTGTAGAGATTGTCTATGGAAACCTTTAGCATTCTGTTAGGCACCTTGTCTACTGATTCCAAATTTAAACTTTTCAATTAGAAAGATGTTTTTTTTTTGCATTTAATTGAACGATTTCCCATATCAACTTCAATGAATGAGCTTAATGAATTCGTTGTCAAAATGCTTCGAATGATTTTAAAAAAATTAAATTTACAATGAATTCATTCGTCTCAAAGAATTCAATTCGAAACGATAAAGTCAGATATAAATGGAGTTGAAGGAAAAAATGAGTTCGCTTCCCTTTAGACCCGAAATGATTTTGATCGATGATCGAACTGATCTAGATCCCCGAAACCAGCAACAATTGAACGATGATGATCATGATGATGATGATGGTGGTGGTGGTGATAGTGATGGGAAAATTTCGCAAAAAAAGCAACAACCATCGATAATTCATCGCCTACCTCATCATCATCATCTTAATTTGAAAAGTAATCATCTCTCCAATACCAATCAACAACGACTACAACAACAACCAAACCAATTGTTACAGCAGCAACAACAACAACAACAACAATCTAATCAAAATGAATTGATTGATCCATTGTTGATGTTGATGCGACAGCATCACAATAATCTCGATAATGATCAATACAATCATCCAAATCTCGATGATTTTAGTGGTTACGGTGTTGATCGCGGTGATATGATTGACATCGGTGCCGATGATTTCATCGAGAACAATAATCATCCAATAGGAAACGATTATTATAATCCAATCCAATATGATTATCCAAATGATCCAACAATTTTCGGTTTTAACAATGTGATATCTGAACACTCTTCACCTCCTCCTCCTCCTTCGCTACAAAAGCTACAACTACCACCACCACCATCATTATCATCGACATCGATGCAAGCGTTTAAAAATTCCAAGAATTCCAAACATCAAAAAAATCGACATCGCCAAGTGCAACAACAATATCATCATAAACAATCCAAAATCGTTCAAGAAGATCCAAGCAAAATGATGATGTTGCAGCCATTGTATTACAATGATCTAGATCATCATCAGCATCTTCATTATCCGAATGAATATTACGAACAACATCAATATCCATACGATTATTTTTACGATTATTTCAATGGCCAACAACAATCCATCAATGATGGTGTTTTGGTTGACAACAGCTATCCTAATGATGTTGATATCGATCCTCAAAGTGTTGATGATGTTGAAGATCAAAATTTTACTGTTATCTCGGCCTTGGTAAGTGATCGATCTTAGTGATTTGTTTTGGTTGGGCAAATCTTCTTCGCTGGTTCGAAATCTACAAGATGTTTGATGGGGCTAGAAAATAGATGTGCGTCACCTCGGATTCGATTTTTGGGCAACGACCGATCGACCGAGATTTAGCTTCATATTCTCTCTCTCTCTCTCTCTCTCTCTCTCTCTCTTCTTAATCGGGTTTTTATTTTATTTGTTTCTATTTTTTTTTTTTTTGGTTCCAATTTCTATTTCATTGTTTATCTTTCATTCTGTTTTAATTATCTTCATTCATCATCCAAACGAAAAAAAAGCCACCATTCAGCGAATACAAAATAAAAAAGAGCAACAATTGTCAAAAAGAAAGAAAAAAAAAATTAATTTCTATTTCATTGAGAGATTTTTAGATCTTCCATCTCTTAAATTTCATCTTCAATTGCTTTCCCTCGATGTCTTTGTCTCTCTACAAACTTCTTCGAATGAATGAAACTTTTAGTTGATAAAATCGAAACAGTTATTATTTGGTTTGTTTGTTTGTTTTTTTTTTGTTGGAACAAACAAACAAACAAAAAAAAAAAAAATGAAATAATAAAAAGAAAATAGCAATAATAATTTTTCACTAGAATATCTTAGAACGTCTCCGTAGACCGTAGCAAAATTTGTCTCTTTCGATATCTCTCCTCTCCTCTTCTCTGTTCTGGTTGTTTTTCTTAGTTTTTTTTTTTTTTTTTTTTTTTTTTGATACTAATTCCAAACTATCCAATAATTTAATGTTTAGCAATGTGTTGCGAAATGAAGTGAGATCAAGAGATAATAGCTGTGTGTTGTCCTAGTTTGATCTAAGGTGAACGAAAATAAAAAACATCACCAATCACCTTATCGAAGACCTCGTAATTGATGATGAAGAAAGCGAAAAGAAAAGCTTCTTCTTTTCTCATTCTTTACTATTTTTTTTTATTTTTACTTTTTTCCTTCTATTCATTACCTATTTTTTCCCCTCCGAATTCGATGTTATTGTTTGTGTTTTTTTCTTTTCACAAAGAGATCGAAAAGAGATAGCCCAGAGAGAGAGAGAGAGAGAGAGAGTTTAGAGAAGAACAAGATAATTTTTAAAAACGACTATAAAAATTTGTGGTATTTTCTTTGAAATTGGTTGTAGAAATTCATATTTGTTCTCTCTCTTCGAATTTTCGAGAAAGGATTGCAATCCATACGACTACAGCCATGATAGGAGTCTTCGGTTTCGATTTCATCTCCAACAAAAACATCATCTATTATTATCTTGAAGATTTCTCTCGACGAATGTTAGCACTTCTTCGATTCAAAATCGAATTTCGATTGCTTATGATTGTTTCGAGGAACAGATATCGGATATATCTGTTTGAATCATTCGATTCTGATTCGAAAAAATTATTTTCCAATTTTGATTGATTGATTTAGGATTCAATTCGATTCGATTCCGATCACCAATACGAAAGATCATTTTTGTCTCCACCGAGCAAGTTATGATCAATAATAAATCATTTGGATTCTAAACGAATCTTATGATGCAATCACAACACTTTTGAAGACAAAGGAGAAATCAATCATCGAAATCGATCCAATGATTGTTTTGAATTATTTAGTGACGAAAAGCATATGGTTCCCAAATAATTTTTTTTTTTGGTTTAAGAAAAGAGAAGGAAGTAATATCGTTTTTTTTTCATCCATCGGATTCATATGTATTATCCAATAAAAATCTTAGATAATTCGAGACTAAATAATCGAAAGTTTGAATGCAGACAAATCATATCTTTTTTTTTTTTTTTTTTGATTGGAAAAAATTTTTTCAAATTTTCGTGCCACTTTAAGATTGAAGATTTCAAGATATTCCAGATCTGCAAATCGAAATTTGCAATGATAATTATGGCGAAGACGATTATGATGATGAGGAGGATGATGGAGAAGGATAATCCTCTTTGTTCTCAGCAATTGTTTACAATCAATCGGAACATTACATGTTTGTCTTGCATTTCCCCCTTATCGTTATGTTTGTTCCGCCTCATTGAGTATCTTATGTGAAGTTCGAATTGGAGGAAAAATTTTTGAATCGAATTTCGAACTAAATCAACAATGCTAAGAGAAAAAAATAGATTTTTTTTTAAACATTTCCAAATGGCCCTTAGAAAACATTCACGGACCATTATTAAATTGTCTCTCTCTCTCTCTCTCTCTCTCTCTCTCTCTCTCTCTCTCTCTCTGTTGTTGAGATTGTTATATTGATGATTCCAGAGAACGAAACAATCATCAATTATACCCAAAAAAAAAACCAAGCCAATTCATTTGCTACTGATTCGATTTGATTCGATTCGATCATCATCGAAAATTGCTTCCAGATCATCATCATTCATCAGATGAGACACAAAAAAAAATTATTGTCTCGTCGTTTGGAAACGTTTGGAACAATCATAAACGTCTCTCTCTCTCTCTCTCTTTGTCTTCAAGTTGATCCAACATCGATTATGGGAAATATCTCTTCTCCATTCATCATCATCATCGTTCGCTATCATCATTTTCGAAACGCTTCATTAATGATTGTTTCATAAATGTATTGTTTTTACTTTTGTTTCTTCGATTACGGATTCGATTCGATTCGAGATTTGTATTTTTGATTGATTATGATGTAATCGAGAAGTTTTGTTTGTTTGTTTTACTTTCACTGCGCTCATCTTACGATCGACATAAATCTTTCTTGTGTGATCGGCTGAAAGATTTCGCAATAGCTTTCGTTTCTCTCTCTCTCTCTCTCTCTCTCTCTGACTCTTTTTGAGATCATCAGATCGAGACGAATGACCACGAAAGAAAAAAGATCATAGTTTTCTTTTTCTATTGAGAATTTGCAATGCGATTAACAAATGGATTGCAAACAAGCACCAATGAAATGAGATTTGTTCGGCCTTTTAATCCGAAAGAATTTGGACCGAAACAAATCCGTCTTGGATTCTTTTTATCAATCTTAATCGATTTGTTCTATTTTATATGATGATCATAATGTTGATTATCTCGATGATCTTCTCGGATAGATCAATACCGATTCTGGATCATCACAGATCTAGAGAATAAAAGACCTAGTTTGTTCCAATTTTTTTTCCTCTAATCTCAGCAGGAAGAGGAGGGAGAAAGAGAGAGAGAGAGAAGAATTTTAGGCTCACTGATTTCCTCTTCTTCTCAATTAAAACCGTTTAGAAAAATTTACTTTTCCTGAAACGAGCAAAATTACGACTCTTTTGAGACAATCTCAATCATTGTTTCAATTGGACTAATGATTGTTGCTGGAAGACAAAATATATTTGACAAAAAAAAGCGATCTTTTTATCTTTCTGTTTTTGTTTCCTATTTTTTTTCTCTCCATATCCGTTTCCTTTTCATTCTATTGCGATGGCTTTCGAAAACGATTTTTTTGTTTTGTTCCGAACTAGTCTTGACATTGTTTTTTTAAAACCGCTCGGAACACTTCAATCAAATTGATCTCAACCTCAAAAATTTGACGATCGATTGAAATTCTAGCATTCCTTGCGTAATCAATCGAATTGATGATCGCATTCCAAAATTATCAAATTCGAAATGAAATAATTTAGATTGCGATAAAAGAAATTTCGTGAAAGTAATTCGTTCTTCTTTGGTCCGTAATCTTTCGTCTAATCTCTCATCTAATCAAACCATCATTATCATCATCCATTAATTACGAATAGCCTCTGGTGATCAAATTGATCTTCTTCCTTGCTTTTGTTTTGCACTTCTCTTTTTCTTGCATCAAGATCTTGCTTCAAGATTGGTGATCGTTTCAATGTTCCGTGATGTTTGGATCATTTTGGATCAATTTTCTTCTCGAAAAAAAAAGTTTATTGTTTTGAAATTGGTTTATTTTTTTTTTTGTTTTCACCTCAATCTTCTTCATCTCTCTCTCTCTCTTCAAAGTTTATTGCTTTTTAAGCTTTGGTTTTGGTGTTTCGAATCACAAAGTTGACATTCTTCTCTTTCCAATGTTTTTCTGTTCTGGAGAAAATATCTCAAACGAATCCAATCGAATTGGATTGGATCGAAACAAAAAGAGGAACTCTATGAATCCAATCTATGAATGGATGAGCATCTAGATCATCAAATTTTTTTTTTTTTGCTTTTTTTTCTTCGTTCTTATGGCCAATATTTTCTCTTTCATTTCAAAACGATTTGACAAAATGACTTTTTTACAATTCAATCTAGGTGAATCATTTCTTTTCTTGAATTTCGGATGAAAAAAAAAAAAATTCAAAGTTTCTTTCCAATGTTCAAATCGATGTGTTTTTGAGTTTGCGAATTTTCATTTGTTTGTTTCACAATCTTATTTGATACACTTTCAGTTTCGAAAATGTTCTAAGTTCCTGGAACTTTGTTCCGAACAAAAAAAAATTGATGATGTTCTCGGTAAAGAACAAAGAACTTTTTAAATGTTTTTTTTTCCTCTGATCTAGTTTTGGCAAACGTATTTGTCTTCTTGAATGATGTTGTCTTAGTTCGATGCTCGATTCGAATCAAAAAATGAATCAATTGAAGAGAGAGAGAGAGTTAACAAACACACAGCAAAAGTATTTCGAAATTAATCGCCATTTTGTGTTCCATCAAAACGGATGAAAAAAAAACAAACCGCAAAAGATTTTCTCACAAAAAAAAAGAACAAATTCTATAGTTCCTCTCTTTCTAATTAAGTTTTTTTTTCTCTCCCCATTCAGCAAGATGAAAATTTTATGCTCACAGCCTTATTTGGTGCGATCGAAGAAGGAAATCTACAATTCATTCAAGAATTATTTGTCACCTCAAACATTGATCCTAATCAGTGCAATAAGGTTAGTTTTTCATTGATTGAAAACTTCAATTTTTTTCTCTCCCCATTCTCAAGAATGAATACCAATCGAATTGTTTTTGTCTTGGTTTCGTCTCAACCTACGAGATTTTAAATCATTCAATCCAACATTGGATAAATTACTATCCAAATCAATTTTTGATTCAAACACCCCCTCCTCTTCCATAGCTTTAAGCTCTACTTCGAATCTTATTTCCCTATTGCTCTATTCCGAGGAATTGGTTTTTTTTCGAAAATTTCCTTTTCTCATCAATTTCTAAATGAAAACCTTTTAACCACAACAAAAGCATATGAAATTTTAATCCTTATTTTTCAATATTGTTTATTCTACAATCTCTACGAAACAAAATGGCTTCATAATGAAATCGAAAATTGATGCGAAATGACACTCCCCCCTCCCAAAAAAAAAGCATGGCGAATCGTTGCTACATTATTGTGCTGGTCTCGGACAATTGGATATTTTTAAATTTCTTTGCAAAATAGGTGCCGATATCAATGCGATCGATGATGTAAGTGAATACTTTGAATCTATCGTTTTGTTTTCTCTTCTCGCATCTTCTCTTCTTGCTTGAATCATAATAGGTCAATCTGATATTGATTGACAATCACTGACCTAAGGCTTCATAGCTATTAGAAGAGACAATTTGAATGGCAGACATAATTAATAGACATCGTAAAAAAAGCATAACATCTATTTTTGTAGCGCAATGGAGAGAGAGAGAGAGAGAGAGAGAGAGAGAGAGAGAGTGAAAAGAGAACAAGAAAATTTATTCAATAATCTTTTCGAAGTTAATCTGATTCAACCTTGAAAACATGATGATGTCGATGATGGTGGTGGTGATGGTGATGGTTTACAATGGATCTTTAGCCAGCAAATTCACTAACAGCATTAGTAAAGATAACATTGATCTAAACACTCAATTTATTACATTCTAAATCGATCTTTAACATACTCTTGTGAAGCTCTATCGATTATATTAATGATCGTTTTTTTTTCTTGTTTCTCGTTTCTCTCTCTCTCTCTCTCTCGCTTTTTCTTTTCCAACTCTTGATGGTTGATTGATTTTGCTATCGCGAAACCATAGCAAGGAGATACCGTGGTTCATTGGGCCGCCAGACAAAATCATTCCAATATAATTCGTCATATCTATGAGCAAACGATCTCGATTGAGATGTTCAACAAGGTAGGATTGTTATTTTTGAAATTATTGGAGAAAATTCGTAGAAGGGGGTTATACCTTTCCGTACAAAGGAAAGGTTAATAAATTATTAAGCTTTTTTTGTGAGGCGATAATTTGATGAATCATCTAAGATTGAAATATCAAAAAGATTTTCTCTAGAGAAGAATCCATTGCCCCCCTCCCCACAAAATTAGCTAAATCCATCGCTGTTAATTTTTTCTTCGATGTTTTTTTTTTCTTTCAACTCTTCCTCTTTTTGTTCTTCTTTATTCGTCCATCATCATCATCATCGTCATCGTCCTAATCCATCAAAATTTTTTAAATGATGAATTTCGAGAAGAACAATGAGACACCTTTGCATGTTGCCGCCCGTTATGGTCATGTCGAAGCTGTAGAACAGCTCTGTAAATGTGGTGCCAATATCAATGCCATCGACGAGGTAAAGTTTTCTTCAATGTGAAATACAACATTCATTCTACTTTTTCAATAATATTTCGTTATCAATTCTTTTCGGCTCATATCACATTCGATTCGATACGAAATTCTTTTTTTTTTTTTTGGCTTCGAAGCATGGTGAGACAGCCATCTTGATCGCTGTCTGGCATGGTTTCCCCAAAATCGTCCATATTCTTGGAGAGATCGGTGCCGATACGAATATGATGAACAAGGTCTTACAATTATACCATAAAATTTTTATGTTGAATGACAGAATGATTAATTGTCCATCACACATCTATCTTATAGGAAGAAGAGACCGCACTGCACGTCGCCTCAGCTCGTGGCCATTATGAATGTGTTCGATGTTTACTCGATTCTGGTGCTGACGCAAATCTTCCGAATAAAGTAAATAAATTTCAACAATCTCAAATAAATCACTCACTGATTTAGACTGTAGAAAAATTGCGCAAAAATTTTCTAAAAAAAAAACAATGATTTATCACATCGAATTGATGAACAAAAATTTAAATCTCAACCACAGTTCTATTGTAATCGAATTTGAATCTCATTTTGATCTTATTCATTCCTACAGAATTCCTATACGCCATTACATTTGGCATTGAAACGTCAACATTCCTTGGTGGCGATTCTTCTCTTAAAAGCTGGCGCTGACTATGAGCTAGCCGATGATAATGGCGAACGAGCAATCCATTACGCTGCACGTTTCAATCTAATCTCGATTGCACAATGGCTTTGCCAATCGAATCGATGCCAAGTGAATGTTCCAAACAAACACGGTCTCTATCCGCTTCATATAGCAGCGAAAAGTGGCCATATCGAAATTGTTCGAACTCTTTGCCTAGCTGGTAGTGTGGTCGATCAGAAAGATCAAGATTCAATCATTCCACAAATCTGTGCCATAGCTCAAAGCCATAATGATGTTGCCGATTTGTTGACCAGATTACGAAACGAAAGACAAAAAGAGGAGTTCATCGGACAATTGATGCCAATCAATGATCAACGATTGAATAGAATCAAATTGAAAATTTTTGGTCATTGCGGAAGTGGGAAATCCACTCTGATCGAATCGATGAAATGTGGTTATTTTAGTAGCTGGTTTCGAAGATCAAAAACCACCACCAATTCGACGTTTCTAAGAAAACCTTTCGCTGCAGCAAATGGCTCTTCCATAATCGATCCGATCAGTGCTAGGAATATTAGTCTCAATAATATCAACAATAAGAATGTCGATAGAAATCAAAATCCGATGATACAGAATGGACAATCTTGCCAAAATTTAAGCGCTCTTTCTAAAACATCAACAAATCTAAAAACTTCATCAAATACAACAAATGCCAATTTTTCTTCTCCAACAACAACGATGTCTTTCAAAACAACGGAGCCATCTATTCATGGTCCAGTATCGATTCGGCAAAGCCAAACAAAAGGAATTGATTGTCAACAGGCATACATCTCGAACGTTGGTGATCTAAGCATTTGGGAATTCAGTGGTCATCCTTGTTATCATCAAATCTATGATCATTTCATTGGCGACAGTCACTGTCTCCATGCGATCGTGTTTCGTCTCTGTGATCCAGTACAAATTCAATTAGATGGCATTTTCTATTGGCTTTATTTCATTCAAAGTCGAACACCGATCCAAGAGCCGTTATTGTTTTGCGGCAAAAGTCAGCAACCAGCAAAAGTGATTTTGATCGCAACACATGCGGATATTGCGCAACAGTTTCGTACCACTGATGAGATCCAAAACGATCTACGTCTAGTGATGAACAAAGTTGATTCAGTTTTCAAAAATGTTTTCGATTTACATGGCCAAATATTTATGATCGATGCTAACAATGCTGGTTCGATCGAGATGAAACAATTGAAACAATATCTTTCGCAAGCGAAACAAACGATCGTACAAGATTTACCACCGACGACCGGTTTTCTCGATTCCGTTCTAACATTTTTGAACCTCTTTCGAAAAGTTTCACCGAACTTTCCGGTGCTAAGTTTGAATCAATTCAAAGATATGATACGATCACAGATCAATCCTCTATCAAGCGATGATCATTTCAAAGAGCTAGTCCAACAATTAGAAACGATGGGCGAGATTATCTTTCTCAAACAGACCATCTTGACCGATTGTGATCTCCTCGTATTGAATCCAAAATGGCTCAATTGTGATATTGTTGGTACATTGATGATGATGAAAGAAGATCCAAACTATTTGATCAATCTATCGAAAACAAGAATCATGGGCATCTATTCTATCGATGAGTTTCAAGAGAAATTTCCCGATGTCGATGCTCTAGATCTCTTGCAACTTCTTGAATCACTTTCGATTTGTGCCCAAAATGATCGATCCGGAGATATCGAATATGAATTTCCTTATTTCAATTTCAGTGGAGATCTAGAAGAGATTCTAGATCAATTTCAATTCAAAGATAATTGCTCGTATCATGGAATCGTCTATCATTGTGATCGTTCACTCGATCGTTTCTATGGATCGCTATTGACTTGTTTATTCACTCGAATCCAAACGAATCTTTCGAATGAATTACGAAAGCATCCCACCTTCAATGTTTATGATCTACATAATTGTCTTAAATTTAGCTACTTTTCCCATGACGATGGAAGATTGATGGCTATTTTCTCGTACAACTCCTCGGCTCAATCGATCGAGATCCGATTTTGTGGTCCAATTGAGAATCGTAGCGATTGTTTCTTTTTCATGCAAGAGATGATCAATATTGTGGAACAAACTTTGGCCAAATGTATGCCTGGTTTGACGATTCTGAAATCCTATCTATCGCCATCGCAATTGAAAACTCAACGAAAAAATCTTAGTCTCTATAGTTCTAGTGCTTTGATGCGGACACTTTTGATGAGCTCAGCAAGCAATTCGAAGAATATTGCGAATAGTTTGTTGAAGAAAAAAGTAGCCAGTGATGATGGATTGATCGAGGAAAGGATCGGTGATATTATTTGTTTTGGTATACTGAATCTTACAGAAATCAATCAAACTAGTGGCGAACCGACCCTATCGAATGAATTGCATTCATCGAATCTTTCACTTTTGACAAAACAAAAGTTGTGTTCACTTTTAGATCCGCCGGAATCTATCGGAAGAGATTGGTGCATGTTCGGCATCCTTCTCGGTATGACTGATAAGCTACCGAAGCTAGATCCCGGCGCCAATGCTCAGCTAAGTCCCACAGCAAGAGTGATCGAGGAATGTGTTCGAAATGTTAATTGTACCATAAAAAATTTAGTCGAAAAACTAACGGAATTGAATCGTTTCGATTGTGTCAATGTCATCCTCCAAACTGGCCCACTCTTAAGAATGTTCCCGTTGAGTTCGTTGCCCGAAGAAGGTATCATCTACAATGATGAATCATCGCATACCAGTCTGGGCGTTAGCACTCTATCTCAAACATCGAGTTCGAATCTATCTCATTGAACTATTCGATTGCCGATCGAGCGATCAACGAACAATTATTTGTTTGACAAAGAGATTTCTATTATTTTCATTTCAACTGTGATTTTTTATCTCGATTGTGTCGAGACGACAAATTAATTTTACACTTCTTTCACATCAATTTTAAATGATTTTATTCAATTTTTTCTGTACAATAAAGCATTTAAATTAAACATTTACAATCAAATATCTCGGATTCAATTTAGATTCAGATCGGTTAAATAATTTCATTTTCGTCTGAGAAGATATTTTTACGCTCGGATTCATTGGTTTTGTTTTCTCGAAAATCGTCCAGGTCATTATCAAATTTTTCATTGAATTTTTCAATTTCATCTTTAAACAATAGATCAAAA
Source organism: Sarcoptes scabiei (assembly GCA_020844145.1). Classification (NCBI taxonomy): domain Eukaryota; kingdom Metazoa; phylum Arthropoda; class Arachnida; order Sarcoptiformes; family Sarcoptidae; genus Sarcoptes; species Sarcoptes scabiei. The sequence goes on along the minus strand of CP080483.1, from coordinate 1,457,211 downwards.
TCATTCGTTTTGGGGCTAGCAGACTTCTCGTTCGCTATGAGATCGTTGAGATTTTGTTCATCATCAGACCCATCCGATCGAACGATTTCATCACCATAATATAACGGTTGATTAGTGCGAATTTTATGCAAAAATGTCTTCACAGTTCGTTTGCTACCTAGGTGCTCGGTTTTAGCGACAAAATCCTCGAACATCAAACCTGGAAATAATCGATGCGCCCAATGTTTTGTCTTGAACAATAGCAATTTCAAATCCTCAAGTTCATGTCCTTTGCCTTTGAATTTAGTTTTGCCGATAACTTCAGGTAGCATTGCGATACCACGTCTCGAGACTAGATGATCGACGCGAAGAATATTGCGAGGATTACGAACAATCGATTTTGGTTTAATTTTATTTTTTGTATCGTTACCAATAGTCCCCTTTCGATCATCGAAATTTTCCTCATCTTCATCATCGATTTGTTGATAATCTTGTGGCTCTTGATCCAAGTCCATCTTTTCTGGCGCCTAAACAATTCCAAATCTAAAATGAAAACACAAAAAAAAAGAAAAAATTCATAGACACTAGTTCGTTATCTTTTACTTTAAGTGTTTCCCTCTTCCGAGTAGAATATCAAACAAGCATAGTCCTCGAATTCCATCTCAAAACTTCTCAGCACTAACCGTTAAGCTCACAAAACATTCAAAATTGTTTAGGATCAAATTTGCTTCCTTTAGCTTGGATCGAAGATAAAAATTAGGCACTGGGTTAGATAAAAATTAGATAAAAATCGATAGAAGGCAAATCCTTGATGCTAAAGTGAATTTTACCCTTCTGGAAGCTTATCCAAATGTGTTTCTGATCCTATTACTTTGTTTCTGTTACTATTACTAATTTTCGTTCTATCAAATTGCTAAGTCTTCCTTCCGAGATGCTTTTCTTCATACACAAATCTATCTAAATCTTTCCAGTGATTCGATATTTTTGTTCGAAAGTCTTTACAAAAACTTCATCGGAAACGATATTGAATATATTTGTTCTTCTGTGTTCTTGTATTGAATTACATTGATGAATACACTTCTTCTCTTCTCTCGGAACGAGATTATGAGAAGACAACTAGAGGAACATTATAGTAAAGATCTCTTTGAATTCGCTCGATTCGAATGTCTCCGAAAGATGAAACTCGTGATGAAGATTTAATGATGATGATGATGATGATTATGCTATTGAATTGTTGAAAGTAAATTCCATCGAAGACCTTCACTCGAGAGAGAGAGAGAGAGAGAAAAAGAAAGAGGTGATGAATTAAATCCGATGATTGTTTTGGATCGAATGATAACATAACATCATCGATAACGACTAGAAGTAATTCAACAACAAGCATAGCTTTTTTTTATTATTTTTTCCCTCTTCTCGTTCTTTGATGGAGATGATTTTTTTTTACGAAGATTCATTTCAATCCATCTAAAGATAGCTTGTTGCTGACGAGGATACTGATGATGATGATGATGATCCAACCCAATGAATTAATTCATCGACACGATTTTGAATTCAAACAATGACGAACGATAACGATTCAGAAGATTATGAAGAATTAAGTTCAGTGTGATAATGCGATAATTTCAGAGAAGATTCGATTTTCGAAGAAAAAAATATAATGAAATAGCTAAAACTGGAATGAATCCGATCTGTAATTGTTAGTGAAAAGATTATAGAAATTTGAGAAATTTCATCTTTCTTAATAGAAATTCAATCAATGAATGATTGAGAGAGAGAGAGAGAGAGAGAGAGAGAGAGAGAGAGAGAGAGAGAGAGAGAGAAAGAGAGGGAAGCCAAAGATTGAGTTTTTTAATTTCGAAATTTAGCTTAGCTTAGCGAATGGACACATCTCTCTTTAAGCCTTTAGTACTCTGCAAAGATAAGATCGAAGATAGACTAAAACAATTGACGATCGCATTCGATTCATTGCTTAATGAATAAATCTGTTTTGAAGAGAAAAAATCATCAAAATTTTAACTTCTTCAGAGACCGCTAATTTATTCTCAAATTTCTATAAATTTTTAAGTCTAGAATTGATCAAATTTGATTGAAAACAAACGTCTCTCTCTCTCTCTCTTGATTTTGGATCGAATTTTCGTTCAAAGTTCTTCATGGATCACACGGAATACAAAGTGCTATTTTCGTTGATTGAAAAGTGATGATTCGATGACTGGTGACATTATTCGATCTTAATCATTGTAGTATTTCAATTGTTTGTCACCATTAATGAACTCTCATTTATTCTTTCAAGTCTTTTCATTTGATACTATTGATGGTTATCGTTCTGATGGTTCCGATTAAATTTTGCCCAATCAAAAAGATTTTTGTTTCATTTTGTTTTCATCCCATTTCATCTCATTTCTTTTTTGCTTTTTACAGAAAACTCTCGAAATGAATGCATCATCACGAAAAGTTTACTACGGTGAAACAAAGCTAACGAATCGAATCGAAACGATTGTTTAATTATCTCCATCAATACGCAGAATACAGGTGTTGGTGTTAATTTTCATTCCAAACAGAGAGAGAGAGAGAGAGAGAGTGGAAAATTACTCAATCATTCTGATTTGAACTTCCATCTCGGATGTTCTTTTGGGGTAACAAAACGAAAAAATTCTAATTGATATCATCGGAGCTGATAGATCGATCAATTAAGTCTCGATCAATTCTCAATGAAATCGAAAAGTCATTAGAAAGCGGAAATGATAAAATTTGAATCCAAATCAATGGGAAAATTATTTCGAAACTAATTATTTGTTTTTAAAAATTTCCATCGAATTCTAAACGAAAGCTATCCTAGACCTATTAGATGAGCCTCATAGAAAAATTTCTGCTTAGCTTTGATGAAATCTTTTGAATAAACATCAAGAAACTCTCTGAACTATTACTATTTCTCATGAAATAAGTCTGAGTCGGTGAATCGAAAACTACGAATAAAGGTATCAAAGAGTTAATCGAACCGAATCGAGACGAAACGAATCGGCTAGTTTCTCGTCACCAATCATTAAGGTGTTTGATCTCGAAAATGTTGTTCTCTTGTTCACAATCTTTCCATTGTTCATATTCGGGGAAAAAAAGGATTGGTGTGGTTAAGATTCTAGGGTTTTTTTTTGTTTTCGTTTCGTTAAATTACTTTCATAACCGATCTTGTGTGGTTTGCTTCGGTGCACCGCGAATTTTAAAAAGCCAAACTTTCTAGACAATCAATGGATGAGGATTTTCACACCGACAAACTTCAACATTGAATTTATTATTCTCTCTCTCTCTCTCTTGCTTATTATAGCTTTTTTTTATTAATAATTTTCAATATCTGCATTTTTTTTCTCTCGATCTCATCGAAAATTATTGTGTCTATCTGGAAACCACCACCAACGACAACCAACAATCAACTGAACTAACAAACAGCTACATTGATATCAATCTGTAAGAGAAGATTTGTCTATCAAATGCAACCAGACCCCGAAACATAGGAGATGGAGGAACAGAAACAGAATATCTCTCAATCGTTCCGATGATGATTGATTGATGATTGTAGAGAAGAAGATTGAATGTTTTTGCGCAAAAAAAAGAGAGATTTAATACACAATTCGTTTGTCTCAATCAATCCATCGCTAGGTTAGTTAATCTGATTGGATTTGATTCATTTAAATCTTCATTCAATCACTAATATGTTCTTCTTTTTTTTCATTTTCATTCCAATTTTTGTTCTATTTCTTTTTCTCCATACTCTTCGATCCGCACACAGCATCCATCGAGAATCGAGACCAAAACATCGAGAAAAATTAGGATTTCGAAACTAGGCCTCGATTTGCTAGATGAATCGAGAAGATCTTCGAATAGATTCTCGATCGATCAAAATCAGATTTGCGGATTTTATCCGATTTTCACCTTCTTCTTCTTCTTCTTTATCTTTGTGAGTGTTTTTTTCTGGTATTTGTTGAACGAGAGAGAGAGAGAGAGAGAGAGAGAAAAGAAAGTTAACAGCCCTAATCCATTAAAAAGTGTCCCTCTAATTCACTAATCATCTTTGATCAATTTGAAATTGAAATTCTATCGATTTATATAATACTTTCGTTTTTGAACGGGGAAAAAAATTCCATGAAAATCGAAATTTTGAAACAAAAATGTCGACAAAAGAAGATGGAATCGGTAGTTTTTCTACGAAAAAATCAAACATCAAAAATCCTATCAGAAGTGAAGAGAACAGACCATTGATGGCTGATTACAAAAACGATTTGAATCCAATCATTAAGAAATTCAATTCGGAAGATCGATCAACGATGGCAACAACAGCCACAACACAATCTTCATCACCAATGACAACAGCGGCTGCGACAGTGATGAACCCAACGATTCTGAAAGATCAATCAAAACAGATTGTTTTTCGAACCGCATCACATCCGGTTCAATTCAAACCTACAGCAACAACAATCGATGAGGTAAACGGTGAATTTTGGCCTCAAAAGTTTCTTCTAAACAATCGTTTCATCTTCACTTTTGTTTGTTTTTGTTCTTTTCTCAAAAGGATTTCAAAAGCAATCGCTTTCAAGTCGATAAAGTTGATAGACATAATGATGATGTGAGAGAAGCCAAAATCGTCGATGATGATTTTGGTGACGATGATGATGGTGATGAGACTAGATCACAAGATTCATTCGGTGCTCTCTACGGAACGACTGGTGCTGGTTATGAAACTAAAAATCTAAAAAGCTTCCATCATTATACACGTGAAGCGTTGCCAAGAGTCGATCACTATCGAAATGCCGAATCAGTTCATGGTTACCTTGCTCGGCCTACTTTGGATGAGCTACACGGAACTCAAGCTACCGTTTCCTTTGATAGTAACACTGTGAGTGAATCGAATGATGCTTTCCTGTCAGAATCCATCTGGACAGTAGTTTGAATTAGATCGATTTCTTTTTAGTGTCTTACTAACCCATTTCCGTTGCTCTTCCGTCTAACGAAATTGAAGGAAATCAATGCGATTAAATCATACTGAAATTAGCGCTTACTTGATTCTTTGTGTATTGAAATCGATGTTCTTGTCAATGAATTTTGCTAATCTCTTTTTCAAAGGGTAAAATCATAATCGAACCAGCACCGGAAGAAATCGACCCTTCGAAAATCGTCAAATTCGGTTGGATCAAAGGAGTTTTTGTATGATACACATAGTTGTTCGATAAAAAATCAATCAATTTTAATCAATAATCTATCAAATATCCAGGTAAGATGTTTGCTCAACATTTGGGGTGTGATGCTTTTTCTGCGCCTATCATGGGTGGCCGCTCAATCTGGGATCATTCAAGGAACGTTGATTTTGTTGTTAGCTTCGTTGGTGACGATAGTCACCACCATGTCGATGTCGGCGATCTGTACGAATGGCGAAGTTAAAAGCGGTGGAACCTATTATATGATAAGCCGATCTTTAGGTCCCGAATTCGGTGGTTCGATTGGAATCATTTTTTCATTAGCAAACGCTGTGGCAGTTGCAATGTATTCGATTGGTTTCGCAGAAACTGTATGCGATCACTTAGGCGTAGGTACCATCATTCAATAGTTTAAGGTCTGAACAAAACCGATTTTTTTCTTTTTTCAAATCTCTAGCGTTTCGGTAAGGTTATCTTCGACGGCGGTCTCAATGATATTCGTTTGATAAGTTCCATCACAGTCGTAATACTATTTGGGATAGTTTTGATCGGCACCGAATGGGAAGCTCAAGTAGATCGAAATTCTTAAATTTCTTTGATGATTAATTTGATCTATTTTTATCTCCATAGACTCAAATTGTTTTGCTATTCATTTTGTTAGCGGCTATCAGCGATTTTCTTATTGGTAGTTTTATACCACCGACTGATTTACAAATTTCTCAGGGCTATGTCGGTTGGAGCTGTAAGTGCGATCCTTGATAGAGGAATTATTTTGTTCTGATTCCAATTGTTTTGTATCTCCTAGCGTCGTTGATTTGGGAGAATATGTTCCCAGACTATCGAAATGAATCGTTTTTCTCCGTTTTTGCAGTTTACTTTCCTGCAGCGACTGGAATTTTAGCAGGAGCCAATATTTCTGGTGATCTCAAGGATCCTTCATTTTCGATACCATTGGGAACATTTTTGGCCATCATCATCACAACAATCACATATATTAGTTTTCACTTCATTGTCGCTGCCAATGTTGTTCGCGATGCTAATGGTGTCATAGAATTGATCCATCATCCTGGCGTCAAAGATGTCGTTTCAGCCGTAAGAAATTGTAGTCTTTCCGCAGATGGACTCTGTCATTATGGATCGATGAATAATTTCCAAATTATCGAATTGATGTCTTGGTTTGGGCCAGTCATCTATGCTGGCATCTATGCCGCAACTTTATCATCAGCTTTAGCCAGTTTGGTCTCTGCTCCGAAAGTGTTTCAAGCTCTTTGCTACGATAAGCTATTTCCAGGCATCAGTTATTTTGGAAAAGGATTCGGTCCAAACGATGAGCCACGACGTGGTTATGTCCTTACCTTAATTATTGGCCTTTGTTGTTGTTTGATGGGCGAATTAAATCTCATAGCTCCGATAATTTCGAATTTCTTTTTGGCTGCCTACACATTGATCAATTTCAGTTGCTTCCATGCTAGTTGGAGTAAATCTCCAGGTTTCCGTCCGAGCTTTAAGTATTTCAACTTATGGATCGCTTTATTTGGTTCATTTCTGTGCTTGATGGTTATGTTTATCACTGCTTGGATCTCCGCTTTGATAACTTTCATCATAGTTTTCGCACTGTTTGTTTGGGTGCAAAATCGTGAACCAGGTAGGAGTATTTCTGAAGATCATACTGATGATCGAAACTGATTTGCAAAATCATTTCTCAGATGTCAATTGGGGATCATCGACACAAGCCCAAATCTATCGTTCGGCAGTGAACACTGTTTATAAACTTACAATGCTACCAGAACATGTTAAAACGTATCGACCACAAATCTTATTGCTCTCAGGAAATCCCTCAACGAGATCAGAATTCATTGATCTAGCTTTTTTGATGACCAAAAACATCGGTCTTTTGATTTGTGGCCACATCGTAATGGTAAGAATCGAGATGTTTTTTTCTATCAGTAGTAATAATTAAGTTCTCAAATCTCATTACAAGTTACCGATCTCTGTTCGCGCACAAAACATTTTGATACATGATGGTATTCAATATTTGATTCAAAAGAACATCAAAGCTTTTTTGAATTTGGTTCAAGAATCTACACTTTCGCAAGGAGTAAAATCGATGATACAATCGGTCGGTATCGGAAAACTTCGTCCAAACATCATTATGTTGGGATATAAATCTAATTGGCACGATTGCGATGCGAACGATGTGTTAGAATATTTTCGCACAATACAGTATGTCAGAACATAATCAAATTTGTTCTGATTGTTTAATTTGTTCTCTCTATCACAGTCTAATTTTTGATTACCATTATGCGATCGTAATCGTACACATTCCAAATCGTAAACACGTAATGAATGGAGATGCTAAAGCTTCAAACGATAAAGGTTTGATTGTTTGAAATCTTTAAATTCGATCTAGATTGATACGATTGAAATATTGTTTCTCTCCATTCCATGATAGAGAATCTAGAATCCACAACGATCACAATGCGAAATGATCCAAATCTAGATAGTTCATTCTTGTCCAAGCAACAAAAAGGTTTCATCGATGTTTGGTGGCTTTATGATGATGGTGGTCTAACCTTACTACTCCCCTACATCATTCGGACACATTCACATTGGAAGAATTGTAAACTTCGTATTTTTGCTTTGGTCAATAAAAAAACGGAATTGGATGCTGAGCAACGTAATATGGCTGCATTGTTATCGAAATTTCGTATCGATTATTCTGATGTGATTTTGATCACCGATCTTCTTAAACCACCGGAACAATCGTCGAAAGATGAATTCAAAAAACTTATCGACAAATATATTGTGAAAAATTCCGACGAACAAATGATCGATGATAGCGGAGATGAGGAAAGAAATCCTTTGGCTTTCAAAGAAACCGATTGGATTCGTTTCAAAGATAAAGTCTGCGCTTTGAATTCTTATTTTAGATTTTGATTGCGCTAATTATCTTTTTTTTTTGGTTCCTAGACCTATCGTTATATTCGTTTGCATGAGATTTTGCTCAACTATTCCAAGGATTCGAATTTGATCGTTATGTAAGTATTGTCTATCTGTCTTTAGACCTTCTAATATCGAATTTGATTGGGCCTAATTTGCAGAACCTTACCGATACCTAGAAAAAATGCCTGCCCAGCAGGATTGTATATGGCTTGGCTTGAAATTCTAACCAAAAATATGCCACCGATGATGTTGATGAGAGGAAATCAAACCAATGTTCTCACTTATTATTCATAGAAGCTGCTTTATTTGGCTACTTATGCTGGATTCTTTTCCCATTAGAAATTACTTGTCTGATTATATCTTAACATATTCATCTTACTCTTAGGAAAAAATTTATATAACGAACTCAAGGAGATAATATTCTGTTCACTAGATTATTTCATCATTTTACTTGACTGATTAAAATTCATATAAAGAAGTATTTTCGATTGATTAGCGAAAAATTAATAATTAATTGTTGAATTATTTTTCGATTCAATTTTACTTTCATTAAAATATCTTCATTTTTCTGTAACATCTTTTTTGAACAGTTAGTTTCGATTTGGAACAAATTATTGATCGTTGAAGTGCTTGTTCACTGTAGAGAGAGATAGAGAGAAAAAAAAAACGAACGCGCGGGCCAAACTGCAACCTGATTGGTCGATTTTGAAATTTCCACTGAAACAGACGGATAACTATTTTTCGATTGAAAGTTTGACAGTTTATTGCTGAATGCTACGATTTTTGTTTTTGTTTTCGTTTTAAAATTAATTTTATCTGATTATAATTTCATATTATCTTTAGCCATCTTCACCATCTCTTAGTATTTTAATCTTAATGATCATTAAAATTTGATTGATAAAACACATTGAAGTAGATTTTTAAAAAATTAATGAGAACAATCCATTTCATCGAAAATCACAATGAAATATCAAAAGTAGCCCAAAAATTAATTTTTATCAGCTCAGATTAATAGTGATGCTGTTTATTTTCTATTCAACAGTTCCGTCAAAAAGCCTGGTCCGCCGATCAAACCTAAACCAGCCACCAAATCGATTGGCGACAAAGAACCGATTAATGTTTTTTGTCGTTTAAGACCATTAAGAAATCCTTCCGACAGTGTATTTGCTACCAAATTAAGCGATCAGCTATTGGAATTGACTTCGAGTACTGTGAGACAAGTGTACAAGTTTAATCATGTTTTCGATGATCAAGCTGATCAAAACAAAGTATTTGATTTGGTAGCATATCCATTGGTTCGCGATCTTATGCGTGGTCAAAACAGTATGTTTGCATTTGTTTAGACGAAATTTCAAAGACTAATTTTTTTCAAAAAAGGTCTCATATTCTCATATGGAGTAACGTCATCGGGTAAAACACATACGATCACTGGTACACCTCAAGAGCCTGGAATTTTACCTCGAACTTTGGATACTATTTTCAACACTCTCAACAAGAATAGTCTTCAAAGTATCAAATATGTTTTTAAGGTTGACAATCAGAATGGTTTCGATTTTATGTCAACTCCTGATGCCATTATGCAGATTCAAAAAGAATCTAATCGCTTGACACCGATGAAGTATCCAGCATTGAGAACACCACGTTCTACAAAGAAACGTGATCTTGGTACAGTCGAATGGGAAAATCGAGTTCAAGCTGATCAGTTTGTAAAAGACATAAATTGCGATAACAATTACGCTGTTTTTGTATCATTTGTCGAAGTCTATAACAATTACATATATGATTTGCTCGATGATTCTTTCGATCTAATAACTGCCGATGGTTCATCTGCTCCGAAGTCCAAACGAATCATGGAGGATACATCGAAACGTAATTATGTACATGGTGTAAAAGAGATTGAAGTCAAAAGTTCTAATGAAGCATTCGATCTCTGCATCAAAGGAATGAAAAGAAGAAGAATCGGCAATACTCATCTTAATTTAGAATCGAGTCGATCTCATTCCGTATTTAACATTCGTCTGGTTCAAGCGCCATTGGATATGGAAGGCGTTGAAATGATCGAGAATAAAAAATACATTCGAGTCAGTCAGCTATCCATTGTTGATCTAGCTGGTTGCGAAAGAACAGCTCGGACATTAGCTACTGGAAATCGATTACGAGAAGCAAGCAACATCAACAATTCATTACTAACTTTACGAAATTGTTTCGATATTCTAAGAGAGAATCAAAAATTCAATGCTAACAAAATGATACCATATCGAGATAGTAAATTAACACATTTATTTAGAAGCTTTTTTGAAGGCGATGGAAAAGTCGAAATGATCATTTGTATAAATCCTGGCATGGAAGATTGTGAAGAAACACAACAAGTCTGTAAATTTGCAGAAACATCTCAAGAATTGACAACCAACAAAACAGTATACAGATATCCATTCCGTAACATTATGTTCCAAGAGACAAACGTTAATCTTGCTTCAACAATTAATGTTGGTCCTAACTTTCCAAAACGACCGATAGAGACGCCAGAGGATGGAGAAGTTATAACCGAATGGATCGAGATTCTCGAGAAACGTCAATCAATTTTCGAGATCAATACAAATTTAAACAAAGAGAATCAGAAAGTAGTACGAGCTAAAATTGAGAGAATCGAGAGAGAATTATTCGTACAACAGCAACAAAACTCGGTGCTTAGAATGGATCTAGATGCCAGAGAGAATCAATTGAAAGAGTATGAGAATAAATTCTCACAGATACAACGAGCTCATGATGATATCGAGAAGAAACTTCGTCAACAAATCCAAGAACTCCAAGATGAACTATCAATTGTTCATGGAAAAGTTATTCAATTAGATTCGTTGAATTCAAAATTACAAACCGATTATAATAATCTGAAAAAACATGCCAAAGATTTTTGGACTGATGAATGTCGACGAATGCAACAGCATTACATTAACAAAATGAAACAGAAAGAGATTGAAACGGAGCGAAAATTGTTCAACAACAAAGAGAAATTAGATATAGTTCGTAAAATTATTGATAATGATGATATTGAGTTCGAGTATCCAGATTGGATGCTATCACCGAACGGTAAGATCGCCAAGATCAATGGTCAGCAAACAACAACTGCGACAACTACAACGAACAAAACAATCTCCGAACAAATAGATGTCAAAGCGCCACCGGTTGTGAATCCAAGATTCGATCGAGGAAATATGAAACAAGATGGTTGTAAGTGGATCGATCATAGACCTCCAGGAACGTTAGAACTTGGTACAGTGATGCAACCGAAAATCAAATCAAAAAAACGTAAATCTGTTAGCAATCTGAAAGCGTCAAATTTTATCGGTGCCAATCCTGGATCGGCTTCTAAATATTCAGTCATTCATCATCAAGCGGTAGAGAATGGAAACATTAAGACTCAAGTTTTCAAAGGTCAGGTCGTACCATCATCGACCGGCGGTGCACAAGTAATTTTCAACGATGTTGAAACATTAATTCAATCACCTCCGTTAGCTCAAAGCTAATTTTTTTGGGGTGGGGGGAAGAAAGTAGATCTCAATCAAAGATTCGGTCACGAAAGAGCACAATAATTTTTAACTGTTGTAACAAATTCCATTTTAATAATATTCTTTTTTTTTTGTTTCAAAATTTTTTTTTTGACTGAACTACTATATATTAAATATGCTTTTGATCTGGTATAATTTATAATTTCCATCACAAATAATAAAAATTTTAACAAAAAAAAAAATGAAATTTTATTCGAAATTTTTGATTTTTTTTAAGAGAAAAAAATGCCTCTTCGAAAAGTGCTCTGCCTCCTCCACTCTCCTTCTATCATCGCTTATCGATCGAGATAATTTTCGATTAATCGATTCGAAGGAAAATTTCTTTGATTGTTCGATATTTTTCTTGCGGAAGAATGGCCATTTTCTTCTCGATAACTTTCCTAGTGTTAATCAGCAAGGGACATTTCGCGATTATTTTTTGGTGAATTATTAAATTTTTTTTATCTTTTTCAATTGATATGATCTTGTGGTTGCTGTTGTCATCGAAACATTTTCAGTGATTCTCTACCAATTTTTTTTGATTCAATTCAATCGTTGCGATTCTCAATCGGAGTATTGTTGAATTTTTATCAGAATGCCGACTCCATTGTAAGTTGAAGAATTAGATTCAAATTTTATTGATTTTTTTTTTGACATCTTAATTGTTTATAGAACCAAAATCAAAAAACCTCCACCATCATCAAAATCTTCTTCCACTTCCGCAGTCCAAAAAGAGCCTGTAGAAGTTTATGGCAGATTGAGGCCCTTGAAAACAATATCATCGAAAACCATTATCAAAAAATTTAATGATGAAATACTCGAAATTCAACCACCACTGTCATCTAATACATATCGATTTCGTTTCAAACATTTATTCGATCAAAAATCGACACAAAATGATATTTTTCAGCAAATCGGATCGCCTTTGGTCTATGATCTGATTCATGGACACAACGGATTGATTTTCACTTATGGCGTCACTAGTTCTGGCAAAACCTACACCATAACAGGAAGTCCACAAAACTGTGGTCTAATCCCAAGAGTATTGGATATGATATTCAACACATTAGATCGTAACAATCTCCAAAGTTTACCGTTTATTTTCAAACCAGACTCTCAAAATGGTTTTCAATTGAATGCACCTCCGGATGCAGTTAAAAAAATCCAAGAAAATCTTTTATCTAACCATAGCTCTAGTCCTAAAATTAAAAAACGAATTGTTTCTAAACCAGATGAACTTAATTGGGAAAATCGTGTCAAAGAAGAATCTTTTGTCAAAGATATCGACTGCGATTTCAATTATGCTGTTTTTGTTTCCTATATCGAAATTTATAACAATTACATCCATGATCTTCTTGAAGATCAACAAAACGAAACTGTAGCCAATGAAAATAATGGAGCCTACGGCTTAAAAACGAATTCACGACTCAAACGCATAATGGAAGATAGTCGTAAACGTAATTATGTGCAAGGTGTAAAAGAAATTGAAGTTCGAAGTGCCAACGATGCTTGTGATTTATTAATCAAAGGCATAAATAAACGTAGAGTTGGAACAACTGAAATGAATCAACAATCAAGCAGATCACATTCAATTTTTAATGTGAGAATCGTCAAAGCACCACTAGATATGGAAGGTGTACTGCCGATCGATTGCTCGAAATTGATACAAATTAGTCAATTGTCAATTGTAGATCTGGCTGGATGTGAAAGAATAGCCAAAACTAAAGCAACTGGTAATCGATTGCGTGAGGCTGGAAACATTAATAACTCTCTACTCACCCTTCGTAAATGCTTTGATGAATTACGAGAGAATCAAAAAGGAAATGTCACCAAAATGGTCTCATATCGTGACAGTAAACTCACTCACTTGTTTAAAAGTTACTTCGAAGGAGATGGTCGCGTAAAGATGATTATCTGTATTAATCCTGGTCTCGAAGATTTGGATGAAACAATTCAAGTCTGCAAGTTTGCTGAAACATCACAAGAATTGGTTACGAACAAGACTGCAGAAGTGTATCGGTATCCTTTCCGCATGATCAAAATCGCTAAAAGTAATATAGACTATACGTCTTGGATGATACCGACTGTTTCATTTCCGGATGAAGTTCAGATCGACCCAGAAGACGATAAAATCATCGAACAGTGGTCAGAATGTGTGGAGAAACAATTAGAGTACTATAATGATTTCCTCAATATCAACAAACAGAATCAATTGAACGTGCGTCAAAACATAATCAATCTCGAAAATGAATTAGTTCTGCTGAAGCATGAAAATAAAACTCTAAAGATGGATCTACAATGTCGAGAAATTCAACTGCAAGATTACGAGATCAAATTCGATCAATTGAATCATGATAATGAAGCTCAAAGTATTGAAAATGAAAAATTAATAGCTCAAAATAATGACTTAGAGACTCAATTATCCGAGCTGCGAAGTAATTTATCCAAAGAAAAAGAACAGAACATCAAATTGCGTCAGAATATGGTCACAGTATTAAAAAAAGAATATGATAAAATGATGAGTTATATGTGTAAAATTTTAAATTCAAAAGATGAAGAGTTGAGAGAACAAAAACAAAACCAAAAGATCAAGTTTGGTTTGTTGAAACAAATTTTTAGTAGCGAAGATAGCTTCGAACAACTCTCTTTGTACAGCTTGGAGCAAATGATAATGACATTGAACTCCAATTCAGAGAATTCAAAAAAACCGAATGTCATCGAGATGTCCAAGCAATTAGCTATAGAACCAAAGGCATTGGTTCCAGTTTTATCAAACAAATCAAAGACCCCGGAAGTAAAGCGAGTCCAAAATGAAAATGGGACAAAAGATGTTTATGTTCATATAGACCCGGATGCTCCACCACCGGTAATCAATCCTAAATATAGACGATCATTAAGTTCTGGAGCTGAGAAATGGATCGATCATCGACCAATTCCAACATTAGAGTTGGGAACAATATTTAAACAAAATATAAAGAATAAAAAATTGGTTACTAAACTTAAAGCATCAGACTTTATAAATCGTAAAAATGCTGCTTCAAAATATTTGCTAACACACCATGAAGCTACCGAAACTGGATCAGTTGAAACCAGAATTTTTAAAGGAGACGTCATACCATCGTCAGCCGGTGGCGCACAAATCATATTTCACGATGTCGAGATGTTAAAACAAGAATCTCCTAGCAAAATTTTTCAGTCTAAATAAAATCTTCAAACATTAATTTAATCAAATCTGAGAGAAATATTTAGTAATTAGCAGCTTTTCTTAAATTTTTAATCTAACCAATACATTCAATCCATTTAATCAACATTCTCAAACATTGAAATTAATTAAATAAAATAAATTTTTCCCAAAAAATAAGGATCTAAATTGCTAGAATTTCAAACGCCTTTTTTGCTTGAGATCTATTCTTTTTCGAGCAAGTAGGCATTGCAAAGAGCCAAAATAGAAACGTTTCTTATGGAAGTCAGAAGTATTCCGTTTGTTTGATTTTTGTTTTGATTTCTATGAAGGATCTGCAATAAACAGAGAATAATGAAGACTAAGAGAAACAAATTGAATTAAATGAAAATGGATTCAATCCCAATCTGATCTCATACGAAATCTTAATCTCGAAATCAGCTGTGAATTTGATCTTTCATCAAATGAAAATGTTCCTATCGTTTTATTCTCGATCATTTTCATATTGTCTTTCATCAAAGCTATTTTCGAAATCAAGTCGTTTGAGACCATTAGAATGGATTCGTTGCAAGCATAACCAAAGTTTTTTAACCGATAAAGAACGCGTGAAAAGCTTTCTAGCGCTGTTAAATCCTAATGAACGAAAGATTCTCTGGGATGAGCTACGTAATCTTCCGGAAATTTCACAAATTTCCAAAGATTCATCACCAAATCTGACCATAGTTCAAGATGGTGCGATGAAAACTACTGAAGATTTGAAACTGAAAGATGAAAAACCACCCAGTTTCCGACAACTTGGGCAACTATTCTTAGTCCATTCATTACCTTTCGTTGGATTTGGTTTTCTTGACAATCTACTTATGATTGTCGCTGGGGATTATATCGATCTGACGATCGGTGTAGCTTTAGGAATTTCAACGATGGCAGCTGCTGGTCTTGGTAATGCTCTCTCCGATATCGCTGGTGTCGGTTCAGCTTATTATGTAGAGATGATTGCAGCAAAAATCGGTGTCGAATCACCAAAACTTTCGTTCAATCAATTACAGATGCGAAGAACTCGATGGTTGGTGCAAATTTCTAGAGCTATTGGAGTTGCCATTGGCTGTTTGATAGGGATGTTGCCTTTAATTTTTCTCCCTCACCGAAACGAGACCGAGAAAATATCGCAAAAAAAGTGATTTAGCATTTTGAATTCGGGTTTATTCGATTTTTTTTCAATTTTTTACATTGCTTCTAGAATAAGTCTGTGAAAGGGAAAAAGCTTAAAAACAATGACATTTCGAAATTGTTTTTACAATCAATTCATATGTTTCATTCATTTCATTAATTCATCATCATTAGTTTTCGACATCGTATCAGTTTCTTTAGAGAGACTATTAGGATGTTTTTGATGAAGTTTCTCTTTCAAAACTCGAATCCGATGGAATACTAAATCAATATCTTTAAACATCTCATTTAATTTAGATGTATTGCTACGAAAATCCTTAGAAAGTCTTGAATAATATTGTTTTGATAGTTCATTACAATAAGATAATGTTTGATTTGATTTTTCAAAACGATGCAATCTAATGATGAAAAGAAAATTTTAGCAGCTGATTTTTCTTTCTTTTTTTTTAAAAAAAAAGAATCCTATTGACTTACAGATTTTTTTGAATACTATTAATTTCTTCGATATCTTTCGATGAAATTAAATTAGATAATTGATCTGTTAAGTTGAATTCATCGTCGATTTCCGATTGAGATGGAATCGATGTAGATTGCATCGCTGAACAAATTTCATTTTCTTTACAAAATAAAAAAAAAACTTCGAAGAATCTATGTGGAGAGAAATCTTTTCGGAAATACATTCGATCGCTAATCGAAAATGTTTTACGAAAAAAAAACTATTTCTGAGGATTCGGGGGGTAAAACCAGTTGCCATTTAAAACATGGTCTCGAAGCGAAAAAGAAAAAGCACCGCCCTTCGAATGAATCGAATCAACCAATAGAATTTGACCGTTGTGATTTTGAACTTTAGCCACCAAGTGAGATTACACTTTCGACGATGAGAATAATCATTGTTTCTGCATTTATAGTTGACCACCAAAGAAACTCATTGACCATTCAATTCGAAACCGTTTCAAAGTCTTTTTTCTCGAAATTTAAGAGCTCAGATTCTTAATTTTACTCTCGATAGCCATCACTAAAACCCAAGATTTCTGAATGTTTCGCTGTAATTGATCGAAAATTGTCAATTTTTGCCTCTCTGTATTTGGACCAATTTTTTTTCGTGATCTTCACTAAGTGAGCTTCGATCAAATCGTATCGATTGCGAAACAATGGCTCAACCACTTCGAGCTCATAATCGTAATGTTTTCGCTTCGAAACCTTTAATCCAAGGTGATCGGGTAAGCTTTTTTATTATTGTCGGTTTCTTTTGGATAAATTTTAATTTTTATTGCGAAGATTGCCAATCTTAAATCTATCAAGGCTAGCATCAATGATGAGAATGCTGTTGATAAAAATAATATCTTTCGATCTAAAATTCCCGTCCTGAAAGCAAGAATCGGGTGTCAAGAAAATGTCGAAAATGTGAACAAAATCTCAAAAAATGTTCCATTGAAATCTTGTAAACCAGTCATCAATAATAAACCTATTGAAACTAAATTAAAACTCAAGCCAGTGATTGAAAACATTGACAATGAATCCAATTGCTTTCTGCTGTCTGAATATGCTCCAGAAATCTACAGATATCTACATTCGCTTGAAGTAAGAGTTATCGAATTGTAAGAACTGAAACCTTTTTATAATCTCTCAATTTGCAGCAAAAGCAAGCATTGAAACCGAACTTTCTCTCCATAAATCCTTTAGTGACACCTAACATGCGAGCCATCCTAGTTGACTGGATGGTTGGTGTTCACCGTTCGTTCCGAATGTTTCCAGAGACACTTTACCTATCCATTTCCATTGTCGATAGAATTCTATCGAAAGAAAAAATCGAAAAAAACCAACTACAATTACTAGGAGCCGCTGCTTTATTCGTCGCGGCTAAATTTGAAGAAGTTTATTATCCAGATGTGAAAGATTTTGTTGTAATTTGCGATAATTCCTATACTAAACGAGAAATACTGCAAATGGAGATCAAAATTTTGACCTTGATAGATTTCGAGCTCAGTGGTCCCTGTCCTTTACATTTTTTGAGACGAGGATCAAAAGCAGCCAGTGCTGATTCTCAAGCACATTTATTAGGCAAATATCTTTGTGAATTATCAGCGATAGATTATCAATGTGCAAGTTGGCTACCATCGCTGAAAGCAGCTACAGCTCTCTATCTAGCTTTGAAATTGATAAAAGCAAAAGAGATAGATGGCATACAGAATCTCGATGAGAATAGTTTGTGGACTCCAACCATAGAACATTATACTGGCTACTCATTGAACGATGTTCGCAAAAACTCAACTGTGATCTCTCGTTTGATAGTGCAAGCCGAGACCTCAAAGCTTCAAGTATGATTGTTTTGAAAATAATTGATATGATTCTAATAATTGTTTCTTAACTTTAGAATTGCCGAAAAAAATATAAATCATCAAAATTCATGAATATAAGTGAATTCGCTGAAGGGTCCATCAAAATTATCAATAGAAAATCTCCGATCGCTTGATTTGATTGGTAATAGACAATTTCAAAAGCGATCTCTTCATTTCATTGACATTCTAATTCTCGCATAACAAATTTATTGAATCAATTATTGACAACTCATCCATTTTTCATGATTAGATTTTCATTAAATTTACTGTGACCTATTCTTTTGTTTTAGTAGAATTCAAAACAATCTAATTTTAATTTCTTACAAAAAACAATTCAATAAAATCAAGTGCTTCTAAACGATCTCTTTCTATAAAATAATTAAATCTAATTTCAAGATTGATCATTTTAAGGTTTTACGATATTTTAGATATTTTTTAAATTTTTTTTTTCTTGAAAAAAAATAAACCTCTAGCAGAGATCAAAAAGATTTGATAGAGGCAGTGGTAGATGATAAACCTAGCGTCTCTTTCCACGTGTTGTTGAACGCATTCAATTGGCTATTGCCGGTGAGAGAGTTACGAATTTCGAAGAACAAATTTCGAAAGAGAGAGAGAGACAGTGAGACTTTCAAACCAATCAGTTTCGTTCCCGGTTTGCGCCTAAAATCGCGCCATTTCTTTCACATACTTTAATGCTAACCAACTTTTTTTTTTTTTTTTTTTTTTAAATTCAAATTCATATTCAGCATCTCAGTTAAGTGGTGGTCAATTGTGAAAGAACGAAACGTACGAGAAACAGCAAGCGAAAAAGTGCAACTTTTGATTCGATTAGAATTATATTTCAACAGGAAAAAAAATCACAAATCAAAAAATTACTATTCCATCTCTCTGATTATTTAATGATTAGAAATAATTGAATAGAATTAGAATCATAGAGATCAACGATACAATTACATCATCATCATCATAGTCATTGCTATTGTTGTTGTTGTTGTTGTCGTCTTACTTTTGCATAGTGATATTGTCGAAAGAAGCGAAAAATATTGAAAATGTCATCGAAAGAATTCTATTATTCTGATAAATATCAAGATGATAAATATGAATACAGGTACTTTCATTCACATTGAGATTCAAACCATTTCATTCTTTCAATTATGTTCTCCTGATAGACATGTCGTTCTTCCGAAAGAGTATGTCAAATTGATACCGAAAACTCATTTGATGAGCGAATCGGAATGGCGAGCATTGGGCGTGAAACAAAGCAAAGGATGGATACATTATATGATTCACGAACCGGAGCCACATATTCTTTTGTTTCGGCGATTGATTACACCTGAAATCGATCCAAAAGCACATATGGATCATCAATGATATCGTTGATTTTGTTATTGCTCTTGGATCAAAATCAATTCTAATCCGATATATGATTGAAAATCACACTTTCTCTCAGCTTTTGCACATTCTAATTAAATCTGATCCTTTGTTAATTTTTTTTTTTTTAGTCCGCACATATGAGATTTATCCATTTCATATCTGACCACACAAATCACTTGCTGCTATTCGAAATGCTAATCAATAATCAATTGTGATCGTATTCCGTTTCCATTTCTTTTCAAAACAAATCTAACAATGAATTATCAATTTCAAGTTAATTTGTTCGCAAACCAAAAGCTCTTTGAATGATTTATCCTTTGTCCTTAGCTATTATCTCATATAATTGCTTCCTGTTTGTGCTTGTTCTATATTGCGTTAATCGGTCTCTGATATGTATCTGATTTCTAAGAATCTCCATAAACATCAATAATCTTGATTGATAAATGTTTCTCTGCTCTGAAAGAATCGAGATAAATAATAAAGGTTTATTAATTCGGAAAGATTACTGAATGTACACTGAATTTTTTCCAAAAATTGTTGTCAGAATCCTAGGCTCAAGAGAGAGATTTCGAAATCTTATCCATATTTAATCTTTGATTTTATAAGAAACACAGAGAAAGATTGATCTTTTCAATATAATCGTAAGAGGAAAATGATGAATTTATAAAAAAAAGAATAAAAAACAATAGATTGAAATCAATCATAGTAATCACAATTCGAATGTGATGATTGATCGCAATGCGTGTTTCATCTTGAATCTTCATCTATAAACAAATTTTCGTTCTCTGTTCCATCATTTATTCATCGGTCTCGATTTCAGCTTTTCGTTTGCGGCTTGATCTTTGTAGTTGCTCTTGATGATCATCGCTACGAACAACTAGATCGAATTTATATTCATGATCACATCCCATATAGCAATCACACATCAAGTAGAGCATATATTCATATCGACCTGGTAATGGTGCTTGAAAATCTAGCTTCACTTTTGCTTTCTTTTGCAACGAAATACGTTTGATCGAGATCAAAGAGTTTGTTTTCAATTCACCAATTACAACCCACCATCCTTCTTCTCGTTTCTGTTTGAAAAAAATAAATTGAATTGATAACATTTCGATGAGAACATATGCCATACCTGTGGGAAGAATGGTGCAATGACTGATCCAGCGACATCATCTTCTCTTTCCAAATTGACCAACATGTTCACAGTCGAATCTCTGCATCGAGAAAAAAATTTGAATAAAAATATAGAAATCGTAAAATGATCGAGCTCTAGAATTTACTTTTCGATTGAATCGCTATTCATTATTTCGTATTCCACAGAGATGTTGGGATATCGATTACAAAATCTCGCGACATCCATCAATTTACTATCGTCCATTTTTAACAATTTAATGCGATCTTCATCTTCCATATCCATTAGATCAAAGATTGTTTGAATACCGTTTTCGGTACATTTTTTCACCAAATCCACACTGAAATGGGGAAGCTGTCGAAGTGGAGAATCTTTGTTCCAAACAGCTTGCGTGATCATCTGTGATAATTCCATGGCGGCGATAGCTGGAACAAGCCAACCATTCGAACTAATTACATCGACACAGGCTTGTATCAATCGGATTGTTTTCAAAATAATCTTTTCGGAATCTTGTTGTAACTCCGCTGTCAATGAGATTCTTGATAGATGAGCTTGTATCAGTAGATTAGCTTTGGTATGAGGATCAGACATTTTTGCTTGCGAAAGTTTGTTGGGAATTTTAGAATGCAATTGTTGTAAAATTTTATCCTCTTGATGTCTGATGATGATATCTTCATACTCCGATGCACTACTTATTATCTCAATTAGATTACGTATTTTGGTTTTGTTGTTGAGTGAGAAACTAAAGAATTCAATCGTGGAATAGTGAATATAATAGTAAGCTGCAATCATTCCAAGATTCAAAGGGCTTAGATCAATATCATTCTCAACAGCGATGCATTTGGAGTCTTCTAAATCTTTCAAAGTGTTCTCGACTAATTCCGAAAGATGATCACTTAGATGTCGATGAGTGAGTCCAGAAAGATTATAATAATTAGGATTCTTGCTCATACGGCGGTACAGGAATGTCCAAGTCAAGTAATCCACAGCATCTTGTTTGTTCTCGATCGTTCTGGTTACAATTTCAGCATTGAAATGGTCATGAAGTGAACGATCTAGATGCGATTCAATCGGTAATGGTTCCAAAATAAATTTTTTAAAAAACTCTTTCTTATTACTCTGACAAAAAATGACACATCGAGAATTGTCATCGATCATTGATCGACCAGAATGACCAACCATTTGGATTACATCGGATATAGGATAATCTTCATAAGAATGATGACGGCCATCATAAAATTGAGTGTCCATGATCAAAACTAAGTACGCCGATAGAGTGGTTGACCAGCAAAGATTTGATGACATCACAACAATCTGAATGGCATTCGCTTGAAACAAGGTCTCAATGATTCGACGATCTTTCAGACTAGTACCTTCGTGTAGGTAGGCGATACCGTTCGATGTTGTCTCACGCAAAGTGGGATCAGAAATTTCTTTGAGAAATTTTTGAAAATTTTGATCAGTCTCTTCGCAACACAAAAATCGTCCTGGTTGTGCATCGGCAGCAGCAAAAGTCAAGAGATCAATGGCGGTCAATCTAGATTGACGACGAGACGGAACGAAAATTATAACCGAACTTGTAGGTGATCTAGCCAGAATGGTTTGATAGGCTGGTTTCGACATCGCCAACAATCTAGTGGCGTTATGTGTTTGATTGAACCCTCTGATGTTGATCTCTAACGGTAATGGTCGAACGCTTGGATGAAAATTGAATGTATGACCATGGCTACAGCCAAGCCATTGGGCTATGTCTTTAGCGTTAGCGATCGGAGAGGAAAAAGCTACGATACGGATAGGTTTCTCGATTTGTGATGACATGTAACGCATTCTTGAACAGATGATCTCATAGATTGGTCCATCATGACCACCTAAGAGCTGAAGATCATCAGCAATAAAAAGATTGACGTTTTGGACATTTTTTCGTTGCTTCCAACGACGAGATACAAGATCCCATTTCTCATGAGTAGTTACGATGATATCTCCTTTGGCTAAAAGTTTTAGATCCACTGTTGTGTCACCAGTCAACAACACAACTGATTTCTCTAACGGAAGAAATTTTTTCGACCAACGTGCATACACAATTTGAGCTAGTTGATTTTTAGGCGTAACATAAACACATTTAGCTTCTTCTGATACCATAAATAGTCGAAGAATAGCTATCTCAGCACAGAGCGTTTTACCACTTCCGTTAGGTGCTCCGATAAAAACATTATCATTGGTGTTATACAAAGAATTAAACGATTGAGTTTGAATAGAGTTGAAGGAAGAGAACTCTTTTTGATAAAGTTGCTCGTATTGTGCATTACGAAACGCTGACAATGGTAATGGTTGTAAATCCAATAGTTCAGTCGGTGGATTAAATTTTTCGGGCAAAATTAGATGACGGAATGAGATCGGAATAATTGTTTCAGAACCAATCCAACGATCTGATGTGATGCGGATAAAGTATTGTGGTGGTAATGGATCATAGATTGGTATGAAAAACTTCACAAAATGTTCATCTTGAGCATATTTTTGTTTCAGTAAGAAATATTCATAATGAAGAATCACTTCACCGTCGACATCTTCGACGAGAATCCAGAACGATTGTGAATTTCCGTGGACACGTTCGTCCCATTGAAAATCTGGTTGAATCGAAAGCTTTAATTTCAAAGTCGATCTTGTGATCGGTTGTATGTGAGCTGAAAGCTCAAGTTTAGGAAACATATGAATGTATTTATGAATTAATTTGCCCATTTTTGGTAGCCGAAGAAGTTCACCGATTTCGTTCGGGCCCAAATCAAAAAGTCGTTCGAAAGGAAATCCTTTTTTCTCTAACTTTTTAACTACCTCCTCCGGGATACGCTTGAATTGACGTAGTGGGGATAGTGATTGCCACATTCTACGATCGATCATTTTGCAAAATGATAGAGCTTTATCAGCCATCTCTGCCCAACCACTAAATAAAACAATCTCGTAGATTGCTCGCATCAATCGAGCAGCCGATTGTGTAACATAAACCATATCGGACATCAAAGCTAATCCTTCTAGTTTCAATTGTGAGATATATGCCTGAAGTAATACGTTGATTTTTGCCGATGGCTCTTCAATGGATTCTTTGATAGGAATTGGTACTCTTTCCATCAATTTCATCAGTTCTAATTTCTCCTCGTCTCGTATGGTGATGTGTTTGAATTCAGAAGACAATGAGAACACTCGGAACAATTCGATCTCGGACAGAGTCGGTTTTAAAAATTGATTATAAATCGAAATGGTTTCTGTTGAGCAATAATAATGTGATGCTATTCGTCCTAATTCCGTTCCCTGTATGTGTCCAGATTTACGATCGAATTTGATTAGATTACATTTGTCTAATGTAGAGGCGGCTGTATAAATGAGATTTGTCCGATGTTGCTCAAGCAATGGATCTTCTTTAAGTTGATCATAAGAAATACTGTAAAGAGTAGGATTACGTAACATACGGACGTAGAGATAGGTATAACCTAGCCAAACAACAGCATCGGAAACGTTTTGAATGTTACCGAGAACAATTTCCGCATTCAAAAGTTCCGGTAATTTAGATATCAATTGTGATTCGATGGGCAATTGTTGATTCAGTAGAGAGAGATAATATTGGAGTTCAGAATGCTGGGTGATTAAGATACCTTCACCCATTGTATCATATTGAGGACGACCAGCTCGGCCCAACATTTGCATAACATCTAATGCCCCAAGTTCTACCCATCGACCCTTTTCCGGATTATAAACTTGAGTACCTTTGATAATAACGGTATGAGCTGGCAAATTCACTCCCCAAGCAAGAGTTGCTGTCGAGACTAAAACTTGAATATGACGATCAGCAAATAGATCTTCAACAAGAGTTCGATCGACTCTGGTCATGCCAGCATGATGAATGGCGAATCCATAAGTAAGTAAGTCTTTTAATTCAAGATTTTTAACTTGTTCGGCTTCGGAACGAAGTACTTCGGTAGAGGCGGAATTCTCTTTCAAAAACAATCCAAGCGTATCATTCTCCAGGCACATATCTCTTAGAGCTCGTGCCGTTTTCCCAGTCTCTTTTCTTGAATGCACAAAAATAAGAAGCTGATTTTGACCAGCATGCTCCAAAGTTTTCTCATACAATAACTCGTTCATCAATTGGAATCTTTTTACTGCTTTTTTCTCAGTGATACCGATGTATTGTTGTTCCAAAGGTACTGGGCGAAAACTATTATCGAAATAAAACAAACCTTTCTTCAAATCGACACGTAAAAACGTAGCAACATCTTCATAGTTTGGTAGAGTAGCTGATAAACCAACAAGACGAATTTCTTCTTGAGTTGTTTCCATACTACGAATCATTCGAGCAACTAAACATTCCAGAATCGGTCCACGTTCATCATGAAGCAAATGAATCTCATCGAATATAATCAATCGTACGATTTGTGTATAGGATCTTTCGCCACCTTTGCGAGTAATAACATCCCATTTTTCTGGCGTACAAACAATGATCTGAGTTTGAACGATTTGTTCCACACTAAGCTGATGATCGCCAGTCAATTCACCAACTTTAATATTGTAGCTAGACAATCGTTTAGAAAAATTCGCGACCATTTCTTGGACTAAAGATTTCATCGGGGCAATGTAAACGATTTTGAACTCATCAGTATTGATATATCCGGTGGTAGGATCAATATGTTTTCCAATCTCTCGCATCATTGTTAATAATGCTACGTTAGTTTTTCCGGCACCGGTCGGTGCACAAACCAAAAGATTCTCATCAGTCTCTAACAATGTTTTTGATAATCGTGATTGTATTCGATTCAAAGTTTTGAAACCTTCAAATGCACCTTGAACGTATCGAGGTAGTTGATCGATAGGAACAAGTGTTTCATCGGCTTCAAAAGGTTTGGGTTTGAGCGCAGGAACATGTATGATTTCACAGCTTTTTCGTTGCTGTCGAAATGAACCTTCCGGAAGTTGACAACGTTTATTAGCCATGAAATGTGATCCTTGTTGAAAACTTAGATCTTCCAAGTCTAATAGTTTAACTTTGCTCGCGAAACTGTTCGATTCTTCATCATTTCCTTCATCCATTTTGTCATCGGTGGAGGTTATTTCCGAATTTTTATCACCAATGTTAATCGATTCAAGATGACTAGACTCAAGTTTTTTCAAAATATCGATCAATACTGGATCATTTTTCATTGTCTCGATTATTTTGGCTCTTTCCGATTGTTTTTGAGCTTGTGCTAAAAGCGTACAAAACAGAATCGTCTGACGATTTTGTCGTAGCAGTTTAATGAAATCAAAAAGATCGAAGCCTAGTAAAACAATCAGCTGAATTTCAGCTTCACGATCATCATTAGCTTGTTCGAGAATTTTTAGAACTTCAGCAGCTTTAGCTTGTGCAACCACTGGATCATCAAAATATTTGCTCAATTTTCGTTGCAACCAATACGCATCGATTTCTCGAGGATGAACAGTCACTTCTTTAGATTTGCGTTTACTTTTTGACGATTCAGGTGGCCGAAGAATCATTCCTATCGATTGATGCTTTGATAGCTGAATCCACAACAGCTTCTTCACCTTCATCATCATCTTCATTATCATAATCATCACGAATTTCATCATCAATGCCTTCTTTGTTTTGATCTTCATCATCGGATTCTTCGAACTGAACATTGACACCATAGGTATCATCAAGATCATCACCGCCATCACCGTTGGCGTGAAGATTATTTTGATCATCCAGACTAAAATCGGTAATTTTTCTACACAAACCAGAGAGTATAGCGAATTTTTCATTAGCTAATGATCCTAGCAATGATTCACACTCTTTTTTCTTCTCTTTCTCTTTGGTTTTATCAGATTTCATGACTTCGAGAATTTCATCCGCAGCACCACAAAGAACATCTCGAGGCTGATCTACCAAGCATTTCAGAGATGAATGACAGTATCAGCTCATATGTTTCTCTAGTCTCTGGAGTTTTCGGATGATAGATTATGTTCATTGATTCGGTTATATCTTCAGATAGAAGAGATTTTTTCATCTTCATCATATTAGCATTGTGATTGGAACTTTGTCCAGACTTTCGTTTGGTTTTCCCGTCATTGCTAGGCTTGGTTCGTTGATAGCGATCGCCCATTTTGATGGTATCAAGCTTGCCAACCAACGAAACAACCTCACCGGTAGCTTCATCTCTAGGTCGACGTTCAATTAATCTTGTATCGGCTTGAAGAACTAAATTTGAATTCTGTGGATAAAAATGAGTTTTATGAGGGATTGTGGGCAACAAATTTAACGATGATTTCTACTCACAGCTCTATAATCAAATTGTTGAGAACGAGCAGCAGCATCCGCCATTTTGATCGCTAACGGATGACTTTGTTTTGATCGATTGAGAAGGAGAATAGTCCTCAAAGATTATCTGATTTGAAAACTAAGCATAAGATTTTTATTAATAAGAGGAAAATTATTAATTCAAAACAAATAAATAAAGATATAAAATAGGCTTCGATTGTCAATCAAGCGGCTCAATGTCTTTGCTTTGCAGCATTGTTGGCTGCACTCGTAAATACTGTGACATCGAAATGATGAAATTCTAAATTTTGAATTTTTCCAACAGGTTATCAGATTAATGAGAGGAATAGATATCTCTATATATCTCAAATAATAGATTATTTTAAATCATAATAATAATGAAATTATCCAATTTATTGAATTTTTTTATTAGTGATTTTAATTAATTTTCTGTATCATCTCAAAATGATTGTCCCGCTATAAGTTTTCAAAGCAATACAGAATAATTTTTGATTCCAAAAAGCCATCGAAATATATCCTCGGAAATCCATAGATCATCTAGATCATATTCTATTCTCCATATTGAATTTATTATGCTGTAGATGGATTTGATTCGCTCGTGGTTGCGTATGATCAAGTGCATCGGATTGATTGATTGATTGATCGTCGACATACGAATCTCTCATCTGAGCAAGAAAATGATAAAGAAGGGCACCGAGTATGGCACCGATATGCGGAGCGATGATACCAACAGCCCACCAAAAGTTGTAGTTCAAGGGTCTTAACCAGATTTCGATAGCGAAAAGAAAAAAGAGCGAAGAAATTAAAAATTGATAAGATCCTAGGCAAAGCGATCGATCGCAAGAGAAACAGATCAAGGTGAATGACTCACTCGAATACAAGATGATCGTAGCCTACCAACCATAGAACGATCCTTGGTGCTAGATCTCTAGCTGCAATGTTGTCATCAGCCAATGGTGATGTAGATAGATAGATGGAGAAAGATCGAAAAGAAGAAAATTTAATCTAATTATTAGAATCTAGTCCAATCTAATCTGATTCGCAATGAATCTTTTCGACCCTTTTTATCTCATCGTAAAAGGGTTAATGTTTTCGACGAACATTTCGAGCGACTGTGATCAATCGCTTGTTTAAAGCAGCAGTATCATCGATAAGCCAGTATCATCGAGATCTTGATTCTACTTCCTGGATTTGACTTTTTCTCTAAACTGAATCACAGACGATCTTTTTCATTACGTCGAATGTTTTATAATTCAAAAATAATTTTTTTTTTGCTCTTTCGATTCGAGCGCATCTCAGCCATTGAAGCTACTAAGTTGATTAATTATTTAAATGAAAAAAAAAATGACTAACAATCAACTGAGTGCGCATCTAATTATTAGATTGTTAAATCATTCAACAATTCAATAAGACTAGAGGATTCGTTCCGAGGCGATTATCGAAATGACGTACCTGGATTGAGAATAGCTCCACAATTGTAACCGAATCCGAAAATCAATGCCATCAAGAGCGAACCATTGATCAGTGCCTGAAGAAGTTTCAATGAAGGTGAATGTATTTGATCACTTACGAAAAGTACACCAAACACTAATAATCCGGTGGACAAAATTTGATCGAAAATTGCCGGAACAAGACTAATATATGGACTCGGAAGTGTGATGAAAATGCTTGCTGTTTGTAAGCTAGGACTGGTCGCATTGTTCACGATCTTATCGAACGCTTCGATGCTTTCGTGATAGATTGTCCAAGCAAGCAAGCTGCCGATGAAGGAGCCAATATATTGTGCTATGATATAATGAAATAATTTGTTCCATTTAAGTTTCCCAATTACACTGAACGATAATGAGACTGCTGGATTGATATGTGCACCTGTATTCGTAGGTATTGATTATTCGAATTAAACGAGAACAAAAACGATCGTCATCAATCATCTATCAATCGTCATATTGGAAGAAGAAAATTGGGAAAAGGAAAATTTGCTAATTTTTATTCTCATTTTACTGACCGGAAACTGGACCAGCAAAAATTGCTGCTAAAATCAATCCAAAACCATAGGCAATGGCACATGGAAAATTGCTTGATGAATGTGTGAGGACCGAACAAGCGCAACCACTGATACCGAACAGCTTGAAGAATGAAAAAATCAATCAAATTATTCTAATCGAAGTCTAGCTATGTTTTTGAATGGTTTAATTTACCATCAAGATCGCTGTACCGATCATTTCGAAAATGGACTCTTTAAAAAAATTCTGAATTTTTCTCATTTTGAATTATTTTATTTTTTTACATCGACAAACAAAAGGTTGAATTTATGATCGATTCTTATTTATTTGTGATGAAATTTTGAGATTTTTTTTAAATTTAAATTAATTTTTGTTCGTTCATCCAACAGATTATTTCATATCGACGAAGAAGAGTAATAAGGAATCAGTATTCGAATGTTTCGTGTGTTTGAATTTCGATAGAATTTCAAATGACGTCTCTTGATGAGTGGAACACACGCAATGCAATTATCAAAAACAATTCAATTTAAACCGGAACGAAATTTCGGAGAAATGATAATTTCGAAATTCGTGTATTGAAAAAAAAC
Source organism: Sarcoptes scabiei (assembly GCA_020844145.1). NCBI lineage: Eukaryota > Metazoa > Arthropoda > Arachnida > Sarcoptiformes > Sarcoptidae > Sarcoptes > Sarcoptes scabiei. The sequence goes on along the minus strand of CP080483.1, from coordinate 1,427,474 downwards.
AAAAACCAAAATCAAAAACAGAGAGAAGAAAGCTGAAGCAATCATTTGATGGCTTGAAGCAGAAAATCTCATCTCTTTGATGCGATCAAAGACGGTCCATTTTTATACCCGAATCTCATCAACCATCACAGAGACTCAATCATTCGATATTATCTTTGTTGAACATCTAAAAAGGAAGTAGATTGTAGTGTTTTGTACGAGAAGATCGAAAGATAGAATCATAGAACGATCGAAACCCTTCGAGCACTAGCTAGCTTTTGTAGGACACTTGTTTGCTGTTCATCAATCTGTTCTTGGTTCAATCTGCTTCTATCCACTATCCATAGGATAGTTTGCAAGAGAATCGAGTCGAATTTTTTTCTTTTTAATCTTTTAAACTTCAAAACTTGAAACAAACCCGATTACTTATTTTAAAAATATTTTGAAGCGATTTCTATTCGAATTTTTTTCTTCTTACCGAAAAAAATGAAATAAAAAATCGAAGATGTCATCAAAGTTTTAATGTTTCACAATTCTCAATCAATCAACTTGTTAAGAATCGAACAATTGATGAGCATTTTTGTTGAGAAAACAAAACCAAACAGAATCAATGACGTCAAAATCAAACGAACGAAATCATGCGAAACTGATGGTAGGTGTGTCCGAATCGATGGTTCTAGCTGAATGGATTTGTTTTTGTTGCAATATTATTTCAATTCAAACATCCATCGCTTATTGCATCTATTACCTAATCTTATTCGTTGATAATTTGATTATGATTGATTGGTTTATTTTCTTCTTACAGGAAAGAAGATCTAAATTGATTCTTTTATTGTCTATATTTTTTCCCTATCTAATTTAAATTTTGATTTATTTTAGGCTAAAAATTTTTGTTTTTCTCTCCTTCTCTCTTTCTTAGTGATTTCGATTCTCCAAGGTCAAGTAATGTAGAATTCTAAAAAAAAAAACCCAAAAATATCTGGTTTTTCAAAAACAAAAAAAAAATCTCCACTCTATGGTTTGATTTGATTTTTAGAGATCGATAAAAGAAAAAAAAAGGGAACATCAACAATTTTCTCAGATCGAATAGTAATCCAATCTTTATCTTCCAATAAGGTGGGAATATTATTTCCCATGCTCAAATCAGATCCAGATCCAGATTGATTATATTGGATTACAAGATAAACGGACATAGAAAGAAGAAGAGACAAGGGCGATAGATATGCAGCCTAATTAATCCTCTCAATTTGACAGAGACAGATTAGACATATCTCTGTCGATGGGAAATTAAATCTCTCTCTGCTCTCTCTCTCTCTCTCTCTCTATCTCTCTTCTCTCTCTATCTATCTCTCTCGAAACTGCCCATGGATAAGAGGAGACGGAAAAAATTAGGACAATAAAACACTGATAATTCTGTGAGAATGAATTCCATCAATTCAAGAAATATTCTCCAGTCTCAAATTAGGTCTGTATCATTAGATGGTCCTTGAAGAGTGAGTGTTTTGGATTTGATTATTAAATTTGAAATGAGATTCAATTTAAAATTAACTTTTTTTTTTATCTATTTAACATAAACCAAACGGAAACGATTCATTGAGAGCTCTACCTCTATCTCGGTGGTGGAATTGAATCGAAAAATTTTGATAAACAAAACGAATCCGAACGCATTCATAGCACTAGATCCTTTGGTGTCCCCGTCAGCAGCGATGCAAAGATTTTGACTCGGAATCTAGAAGACGAATCGGAAGACGGAAGAATCGAGAAGAAAAGTTTCCAATCTTTGGATTATTATTGAGGTAAATACAAAATGAAAAACGACAAAAAAAAAACGAAGAATTTAATCTGAGATTTATTTGTTTCCAATAGTTTTTGTTAGATTCTTTTAATATCTTTAAGCTATCGCTTCGATATCGTTGATTTGATGGAGAAAAAGTTTTTTGAAATAAAAAAAAAAATCTTTGCAAAAAATTCAAACGACTGTTGGGATTGAAAAATGATTGAATCCATTGGAATTCTTTCGGTGTTTAAGATTCGAATGAACAGTTCTACATTTTTGATGATAATGGGTGGTGCTGGTGATTGAATCCTAGAATTTCATTGCACTTGCATTTAAAATTTTTTTTTCTTAGAAAAACTTCGAGAAAAAACTTCCGATGTATCGCCGATCGTAATCGATTCATTTGAAATCCAAACAGTTTCGAAGAGAAAGAGAAGTTTTTTTTTTGATGTAATATGGTCTAAAATCGATAACAAATCGTTCGATTTTTCTCTTCTAATATCTTTTGGGTTCAAAAAAAAAAAATGAAATAAAATAAAATAAAATAAAAGATCCACGTAAGAAAGCGAAGCAAACGGGTATGGTGTAGAAATCCTTAGAATTTTTCTCTTTAATCCAGATGAGATTCTCATTGCATTTTTTTTTTTTTTTTGATTGAAATTATCCTCTCTCATCTCTTCTGTCATCGATTCCTCTTCCGAGTGCTTTAATGTCGAGAATATTCAACTTTTCTAAAGCTAATCTCTCTGATAATCCATCCATAATCAGCATAAAGGCTGGATTTTTTTTTCATATCTTCTCTTTTGAATACAAAAAAAAACAAACTCCAAATGATTATGATGACGATGATTATGTTATGAATAACAGAATCGAATTATCAAGAAATCTTCACTATGAATGATGATTGCTAGTCCTTATGGTGATTCCGTCACCTAATGATGATGATGATGATGATGATGATGATGATGATGATGAGATGTTTCGCTAGAAGAATTGCATCGATTCGATTATTCTAGATTCGTTTCGTTCGAATCGATCAAAAGCAATTTCGATTGATTCTGATCCGAACATTTTCGAAAGATCACCATCAATATGAATCAATCAAAGAATCAGGAATAAATAAAAAGCCAGAATCATTGGAACATCATCATTTGGGGACTAAGTCTGTAAGATCATCATCATCATCATTAAATATGATTGCTATTATAGTCCATCAATAGAGAATAAATTGGAAAGTGTGTGTATGTTTTTTTTCACTCCAGATAAGAGATAATCATTGAGATTATGATGAATAAAGCCATTTTTGTTTGAAATTGTTTTGAGAAAAAAAAAATGATAGAGAGCAAAGGAAGTGAATAGATTCCAGACGGATGTATGATCGAATACATAAATAATAATTCTAATGATCTTTTTGGTTCTTATTTTTTTTTTTTACTCTTGGTTAGTGATAAACAAACAAATCATTGAGAATGGAATTCATCTCAGAAAGCGAACCAACGAAGAGTGAAAGAGTAAGATCATCAGCAAAATCTAAACGATGATGATGATGGGGTGAGAGAAAGAGAGAGAGAGGAAAATTTTTGAATAAATTTTTGTAAAAATTTTCAAACATGGACAAGATAAGCGCTAATTAATCATTTTTTTTTTTGGTTGAATTTTTTTTTTTTTGCTTTTCGATTCACTAGTTACCCTAGATTCTAGGACCTAGAAGAGTTAAGGTAGTGAACTAATTTATTCTAGTGTGAAGAGAGAGAGAGAGAGAGAGAGAGAGAGAGAGATAAATGAGCCCTAGATACCAAGCGAAGCTATGAGATCTAGAGAGATAGATTACCGAAGATGAAAATAATCAAGTTAATTGTTTTGAATAATAATTATTTAATCTGAAATCAAAAGCAACAAAGTTGAATGAATTCTTTGATGTTCTAGTTTGTTTTGTTGGAACTTTTGACAAACAAAAAAAAAAAAAAAAAAGAAAAGAAATAGTTGCGAAATTTTTGGGAAGCTGGAAATTTTCAAATGTTTTAATTTTGTTTATTTTTTCTTTGTCGAAAGTCATCAACGCAGAGATTGATTTTTTTTTTTTTTTTTTTTTTTTTTGATGAAAATTATCTTTGTCTCTCTTTTGCAAAGTTTCTTCAAAGCTCTCATCATCATCATCAACGTTAAGAGGAAAGAGGAAACGCTCTCGAGCTTCGTTTATAGGGCTTGTAGAGAAAGAGAATCTTGGAAGAACCTAGGATTCACCGAAATCAATTATCGAAGAGATCTAAATTGATTTTTTTTTTCTTCCGTTCCAGATTCATTCATTTTTTTTCCTCTTGGCTCTCAAAATGAAACAATACTGAAATTTTGTCGATAAATTTCTATCATTATATGATGAGAGAGATCGTTCATCAACCACCAAAAACACCGTAAAATACCAATAGGTGTATAATAGTTAACAAAAAAAAAAAAAAAAAAAAAAAAAGAGCTATTCTATCAACAATTAATGTTCTGATTTTCACTGATTCTCTTTTACTTCCCTTTTCTATTCGCTAGGTCACAATTTATTCATTCATTCAATTCAATTCACAGCCTCATCCTCATCATCATTCATCATTTCAACAAGGCCAATAATCAATCTTCTCTCATCAGAATTTCAACCGATAGCACTATGTGGGCTATGCGTAGTGCTTGGTTCTTTTCATTTAGGAGAAAAAAAAAATTGGAAAATTAGCAATGGAAACAAAAACAATTTGCTCGAGAAAGAAAAAAAAAAGAGTAGTATCGAGATAGAATCGTAAGCGAATGTCTGCTCGAAATAATCAAGAACTGAAGAAATTTTTTCTTTTTTTTTTTTGATTTTTTTCTAGGTCAAGAATTGTGATCATTTAAGCTTCACTTGTTTAGTTACTAGTGATAATGTAAGTTTGAAAGCTAAATGTAATTCGTAATTGTTTGTGATTGAAAGAATTTGTTGCTATCCACAGACCACATCTTGTTACTTGTGTGGGGGGCCTAGATTTGCTCGATTGAAAAATTATCTCTCCGTTGTTTTCCTCTCGTATCCATTTGGTTCGAATCAGTTTTGATTAGGTTCGGTTTGATTCGGTTCGATAATGCTGAAGTAAATTGTAGTGCTGCTGTTTCTCTCTAAGGTTTCGATAGTGAATCTAAGTGGAAGATATTTGGTTGAGTTCACTATATTTTGCCACCTTCATCACCAACAACATCCACATCTATGGCCGTTGAAAAAATTACGAAAGCAAAAGCTATGAATAAAAAAAAAATTGACCATTGTTTCTCTCTATGTTCAGCTTACGCTTACGACCAAAATGATAATATATGATGAATGATGAATGGTGAATGGTGAATGAGGATTCGTTTTGCAAAAGCTATTGCTATTTGCTAACGAAACGAATTTAGCTTAGAAATTTTTTTTCTTCAAATTCTTTTTCTAAATCGAACATTGTTCAAAAATGTTTCAAAACGTAAACATTTGCATCGCAAAAATTATGTAGCAGTATCAAAACGATTTGATTAGAATTGATGATTATTTTTTTTTTCTTTTTTCTTATTTCTTTGTTTCGTAGCAAAGATGGAAAGCTCAATGAATCTGATAGAATAGTTTAGACTTAGACCTAGAACAAAAACGGTGAAAACCAAACAAAAAAAAAAACTTTTTTTTCCTCATGGGAGATTTCGATCCTTTTTTTTATTTGGGCACCAAAATCGCTAACTTTATACGATTTCTTTCCAAGATGGTCAATGATATCGACAGGTATAATCGCTTATTAAATAATAATGTTTGAAATTTCGATTGAAGAGAATTAGAAAAACGATATGCAACGATCACCTAGATCCTAGATCATCTAATTCTCAGCAAGGTCAAAACGAATCCTCTCTAGAAAAAGAGAATAATATTGTTCGCGTAGTAAATTTAATTTTCCCAAAGGATTCGATTAGATTAGATGATTTTTCAGTCGAACTTGTTCGATGATTCTCACTTTTAAATATTATCTCTATTCTGTTCCATTGAACTGTAAGATCGTAAACTAATCTCAACGATTCGCTTCAGCAAATTAATGGATCGAATATATCAATCTATTCTCTTCTCATTCAATTCGAAGAGGGGTAAGGAAACGTGGACACTTTCAATCTGGCTCGCTCTTTGAATCTAAATTTTCGATTAATTAAAATTGATGATCTTCAGCATAATGAATGCGAAAATAATTATTGTTTCATAATATGGAAAGATAGTTGAGTAGCTCATTGCATCGTAATTTGTTTTCGTTTCCGATCCGAATGAGTTCATTTTAGTCAAACTCAATCAGAGAAGAGAGCAAGATCGACGCCAAGAAGATCGTATCATTGGTTAATCATTCGGCGGACGACAAAATTCGATTAATTAGCAATTAAATTAATTAATTAATTATTTGAAAAAGAAAGAAATTCATTACGATTTTGATGTTTGTTTTTTTTATACACTCTCGATGATCGAGGATGATTGTTATGTTTGATCGAATTTGATTCGAGAAAGCTCATGTGAATTTGGCTTGTAATTCTATCCGATGGGATTGATATTGATTGTCTTCGATGATCGAGTGAAGAACAAAAGATTGAAAATTTCTTAGTATTCTAAAATAGGAAACGAACGTGCTTCGATAGATATTCCTTTATCTTTTGATGCTTCGGTTGCCATCAATTGTTTTGCTCGCTTCCGGGATAGCGATCGCAACAGCAACATCATTCATTGGAATCAAAATTTAATTTCTCTGATATTAGTGAATCAATCTCTCTCTCTCTCTCTCTCTCTCTCTTCCATTATTTCAACTCTATTCATCTTGATTCATAAGTATTTTATGCAAATATTATCGAATCAATCATCGAAATTCTATCAATACTTAGTCCATCATATTGTTTTCAGATTTCAGACTGTTATATAGACTTCGAAGTTATAGTATTAATCAAGATATGAGATATGAGATCGTATTGTTGGAATTTTTTTTTTTTTTTTTTGCTCCAAAAGTATCCAAAAGCAGAAATTATTAGATTATTATCTCTCTCTCTCTCTCTCTAGCAATGATTTGGTTGCAAAATGATATCTTTTCGATTCATTGGGATTCAATTTAAGAATTTTTTCCCTATATTTTCGAAGCTTTGATTTGATTTTGTCTCGTTTCTCTTCTTTTTTTTTTTTTGCCCCGTTGACTTTGTAAACAATTGCATTCGTTCTGAATCACTTTGAGAAGAGATCCATTACGATGACCATTGAACATCTTGTTTCCCGGAAATCGAAAACAAAACGATCCAAGATGTATTGTTTTTATTTCGATTCGATTGATTTTTTTCTCTAAGATATTCATCTAGCAACAATCAATTAGAAGAGCAGTTGCTGATAAGTCTCATTTTTATGTTTTGTCTTTGATTAATTTTTTTTTTCTCTTCTAAAGATACAAAAATTTTAGTTTTATCAATTTATTTCCGTTTCCCGCTCTCTTCGTTGGGCCATGCTTGAAGGGAATTCAAACTCTCTCCACCAATTTTCGATTATAAATCTTAATGAGAGTGAAAGATAATGCCAATGTTATTAATTCGTAGTGATTTTTTCCTCTAAATCTTCTCTAGTCTCGTTTGACATCGAAAAATAATGGATTTATCGGATTGTTACCAGTGAAAATATTCTTATTATTGTTGGTAATCTTAGAGATAACAAATCAATAACAGTTAGAGGGGGAAAAAATAAGTCAATTTTCTATCCCAAAATTTCTAGACAAAACAAGAAAGAGAGAAAGCGAGAGAGAGAGAGGAAATTGGTTCCACTCAATCATTCTAAAACATCCGATATTTCCGGTTTTTCTGTCTTTTGTTTTCATTCATCGGTAATTATCTTCGAAAAGTTTGCTGTTAAAAATAATAATATTATCCTGGAGAGAGAGAACCAAAGAAAAAGAGAAGAAAGGCATCTAAATAGAGCGCGATTGCAATCTTTTTTTTTTTTCCTCTCGATTGTTGTCTAGATTTTGATAGCCGATTTTCGAGTCCTGATATATTAAGATCATCATCATCATCATCATCATCATCGACTCCAACTCTCTCTCTCTCTATCATCATACTTTAAATTTCTATCCAAAAGTTGAAGATTATTCTACCTAGATTGTATTATTATTATTATTATTATTAGAAAATTGCTTCATTTGTTTCACAACGTGAAACTTCCATTAGAAGAGCATAAGGATTTTCTACCAGATTAGATCTTATAGATTTGAATTATCTTCTCTCTATTTTTCTCTCATTTCAACGCTAGAGAAAGCTTTATTTTTGGTAGTGATTTTTTTTTCTTCGTCTTCTCCCTTCCATCTTAATCCATCGATCTATTCAGTAAAACTTTCTTACCTGTATATCTCAACATCACAACATCTCTTCTTTGAAAGAGAAAGAGAGAGAGAGAGAAAATCAAACTCTGTTTTTTTTTGCCAATTGAACCTCATCAAAGAGAGTTGTTCCAAAGTCTGGTTCAATAGAACATGATGTTTCAAAAAGGGAAAAATTTAGATCTAAAAAAAAAAAAAAACTCCCCATCCATAGCAAGAAAAAGAAGATGAAGATGTAAAACTTGTTTGCGGGCTAGCGAGTAGAGATGAGCATAGAAATCCTAAATCATAGACAAATCTATGAAAAACGAAAACAAACGAAGAAGAAAAAAAAATTGTCTAGTCCAGTCTCTAGGTAACTTTTGATTGGTTCCAAAAAAGAGCCATCAATTGAAATTTTTTTTTTCACTTCTCTCTTTTTTTTCGTAGAGTTTAGCTTTAGTTCACTGATGATGATGATGATGATGATGATGATGATGATGATGATGACCATCATCACCAGTGATGTTTATTATCACCCATCTTCATTCGATGTTTATTTTCAGACAAAAAAAAATGAGAGAGAATCTAGTCCATTGTAGTTTTTCCGCTCTCTCAAAATCCACATGATCAGATATTCTTTTCTTGAATTTTTCCATACCTATTTATTTGATGATTTCGATGACGATGTATGGTTAAATATATCGAAGAGATGTGAAAAAAAAAAGAAATCTCTTTTTAAGCTAGGGATCGAAACGGAAACACTAGACAAACTATGTCGAGTTCGATGAAAATCGAAGAGAATCGAAAATGAAGATGAAGATAGGATTCAAAATGGCGAGGGAGAGAGAAAGAAAAAAGAGAGGTTTTTAAGAAGATGTCTTTTCTTTCTTGTTGAAGGTGTGTGTGTGTGTCTGTGTCTGTGTCTGTGTCTATGTCTGTGTGTGAACGAACTAAATCGAGACCAGAGAAGACAATTGGTAATGCAAACGAAAGAGATCAGCCAATTTTGAAAGATAAGACTTGATGAAACTAAAAAAATATACGGAAAAGTATTTTGAAATTTTGTGGATCGATTTTTTTTTTGCATTTTTCTCTCCTTTAGAAGTGAGAGCGAACAAACATCGCCATCCATTCATTGTTGGTCTCGATAGATTCGAGACTCGAAAAGCTATGTCCAGTATCGAGAAAGATATTGCGTTTCGGTTCTCCTCCAAACTCAATCGACTGTTTCAGCATTGTCGATGTCTCATATCCGCTTCGATTGAAAAGAATCTGAAGAACTAAAAAGGAAAGCAAAAAAAAAACAAAAACAAATCCGAAAAGAGAAGAAAGTGAGTCAGTATTATCCATTGAATGCTGGATCTTCTTCTCGGTCTGCTTCAATCGATTGGCTGTTGAATCGAAAAAAACCTAGAGATCGAATCTAATCTATTTCGATTTGGATTCGATTTGATTGCAGGACCACAACCACAACAACAACCATTGAAACGGACGAAGAAAAACGGAAATAAAGATGTAAGAATTCATTACTGAATCTTTTTTTTTTTTTTTTTTGGTTTCTCGCTCACTCTTCAATATTGAGAAAGAATCGAAATCGCTAATATTTCGATTTCATCACCATCTTCAATCATCACAAGCTTCCGAACTCTGTTTGTGTGATATCGTTCCAATGTTCCATAATTCAATTCTTATATCTTTTGCTAAATTTTGTTATTTTTTTTTTTTTCATCACCAAAATCTATCTTCTTAAGTAATCGGGTTTTCTTTTCTATTCCTTTCCTTTTTTTTCTGGTTTCTTCCGATTAGCTTAGATTCTATTGGTTAGCTACAAACTTTGTTAGCAGAAAGAAAAAGTATCGGTGCCTCAATGATTGTTCCATTTAGTGTATCTCTAAACGAGATTATTTATAGCTTCAATCAATTATTCTGAACTCTGTCCCAGAGGAGAAAATCTCTACCAGTCTACCAGTTTCTCTTATAAGTTTTGGATCTTATTTTCAAAGCTAATCGAAAATTTTAGAATTGAAAATTAAAATTTCCATTCAAACTTAATGGGAGTTAATTAATCATCAAATTGTATAATTTTTTTTCTTTACTCCCTCTCTCTCTCTCTCTCGAATCGAAAAGAAAATGGACTCAAATCTACAGCAGCAATCGTCGTTCCAAGATCAACCATACTATCAGCAACATCAATTTAATATGACACATTTTACGATACAAGCGAATGAAACCTTGAAAGAGTTGCTGGAATTCGAAGACTCCTTAGATTCGTTCGTTGGTAATATGACTGGAACAGCAGAATCTTTGTATACAGCGTTGGAATTCTCAAAAATTTTCCATTATATCGCTGCGATATTCGGTGTCATCGGCAATCTGTTAGTGATAATGATCTATCTTCGAAATAGTCGTGTTCGAACCGTTACGAATCTGTATATTTTTAACGTAGCCATCTCCGATCTTCTCTATGTGATCACTGTACCAGTGTTTTTGATATCGATCTGGTCCAATTCGTGGCCTTTCGGTGAATTTGTTTGCAAGCTTCTGCTAACCAAAGGCGCCATTCATCGTTTCGCAAGCTCACTTTTTCTTCTGGTTCTAGTGATCGATGCTTATCTATCGATTTTGAAACCAACGCTATCGCATCTGTGCTACAAGAATCCAATCAATAGCAGATTGATTTGTATCCTAACATGGATCATTTGTGCCGCAAGTGTTAGCCCAGTTTTCTATCACGCTTCAACGTTTTCGGTCTCAAACTCGGATATCAATCATTGTGATCTATTCTGGACTGGCGCCTCACGTGAAGCATATATTTGGTTCACAATCATTTCAGCATTCATCGTTCCTACATTGATCAAAATATTGTTAGCGGTACCATTGATCTATACGCTAGCGAACGAAAACAACAGTCTGATCAATGATGGACAATATAAAGTGTTCGCCGAACGAAACAAAAGATCTGCACATCTAATTCTGACGGTGATTATTTTCCATATTCTATGCTGGTTACCATTGTGGATCTCATTGATCAGTGTGAATCTCTTACCAATGAATGAGATGCCCGATAATTCTGCAATCTTATTCCATATGATTAGTGGATGTCTTGGAATGGCCAACACCGTTTTGAATCCATTCATCTATTTCAAATTAAGCCCAGAATTTCGGAACGGTTTTTTCGAGCTAAAAAGATCGTTTAGCTTCTATAGCAAGAAAAGTTTATTCGCTTCCGGTAACGGTCTAGATAATATCGATCCAAATGGTTCGAATGGTGTCGATAAAAACAATACCGATTCATTTGTGAATGATTTCTTTCCGAACGATGTGTTTCGACGTTACGATGAAGAACGTAATCAATCAAATGCGAACAATTCTGGCACTAAAAATAATAATAATAATCAATGAAGAAATCCAAACAAGAATAAATGAAAAAAATAGATGCCCGATGATTTTTTTTTTTTGGGTGATTGACTGAATCGTAGCTCTTTGAAAGCCAACGAGACAAGCAAAGAAAAAAGATTTGCTTTGTTACATCTCAAGAAAAGACTATCGCCATTCGTCGAAATTGATCGATACTAACCGATTGTTTTTTTTTGTTTGTATTTTGTTTGCGATCAAATTAAGTTCCAAAGAGGTGAATGACACAATGACACAATTCTCTATTGTTACAGTAATAATAATTTTAGTTTTTCTTTTCATTCCCAATATTCTAGGAGAATACCTAAATTCTCTACCGAACGCAGCCAATTGGACATCAATTTTATTTAGTTTTGTTACTTTGGTTATTTTTTTTTTTTTTTGTTTTCATTTTTTTCTTCGATGTTTTGTTATTGAACAAAAATAAAACTAATCAAACTCTTTGTACTTTGAAATCGATTCGATTATTTGTTCCATTCGTTGCGACGTTACGTTACGATCAGAGCAAGAGACAAACAAACGAAAAAAATAAAAAAATAAAAATTTAATTTGAAATTTAATCTCACAAAATTCGATCTCAACAAGATCCAAGATCCGATCGAATCGGAAATATTGAATGTCATCATTTAGCTAAGGTTAGAATTGTTCAATTCTATTCACAAATAACTATAGAATCGAATTGACGTTGGCGAAGTTTTCGTTTTTTTTTTGAGACAAATTCCAATGCCTACACACACACACACACACACACACACATCCCTTTCCGGCTAATGAAAGTGTTCGCGTGCAATCTACCCATCATCTCACGCAAACTAGAATCAAATCGGAACACAAAACGATCAAATATCAAAATGAATATTTCAACTAAATCGAAACAGCGAATTTAGCTGATAAATCTATCATGATCTTTATTACCAAAAATCGATCAGTTTTATATTAAAATTTTAAAAGAGTTAATTCAGTTAATTTAAATTAATTAGAAGTTTGTTCAATAAGCGGTTTCAACATCAGTCGGCCTTAATCCATTATGACATCCCCCCGTTTTTTAAAAGCGAAATCGGCACTCGTTCTCTTCGATGGCTTCATCTTTAAAGATCTTTATTTGAGATGAATGAACTATAGTCGGTTTGTTCTTTTTCATGATTTCGATGATGTTCTTTGATATGATTCGGGTGATGGTATATGGCCCCTCAAATAATGGATCCAATTTGTCTCGGTTTAGTCGGTTTCCTGACTCTACAAATATTTTATCGCCAACATTTAAATTTAATTGTTTGCGATTCGCATCATATCTGAGTTTAGAGTATTCGTGAGATTTCATCGAATTGTCGAAGGCAATAAATCGGTTAGTTTCCAAAGGATGGTCTTGAAATAATTGATCTGGGTCGTATCCAGTCATGAGATAATTAGGAGGAAACTTAGTTACGGTGTGAATCGTGGCGTTATATTCGTTTATACACTCCAGGACCAAAGATGACCAACTCCGCTTACGATTGTCAAATACTTTTTGTCGGAGTCTATTGGTGATGGTTTGGTTGACTCGTTCAACGATTCCATTGCTGGCAGGATGGTCTACTGGAGTATACATCAAAGATATACCTTGATGTTTTAAGAACTTTTTGAAAATCGAACTTTTAAGACTAGAAAATTGATCTGATACGATTAATTTAGGCTTTTGTTGATCACAGATCTTATTAACCAAATTGACAAAATCAGTGGCGGTTTGAGATCTAGACGCAAGTCCCCAAACAAACCGAGAAAATGCATCGATCGCTAAGTGTAAATATTTCTTTTTTGAATTATGAAATTTGAATCCACCAATCGTATCAATATGAATGATTTCGAAAGGTTTTGATGCTGGGCCAATTTGGCCAAGAGTACCAAATTTTTTATGATTAGGCTTTGTATGTTGACAAGTAATACATTGGTTAACTATATCTTGAGCGATTTTTAAAGCATCTTTAGACTGATACATGGTATTGTAATGAAGTAACATTTGTGTTGTTCCAATATGTCCATATTTGTGGTGAATTTGCTTTAACATATCTTGTGCATTGATATAATCCAAAGTGATCAGCTTTTCACATTGAATTCGATCACAATTAGATGATGTTGATTTCGTATCTAACATCATAATCTCTGCATTTTTTCTATAGTGATCTAAAACTGAATCTATAAAGATGTTGATTGGATGACGAGACAAAAAATCAGCTTCGTTTGTTTCACCAGGTTTATAATGGATCGTCAAATTTGGATATCCACTAAGTTTGATTGCCCAATTGAAAAGGCGTGAACCTGGTTGTTTATTCTTGCGGATACCCTCTAAGGGTTTATGATCAGTGAAGATTTTGATAGTTTTACCGAAGACCCAATAGTGCCAATAATCTAACGCAGATATTAGAGCTAAGCATTCCAGTTCAGTTACAGAATAGTTTTTTTGATAATCCATCAATTTACGTGAAAAAAAAGAAACAGGATGTTCTACTCCGTTATGTTCTTGTTTCAGAACCGCTGCGACTCCAATTTGACTAGCATCAGTGTAAATAAGAATTTCTTTCGCGGGATCAAAAATTTTCAGTATTGGTTTTTGGCTTATGATTGATTTGATTTTATTGAACGCTTCTTCTTGTTGATCTCCCCAGACAAATTTTGCATTTTTCTTAGTTAAATCTATTAAAGGTTGTAAGATTTTATAGCGGTTTTCAATAAACCGATGATAGTAGTTTATCTGCCCCAAAAACGATTTGACGCCTTTAACGTCCTTCGGTCTTTCGACTTTTAGGATAGCTTCGATGTTATTGTCTAATGGTTGAACTTGGTTTTTAGAAATGCGATGACCAAGATAAATAACAGAATTCTTTAAAAGTTGACACTTGCTAAATTTTAAGATGGCATTAGAATTCTGCAGAGCTTTCAATACGGCGTGGACATGTGAGATATGTTCTTCATAAGTTTTCGAGAATATTATTATATCATCTAGATAATTGTGACAAAATTGAGTCAAGTTATGCGTCTCAAGAATGTTCCATATCGCTCGCTGGAAATCCATTGGGGTCTCCCCGCGTAGGTTCGAATCCTACTGACTTTTCAACTAAATCGAAACAGCGAATTTAGCTGATAAATCTATCATGATCTTTATTACCAAAAATCGATCAGTTTTATATTAAAATTTTAAAAGAGTTAATTCAGTTAATTTAAATTAATTAGAAGTTTGTTCAATAAGCGGTTTCAACATCAGTCGGCCTTAATCCATTATGACAAATATATTTTTTTTTTCTTTTTTTTCGATTTCTATTCTCTTTTGATAGATTATTTTGATTGCTAGGTTTTGTTTTGAAAATTAATGATTTTATTCGAATTTATTCGAAAGAGAGAGAGAGAGAGAGAGAGAGAGAGAGAGAGAGAGAATAAAAATTGAGCTGCTTCTTGGATCCACTTTACTTCTGATACGATGCCATAGATGCGATTAATGTTTGTGATCTATATATATATATGGGTTATCTCACTCGATAGAGCTCGAAGTTTTTTTGGGTTCCGAATGCGAATAAAAATCTCAAGAAAAGTACAAAAAAAGTATTTTTTGCAAAAATCTTCGACTATTTTGTTCCGATTCCGTGAATGTCATTCGTATTCATTCATCATTGAGGATTGATTTTCGAACAAAAAAAAGAAAAAAAAGTTTCAAATCTCTCCACCAAGATTATTTCGATTTGATTCGTATTGATTTTTTATTTTCAAATTTGTTTGGATTCATTTTTTTTTAATTCATTGTTACATTCGAAACGATTCCAAATCGATCACGATTTTTTCGATTGCAAAACACTTCGATATCTTGTGTGATGATATGTATGAACATTGAACAATCAATAACGATTGTTCAATGTCTAGCGAATCTAGCACTCTAAGCTCATAAGATCGGATTCGTGCTCCGAACAGACTAGGTAGGTGTTGTTTGGTTGGACACAAAAAAAGCGAAAAGAAAGATTAATTTCGCTATCAAAAAAAAAAAAAAAAAAGATCAAAAGATTTAGCTCTAGTCTTTGCTATAACGTTTCGGGACCATAGAGCTTGGAATATGAGAGAGTGTGAAACGTTTCGTTTTCTAATAAATCAAATCAATAGATTTAATCCTCAAAAATATTCAGAGTGAGAGAGAGAGAGAGAGAGAGAGAGAGAGAGAGAGAGAGAGAGAGAGAGAGAGAGAGAGAGAGAGAGAGAGAGAGGGAGAAAGAGGAAGAGAAAGAAAAGATTCGAAAACAAATCATCGATGTTTCTCGAATCTCGGTTAAAGAATCAAGGCTTTTCGATGGATGCGAGCATTGCAATAGTATTCTTCACTATCTCTTCACTGAATTCAATCGAATTTTTCGATTCGATCCAAAATGATTACGTTCCATGCGGAACAATTCTTCTGGGAGAAAAAAAAATTCTCTCACAAATTTTCATCTAATTGATTCGGAACGAATTTTTTTTTTTTTTTTTACTCATCTCTAGTGTTTAAATTTAAACCAAAAAAAAAACAAAAAGTTTTTCGCCACCAGTGTGATGAAGAGATTAATTAGAATTCTCTATGGAATATTCGATTTGCATTTCTTAATTAATCAGCCATCACCATCATCATCACCATCATTACCGTCATTCTATGGAGCAGATTGAGATTGAGATTATCGGTGCGAACAAAATGTGATGGACAGAGAGGAGGAGAGGGCGAAGAATCTAAAGGTGACATCAGATCATCGGATTCGTTGGAGGAGAAATATCAATAAATTAATTTCTAGGAATTTTTTTCTTTTTTTTTATCTTCATTTTTTTTAATTTCTTTTTTTTCACTCTCAAAAGCAAACACATTTTCAAGAGTCTAGGATTTTTAATTTACTCAGCCGATCCAGAATGATCTAGAATCGTCTAGATAGATTTTGTTTCATAAAAAAAAGAATCTAGCTCGCAAACATCGATTATCTTCTCAAGCCTGGTGTTATTATTGTTATTATTATCATTATTATTATTAGTTTGTCAATCATCAACTTCAACTAGTTTAAAAACAGTTAGAAGACTATTGATTTGGAAAGAAACAGAAGAGACTCTTTGGAATAATTTGATCGGAAACGAGAAACCTCTCTCTCTCTCTCTCTTATAAAAAGTCTAAATGAGGAAATAGGAAAAAAAAAACAAAACAGAAACAAAAGAGAAATTGAATGAATTCTATTTCCTTAGAAATATCATCGGTATCATCGGCATCAGCACAACGATGATGATGAGGATGATGATGATTTGTTCTAGCATGCGCTTGATCCAAATCCTAGACTCCGATGGAATTCCTAAACGAAAATGTGCTTCTAAACACAAGGTTCACTATTATAATATAGCTGTTGATGTTGTCGTTTTGCTCCTTCAGAGAGGAAAAGAGAAGATTCTTGGGAGAAGATTCTGGATCCAGCCCAAAAAAAAAACTATCCGGTAACTGAGAGAAAGAAAGAGAGAAATTCCCCCTCTCTCTCTCTCTCTCTCTCGAGAAGAGAATATTCTCTTAAAGAATCGAAATTCAAATTCCTCTCACATTCTCGTTGAATGATGATTTGTGAGCGCGCCATAGAGAAAAAGCTTAAGAGAGAGAGAGAGAGAGAGAGAGAGAGAGATGAGATGAGAGATATACAGAAAAAAAAATCCAATCAAATCAGTACGGTTCGAAGATCGGATCGAGATTCCAACCAAAAAAAAAATAAATACAAATTATTAAAAAAAAAATTTGATTTTTTTTCTCTACAATTTTTGCCAACATTTCTATCTAGTCGACTCAATCTCAAAGTTAATCGAATAAATTCTCTTTTGTTTCAATGTGATCCTCTCTGTCTTGAAAATGTCTCGATTGAATGCAAACACTTCGAAGTTATTTCAATCGCTCCATTATCGTTTTGTTTAATCTTGGATTTTTTTTGTTTTAGTTTTTTTAAAACTTTCTTCAATAATTTCTTCAAAATCTTCGAATCTCTTTACTTCACTGTGATCAGAGGCAACAATTTGTGCTTCAACAAGCAGTTTGTTTCTATTCTTCTTCGGCTCTGTTTCGATGCTTGTGGTGTTTGGCGTTAGAAACGATTTCATTACGACTGTTTAAAATCAATGCTCTTATCTCTTGTTCGCCTCAAGAATCGTAATCATCATCATCATTGTCGTTGACGATTTTCCTCTTTCCACATTATTCTCTCGATGTTTGTCGGCTTTCTTTCGCTTTAATTACAAATTTTGTGTTTATTTGAGGTTATCGTTTTGCTCGACGACCCTTTTTCCATTTCGATCTCTTCACCTCTATCGTAGCAACAAAATCGAATCGAAATAAAGAGATTCTATGTGATTTTAAATGAAAGCAACGAATGATTTTGATGGTTTTATCGAAAAAGAAGATTAATGAATGATTCGACATCATCATCATCATCATCATCATCATCATCATCGTCAAAGATTCATCTCTAATGTTTTCTACATACATCGAGAAGAAACAAAATAAAAACGAAACTAAAAAAACGATGATATAATTAACCGAATCTAACAGCAACAAAAACATCATCTAGGGAATTCATCATTCTTCTCTCTCATTTCTATGTTCGAAAGTAAGTCTCCATCAATGGTATTGTTATCGATTGTAACTTAAGAAACAAAACACACACATCCTTATCCCTTGCTGTGATGCAGAACAGAATCGGATTCGATTCGTAAAATCTTGGAATTTAAGCCAAATTTTTTTTTTCATCGTATCTATGCGAACGATAGAGAGAGAGAGAGAGAGAGAGAGAGAGAGAGAGAGAGAGAGAGAGAGAGAGAGAGAGAGAAAGAGAAAGAGTCCTAAAATCTCATTTGTAATCTCCGAATTTTTTCTCCAAGATCGAGAGATTCGATCCTCTTTGATTGTTTGTGTTTGTTCTGTGTGATTCTTTATTGTTTCGTCTATATCTGATTGTGTCATAGCAATTATAAAAGTAAACTCTGATTCTCTAAACTAAATCTCAATACTTTGATGTGGACTTCTTGTGATCTGGACCAGAATTTGGGTCCTCTCTTCGAAGAGATTTCGAAAGTTTCGAAGTTTTCGACTTCGATCTTATTGTTGAAATCTATGGATCAGTTTTCAATGGATTAGTTTGATTCGAAGGATTTTCGCCAGAAAACAAAAAAAAAATCTATGACTTTCTTAACTCAACACTGATTCGATTCGGTCGTGAAGATTTTGAATTTAAATTTTTTTCATTTCATTCATCATTCTCGTCTATTGTGTGATGGTGTTTTTCAATAACCAAATTGAAAATTAATGATAATCTCGAAAGATCGAAGAAAGAAGAGAGCCGAAAACAAAGATCTCAAAGTGCAAAGTAATCATTTAAATTTGTTTCTTTTTATCGCTTTATTGATTTATTTCGAAAAAAAAAATTCTCTTCATTTGAAATGGTAATGGAGAGAAGTCAGTACAGAAGCTAAGATGATTAGATGAGAAGGCCAAAGCGTAAGAAAAATAAACTCCAAAATGAGTGATCCAAAACCAAAATGAGACCATTGGTCCAGTATGATCATTGATATGCTTTCGATGATGCTCTGCTCGGATTGAAAACATTTTAAACATACTGACAAACACCCACACACTTACATAGTCCACAATGGCCACCATCAACAGCCTGAAACACTGTATCCTCATCATCATCATCATCATTAGAGTGTCACATTTTGGAACATATTAAATGGAATCCATAAATATCGATTAGTTAGTGAATGCAATGAATTTCTTTTTTAGAAAATCTCTAATAGAATAAGAACAATTTCGATATTTGAAACACAAAACGAAAGAGAAGGAATCGGATGGCGATGATGAAAGCAAAAAATGAACCCAAAGACCATAGATTGCTGATATTAGTGATCGAATGAAAATAGTAATAATAATAATAATAATGTTAATAAGAATGATTATTTCTCGATGGACAGAGCAAAAAAAACATTAATGGTAATAGTTAATAATAATAATAATAACAGAAGTAATAAACTGAACGGTGGATGACTTTTTTTTACTGCTTTCTTTTCTTCAAATCAGTTTTCTAGGTAATTTTCAAAGTCCAAATTGGATCCTCTCTCGATTCTATTATCTTTCGACCGACATTGATGATGATTATGACCATAGTGTTTGATTTTAGGTTAGGTTTGGTTTGTTCCGAAAACGACAAATGATTTTGTTCCGTTGTCGAGGATTCTCGATTTTCTCGGTCTTTGTTTATTTTTTAAAAAACTTTAAAAAAATTTTATTTTTTATTAGACTAATACTTTTAGGCTATGTCTTGATCATTTTGATCCAATCAGAATGATCCTCTAGAATAGAGTTTGAAAGTTTAGTTTCAAATTAATTTTTATTTTACTTTGCCTTCTCTTTGAATCCCAGATTCAAAATGATTGAAAATCTATTGAAATTTTGAAAATCCCATTGAGAGAGAGAGAGAGAGAGAGAGAGAGAGAGAGAGAGAGAGAGAAGGGGGGGTAATAAGAATGTTAATTATCATTTTATGATGACCATCGATAGAAAATTGTTGGAAGATTAGGTCACTCAACCTATATTATCACTTCATCATCGTCAAACAAAGAGGATAAAATACGGCGGGAAGAAAAAAAAAACGAGAGAACAAAATTAGATTATCAATGATCCGAAATTGTTTAAAATTGTTTCCAAGGTTAACTTTTCAAACATATCTCTCTTTTTCATTCTTGAAAGGTTTCATTTATCGACAAAGTAAATACTGGAATAAAGAATTTTGAAACGAGATGAGAAAAAAAAATCATATGGATTGATCCAAAAAAGAAAAAAAAACAAACAAGGGGCAAGAATCGAGAAATTGATTTTCAAAATCATTATACTCATCATCACCATTACCATCATCATCATCATCATCATTAATTTGGACGCATCAGGGTTTGTGGAGAAGAAGAAGAAGAGATTTTATGTTTTTTTTTCATTCTCCCAGTCGTTTCGAATTCGTTTTTTTTTTTTTTTTGATTTTTTTTTATTACTAATAGTAGCAGTATCAAAAACTAATACAAATTTGTGATCCATTTTGATTAACATTCCAAGTTAGTTTTTTTTTTTTTTAGCCTTCTGATTCGATTTGCTAATAGTTTGTGTGAGTTTAATATAGTTTGATGGAAATGATTTGAATCAAATCTCGATGATTTACTTCAAGAAAGCGGCTACGGAATTTAGAGTTTTCAAAATAAACATTTTTTTTTAGAAAAAAAGGCGAATGCAAATGGAAATTTTTTTTTTGTTTTCATTCAAATGTTTGCCATCGTATTCACTTAGTTCCAGAATTTCAAGGCTATTAGAATTAGGATTAGATTGATGATAACATTCATTTTATTGATTAATTATCTAAAAAAAAAATGATTAAACAAGTCTAATCTTTGACCTTTATCGGGAACAGAACTATCCACTATCTATCTATATTTGGATTCGAATCGATAGTATTTATGCTCTTTCATTTCAATTCAATTACAATCTTTCATTTCTTTTGAGAGAATAAGTTTTAATTTCAATCTTTTTTTTTTTTTATTCTCTTCCCATATTCCTGTATTCTTTTTGATGCCGACGATCATTGTGTTGTAGAAAAACGATGACATTTCTTGTTTCCTAATGTTTCTTGCAACAGAACAACAATGCTGATTCGATTAGAAACAGAAACACTGATGATGGAGATGGTTATGGATGAATCGCCCTCGAGGGCATCCACCGCATCACCACCACCACTAACATCATCAACAATGTTCGAATGGCGATGTTTAAGCGAAAAAATTGTTCCAAATGGACTAAGAAAGAATTAGAGAGCCGAAATAAATCAGTACCGAATTCGTTGTTGGAAAGAAAATCAAAATTTCTATTCTAGCATAAAAATTGAAAGTCAAAAAAAAAAAAAAAAAAGAATTTTTTCCATTTTTTTTTTCATACTGTCACAAACACAATTTTCTTCCAATTCAATCATCGTTAAAATTTTTTGATTTTTTTTTTTTGCTACGAATTTTGTATCACCACTGTCGTCGAAATTGTTTCCGATTTGGCTTTGCTTAAATTGAAAAAAATGTGATCCACATAATCATCATCATCATCATGGCGATCAACAAGAAACGAACAAAAAAATTCAATTCCTTAAAGAGCTAAGAATTAGATTTGAAATCAAAAGATCGATTCAGAACAAAAAAAAAAAAAAAAATCTTCCTGAAATCATGGCGAATCTTATTGATCAATCAATCGCTAATAATTTAGAACAATCATCTACGACATCGTCATCTTCATCGTCGCCAGCTTCGTTTCATTCGACAACAATCATATCAACATCGATCGATTTGAATCCATCGATCTTTGAGCATCAAAATGGTAGCACTAAAAATCTTCTCCAAACCAACAATGACAATGAGCTTACGATGCCGATGATGATGATGATGGTGACGGAATTTTCATCAATCATCTCTTCCGCCGATGAATCCTATTCGACATCGGCAACGACCACCTCGGTGACACAATCATCATTCATCGAACGAATGCATTATATCAAAATTGCCCTTCTAGCGTTGATGTTCATCTTGATTCTATGCGGTAACACATTCGTTTTGATCGCATTGAATGTAAGTATCGTAATTCATTTCTACTCATTAGATATTATAGAATTCTTTCAACCAGTTCTTTTCCATTCCGAAACCAATTCATCATCACCTTTTGTGATCATCATCGACATCATCGACATCATCGACATCGACATCTACTTAAGATGAATATTCATACGTTCTACTTTCTTCTCTGCTTTGGTTTTGATTTGGTTTGGTTTATGCAAAGAGATTTTTTAGACCTTTTTGTTTGGCCTCGAAGAAAGAAAGAAAAAATATCGAATGACCGATAAAATTGCATCGAAAAGCTAGACTAAGGATTATGTCTTTTTTTTTGTTATCAAATAAATGATTGATTACATCCCATCATTGTTGATTGTGGTGGTGCAGTACACTTGGCTACCGCCATCGGTGTTTCAATTCGTACGGAAAGCTTTGAAAACCGGCAGTTGACAGTTTGGTTGACAGAGATTCTATGAATCCATATGCAAAACTCTCATCGATAAGAAACAAGATCGAAGTTTCTCTCTCTCTCTCTCTCTCTCTGCTTCTGAATTGATTGTTTCGATTCTTATTTTAATGGTGGGAGTGATGATTTTTTTTCTAAACGATTATAGAACCCTAAAGGTGAGAACGCCCACCTAAATCTTAAAAACATTTTTTTTGGTCGATCAGCGATGACTTTGGTCCTCATTTTCTTCTATTTTTGTTATTATTCTGTCATTTTTTTTTTGCCATCGATCAGCTATGAAACCGCTGAGGATTCCACGAGAATGAATTGAATTGAATCGCTTCTAAGTTTAGAGCAGATCGTTTTTTTTTAATGAAATCTTTCAAAATTTGAATCGAAAATCGATTCCGATTGCTCCAGGCTATGATAGATATCTAAGTACATCACTTTAGTGAGAAGATAGCTTTTCAGGGCTATGTCATCAATCTTTCTCTCTCTCTCTCGGGTTCGTAAGTAATATTGGGTCGAATAGTCAATCAATAAAATCTTTGCATTTCATTATTGTTCTGAGCACAAGAAAAGAACCACAATTGAAAAGGCGATGCATGGGGACTTTAGTTCCGAGAGGGTCTTTGATGTGTTTCACAATTATGAACGAAAAAAAAATGGAAAAAATTCGAAATGGAGAATGATTTTATTTGGATCGAATCTAATTGCTAAATAAATAATAATCCTAGAATAGATCATTAAAATATTGATCAAACCAAAGAGAGTCAGAGAGACAAAGAGAAAAGATTTATCTATTTTGATGACCACTAATTGTTTTTTGTTGCATCATTTTCCCACCACAAGGACACGGTTGAATGGATTCTGATCCTGGTCCTCTATAACAATGATGTAATCTTTTCTATTCCATCTAGAAAGCTACAACCAAAATGTTTACATTGTTGATTGTGATCAACTTTTCTAACTCTTTCACTTTCAATCAAGCGTTTTTTTTTCGAGCTTGTTTTTGTTTCAATCTTTACGATGATAAAACTTATGTTTAATAATTTGCAAAAATCATTGCCAATAATGTTGGACCGTGACCAAGAAGTTGTTTGGCACAAACAAGGAAGAGAACAGAGGAACAGAGAGTTGTTGAGTGGTTGTGAATAATTCAAAACGCTATTGTTTCCTCTTCCTTATTTTCTCATTAATAGTTTCGAATCGATTTCGAATGTTATCATTAGTTAGGTCCAAGAATCTACTTGATCAACATCGTATCAATTAACTTCATCAGTCTGATGATTGAAATGAGATTATTTTGGTGCTATTTTCAGGTGAAAAACAAAACTTTTTTTTCTTCTTCGATTTTCAATCAAAATTTTATCAGAATTAATTTCTATTCTCTAAAATTCCATTCACAAATTCATTTCCTCTTCCGGATTCGAGAATTGGTTTGATTTTTTTTAATGAAATCATCGAAACAAAATCTAGATTACACCAATTGAATAGAAGAATTTTCTAGAATTCTCTATCAGATTACAGAAGCTGCTATGCAATTTGAATGCAATTCATTCTTGATTCGATCGACAAAGAAAAAAAGACTTTTACTTTTTTTGTAGCCCAAAACAAAAGATATAATTTGAAATCATAGTAATAATAATAATAGTAATAGTAATAATAATAATATGTTACATGTTTTATGTCGAATATGATGCGATGATGAGTCAGAATGATAGAATCGATCTTAGATATCTAGAATCCCATCAATGACAACTCATTGATGTTAATCTAAGAATAATCGTCGACTCATTGATTTCTATCTATGACCAATCTACAGCTCATAGTTTATCTCAAGGATTAATCACTGACTCATAGTTTATTCTATTATATAAACCGTTAACCTTTTTTGTATTATTCATTCATTCCATTATTTCTAAAAATTAACTGTATTCTTAAAGTCGAATTAAAATTTTTGGTTGAGATCTTTTCTCGTTGAAATCTTTCCAACTCGATCCAACTAGCTGTTTAGATCTTGGTAGCTAAACACGTTACATGGTGGTAGTATCTTGGTCAAATTTACTTTCGTAATTTGTTACCTATTTCTGGATCGAAATCGTTAATCATCATCATCGAGTATAATGGCGGAAAAAAAGTGGTCGAAATCTCGAACAGACCAGTTCTCAGGAGCGACACAGCGAACAATCCTGTCGAATCATCCGAATACAAGCCGTTTCCTATGTCCAGAGTCTACTTAAGACCAATGCGTAAGGACGAATCAATACTTCAATTTATTCAAATCTTCGAAAGTTGGATAATGGTTAATGATTGGAACGACGAAGACGCTGGAAAATTTCTCCATTGCATGATCGAAGACTCTAGTCTCAAAAGTCGAATGCTAGCTTGTTCTAAACCGCGTTCGTTCAAAATGCTCAAAAAAGAGTTATTATCGATGGAAAAATCATCCAGAGACAAAAAAATCTTTGATTTAAAATATGCGAAATTCAAAATCGGCGAAAACCTAGTTGAATACTTCGATAAAATATCGAGACTAATTGAAGAAATATATGGTCCGAATCAAAACCAACTAATAAGAGACAACATCCTGGCGGGACTAGATTATAAAATCGTCTCAAGATTAATGATAAATCAAAAATTGCCAGATGACATTGCTGATGTCAAGAGTCTCATAGAAGGTATCTTATTAAGTCTATCAGTGGAAACTAAAATGAATATCCGACAAGTTAAAAAGAACGGACATAAAAGAAAAAAAGTCGTATTGCAAAATATGCAAAAATAATTCTCATAATACTAACGACTGCCGTTCAAGAAATAAAAATCAAAATCATAATCAAAAGCAAGCCCCAAATCAATCCACGAAGTGCGCTAATATCAACCTGGATAGCGGATCTCCAAGGTATCTCGTTCCGATGAAACTTTTCGGCGAAAAAACAATGGCACTTTTTGATAGCGGCTCAAATAAAACTATTGCGCCAAGTAGTTTGATTAAGCCAGAAAACCGATTCCGTAAAAGATGTGGAACTGCATCTACTACAGGCTATTTATCAATTATTGGATCAACAAACGTTGATGTGAATTTGCAAAATATTCAATTTAAGCATCACATCCTAATAGCCGATGATATAAGCCATGTCATATTCGGTATGGACTTAATAGATCGATTAAAAATATCGTGGAATTCGGATAGATCAATCGACTTCTGGCATCGAAATAAAAAGCATAATGTAAAACTTGTCGAAGAGAAAAATGATACCAGTACAATATGTATGTCGATCAGCCAAATACTTCAAACCTTACCAGAAGATTTGAGCTTTGAGGAAAAAGAACCTTCAAAACAAAATAGAATCGACAAGCGTGTAAGTAAACTAATCACTAAGTTCCCTGATATTGTTAAAGGAACAGGTCGAACGAACTTAATTGAACACGCAATTGAATTAAAACCGGGAAGCAGAGCAATAAAACTTAAGTCATATAGACCTGCACAAGCCCTGGAAACGAAGATCGAAAAACAATTAAAAGAAATGGAATCAAATGGCATCATCGAGAAATCGAAGAGCCCATGGTCATTCCCATTATTAGCCGTGACAAAGAAAGATCAATCGTTACGATTGGCAATCGATTTCCGTCAATTGAATAAAATGACTATATTTGATGCTCATCCATCGCCCAGAATAGATGAAATTCTATCAGGCTTGAGAGATGCAAAAGTTTTCTCAAAAATCGACTTCAAGCAGGGGTATTATCAAATACCATTACGTGCAGAGGATAAGCAAAAGACAGCTTTCCAATTCAAAAATAATCTTTATCAATTTACTGTTATGCCTTTTGGATTATCAACAGCTTGTCAAACGTTTCTACGTTTAATTGAACAACTGTTTGGCCATTTGGACTTCGTAAAAACTTATATAGATGACATCTTAATTTTTTCTAAATCAGAAGATGATCATATCCGTCACATTGAAGCTGTATTTTCAATAATCAAAGACGCATCTTTAACAATAAATCTGGATAAAAGCGAATTCTTTAAATCGACAATTGAATTTCTTGGTTTCAAAATTACTGAAAACGAAATCAAGATGACTCAAGACAAAACGAAAGCGATAAGGAATTATCCGAAACCAACAAATACAAAAGAACTAAAAAGATTTCTTGGTTTAGCATCGTATTATCGAAAATTAATCGACAACTTTGCCACTATCGCTTATCCGTTATACAAACTGATGAAAAAGAAAATTAAATTTTCTTGGGGTAATGAAGAAGATCAATCGTTCAATCTTCTCAAACAAAAGCTATCATCAGAATCGATTGTCAAAATACCAGATTTCAATAGATCATTTTATGTTCGAACAGATGCTTCAGACGCAGCTATGGCCGCCGTCTTGACTCAAAGAGACGATAAAGGTAATCCATACGTTATAGAATATTTCAGTAAATCTTTCAGTGATACGCAAAGACGATATCCGGTAATTGAAAAAGAAGCAACTGCTCTTATCACTGCGATCGAAAAATGGTCCTATTATTTGAAATTCCGTAAATTCTATATTCAAACTGACCATCGCCCATTAGTGTTTCTTAATTCCATGGCAGCAAAAAATAGTAAAATTGCCAGAATGTGCTTAAGACTCCAGGAATTCAACTACGAAATAGAACACTTACCGGGAAACGAAAATATCGACGCAGATGCATTGTCACGAATCAAAATCGAAGAAATCGATTTTAATCGAATTAAAAATTTACAAAAAAATGATGAATCGCTAAAGAATGCGCAAACAAAATATCCGGATCGCTTCAAAATGAAGAATGGCATTCTTTATTACCAGTGCAAAAATCATCATGAACGTCTGTGCTTACCTGAATCAGAACTCTCTTTGGTAATCAAAGAAGTCCATGATGAAGGGGCGCATATGGGGATCAATAAAACGTACGAGACTTTATCTCAACGCTTTTACTTGCCTCAACTACGAAAAAAAATTTGCGATTATATCAAACAATGTGTAAAATGTCATGCGAAACAACAGATCATTCCAAGATCGGAACTTCAACCGATCGATATCACCAAATTGGACGTTTTCGAAAAAGTTGCAATCGACATTGCTGGTCCATTGCCGACGTCATCAAAAGGTAACAGGTATTTATTCTGTTTCCAAGATTATCGTAGTAAGTGGGTGGAGGTAAAGCCATCACCTTCCACTAAAACTTCCGAAATCATCGAATGGTTGCAAGAAATCGTATCAAGATTTGGAGTTCCAAAAATCATCCAAACCGATAGAGCTTCACAATTTCAATCAGAAGAATTCCGTAAGTTCATCGAATCGAGAAACATCGAACATCATCAGGTGACAGCTTACCATCATCAATCCAACGGTATGGTAGAGCGACTTAATAGAACCATTTGGAATCTTTTAAGATGCAAGATGAACGACAACAATCAAGAGCTTTGGGACACGCATATTCCAAGTATCCTACAAGCCTATCGATCATCTGTCCATCCGGCAATTAACAGTTCTCCATTTGAGAATGTGTATCGAAAACCAATGAGATTAGCATTAGACAATCAATGGCCAACTCAATTAGACAGAGCCGAACCGAATGAACCATCAACTTCGTATCAACGACGAATGAAATCAAATTATGATCAAAAAGCTAAATCACGACAACTTCGCGTTGGAGACAAAATTTTGGTTCAAGCTAATATCTCAAAGAAAGGTGTATCTCCGAAACTATCAAACGTTTTCAAAGGCCCTTTCATTATCGATCAAATTTTGCCGAATAACAAAATCGTTTACAGAGACAAAACTGGACGATTATCTGACACTCATCGAGATCTAATCAAATTCGATCATACGGCTCCAAACGGCTGGAACATAATCTTCAACGTAGCTTGCTGAATGGAGAAGAATTTGAATGAAAATAGAGCTGTATGAAGAGAGAGAGAGAGAGAGAGAGAGAGAGCGATAAAGAAATTAGTTCGACAATTTTGGCAACAACAGCGAAACATCATACATTGTCATCTGATAGTCTCATTTAGAATCAATTCGAATAGAAATTAATTAATTAAACTCAACACACCCAACATCATTGGACATATCTCCAAATGATTGCTGGCTACAGAGTTCCCTTATTGCGGGCGAAAGAAGGGGATGAAAGATGATCACATCGAATTCAATGGATTCTATTATTTCCCATTTTCTTCCATCTCTGGCTCTTTTTTTTGTTCAATTTCAAAAGGGTTACTGAAATAGATAAATTTTTTTGGCTAGGTTTTCTGATCAGACAACCAAAAACAATGATTTGAATTTCGTTGAGCAAAAAAAATCGAATCCATTTTTTTCAGGCGTAAATTCTGGCTCTTTATTTTTATGGCTCTGTGCGATAACAAAAATCATTTTCGATTGTTCAAAATTATCGAACAAAGATCTGCACTAGGCTATTGGAACAAAAAGACAAGCGCACCACAAACAATAATTTAATCAAAAAAAAAAAAAAAAAATTCAACCAAAAAAAATCGAAGATTCTAGGGCCATGAAAATGAATGCAGACCAAATGAAATTTATCATCGAGTCAACAGTTTTGTTTTGTGCTTAGTTCTCTTATTTTGCGATCTGCGATTGTTTGAGTGTGTGTGTGTATGTCTGAGGATCTACGTTCCCAGCCATCGCATACATCGTTATGCTGAACGAGTTATGATGGAATGAAGCAATTCTCTATGGATTTAATCGTTTCTTTTGTGGTTATTTATTCTAATTTTTCAAAGTGATTTCGCATGCCAAGATTAGATTATTTAAAAGCAGTTTTGAGATTGTGAAAAATGACAGCACAACGAGAGAGTAATCTGTCAAATATTTATTTCTCCCTTTTTGGTCATTACATCCCATCATCAATCCTTTCATCACTGATTTTTTGTCTCATTGTCTTTTTGTTCCTAGATCTATGCATTTTTTTCGATCCGATCGATTTGCGATTAGATTGTGGTGAAAAAAATGAAGTAATAATACGAAACCTATAGAGCGATAGCTAGTCTATGTCCCATAGTGACAGCACACAAACATATTCCGAAATGGACTGTCACAGTCTTTTCTGGTTCAAATTTCGGGGCCTATTTTTAGTTCTGATCTCATGGAATTTTTCTCCCTCTCTCTCTCTCTCTCTCTCTCTCTGCCTCGGTCTCTCACATTTTTTTCCTCTAGAATTTTCAATGTTTAAACAATTCTACCACAAAGCATAAATATTTGCATGTGGAGACGTCAAAAGATTGAAGAAGAATGGATTCACAAAGTCTAGTTTGTCTCCTCTGGATCTGTTCCCGACTATCGGACATCATTGACCGTTTCGCTGGCGAACAAAGAATTGTGATCGATGATCAGAGGATTTTCGTTTTTGTTTTGTTCTCTTTTGTTTCTGGTTGACGATATCGGATCGATTCTTTCCGTATTGAAATTAATATTTTTTTTTTCTTCTTCTTCTTCTATTCACAAAGTTTCGATGATGATGATGATGATGATGATGATGATGATTAGATTGAACACGAATAAAAATTTCTCTCTAATATAATCTACGTTTGATTAGAAGACGTTTTGAAGGGATCACATTCAACATAGTCGAAGATGGTCCTTTGATCGTCGAATTTCGTTTTTTTTTTTCTCCCAATGTCAATCATCAAATGTTATTCGATACGGGCGATTATTTTGCTCTTAGCATTTTCTGATTTTCTTTGACTAATTGACAGATTAATTTTATCATTCAATGATGATTTCATTTCATTTGCGATCTCTTTGCTGATTTTTTTTTTTTTTTTTTTTTTTTTTTTTTTTTTTTTGTTTCTGATCCGAATAGAATCGAAAACTTCGAAAAAATCGTATGTATTTCTTCTTGGCTCATCTATCCATCGCCGATCTAGTCACCGGCTTCTTCAACGTTCTACCTCAGCTCGCATGGGAAGCTGCGAAACGATTCTATGGGGGAAATTTTCTTTGCAAAACAATCAAATTTTTGCAGATACTAGGCCCGTACCTATCTTCGTATGTTTTGGTGATGACCGCAATCGATCGTTACCAGGCGATCTGTTATCCGCTTTCGAATTCATTCGCGACAAAAAATACACGCCGTTCTCGGTGGATGATTGCGATCGCTTGGTTCATTTCGTTATCGTATTGTACACCGCAATGTTTTATCTTCAGCTATCAACGTGTCTCATATGAAACCGATGATTACGAATGCTGGGGAACATTCCAGGTTAGTTGGTGATTCATTTCTTCTTTGTAGTCTGGCTGTAATAGAGATAATCAGATTCAATTAATCAGCTAATTTATTTTTTTTTTTTGGTTTCCAAAATGATTGGAGCGAAGACATTGTTAGTTAGAGAAATTAGGTCTCTTTTCATCAATTCAAAACGAAAATGATAGATTAATTTTGAACTAGGCTATTGAAATGATCTATTCGTTTAGTTTTTTTTCTTTCGTTGTTTTATCAAAAAAAAAAAAAAATAAATAGAATTTTTTTTACCACAAAAAAAACGTACTAAGGTGGACGACATGAGCCTGGTGAGCTAGATACCAATCCAGAACGAATCTTTCACAGCGAGCTAGATTGTAGATTGTTATGGAAAGAATTTAGTCCGAAACGCCCATCATTTATTTAGTGTTGACTATTTCGAGAGAATAAGATCTGTTTTCCGTTCAGCATCGCACTAAATTCTCTTTCCAAGTGAACCTAAGCATACAATATTGTTGGACATCTTATGTGCAATTTTTTTTTTTCTCGATTGTACTCAGTATTTTCAATATTTTCAAGATCAAAATCCAAGATACAATGGTAGGAAGGGGAAAAGATTCTCTTACACTTTTTTGAAGTTAACTTTTTGAAGTTTATTTGTTTGTTTGTCTGATTTCTTCCGGTTCGATCCATCAACATCGACATCTTTGAGAAGGAAAGAAAATGTTGTTGATAAAGTTGTTTCTCTTTTCCTGTCTTCTCTGGGCCAAAGTTGTTGTGATCGGTGGTGGTCCAAGTAGTGATGCCTGATGATCTTTGTCTAACTCTATACTTTCCACCTAATGTTTCTATCGGTGGAAAAAAAAGATTCAGTCTGCTCAGTTATTATTATTTCTTTGTCGTAAATTCTTATTTCTTTCTTTGTTGAACTTTTCTTCTTCTCTCTCCTTCTCATTCTCGAATGTTTATTTGTTCAGTTTTTGAAAAAAAAATAAGTCCCTTTCGATTGATGATTTTTGGCCAAATTTTTAGCTAAACTTTCTCTCCATCTGGATTTCTATTGCTCTCTTAGATAAGATACTCGAAAAAAACTTGTTAGGATAACAGCCTAACGATGATTAAATGCGTCCCGTGAAAAAAAAAAATCGTATCTTTCAGAGAGATAAAATGCTTGTCGGATTTGGTGAGAGAAGAGAGGGGGAGGAGAAAACCTTTCGGTCGATGACTTCGATGATGACCATTCGGATAGATGGAAAGATTCGAAACAAATAACAAACTATTTAGAGATGAAGATAGATTAGAGCGGTTGAAAAGAGTAAAATCAAATGGAATTGTTCGAAATTTGTGCCTGTTATTTTCGAGGACAATCGCATCATTTTTATTTTCATTTTTTTTTTTTTTTGCTTTCTTGACATTTTTTTGCTGTTTAGAACAATTTTTAGCTTTTTATTCTCTCTCTCTTTTTTTCGATCTAAATTCAAACACTAATCTAGCTTAATGCATGGACATTTACCATCGAATTATGTGAGAAGGAGAGATATGAAATTTTCCATTTAATTCTCCATTCTCACATTGACATCATCATCATCATCATCATTATTATTATTATTGTAGTTTTATTTTTTTTTTCTTCCGTTCATAAACTCACCCAAACACACCCATAAAATTTGAGATGAAGATGAAATTGATGGCGGATAGGTGTGTGTATGCGACGTAACAATCTCTAGATTCTAGAGCGACTTTAGGGCCTAGAATTTAGACTGAAAAACGGTGGATGGAAAAAGAAAGAGAGTAAAAGAAAAAAGAATAATAATAATAATAATAATAATAATTTTAATACAAACGCCTTGATGATGTGTTCAACGTTCTCGAACGGATCCAAAGAAGGTCAGAGAAAATGTTCCGATCTTTACGATGTTTTGGTTTCGCTAGGCTACGATGCTAACACTACAATGATTTGGATGGAGATTATCTCTAGTAAAAATAATTGAGAATTTTTTTTTCTCAACGAATAAAAAAAAAAAGTCATAAAAAAGGAAACAATCATAAAGTTATGCTGATGATGTTATTTGAATTTTTCAAGCAAAAACAAAACAAAGAGAAGAACTAAAAGGATTGATATTTATCAAAGCTCTCTTCTTTGTAGAGAGAGAGAGAGAGAGAGAGAGAGAGAGAGAGGAGAGAGAGAGAAGGAGAGAGAGCTTTATTAAAAGAATAAAATCTTTAATCTTTTTATTCTTTGACGCAAAAAAATTGTGAAACAAAAAAAAATTCTTCACTTCACTTTTGTTTTCGTTTTCTCTCTCTCTCTCTCTCTCTAATTGGAATCCTCTTTCTTTTTTTGTTCCATCTTTTGCAGAATGAATTCGCGATAAAGCTTAAGCTTAAGCTTAGTTCAAGTTTAGCTTAGGTCTCACTTGGTTGGATTTGTCACGCCACTAACATTCTTCCGTAAACCTAACGTCGTCGAAACGAATAGAAAAAAAAAAGAAATTTTCACAGATTCATAGTGACGAATTAACCCATCAAAATAGCTTTGCTATCTTTTTAATCCTATCGGAATGGATTAAAGAGAGAAGTATCGTAACAAACTAGAGCGAAAAGAAATTCGAACAGACAAACAGTCAAACAAACAAATAAAAGAAGCGATTATTGGCAAAAGATTGCTTGAGAACTCTTTCGATTTTTTTTTTTTGGGTTATTTTTTGAGATTTTTATTTTGTTTGTCAGTTCCAAAATAGATATTTTGGTCAAACCATTTCGATTAGTATTGCTCCGATTTGATTCAAATACAACGTTCAAGATTGAGACAAATTCAAAATATTCCCATCGATAAATTTGGATTATTTTGTCCCACACACCCACACCCACAAACATATTCAACCGGCCAAATTGATTGCCTCCCTTTTGCCTGATAAGGATTTCAATCGAATATTTCCTAACGGATGTTTGTGATTTATTTACAATCAAATTTTCCAAGTAAAAAATAAACATCGAAATCAAATAATCTTCAATGTTTGAAACCAAATCGAATGCTTTGAATGAAATCCTTAAGTAGAACGATAGAAAGCCAAATTTGTAATTCGCATAAATTTGTAATTCTGCTACCAGAAAAAAAAAACGAGACTAAATTAGATTAGAGATGTTTTCGGTAGCGATCTTGTTTCTGTTGCAAAGATTATCCATCATACAATATAACTCTTGTTTGAGGTGTTGAGGTCAAGTAGAGGTCAATTGGACTTTTTCTCTCTCTCTCTCTCTCTCTCTCTCTCTCTCTCTATCTCACTCTCATTCTCTTAGACTTTGATTTTTAGCTTCCCGTCAAATGAACAGTTTATTTTTGGATTTTTTTTCCCAACTTAAAACAACTTAACTTTGCTACAATATGGGTTGCCGTCTCGATGATGGAATAAGTTTCAGAGAGAATTTTTTTTTTTCTCCGAAACCATTTCGAAAAGATTAATGATCAATCTAATCTAGTAATCGATTGATTTCGATTTCGATCGGTACGACGTCTCTCTCTCTCTCTCTCTCTCTCTCTCTATCGCTCTGTTTGGTTATAATCTGATGTGTTGAAACAAAAAACAAAAAAGAAAATAGAATTAAGATTCTCGTTCTAACACTGCCTTTCTATCTCTCTCTCGCTTACTTGAAAAAATTTCATTTTTTTTTTCTCAAAAAAAAAAAAAAAAACAAAATTCGAAGGTAATCAAGTTAGATCCGACCACAATTTATTGGCGAACCAATCGAAGAAAGACAAATAAAATTAGAAAAAAATTAATTTTAACAAATTTTTTTTTTATCGATTGGATCAATATTTTTTTCTCTTAACTATTCGAAAGCCTTAACATGGAACAAAAATCGATTTTCTAAGTCTTAAGATTTTTTTTTTGTAGAACAAATTAAATTTAATCCTTTTCAAATTGGTCTCTCTTCCACTCTCTTCGGAATGAATCCGACTGACCAAAAAAAAAAAATTTTTTTTTTGCGATTTTCGCCTTCCTCATTCTGATCCTCGATAGTTAATCATCTTATTGATTTTTCAATCGTTTTTCCCTTTCCTTTTTGATTCCAAATCGAATCATTTCTATAATTGCTTCGAATTGCAAACATCAACAAAAGCAAAAGAGCATTGAGGAAAAGAATCAGGAAGTGAAGGCCTGAAGAGAAGAAGAGAGAAGAATAGTTACAAGAGTTTAGATGTTTCTAATTGAATTGTTTCAAATCTAAATGTCTTTTGGTTGTGTTTGTGTTCAAAGCGATTGACCAGCAAAAAAAAAAGTGGTCAAATTTTGAAGACAACCATCGAGACCTAATAAAATCTAACAAACTAAGTCTTGTATTGGGATGGAAACAAAAAACGAAATGAATTCGAGAGTGGTCTAGATTCTAGACTCTAGAACAGAGAATCTAAAAAAATACAATGGGCGTTCCAAGCAAGAGATGTTTTCCAAACAGAGAAGATTCAACCTACATCGTTGAATCGTACCGTTAATTGGCCCAGATTCTCGTGTTTAGCATTAATCTTCGATCTTCTAGCTTTTCAAAAAAAAAAAAAACAAAAACTCAACACCTCCTACGCATCGAATATGTCGATAGTGGGATGAAAAAAGAACTTTAAAAAAAATTGAGGCCAAATTAAAAATGAATTACTTTTAGGATTAGAGTTGGTACACATCGAGAAAAAGTTTGACCGAATCACGCAGTTTCATTTCGAGGCCTAGCTTTTTCTCTCTCTCTCTCTCTCTCTCAGTCTAACCATCTAAATTCAAGTTTCATAAAAATTCTTTATCAAAAAACTTTCGATGGTATTCGGTGAGAGGTTTAGAAAAAAACCATTTCATTCACTAAAAGCACATTGATGGAACGAAACTTGAAAAGCGAAAAGCGATGGATTTGTAAGGATTTCAATCAGTCAATTATCGAATCGATCGAGAGGAAAATTTTCTAGAGATTTTTTTCCAATCTCTATAGAAGAATCTAAATGATTGATAATATTTTTAGATTGAGAAAAAATAAAACGAGAAGGATTATGACTAGACTATGACTAGAATCAGGGACCAATCATTGCGAACAAACTTTGAATGAATGAATGAATGTTTGAATGGTTCCTAGGATTGACTCTAATCATTAAATTTAAATTTCATTTTTTTTCTCTCTCTCTCTCTCCTCTCTCTTTCGCTCTATTGTTTTCCTTTCCGTTGTATGCCTCATTTGTTTCGTGTGTTCCGTTTGGGAATAATTAATTATCGCACCAAAAAAAAAAAAAACAAAGCAACCTTGGATGTCGAAAGTTTACGTGACATGGTATGCAATCAGTGTCTTCATAGTGCCATTTTTGATTCTACTTTGGACACATTATTTCATTTGCCGTGAGATTTGGATCAATTGGCAAAGTAAAAGACAAAGTTTGCTTGCAAAAAATAGTGTTGTCCGACGGACCGCCCTCGCCAATTCGAATTCGATCAATAGCAATCATCATCATCATCATCATCATCATTTGAATTTACATCAAAAATCAAGCAACGATAGCAATCAGAATGAAAACCATTCAAATCTTGCACTGGAACATAACAATCTGTTAGAAGATGAAATTGAAATTTCACCACCCAAATTCTCTTCGGTTTGGTCAAAGAATCGTTTAGGAGCTCAAATTCAAAACAATTTCACTGCACAACAAATAAATTTCAATGAATTTTTTCGATCTAGATTGATCGGAAAATTGAAAACATCGAAAGCCATCAACCTTTCCACTAGTGATCGAATCAGTCTCGATGATGTCGATTGTAATGATTTGTCACAACGATGCGATCAAAATGATTTAGTGTTGCAAAATGATGAAATTGATTTAAACCAAAGTGATTGTGGTTGGACCAGATTTTATTATTTCAAACGCCTACAACCGATGGACCAAACAATCACAACGACAGCGACAATCAATCGATCTTCGATCGAGAGGCGAAAACGAAAGCAAAATCACGACAACCACCATAACCATCAATCATCTACCATACCAATATCGATCGAAAAATGTTCCAAAACAAAACAAGCTAATAAAATCAAATCGAATGCTTTCAAGCATCGTCTATTACGATTACATCACGATTATAGACCATCATCGTCATCTTCATCATCGAAAGTCAAATCTTCACCACCACCACTAGCACCATCCTCAACGTCGGCGAGAACTTCTTCGCAAGTAGTTCAGAATCAATTGATTACGAAAAATGATGACAATCTCAAAAGTGAAAGTGATAATAATAATAATAATAATAATAATAGTAACAGTAATAATCTGCAAAAGAATTTATCGCTTTGTGAATTATCATCATTAGTGAAAGAATCCTCTGTGAATAGAATACGTTTGGATTGTGCATTCGATAACTCAATCCAAAATCTAGAATCAAATGAAGAAAACAAAGAGGATAGAGAAGTGATACAAGGTAAATTAGATTTGTTTCAATTCATTAATAATCAATTTGATGTTTTTATCCTTCTTCAAACAAATGTTTTCTCTTTCGGGTGAAGAATCAACGAAAATGTCCGATGGTCATCTTGTTGATGTAAGACAATCGCCTACATTATCATCGAAATCGATGCTATCCAAACGTCTAACGAAATCGGATATAGCATTGTTGATGAGAAAACAATCGAAACGATTCGCCAAACATCGATCGTTTCATTATGCAAATGGATCATCTATATTGACATCATCATTATTTCCATCAAAATCTTCATCACCGCTGTCATCATCATCATCATCATCATCATCGTTTCTATTATCGTTTCGATCTCAATACGATCGAATAATAGCGGATGATTATGTTGATGATGGCGATCACTGTGATTTTGTGAATAACACTAAGAAAAGAAAATTACCGTATAGCAAAAATGAACAATTGAAAAGTTTGAAAACTTTTTCCCCATCCGTAAGAAAAACAATTTCGGTAGATTTTCTAAACGATCGTTACGATTTGAAGAGAATTCGAAAAAAATTGGCTCAAAATTTAGATGGAACAAATTTTGTCACAATCGATACGATTAATTTTATCGATGATTATGAAAATCGAACAATAAAATCGATGAGACAATCATCTGAATGTTTTGAAATAAACAAATCAATGAAACATTCTAATGATCTTTCCTCTTCTCTTCGTTTTCATCATCAACATCATCATCATCATAACAATAACAACAGTGACAATCATTCGAATCATCGAAAATTTAAGTTTGTCGAGAACGGATTGGACATTAGAGATGATTTAGGAAGAAGAGAACAAACAAAAAATTCAGATTACAAGTACAATGATGTTGATGGTGATCTTAATCATCATCGCCATCAAATAAATCGACGGCATTCAAACGAAATTGATCCGAACAAAATTGTTTTCAATTCATTATCCGATCCGTGTTGCTGTCACTCTACGAATTTGGATCGCAAACAAAAATTTGAAACTTTTTCCATATCGATGCGAACAAAATCTTCAACATTACCTTCATCGTTCTTTACCTCATCAGCATCAACATCATTACCGATGAAAGATGGTTCATTGAAAGAGACAAAAATTCTAGAGCAATCAATCAAAACAAATTCTAATAGGAAAAGTTTTCGAACTGAAACAAAAAAACAAAAACAAAAATCTTCTCACGAAGATCTCGAAAAGGAGAGAAGAAATTCTTTACGCAAAAATTCTAATGAATCGAGACCGAAAAAACCAAACAAAAGTGAAAGTGGCGAAAGCGATCCGATTCAATGCTATCGTAAAACATTAACAGATCAAGCAAACCTCGTGAAAGGTTATGATGATTCAGTGGCTAGTGTTGAGACAGATCTTGAAAAAATTCAACGAAATCAAAACACCCGAAAAATTGATAAAAAAAATTATAATCATAATAGTCATAATCGAGATGACACATCCGGTGGTGGATCACTGAAAGCATCAAAATCATCAAACGGAACTAAATCGTTGATTGAGAAATTAAATTCGATTCAATTAATTCAAAAATCTAGCAATTTGGATCGAAGCGATTCGGAAGTTTTGCTCAATAGCGATCGATCGATTACGATCGGTAGAAAATTGGAACCAAACAAATCTTTCCATGCAAACGATCCAAGACGTTTCAGTGCGATCGATGTCTCACATTACAATCTCCAACGAAGGCCTCCTCAACCGAAACGTCTAAACAATAGTAATCCACGTATTCATTCGATGCATGGTTTAACTAGAGCTAAAATCAAAACAGTGAAGATAACGTTGGTGATTATTACCTGCTATGTACTATGCTCCACACCGTTCATTTGTGTACAGCTATGGGCGGAATTATGGCCGAACGCACAAGAGAGTTCCATCTATAAAGGTAGGCGTTCGCACTCTGTTTAAATGAGAGCTTTGATCTCGAAAGCTCTCTATGCTATTTTTACTATGATTTTCTATGCCAAAGAATTCTTAAATTCCAAAGAATTAAATTCGACTTGTTTCAAACCGAATGCATTGAAAATTTTCCTTGAAAATTTTTTTTTTTTTGCCTTTCCTCTTAGAGATGGCTGGAATTTTGATTGTTTGAAAATCATTAAAATTGATTAATTTTTTCCTCACTCTCTGCCTCTCTCTCTCTCTCTCTCTCTCTCTCTCTCGAACAAATTGAAACAAAGCATCTTTGATATCGGTTCAAAGTTATCGGTCTTTTTTTTTTTTTTTTTTTTTGGTATCAATCGTTCCAGAGAAACATCTTGATCGATTTTTATTCGGTCTCATCTGTGATTTACGATCGATATCTGTTCAGCTCTCCGAAATTATTATTCTTGTTTCATTTGTAATATTTTTGCTTTGCAAAAACAGAGAACTCCCAAAATCTCCAAATCTTATATGTCTGTATGTGAGGGAAGGTAGAGGGGAATAAAATCAAAATTTTTTGATCTCTAAAGACTCTATGACATTTTCTCTCTCTTTCTCTCTTTCTCTCTCTCTCTTTCTCTCTCTCTCTCTCTCTCTCTCTCTCTTTCGTTCTTGTCATGAAATTAATTCTTTCGAAAGTCTCTGAAAGAATCAATGAAACAAAATCTAAAAGAATCAATGTAGCGTTTAATTTGACTTTTTCTCTCTCTCTCTCTTTCTAGTTCTCTCTCTCTTTTTTTTGTATGTCTTTCTTGCATTCTAACAATCAAAGTCTGTGTGAGTCTGTTTGCATTTAATTCCAAAACGCGATCGATTCTATTTGGTTTGCTTTGTATTCGAATCATTCTTGATCATCTTGATTGTTTGAGACAAAAGCAAAGATTGTTTTCCTTCATTCGATCAGTTATTTTTTTTTTGCAAATTTTTTTTTTTACTTTTCATTTCATCTTAATCTTTAAATCATCGATACAATTCATGACGACCAGGAAGACTACGACGATGATATTTAGATGATGATGATATTTATATTAGCCAATCATTTTTAGCTCAAAATGACATGTTTGATTAGAGATGAAAGATGATGATCCTAGAATGACATATCCGAATAGAAAAGAAGAGAAGGGAGGGTGAAATTATTAATATTTGTTTCCATTCTTCTTCCACTGATTAGCTTCAATTTTTTTCGATTGCTAACATATGCTTGGGGTGTGCGAGTGTGTGTATGTGTGTGTGTGTGTGTGTCTGTTTGCGCTCAATCCAATCTCATTCTAGGAACTTTAAACACGGATGTGGATGTGTATCGTATTCCGATTGACAAATAAAATCTTCAATTTAAGAGAGAGAGAGAGAGAAAAAAAAATTCCAAGAAATAAAAAGAAAATGTTAACAGATGATGAAGTCTTTATTAGAAATCTTGAAAGAGACCAAAACTAAAAGAGAGGAGTGACAGAGAGAGAGAGAGAGAGAGAGAGAGAGATACAGGGCAGGAACAGGAAGAAGAACGAAAGTTTAGTTTATTAAGTCAATTGTTTGTAAATGTTTTTCCTCCTCTTGTTCTTCTTCTCATTCGCTGTCTTGTCTCAATTTCCTGCATATTTTTTTTTTATTTCAAAAAAAAAAAAAAAATGAAATGATGTTTTCAAAGGGGGTAATGGAATTTTTTTTCGCCAAAAAATGCAGAACAAAACTAAATATTTCGATATGAAAAAGGGAGAAAAATTCGATGTGTTACGTGTTTAGCTACCAAGATCTAAACAGCTAGTTGGATCGAGTTGGAAAGATTTCAACGAGAAAAGATCTCAACCAAAAATTTTAATTCGACTTTAAGAATACAGTTAATTTTTAGAAATAATGGAATGAATGAATAATACAAAAAGGTTAACGGTTTATATAATAGAATAAACTATGAGTCAGTGATTAATCCTTGAGATAAACTATGAGCTGTAGATTGGTCATAGATAGAAATCAATGAGTCGACGATTATTCTTAGATTAACATCAATGAGTTGTCATTGATGGGATTCTAGATATCTAAGATCGATTCTATCATTCTGACTCATCATCGCATCATATTCGACATAAAACATGTAACAGATGATGAAAAAAAAAAGAAAACGAATTTGGAGTTTTGGAATTGGAAACACCTATCCGAAAAAAAAACCAAAGAACCAAAACAGACAAATCATTGAAGCATTCAATAAGAAAATGTGGAGTATTGAAATCGATTCAAATGGAACCAGAAATAGTCTCGAAATTTTTTTTTCTGTTTAAAAAAAAATTTTTTATTTTTTTTCCACCACCGAATAAATATTGGCAATCAATGGAGCTGAATATTTTCTTCCCCTCAACGTAGCAAAAGGGTTTTTAAGGGGCAAGAAAATGAAATTCTAAAACTCTTCCGTAGAAAGCAAAGGATAAAAGAGAATAAAGAGAACGAAAGAAATTCGAATGGAATGAAAAAACCCAAAAGAGATTGAAAATCCAAAAAAAAAAAAAAACAACAGCAACAAAATTGACAGGAAATGAGGTAAACTGGAAGAGAATCGATATGATTCGATCGTTTTGAATTTGAATTGGAGCACAAAAAATAGATCAAAGAAAAAAAATCTCAAATCAAACAATCTTTGAATGTGAATCGAAAAAAATTTGATTTTTTTTTGGGAGAATTCATGTCGAAAAAAAAACTTTGATTTTGAAAGACCGAGAGAAGAAGACAAGAAAATTCTCAGGTGAAATGATGAAAATTTTACAAAATATTCTCTCCAATAATAAGATTTTGAAATTTTTTCAAGAAAGAAAAAATGGATCAAATTTTGACGCATTCCACACTCTGGATGATTGTTTCGATTGATTGCTTTTGATAGTAATCCCAGACAAACATTGAATCCGTTCACTGATTTATCTCGATGATAACTTCCCTGCAAAAATTGTTTTCTATTTAGACAAAAAAAATTGAAAATTCTTATTTTAACTGAATCAAATTTGATCTAACAAGAATCAATAAATTTAAAGGAGAATAGAATCCATCAAAAATCGATGACCGAGAAAAAATCAAACCAAAATGAATCTATTTGAATTGTGAAGAAAAAAATCAAATTTTGTAAATCCATGCAGAGAAGTTATTGTTGCTTTGCGTAGCGAAACAAAACTACTTGTAGTCTGGAACGAAAATTCATATAGAGACGAGAATTTCAAGTGAATTCGAATAGACTTTGTTGAGCGTTCAAATCAGACATGGAAGTGTCAATTTATTTACCCTATGTTTTATGCATATATTTCGAATGATAGAGATGACGTTTAATTTGGAACGTTACTAAATGACACTGTAGACGAGAGAGACATCACTGCAACCGTCTCATGCATGAAACGGATTGGAAAAGGTGATAGAGAAACGATCGTCAAAACGATCGAGATAACATCGATTACATTCTGAATCGATTATGTACAAGACAATCGTTTGAAATTTAATGATTTTTGTTTGTTTCGGATCAATTTTCTCTTTCTCTCTCTCTCTCTCTCTCTTCCTCCATCAAATCGAGTTTATGATCATCATCATCATCATCATCATCATCATCAAAATTGAATGATTTGATAAGAATGAATATATAATGCGCGTGTGATCCATAATTTTCTAAATTGTCTTAAAATTTTGTTGGAAAAATCAAACAACTACAACAGTAGTAGGAATGAAAGATTTGAGATAATTCGATGCTAAACGAGTTCTTAGAACGAAACGAAACGAGTGAAACAAACAAATAGAAAATGTTCCAAGACACACCGAAGAGAGATAATTTGGTTTCAAGTTCGATTTAGAATTTTCCAAAGAAATTCCTCACAATCTTATCGCCCATTTTTGAAGCTTTTTTTGTTCTTTGATTTGGTTTCAATTATTTTTTTTTTACTCTCTATTATTTATTACTGACTAGTGGCTAGGTCCTAGTGATTGGTTCCGAGTAAATTCTACATCGAAGCTACAATTATTTAAACCAAATAGGTTTATGCCACTGCCTTTTTTTTGAGTTTGGATTCTTTTTTTTCTTCGTTGTTAAATTCATTGAAATTCAAAAATACTTTCATTGATTGAATGCTGTTCATTGAAAGCTGTCTTTAGACTGACAAGCACTCTTGATTTTTTGTGGTGTGGAAGGGTATTTGTGCGTGTGTGTGTTTGTGTTGGAACTTTGTTTGGGACCTGGAAATTTTCTCTTGCCATCGCAGCATTCGTTTCAGCCATTCCATCCTTCTCTCTTATCTAATCGAAAATTTTTTCTTCTTTTCCATTCAAATTTCTTTCTTTTTTTTTTCTTCTATTCGATTTTGATTGTTAAGATGATGATGATGATGATTTGATTGATCTACATTATATCTGATCAGATGAAAACGTTCACCACAGAGCGCTCTAAAGAGTGAAAAAAGAATGTGGGTGTACGCGATGAAAGATAATTTGTTTTAGAATCATTACAAAAACAGCTAGTATTCTTGGCTCGGAACAAAATTTTTTTTTTCGATATCGAGAAAGTAATCGTTACCTTCTCTAAATCTATTTAGATTTTTTTTTCTCTACAAAATAAAGTAGATAAACTAAAGCAGAAAAAAGTAGCGTTCCATTGATGAACTTCGAAATGTGTAGAGATGGAGAAAAGATTATTATAAATAATCACACCCCACATGGCCCGCGATCCATGAACCAAAAAAAAAAAAAGAGTTGCCTCTGTTTAATATGTAATACATGTTTACGTTTTTACTTGTGTCGAAAAATGGGTGTGCTATCAACGTTTTTAGTCTCTCTCTCTCTCTATCTACACACAGCTCTTTTCTAATTTGAAACATAATGAATTCTTTTGATTTATTTTTGATTCTTTGAATCAAACGATCTAAAAGAGATAGAAATGAAAGCAACAAAAAATTTTCTCACTGATCAATATCAATATGGATGAGATTTTTTCATTCATTCCATCTTCTCAACCACCCTCACTAATAATAGATTCTTTACTCTCTCTCTCTCTCTCTCTCTCTCT
The DNA here is from genome assembly GCA_020844145.1 of Sarcoptes scabiei. Taxonomy (NCBI): domain Eukaryota; kingdom Metazoa; phylum Arthropoda; class Arachnida; order Sarcoptiformes; family Sarcoptidae; genus Sarcoptes; species Sarcoptes scabiei. Next base: position 1,383,265 of record CP080483.1, on the reverse strand, counting down.
CTCGCTCTTTCTTGTTCCATCGTTGAGAATAAATGAATCGATATAGATCAAATCTATTCATTCAATTCGATTCTAGAACAGTATTGATCTTTGATGGAACGGTGGTACCAGTTTTCTCTCTCTGGGTCTCTCTCTCTCTTTCTTGGTTTTTCGATCGATTCCAATGAATTTAATGTTCTCTCGTAGGGAAGCGATTCGGAAATGAAAAAATTCTTTTTCCATTATGAAATGGGAAGAAAAACTTTGAAAAAAAAATGATTCAAAGCAAAAAAAGAAAACTTTGATCGAAATCTTTTCGAAGTAACCAAAAAAGTCCTGGAAAAAAAACTAATTATTATTATTATTTCGATGAGATTTTTTCAAGATGATAATTTGGTTTTGAATCTAAATCGAAACATAGACCATCTAGTATAGTGGGATAGATCGAGAGCGTGGAAAAAATTAATAATTTATTCGTGAAGAATTTTGTTACGCCTATCAATTCTTCTGGCTCAAAACACCCATTCCAACAATCACTCCAAATTCAATCATGAACAAGTGAATTAGATTACCAATCTATATAAAGTTCAGTGGATCAATGTTCTGATCTTCATAATCTCAATTGGAATACGAAAGTAATGATTTAAAAAGATATCAAATCAAAATAAAGAATTTAAACCAAAAAACATAGAATTTATCTTTGGTGTTTGTTTATCTTTGTTTTTTTTTTTTTGTATTCTCTAATAATTAATTGCTAATCTCTTTTTATTTTTTTTTTTTTTCAATGTCTTATTCTCGTCTGTAATCAATCATCGAAAATCATCGATATCACTAGGACCTGTTATAGCAATCTTGATGCTTTTGCCTAGTCTCAATTCATGCGTCAATCCATGGATCTATATCTATTTCAATCCGAATTTGATCGCTCTACTATGTCAATTCTTCAAGCTCAAATCATCGACAGAGGAGACGACGTCGAAAAGTTTCACAATGAATCAAGATGTGAATGTAGCTTCGACAGCGACAACAGCTCAAGCATCGCCATTGCTTACTACATCGACGGTAGCATATGGCCATCATCATCATCATCATCATCAGCATCATCAACATAATCTTCATCAAAATCAGCAACAACAACAAATTCATTCAATTCTAACGAATCAAAAATCATCTAAAAAATTTGCAAATGAATTGCTCGAATATTCTTCCTTGGTTGATTTTCATCATCACCGAGCTTCATTGCAGAATCCAATTACGACTATACCATCGACTTCTAGTGTTGGTCATCTTGGTGGTTGCACATCATCAAAAAATAGCAATCAAATTTGATTTTTCTTCCTCTCTCTCTCTCCTTCTCTCCCTATTCGCTTCACGATCCAATTGATTGGATTACGGATTCCAAGATTCCCAGATTACGGATATGATTCTTTCTACCACGATCGATTTAATTGATGCTGACATATCGTTATGGATCAAATGAAGAAAAAGTGAATAATTTAATGATTATCTAATTTTTCTCACCAATGCTATTCGATCTTTTCGAGCTATTTAGTGATCTCTAAATACTTTATAATTATAGATTCTTTTTCTATTCTGACGAAGAAATTTTTTTTTCACCTCTATTTTCCCTTCCATTATTCTATTCGACTCTAATTAGCTTTTCATCGAAGATTAGTGATCGAGACGATGGATTCAAATCAATCATTGGATAATTATCGGATGAAGAACAGCTGAACTGAAGAGCAGAGAAGATTCTCTTTGAATGGAATCATAGGAATTCTTCAACATTATCAAGAATCTTCTCAATTGATAGCTTTCAGCCGATTTCTTTCGAGCTTCAGACGTAAAGAATATTCTCAATCGATTAACGATTTCTTGCGTTTTACATCAAAAAAAAAAAAAAAACGGAACAGGTGCCATATTGTAATCGTATTTGAATCAATATCATATTGTGAATTGATTTCAATATTTCAATGATTCCATACAAAACCCAAAAAAAAAAAAACAGATTGAATTCAAATAAACTTGAGATATTCTTAAGAAAAAAAGATATTGTGAGAATTTTTCTTTTTTTTCTGACGAAAAAAGACAGATTAAATTAACTGATGGCCAGTAAAAATGGTTTCGATGTTGTCTTGATGTGTGATGCAATCCTATTCTTCGATTTGCTTTGATTTTAGCAAACAAATCCTAGAATAATGTCTATGATGAAAAAAAAATTGTTGAGATAAATCATCAAACAGTTAGAGATAGAATCGAAGATTCTGGGACCAAAATTGTACGATGACCGCTCGGATTCTTTTTTTTTCATCACTGATGCGATGATTTCATAACGCTCATTTCTCTCTCTCTCTCTCTTAGAATCAATTCACTTGGATTTTTCTTTTTGGTTGTTCTGCTTCATTAGATTCACTTAGAGAATAAAAGACTGGGAAATGGTAGAATAGAATGAAGATGTTGAAATAATTCTTCGATTTTTTTTTTGCGACCAAAAAAATAATTTTTTTTTTTTTAATACCAACTCTCATTCTTCAACTAATATTTTCGATTTAATCTTAGATCCAGATGATATATTTTTTTTTGTCGCTATTTTTTTTTTCTTTTGGTGCTATTCTGCTTAGTTACTTTTTTTTCTGATGCGATCAAAATTCAATATGAAAATTCTGTTGTCCAAAATAGAGTGGAAATAATTGAATTGTATTCTGTTGTGTTAGCGATAACGAAGCAATTGAGAAGACCTTGAATTGAGAGTTTTCAATGAATGAAAGCGTAATGATAATCTCTCAAAAGATTCAATCAAATTGATCGAATCACAGCGATGAAGATGCTGGAACTGGGACCAAAATTCTTTGCTAGAAAATTCTTTGAACAAAACAAAAAAATTAAAAATTCTAGAAATTATTAAGATTGATCGAAAAATAATTGATAGATTTAATTGCGTTTCGATTATCAAAAAAAAAAAAACACCAAATAAGAAAGCGAATAAGCAAAATAAGCAAATGATTCTTTTTTTTTAAGAATCAACCAGATCAAACCAGTGTGAATGAAATTGCAGCACCAAAAAAAAAAAAATTCAGAATAAAATATTGAGATTCAATTTAAAATTGGGACAAAAAAAAATTCAAAACACTATGCTTTGAATTTCATATTGAATCGAGTCTTGAAGAAAGAAAGAAGAATCTCGAAAAAAAAAATAAAATAAACCGAAGAGTCCATAAACTCTTATGCAATGTGATGTGATTCTCTAGGCGAAGATTACCAAAATAATCGAATAGAAAAAAAAAGTGTTTTGGTCTCTCTCTCTCTCTCTCTCTCTCTCTCTCTCTCTCAAGAGAGATGAGATTTTTGATGGCGTTTTTTTCCCCTTTTATTTTATTAGAAATTATTCATCTAAGAAAGCGAGAAAAAAAAGATTCTTCTCTATCGAACTGAACGCAAATAAACACACAAAACACCTTAGCCATCACCTAGATCCAGGTTGAAGCTTTTGAATGTCAATGAATCGATTTCTAGATTTCGATAGAAGAAAATTAGGTAAAATTTTTGATTAATTGGGATAGAGAGATGGAATTTTTTTCTCCTTACTCAATCGCATTGATTGGATGCGAATCGCCTATATCTCTATTTAGGTGTATGTGTGTGGGCGTGTGTGTGCATACGTGCACACAGCTCGTAGAGACAAACGAATTTCTTCGAAATATTTTCGAAAAACTAATTAGCCTTGAAAATAGAAAACAACGTTTTTGCTTCACTTTTCAACTTTTTTCTTCATCTAATCTCTTTCTCTTAGATTAGAAGAGAAACGATCGAGAGAATGATTGTACGTGTTTGCAATCAAAAATCTCCAAATTGGACCACAGAACACACACACACACACACACACAGAGAACGCTGGAATTTTTCCTTCTCTGATCTTTTCGATCTCTCGAATACCAAAGTATCGTCTGGAGTTGTCTTTTCTATTTTATTTTTGTTTTTTTTTTTTTTAATTTTCATTACACATTCGATTAGATCTGAGAGATGAAATTTTTATTCTTCTAATAAAAAATTAAGTTTTCCTTCCCCTCTCTCTCTCTCTCTCTCTCTCCCTCTTTCTCTCTCTCTCTCTCTTCATTTTAATTATCCAAAATTGTTCTTTTGCTAAAGAAAAAAAGATTGAAATAAAATATGAAGACAAAAATTTCTTTTTTTTTTTTTTCATCTCTTTTTGCCATCTCCAAAATCGAAAGAATCAAAATGCATTCAATTAAGCGAGAATCAAAAAGGAAAAAAATTGAAAACAAGCAAACAAAAATGAAAATTTTCTCAGCTTTTTTTTTCTGTGTCAAAGAAGTCCCCAGTGCTGGGGTTAATTTTCTTCAAATAGACAATTTTATTCTCTCTCTCTCTCTCTCGGTCCAATTGGACTCGATTTCGCTCTTTGGTCTCTCTCGCTCACACTTGAACAAACAAGACATTGGATTCGATTTGAAAAGCTCTCTTCATCTGTTTCGCAATGAAATCAAAACGAAATTTTTTTTTCAGTGAATTAAAATTCTCCAGAGAAAAATTTCATTTCATCAGCTTCTTACGCCCCCTCCGATGTCTCTCTCTCTCTTTCTGGCATTCGTTTTCTATCTCTGTTTTCTTTTGTTGTTGAGTTCTACGTCTGGGTTTGATTTTTGAAACACAAATTCAATTTGAAATTATCACTGACGAAGATCAATATTCGAGAAAAAAGTCACGATTGGATATCGTTGAGTTTTTGGAACACTTTCTCTCTTCTACCCCCCTTCTTTCTCTTTGCTGTGGATTTTGTCAATTTCGATTGCTACTTTTCAATCGATTCCCTCAACAATTAATCCAATCGAATACGTTTTCTCTCTTTCTCTCTCGCATCGAAATTTTTTTTTCAAAGTTTGTCTCTTGCTTGATTCGATGTTCGATTACAAGTGCTCTTGGAACATCGAGACAGAAATAGTCTAAGGAACGGAAAAAGTCAAATTTCGATTCAATCGAATCACAAACTCTAGTTAGTTTTTTTTGCAAACACTTGTCTCCAATTAAACTTCCAACTAATAAGTTAAGAATCGGAAGAGAAAAAAATTTAAAATTTTTTTTTTCAAATAATTCAGGCATAAATTTTTGAATTGATTGTTCTCGTTTCACTAGCGCAAATCGTTGAAAGCAAACGGAAAGAATTTCTAAGACTACTTTCTTTTGAATCAGATTAAACTTAATTAAAGAATTTTGAACGAAAATGAAGTGATAAAATTCGAATAACTTCGAACTTTTCGCTAGCGTTTCGGTTTAAATTCAAAGTTAAAATTTCAATTAAATTTGTGGAAATTTTTTTCCCAATCTATTTTGTTCCAAATTGATAGCCTATCCGAAGGCAATAAATTTTCGACTTGAATCTTCGAGATTTTTTTTTGTGACTGCTTTTTTTTCTGTTCCTTCTCAATAAAAAAACTACGTCTTTTGTTCCAAGAGTTCCTAATTGATCAAGTTGATTGTCGATTGATAATTCTTCTTGGAATCATAGTGGAAGGAAAGCTTTAATCAAAAAAAAAAAAAGAAAAGAAAAGCCCAAGCGATTGTACAGCGCGACTAAGAATGAAGATCTTCGACTTCACCATCCGCCCATCAGTAGGTTTCAGAAGAGAACAAATACGTTTCTGGAGGCGTTTCGCTAGACACAGACACTCATCAGTCATCTTTTTTTTGTTCGCACTCCTAGCGCTGATCGAATGAATGATGGAGAGAAATTGGTTACAACCTCATTGCATCGACTGTAAATTTCTCAATTGATTCGAATAGAATCGATTCACTGAGAATTCGCAGAAAGAAATTTCCGATTTATTTTTCCAATTCGATTTACGATTTCTTCTTCGTTCTAGAGAAGAGTCTCAGTGTGAGAGAGTGAGAGAGAGAGAGAGAGAGAGAGAGAAAGTGATGGATTAATTTTTGAACAAATGTATCATTTTTAGTATTTAATCGTCATTATTTTTTTTTTTTTTTTTTTGATTTTTAATTATTAATCGCTTTGAAGCGTAGAAAAAGAATTTCGTAGAGTTATTTATCGAACAAAGTTCCTTAGAACGAAAATTTTTGGCCCCAGATCGAACTCCTAATTAATCATTCAGATCGTTTTGTACTCTTCAATTGCGTGGTACTTTCATTTCCTCTCGACAAGCAATAGACCAATAAATGAATCTAACTCAATCAGAAATAATTCTAGTTAGAGTGGAAATAAAAAAATGAAAATATCTTAGCAAATCAAACGAAACAAACAAATTGAGTATTTTGAGAGACCTCTGAAAACCCGAAATTCACCCGAAAAACTTCTGACCAAATTAGAAAGAATAGAATCTCTTCATTTATTTTCGCTTCAGACAATTTGTAAGGAATAGCGAAAAAAAAAATCGAACGATAACAAAATCAATATAATCAATATTTAACCCTTTTGTTCTCTATTGAAGTTTTGCATTTTTTTTCTTCTTCGAAAAAAAAAATTTTTCTTCAATAATTGGTCTTTCCGAGAAAACCCAGAAAAGAAAAGAGTAAGAAATGCCACCGGAATAGTATTGTTGAACGAACAGGTATAGAGAGAGAGAGAGAGAAAGAGCAAAAACAGGTGAATTTCGAATCATTCAATTGTTAATTGCCATTTAATTGTACTAAATCAATTCAGTGTCTCTCTCTCTCTCTCTCTCTCTCTCGGCCTGTCTGTTTCATAACTTTATGTTTAGTTTCGTAATTATCGTTCAAAGCCATTTTTCCTAGTAACTATTCAACTGGACTAATTAATTTTGATTGCTAAAATTTTGAAACAAAAAAATCAAGAAAATCAAACAAAATTCTTAATGGAGAATATTAGTTTCATTGAAATTCTCTTCATGTTTCAAGGTCCGTTTTTTTCTCTCTTTCTAAAAGAAAGGTCATTGAATGAATTTGAATTTCGATTTTAAGATTCACATTCGCGGCATTAATTTTCCAATTCAGTGAAGGAAACAAATAAATTTGGTCTCTCGAATTCAATTGGATTCATTCTTGGATCGAAATCAAATTTTTAGCTTTTCTTTTTCCCAAAAGCTTAATTGAATTTTAATTTGCTTTCAATTTTCCCATTTCAATTGCAGATCTTTCACGGTCAAAGCGAGAATCCATAGAACGATCCATAGGAAAAAAAATAACGGAGAAAAAATTAATCGAGAGTAGTAGCAATGATTTGATGAGTTTCGGATGAATGTGATGAGAAATGTGAGCAAAGTTCGGCTTCTCATCGAGATATGTTATGTTGTTTAGTCTTAGTCTAAATTTTTGATCCAAATTTTCGTTCGTATCGAAAGAATAGATCCAATCGATCCAATGAATGTCTCGATTCTTGTTTGTTGGTAAAGATAATAATAATAATAATAATTATTATTATTACAAAGATCATAATGCTCAAACAACACAACAAGAATGTCGAACTGATGAAACATAATAAATTATTCTCGCTCTCGATTCAAAGAAGGAAAAGTTTTTTCACTTTCTTTTTCGTTCACAAATTCCGATTTCTTTAGAAAACATAGTGTATCATTGGGTAGGGTAATAAATTTCAAGCTAATTTCTTAGCATTCCGATTGGTGGAACATTAATGCCTTATCAAATCGATTTTTTTTTCTCGTTGAGTCTTTCTATGAAGTTTGCTCAGCATTTCAGGCGTTGTATACTTGCGATAACTTTTGCGATCAGTCAAGAAAATTGATTTAGGCGAGCGTTGGGTGAGCGATGACTTACTGATGAGGTTGGGTTTAGAAATTTTTTACTTTTCCCAACTACCAGGCCTCAATACATCGAATTAGATTTCGATTGATTTCTTTTTTTTCCTCTGATCAGAAGTGTTTCCCTTCAATGCTCATTTAATTATGTTTCACATTACTTTTGTTTTAACAAACCTCTACTCCCACATGAACACACCCTCTGAAAAATCAAAATGGAATTTCTTAGTCTCTCTGTGGCTCTCTTCTCTTCTCTTCCCTCCTTCTACTAGAGTTGCTAAAAACACAAATCGAAGGTACTTTGCTATCAAACGAAACAAAAATCTCAAAATTCCACACTTCTCCTACACTCTTTCTTCTATCGCATAGTGTCTATTTTTGGTCTCACCATTCATTGTTTATCTATCGATTCAATTGATCAGATCTAGGCTCAATCGAAACCAGTCTGAAGTAGAACACTGAACCGTAGAAATTCTAAATCTCTTTGACCAGATTTCGATTAGAGAGATTTTTTTTGAAAATTCAATAAATAGCAATACAACAAATTTATTTTGAAGATTTTTTTATACATTGTTATTGTTCAGTTTGGTCCAAGAAGATGTTTTTCGAATCAGTTTAGAAATATGCTGCATTAAAAACTAGGGCTATTTTTTTCATTTACAATCTTTTTTGGCTTTAAATTTTCATCCATTCATTCATTCATTCATTCATTCATTCATTTGGTTTTCAATTTCGATCTCGATTTTCTTCAAAAAAATTTATGATATGCTGATCTTTGAATATTTGCGAACAAAAGAGAAGAGAATCTAGAATCTAGATTCTAGATGATTAGGAAACAGATAGAGAGAGAGAGAGAGAGGGACAAAGAAAATGAAATATGGATTTAATGCACCTAGAGTGTAAAAAAAAAATGATAAAAATAGAGCGAGAGCGATAGAAAGCCCTAGAAATGGAAATAATAAAATGCAGAAATTGATGATTCAACAAAAAAAAAAGGCAATGATACCCGTTAATAGTAATAATAATATTATTAATAACAATAATCGGTCCATAAAACGAGTAAACGAGAAAAAGAGAGAGAGAGAGAGAGAGAGTGGAAAGAGACAGGGAGCAAAAAAATTCCAAACACAGACAAACATATCGAACTCTTTTTTTTTTTTATTATTTTCGATATGAAATGATCCAAAATGAAATTCATACGATCCAGATCGATGATTGAACTCGAACGATAATAGCATAGCATCGAAAGCATCATTGTATTCATACGAAGATTTCATCCAGATCCCACTCAGCTTCCTTTTGGATGCGTATCCAAATTGTTTTGATTACCGAATCTCCGATTTCGATCTTCCGAGAGGAAAATCAACAAAAAAAAAAAAAAATTCTATTAGCTTTCGGGTGAATATTTGTCGATCGTAGAGCTTGCCCTTCGTAGGTTCGCTTCCCAGAACGAAACCGATACTCTTTGCAATTGGTGTGTCGTTGATTATTCCCAAGTATTGTAGGGGCGAAAAAAAAATTTGGATCAAAAGAGAAAGAAAAAAAAAGAACAAAGTATGATGATGGATCGAGTGATTACTAAAGCATCTCATTCGAGTGATTCTGAATCTTTGATCTCACCAAACCTTCTTTATGAATCCAAACCAATCAGAATCGAATTTCAAGAGACTAACAAAAAATTGCCGAGAAAATATGAAAGCAAAGATTTAATTACAATTTTTTCTCTCTCTCTCTCTCTCTCTCTCTCTCTCTCTCTCTCTCTCTCTCTTCCTCTAGATACCCCTTTCCTCATTCCGAAGCTAATCTAGAAGTTTGAAGAAGTGAAAGAAGAAAAAAAAAAAGCGAAATAGAATAAAATCAATCGATTGGTTCGTTGAGCAAAATGGTAAGATTGGTTTTCGAACGACGACGACAACGAGATCAATCAAAATCAAGCACAAAAAATTAGGAAACGAGAATAAAAAAAAAACTGAAGAGAGAGAGAGAGAGAGAGAGAGAGAGAGAGAGAGAGAGAGAAGAAATTTACACGCAAATTTTTTTGAAAGGTTTCATTTCACTAGTAAATCACTGAGAAGAGGTGGTGATGTTATGAAGGATGCGATGATGGAAGAAGAGAAGAATATTGTATTTAGAATAAGCTATCTAAATTTAACCGAGATTGCATTGAGATTGAGAAAACAAGAATTTCAAAAAAAAAAAAAAAAAAAAAAAAAGCGAAGACTATTGCATCCAAAATCTACAAATCGAATTGTTGAAGTTGAATGTGTGTGGTGAATAAACATTTTTCGTTTCGAATCGAAATTAATTTTGATTTGGAAACAAATCATAGAGTTGGATCGCAATGATTCAAATTGGGAAAGAATTTCATTTCTGTTCCGTTTTATTCTTTTTTTTTTTTTGCTCCAATCGTTTCCGAAATTGATCCGATTCTGAAGAGTATCAAAATCATTGTATCCTAGAATCTTCATCAGATTGTGGATGAGAGAAGTTCACAGTAGTTTTCAATCTCTCTTCTGATCATTCGATGTTCTCGATAACCAATCATTCTACACAATTTGATTTTTTTTTCTCCTTCCTCTTCTTCTATCGTTGTTTCCTCTTTTCCATTGTTCCATTGTCCCTGGTGTCTGTTTGTTTCCACATCCGTGCGTGACTTATCAAAGCTTTTTCTTTTTGGCATTTCTCTGTCTCTCTCTCTTTCTCTCTCTCATTTATGGAATTTGCTTCGAAATTCGTCGATGATGTCATCGAGGGCGATGATCATAATCAAGTGGTTTTCATTCAACACAACATGAAACCATATCGTTTCCCTTTCAATTCGAACGCTGACGTAATGAGTTTTGGTAGAGAAAATTTTAAAGACTCTAGTTATTTCTTATTTGTTCTCGGATTCGGATTTTTTCGTCTCATTTTTGCGATATTTCTCACCTAGTGATTTTTTGTTTGCAGATTTGACTGTTATCATTTGACTTCTGTTCTGAAAAAAAAGAGCTTTCAAAATTAGCAAATTAGAAATTTTCTTAGTTTTTAAATCTTTACCCATATCAGTCTTATGATTTTTTTAAGCTTTTCAATTCTAGCTTCTTCTATTAGCTCTGTTCTGCGCTGTGAAGATTCAATAATGCACTATATGATGGCTGATAGATTCCAGTCCCTGAAGTGCTTGTTGATTTCATCGAGAGAGAACTCTCATTAATGGATCGTTATGAAAATAGTCCAAAGCGATTCTGATTTTAATTACAAATGATTGAATAATGGAAAAATAATAATAATAATAATACCACCAATAATGAAACGTTGATGGATAAGTATAATCAATCAACTATCAAATGGATTCTGCTATTCTCAATTTTCAATCTTGTTGGCTGTGATTCTTGATGATTGAAAACTTTTTTTCTGTTTCCTTTTAATTATCTGAACCAATACGAGCCAACGCCTATGTCTTCATTTCTTTTGTTCTCCATTGTTGTTTATATGAAGTCTAATTTTTTCAGCTTACACACTAACTTGAGGAATTAAGCTTCCATTTTTTGTTTGGTACTTTTGATGAGCTAAATAATGGACTAAAGATTAGAGAATGTCTTACTAGACAGATCAGAAAAATTGAATTGTTCAATTTCATTGCTATATTCTAAAATATTTTATAGCCCAGAGACTGAATTTTGACACAATTTTCAATTCGACCAATTATTAGATGTCAATTTCTATGCTGAAATTCCAATTTTTTTTTTTGAATCTCAAGAAAAGCCAATATGGAATCGTTTAAACATTTTAATTCATTTTAAAAAATTCTGTCAACATGATTTAATTTCTTCATCAAAATATCGAAATAATTTGTCAACAAGTCTAGAAGTATTAATCAAGGATTCAGAGGGCAAAAATTCTTAAACAATTGTCATAAATCACTATTCCAAACTAACTATTCCAAAAATTAATATTCTCGACTTTAACATCTTTGATTGTCAATTAGAACACTAAATTGATCATCAACTGTCCAGACGAACATAATATGATCTGATAGAATTGTAATTTATCATCGCTACGAAAAGTTTTTAATAGAAATGATTCTCTTATTCTCATCCCATTTTGTTTCTTTCTTCATTGAATCTCCTTGAATTTTTTCAAATCAATGATGAGCTGGCACCGATCATCTAGTGCATCCAGCATTGGATAGCCAGTCTGTTTCATAATCATAAGATTATTACGACATAATTCTTCAGAGAAAACGATTCCGGCGAAATTATTCAGACAGGCTATGATTTCTCTACAGAAAGAGATTCGTCATCTCTGCTTGATTTCAATGTCTAGATTAATCGATTTTCGGTGTCTTCATGCAATTATAATTGCTATTATCTGCTATTCCGTCTTCACTGATATTGTTATTCAGATCTCTAGTGTTCGAATAACTTTTTTCGATTAATTTGGTTAGTAATGAATCGCTGCTGGTGATGTCAGACTGAAAGTTCGAAACGTTACGATGATGAAATCGATGATCTTGTCTCGTACGATGATAATGATGATGACGATGATGATGATGATGTCTCTCATCCAAATCTAATAGCTGATCAAACAGTGGCGATTGTTTTAATTTGGTATTATTAACAAAAAGATGTATGATATCATCATAGAGTAAACGTATCTCATCGATACAGCCAATCAATTGTTTGAAAGTCTTTTTAGCTTCAACAATATCATTGTATTTGATCAGTAAATATCTTTGCAACAAATCACTATAGCGAGTTTGCTCATCTCTTCAATGGATCATCGAATGATAGGAAAAAAAAATAAAAAGATTAACATATTAACAACAAGAACAAAAAGTTATCAAATTAACGATTTTACAAATAACCGACAAGCTCACCTGATTCGATCGAATTGATCTAGATTAGATCGAGGAGTGAACAAGACGATTGCGGTTAGCTACGAAAATATTTCAAACGAGAAAATTGGGAGAAAAATTAAGTGAAAGAATTGGCTGAAATTTTCATTTTTTTTTTTTTTTTTTGCTAAGTTTAATCTCTCATCAATTAACGATTTAAGACTCGAATGAACTTTTCGATCAAAAACTAAAACTCCAAATCAAAGAGAGTTTGTTAGAGGAGAGATTGGAGATACCCTAAGGTTTTCATCGATACTTTGATTCCACTTTTTTGTAAGGATTCACACTTACCAAATCAAATATAATCTCATCAGATTTCCATTCATGCATGAATCTTGATTGAAAGCTTTTGTGTCGTGGAAAATCATATTTAATACAGCAAGGTTTAATAACCTCAACATTAACCATAATGGAAAGTTTACACTTATCCTTTTTTAAAATTTAATTCAATCAAATCGAATCAATTTGATTTAAATTCAATCAGCAAAGATCAAGATCGAGATGATTTTTGTCATTTTCGAAATTCGATTCGTCATCAAATTTTCAGCACAAGTTTCAAGAGGATAGAGATGATCAGATAAAAGAAACAAATTTCCAGGTGAAAATTCAAGATAAAATAATTTGATTTCATTTTCAAATCCATTTTCAATGAAATCGAATCAGTCATTCAAGTCGGAAAGAAGAAGAGAAAGAGAAGAAAACGATGGGAGAGATTGAAAAAGAAAAAAAAAATATAGATTCAATTAGATCAATTCGAATATATCACAAAAATAGGTGAGAATGAAAAAGCGAGATTAAGACCTGGAAAAAAAATTCAATGAGATTGTATAAGATAAATAGAGCCAGACAAACAAACAAAACAATCAAAAAGATTAGACTGTCCAGATAGTGGCCTAAAGGTTAAGAGGAGGGAGACTTATTCTTTTCATTTTGTACATTTAATTTTGAGAATTGACTTTAAGTGAAAAGAAAATGTCGTTTTCGTCCTGGACTACCAAAAATATTGACCCTCGAGAATGCTGATGATGATAATGTTTTTTAATCATTATTAATTTTCAAATTGATGATGATGTGATCGAAACAAAGACAATAATTAGATTTTCTTTCAGCATCAGGTTGATGCTGAACTTGGATGAACATCTTGAAATGTGCAATTAGCAATTAGTATTAAAGAGACTTACATCAAGAAAATTCCAAGCCTCTCGATCTGGATCATAAAGCTGTACAGATCGAAGACAAATCATCTCAATAATACCATTTTTAAGTAACTTTAATTGATTGGAGAAGGTCAAACTATTGAATGCTGTGATGCGTTTAGACATTCGTATTAATCGATGAATGTAGAACTCTGTAACCATACAATTGTGATTATACGAAGATGATTTATAGACAATTCTTTTGTATGGATTTTTCAATATCGAGCAAGCGATAGATAGCTCTTGGATAAGGCAACGATCCGCAATGGTTAGACTAGACAAGATCCAACGATCTATTGAGGATTGAATCGATATTGGAAGAGAATTTCTAAAATTTTGGAATGATCTCGATCGATCTAGATCATACTGATCATGATGATGTTGGTGATTGTAATCGAACAAATCATTCGCTTGATTTTGATTATGCTTCGCATTCAAAACTGTTCGAGGATAATCAAGACTATCCATCATTGCTCCATCACATATAACATCTTCAACATCGACAGCAGCAGCATCGTTCTCATAAGAAAGATCATAATAATCAACATCATCATAGATTCTAAATTTTTTAGAATTTCCAAATCTCGAGGAATCACCACCATCATCATTATCGATTGATAACGAATGATTATTTTCTAGGCCAAAAAATGGAATCGATTTGTTTTCAGATCGGTTACAAGAGTTTTTATGTGAAACATTCTCAAACACAATCGCGGATGGAATAATCGATTCTTCTCTTTGCGATGAATTCTCAAGAAAATTAATCTTGAATCGATTGTGATTAGTTTCAGAAGATTTTCGCTTCGATAATGTTGTAAGTCGCTGATTTCGAATATCTTTGTGATGATGATGTTGCAAAAAAGATGATGATGATAGCTGTGATTGTCCATATTGCTGTGATATCAATGGTGGATCATTGTCGTGCAATAGATATTGACTGAAATCATCAATTTTTTTCATCTCTCCCTTATCGATCACAATACTAGTTTTATCTTTCGAGTTTTCTTCATCAAATCTCGATGGTTTTCTAGCAAAGCAAACAAAATCCTCGATAGACTCACGAGTGAGATTTGGTTTCGCAACTAATAGATCAATTTTTTTCTCCCATTTATCACCATCATCAAAGGAAATCATTTCGATCTCGTTGGAAAGTAAAAGATTTTTTTCATCAATTATATGAGTGATTAAATCATCATAATTGAAGTCGAACAGATCCGATTCAATTTGTTTGGTATCGAGATCATTCAATGCTGATGATGAAACGATTGATTTCGATATTGAAGATTGATCACAATCATAGCCATAATCATCGGCATTGTTAGAGTCAATGTTTTTTTCTCCGATTTTATTACGATAATTGAGAATCTCATCAGAATCTTTAACTTGCTTCTGAGAGTCAACCTTTGTTTCATTCGATTCAATAACATTCGGACCGCTTGATGCATTTGCTTCGGAATATTTTAGACAATCCAAAGAATCAAATAGATCATCTATGTAATTTGGCAAAAATTCATCCGTGAATGATGTAGAAATTTCCAAATTCTTATTAGAATCAGAAGAGTTTTTGACAAAATCATTGGCTTCTAATAAATTTCTCTGACAAGAGGTTTTTTCGATTTTATTGTCATCATTTGTCGAAGATTTCGAATGATTTCTTTCATGCATATCCGATAAATGGACAGAAAGAACAGGTTGTGTGGGCTGTTTTGCCGATTTCAATTCGGAAGACATTTGATCTGATTGAATGGAATCAGAATCAATCATCGTTGAATAATTACGATTCTGATTGATGCTTGACGATAAGAGTCGAATTGATTCATTTGGTCTTTTAAGATTCTCTTGATTATTATTTGTTTCGATGACCACTTTGATTTCATCATTGAGATTATTGTGAATATTGAGGCTTTCATCAGTATTAACGATAATTTGTTTTAATGCAATGTTTTCCGCTGATGGGGATGATGTTTGAAAGGAATTCAAATCTTTGCAACAATTGCTATTATTGTAGACCGTATTTTGAGTTTGATTGATCGTTGGATTAAAAATTTCATTAGAAATTTTATGTTCGATGTGTGCAATATTTTTCTCATAATTTTCATTCCAATGATTGGAACAATTTTCGGTCGAATTAGGCCAGGCGAAATTTTGATTATAGATTGAACTATCTAATGAATCATCGAAAAAAGCATCTGATTCATCACTGGTCAACAATGTATCTAGACTGTAAGCAGATGGCTCATGGAAAAGTTTTGAGGGTAAAGTGTTGGCTATATTTAACGAAGATGATCCAATCGATGATAAAGACGGTGATGATGATGATGATGATGATGATGGAGAGAAAATTTCTGATGATAATGAACAACATTGTCCAAATGATTGACGATTGGACACATTAAAATGATTATTTTTTCTAGGAAAAAAATCCAGATAAAGATTTCCATCTTTCCAATATTCCTCATTTCCAATACTCAAATTCTGATTAAATTGATGTTGTTGATGATGATGGTGATGATAGTAATGATTTTGTTGCTGATGAGGTAGATCAGGAGACGAAGTAGAAAATGTATAAGGACTAGGTATGGAATAAGGTTCGGGCTTATTTCTTCTCGAGAACGATTCAATTGGTTCGAAAGGAGCAAAATTTGAATCTGATGATTGATCACAATGATAATTGATCATTTGTACTGCATTCTCATCGAAATGATTTTGGTATTGTTGCAAAAATAAATTTGATCGATCGAGTTTTCGATTATAATCGAGTCTTCGAGATGAAGATGAGCGGTCATTTTTCTTAGATTTAATAAATCTATTTTTCTCATCATCCTCTTTGTAACGAGTGGATTCAAATAATTTTTTTCGACTACGATATGAACGATTGGTTGAGATCGATTTGGATTTCGATGGCGACAAAGTAGGTTTTGTTTTCGATACAAGCATATGATTGTTGGTCATCATTAGCGATTTCGGTCGATCTTCAATCAGTCCCATTCGATAAATACCGACACAATCATTAGCGTTCTCGATATTCGAAACTCTCTTCCTTGGATGTTCAGAATTTTTGGAACTAGTCTTTTGATTTCGAATCGATTTCTTAGTTATCGTTTTGGTTGTGATTGTTGTTGTTGTTGTCGTTGTTATTTTCGATGATGTTGTTGTGGCCGATAATGGATCATCTGGATTCTTCAACGATCGATCGATCATATTATTCCGTTCGATTTCCATTTGCTGTTTACGTAATTTATTTTGAATAATTTTCTCCTTAATTAATTGCTTCTCTTCTTCACTTAAAATCCATTCCTTTATTAGTTGATTGTTCCGGTTATTCATTGTAACGGAAACAAAAAGAAAAAAATTTAATAAAATTAATTTCCATTGAGAATAGAAAGAAAACAACAAACGAAAGAATAGAAAAACAATAAAAACAATGAGTTGAGAACTTTTACCAAAGGAAGAACCAAAGAATCGCAATAGTAAACGAGCATCGATTAATTTTGATTTGTTTTAGTTCCCGATCGTTTCAGATCTTCGCCATCCCATTTCTGAACTAAATCTAAATTATCTCTAATCAAATTATGTGACTTTACCCATTGGATTTAGGAATGAAACAAAGAAAACAAAATAAACCGAATTCAAATCGAACAAACAAACAAACAAACAAGCATAATGATTATCAGCATTATCATCCCGAAATATGCTCATCAAGCATTTTTCCTCTCTTTTCTTTTCCGTTGGTACTAATTTACATTTTTGATCTAATTTGCTTGGAAAAGATCTGAACAAGAGAAAGCGGAAGCAACAAAGAGAAACGTTTCTAGGTCCGAGTTTCTCAAGAGCGAATTGGTCAAACGAGTCTATGAGTTAAGAAAATGGCAATGGCCCGCAGAACTAAATGATTATTCTCCTTTACGAATCTACGTCAAACTTAAAGACGTAAAAGCTTTAGATTTTTGGCGATTAATTTTTTCCTCATGTCATTTCGATTCAAGTTGATTAAATTAAATTCCAAACATCATCTGCCACCGTTGTTGATGATAATTTTACGAACCGGAACATGGAATAAAAATGATTTAATTCTCTAATCTAATTTAATTCTATGCTCCAACGAATGGTTTTACTTTGCTCGAATTCAGATCAAATCTATTCTCTTTGTTACAGAAAAATTCAATTTCTTTTTCCAAAAATCCATTTCAGCCGTATAATAGTCGAAATTAGATCTAAAAATTAAAATCTCTTCAATATAGAGGCTTACTTTTTTCATTCCACAATCGAAACATTTTTTTAGACGACATTTTGAGCAAAATTTTCTGGTAATTTTATCTATTTGACAGGTATCATTGAACGGGCACTTCATATCCTTTGTAGAGGGGAGAGAGAGAAAGAGAGAAAGAGAGAAAGAGAAGATGAAAGAAATAATCTTTGCAATATAAAATTATAGATAGAGAGATATGGATAGAGTATGAAGAAGAAGAGAATCGAGAGTGGAGAGGAAGAGATACGAACGGAAATAGATAATTCATAGAATTCAAAGTGGAGCAGAATAAAAAAAAATTGTTTTTTTTACAAAAGCTAGGCTCACATTTTTTCTCAAAGCATTTCGGCGAAAGAATGCTTTACATGACATACATGTCAATACGTTGAAGTTGACTCCTTTTCCATCGGAGAGAGACGAAGAACGATGTTTCAAGTCAATTCGATGCACAAAAAATTGGTTCCAAAAAATTGTCCCGCCGTATAATAGTACGATTCATCCAAACGAGAATATTGAAAATTTTTCATTTCAAAAAAATTAAATCAAAATATTCAGATTCGAGAAGAGTAAATACGAACCTTTAGCTTTGTCACCGCAAATCATACAGATTTTGATTGTTTTATCAGCTTTACGAGCCATCTTTAGATTTGAAATACCATTCTTTGAAGGAAAATATTTGCCAAAGTTTTAAATTGCATCCATTGCAAATGAATGATTTTCAACTACTAAGACAATAAATTTCGATCAATATTTGACAATCTGGTAAATAGAAGAAGGAGAGGAATCGGAAACCAATCTTTTCTTCATTGAAAAATCACTGAATTGATTGGATTTCGATTCGATTTCAATATCATCCGAAGATAAACGCTGAAGATTGCACTTCGAAAACGAATGAAAACAATTAAGCTTGAGGCTAAAGAATGAAAAAAATTATAGAATTTAAAAAATTTTAATTCTATAATTGACGATCACAATGTTTATAGATTGAATGAGATGAGAATATAAATGAAATATAGATTTAGGCACTAATTTTTTGACAAAAAAAACCGGAACAAGAAACACATTCATAAGCGATATAACTAATAATGACGATTTCCGATTATATTTGTCAATATTTTAAATCCATTAATAAATTTTTCAATGAATTTTTAGAAACAGCAGTGTTTTGGAGAGAGAGAGAGAGAGAGAGAGAGAGAAAGTAACATCATGCCAAAACCATAGCTAGCGAATGAATGAGAATAGAATCTTTAATTCATTAATTTATCTGTCATAATCAGAACCATCACTATCTCATCATGATCATGATCATCATCTTCATCAATAATCTGGAAAACAACAACAACAACAACAACAACAACAACAACAACAACAACAACTTGTTTACGTCTTCATTGATTTAACATCATCTTTCTGTCTCTACCCTCCCCCCACCGAGAGATTTCATTACGCTAAGGAACAACATTGAATGAGAGATTAAATTTCTAAATTTCTAGATTCTAATAGGGAGTTGTTGGTATTTATTGTTGGATTGAGTTTATGAATTTTCATCATCATCTTCTTCTTTTTTCTTCTTCTTCTTCAAGGATTATTTATGATTAAGTTGCTGATTATTATCTTCCGTCAAGAAATGATTAGTATTCCGCATAACATTGACATTAAAGATGCACACACACACACACGAATACACCTTATCTCTAGTCTGTGTCGTTTTTTTAATTCTTTACAAAACAGTTATTTCAAATTTGTTGCTAGATGTAAGGGAGAGAGAGAGAGAGAAAGGAAAGGAGCATTTTTTCAAGGTTTCTTTGGATAAAATAAAGTGATAAATCGAACTTGATAGTTCAAAAAACGTCCAACATCCAACAGAACGAGAGAAGAGAATTGTCCAAAGAAAAAGAAAATAAACAAATCTCAACATTTAAATTATTATTTTTTTGTTTCGAGATTCGATTCTCCAAAGAATTCGATTGAAAATTTCGAGACTAATTTTCAGAAGGAAAAAATGGCCCCGAAATGATTTCGATGGAATACTCAACTAGGAACTCAATTCGATTTTTGTTTCAAAATCCTAGCTGTTATTATTAATACCATTGTTTAGTTTGATTTTTTTTTGATTAACGAAATAAATTGGAATTTTTCGATCACAAAATACAAAAAAAACTTAAAATCCTCGTCAGAACATTTCCATTGAAGTTTTATAGTTTTTTGAGTCAATTTCATAAATGATCTCATTGTTTCTTTTATCACCCCACTGAAATTATCCAGATTTCTCTATTGAAGGCAAAAAAAATTGTTGATTCTCGTTTTTTCTATCTCTCTGAAATCTCGAAAATTAAAATCAAACTCTCGAACATAAAAAAATAAATTCTATGTTGAGAACAATAGGAAACAAAAACTTCGATCCTAGCAAGAGAGAGAGAGAGAGAGAGAGAGAGAGAGAGAGAGAGAAAGAAAGAAAGAGAGCATCGTTGATCAATGATAAATGATCCAAGATAATAATTCTAGATTTGACAGGCCGAACAAGAGGAATTTCAAATTTAAACCGTCGCTTCTATTAGATAGAGAAAGAGAGAGAGATAAAATAACGATTCCGGTGAATGATCAAGATGAAATGACATTCAACCAGAATTGAGATTCTCAAAAGAGATCTAGATTCTATTGATTGATCTTATTAATAGTTACAGAGAGGGGGACATTTTCAGTAAAAATTAGATATAAATTGGCTAACTAAAGCGTAGAGGAAAAGAAATTCATAGATAGGATAGATTGGATCAATTCTCGAAATTGTGAATCCATAATCACAGGAACGGAGAATCTTTGATCCTATCTTGACTTTTCAACTTGATCATTATGAAACGATGTACTCTCTAAATCGTTTCTTCTTCGTCTTGATAAATATTTTGATGAAGATGATATTTTGATCATTTAAATCGTAACCTTATTTAGTATTCGATCGATTGAATCGACTTCTCAATTTATCACTGCATGAAGATTTTTACATAATCAATCAGTATGTTCGAGAACAAAAGACAGAGAATTGATGGAGCCGATTTTGTTCTTTGTCATAAAAAAATGATGATGGCGATAGAAAGAATGAAATTATGAGATTATCTAAGATCGATGATTGGATTCAGGATCTAAGTTATCTTGAAACAAACATTTACGATCATTTTGGAATGAATTTGAGTTTAAATTTCTCTTCTTTGAATAGAATAAATTTAATAGAATGAGAAGAAGAGAAAGAGGAACATCGAACCATCAACAATCAACATTGAGAAGGAACATTTTCTATCGGTTCAAAATCTACTAATCGAAATTATAGAATTGTCATCAGTGCAAGTACAAGTCTTAGTCCTTTTCAACAAACTAAAAAAGCGAAAAAAAAACAGATTTAGATCGATCAATTATGATTACCCACAGTTGGAAGATCAATCAAACTTAATCAATTCGAATGAAATGGAATCGAATCAAATCCTCTCGGTATCTATAGATTAGTATATATCATTGATGGAGGCAAAAGAGATATTTACATTGCTGATTTTGAATGTTGATGCTCACATACGAAAATATGATCGACGACAAAATTAGATTTCAAAATTGAATTGTATTATGGATTGGTAGATTGTCCTTAATCAAAGAGAAGCACTGTTGCACTTAGAAAAATCAAACTCTTGTGGAAAGATCTTAGCATATAGCTTTTTCTTAGGAGAAACTATCTTTAATCGTAGCCTTCAATGCTATGATTGGCCTTTATTGTGATTTGATTGCTGACAAAATTAAATATTTACAGCATTCACGATGATAAATCATAATCCACTTTCCCAATTAGAATAGTTTGAGTAGATAATTATAATTTGACAGCTCTAATAAAAAAATTTTGAAACAAAACACGATATGAATGGATATTCGAGAATAGGAACAGAATAGGAAAGAAATCAATCGAATCGATCTGAATCACAAAACAATGAACAAAGAGTGGTGAGCGGTCAAGAGTTCATCCATTTGACGGATGATCTTTACCAGTGTGGCATCATCTATGAATCCAAAAAGAGAGAGAGACAGAGAGAGAGAGAAAAAGACTATGAATGACATCGAGAGATCGACAGAGATCAAAAATGAACGGAAAAAGTTTGTCGGTTTTGAACGGTTTGCGAAACAAATTCATTCTGAAATTGTTAAATTCATTGAAAAATATGCAATTAGATTTGATGAATTTCGATGATCTTTGCTTCGAGAAAGATTTTCATCAGTAATCGCAATTTCATTTTTTAATTTTTTCTTTCTTTCTACAACTAGGAGACTTTTGTTTTTGTGTAATTCTAATCATCGAAATAAAAATCGAAAATTTTATGGACTACATTCGATAAAAGAATGGCATCGAACTTTATCGTTTTGGCGATTGACACTTATCGAAAACCTAAAATTAGCAGTAAATCAAATCCATCGAAATTGATTATCAAGTAAATTTTGTAGAAATATCTTTTCGGCATTTATCGAAAATATTTTGTCGTCGAAAAACACAACATAGTCTGCGAAACAGAAATTGGATAAAAAAAATCCATTCAATACAAACATTCGGCCTTAAATCAGCTAACAAAATCAAATAGATTTCCAATTAGTTTAGACAAATCAAGCATTTGCAAAATCAAAAATTGAGATCTGATTTAAAATTCAATGATGAAAATTGAAAAATCAATTCCAATTGAATATTGGTCAATGACTAAATCGAGAACCATAGCTATCGAGTGAATGGATAGGCTAATTGATAAATTAATCATAAGAATCTTCAATGGATAGAACTTATGTAGAGAAGAATTTAGCATAGATCGTTGCTGATAATAAGAGCCCATTCCAACAAATCGGAATTGAATGAGACTTTCTCCCTTAAAAATAAATATTTAAACAGACGAAAGAAATCAGAAAAATATCAAAAAAAAAAAAAAGATAGAAAATAAAAATTCACATTCGCTTGCAATGCAATCAAAGCTTTGATCTAAATCAAAAAACGGAAACCATAAAGAACAAAGAATTAGACCAAGATCGAGGATGTCGAAACAGGGCCACATTTCTCACTGAGTAATGTAGGCGAAAGAATAGAAATCCTAGACATTTGGCGGTTAGTTTCGACACCACTAACCCCAGAGGCAATAAAGTTAGAGACAAAAAACAGAACACAAATCCAGAATTCACAATGGATTATATCGTTAGTGAAATCGAATCAAATCAAACAAAAATGTTCAATCAAAAAAGAGAGCGAATTGTTGAAAAGTAATCGATTTAGAATTACTCGATCGATTTAATTAGAACTCTCAAAAGTCTATGAACAGATCCAATTCATTTTGATCACTGATTACTTTCAGTCTCATCTAAGTAAAATAAATAAACTTTAAGCTATTATTTGCTTGATTTTCAATATAGAAACATCATAGGAATATAACTAGTGAAAGCAATGAGATGACAATCAAAAGAGAGTGAGAGAGAGAGTGAAGAGAAATAAATTATTTTAAAATTAATTTTGAATTCCAAAAGTTTCCATATCTAATCGAGAATTTATCAAATTTAAAAAATAGCGCATATGAAATTTGCTACTTCTCCAGTTCCTCTCTGTGTCAGAATCCTTAGAACTTTTTTCCTTCTAGGACGTATTGGAAGAAAAAAAGGAAGATATTATTACTTTTGCAATCGATATCGACACAATTATTCATCAATGCAAAGATATTTTCAGTGATTTTTTTTTTCTTAGAATAGGGTGTGTTGAGGACATAGAAAAAGGGCAATGAATCAAAAATGTTTGTTCGTTCTCACTCTAGGGCCTAAGTTCTTTCTATTTCACAAATGAAAATTAAATAAAATCGAAACTAAATTCTTTCGAATTGAACTTTTCTCTTTGAAAATTTGGAAAATAGGATTCGAACGAATTCAATAACCCACATAGTTTTCTTCGAGTTTAAGTGATTTCTCTTCGGTTCACATCCAAAATCTTTAGATTTGATTCAAATCCGATCCGATCATTCATTTTTTTTTTCATTCATTTCATTTATTATTCCGTATTCGATAGCAGTGACTTGAATTTAAATTCGAGACTTAAAATCTTAGAATGAAATGAGCCACCGATTCTCGACATTCACTGGTTCATTTGAGTTAGACTAACAATTTTGTATGCCGAATTCTGGGATTCGATTCTAGAGGCCGAGATCGAAAAACCAAATATTCAGCGCTATCATAGAAGATAGAAATTAGAGACAAAAAAAAAACAAATCTTTAAATTAGATGATGTGATTACGATGATGAATTGATTTGAGAGATTTTTTTCGCTTCTTTTTACTCTCACTATTCTCTTGAAGGATGGAATAAAGCCTATTCAATAGTGTAAAGAGATGAAAAAAAAGCCAAAAAATTGATGCAATGATTAGGTGGGAGAGAGAGGAAGAGAGAGAGAGAGAGAGAGAGAGAGAGAGAGAGAGAGAGAGAGAGAGAGAGAGATAGGAAACTTGAAATTATATAATTTAAATTATAGAAAGGATAGGAAAAAAAAAAATAAAATATTCGCCTTAGAATTCTCAGGAGTAATGGCAAAATGGTGGTGGTTGGTGAGAAAAAAAGATAACAAAACGGAATTAGCAAAAAAAAAAAAAAAACAAAATAAAACAAATTGAAATGTTTCACCGAAGAATTCTTGATTTCTCTCTGGAATGGTGTTGTTCTGGACAATATTAATCGATGGCAATAAATTTGATTTGATACAGTTTTTGATCAAAAATCAATACATTTGATTGTTTCTCTCTCTCTCTCTCTCTCTCTCTCTCTCTCTCTCTCTCTGTCTCAAAATCATTCGATTTATTCGTTAAATTTAGAGAATCAGTTTGAAATTTTTTCGGTCTTAAAGAAAATTACCCAACTGACAGCGTTGTGATCGAGTTTCATTTGAAAAAAATGCACATTTCAAAATGCAACAGTTAAGGAAATATTTTGGCAGAATGTATAGAATTTCTTTGTTGCGAATAAAACCTAGACGTTAAATAATAGTCTCTCTTATTTTGAAAGAATTTTTCCTAAAAACAAGATACGATCATCGAATCTCAATGACAGGATTAGATGATGATATTTCATGATTATAATAACGAGATATAAGCAATCAATTTTTTTTCCCGGCCTCATCATCGTCTGACATCATAATTGCCTGAGGCTGATGATTTAGCGAAACGAATTACAATCAGGATAATGGTAAAGTGAGGACGTTTCTCGAATCGTTCTTGAATATAAGAAATGGTTAATATTACACAAGTTAGATAATCGTCAAAAGAAAGCATCGATTCCATTCCAATTCATCGAATCTAATTCAATCGAATCGATTCTTTCGAGTAAATTTTCCTTTTGATGACGAATGAAATCCAAATGATTCGAATCTTCTGATTGACAAAAGAATTCAATCAGATTTATAATAATTTGATTGCCATTTATTATCGAAATCTATTGAAATATGAATTTGACTTTAAAATCTCACTAGAAAGGTAAGAAATAATCGAGATCGATCGCTTGGATGATTGAAATCACAAAAAAATGACCTGTCTACGGTGATGTTCTTTGGGGAAAAAAATAAAAAAAAAGATTTAAAACCTACTTACACTAAAGCTTTTGGATCCGGAACTATCTCGATTTTGATTTCGATTTCGATCGTTGAATTGAACGATTCAAAGAATTCTTGAATCTTTTTGTGACGATCGAATAAATCCATAAAATCTTCACCATCACCGTCGTCGAAACGATCATCGGAGAGCTAAATCTAATTCGATTGGCTCTCTCATTCCTTGAAGCGTATCGATTCAAGATTACATCGTATTAATGGAACATCGAATCAATAATCATTCGTTGCCTCCAAATACCCATCAAATCATTGCAATCCTAAGCAATGACAAACATCAATCTGCAGAGAGCGGAGAAAGAGAGAGAGGAGAGAGATCTCACAAACACTTCAAAGTAAATTGTGATTTCTCTTTCACAAATACTTGCCACTTTTCCCTTTTTTTTTCTTCTCCAGACGATCAACAACAAGAAGAAGAACAAAATCTGGATTATGAAATACCATCGATTTCCAGTTTCTAATCAAAGAAGGATAAATAAGTTAATAGGGTAAGAAAGATAAATTAGGAGAGAGAGAGAGAGAGAGAGAGTTTTAAATTACTATGGAACACTAGTAAATTAACATTATCGAATCGTATAAGAAAGAATAATTGAGCACAGTGCTTCGAAGCAACATACTTCGTTCGTAGCAAATTTCTTGTTACTGATAGGCTTCAAAAATTTTAACTTAGTATTGTTCCAAGCGAAAATAATCCCATCCATATCAATTTTTATATCGTTTTCATCATCTTCTTCTTCTTCTTCTTCGTTTGAAGGATAATTTTCTTCAACACTCTTGTTTTTTTTAGTATGTTGTGTTTGCGTTAAATTTTTTTTTCCAATTTTTTCTCCCATCTTCATTTTTCATTCCGTTGTTTACTCTCTCTCTCTCTCTCTCTCTCTCTCTCTGACTGAATCAATCTTATTTCATTGATTAGAACATTGCTTGCAATTAAAAAATTCGAACGTTTAGCGTTTAAGTTTCGAATACAGAATAGTATTCTATTGAATAGAATCTATTCCATTCGAAAGAAAAAAAAAATTTAGTATCGAATAAAGGTGTGAGGAGGAAAAGGAAGACTGATTGAAAGATGAATGGTTTTCGGTAGAAATAGTCATCGATAACATTCGAAAGATAGCAAAAGGAAGTAGAGAATCTTCAAGAAATAAAATCCCAACAATATAATAAATTTGTTTGATAAATTTTTGAAAAGATTACAAATGTAAAAGAATTGGACTATCTAAGATTTGAATTTAAAAGTTCATTTCACTAGAGAAGATCTCAATCTTATCGATTTATCGCCAGCAAAGATATTCAAACAAAAAAAAATATTGGAGTAAATAATAATAATTATTATTATTATTCTCTCCATCATCAAATCTTCTTCTTTTTTTTTCTAAAACTTGAAATATCAGTCTGGGAACTTTTTTAAAAAAAAAAATAGCTAAAATAGAAATTTACTTAGTTTTCAGATAACTTTCGTTGATGCCATTTAATTTACCTTTCTTTTTTTTTCTCTCAACAAAATCGTCATCAGCATCATTCCGTTCTAGAAGCTATGAGCAATTCAGCAATTGTTTCTATCTTCGATGAAAAAACATTCACCCTTGTCTTGTGTTGTTTGTTGCATCGCAATCGCAAAATTCGAGAAGAATTTTATTCAAAATTGCACAACAGCAACATAATGTTTCAATTACAAATCTTAGTTTCTTTCAAGCAACCTCTTTGAAGAGAAAAAAAAAAAAAAAATAAGCCAGTGAGAGAAGAAGAAAGAGAGAATTTTAATTAATTGATTTCACATCTTGCAAAGTGGGAGGGAGGGGAATAAATTCTAAGCTTCACTATATGGAAATGGTTTCGGAATTTTTGTTTGATCGCGCGGAAACAGTTTCACTTTGGAACGTACGAGAAAAAAAAACTTTTCAATGAACAAAGAGTAAGAAATAAAAAAAAAAAAGTAAGAGCAGTAAAAGTAAGATCAGTAAAAGTAAGATTGATTGATTAATTAGATTCTCTACTGCCTTAGATAAAAGAATAGACGTAATGTTTGTGTGTTGGCTAGAATTCTTCTAGAATCATTCTAGAAGTGAGAAGATTCGATGAGAGAAAACTTTGAACTTTGAAAAATCTCTTTTCAAATTAAAAAGCTGAAGTGAATCAATTACAGATTTTGGCCAGACAAAAAAAAAACCGACAACAAGACAGTACAAACGATTCGAAAAAGAGAAGAAAAAAGAATTTTGTTTAAAAAAAAAAAAAAAAAATTTTTTGGTCTAACAATAAAGATGTCCCAATTTTTGTGGATCTCAAAGCTCAATATGAAGCTGTAATTATGTTAAGCTATGAAAACTATTAATGGTAGACAAGTGAAAATCGTAAATCTTAATCGAAGACGAGCAAGTCCCTAACGGTATTCGTTTATTGGTTTGGATCAAATTTGAATAGAAAAAAAAAAATATGCAACAATAGCTTCGCAAAGTCGAATATAAAGTCTAGTAGAAATAATTTTCAATCCTCAAAGTTTTTTTGATTAATTCTTCTTGTGGTTATTCAATGAAAACAAAAACAAAAAAAAAATGGAATGGAAAATATCCTCTCTTTCTCTTGTGTATTTGATAATGAATGATTATCCGAAGAATTTCGTTCAAAATAGAACAGGAAGAATGATGAGATGGTGTGATTTTTTTTTGCCATTGGTAGTGCCTGGTGGTGTGATTTATCGGAAATGAAAAAAAAATTTCAAAGTCATTCGATTTATTTTTCATCTCTCCAAATATCAAGAATGATAGAAGAATTTGGTAGAAAATAGATCCATTTTCCCCCTTTGAATCAATCATCTCATCTCTCTTTCTCAGCTCGGCTCAATCGAAAAAAAAAATTGCGATGTGCGATCTGAACTCACAATAGTTATCGAATGATGTGAAAACAAAAAACAAAAACAAAACAGTTTTTGGCTTTTGTATAGATATTCAAAGACAAAAATTTTATTGTACATTCTCTTTCCATAATGAAGATGATTTCGATTTAGAATGATTAGCGAAAAAAAAGGTAGCAAAAAAAAAAAAAAATGAAAGAAAAAAAAAATTACAAAAATGCGAAAATTATTCTCTTAATATTCTCGGCTCAAGTGAATGGATTTGATTCAAAATTGATAGATCTTGCCAAAAAATTCTTCCGATTAATTTTTGATGCCAAAATCTGTTTGTTTTTGTTTTGTGTCACAAGAGACTATAATTATCATTTGTAACATTTAATTTTGGAAATTTTCATAGTTTCTATCTTTCTCTCTGTCTCTCTCAATCTCTCTATTTAATAGCTGTACGATTGATCTCGAATTTATCGATCAATTTCTGATAGGTTTCCATATCAAATGAGAAAATTGATTGTATATCGCTTTTTTTCGATTTCGATGTTGAATTTTGATCATTGGAGACATTAATCCCTTCATTATTGTCTTGTTCAGGCTCTTTTGTTTGAATGATTGGTTCCAGATCCTCGATACTGGCCTCCTCACAATCATTTTCATCAAGATCGATAACGATTTTTGATTGTCGTACCAAAAAGGCGATATTGAAAATATTTTCAACAGTGGTGGCAAAATTATCTGGATTCAATGAAGCTTGTAAAAATGGTACTGTGCCATCGTTTTTGCTCTCAAGTTTCCGCAATGATCGATAAATATGTTCCAAACGTTTCTGACTCTCATCGATATTATTCAAATTTTTACTATCGTATTGTGTTGGCTGAGTACTTTGTCCGGTTGGAAATTTTTTTCTCTGACTGACCGCTCTCTGTGATTTTGTTGTTGGCTCATTTTGAATGGAATCGTATCTGAAATGTTTCGATATACTCGGAGGCGAATAGAAGAGATTACGATATTTCCGTCCAGTTGGATATAAATGAATCAATTGTAGACGTTTTGATGGATCAATCTCACCAAGATTCGATCGAATCATGTTGTTGATTAGGGCAATTCTTAGTTTGCGTCGAAAATGTTTAGCATCAAATTTTTCAGTAACCTCGACTTTTTTAGCTAATTCATGGCCTAGCTCCGAAGTCAAGGAAATATTTTTCGCATCTAACATCAATAACTCATTGATACCGAATTTCGAGAGACAGGAATTCTCTTTGTTAACAGATGTATTCAATCGCATCAACATCTCTTTCAATTCGAGTTCTTCTTTATCAATCGATTTGGTCTCTTGATAGATACGATTGTATTCAAGAATAGCTTCACGTCGTGTTTTTTCATTCAAATGATTGATATTCAGATGGCCAATGATTTTGTTTTGAGTTTTTTTCCATTCATTCTCATCGATAGAGCAGAGAAATTTGTTTGAATCAAAAACCTCATTTTCTTCTTCCATAGTTAGATTTTTAGAAAGATTAGATTATTAAAATCTTTGTACCAGAAATAAATATTAGAATTTGAAAAACAGAGAAAATTTGATCCAAAATATTAAATTAGAATTTGATGTTTTGATGCCAATCGACGGCTGATCATAATGTATGTACCTTAAAGATTTCTGACCGCCTAAGCTTCTGCCGGAAGTCAAGAGAATTTTGATTTGAACAATTAAAAACCACTTCGATTAAATTTTATTCAAAAAAAAAATCCGATATGAAACCAAGAAAAAAAAATTCGAGAAGAGATAGGGGAAAAAATTTGAAGCAATCACGAATTAGATCTAGTCGTGAGTAATAAGGATTGTTTTTTTCATATTTTGATTGGAAACAAAATAGTCTTTTTACACTTTTTTTTATGTTTTGATTTCCCGATTTCGAATGAGTTCAATGTTGAGTTTGAATGATTAACAAGAATCCTATGAGAATTTAGCCCAATCATCTTTTGAGGTTGCCGAAACTTGATGATCTTGTTTCGATTCGGTGAAATTATTGTTGTTATTGTGATTAGTTTTGCTTGAGATATTGAACGATTCAAAATCTGACCAAAGATCGTTGTCTTGATTGTGATTCTCATTCGGAACATTTACTTCACTGTTAAGCTTATTATCACATTTCTTATTTTCGGTCGTATTTTCCAAGAAAGAGATCCATTTTGCGAGTTCCGGATTTTCTCTAGCTGCTTTCGACAATTTTTCATCTTCACTTTCTTCATGATCCTTGCCTTCTGATTCCTCTAACTCATCAAACAATTGTTGACAGACTGGATTAATCGTTTCCGCTATTTTCAAGTTCAGAGGATTGGTCGACTTTAATGAAGGTCCGGGAGGTGGAGGAAGTAATATTCCTTTTTGATTGCTGCCAACATCCTTGTTGGATTTTGGTCTGGGTTTCGACTTTGACTTTGAAACAAAAAAAAAATCAAATTCAAGATGTGTTTTCAAACTTTTAAGTCGTGATTTTGAACTTTTTTTACCAAAATATTCAGTTTAACATTTATAGTCTCGCCTTCTTTGAAACTAAGGTCTAATTTGGGCTCTTCAGCGACATCATAGTTCTGTTTAGAAACTCTACGAAAAAAAAACAATTTAATTAACATAGAAATTAAAAAAAGTAATTACAAACTTGAAATGATCTTGTAACGTAACATTTAAATCGAAACTATCACCACGATCAGCAAATCCGATGCCGATGAAAGCATTCCTATTATTTGATTCGTTTACTAATCGCAAAACAAAATAACGAGACGAATCGGCTACTGGTTCCAATGCAGGTCCAGGATATTTATCGATCGGACAAAGCCCAAAAAAGTGTCCAGTAGATTTCTCTTCTAATTTTATATAACAATCATCACCTTTTGAGATCAAACGTAAACGACAAGTCCAATCTGGTGAGTCTAGATTCCAATCAGAGGCTCTACAATATTTTCGAAAAAAAAAAAATGATTAGCATCAAAAGTGACCTCAAATTCAAAAAAAAAAAAAATGTCTACCTATATGCTCGATTAGAATTTCTAGGCGGAATTTTATAAACTTGAACATCAGTTTTGACCAACAAAACTCTCTCGTAATCATCCATTTTGATCCGTAACACTACTGTGATTAAAACGTTGAGCAAAATTTCAAGTAGACTTCAGCAAATCAGATAGAATAGAGAGAGGAGATAGTAATTCGAATTTTTTTTTTTTAGTTTTGAAAGAAAACGATGACGCAACACCGATGACATTTATAGCTAGAGGTAGTTATTCAACTTTGCATATCTTTCTTGAGAGTCTCGAAGATCACAGCGAATAATGAAATGAAAATCAATCAAATGGAACGATTCGATGAGAAAACGAAAAAAAAAATAATAATAATAATCCAATAAAACACCTATCTAAATCAATCAGAAGAATTGCAATTACACAATTTTATAACTTCTCTCTCTCTCTCTCTTCCCCGTCGCATCTGTTTTGTTTCTCTTCGATGGCTATTTTCGCAATTCGAGCAAATATTTTTGACAATCTTGCAATGTGAAAATAGCTATTCAAGCTAGCTATTCAACATCATCATTGTTGAATGTGATTTCATCAAGGAACATCATAGATTCTACTAATTTTATCTCCATTCCAAAAATCGCATTTAATTTGAGAAATCATGTCGGCAATCTTCAATTTTCAAAGTTTATTAGTGGTCATTTTGTTATTGATCTGTACGTGCACATATATACGTTCTTTGACATCGATTTTGGACAAAAGAAAAACTGGATTTCTTGGAACATTTTGGAAATGTGCGAGGATCGGTGAACGAAAAAGTCCATGGGTTGCTGCTTGCTGTATAATTATGGCAATATTGAATCTAATCAATGATTGATTGACTTGAAGCATTGAGAAAAATTTTAAGTTTTTTCAAATAAAAAAATTTTAATTATTCCATATTCAATAGATAATTCGTCAAAATATTCATTTGTCCAGGTAAATGCTATTGTGTTATGCCATCAGTCTTTATTTTTATTCTCATTGTTGCTACTGTTATTGGAAAGTCCAAGTGATTTCAATGCAATATTCCCAGGTTGTTTCGAAAGTTTTTTCTTTTTCTGAACATATTCGACCTCATCGAAAGCTTTTCGAGCACGTTTAAGCTCTTCGTTCATCGAGAGCAAATCTTTCACTCTAGAATATTTTCTAGCATCACGTCTGACCAAATACATGACATCTTCGACCGTAACTCGGCCAGTTCGACCAATCTCTAATGCTTCCAATGCAATGTAACCAATGAAATAGATCACCAAGTCTTCAAGCATATCAACAGTTTCGGTGAATGGATTTTGATCATCACCGAAACCGTACATCATACAACGTAATTCTTTCGAAAAAAGTCGCTTCTTTTTCTCGATTGTCGATGATTGAGATTGTGACTGTGTTGAGGCGATGGAAGAAATGATTGATGGTTGATTATTAGCTATCGATTCTTCATTGTTTTCGTCATTTTTTCCATGATCTTTCGGATGTTGTTGTGACGATTCAAAGTGAATGCAATCTTCTTTATGGATCGATGAAGCCATTTGAGCCACAAATAGTCGATGATTTCAAAAAAGAAAAATAAGAATAAAAATTTCTCATTCAAAACAATCCGGTTTCGATTTGAACTTTTCGATTGAAGTCAAATTAAACTTCAATCTAGATATAGAATTGTCAATGTCTAAGTCATTGTTGATGAGGTCCAAGTTTCGAAACAAAATTACCAGTTTTATTAGTCCAACAAGAGTGACAAACACAGAAGAGAAAATTTCTAGAAAACTCATTTCGAGAATCTTTCCAAAATTCCAAACATCGCATGCTGTTCGAATTTTTTATTTTTGATTCTCAAAAAATTCTTAAATTCGTTCCAATTTTATTTAAATTCTAATCTATTGTTTCATGAAAAAAATGGCTCCCGAAATTGATCAAAAACTATTGGAAAAATTTCAATCTAATTTTTCAAATCTAGATAATTTGATTTTGTAAGTTTTGTTATGTTTCTAGAATTGATTGTCTATATTGATCTGTCTATTTTTCTTCTCTAGGCATAATGATGATGCGAAAAGAAATTTTCAACAAATTTCTAAATTTCTCTATGATCACGGACAGCAATGTGTTAGAGAATTGGATGAACAAATTATAAGCAAATCGAGCAACGGAAATAGACCTCTTCAAAATTTATTCATCGATGGTTTCGAAAATGAACAGATTTGGCAACAGTTAGAAGTTTTCAATGAAATATTTCTCTACAATTCTGTGAAAGAATATTCTAAACTGTTGTCTTCCAAGTCTTTAATAAGTTTTGGTTTAGAAATGAATGAAAATTTGAAGTCTAACGATATAAAATCTATCTTGAAAAAATCAAAAGAATCATTGAATATAAAATCAAAGCAAACAATTTCATTCAATTTGAATTCCATCGATAAGTCTGATGAGATTAGAAAAGAAACGAATCATCAAAAAGAAAACCATATCGATTGTAAACATGTAAAAGTTGATTTTTTTGATCGAGAAGAAATGGAACAATTCTTGAACGATGAAGATGAGAAAGCCATGAATTACGATGAAACAAAAGAAATTGATGAGAATGAAATTGATTATTTTATGCATTCATTCTCAAGTGATAGCGATGCTGAATATGAGGAGGCTAAATATTCAGATTTTTTCGATCCTCCAAAATCAAATTTGCGAAAGCAATCAATCGAAGTAGATGATCCTGCAGAATGTGATCCGTTTGAAGATGTCGATGATGTTGATTTGGAGTATGAGAAGAATGAAATTGATATGAAATTAAAAAATTTAGCTGATAATGATGATGAAACAAATATTGATCTCGACGGAAAATCCGAATATGAAAAAAGTCAAATAAAATTAGAGAAGAAAATAAAAAAAGCCGAAGAAGAATTGCTAATGCCTCATAATATTCGATGGCAATTATCAGGTGAAACAATTGCCACAATTAGACCTTCGAATAGTCTTCTAGAAGAGCATCTACAATTCGACCATGTTTCAAGACCAGCACCTATAATTACGGATGAAACAACAAATCGATTAGAAGAACTGATCAAACAACGAATCAAAGATAAAGTTTTTGATGATGTTGAGCGCAAAACTAAGCCGGAAAAGGAAGTATTTGAATTTAGAAAGCGAATAATGTTGGAATCAGAGAAAAGTAAAGCTAGTCTATCAGAAATTTATGAGCAAGAATATTTGCGTCAAAAAGAGAAAGAACAAGAGCTTAATAGTAAACAAGATGTTTTCCAACGAATGAGTTTCGAAAATGAAGAAAGCGAGACAAAAAAACAGATCCGTAAAGAGATCAGATTATTGTTTCGAAAACTAGATGCATTGTCTGCATTTCATTACACTCCAAGAGCACCGGAACCTGAAGTTAAAATAATCAACAATCTGCCTGCAATCAC
The DNA here is from genome assembly GCA_020844145.1 of Sarcoptes scabiei. Classification (NCBI taxonomy): domain Eukaryota; kingdom Metazoa; phylum Arthropoda; class Arachnida; order Sarcoptiformes; family Sarcoptidae; genus Sarcoptes; species Sarcoptes scabiei. Next base: position 1,348,272 of record CP080483.1, on the reverse strand, counting down.
TGTCGAAGAAGTCGTTCCAGAAACAATCAATGAAATGAAACTACTGGCACCGGAAGAGGTATTCAGCACACGTAACAATAAAGTTCTTCAAGACAAAACAGAACGGACTAAAACCGATAAAAATCGTGCTCGAAGATTGAAGAAAAAGAAGCAAAAAATTCGTGGACAATTCGTTCAATCGAAGAGTACTAAATTAGAAATTAAAGATAAACTAGCTAAAAAGAAATCTCTAATTGATGCCAAAGAAGATCGAAAAAGTTTATCATCATCTACGAAATTTTTTGAAAGGCTACAAGAAAAAAATCTAGAACAAAAAATTGACCGAATATCAGATCGTAAAAAAGCGAAACAAGTGAGGACAAATGTTGCGAAAAATTTGAAACTTTCATAATTTTATAGATTCAAACAATTTTAAAAATTTTTTGTCCTCTCGCAAAATAGACTATTTTTTCCAAAGCATCAAAATATAATGAATATTGAAAGAAGAGAATTCTTTTTTTCTGAGAATTTCATTCAATTCTAGAACGTTTGTTTCGTAAACGTTTTCCCTTAGCTGAGCCTTTTTGAGCACCTTTGATGATCGTCTCAAACTCAGTCTTACGTTTCATAGCTTTACGCCGATTCAATAGGGCCACATTTAATGGATAGTAGGCGTACGGCGCCAACAATCCCTTTCTCTTCATATCACCTTGAGCTTTGTCGGAACGATAAACATCGCCAGTTTGTAGCTGACTATTTGTATCGGTTTTCTTTGATTTTTTGAGCTTCGATTTGTTTGTTGAGCCATTTTTGTAGACTATCAATGTTCGATGGATACCACGACCACCTGATTTGTATGTTTTACTCTCCACTTGGGTACCATTTTCGTCGCCATCATCACCATCATAATCATCTACGATGGTTTTGCTAGCAGTCTGTTCAATTTTAAAATGAGATCTTTTCTGTCCTTTTTTGAACTTCGAAGTTTCTGACTGATGGAAAAATTCTCTCAAATCAAGACGACCATCTTCACAAACCGGAATGCTATCGTTTCCACTCACTTCTCCATTCTCTTGTTTAAGCATTGTTTTTGGTCGGGATTTTTTCGGCAATTCAGAACAAACATTCTTATTAGATTTTGGATTTAAAAGATCAATGGGGTCACCATCGATCTCTTCTTTGATATAGCTTTTGATATCTTTCGATGATATTCGAGAAATAATATCGAGTTTTGATCTAGATTTAATCGAGAAACTTTTTCGCGAGAGAACATCATGCTCTTCCGCTTCGACATCATCTGAATCAAATTCATCGAATTCATCATTGATTAAATGTCGATCATCATCGTCATCATCATTTTCAAAATCTTCATCAAAATTTAATTCATTTAGTTTAGCAAAATGTTTAGATTTGCTAGATTTTCTGAAAAAGAAGATAACATTTGATTGTAGATCAACTTTCAATGATCGATCTCTTTCATAATTTACCTTGATTTGCGATCATCATCATCATTATCATCATCTTGTCCATTAACTTTCTTACTCTTATTAGATTCAATTTTACGAATATTTTTGAAAACTTTATGATAATCTTCGGAAATCATTTGTCCAATGAATTCGTAGCTAAAGTGGAAAATTCAAAAAAAAGTTAGTTTCGAAGAATATTTTTTCTCTATTTAAAAACCAACCCAAATTTTCGACAAAGTTTGGTGAGAAAATTTTTGATTATTTTATGATATTTTGTACGATGTTCTTGAGGTAGACTAGTCAAACCGAATGTAATCATCTGTAGATATGATTTAAATAGATCGAAATTCATCTCGTAAAAATATCGTATGAATTCAAGACAAGCATTCAAAATCGGTCTGGTTGGTGGCTGAATCGAATTCGAAATCGAGGCAAGAATCAGATCAGCAATGTCCGCAACGATCGCTTGAGATATTTGAGGACAATGATAACGTTCTCGGTAGAGATAAACGATCGAATTCAAGCGAGCTGCTCGTTCATCATTCTCAATCTCAGCGTTACCTTCGAATGGATCCATCAACATCGATAAAACTTTCGGTTTGTGGCCAATCGTTTCGATTGGATCGGGAAAAAGTTTTTCAAAACATTCGCAAACAATTAGCAAAGATTTGAGAATAGTTTTTCTACTTTTGATCGATTTCACATTCAATGATCTCAAAATGATTGGGAAAAGATTATCCAAGAATTGGGCCCAATTCGTGTTCGATTCATTCGATTCGATGAGAAATTTCTGCAGAATTTGATTGATGATTCTGAAAACAATCGCCGATAGAGAGCAATGTAGTTTTGAATCATTTAACAATTGAAAAAGATATTCCGCTATCGAAACGATATTCTTTTGTCGAAATTGTTCACAACCTATCGATTCACTGATTAGAATCTCTTCTAAACAGCGAAGAGATTTCTTCTTCAAGATCGTCGATGATGTATCAGCATTGGTATTGATATAAGATTGAAGAATCTGATGATAGATCAGTTGAATTTCTTCGTTCGAATCGAAACCTTTTCGAGAGCTAAGAAACGCACGAAGTATATCCAAGAGATAATTTTTTCTCTCGATCGAACAATCAGTCTCGTTAAGATAGGCCAATAGCTTCGCATAAAAAACTTCAAACATATTTGCCGAGCTATCATTTTCGAACAGATGCGGAAGTAGATCTTGAATGACGACCAATGTTGAATACCGGAAGCTATCGGCCATTCGAGTTTTTTCATTCTCATTCGTATAGATATTGAATAAGATTGGCAAATAATTTTTAGCGAATTTTCCCACTTCTTGTCGACATTCATCATTGCTGCGAAGAAGATTTCGAAGTCCAAGCAACGAATACATAAACAAATCTGGATCATAAAGTGTTTCGCCTAGACGTCGAGCGATTCGAGTAAAACAGTCGGAAATATCGATTGGATTGCGACAGAATCCAGGCAACAATGACCAAATGGCATGGACACATCGATCTAATTCTTTGATCATAACAGTCAATGCTTCGAGATTTTGATGATTAGATTCATCATCAAGATCCATTCTCGATGATTGTGATTCTCGAATTTGATTGATTAATTTTTTGCCAATAACAGTTTTCGCCTTAAGATCATCAGCCATCGGAAGAAAATGATCAATCATCAACGTAAGTTCGGAATTATTTTCGATATGTTTTCGAAGTAAAGTAAAAAGCCAATAATTTGTGAACTCTCCCTTCGAAACGATATCATTGCCAGATTCATAGAGATTTTCATTACCATAGGTTCCGAAAATTTTCCAAACAATCGGACAAGAGTTTAGGACAAACCTTGGGCCATAATTTTTGATAAGATGAGCGAAAAATTTCTCAATCACTGCATTGATTTTAGAATCTTTCGATTCATAAATTATTGCTAATCGTTGCATGATTGATCCCATTTTGGTCCGAGAAATTTCCCTATCGATTTTTAAAGCTTCAAACACTGGAATCATTGTGATCCATGCATGACAATATTGATATTTTAATATCAATTCCAATTCGGTGAAGATTTTCTCAATCAAATCATTAGTTATTTTATCCCCATCCTCATCACCATCATCATCGATTAATAACGATAAAATAGCTCGAATCGAATGGTAAATATTCGAATGAGTATTTGGATTCTCATTTTGTAGACAATTGATGAATGTTCGCAAAAATTTTGGAGTGTGTATATGGAACAACTTTCTATTGAGATTATGCAACGAAAGCATACCTTCTTTGAGTGTTTGACACCAAGCATTCAATGGTTGATCATCATTGATGTTTGGTTGATATTCATATAACGCATTGATCAATCGAGCATTGGTATCGGAAGTGATGACGGCAGAGTTTGGTCGATTGAGAAAGAATGAATGAAAACAATGAAATGATGCCGTCACTATCAAAACGTTCCCAATGACCATGTGAGATAGGATTGCTTCACAGATACGTTTGGTTAGCGAGTGGAAAGGAAAATTCGACATTATTTGCGATAATAGGGTTAAGCTATAGAGAACAGTGTTTAGATGCTCATTGCTGGTTCGAGAAAAATTTTCCTCCAATTTTCGGCAACAAAACTCAGCTGTTAGTTTGCTTGCGATCAAAAATCCCGGATTATCACTGCCTTCTTTGTGGATATTGTTGATCAATGATATCACAGCGAAATTAGCTTCTTTACGGATCTTAGGCTTGGGGCTAAGAACGAACAGCAAAATTGTGTCAAATATTTGTTGAGTCGATTTCAATTGCCAAATAGCTAGCTCTTGATTCTGTAGCAATATCAATATGGATTTGATGATCGATTTACAGAGATAACTGTTTGGGTCTGGTCGTCCGATTTGTTGCGATAATATTTTCATCAATGTTGATGATGTCTCGGAGAATTTATATCGCAAAACTGGTATCGGTACTTGTTTCAGAACCATCTGAAGCAATGCAATTGTTGCTGTTAGCTTCTCTTCCGATTCCACACAATTCAACGCTAACATTAGACCGGAAAAATATTCGGTGGACGATTCCGTACCATTTTGTAGATCGATAGCATCTCGAACGGTAGCCAATATAGCTAACATAGTTTTATGGATCTTAGATTTTGGATCCATTTCATTGAGAAATTTCTCGAAACTAAGGTTTGTGCAATTGGACCAAAGACTGGCGACGGATACGTTATCATTAAATGCGGAACAATTATCATCATCGGTGCTTATTTCGTCCATTTTTGCCAGGACTTTTTTTACGAAGGCTAATTCAAGACGCTCAGGAGAAATTTAACCTCTTTGAAGTTCATAAAAATCATAGAATTTTTTCTCTGGTATTCCGCAAAAGTAAACAAATTATTACACTCAGAATAAGAGGTATGGAAGCAATGTGGCCATAGCATTGCACAGACTAATACAGGCACTGATTGATCCCACTGGACCATCTTCATAAGGTACGAACACCGGAAAAATTAACATATTCCATTCGCATTCAGTGGGCCATTAAAGAGAAAAATGCAAATTTTCGACTTGGATTTGAAAAAAAATTTAAATAATCAAAACTTTATTGATTAAAAAAAACATATCTCTTACGATAAAAAATTTTGAGAAAAAGTATTGGAATCATTTTGAGCCACAATCATTTGTGACAGTTTCTGTATTAGGTTTTTCATTCTCAGACTTTGAAAGGAATTTTTTTTGTCGTTCTTGTTGCTGTCGCATTTGATCGAATCGTTCTAAAGTTTCACGGCTTAGTTTAGATTTCACTGCTTCAGCAAATTTATTCATTTTCGACATCGATTCGCCTTGATTGAAAGATTTCATCACTTTGGATCGATGCTTTCTTGTTGTTGGATTCGCTAAGCAGCTCTGTCCTTTTGGTAATTTTTTTCTTTGTCCTCTGGTTGCTTTTGCTGCGATTCTAACCATTTTTTTCTAGCTTTGAATTAGAAACAAAATACAAATCCTATTGTTTGGAGAAATCTCTGCTACGATTAAAGTTTTTTCATTTAAAAATTTATTTTAAAAAAATCTGTGCCAACGAGATCTAAAACCACCTTCAATGTCTCTATGATTGTTCGTTAAAATAGTGGTTCTTTCCTCAAAAATTCCAATTTTTTCGAAATTTCGAATTTTTTTCTTATCTATTCGATTGCTCGACAAATTGTTCCTCAACAATTTATCCTAGATTAAATTTATCTTTTCTAGCTCTTTATTCCAAAAACAAATCATTTCTTATCATTAGGAATGAATTATTCGAGAAAAGTTGATATTTTTTTCGAAGAAATGTTTTCATTATGAGACTAATTACTTTATCTGTGGCCTTAAATCAGGATTGATTTGAGAGATAGAGAGAGAGAGAGAGAGAGAGTGAATTGGATCAGTCATTACGAAAATTTAAACATGATTGCATCAAACCGTACCATATAGTCGTTTTGTCTAAAATCGGAGAATTTCATCTGATAAAGAACAATATATTTCGAGTTATTCGAATACCAAGCAAAATGGATCTAAATAATGAATCCAAAAAGAAAAAATCGAATTCTACTTTTAATTACATATTCACCTGTGATATAGAAGATTCTGTGTTTCGAGTGAAAATGTGAGTATTAATTGGCCTCTATTTCTGAATCGATTTAAATTTTTTTATTCAATTTAATTTTATTTCGATTTCAGTGGTAATCTTGATGGTATCCTACCATCAACAGCTAATAATCAAAAATCTACAACGCCTTCCAGATATATAAACGTAGAAAATAATTATGATTATAATATCGTAGAAGATATGGAAAGCTTTGATATTGAACAATTCTTTCCGAAAAAATCTATTGATAAAGAGCTAAAAAATAAGTTCGATGAAGTCAATTATAGTGGTATCGAATCTGATAAACAAACTCCGATGGTTGTGAACGAGACTAAATCTTTCGATACCTATTCAGATCAAAACGCCGAAAATCAGAATTTCGGCTTAACCTCTAAGGAGAAAAAAGAAAAACTCTCTGAAATCATTTTTGGAAGTCTCAAACAACCTTTCCGTGCTTTGTCTATTAATCCATATTTAACCTGTGATCTTGTCTCTTCTGGTCGACGTTTATGTCCTTTTCAACAAACACAATATAAACAAACGAAGGATTGTTATGAGTGAGTTACAACTTCATTTTTCAACATGAGCTATCAAAACGCCTAAGTCATAATAAATTTTGTGTTTTTATTCTTTTTTTTCGAAGATGGAATGAATGGTTAGTTTTCCCTCTCAGTCTAGACACTATGCCTCGAGACACGATTGTTTGTTTCACGGTTTGGGATACCATCGGGCCAGGCAAAACACGTGCCGTGGCTCGGACCAGTATTTCTTTGTTCAGTAAACGTGGTTGTCTCCGAAAAGGCATCTATGACCTTCGTTTATTTTTCAATGAAGACTGTGAAGAATATTATACGAAAAATTATCAGAATGAAAATATTGAGAAATCAGAATCTATTGACAGCACTAAAATATCATTGAATGAAATAAATTTTACCGATCGAACACATCGCAATAAATCTTTAATTCTTCCTGAAAATGAATTGATTCCGATACTTCGTAAACATCTCAAACTAGAAGATGACATAGATAAATTTTCCAAAGCGGCAAAAGCAAGCCATACTAGGCATACCAGAATTCCCAAGAATTTTGATTTTAAATCATATTTTTTCACTTCGACCACACAATATCATCAAAGCAATCTAGATTATTACCCTTCAGGGACATCGAACAAATCACATAAAATACATCAACTTAAAAAAGTAATTAAATGTCATTCACTCAGAATTATTTTTAATATCATTTCTTGCAAATAGCTTAAAAAGTTATATCAAAATAATCAAATCCCAAAAATCGATTGGCTTGATCGTCTTGCTTTCTTGCAAATCGAACGTGATATAGTTAAAGATAAGTCGATGAGTTCTTACGTGTATCTAACAATTGAGTTTCCGACAATCGTTATGGATGGAATCGAGCAAACTGTTGTTTATTTCGAAGATAAAGATAATCATTGTTGTCAATTTGACATAATTAATGGCGATATTGTCACTGTTCCCGATCCTGAAATCAATCTGCCTAATTTAGTTGAGATCAAGCATCACGCTTTAGCTCGTTCCGCTCGATCTGGAATAGCCTTGTGTGATCTCAGACCAAATGCAACCATTCGAAATCAATTGAATGCAATAGTCAATTATCCATCAACCCAACAACTTTCTAATGAAGAACAAGATCTTCTTTGGAGGTTTCGTTTTTATCTACGAAATCAAAAGAAAGCTTTTGCTAAGTTCCTCAAAACTGTGAATTGGAATTCAGAATCGGAAGCTGAACAAGCCATTGATCTCATGAAGGAATGGGCGCCAATGGACATTGAAGATTCTCTAGAATTATTATCTGCTTTTTTTACTCATCCAGCTGTAAGAAGATATGCTGTTGGAAGATTGAAAGAAGCCGCAGACGAAGAACTTGTCCTTTATCTGCTCCAACTAGTTCAAGCATTGAAATATGAAAATTTTAAAGATATTAAAAAATCATTTGAAAAAGAATTGTTGGCCTATCAGCAAGAATTTGCTCAAACTCCGACAAATAAAGAAAAAAAATATTTCTCCGAAAGTATTTCATCATCAGACAATCCAGTTCCTGAATCAATGAAGATATTTGCATCGACACCGAATTTAGATGCAACGATTAATAGCTCAAAAACATTAATATCATCCAAAGAGGACAATGAGATGAAAACAAAATCCAGTTCCGCCATCAATCAAGATGATCTAGCCACCTTTCTTATAAACCGAGCTTGTGAAAACGACGAACTAGCCAATCATTTTTTTTGGTATCTATGTGTAGAATGTGAAGGAGCCAAAAGTTTAAGTTCTTCGATAGACTTGGGAAATGAAAAAATTTTTTCCAATCTCACTTTGCCTTCTGTTATGTCATCAGCAGCAAGCTCAACATCATTGATACCTCCTCCATTGCCTCACAAAGAATTCGATAATATTGATTCTGATATTAATTCTCATCATTCACGATCTAAAGCCATGGATTCCGGGTCTTCATTTGCAATCAACAGTGTAACTGACATGTATATGATCATATTGAAACGATTTTCAACTCGATTACTTTGTGGTACTCCAGAAATGGTTGCGCGACGAAGTTTCCTTCTTCGTCAGCAAGATTTTGTTGTAAAACTTGTAGAAATCATGAAAGAAGTTGCAAGGGAAAGCGGAAACCGTCTTCGAAAAATTGAAAAACTTCAATCAATTTTGGATTCACCAGAACCACAGTTTCGATTTAATTTTAGCAAAAAAGATCCTCTTCCTTCTCCTTTGAATCCGAACATAAGATATGTAGGTGTGGCGGCCAAAGAAGCTATGCTTTATAAATCAGCTACGATGCCAGCCAAAATCGGATTTCTCACTACGGATGGGAATGTTTTTTATACTATTTTCAAAAATGGCGATGATTTACGTCAAGATGATTTGATTCTCCAAATGATCAATCTTATGGATAAATTGTTGAGAAAGGAGAATCTAGATCTCAAACTCACTCCGTACAAGGTTCTTGCATGCAGCAGTAAACATGGATTTGTGCAGTTCATAGATTCTCTCTCTATTGCTGAAATAATTTCGAATGAAGGTAGTATACAAAGCTATCTCAGAAAAATTTCGAGATCATCTGTTACTCCGATTGTGACATCCACCTCTTCTGTAAACGATTTTCAACTTATTTCTACAGGTTAAATCCATATCAATTATAAAATTTATTAATTGAAACATATTTTCGTAGGGCAAACAAGATTTCGAAACCTGCCATCTTCTCCTCAATCTTCTATTTATTTGGCGCATGGTGGTGTTTCTCCGGAGATCATGGACACTTACATCAAGTCTTGTGGTATTATTTTGCTTTAATTTTATATAATAAGATCACTTATTGCTTAATCGAACTTTTTGTCTCTTTGATGGAATTTGATTTCAGCGGGGTATTGTGTCATCACTTATTTACTCGGTGTGGGTGATCGGCACTTGGATAATCTAATGCTCACTAAAACTGGCCGATTGTTTCACATAGATTTTGGTTTCATTTTGGGCCGCGATCCAAAAGTTCGTCCACCACCAATGAAAATTACAAGAGAAATGGTGGATGCGATGGGCGGGATGGATTCAGATAATTTTTCTAAATTTTGTTCGCTAGTCCGGACTGCCTTTCTCCATTTACGCCGGCATGCTAATTTGATATTGAATCTTTTCTCTCTAATGATCGACGCGAATGTGCCAGACATTGCATTGGAACCTGATAAATGCGTACAAAAAGTTCAAGACAAATTTAAACTAGAATTAGATGATGAACAAGCAGATCATTACATAACTGAACAAGTAGAATATAGTGTTCGATCGATAATGCCTGTAGTAGTTGATCAGCTGCACAAAATGACCCAGGTAAATTTGATTTCGATTATATCAAATGACTAATTATACTGTTTTTTCATGAAATTCTTCTGAATAATCTATCAGTATTTGCGAAATTAATTCTCGGACTTCGTTCTTCGTTAATGCCTAATCAAGTCTGATTTGATTGCTTCCAAATTAATTCATTCAACTTTACTCATATTTGAAATTCCATACAGCAAAAGATTTGAGTTTTGTTTCATATTTAACCTAAAATCCGGATATAGAATGAATGCAATGATTATGGAATGGACACTCACACCACAATTCATTTGGTGTCAGAATCTGAAAATTGATACTGGGACTTGGGTCAAAAAGCTTTTAGATTTAAACGATTAAACCAGTGGCTGATTGCATAAATAATTGATTCCTAATAGATATATTTTTATCAATTAAGCGATATTTTGTGAATAACAATTGAGATAATATTTGTAAGTAAAAAACAATTGAAGTGATACTGTCTAACAAGGTCATATGCGATTGAATTCCTTCAACATAATTCTGTTTTTTCAAATCTCTTCGGATTTGAATGGAAAAATCTTATCATCAGTGCGACAATAATGGTTTGAAAAAAAAAATTGATGAACAAGAAATTCATGTAGAAAGAATCATTATTGAAGCAATCTCAACTCAATCGACAATTTGAATCTTTAGAAACAAAAAGCTTTTTTTTTCTTCGGTTTTCCACCCAAACAAAAACTATTTTACTTTCGATAACAGAGAACAATTTCAGTTCTAGTAACATTCACTGATCGATAATGTTTTATTGAATGATAAAAAACAAAATAAATTCCTCAGAATTTTTTCTTCACAGCTATATTCGAGAAGTGAATGTTCAAAAATATATACCTCAAAACCGATTAGCTAGCTAGATTCTCTCCACTCACTCTGCAGAACGAACGTACGGAAAACAATTTCGATTTTAGCGGTTGACAACGGTTGACAACCGAATGAATAAATTCTATATTTTTTATTGTTATGATCATAATTTTATACAATATCTTTTTTTTTTATATCCAGTCTCGAATGGAGAGGAAAAACAAGATTATTAATTCATTCGATTACTATTGGAATTGTTTCGTTTGTGAAATTGTTTTGCGTTCAACGTTAAGAAGTCCTACAGTGAAGTTAACATTGGAAAGAAGTGCAAAGAAAAACGGAAGCTAGGGTAATCATCGACATCAAATCGATGATTTGATAGAAAACCTAAAACAAATGTCGGCGATTTTAATATAAGAAAATATTCTTCTTAGATTCATCGTTACACTTGCAATCCTGATTTCATCGATTAAATGAATCGTTAGAGATATCGATTCAAATATTTATTTTAGCGTCGAATCGCTACCAAAAATCTCTAGATTTTCAAGAATCTAAGATATCGTTTTAGAGAACGAGAACAGAGAGGAAAGAAAATGTCAATAATCACTGAACAAATATGTTTGTTCATTAAAACAAAACGAGAATCGAATTCAGAATTCAATTGATGGTGACAAGAATTCGTGACTTTTGCCGCTCTCTCTCTCCGAGACACCGATTAACGATCGATTTCTAATGAAATAGATCAATGCAACGATTGTGATTTTGATTTCTCTTTTTTTTCACAAAACAATCAATCCAATTGTTAAATTTATTCGCATTTGTTGAGGACGACAACGTACATAGCGGACTCATCAAATCTTTAAATATGTCTTCTGGTTTATTTACAATGTGATTTTGATTCAATTTTTAACTTATCTGGTAATTCGCTTCAGTTTTCTAGGTCCAATCGGATCGCATTGATATCTAATCAATTTCAGTGAGAACTTAAGGGTAGAGAAAGCTTCTTCAAGAACTTCCATCTCAATCTGACTGATCAATGCTCTATAAGTCGACTTCTTCTTGGTCAAAATATCTATTGATCAATGGGAATTGGATCGCAAGTAAAAATAAAAAACAAGACCATTGTATTGAAGATCTCGAGTCCATACCGAGTGGACCATAGTGACCAGCAACTTTATTAAATAACATTATTGTAATTATTCAAAAAAAAAAAATTTCTGTTGATCATAATTTATATTCTCTTTCCCTCTCTCAGCTCTATAGTTTTCTCATTGATAGCTTCGATATTCTTCCAATACTGAAAGAATCATCCTAATTATTCATTTTATTTATTGTAATGATGATGATTATTATTATCATTATTGCCACTATTACTATTGCAATCATTATGATTGAAGGCGGTCATTTACTTAGCTCGATTCACTTAATTTAGTTACCGGGGCTATTCAGTATGAGAGCGCTAAATAATTTTTGAGGTCTCGATGAAAATTTTTTGTTCGTTTTTTATTTTCAACATACCTTTTTTTTTCTACTGATCTCGATTCTGTTCGGTCTCTGGTCGCTTGTTCTTTTTCTCCCACAAAGAGTTTTTCTATTTTGTTGTCTTGTTTTTTTTTCATTTCTTTTTTTTTTTTTTGGACTCAACTTGTTTCACAGTTCACTATTTGCCGGTTTTTTATTCTCGCTTCACAATATTCTTCTCTAGTCCTAGGTTCTAGATTCTTGTTCTTGTGATTGCTATCTCTCTCTCTCTCTTTCGATCTCTTCTCTAGTCTCTTTGATTTTGTAATTCATAATCGGTTTCATTTTTTCCAATGTTTCCATGGGATGATGATCATTTTCTTTCCAACTGGAAGACAATGAAGAATCATGGAGACTTTATGTGTAGAGCGGCGGGGGAGAGAGAGCCAAGGAGCGTGAGAGAGAGTAAGGTTTGAAAAAACTGGGACAATTTTGCATTCGATCCAAATGCAAAGCATTCCGAAGCGCTATAGTTGAGAGAAAATTCTCATTGTTCTCTCTCTCTCTCTCTCATAATGTTCGTTTATTTTGAGGTTATCATAGCCAAGTCAAATCATTGCAGCAAATCAATTTTTTTCTCTCCCTAATCTCATTGATCGACAATGATCCAGAAGGTAAGACGACTAGTGGACTAGTGGTGAAACGAGAACTCTTTCGAATCTTTTGTAACTTCATCGAACACCAAAAAGTGAAATATTGTGGTTGAAGAAGAGAAAGAGAGAGAGAGAGAGAGAGAGAGAGAGTGAAGTTTAATGAGTTCTGTGAAATAATAACTTTGGTTAGATAATATTTTTTTTTTTTTTCGGTGAAATTCTGTTCTCACCAAGAAACTTAAAGGAATTCGGAGTGAAATGAGTGGAGTGGAATCTCGAATGTGTTCCGTTTTTTTTGTTGTCGTTGAATCTTCGATTGTTTCTGCGTTGATGGTCGGTGTCATCTCGTTCATTGATCATTTTGATGGTCAAATTAAATCCATAATTCTTTCTCTCTCTCTCTCTCTCTCCATCCTTTTTGTTCTTTTTGGATCTTCTTTTTTCCCCCTCAGATTACACAGAATCAAAACATTGTCAACAATATCAACGAATGATATATTTCATTTCAAAATGAAGTTTAAGATTTTATAATTTTTTGTTCCAAATCAAACTTTCTAATCTTGATACTTTTTAGGATCACTTTTGATTTCGCAAAAGAAAGCCACAGAGAGAGAGAAGAATCCATTCTATTGCAACCATATAATTATCATTGTTAATCGTTCGATTATTGTTTAATCTGATCTCAATTTAATTAATGAAGGTGGTTCAAGATCATCGAGATCATCATCATCATCATCATCATCATCATCACCTACGATCATTTTAATTATGATGATGGAGAATTCTATTCCATCAATCTAGATGATTATGATGATGATGATGATGAAATTAATTTTATGTTTCTTCAATTTCTTTTCAATATAAAATTACTTTGAAAATTTTCATCTCGCAAAACGATTATTTGTATTGAGTGTTTCATTGTCATCACTCGATGATGGAATGAGAAAACATCAAGCCTTTTTTTTATTCGTTCATCTTCTCTTAGATTCTGGTTGTTTAATATTCGTAAATTATTATTATTTTATTTATTTATTTATTTTTTTTTTTTTTTTTTTTTGATAATTCTATCGTTTTGGTCCTTGTCAAATCAAAAAAAAAAAACAGAGATAACAGTGAAATCGATTCGGTTGCACTAAGCGTTTCTCGACGAATATGCGGCAAACTTTTTTTTTTTTTTATTCCAACTTTTCGATTTTCGATGAAAGGTGGTAAGTTTCGAAATGTTTCTAATTGATAATTTTCATTGTTACAAATCGAATTCATCTTTTTTATATGCCGGTTTTTTATGTTTGATTTGATTTCCTATCTAATCGAGCTCTATACCTTTTGTTTTCTCATCAAATCTCTCTTTGTTTGAATGAATAAATTTTTTTTTCCATGTTTGATTCTTTTGATTTTGATTAATCCAAAAGCTAAAGCTAAGTGAATGTTTGATTAGGTGATATGTTTTCTCAGCGAAAACAAACAAACAAACAAACAAAATGTGTTGGTGAATAATTTGTTCGATCTATTTTTTTTTTCTCGGAAGAGATCAAACCTGAAAACCTCTATCCGATCGAGTTCGGATCTAGATGGATTGACCTGAAATTTTGACAACGGTTTCATTAAACTTCTCCTAAAACATCGCAGTCTACATTGAATCGAAAGAGGTCCTAGAATTTGGGCAATTTTATTCTTTTCGATTTCTCAATCTATTCTCGGCGATTTTTTTTTTTGGTCGTTCGAAGAGAGGTGAAACTATTCACAATAGACTCTGAGATTCTTTTGCTAACTCGAAGAACTTGATTTAGAAGATAAAAGACCGATGAAATGAATTGACAATAACAACAACAACAGCAATACCGCCATCGATAGCAGCAACAAGGAATTGGGTAGAATATGAATCAATCGATAATCAATGACACACCCGTTTTGTTTTTTGTTTCTGAAACATTCGACATAGTAGTTCCATTTGTTTCTTTTGAGTATGCGATTCAGTATTTAAGCTTAATTCGAATGAAATATTGAAAAGATTCAAGCGAGAGAAATATCTAGAGAACAAAAAAAAACAAACAACAGGAGATGGCAAATGAACTGATTTCTTGTCTTTTTTTTTTTGTTGCAATGCTTCAAATGAAGAGGATTAGACATTGAATCAAAGATAAAGGCAAGTGAATGTATTCGAACGAAATGAAATCTAACAAAGTACAAAATTATTGAATCTAAACTATCGGATTCGAATGAAACATAACGAGTGAATTGAGATAGCTGGTCTGGGTTTCGATTTTGATTTCGATTTCGTTTTGTTTCGCCATTTTTTGGATCTATCATTCGAACTAATAAGTATTTTACTCTCTCTTTCTTATTCTTTATTCCATATGAAAATTAATGTGAATGAAAATCATTGTTGATCGATTAGAATTTCGATCCATGAAGACATAGAGAAGATGAATTTTGAATTTTGAATGTTGAAAAAAAAACTAAATTTTTTTCTTTTCTCATCGAGATCTCACAGAGATTTTAAATACTCATTCATAATGTTTCTATAGTCGCGTATAGTTTTGAATAAATCGAATTTGTCTCGCAGTTTGAGATAATCTAATTCGAGATTTCTTCTTCTCACTATTGTTTGAGAATGACTTTGAACCCACAAATTAAAATTTATGATCGAAATCATTGAAAAAGATAAATAGATTTTGTAAATGGATCGATTAAAATTCTAGCTCTTCCCCTCTCTCTCTCTCTCTCTCTTATGCCAATCTAGTTGAGATTGTATTCTCTTGTCTTTGTTTTCCACAAAAAAAGTGTCGAAATTTCACTTCCCTTTGGAAACGATCGAATATAATCCGCTAGTGATTGATTCGAGAATAGATTTCGAAACAAGTGAATCAGATTTGTAGATTTTTGATATCGAATCAAAGATGAAAATGTCAGGTACCTTCACTTCGGATAGATCACTTTCGCTTCTTCGCTTTCCTTCTCTCTGCTATTATTGTCATTATTATTACCAATTTATTTTTTCCTATTTTTATTTTTTAAAATTTTTCTAATCTTTTCACTGCTCTTCGCTGACATTCGTCTTCTAGGTCTCGGTGAATATCTCTCCGCTCTAATGTTAGCTTGTTGCCTAGCAAAACAAGAAAAAAAAACATTTCGCTTGGATCGATTATCGATCTTTTGAATTCTCTCTAGACTCTTTGCTAATAGAGAATACCAAATGATAATGTTACGGTGATGATGGCGGTGGTGGTTATGATGATGATGGTGTCGTAATGATTGCGATGAATGCAGATCAGAAATGAAAATGATATGATATGTTTGGACCGAAAGTGAGATTGAAAATGAGAATGAATTTAGAATGAGATTCTTGTGGCACATATTTGAACAGAAGAAAGAGAACCTTGAGAGTTTTTGACTCGAGATCAGAGAGCCCAGAACCAATAGAGTTTTCACTCTTGAGAGAGAGAGAAACTCGATTGTTGCCTGTAGAGTATTGAAAACGGTGAAATAGTTTTAATAATCCTATATCTTTCCGATGATGATTATAATAACCGTAAAAATAAGAATGAAAATAATAATAATAATATCTGATATTAATGCTGGTGATGATAATGATCTTTCAATCATTGTCAAACGGTGACGATAATCTTGGAGTGATAATTTTATTTCTAGGTCCCATTCGTATTCTCTAAACATTCGATCTTTAGCTCTAGTCCTTTCTCTCTTCCTTTTCAACTGTTTTTCGATTTTATTTTCCATCATGGATCATTTTTTTCTCAAATTATCTAAAATCTATTCTGATCTGTTCCCAGATGATCAATGAAAAGAATTTCATCGATTCGAAATTTTCTTCCGGATATTTTAGCGATGTCTTCTCAGAAATTCATCCATTAATCCTATCTTTCAAATGGATTCAAAAAAGTTAATCGATCACTTTTGATCACCAATCAAAACCGTTTTGTGTCTGAATTTGATTATTTTCGTTTTCATTTCGAAAATATTCGAATGAATCATTGCATCGAAATCAAGCAAATTAAACGAAGAAAAAAAGATCCGACCGTCCATCATCATTCTCATCGTTTTCGACGTTTTTTTTCGATTCTCTTGACTCTTCTCCAATCTAAATATGTCAATCCGATCTGATAATCTTGGAGAAGATAAAACTGCTACTGTTTCCGCTGTTTTGATTTCAAATGAAGATTCTTCCTTGAACGATCCAAATAACTGCCAAAATAAATTTGTTAAACTCTCTACTACTCGACCCTATCGTTGTGATGATGATGATGATGATCATGATGAAGGACATGAGGAGAACCATCGTGATCGTAACCATTTACAAATATCTAGTGCTCATTATCGTCTTCCAGACCATTCGAATCAGTCGTTATCGATCGACTACCGTAAAGATGTTTCCAGTAGAAATTCTTCTAGGACTCAGCATTCGAGTCATCATAAGAACCATCACAACCACCATCATCATCATCATCATCAGCATCACCAGAGTCGTCATCACAATCAAAATCGTCGAAGCTCGTCCGATGAAGATCGACGATTATCTTGGCTCAGTTACTATGGAGGTGTTCAAGATCAAAACGGTGGCAGCGGTAAATTGGCCAGTGGACATCACGGCCCCAACAATGTCCCACAACCTAGTCAATATTCTTTCAAACCATTCACTAGAAAATCATTGGCTGCGATCAAAGAGAGAATCGTTCAGGAAAAAATACAAAAGGCACAAAAAGAGGTTGATATCTTCTCATCGAATGAAGTATTATATTTTTTTTTGAATTATCATTTCAGAGTGAGATTATCTACACTCATCATGCTCATCATCAAGAGGTTCCCGAGCCAGATCCAATGCTGGAAGCGGGTCTACCATTGCCAAGAGGATTGCAACGTGTCTTCCCGAAAGAATTGATTGCCACACCGATAGAAGATATCGATAGATTCTATCAAAACCATTTGGTAGGAATTCTGTTAATTTTCATCTTCTCATTAAGTTTATGATTCGAATTTTTCTTTTTCGATTGCAGACATTCACTGTGATCAGTAAAAGCAAAGATATTTTTCGTTTCAGTGCAACAAATGCCTTGTTCATTCTTTCCCCATTCAATCCGATCCGTCGAGTAGCGATCTATATGCTAGTGCATCCATTGTTCAGCTTTCTGGTGATAGTGACCATTCTGATCAATTGCATTCTGATGACTTTACCGCCGGAAGAATCCATCGAAAGAACCGAGTCAGTTTTAATCTTTTTTTTTTTTTTTGATTCTCTCATCCCAAATTTTAATTTTCAACTAGAATCATATTCACAACGATCTATACATTTGAATCGTGTTTGAAGGTCGCTGCACGAGGTTTCATTCTGTCTCCATTCACCTATCTTCGTGATCCTTGGAATTGGCTTGATTTCGCTGTGATCACACTTGCCTATCTCACGATGGGTGCAACCGATCTTGGAAATCTTAGCGCTTTACGAACGTTTCGTGTTCTACGGGCATTGAAAACGATGGCGATCATACCAGGAATGAAAACGATCGTTGGCGCTGTGATTGAATCAGTTAAAAATCTAAAAGATGTCATCATTTTGACTTGTTTCTCATTATCAGTTTTCGCTTTGCTTGGTCTACAAGTTTACATGGGTGTGCTTACCCAGAAATGTGTTCTTGACCATCCGACATCAAAAAATTTAAGCAATGAAGAATGGAAACTTTGGTGTTCGAATAGTTCTAATTGGTATTATAAAACAAAAGAATCGCCGCCATATCTCTGCGGCAACAGCTCACAGTAAGTGCCATTATTTGATCTATTTTCCCTTGAAACGCTTTGATAACCGAAATTCTCTCCACTTGATATAGATTATGTCCACCAAACTATACTTGTCTTCAAGGTTTCGGTGATAATCCAAATTATGGTTACACAAATTTTGACACTTTCGGATGGGCGCTTCTCTCATCGTTTCGTTTGATGACCCAAGATTCTTGGGAAACATTGTATCAAATGATAATCCGCGTCACTGGTCTTTGGCATATGAGCTTCTTTGTCGTGGTCATTTTTCTCGGCTCCTTCTATTTAGTGAACTTGATTTTAGCTATCGTAGCAATGAGTTACGATGAGTTGCAAAAGAAAGCCGAAGAGGAAGAAGAGGCTACGGCAGCCGAAGAAGCAGCTTATGCGGAAGCTTGTCGTCTTGCCGAAGAGGATATGCATGGCAATGATGGAAACGGAGGTCCTCGAAGAAGTAGGCGTAACAGTCGTCTATCTGCTTACAATGTCGCTTCCGCAGTGGCCTCGGCAGTGATTCGACCCACCGATGTCTATCGAAGTACCTTGGATGTTCAAAGACCATCGATAGCGTCGTTGAGACGCTATAGACAATCAATTACATCATTACAAGTTCCACATCCTACTACATATCTTGGATCAATCTCGCCTAATTTCACCAATTTCGATTCCACTTCACCGAATCAATTGTCTAATTCGCTCAATGAGAGATCGATCCACAAACCGTCCATGAATGATGCCCCATTATCATCCTCATTATCATCATCATCATCATCACCATCGAAGTCTAGATCAAGATCATCAGCCTTATCTTCAAGGTGTCGTTCTCATTTTTCATATCAAACAACAGCATCTCCATCATCATCATCATCGTGTTCTAGATCTCATGGAACACTATCGAGTGCCTGTCAAAATTATGATTGTGATTGTAATCAACCAGCGACACCACCGAATCGAACAGATCTATGCTCAAGAGAACAAATCGATTCGAATTTCAATGATGAATTGGATGATGAAACCAATGGTACAGAGATACCAAAATCTTCAAAGGTAAATCTGTTGATTTCTGCCATATAGGTCTAGACTAGAAACAAATGAAGGGCCTGGGTAGCTGAAATTTCCCTAGGTTAACCTGATCTGGATTGGATCTAAACGATTCCAAATCAATTTATTTATTTTTTTTTTTGTGAAT
Organism: Sarcoptes scabiei; assembly: GCA_020844145.1. Classification (NCBI taxonomy): domain Eukaryota; kingdom Metazoa; phylum Arthropoda; class Arachnida; order Sarcoptiformes; family Sarcoptidae; genus Sarcoptes; species Sarcoptes scabiei. The sequence continues at coordinate 1,328,457 of CP080483.1, read as the reverse complement.
ATTGAGCCAAAATTAAAATCAATACTTTAGCATTACCATTAATCTAATAGTTAGAAATAAAATATCAAAGTTGATGATTTTCTATCCTGACCTTCTTCGAATGCTTTCTTTATCTGGTTTGCTTATTAAAATTCTGATTTCATATTTCACGATTCACAACCATTCTACCTTCAATATTCTCTATATCTAGCGAACGAATATTAATTGAGTTTCGGTCGCATGAAAAACAGCAAACGAATAGAATTCAAATGAATAAATTCGACCATGAAATACTTTTCGGTCATTCATTAATTGAAGCTTTTTGATTGCTTCCCATCATGTATGAGTGATCATTCATTTAGAAAGAATTATAAACGATTCTGTTGATAATAGGCTATTTGAGAATGAGATCAGAAGAGAAAAAATAGCGAATTATGGTTGCTTTTATCCCCTTTCTGATCAAGAGATTAATTCAAAGCAAATGAAATATTTGATATCGTTCCGAAATAGAATTTTTATTTCCCATTTTGATTGCGAATTCTTTAGATCTTATTCGTTTTTTTTCTCGTTCGATGCTATTGCAGCAAAGTCTTTCACTGCCTAGCTCACCTCACAAAAATCTCATCAATCGATGCTCAAATATTTTTGAAGAAAATGGAATTGAAAACAATCATCCAATGTCGATAACGGAATCCATCGAAACTTCAAGTCAAAAATTCAACGATCAAATCAATGATGCCTTATTTAGAAACAATGTTGCAATTAAACCATTTACACATCCGAATTCATTGTTGCTGACCAATTACGCTGATGATGACAATCTACAGCGAAGAAAAATCAATACAAATCAGCAATTCTTGACCGATGGCAGAATGATTGATGGCCGAAACGATTTGCCTTTTGTTGATGATAGTCAAGCGGTGACACCGACATCCGATGAGTTTATTTCTCGACCACCACCGCAACTATCTGGATCTCGACAGACTCAACCAAACAAAACTCATCAATCTTCTTCTCCATCTTCGATGAGAATCGTTCCGTATCCGACCAATCTAGATACTTGTCCACAAGGATCGCTAAGTTTTTCTCATTTCGAATTCGAACAAAACAGTCCATCATTTCGAAGCTCTATCGGTGCTTTGATTGCGGCCAATTCTAGCTCGCACAATTCCACTTACTCATCGCATTCATCTCGTTTCTCTTACACCTCACACGGAGATGTCTATACTCGGCTTGGTTTTATCACAAACAATCAAATTGAACAACAGAATCGGATCGATTTCCCCCAAAATTCATCATCATTGTCTCCAGAACCGATCGGACCAGATTATCGTTTCAATCAATCATCTCAATTATTCAATGTTAGTGATGCGATAATTGATTTTTGGATTTCAAATTTCGTTTTTTTTCCAGACCAGCATCTATAATCAACAAACAAATTGGTCTGAATCGATTGGAAAAGCTAGCGATTGCCTAGACCGAAGAAAACATTGTGAATCGATTGAGATTGAACAACAACCTCGAAGTATGCGTCTGACGAAATCATCCGATCAACGAATCGCATCGCCGCCAAATCTTCTCAATAGAGGTAAGAGATTTAATCAATTATCTTCTTGTTTTATTCGACTTTGTCAATTTTTCATCTTCCCATTGAATCAGATTTGATGCTTCTGAGTGATATCGTAGCACAAACATCTAATCAATACGATAGACCAAAGCCAGATGATCAAGGTAATAAATTATTACAGAATCCCTTTGTTCTACGATTTTTTCCGATTAATTTGTTTGTTCTAGATGAAATGAATTTTCTTTTCGTAGTAATAATTTTCAATGCATTTAATTTATTTTTCAATGCACGTTGTTTTGAAATATGATAACGAAACGAAAAAAAAAATACACAAAAACAAATCAGTTTATATTTACTACTTTCCCAAAAACGAATCATTGATCAATCACGACGATTTAGATGGTTTAGATGGTTTTGATGGATGTCCAACATCAAGATCGACATCACCATCATCATCATCTACGATGTCATCTTCATCATCATCGTTCTCGTCATCGCTCTCCTCTTCGATTTCGTCATCCTCGACATCTTCGTCGTCATCGAGCGATTCCGAGAAGAGAACATTTAAAGAGAGCTTGCAGATTGGCTGCCTCAAATGTCTAGATATGCTTTGTGTTTGGGATTGTTTTTGGTGCTGGATCCGTGTCCAAGAACTGGTCGCCCTAGTTGTGTTCGATCCATTCATGGAGCTTTTCATCACTTTGTGCATCGTTAGCAACACCCTATTCATGGCCATGGATCATCATAATATGGACAAAGATTTCGAGAACATTCTACAGAAAGGAAACTACGTAAACTTTACCATACTCGTTTGTTTAAATGAAATAATTTTGATGAATTTCTTATTTATAGTTTTTTACCGCGATTTTTGCGATCGAAGCTATGATGAAATTGATGGCTCTTAGTCCAAAATTTTATTTTCGTGAAGGATGGAATATATTCGATTTTGTAATTGTTGTACTTTCACTACTCGATGTTAGTCTTTCATCGGTCTCTGGACTTTCTGTTCTACGATCGTTTCGTTTGGTCAGTGTTGTTGTTGTTCATTATTTCATTCTATCTTCTGATGATCTTTTTTCATCGATCAAGCTAAGGGTTTTCAAACTTGCTAAATCTTGGCCAACATTGAATCTGCTCATATCAATCATGGGAAAAACTATTGGCGATCTTGGAAATCTGACCTTTGTTTTGGTGATAATCATTTTCATATTCGCTGTGATGGGAATGCAATTGTTCGGAAAAAACTACACTGAAGAAAGGTTTTTCCGTGGTTTTGATTTTTTCCAGCTATTTAAGTCTAAATTATTCCATTCGTTTTGTTTTTCTAGTTTCGGTGGTAAAGAGATTCCGAGATGGAATTTCAAAGATTTTATGCATTCATTTATGATTGTGTTTCGTGTGCTTTGCGGCGAATGGATCGAATCGATGTGGGATTGTATGCGTGTTTCAGGCGCAGCTTGCGTACCATTCTTCTTAGCTACTGTTGTGATTGGAAATCTGGTTGTTTTGAATCTGTTCTTGGCTTTGTTGCTCTCTTCGTTCGGTGCTTCAAATCTGTCAGCACCGACTTCCGAAAGTGCGGATACCAAAAAGCTTCAAGAAGCATTCGATCGATTCTCTCGTGGTGGTAAATGGATCAAACACAGAACATTAAGTTTGTTAAAGGTATTCTCTGATGATTACGTTCTCTACCGTTCTGATTCGAATCTTGATTTCTAAGCGAATGAGTCCTAAAACTCGAAATCAAATTAGAGATCAAATCTGTGATCATTCAATCAGCTATGAAGAGATGTTGAAAACTTCAAACAAAATCGATCAAACCAGTGAAATTATCCTCGTTGAAAATGAGAAAAATCAACAAATATCACCATCGATATCGATACCTAATGCCAACAATATGAAAGCAACGACGATTTTGCCAAACGTCAATTTAGAGATGGTTCATTTGATTCAAAATCAAAACGATTTGAACAAAATCAACGGTACTAATAGCCAAACAAAATCAATCATTAATCGAAAAGAGAACAATGACGCACAAATTTCGCGAAAAAATTCGATGAATGTAAATTTCGAAAGCGATCTTTCGAGAAAAATCTCGATGGACACAGAAATCATTGTGAAAGATGAAAAATTCTCATCATTAGATTCTAATTTAATCCAAGGTGAATCGAGATCTGATGTGATCAAATCGATCGAAGTTAATGGTAAATTAGATGCAGCTACAGCCGATGTTGTCATCAATGAATATCCGTCTGAATGTTGGCCTGAGCCAATGTATCAATATTGTCCTTGGTGTCTAGATGAAACAACATTCTGGGCTCGATGGAAAACGATCCGCTCGAAGTGTTACAAGATTGTCGAGCATAAATATTTCGAGACCCTAGTGATCACATTGATTTTGATTAGCAGTATGGCATTGGTTAGTTATAATCGAACTTCATCATCTTACCCAAATCTAATCGATTCGTTTCTCTTGAAAGGCACTCGAAGATGTGAATTTCAAAAAAGATCCACTTTTTATGGAGTATCTTAACTATGTCGATAAATTTTTCACAATCATCTTCATTTGTGAGATGCTAATCAAATGGTTAGCATTTGGCTTCTATGGCTATTTCACAAACGTTTGGTGTTGGCTTGATTTCGTTATTGTAATGGTGAGATTATCTATTTCTCTTCTCTTTTCGATCTCGATCTGGATTTATCGATATTCTTCTCTCTATTTTTATTATTCAATTTGATTTTTTCTCAAAAATCTCTTTAATTTTTATTCAAAAATCACACACGAAACTACAAACTTTTCATTTCTCTATTTAACAATCAATCATACTTTTGTATTGATAAATACTCCTTGTCTCATTATGATTTCATAATCATTATTCCCAAAATCATAATCGAATCGAAAATCGAATAGGTTTCCATCATGAATATCATTGTCGGTATTGCTGGTTTAGGTAACATACCGGCATTCAAAACGATGCGTACCTTACGAGCCCTAAGACCTTTACGAGCATTGTCTCGTCTCGATGGGATGAGAGTAAGTGTTCCTAGATGCATTCAGTGAGATTTTTTTCCTAGATGAGTTTCCTCTCTAATACAAAAAAAAATCGCTAATTTAGGAAGCTAATTTATTCTATCTCCATTGAAGCCTACACGGATGATGATTACGATGTGAAAAAAACAATGGCCGTCTCTAGATTACAATCGCTTCAATTCGATTTCGATTCAGAAATGAAACTAGATTTATTTCGAGAAGACAGCTACTATTGATCGCGCTATTTAGAGCAATTAGAAATTTCATCAAAAACATAGATTATTAGATCTAGATCGCATTTAGATAGTAAGAAAAGCTTTAAATTCGATCTAGACTGAATGAGTTGGCTCAGAGTCCTAGTCTTGTTGACTTTTTTTTTGTAAACTAATTTGTCATTCTTGTTCTTGAAATGGATTGTTTTTGGAATGCTATGATGTTTGATTTTATTTATTGTTTTGTTGTTGTTATCAAATTTGTTTTCCATCTCGTTTCCGGTTAATTATATTCTGTTCATGTCATGTCTTTTTTTTTTGCATCGATTACATCAAAAATTACATCAAAGGTATCAGTGATCAATTTGATTGCTACTTGGTTCGGTGTGGCCCGTATCCAAGCATTCAAAACGATGCGAACACTAAGAGCTTTGAGACCGTTACGAGCTTTGTCGAGATTTCAAGGAATGCGGGTAAAAATCGATCCATCCATGTTGATGATGAATTAAAATTTTTTTAGACTCTCATTTACGCTTTAATCGCTATCAAATTGATTTAAATTAACAATCGAAAAACAAAAAAGTTTGAAGCTTTTGTCCGGCAATAGTTTCCCGGTGCAAGATCCTTGAATAAATGATCCTTACCTCAAGCATGATTGGCCCGATTATCTCAGCTAACGATGCATGTTACCCACTTGTAGCTTGATTGATTCGTTTGTGGCTGGATAAATTTTTGTTTCATTTTTATAAAAATTTCAAATTAAAATTAAAATAATTTTCGATTCAATGAGAGAAAATTATTTTGGAATTTTTCTTCCCTCAAAATCTTATCGATTCAAATCGAATCAACATCTAGGTTGTTGTTAATGCTTTGATACAAGCGATCCCAGCCATCTTCAATGTTCTATTAGTTTGTCTGATTTTCTGGCTCATCTTCTCGATCATGGGTGTACAATTGTTTCTTGGTAAATTCTATCAATGTATCGATGCGAAAACAAAAATTCGTTTGAACGCAAGCTATGTTCCGAACAAAGAGGCGTGTGAGGCTCGAAATCATACGATCTGGTATAACCCACCGATCAATTTCGATAATGTTCTCAACGCCTATCTAGCTCTGTTTCAAGTGGTTAGTTTGAGAAACTCTTATTCGGTCCGATTGAAAGCTAATAATTGATTTCTCTCTCTCTCTCTCTCTCTCTCTCTCTCTCTCTCTCTCTGAATCCAATCTCTAGGCAACATTCAAAGGATGGACCGATATCATGAACAATGCTATTGATTCGAAACAAGAACTTGATGAGCAGCCAGAGAAAGAAGTCAATCTCTATATGTATCTTTATTTCGTTTTCTTCATTATATTTGGCTCCTTTTTCACATTGAATCTATTCATCGGAGTTATCATCGATAATTTCAATGAGCAAAAAAAGAAAGCCGGCGGATCTCTGGAGATGTTCATGACAGAAGATCAGAAAAAATATTACAACGCAATGAAAAAGATGGGCTCAAAAAAACCTATGAAAGCGATTCCAAGGCCTCGGGTAAGTTTGATGGAATTCGATAATGAACGAACGAAATCCAATTAAAACTCTTCACTCTTTTTTTTTCTCCAGTTCAAGCTACAAGCGATTGTTTTCGATGTGACCACCAATAAAAAATTCGATATGATCATTATGCTTTTCATCGCATTGAATATGTTCATCATGTCGATGGATGAATATCGCCAAAATCCAACAGTTTCGATCATTTTGGAACGATTGAATCTATTCTTTATTGCAATCTTCACTGCTGAATGTTTATTAAAAATTTTCGCTCTACGTTGGCATTATTTTAAAGAACCTTGGAATGTTTTCGATTTCGTTGTGGTGATTCTCTCGATTTTGGGCGTTTTGTTACGAGATATTATTGCAAAATATTTTGTCTCTCCAACTTTGTTGAGAGTTGTGCGAGTGGTCAAAGTTGGTCGTGTATTACGATTGGTGAAAGGTGCTAGAGGTATACGAACGTTGCTGTTTGCGCTAGCTATGTCCCTGCCGGCTCTCTTCAATATCTGTTTGCTTCTGTTCTTGGTCATCTTTATTTATGCGATTTTTGGGATGTCATTCTTTATGAATGTCAAACAACGTTATGGAATCGATGAGACCTTCAATTTCAGTACCTTTTCTCGTTCATTTATTCTACTCTTTCAGATGTCCACATCAGCCGGTTGGGATCATGTCTTGGCTGCTATTATGGACGAGAACGATTGCACGCCCACAGGACCTGAAAGTGAAGGTGATTGCGGTAACAAAGGAATCGCTATAGCGTTCCTGGTATCCTATTTGATTATTTCGTTTCTAATAATCATCAACATGTATATTGCGGTGATCTTGGAGAATTACAGTCAAGCAGCAGAAGATGTTCATGAAGGCTTGACAGATGATGATTATGATATGTACTATGAAATTTGGCAAAAATTCGATCCGAAAGGAACCCAATTTATCTCTTATCATCAGCTATCAGATTTTGTGCACGCTCTTGAGGAACCGTTACAGATACCGAAGCCAAATAAATTCAAATTGATATCGATGGATATACCGATATGTGTGGAAGATATGTGCTATTGTGTCGATATTCTCGATGCATTGACGAAAGATTTTTTCGCACGCAAAGGTCATGTGATTGAGGAGACAGCAGAATTAGCTGAGGTAGCACCGATGAAACTTGGACAATTTGAACATATCAGCAGCACTTTGTGGCGTCAACGTGAAGTCTATTGTTCCAAAATCATACAAAAAGTTTGGCGCGATTATCTTAAACGAAAAAAACAATTTGCAACAAATCAATCAAGGCTGAATACGATTGAAGAGGAATCTTAAAATGCTTTGCCCCAGAAAGCCAATTTTTTTCGTCTAGTCTTGTGTTTTTGATGTGATACTTTCTCCGATTGATATTCTTCTCGAATTCCATAATTTCACTGATTCCATTTATTTCGATTCGAAAACATTCATTCGCATCAATGTCAATTATTTTTCGTTGTATTTTTTATTTGATATAAAATTTGGAATACTATTTAGAAAGATCTCCATTCAAAATCATTTATATTTCAATGTTGTTCTGGTTTGAAGATGAGGGCTTGTCTCAGGCTTAATTGATTAAAAAATTTCTCTCTCGGATTTTTTTTTCGTTTCAAAAGATCTGAAAATTAGTTTGAAAGAATTTTTCCCGCTAAGAAATTTGAAAAAAATTGTTTAGATTGGAAACTACCAGATGGCGTTCTCTCTGAATTAGAACCTCTGTAAGGTTCGGGATTTTTTCTCTAGTCTCGTTTCATTCGAGCTAAACATCTAGTAGAGATTGCTGATTAATTCGATCAATGCGTTTTGAAGAAAATTATCCCACAAGCAATAGTAGATGAAAAAGCATAGGTAGATTAGATAGTGAATGAATAAAATCCAAACATAGACAGAATCATTGAGAACAAGAAATCGCTGATAGCCACAAGATTTTGATCGATTCATTTGGAACAATTTTTTGGTATTTCGAAAAACATCGAAAAAAATCGACGAGAATCCAATGAGAAGAAACAGTAGAGAGAGAACATAGAATATAATTTGTCGGTTATTTTTCCACAAAGCAATAAAACCTTTTCGATGATTAGAATAGAAAAAAAAAATTAAGCCCCGAGTCGTTGGAGATTGGCGATATTCGAGCATCGATATTTTACCAAGAGATTGATTTATGGTGGAAAAAAAATTGAAGAGTAGATTTTTGTACAAAAATTTTGCCTCCAAATCGCATTCAATCGAACAAAATCGACATTCGTGACGATCGAGACAGGTATCGGTGAGAAAAAATATAGCTTTCCATGTGTTCTCTGCCACAGCCCTACCTTGACGATTTTGAATCTGTTTGCGGGCTAGCAAATCTAGCAAATGATGACTCAATCGAAATCGATGACTAATCATCTCGTTACAAATTTCATCATCATCATCTAGGCTTCGATCAGAATCGATACGATTCTCTACACCATCATCGTTCCAATCTGTTGCGAATCTTCTTGAATCTTTCGATTGTTCATTCAGAGCAGATCGGTGTTGTTGTTGGTGGATCCACGATCTCCAACAATCATCTTGTAGATGACCGATCATTTTGGACCAAAATTTTTTGTCCATTTTGACGATGTAATACATCGAAACGCTCGAGATCAATTGGAACAAGGAGAGAAGCATCGAAATCGAAGCCGTAATGAAAGTGAGACCGATCAAAAATGATGGAACGATTTCATCATCGAATGGTTCAATTGGAGTCGGTATCATCATATTGAAAGATTCATATACCGATGATTTATCTCGGTACCGATTGGACACCATGATTTGATACTGCATCAAAGCTATCTCAAGCTAATCATCAATCTAATGGATCAAGAATTTGTTGGCACAGAAAAATCAAAATAAATTTCATTTATTAATTTAGGCAAAATCGAAATATGATTATTTACAGAAAATAAAATTAAAATAATCTCTTCAATCGAATCAATCAGAATCGAGTGGATAATAATCGTAATTATAATAATAATTATAATTCGAAATTAATTAGAATAGAAAATTTGTCGAATTGATAGCTTGCGGCCGCGGTGCTGCTGGTGGTGTTGGTAATGGTGACGATGGATCCGAAGAGATATCAATAAGATTCGTTGAGCTAATAAAATCTTCATTACCGAAAAGATTTCTACAAATCGATCGATATCGTTGATATGTTTGATGGAGATTGCGAAATCTTTCATCGAAATGATTTTTGTTCTCATAGGGATAGAATTTTATCATTTCAATCGTATCGAAGTTTCCATGCTCGTTGTTGTCGATATTAGCTTCGACCTCTTCGTTTTGTTCACCGCAATTCGAAATCGTAGCCCTCCGATTTGGATTGAATTTGGTTTGATTCGAAATCTGATAGAAAGCGATCGGTATCCGTCTTCTCGCTTTGGTTTTGATCTTCGGTGCCATAGCTAATTTTCGATTCAATTGCTTCTGACGTGATACCAACATTTTCGGTGTTTGAGGCTCCATTAGCGATGATTTCGGTGATGGTGATCGTTCCAAAGACTGAGACAATGAATTTAATTGAGAGATTGTTGAGCTTTTTCGATAATCACTTCTCATTCCATCCATTCCACATCAGCAAAGATGTTGATTTTGTTCGCCTTTCTATCGATTCACAACGAATTCGATCTTGAAATTTGAAACAAAGATTCAAATCAAATAAAGACGATTCTGGAGAAGAGTGAAAGTGAAACGAACGAACCAAATCAAATCGATCGAACAACGAAAGAAATCGTTTTGAGATCTAGCTTTTTTTTTGAGTCGCTAAAAATCGAAAAGAAAAATCCAATTAAATACTTCGAAGCAGAGAAAATTCTAAAATTCGAAATCAAATCAATCAAATCTCTTATCGAACAGAACGTTTTCTAGACACACCGAAACAACAATAGCTATTTGAAAAAAAAAAAATTTTTAAGCTTTTGTTTTCTTTTCTTTTGTTTCTTTCAGCCGAAACCCTCTCCCTCCCAACACACATACTCTTATCGTAGGTTCAGCCTGAACACAAAGGGTAAGGTGAAAGGTGTATACTATATCTTCAAATTATTTCTCTATCAAACAGTAATCAATATCGAAACGATTATTCGGATCCTTTCGATTAAATTAATCTCTCTTAGTTTGTGGCAAAGAATATCCACAATCGTTTTAATAATCAATATGATCAGTGATTAAATCATGGATGAGATAATAGATTGATTAAAATGAAACGATTACATCATAAAAACGCTAATATTGGATCTTCAAAACATTCGACAACCCTTTTTTGCCCCTAATCCGATGTGTCACAATTATGTATAGATCAAAATCTTTCATTTTATTTGTGAAGTAAATTGAATCACAATCTGCCAGCAACTATCATTGTTTATAGTTTCGCAGATAAATTAATCGATTTATAGAGATGGATTTTATTGATCGATTCAGTGTATGATTCATTTCGGATTCTTATCGTTTGAGAAAGTTTTCAACTCTTTCTCGAGAATAGAATTCTGAACGAATCGAATCGAAGAAATTTTTTGTTTCTCTTTTTTATTATTATTATTATTTTGGTTATTTCTAAACCACCGATCTCCTAATCCTAATCGAGACAATCACTCACTCTCATATTGAATCTTTTCTTCAAACTTTGTGTCTCTTTTGTGAAAATCTTATTGTCTCATTTTTTCCTTCAAACTTACAAACTTAAATCTCACTTTTTTTTATGTTGTTTTCGATGATGAAATGATTCTATTCTGTCTTGTTGTTGTTGTTGTTTTTTTTTTAATTCTCGACTAACTCTGTCTGGTCAATTAAAAATGAAAAAAAAAATTCAATCCTCTCGATTGACGTCATCGATGTGACGTGTTTGTTTTTTTTTTTTTTTTGCTTCGAGATTTTTGTTAGGTTGTTACAAGCAGTAGAGATTACAGGGGCTTGGGTTTGTTACGGTGATTTGAGGTGTTTCTCTCTCTCTCTCTCTCTCTCTCTCTCTCTCTCTCTCTCTCTCTCTCTCTCTCTCTCTCTCTCTCTCTCTCTCTCTCTCTCTCTCACTGCTCTACCTTTTTAGTAAATCATTTTCGATTTTTTTTTCTTTGTTTCATCTGTTTGTTATAATGCAATATTGGCTTTGTTCTCATTCGGACAATAATAGTCCGATTGTGTTGTGTCTCTGTTCGATTTTGAGTCCGATGTTTACTTGTAACATAGGAAAAAAAAATGAATCTTTTTTTCCGTGCGGTGTGGATCTAAAATGGAATAGATCATCGTATTGTTGCGTAATCGAACTCTTTCATCATTAAGCTCGTTCCAGAAGATTATCATCAGTTTCAGTGATTAAGTCTCATCTGATCGTTATCGTCAGATTGTTGCCTGCCGATCTAAGATGATTTAGGTCTTGTTTAAAAAAAAAATCGAAGACAACAAAACTTCGATTGCTTAAATGTGATATCAAAGAACAACGAATCGAAAATGACAATACTGTGTCATCATTGATTTTTGGTGACGAAAATGATTCCAATCTTTCAATTGTTTTCTCAATCGAATAAGAAAAAGCTAAAGGTCTGGTGAAGCAAAAAATTCTAAATTCTAAAGTCTCTACAACAAACAATGAATTTATTGCCTAAAATCATCACAGAACTGTCAAATGTTTTGCCACCGAAGCGAAAAAAAAAAAGATACCCAATATTCAATTATGATCTGAACAATTTTGTTTTTCCAACCGTCGAAATGATCTGCAAGCGAATCATAGCATCTCTCATTTCCGATTTTAATTACATTCGTTTTGATTACAATATGCGTTCAAAGATATAAGCAATATTTGTTCTAAGAGAGAGAGAGAGAGAGAGAGAGAGAGAGAGAGAGAGAGAGAAAGAGATAGCAAAAGAGAGAGAGAGATGATTATGGAAAAAAAACAACCTCAAGTGTCACAGCACAGAGATATTTTCTCATACGAAACAAAAAAAATTTGCAGTTGAACTTTGACCTAGCTCTGCTACTCTCTTCTATCGCTTCAACTTTTTTTTTCTGATGACAAAGCCAATATCGAAATGTTTCGATGCATTCCAATGGGTGTGTGCGGACTCGAGAGAGAAGAGATCAAGCAATTTCGATTCGTTAGAAAAAAATCAAACAAATTTGATACTTTCTAATCAACGCGATTAAATAATGAAATTTTGTGATGAATTTCAATTTAAATCTATTCTCAAACAAGTTTCAAATATAAGAAGATGAAATAATAAGATAGAATAAGAAGAAAATTTGATTCTCACAAACATTTTCAAAACTAAATCAAACTTACAGGTTGGAAGTGTAGAATAATTTCGGCCCAATTTGTTTCGCTTCGAATATGCAAATTCAAATAGGATTTGATCAATGAAGACTAGATCGTTTTTGATTGTAGATTAAAAGAGATGTGAAAGAAAGAAATATTCTAAAACATTGATTCCGATACCAACATTGAACATTGAAATGATTTCACTGCGATTCCGATCGGTAACGCGAGTTTCACTTCACATCCAATTCAATTCACATCAAATCTTAAAGTTTGGATTTCAATTTGGAAAAACACTTGGATCTATTTCGAAATCCACGATGAGTTTTTTTTTGGTCTAAAATTTGACATCAAAAGAACACCAAATGAAGAAAAACGCTAGCGAAGTTACAAAACAAAAAATTCAAACCCATTTTCGAGATCTAATGGCGAAATCTATCACAGTGAAAGTGTATGTGTGTGTGTGTATGTGTGTGTGCGATAGAAGAATCCATAACACTACTTCGATGCTTCGATCATTTTTGTTTCGATGATGATGATGATGATGTTTAGCTAGTTTAGCTACTCTCCACTCTAACTACTTTTTTGGTTGATGAGGTTTTTGGTTGGAGAAAAAAATTGAAGAGAGACAAAATCTATATTGATATCTTCTACGAATGACATTAATTTAGAGTGTATCTGTTTGGTGTGAGTGTGTGTGTGTGTGTGTGGAATGGTCATGGATGTTTTCGATCTGGGTGAATAACTAAACGAGAGTCTTTTATGATCATCATCATCATGATCATCATCATCATCATCATCAATTTTTTTTGAATGATAGATCTAAGCAAAATGTTTAGCTAGCAGAAATTGGTTATATTCAAGGCTCCATTGATGCCGGTCGAAAGAAAGGACATTCGGTACGCGATATCGAATGTTTGATGATGATCACTTCGGAACGATGAGGAAAACCAGAATAACCTAGAGCTATTTTTATTCTATCTAGAGCATAAAATGATGGCCAACATCTCTCTCTCTCTCTCTCTCTCTCTAGCTATCTTTTTCTGGTAGAGAATTCTGATCTCCAACATCATACGTTTGGTATAGAGATTTCAGAAAGAAAACGACAATAGGAAAATAGTTAATAAATTACAATCTCTATAGTCTCTGTTTTACGATTCCTTATTATTTCTCTACGGCCAATTCTTGATGGCGAAAGTGAACAAAACACACTTTAACTTAGCTCCATGTCATGAGAAGACAATGCAAATATCTTTTCGATATTTACAATATATTAATCGAAAGTCATACGAATGGCGTTCATATGTTCGCCTTTTCTACGTTTTTGGGTATTTTTGGGTATTCTCTCTCCAGCATCGTTCAGGTTAAAGGTTTAATTGTCAATCGTTTCGATTATTGCCAAGAATCGTCATTGTTACGATTCTCATTATCGGTTTCTAGGCTCAACTAGAATAGATTAAAAGATAAATATATCGAAACTAAAAACAAATATTAAACCTAACCTTAAAGTGAATGTGTCACGATAGAGTCACTATTGACTTGACATCACCTCTATTATTTGTTTAGAACAAAAAGAGAGAGAGGAAAAGATTGGAACATAGAATGGCTAGGGAAGGGAAAAAAATACTAAAATTACATTTTTTTTTGCATTAGTGCTCTTCATTTGTATTAGGCAATTTTTGTTTTTTGTTTTTTTTGTTCAAGATCGATGGCAACATCATCAGTGTCGCGAAGTGAATGATGTTTGCCTGAAATTAATTACCAAATAGCTCATATTTTTGTTGTGCAATTCAGTTCTTCATTAATAGACTCTCTCTCTCTCTCTCTCTCTCTATTTTATTACATCCTAGATTTAATTGTCTTCTGATCGAAATCTCAAAACTCAAAGAGTTTCATCTCTCTCTCTCTCTCTCTATCGCTCTCGATCGGAAGCTGAGCCAAGTCGGTGGTGAAGGTGGGAGGATTTTTACATTTTTCTAACATTTCATTCATTCCAGCGTTCGCTTTGTCCGAAGCATATAAATCTAATTGTTTGAGAATTATGTCTTCTTCGATCATCGAACTTTGTTAGTTTAGCTTAGCAACCCATACTGGTTGGTTAATTATAATTGATTAGATTGATTATCCAATCAATATTCGTCTACAACTTCCTTCTACGATAACAAATTGAGTCCGATAGTGAGATTGTCATTTAACTCTGTAACTCACTTAGTTTGATTTATTAAACAATATTTTTGTTGATCTCGAGAATTCGGAATTTCTCATGCGAATAGATATGGGCTGTAATGATTCGATGAAGCGGCTTCACAATCTTTGTGGACCTTGTTTTTTTTCCTAGAAAAAAAGGATGAATTTTTCTAATTGTTCTCAATTCATTCGTTCCCTTATGTGACATCATTGATATCTTCAAGTTCAAAGCGAGATCTTTGAGTGTTCATTGGAAAAATTAAATTAATATCGTTGAAACTTCAAGAATGGTCTCATTCGATACCATCAACATCAACATCATCATCATCATCATTCTATCAAATATCAATCATTCTATTCTAAAAATAGATACCTAGCTAGAAGCTAGCTCTCGTCTATTTTTTTTTCATCCAAATTTTGCATTATTTATCTCTGAAACGATGAATGATGAATTTTTGAATTCTTGATGAAGATAGCTAACCAGACCAGAGCAGAGAGAGCGAGGGAGAGAGAGAGAGAGAGACGTTGGATGATTTGGTTGGATTCACACGAATTACACCACCTTCTTCGCCAAAAATAGCGAATCTTAATATTGATAGAGAGAGAGAGAGAGAGAGAGAGGGGCAAAATAAATTAACCGGCATTGTCTAATTTATTTTCGAATTTTCTTTCCACTCTTTTTCTTCGCTCGTTCTCTATTAGTTTGGCCCATAGATAGTCAATTTGTTCTATCTCTACGCTCGCTATAGAAGTGTTTGTTTCTCCAAAAAATTCTTTCATTCAATTCTACAAGAATCGAATCGAGTGAATCGAATAAAAAAAACCAACAAACAAACAAAACAAACCAACAAACAAACAAAACATATCATTGCGGTTAGATTAGATCTTTATCGTTCTGTTCAAGAAGGAAGAAAAAGGGTTTCGTTTGAAGTTTGAAAAACAAAACAAAAACACTTCAATAGAAGTCTATCGTCATCATCGTTGATGAAGATCATATAAAAAAAATCCAATTGTCTTTCGTTTCACAAACAATCAAACAAACAAATCTAGATCGAAAAAGAGAGATAGATTTGAATCAAGCTTCATATCGAAAATTAATTCGAAAGCAGCAGTTGTTGTTTGTGTTGATGATGATTCCATAGAGTTTCCGATTGTTTGTTTTTTTTTGGGACAAAGATTTTCTAAAAAAAAATAATCAAAAAAAAAAAAAAAAGAATTCCAAACCGATTCATTGTATTTGTTTGCATTTTTCTCAATTCTCTCACACCGAATTGGTCTAGAGAATTTGAATTGGCTTCAAAACGAATCCCTCGAATTGTATTGGCGTTACCAAAGCGACGAGGATGAAGTGAAAAAAAAATAAATTTCAAAAAAAAAAAATTATATTTTTATTCTTCGAAATATTCTTCTTTATTCCACACACAGCGAATGATTTATTGTACACTTTCGATTGTTTTAGAATCTAAATTATTATTACTATTATTATTATTATTATTATTATTATCGATACAATCTTCATCGAATCAATTTTTTCGAAGCTTTCCGATATCTTAGCTAAAATGTTCAAAATTCCCATCATCGAGCTAAGATTGATTCAATTAGAAAAGGTTCATTCGAATTATTAGAGGTGTATGAGAAGTGTGTGACTTTCGACAATTGAAAAGCAGATTGAATCATTATTAGCACACCTGAGAGGAGAGGTTGTCGGTTCAATTGTGACCTTTTTTTTTATTTGTTTGTTTTTATTTTCTATTTGATTGTTCTTTTTGATTATTTTAATGATTTTTACTTTCACATTCGTTGTTCCAATAGTACGATGGTTACCCTCCTACCCATCGATGATTTCGGTCCTACCAACACATTCATCGATGATTTTCAGATCAAAACAATGATAATTATGATTTCATCTCTCGAAAGTTCAAAATCTTTCATTAAATTTAACTATCTAGATCACTTAAGCATTCGAAGAGAGCTAGAGAGAGAGAGGAGGATAAAAAAAGAGAGGAAAATTTTAATTGTTTATTAAAAAAAGAATTTTAAAAAAGATACAGTACAGAACTGTTCGAAAGAATCGATTGATTGCATTGAGTTTTCTAAATGAAAATTTTCATAGAAAAAGCTAAACCCTAGTACGTACTTCTTTTCTTTCAAGGATTTCAAATTTTGTTGAATCCAGATTCAAAAATACCCACAGATTTCTGTCTTAGTAACTTATTGAAACGAATTCGATTCGATCCATAAACAAACATAAAAAAAATCGATGTTTTTGATGTCGAAGTCAATGTCAAAAAAAAAAGTCGATGTCAACTTCTTTACTTAGACTTGAAGACTTGAAAAGAATTTGTAACCGGAACTAGAATCAAATGAGCATTCATTCATTAATTGATAAATTCATGGAAGTAGGACAAAAATCGTTAGATTGAAATGGAAAAATTGTAGCCGATCAAAACGTAGTAAAAATTCTTGATGATATCCCATCAATCAATTTTGAATGCTAGTCTAACAAGATGAAGAAGAAGAAGAGAGAGAGAGAACAGGACAGAAGAATTAAATTTAATAAGAAAAAAAAACAGATTAAAAATCTTCAATGCTTTCGCTATTCGATGTTTTTGTTAAGATATTTGTCTAGATTCAATATCAGCATTCTTTTCTATTGTTCTTATTCTTCTTCTTTTGATTGTTCTTTTTGTTCTCTGATTAATCTCTCCAAAAGAGAGAGAGAGAGAGAGAGAGAGCTGAATTCATAACTCTCTCAACTCTCGTTTACATCGTGATGATTTTGATGATTATTATTAAACTAGTGCTAGGATGTCTCTCGATGAAGATCTCTCGAATGAGATTGAATGATGAGACAAATTCTCTCATCCATCATTTTCATCTTATTCATCAACAGTGGTGGCGTTTTAACTCTTTATTTCATAATCTGATTATTTCTCTAATGTTTGTCTTCTATGTCTCTCTCTCTCTCTGTCTCTTGTCTGCTCGTTGTCTGGATCCGGTGATGAAAAAAAAGCACCGATTTGTTTTGTTACATTTCTTCTCTCAGTCTATCTCTTCGAAGTGTTGAATCGTTTCTCTCTTCTCTACGCATAATTTTGATTCCAAATCCGATTGGATTGTTTCACAATCCAATAAGAAGATAAACAAAGAGAAATCTTCACCGTCGATGTCTATATCCACACTTTTTATCTCTTTAAGGTAAGCTTCAATTACTTGGATTATCTTCTTTCTTTCTCTATCTCTCTCTCTCTCTCTCTCTCTCTCTTTCTCTAGCTTGTTTCTATCTCGCGAACCTAGAACAAACACTCCAGGTATTTTCAATCTTTGTGAAAGCATTGTGAAAATTATTATATCACCGAGACCATCATCATCATCATCATCTTCACCACTATAATCCAACGATTTGGATTGGTGCAAAAAAAAAACAGATCTCAGAGAGTTAAAGAATATCTCAAACTATTCTAAAGCATCTGTTACCGAGAGAGAGAGAGAGAGAGAGAGAGAGAGAGAGAGAGAGAGAGAGAGAGAGAGAGAGAGAGAGAGAGAGAGAGAGAGAGAGAGAGAGAGAGAGAGAGAGAGAGACGAACCGAGTGAACAAAGACAAAAGAATACACAAAGTGTCACAAATTTATCGCAAAAACAATGACACCAGCAGACTTCAAAGAGAGAGAGAGAGAGAGAGAGAGAGACGAGGTTAATCAAGATAACTAAATAACAACGAAGAAAAAAAAAGAACGAGAAAAAAAAATTACATAATCATTCGACCAAATAGAGAAGTTAAAGTGACGAATTAAATCAAATTAGAGAAAAAAAAATATGAAATCTTTGCTTCGAGTAAGAAAGAAAGAGAGAGAGAGAGAGAGAGAGAGAAACCCGAACTCTTCAATAAAGAGAGTAGCCGACGATCGCCATCCGACAAATTTCCAATTTCGAAAGATCGAAAAGATTTCAGACAACCAACATTCTCTTTTTTTTCTCTCTCTCTCTCGCTATGGTCTATGTGTTTGGTCTCGCAATGGTTTGTTTAAGGTGTGTGGTAATCAAAGTCATCTCGGATAAGATCATTACTTTTCGATCTTGGATCATCAGAAGATGATCGCCGCGTATTCGTCTCTATCGAATTTTTTTTTATTCTTCTGCATCCAAAAAAAATTTCCAATTGAAACGTAAAATGTTCTTCTTTTTTACCTCTTCGCACTTTGCTTGAATATTCGAATATCGTTTCGAATTCGATATCGAAAAGTTCTCTTCAAAAGTCTCCTCAAATTCTTAGGTAAGTTGGAAAGAATTTCTTATTCATTTCCAATTCATTAGCAGTTATAGATCGTCAAGATTATTTAAAAAAAAAAACTTTCGTAAATTTTGTCTCCTCGTTTGTCTTTCGATCGATACTGAAAAGTTAAAATTTTGATTCCGGATCCAATCGAATCTAAGAGTGTTCAATTTTTGCTTCGTTTTGGACGATTTCGGTCGCCTGAAAAGTCTCGCACATAAAGAGAGAGAGAGAGAGAGAGAGAGAGAGAGAGAGAGAGAGAGAGAGAGAGAGAGAGAGAGAGAGAGAGAGAGAGAGAGAGAGAAAGAAATTCATTATTCTCGTTTTTTGAATCGTTCCATTTGAAACTATTTTCTTGTAAAACTATAGAAATTGATTCCACTTGATTTTTGTTTTTTTGGTTTTCGTTTCGATTCTGCCATTCATTCTCATTTTTTTAATGTCTTCTGTCACGCAAAAATAATTTTTTTTTTTCGCTCTTTGTCGATCTCAACATTTTAAAACTTTTATTTTTGTCTCGGAAGATCGAGATTCTGGAACGATAAAGTATGGGTTTTCTCTCAGAGGGGAAAAAATTTCTATAAGTTATTCTTTTCGAAAAAAAATTTTCAATTTTCACTCTCAAACAACTCATTCATCTACGGCCCACCTACTTTAGATCTAACTTTTTTTTTAATGGCTATCCGACTTTTTGAGTTTGATTTTGCTGTTTTTCTCTTCCCTATGAATTAGATTTCGTTTTTTGAGCTTCTTTATTACACTGTTTATGATATGTTCCGGCCAAAAAAGAGATACGGACAAAAGAATCAAGGCTAGGACTCACAAGAGAGAGAGAGAGAGAGAGAGAGAGAGAGAGAGAGAGAGAAAGCTTCGGTCTCGATTCTTAGTTTACACTTGTGAGTAGTTCCAAAAAAAAAAAAATTCCATTATATAGTGTCAGTAGAATCCATCACAATTGGTTGGTCGATTCGAATCGAACCGCAAAACAAAGTGATGATTTTGTCTCGATCCGATTCGATTCGATTCATCATCCAAAATGATACCACCTCCTCTATATTTCTTTCCTACATTCATATATCGTGGATATATCCATTGCCTAGCGATCTGGTCTAGCTCTAGCTCTATTCTCAATGCACATCATTGAATAAGATTTCTATGTGAATGTTGATTAGATCTAAGTCTCCTTTTTTTTCATATTCATCAAACAAACAATCGAGACAATTAAATGCTTGACAATCGATTCAAAGTCTATCGCTCTGTATTTGGTTTCTAACCGTATTGTTCATCTCAATTATTTTCTTGGGTCCCTAAACACACACACACACACAAAGATTCATTCTCAGTATCATTAAATGAATCGCATGACTGTTTCAAACTTTACTAAAAAATTTGAAAAACAAAAAATACGAAACCTTCAAACAATAAGATATTCTTATTGCTTCATTTTCTTCTTTATTTTCACTTTGAAACTCTATAGTTTCGATAGTGATGATCGATCGATAATAGGCAACGCTAGAATAATCTAATGAATCTTTTCATAAACCAAAATTTGGTACTGCCAAAATAGGTGTGTTTTAGTCGTTTATTCTTCTGTTTGCAAAGGGAAAAGGCTAAGTTATCAGAAAGAGTAAGAATCAAGTCTAGAATCTCTACAGAGAATCTCAACATCGTGAAACATTCAGTTCTATGCTTGGAATGTAGAGAGATGGAATCAAAGAGCAAAAAAAGCCATCAAATCTCTCCAATTTTGGATTCATTCTATACTTTTCATTAGTCTTCACAGGTAAGCGAGAAGATTCGATTCCGGCTAAAGAACAATTGGATCTCTGCAATCAAAGTAAATTTTGTTTCAATCAAAGTTTGTGATTGTCGAAGCGAAAAAAAAATGTCGATTTTTGAAGAGAGTTTCTTTGATATTCAAAAAGTTTTTGGACCAAATATAGCCAAGATCAAAGGTAAATTTTCTATCCCATTTTTGCTTCATTCTTCTGATTCTAAGGAAAAAAAAAATTATCTTCTTTTCAAAAAATCGCTCGATTTTTTATTTCTTCTCCACTATTTTCTCCATATTTATTTCGAAGTCAATCGATCTTTGAGAGAGTGTTCGAATCGAATTCTTATTGATGATCATCATCTTTCGATTACATCCTTGTTGTAATCTTAATTTTATTTCATTGCTTGTTTGTTTGGTTATTGGCGATGATGTGAAGAAAAGTATCGGATAAATACCAAAACAAAATGTAGAGACAGAAAGAAATCTCAAAAGCAATCCAAGCGAAGATATCGATAAAAATAATAATTATGATAATTTTTTGTCTAAAACGATTAAAGACCATTTTCGCCTTTACCTGTGTGTGTGAATTCAGGTGATGATGATGACGATCGTACGATGAGAACAAAGAACTAAGAAAAAGACCATCACTTCAACGATGGACCTGAATAGAAATTTGTTTTAATTGGATCGTATTTATTTTTTGTTTTTTTGTTTTTTTTTTGTTTGTTTGTTTCTATTTATGGAATTAGACTTGGATTCATTCGATTGCATAGATTTTTTTCTCCTATTTCTTCTTTTGGTCTATTCTTTTCGTATTTTTCAAACTAATCAATTTCTAACAATTAGACTTTATTATCAGTATCAGTATTATCGATGGCTGTTTCGTAATTTTTGATGATGAATTTTTCTTCTCCCTACTCTTGGAATTCGCATTTCGCTAATTCATTTCGTATGAAACTAATCATCAAAATTTGTGAAGTGGAATCATTTTTAATCTAGTTATGGAGATTATGATGATGATTGGCTATCATAAAGAAAGATGAGATTGGATAACAATGTATCATTTTCATTAGCATTCAAACGAGATGATGATGATGATAATGATTGCCGATTGTTATTTCCTCTCTCTCTCTCTCTCTCTCTCTCTCTCTCTCTCTCTCTCTCACACACACACACACAAACTCTCTCACCAACTCTCTTATTAAATTTTTAATCTATTCACTTAAAATTCGAGAATTATTCTTTCTCCTGTCGGTAATGTTTGTTCGTTTTTTTTTCTCGGTGAGTATTTCGATTTAGAATCATTTGTCTTCTCTCTTATTTGGTTTAAAAATTTTCTGGTGCGATTATCATAGAGATGATGATAATGATGATGATAAGTTTCTGCATTTATTTATCCCCCACATTCTGATTATCTCGGCTTCAATTGCGATCGTTATGTTAATAATGATGAGATTGTTTATTCCCTGAAACGATTACCGGACCGACTTCGGTCGAGAATCTATAGTCGAAGTTCTCTTCGATTGTTGTTTAGACTTTTCTGTCCATAGTTATTTGAATGTTATTTTGTAGATCTAGATCGTTGGACCAACAACGACACCAGCATCGGAAAGAGATCAAAGTTCCAAGAGTTTCTGTCTCATGTCACAAGATTGATTGGATCCAAAAAAAAAAAAAAAATTTCTGATCAAATTTGTTTTGACGCGCGCGAATCGAGAGCGAAGAAACCGAATTGATTGGAAAATTTTTTTTTTTCTTTCCAAATCCAAACTTGATGAAGAAGAGCTAAAATTAAGTAATTAATCGATTCTTGTGCGTGTGACAGCGGCTATCGGATCTTGATGATTATATGCTTCCGAGAGAACGAATTAGAAAAAAAAAGACAAACAAATAGGTAACAATTAAACTATTATGAACCAGGTAAGGTATTATTATTGTTATTATTATTATTATTATTATTATTCATCACATTCATTGCATTGCTGATTATATTTTGCTATAAGATTCACTACCTTAATGTTAATGATTGAATTAATTAGATGCTTTTAATCTCAACCAAAAAATTAAAAACAACAACAAAGAACTGAAAGAGCTGAACAATTAAATCCAAAGTGTTTACAACCGAATGAAGCTATTAAAGGCAATTTGAGCAGCAGTCTAGGATCCGATTCATCTTCCAATCATCGTAATTCTATTCTATTCTCGGTGTTTTTTTGGCGTTCGTTTACGTCTCTCGACGACCTCCC
Source organism: Sarcoptes scabiei (assembly GCA_020844145.1). NCBI lineage: Eukaryota > Metazoa > Arthropoda > Arachnida > Sarcoptiformes > Sarcoptidae > Sarcoptes > Sarcoptes scabiei. The sequence goes on along the minus strand of CP080483.1, from coordinate 1,305,371 downwards.
AGACAAAACGATGAATGATGGCGGTGTCAGTGATCGAAAAGGAAACGATTAGACAACTGTAATGACACCGACAATCTGATATAATAGCGTCTTCAAATAAACTGAAGCAAACTGAAGAATATCATTCAGAATAGTAAACTCATCGCGCCATTACCAGCAATGATAATGAAGAGGTTCGATAATAAAAGAATACTGATTCATTGCACTCTCATCAGTTTCGAAAGGAATCAAAATTTTATCAAATTCATACTAGATATTGAGTAGAACAAATAAATACTAGAGAGATTACAAGAAATAAATCAATCAATAGATTCGATAGGCGAAAGACAAAAGAGATCAAAGATCAAAGATTTTATTTAATTTTCAAAAAAAAAAAATAAATAAATTACAATATAAATATGAAAATGTTCGATAATTTTCTCTATCGTATCCCTTCACAAGGCAAAACGATTAAGGAATCTATTGTTTTTGAATGATAAATTATCATTCGCTATTTATTTATTATCGATGATGAAGAGATGATGATGATGATCATTTACAATCTGGAAGTCGATTTCAATATCTTCGTTTCAAGAATCGACTTTTTCAATGGATGATGAAGATCAAAAGAGAGGAAATTGTTGATGATGATGATTGTAGGGATGATGGGGATGATTATAATGAAAATAATCATTTCGATACGTTGTTACATCTGGTTTAACTAATTCCACAAACGATTGTTGAGCATAATGTTTATTCTTCGAGAAATATTGATGACCCGATTTTTTCGCTTTCTCTACGTTTGTATTGGTGAAAATTTTCTCTTTGTTAGTATTTTTCTTCCCCACCTTCTTCTTCTTATTCTTCTCAGGTTTCAATTCGAACTGATTGTTTTCTTTCGTAATCGAAATCGATGTTGAGATTTTGTTCGGTGAGATTCTATTAAGGTCATTATTGTTTGTCTTCTTCTTGTTCGGATTCATAATGATAACATCATCATCATCACCACCACCACCACCGTCATCGACATTGATTTCATCAAGATGTAGATCATTATGATCCATAACGATTGAATAATCTCGGCCAAACAATCTATCATTCATTGGTTCAACAATGATCGGCCTTCGATTTGGCATAGATTTTTTCTGATCAGCCTGGTAACCCATTAGTTTGGCCCAATATCTTAGTTGATTCTCATTCTCTCGATACAAATCATTACTATTTCTTTCGTCTTCGATATTAATTTCACCATTATTTCTGCCATCGATTTTAAGAAAATTGATCAATTTCGATCTACTTGAAGATTGTGATAGCTCTGGATGACGAAGTGTTTCATTTGGAGTCGATTTTTGTGGATCAAATCTTTCCGGACGCATCGACTGTTTATCGTCATCACTGTCCAAATCGTTATCCAATGTCGACCATTCTGGTTGATCGATCGGTTTGCAAGCACATTCAGTATGATTCACAAATGTTAGATGTTCGATGTTTCTGGAGCGACGTTTCAATGGCGATGTTTGTAAATCGATCACAAAAAAATACAATGTTATTTTTTCTTTTCGGATAGGTTCGCAAGAATGTGTGGCATGTGGACAACAACCGATCAAATTCGAACATCGATGCAATAGTGTTGCTCTTGGTAGATACATTTTGCGGCTATCGTTGAGATAGACTAGTTCTGGTCTCGGTTTGGAACATTTCGCTTCTTCATTGATACGCATACCATGATCGAAAGCTTTCTGGGCCATCGATCGCATCATACTGAATTGACGACGAAAATTTTGCGATGAAGCATGCTGACCATTGGTGATCATCAAATTCAATGTGAATAGATTCACTAGCACCGTAAGCGAGACAAAAGCAAGCCGATTTTGATGTAACATTTTTGTTTTTGTTTCTATGCAAAAAAAAAAAAAATCATTCGATTGAGTGAAATGAACAGATTTAAAATTTCTCTCCTCCAAACGCTAGTTTGCTAAGCAATCGATGTTGATCTCTCGATGGTGACTGATTGTCGATTATCATCAATCTCGATCAATTTCAATTCCTAACCTTTTAGGCTCTTTCAATTTCTCTCTCTCTCTCTCTCTCTCTCTGCATCTCTATCTCTACCCTTTTTTTCATCGATATCCGGACGCTTGGTAGAAAATTATCAGAACATAAGCTGAGCCAGAGAGAGAGAAAGGTCATCTCTTTCATTCGATGCAGACTTAATTTACTTATGAAAAAAAATAGAAAATAAATAAATCTAAAATAGCGAATGGCGAATGAATTTCGTTGAGGTTTCATTCTCTTCATTCGTTCACTCCGCATTTAATAATATAGATTTTGTGAGAGTAAAAATGAACTTCTTCAATAATACTGTGAGTGGTATTACCCTCACGACGCCCTTCGATGATGATGACTGGAAAGAGAGAGAGAGAGAAACATCATTGTTACTGATCGGTGGCATTCTTCTTTCACACAATTTCATAATTAAACCTTTCGATGAGAGAAGTAAAAGAAATTAAATTAAATCTTATGAAAATTTCAGAGAAGAAATTTCAAACCGTTCATCCGATGACGATGATGGTTTTTTTTTTAGTTAAATCATATCCGTTAGCCGAATCTCGAAAAGAGATTGCTATTGATCTGCCAAGCAATTAATAGAGAGAGAGAGAGAGATTCGCTTCCGCATAACTAGGACATTTCATAATCGAATCCATTTTCTCGATAATTCTTTGGTTCCGCTTTCTTCAATCCGCTCATTCAATCTCCAAACAATCAATGATAGGAATGAATTTGAATAGCACACGAACTGGAGAATCGGATTTCATAAATCCATTGAATTTTAAACAAATTTTTTTTTTCGAAGTTCAAACAAAAAAAAAATCAATGTTTTTCTTCCGGAATGTGGTTCAAAGAATAGAGTATCGGATTCGAATTGAAAAGAAAAAAATCTTCTAGGTTATTGCAAATGATTTCTGCAACCATTCATTTTATTTTAAAGAAGAAAAGAAAAACAAATTAATTTATCAATCGCCTACAAGTTAATCGATCTAGATGGCCAATAACATGGAAATAACCGGATTCTTTAACGGTCACCGTTGATGATGATGGTGATGAAAGATGGTTGGATTAGACTTCCTCAATCAACAATGAATAATAAAAGTAAAGTATGAGTACTTCGATCGATAATTTGATTTTAAATCGATTAATTTCGTTCCGAATCAAAGTGATGATTCGATGTTTGTGTAGAAGAAGGTGATGATTTCATTTAGTTTGAATCAAAAGAATCGAATAGCTAATAATATGACCAAAAGTTATCATTAGAGTTGAATAATTCAGAGAGAAAATATTTAAAATATTGTAAGCAAACGATTTTCTCATCGAACTAATTTGCTCCAAGCAACGAAATTCATTCTCATCGATTAGACGAAAATTAGCACCAATCAAATTCGTATCGATTCGATCATTGATTGATGATGCCGATGATGGTGGATTCATTTTTGTGAAGGTTATCGGCCCTTGATAAATCGATTGAGCCCATTGTCTATGCTGAAGATTATGATTGCCGTGTGAATGTTTGAAATCAGAATTTCTTAGCTTCTTTCGGGCGATACTTTGCCACGAGATTAGCTCTTGAACTCTGAAAATGAGTCTCTCCATACAATCGAGCATCGTTTGTGATGAAATATAACCGGAAAAAAGATCGGCCGTAAATAGAATAATCATCAAAAGATTCGGTATCAACGAAATGATTGTGGTTTTTTTCAACGAATAGAGATCTTCGATCGAACAGATCGTTGCGGATATTAGAATGCTGTTGGAGAATATCTTCACCAATGCACTAGGCATAACGATCGAATTGAATTCATTGATCTTGTTTCGTAGATAATTAATTTCGGATATCATGTGACCGTAGTTTTCGAAATCCGAGATTCTTTTCTGCAAGTCTATCGGGTGGAAAAGAATAGAAATGAGAAATTTAGATTTTCTAGAAACTCAAGAATCTAGCTGTAACCGTTGAGACGTTGTTTGATCATAATGCTGAATAGCATCATTAGAATTGCGATGGAATATTTATTGAAACCATAGAAAAGTGCACAGAAAACATATAGAAATGCTGAGATTTGATCTTTCTCAATAGATTCGATGAATTCGAAAATAACATACGAAGCGATCGAGATCGTTAGAATAAGAAAGAGATAGACCAAACGACATTGAATGACAAACGCTGGTTTCAATTGAACATCTTTAGCTATAATAGGAAATGGGAAAGTGAAAAAAAAATTCGAAAATTAATCATCCGAAAATGGAGAAAAAAATTTTTCAAAAAATTTACCAATAGTTTTCAGCAAACGAATAATACGTTTCGAATAGAAAATCAACGTTATTTTCGAGATAAAATATTCAACTTTGAGACTTGTAGTAGCTAGATTGAAAATGAATTTCATCATAGATTTCTCATTCGAACTGACATAGAAAGCTTCGAAGAAGGAATATGATTCGAAAATAAAATGTAATCGCATCACTGAAACGATCCCGATGATCTCGTAGCCGATCGATAGAATGAGCATCAGCCATGATAGTAGCGATCTCGATTCAAGCGGATTCGATTTTGTTTGACAAAAATTATCATAGAAACCATTCAGAAAAGTTTGACCGAAAATTGTTTGAAACAGAAAGAATTGTTTCACTTGAAATTCGCCAGAGATCGAATTTTCGTCCAGCGTTAGCCTCTGTTTGCTCATTTTTGAGCTTAAACGTTTCGAATAAATTCGTAAGAGATTCTCTTGCGAAAGAGCGCTTCGTAATGAAACATTGAATGTTTTACCGATCATTTTGATCCAAATGATTTGATTCTTATTCTGATTCAATTTTCGATATTAATTCCTTTTGTTCAATTAGATTCTCATTTTTTTTTTAATTTCAAAATTGCTTCGAAAAATTCGTTTAAAAGATTATGTGAAAACCTTTCTCTTTTTCTCTACCGTATTCATTCCGTTACTACTTTTCAATCGTCATCAATTCAATTCATTGTAATCGAAATCGATATGATTGTAATTATTGATGAGATAGCGAATGTTTCATCTAGAAAAGAATTGCTACCTAATAGAATAATTTTTTTCGGAATAAATTTTTAATTTTATATCGAAACGATTGATTTGTTCGTAGGAGGCAAATGAAATGATTGTGAAAATAATAACTAATCGATTAGATTTTATTTGTTCAGAAAAAAATAACTTCAACTATTAACTCTCTGTCTTTCTATCTCTTTTTGGTATGGAATAAAAATTTCAAAAGAAAAACCTCTTCGGAAGCCTCAAATTTTAGAATTTTGCATTTCCGGAGAAAAAATTCTGAAAAAAATAATTTTTGTAACATCTTCAATGAACAGTTGTGGACACTTCTTTGTTGACGCTCACCAAACTCTTTGATTATTTCTGGGACAAAGCGAACTTTGTTTTTGGTTATCTTTTTAAATGAAAAATTTATTTCAATTTTTATGAATTCAATAAGTTTGTTTTCAGAATAGTAAAGTTGAAAATGGATGCAAAGAATAGTGATTGTCTTCAAGATAAAGATTATAACATTGAAGAAAAATTAATTGCAGCGATCTGGCTCCATGATCGAGATCGATCATCAAAATCAATCGGTAACTACTCAAAATCTATAATGCTTCTATGTTTTGATCCTGATGGAATTTTTTTTTACAATTCTAGAGGATATTCAAAAAGATTTCGAAAAACGATTCAATAAAAAAGCACCAGAATTGGATCTAATTTCAATGTGGGAAACTTGTGCTTTCAAAACCGGTTCAGTTGATCCAATACCGAATCATTCCTCTTCATCGTCTTCTACATCAGCATCTCCCAATTCTACAATGATATGTTCTGTGTGTAGGAAGAATATGGACAAAAATAATCAAGAAAATAATCATCAATCTTCGATAACTTCGACGTTCAATCCACCATCGATGCCGATGCATCGAACCAGTTTTTATAAAACAGAAATTTGCAACCGATATAAGCGATATGGTCGTTGCGATTATGGTCACGCTTGTACCTTTGCACACGGTAGTCATGAATTGAAACAAATTCCAAACTATAAAACAAGACTTTGTTCGAATTTCACTCAAAAAGGTTATTGTGAATTCGGTGCAAAATGTATATTTTTGCATGAAAGATCAGATGATTACTATTATTATCCGAATGATAAACCAATCGATTACAGACCGAGAAGACTTGAGAAAACTAGAATTAGTAAAGAAAATTATGATCGAGGGCGATCCAAATTATATTACTCAAAATCATATCGATTATAAATTTGATTCATTGTTTATTTTCACTCACATTATTGACAAATTTCTATCATATCAGAACAATTGAAAACGTAAAAAAAAAACTTCATAATAAATAATTGAATCAATGTAAATACTCAATTTAAAAAAATATATAGAATTAGAATATAATTAGATGTTGCAGAGAAATGCCAGTTTTCATTCTAAGCATCAGCGAGTGCATTCAAATCCATTTTAATTATGTCAAAATTGAATGATGTGAATAAATCTTGCGAAAAATCTTCAACAAAAAAGAGTAAAGATTCCAAATCGAAAGAATCCAGAAATTTTGAACAATCAAATCAATCGAAAATCAAGAAAAAAATTGTTTTAGAATCAAAATCTCAAAGTATTTCGAATGAATTGATTAGAAATCGAAGATCGTTTTCGAACAGTAGGAGTATTAATCGAGACAAATCATCAACACCAGCATCTTTCACATCATCATCATCGATCATTCGCAAAGAGAGAAAAGATGTAGCGATCCCAGAAGTTATGATCACAAAAATTCACAAAATTCATTCCCTGCCTGGCGCAATAATGGTCCGAAATGAATCCAATATGAATTCACTGGGTTATTTTATCGATCGCTATCGATTAGGTTCCACAGAATTCTCTCAGATTCTCAAAGCTAGAAAAAATTTACCACAATCAGTGAAGAAACATCTCAATCGTAACAAAGTAGCTAGTTCCGAATCGACCAAATCGTTAGCTGTGAAGATTACGAATCTAACGGAATGTTCGCCAAGATTTCGATTCAATTTGATGAAGAATTCAGTTCGTATTATGCGTTATATTGGAAGTTTAAAACGAAATCAATCCACTTTGATTTTTATGCGTATCTATGAAATTTTTCAGGTAGCAAAATTTTGATCCGAACGCTTGCATTGTAAAACTTTTTTTCTTCTCGATTCCTATACTTAGATTGATTCAGTGAAATTGTATGTGTTCATGGAGGAATGTCAATCGAACTCAACGCTTTATGATCTTGTGAAATCATCGAATCCGATCCGAGTGGATGATATTCGATCTTACATGCATTCCATCGTTGCTGGAATCAATGTCTTACAGAATCTAGGGATAGCTCATCGCTATCTCAAGCTTCAACATATACTTTTCGATTACAACAATCAACCTAAACTATCTGGTTGGAGTAGAGCAGTGTTCGCTTATGATCTGAGCTCCAAAAGCATTCTGCAACAAAATTGTGAACGAAGAGTTCGAAGAAATTATTTTTTGCCTCCAGAAGCATTCTTAAAACCCTACGATCCATTGAATGCTGACATTTGGTCATTGGGTATACTACTGGTGGCGATGTCAACCAAAAGATATCCGTTCAATGTTCGCGATGATAAAACTAAATTCTCTACTCAATGGCGAGATTTTATTAAAAAACACGAAATGAATGTTTTTGTTAGAAATTTGTGCAACAAAATTTTCATTTTAAACCCCGACAGACGAATCAAATGTGATAAGATTCTCGAGGATCCCTATTTCAAAATCAGCAAAATCAAACTAACTCCACTTAGTATCAAAGCTTCGTCACAAATGATCGATAGAGAATCGTCTAGAGTCGGTGCCCTATCCGCTGTAGATCTAGCAATACAAGAACGTCCTGATGTGGATAGCGCAGCAGAAGCGAATGAGAATAACTACGAAGAGACCGAAGAAACAGTCGAAGAAGTTCCGGAACAATTCGAAGATGGTGGAGCAGTTGGATATGAAGAGCAATTCGCACAACAAGAGATGCTAGAGGAATCTACCAACCTTGATCCAAACGTATGCGATCAAATCGATGAGAATGTTTGAAACATTTTCAATCATTGTCCTTAAATAATTACGTCTTCGAATGAAGAGTTTACCTATCTCTAATCGAATTCCGATTTGAAATAATAGAAATAATAGAAACATCGGATTAAAAATTTCAATTTTTTTGTTATTTATTTGTCAAAGAGTGTAGTAAAAAAAAGTTATTTGAAAGTTTGCAATAGAGAAAAAGAGATAGAGAGCAAAAGAAATTTGATAACAATAAGTAAAGAATAAGAAATTTCAAGATATCAATGTGTTTGTGTGTACAAAGCCGAATCATTTTCGTTTACAAAAATAATAAGATGGAAAGGATATCAATCGATAGCTTCCGCTCTCCGATTACGTTGCGATTGCAGAGAGAAAAACTATGACAACCAGGACAAACATAGAGAAGCTTCGAACAAAGATGTTTCGGATGGATTTTTGTTCCCAGTTTGTATTGATTCGAATGAAGAAAGGCAAATCAAAATAAGATCAGATCGGAGAGAAGGAATCAAAAAAAAAACAGCCAGGTTTTTACTGCGAGACAAAATATTGATAATTTAATGAAAAGAAAAATAAAAACAAAACAAAAAAAAATTTAAAGCTTAATTTGTTTCGCTAGGAATACAATTCATCACTGGTCCCTAGAAATGATCCAATTCAAAAATACATTCATTTGGGGTCTAATAAATGTTGAATAATGTAGGGGAAGAGAAAATGAGAAGAGAGAGAGATAGAGAGAGAGAAAAGAAAGGAAATGGAAGGAAATCAATGGACATGAATCAAATATGGGAAAGCTATTAAAGCTGATGAAGAAAGATTTATAAAGAGAAAAAAGAATCACAGTTCAAAGAGATGAAAGTAGTAGGCCTCACAGCGCATAAAGTGAATGAATAAAATGAGTTATTTAACATTCCAATCACCATAGCTATCAATCACTAGAACAAAGATCATTTGATGATTTACAAACAATGGATAAGGTTCAAATACAGATGGAATATCTCTCGGTGATCTTTTCGGTTTGACCGAAAAAATTTCTGGAATGGAACTTGTTTCAACATAGATAAGATTTGCTGCTGTTTTTTCTTCTTCTTCTTCTTCTTCTTCAATGCAAAACAAATTTTGTAACAAATCAGAAGTCAGAAATTGTTGACCAGAAGTCAGATCAGATTGTTTCATTGATGTTTGTTAAATTCCAAGACAAGATCGATCCGATAGCAATAGAATTGTTCGAAAGAATGCAAAACAAATTACAGAAAAAAAAGAGAGAAAAGAGTGAAGAAGAACAAAATAAGAATACACAAAAAAAACCGTCGTTGGAAGTTTTTGATGACCAGAATTTTGAAACTTCGATGTAATAGATTAGCTTCCGATATTGATGGTATTAATAGAGCATCACAAAATATCATCAGGTAACATTTTAACACATTTTAAGTTATGGTTAAACTTTTCTCAAAGGAAGTTTGTTTTGAGTTTTATTTTTTTTTTTTTTTTTTTTGTCTTTATTGTTTTTTTTATCTCTCGAATCCATGTTGAAGAAGATTTCCGATTCATCATAATCTCACAATGGTTTCCACATCATATTGAAGACTTGATCTTTGTAGAGAAGATAGTTTTTCAATACCATCGGTAACTCTAGATTTGTTTCGATCAAATGTAAACGATGTCGACCCATCTGTTTTCGTATGACACGCCGTGCAATATCTTTCAATGGTAATGGCTCAGCTAGAGGAGAGAAAAAGAAAAAGATATTACAAAATTGAAACAGAAAATGAATTAGCGTATTATGAAACATTTATGAACAAGAGAGAGAGAGAGAAAGAGAGAGAGAGAACGAAAAAAAAATCAAAGGTCAAAGGTTGAGCACACATCAACAGATATTAACTCAGGAAACGGGGCAAAATCCCTCCTAATATTTCAAGAGTTCAAATTTGAAAAAAAACGACCTAAACAGGAAATGATTAAACAATAGAGGAGAAAATATAATATCAAACGGAAATCGGAGATATAAAAAAAAGGGTCGGTTCATTCATCAAAATGAAGATTTACTACGACATTGTGTAAATTAAAGAATCGTAGAAAGCGTTTTCTTCACAATCCATCTTATATCCATCAAGATTGTTTTCGCAATAGATTGGGTCAAAGGTTAAAAACTAAGCAATAAAAAGCATCAGATGAATCGAGTAGTTTGCGATATAAAAATAAAGAAACGATCAATCTATCTATCTATCTAGAGTAAGATTCGAAGCAGAGCAAAAAATGAAAGAAATTTTCATTCACAAAAACCTAGCAGATGGTGGTGATCCCTTCTATTTCGTTTTTTCATTCTCTGTTTCTTAAACCGAAGTGAATCGGTGAATGAATTGCGAAATTTTTTTACAATTTGATTCAATCTTTTTAAACATCAATCTAGATCCAGAAAATTAGAAGAGATTAGATATTCTAATCGATGGAAAAAGATTAAGAATGAAAGATTGAAGGATAAGTAATCGTTTGAAATAGAAACCTGATTGAATAATCTTTAAATAAAAATATTAATACTAGAAGCATCATTGTGGATCATCACATCGCATAAGATATCATCTTGGATGTTCTCGATCTCTGATGTCAGATATAGTGTTGACGAAACAGATTTCTATAGAGATAGATATTCTATTCAATTTGATTTGATTTCTTATTCTTTGATCTAATTCTGATCAAAAAAAAAAAAAAAATACTCGATTGGTACGGAAGTGAAACAATTCCACACCTTTTTTTTGCAGTTGGGCATCAAAAATAGAATGAAAAAAAAAAGAATCAAATTATAAGCAAAAAGTAAAAGAACAAAAGTGGCTATTTGAGAGGAGAAGAAAATCTTCGAAACTTGTTCCTTGCTCTTTTTTTTTCAATCGCTCAAATTGAAACCGAAACGAGTACAACGAAGCAACGAAGAAGAAGGAGGAAAAAAAAAGCAAAGAAATCCAGTTTTCTCAATCGAATTATCTATGGGTTTTTTTTTGTTGTTTGTCTCCGAAAAAAAAAAGTTATTTCTATTTCCGATTTCAAAAAAAAAAAAAAAGAAAAAATGAAGAGTTTATAAGTATTATACTATATAAGTTTAGATTATTATCTCCATCATCATCATCATCATCAGCCAACGTCAGCATCAGGTGTTTTCTCCTACATTTGCTTGTTAGTTTGTTTCGAAGCCTTTCATTCAGTTAGTCAATTCCAAAAAAAAAAAAAAAAAAAATGCAGAGATGAATTTTGAAAGCGAAACAAAGAAGAAATGAAGAGAGAGAGAGAGAGAGAGAGAGAGAGAGAAGAGAAAGTGAACAAATATTCTAAGTAATATCAAAATGTTCGAGAGATAATTACAATTACAATCATAGAATGAAAGATTACATGTTGTGTGGTATATTTGTAAGGAAGAGAAATTTATTTATAGAAACTAGACTATCTTGTTTTGTTTTTTTTTTTTTTTTTTGATTTCGCTTTCTATTTTTTACCTGAATATCTTCCATTCATCTATCTATACTATATCTACATACTATCTATACACTCATCTAATAATATAATAATAACAATAATAGAGCACAAAGGAAGAGAGAGAGAGAGAGAGAGAGAGAGAGAGAGATTAAGATAGAGAGACTTAGCTGGCGTCATTATTTTTATTTTATTTTATTTTATTTTTTTTTTTTTTTCGTAAATAGAAAATGTAAAAAAAAAGTTTATTAATGGAAACTTTTGAGATTTCGAAACGATAAGGATGAATGAAATGAACGAATGTTCTCATCGCAACAAATATCGTTAAAGATAAGAGCTTCTTCAATCACTCTTTCGTTTCGAAATTAATTGCATCGAAATGATCTTGGTTTAAGCTTACAAAAGAGAGAAAAGAGAAAGGTAGAATCAATTGATTCTTTCAATACTTTCTAAACTATGTTGAAGCTTAACTCTTTTCTACTCTATTCTCTCACTTGTTGATGTATTAAGCAAGTCAATTATCAGAAATGATTTCGATGATAGCTATGGTTAGCGATCAAAAGTTCACTATTGACCATTGTGCTATGTTTTGTTAGCGCCTAGATTCTCTTTCACTGAAATTGAATCGGTTCGATTGAATCGAAAGCGAGAGCGAGAGAGAAACCAGGTGACCTAGATATCAAATGGAAATGGTTTTAGATTCGAGAAGAAAGTTATCGTTCAAGATTGTTGTGAGGGAGAACTTCGGACGGAAAATTCAACCACAAACCACACCACAGTGGTAATTCTAGTTGGTTATCGATCGGATTGTATTTTGAATGTAATAAATGGTAATTTAAAAAAAAGGTTACGGTGATGCATTGAAGGAGATTTTAGAAAGTCAAATCAATCCTCTGACAAGATATTCGATAGAAGATGTTGATTTTGAGAAAGATTTCAAAATCAAAAAGAAGGAAAAAAAAAGGTGAAAGTTTCTCGCTTGCTTCAACTTTTTTTTTGTTTTTCGTTCATCAGAAAAACAAGATAGAAAAAAGTAAGACTAGAAACAATCGATCAAATAGGATTCCATTCTCAATATTTCAATCTATACTTACGATTTAATCCGTTGATATATCGCAGTGTAATCTCACAATGTCCCCAAACAGAACTGATTATTGGATAGAGAGTTTTGCCTTTCAAACCATCGAAAGCTATCCCAAGATATTGGCCGTTAGCCATGAAAGACAAGGTACCTTTGTCCATATCAAGCACAACTAGAAAAGATTCTGGTGCCACAAACTGTGGATCATGGGCGAATTGATGCTGATAAATTTTCCCATAATTCTCTCGAGTTGAGCGGCCATAGTTTTGAGATTTAAGATCATGATAGAGAAGATTTCTTCCTAGATCCCAGCCCCATGATTCACTGGTCGCTCCAACAAGAGGATGATATCCGTTGGAATGTAGAGCAGCTTCGGATGTTGCAACTCCTACCACTGCATGTGTACCACGTTGCCTTAGCGGCCATTTTATCTCCCAAACATGAAGACCTTTTTCATAGCCAACGAGGCCTCGAACACAATCAGTACTTTGCGCGACTGGATGTCGATGTACGATTCTTTGGTCATTCTCCACAACGATAATATTCAATGAGCGATCGTTCTCGTTCCAGCCATGTTTCTGTTGTATCTCTAACGAAGCTGGCGGTAGATCTAGAAGAGAATCTAGCCTCACAGGCCTTTCTGGTTCTTCATGACTACTTGAGCTGATATGATAGGAATGGATCTCATGCAAAGGCGAAAGAGATGCAGGAGAAGATGATTGTGATGATGATTGAGTGAAAGGCGATGAAAGATTGAATGAGGCATGTGTCATAGAATCTCTTAAAACAATCGAATTTTTATGAGCAGTCGTTGAAGGGCCTAGTCCACCGGAACCAATACCACTTGTGGTGTTGGTACTGATTTTTTGTCCCATTATTAAGCTGTTCAATGGATCAATATAACGATTGTTAAATGTCGACGATGTCAAAACTGACGAAGAAATAGATGATAAAGATGATGATGATGTTGTTGATGAAAGTAATGAACCAGTTCGAAGTAGATTGTCAAGTTTGTAACGTTGATGTTGATAGATCGTATGAGGAAATCTTCCACTGAATTGACAAAGGCACAGACTTTGAAACGAGGCAAGAATATTCGATGATGTACGTGAACGATGTCTCGATGACTTATGCTTCAATTGATTGTTCAAACTCACTCGTTGTTGTTGCGTTTGAGAATTACCACTTGCGAAGAGTTTATGATGGTGTTGATGATGATGTGGATGACAAGAATGGTGATGTTGATGATGATAATGATTAGCACCAATACAAGAATTACTATTCTGTGCTTGTCGAAATCTATTCAATAGAGAATTTGACGATGACGACGAAGATGATGATGTGGGTAGGATTGATTCCGTTTGTGATTGATTCTCAATCAACGATACTTCCAAAGAAGAACTATTCGATTGATTGGCGTTTGTCGTAAATGTTGGATTCGATTGCCGATACGATAACGATAATTGAGGATTCAATTGAATCGAATGATATTGATGATGCTGATGATGATGGTGGTGATGATGAAATTGATTATTTAGATTTTGATGATGAAAATGCAAATGATCTGTGTTTTGTTGTTGATGATGAAGATTAAGATGTTGAATACTACTATTCAAATCTCTCGATTGACTACTTGAAACAGTTTCCACATCAATACAACCACTATTAGCTATCGAGGTTGTTGGGAAGATGGACACCTGTTGGATAGATTTTGTTGACGAAACCGATGAGATCGACGATTGTTGTGAAGAATGGGATGTAGAAATCGTAGATGTTATCGATAGATCTTGGTAGAAATTTGTGCCACCGGTTTGATGATGGGAATGATTTTGTTGTAGATTCTCACTTGTGTTTCGAAACGAATAGAATGATAATTCGGGCAAGGAATCACCGGAATCGATCTCAAACGTCACTAATGGTGATGTCGATGTCGATGATGGTATCGATTGATTGATCGTTATGATCGGAGAGGTCGAAGCGGAAGGAGATGATGAAACGGATGAAGCCGGCGAAGACGATGCTGACGATGACGAGGGCGACGAAAACGGAGACGTTGAATTAGAAGAGTGATTGCTATAAGTCGTTTGAAAAGCCCTGCATGAAATATTTGAAAAAAGATAGGGAAGAAATTTAGAAAGATAGAAAAAAAAATCAAATTTAATTTAATTATTTGCGCCAAAGGACCATTACAAGCGCTCCGAAGTGAAGCTCGGAAATTAGTTCTAATTTAACTAATTTAATAAAAAAAAGAAAGTTTCATTTAGTTTAGAAATTCTTTCAATTACCAATCCGGTGACAATGCGGAAAACATTTTGATTTTCGAGTTCGAATTAGAAAAAAAAAATAGAATAGAATTCTATGTTCTTCGTTCGAATCGGATCGAATCAAAAAAAGAAAAAAAAAGAAATTAAACTTAACGATCCACTTCGATCGAATGAAAGGAGAACAACACTAAAGCAAAGAAGATCACAAAGAACAATCGAGATTAAATAGATACACAAAGATAAGATGGACACGTGTAGATCGAGAGATTAGAAGAAAGATAGATGCGGATAGGGAAGAAGTTTGTGATGGACGATTTTCGATCGTTTTGATTCCGATCGAATTCGAAGTGATGGAGAACTGAATCGATTCGTTGCGAACGATGCGAATTTATCCAGGGGCTTTAAGGGTTTGTTTTGCAACAAAACGATTTCTAACGGTTTTGTTAACCGTAATCGAAGAACCGAAAAACGAATCAAGATCAACACAACAATCACATTAGTGTGGAATCTTTTTCATCTTTCTCACTTGATTCTTATGAATCAAAGCGAAACGATCGGAACAAACCAATCGAACAAACTTAACTTATTCGTTCGATCAATCATAGCATCATCTTCAAATCCGTTATCTGACTTCGTACATTTATCGAACTTTGAACTGTTTTTTTTTTTGTGAAACAAACAAACAAACAAGCAAGCGAAAGTGGAAAGAGAGAAACACAAAGACAAAGATGGACAAAGAGAAAATCTTAGATCGAAGATTGCAATCTCATCAGAACCAAGTTATCTGCTTGGATGTCCGAAACAGACTGGTGAGAATTTCGAAACACACGAAACAATCGACTACTTTTTTTTCTCGATAGACAAAAATATATTTGTAAAAAAAAAAAAAAAGATTTTTTTAATATCTTCTCTTCTCCAGAGAGAGAGAGAGAGAGAGGTGAGATTCCGATCGAATGGTGAAGAAACCAACGGCAACAGCACTCCAATGAGAATGAAACAGAGAAGATATTGTATCTTCGTGTAAATAATTATTTTCTCCTCTCGAATACTTTCGGTGGATGTCCGAGAGAGAAGGGGAAAAAAACAGACCAAAAAAAAAAAAAAAAGGTCCAAACTAACTAAGCTAACTAAACTAACTGACTGACTGAGTGAGTGAGTGAGTGAGTGACTAGAAATAATATCTAGAGCTAGGAAGAAAGAATGAAAAAAAAAAAAAAAAAGAGACAGCTGTTGATCGTCTCATTCTAGCTTCTCTTCACTTCTCTCCTCCATCTATCTCATCTCTCATCTCTCATCTCTCTCTCATCTCTCTCTCTCTCTCTCTCTTTTTATCTCTTCTGTTATGTTCTGTTATCTCGATTTCGTCTCCTCTTTTTCTTCTTCTTTCTCTCTCTCTCTCTCTCTCTCGTGTTCAATTTGGATTATTATTATTATTATTACTATTATTATTATTACTATTACTATTATTATCTATCTTTCATTCATTCATCTATTCGCTTCTCTTCTCTTTTTGTCGCCACTTTTTTTTGGGGGGGGTCTTTTTTGGCCGTTTGATTTTTTGCCCATTTCCCGGGACTTTTTCAAAGACAACAGATGTTTCTTCAAAGTTATGTTCCTTCATCTTCATTAACGAAACGATTTTTGAGAATGGTAGCAAAAAGAAAAAAAAGGTTGGGACTGTTGATACCTATAGCCCCGATTGTTTAACCTTTCGTTGAAACCTTCAAAACAACGTAAACGTAGCTCGAGATAGAGAACTCGATCGAGAGCTCGATTCGATCTCGGTCCCATTCAATATTGTTTAGCCTTTAAATTAGGTTCCAAGAGCATAAGGCTAGATCTTATGCAAAAAAAAACTAGACAGAAAGAAAGAAAATATGAGACAAGCAAGAGAGGAACAGAGAAAGAAGGAACAAAATATTAGAAACGATTATCGAATTTTCAACACCATTTCTTAGGTATGGCCAACTTATAGAGAGATTCAGTATTGAGAAAAGCCCATTTCCTGTCCGGATCTGACTGTATTGTCATCAACAAACACAATCATCATCATCATCATCATCAGCATCGTCGATGGATTTTGATGAATGAAAAGGCGAGATATGAAAATTCGAATCCGGAACAAATCCAAAGTTGTTAGGTTTAAACTTCCTTTTCGAGAACAGAAGAAAATTTTTTTCTTTAACTTTTGCACCTCTGTCCAATCGAAATACAAAACAATCTATAGAACGAATTTTTTTTTTTTGAATGAAAAAAAGAATACGAATTTCGATCGATCGAAAAGATTCAATCTCTTTAAAGTCTATAAAGAAAATCAAAAAAATATATTCAGACGATTATGTTTCTATTCTATTCGATTGATTGATTAAAAATCACATTACTGGATTCGATTTTCGATTTTTGATTTTCTTTAATCCAGTGATAAAAATAATAGCAATAATAATAATAACAATTATTAATATTATTATTATTATCAACAAAATAATCCAGAGTTCGTTATCCTTATACTCCACAATACAATCTAGAATAGCTTGCTTTGATTTCGAGAGAGAAAGAAAAAGAGAAAGAGAGAGAGAGAGAATAGAAATTAGGTTAAATCAAGGCGCCATCCCTAACCCTTTGATTCAGAGAGAGAGAGAGAGAGAGAGAGAGAGAGAGAGTGATTGAATTGATGAGAATGGTGAAGAAGACCTAAAATAGTCAAAAGTTAGTTTCCACCACTTTTACTTTTTTTTTTTTATCTTTCATCTCTCTGCTGTTGCATTTCTATTAGATATTTTAGTTGTTTTTTTTTGTTGTCCGTTTTGAAAGTGAAACGAAAGTATAAATTTAGAAACAGAAACAAGTTTTTTTTTTCGCCAGATTTTTAATAGGACAACATCGCCAACACCAAAAATATTCGAAATAATTTCGATGTTTCGCTCTCTCTCTCTCTCTTTTCAGTTAAAAAAATTAGAAAAGGGTCATTCGTTACGATTATCTTCACTCACTGGAATGTTGGCATTCTATGTCTCGGTTAATGTGTATTGTTTGATTCAAAAAAAAATAAAACATCGAATGACCTAGCATCCTAGAAGGAAGCAGAGAAAAAATAAGGCAACGAACGAAAAATCAATGCTGTTTGTGAAAGGGAACCGAGAAAAAATCATTGATTTTCTTCGAAACATATCTTTCGCTTTCTAGAGCTCAAATAAATCTTAGGATTGTTTTTTTTTTCCAATTAAATTGAGCCTAAACATTAAAAAATTTTTTTTTTGGTCAAAACTTTGGAAGTGGATTTTCGAAAAAGAGAATCTCATAGCAGAGCAATTAATTTCAATCTATAGTGACAAGAATCTAGGTAAACTCATAGAATGATTCAAAGAGTAGTTTTGGTCTTTCGAATCTTTACGACTTGCATAAATCGAAGACAATTCGGCTCAATCAATTGGAATTTATTAGTCAAACTTAACGAAACAGAAAGCTCTCGAAATCAATTTGATCAAAGTTTGTCTGTTTTCTTGAAACTCGAACAGATGTTGTAGATTTCGAGCTATTATTATTATTATTATTATTATTATCATTACTAGTGCTATCATTCTTCAGGTTGTCTGTACCAGTTCAAAGGTAATCTAGGTTTTCGTTCACTGTTTATCATCAATAGATTTGATCGTACGACAGTCGCATGGCTTACCGAATGAGACATCGATCAGGGCCATTGGAACGATGATAAAGAAAGAAAATTGTTGGCCTAATCATCGAGAAACAGATTGTATAAGTTTAGAAGGTACCATTGAAGAGAGAGAGAGAGAGAGAGAGAGAGAAAGAAACAGTAGAGAGGTGTTTCTTGTTGTTAAGAAGGGGGAGAGAATTCAAAATAACTCAACAGATAAATAAAATCATTGCGATCCACAAAAGAACGCGTGCCACTGATCGAATTTAGGGTCGGAGAGAAAGAGGAGACACAATGGATATATTGAGAGAGAGAGAGAGAGAAAGAGAGAGAGAGTGAGAGAGCAAAGAAATCTTATGATTATTCTAAATTTTTTCTATTTTCATACAACAGCATAGTCACGCGTTCGGTCCTGGTGAAATCGCTCTTCTAGTTCATTTCAAACGAATAGAAGAGACCGAGAGACTAGGACCTCAAGCTTATGGACCTAGCAATCAATTGGTAAAGGTATGATAATTTCTATCATTCGAACATATGGCATTCTTCTTGTTGCTTTCTTGGTTGTTGTTATCATCAACGATGATGATGTTTTGATGCCAAATGCTTATGAGTTCGGATTTTTTTTTTCAATGTTTGAACAATTAACAGCTGCCGATTTTTTTTTTCGTTACGAAAATTCCTTTTCTACAGCACAGAACTAGTTCTGTCTAGGTAAATGTGGGGTACAAAGCTTGGTACTCTTGTTGTCTCTCTCTCTCTCTCTCTCTCTCTCTCTATGGAATTGTTCGACATCGAAGCTTTAATAGAATTCAATCAATCGGGTATCCATGGACACACTGATTCGATCGAAATAACGGCAAGCATCTGGCATCAAGTCAGAGAGAAAAAAAAATAATTGCCTCATTACTTAGGTCTTGGTCATCATTGGTGATGATGATGATGAGGATGATGAAAATGATTTCTTTTGGTGATAGTAACACTACCTACCTACCTACCTCCCTCACTTTCTCTATCTCTTCTCACTTTTATGTTTGTGTTTGGAATCTTTGATGATTTTTTATATTATGCAAAAACTCGTGCAAGTATCGACACGACTGTGCATTGAAACAAGATTGAAATGAATCGAAAATTTCAGAATTCATCACCTGCTCCTGGTAGGCTAGGTAGGCTAGATTATCATCTTTGACAATTGATGCAATCAATGCATCAAGAAACGAAATCATTTCGCTTACACATAGGTTTGTATTGGTAGATCAATTTAGTGATTGATTTCGAACGAAACAGGAATCAAATTTAATGTGTTGTGAAAACGAGAGCAAAAAATGGATTGAACAAAAAAAAAAAAAAAGATGGAATTCGAATAAAACTAACCTCGAATTGTAATGATGAAATTGATCGATTCAAATAATTGGTCAATTAGCTTTGATTAGATAAGCTTTGATTAGTGCAAGATCACATTTCACCATTCACCAACACGATTAGGACCAACAATAACCAACCGCAAGAGTGATAGTAAAAGTTTGTCGGTGTTGAACGAGAAAAAATTTTTCGGTTTCCAATTTGATTGGTTTCAATTTGAACCTTAAATGAAAAAGAAAAGTAGAATAACAATCAGTATATCAATGGGAAGAAATGGATCAGAATCGAAAGAAAGAGAAATTACAAAACAGTTAGTTTGTTCGATTCAATCTAATCCTTGGTTCTTGACGAAATGACCTAGAATCGTTTCTAATGAGATCGTTTGATGAAAACAATTCAATAGATCACAATCATAATCACAACCATCACCATCAAGAATTTGATCAAAAAAAAAAAATCATTTAGCGTTTCTGGATTGGAAGCAAACCAATCACAAACAAAACATCAATCTTGGATCATTTGAAAAAAATTTTTTTTTTTCGCTTCAAGCATCAAAATACTAAAAGCAAAATTCAAAGAAAATAAAAAATCAATGAATGAATGAATGCAATCTATCGAGAGGGAGAGATTTAGAGAGAGAGAGAGGAAAGGGAGAAAAAAAACAAGATTATTTCATTCAAACTCTCTCTCTCTCTCTCTCGTTCTTATTCAATCTAAATTAATCCTCATGTTCATTTCGTTTCATTATGGATGATGATGATGTGGAACACATGGCTAATTTTTTTTAAGAAAATCACACACATACACAGACACATATAGAGACACATACACGCACACACACCCAATCTTGTCACCGATTAAGCTAGCTAGCCATCACACCGCCATCTCCATCCAAATCAGTTAGAGAGATTAGCGTTTCTCAAACTCGTCACATTTGAGCTTTTGCGAGTCGCTTGGAGCCCAATGATCTCCATCGATGGACGAAGATATTAGAGAGAGAGAATAGGGGAGTAATATAAGCGCCGGCTATTTCCAGAAGTTAGAGAAACACTGATAGTTTTAGATATAGAAAACGAGAATAACTTTGACACATTTCTGTTGTTTTTTTTTTTTTTTTTTTTTTTGGTCTTTCTCTTGATGCTAAACTCTAGCAGCTTTAGTTTCTAGTCTAGCTTTAGCAAGAGTTAAAAGCTTAATCTATCTCTTCTCTATCTTTCTCTCTTATCTCTTTTATTTACCTGAGAAGATTTACCTGGATTTAAAATCTTAACGGTTTTATCTGGCTAGAATTTTCTTTTTTTTTTTTGTTTGATTTTTTCTGCATTGATTTATTTTTTTTCTCGAAAAGCTCCGAGTGGATGATTTCATTCGAGAAGTACCGGAGAGTTTTATTCTCTCTAATCGAGGGGAAAAAATCAATTCTCTGAAATAGATTTAGTTTGCATTTTTTTTTTTTTGAAATTTTTCCTTTGAGAGAAATAAAAAGAAAGGTATTTTTGACCTTCAACAACAGGTATTTTGTTCTCTCGCAAGTTGTTTGGTTTTGATTGCTAATTCAGAAGAAGAAATGAACAGATTTATCCAATCGAAGTTCAGTAGAAAAGCAGAAGCAGTGAAAGCTAGATGTGGATGATTTATCTCAACCATATGCCATTCGATTTCATGCATGATTCGAGCATGAAAAGGTTAAAGAAGAAACTAGGGTCAAAGCAAGAAAAGAGGTGAGAGAGAGAGAGAGAGAATCGAACTGGACAGAGAGAGAGAGAGAGAGAGAGAGAGATACACCAAACAAACTGACCGATCAAATCTTTCGACAAACGAATTAGAAATCGATTTTTTTTCTGTTTGCAACAAAGACCAAGGGCCATCGAATTCCATTCGAAGCTAGATTCGAAGACACAAACGTTGAAGCTGTTCTAGCGAAATTTTTTTCGCTTGTTGTTTGTTTGTTTTTAATTCTACACTCACATTCCAACACTAAATCCTCAGACCTAAATTAGTTAGAAAAGAAGGAAATCTATTTTTTTTTTCATCTTCGATCCGAAATTATTTCTTCTCTTTATTCACTTCATCTCTGTTTTATTTTTTCGATCGAAATGGTCGGACAAGAATTAAATTAATCTCAAACAAAAATGAACGAGAAAAAGCAATCGGAATAAAAATCGAATAAAGCGAATTCGATGGTGGTTTGGTTCTCTACCAGTTAGACATCGATTCAATGACTGTCAAATCTGTCAAAAATAGCTTTTTCGATGATTTCAACACCGAAAACGAAAACAAAAAGTTTTCCATTTTTCAATTTTCACAATGTCCATCACATTACACCAAAACTAACATCCAAAATATGGGTCCAAAGATGTGATTCGTTCGATACTCAATGTTCGAATCCAATCGAATCAATTGAATCAATTTTTGTTTCAGATCTAGATCTTGATCATCGAAAAGCAAGAAGAAGATAATCAAGATAATCAATACAAACATACAAATTCTCACAAATAATATCTAATTTTACAATTTAGAACAAAGTGAAAGTTTTCGTTTCTCTCATCTCAACAATAAGAACCTCAGATAGAGGGGAAAAAAAATTCAATTTCTATGAGTTCTTTCTTTGAGTCAATTCCTAGGTAAATGCTGGTTGTTTGTTCTCGATTCTCTCCATTCATTCATTCATTCATTCATACGATCCATCATTTGGAACATTTTTTGATTAAAAATCTAAACCAAAAAAAAAAAAGATGTAGATAAAGATAACAACGAAGAAGATCTCGAGATGAGATCGGACAATGGTGGAGAGAAGAGATGAATTTTTACCGAAACAAAGTTATCACTTCTAAATTGGATCAAACAAGAATCGAAGAGAAGAAAATTCAATACAAAGAGGAAGTAGAGAGAATTCAAACGTTTAGAATCTTCACAGTTGTAATGGGATTTGGAAAAAAAAACTTTTTCTAGTTAATAATTAGAGATAATAAAATTGACATACGAAAAAAAAATCCGTCGCCTCTCCCCTCTAGGTCTTTTTGGTTGAATTTTTTTTTCTTCTCGCAAATCAAAGAAAGTTTGTTGTTGTCTATATTTGTTGTGTTTGTCTTTCGTAAGGCGGATTTTTTTTTTCTTCGCAGAGATAGAAAAAAAATCTCGATGTCATTCTAATTTGTAATTAGTTTGGATTTTTTTTTTCCTCTTTCAGAGTTTTTGTTTGCGAATTTTTTTTTTGTTCCTTTTCGATCAACTAAGAGATTCCGAATCGAATTCGATACGATATCCCTTCGAAATCCTTCGTCTCTCTTTTCCTTGTCTATGTTTGTTTTTGTGAAAAATCCTAGATCATCATCGATTGTTGTTTGTGAGAACATAACCGAACACATTCGAGCAGAAGAATCTCATTAAAGATCAACGATGGAGACAGAGACAGAGAAATGAAACGAATTTGGAAACAATCGATCCATTCTTGTTCCATTGGTTCTTTGTTTAAATCCAACTAATTTTCTTTCTCTCTCTTCTTGGATTTTTTTGGTCTCTTTTTCAACGCAACGATATCTGATGAAGCGTGTATCGTTTGAAATCGAATTTTGATGGAGCAAAAAACAAATAAATTAACAAAGAGGTAGTCGAGCAAGCGAGAGAGAGAGAGAGAGAGAGGGCTGGCATCAAATCACAACGAATTAGCGATCAAAAACCGTAGCGATAATTAGTTGCCAGTCAAAAATTGACCCTAATCACTTCAAAGTCATCGATGGTAGAGATTAGGTTCGCAAAATTATCCAATCAAAACGCAAAGATTTTAATCCAGGTGTGATGATTAGAATGCAATGCAAACGAATCATCAAATTAAACTTTCTTTTCAATTGATGAGTTTTTTTTTTCTACGAAAAGATTCTTTCATTTACAATTTTCTCTAGAAACGGAAGGATTGCATTATCGTAGGAACGAGCGATGCTGTTACACTGTCAGCATAAGTAATTAAATTCGTTTGCAATAGATTCGATTTCCGTTTCCATCATTGAAAACAAAAACTTGAAAATAGAGAGACCACAAGAAAATATTATAAATTCAATTTGAATATGGTATCTCGTACCAAACATCGGCCATCGTTAGCATTGCACTTCTGCACCTAGAAGAGATTGGATTCGATCCGAAGCTTTTCGAACGAAAAGAGAAAAAAGTTTTTCGAAAAGAAAAATAAAATTCGAACGTGATCTATCGCCGATAGATTCAAACTTTCTCAACGATCATACGATTGCAATGGGACCGAAAATCCTTTTAAAAAAATCGCCATCGATTTGGATCGAAACTTTTTCTCTTTTTTTTTTGACAGCTATCTCTAATCTATTGAGTGAAGAAGTGAAGGTGGGTGTTGGTCTGTTCCAAAATTAATCCAAATCAATGCTTTTCCACATTCGGAGCTTATTTTTTCTCGTTTTGGAACCATATGTGTTTCATCATTCTCATCATCTTTGGTTCGAATACAGTCGAAATGTCTGCGATGATCAATCCAGAATCCAAAAATCTGATTTGATTTGATTGTTTGATCAATTCATCATCATCATCATCATCTAGGTCTTGATTACTTTGCTTCATTTTTGTTCCTAAATCTCTTCATTTTGATTCACAAATCAACACAATCGCAAAGATTGGATCAAAATGATTCGTATCCAAACATCTAACAGATCGAAACTCGAGACAACTCGAAACTTGGATCAGTGATTCACATCCGCAGTGAATGGAAAAAGCGGAAAAAAACCCTAGAAAGAATTCCAAATTATTATACAATCATAAAACATTAGCTCACTAGAGCGTTCGTTCTTTTTTTCTCGCTTCTTCGGTCTCTATTTATTCAATCTAAGTCAACTTTGTTGCTTCTCATTTCTTTAGCGCAAAAACCTTTGGAATATTTGAATTCATTGAATCTCAATCTCCAAGTGGCACTCTAGTTCTTTCTTTCGCTCTCTCTCTCTCTCTCTCGCAAACTCATTTACATTTAATTATAATGAATAGTGATGCTCTTTTTTTTTCTCCTCGACATTGATTGGTGATGATAAGGCTTGCTTTTATTTGATTTTTCCCACCCCCACTCTGGCCCTAAACTCAAACATTCGTTGTGTTTGTCGCTCTCTCTCTCTCTCTCTCTTTCTGTCTTTCTTTACTTTGAGCCTATTTTGAATCTGTTTCTCATTGAGAAACTAAGAATTTTTTTTTTTTGAGTAAAGAAAAAATTAACTTCGCGATCATCATCATATGGTTCCCAGGGTCTCTCTCGTTCAAGCCGCACGTTCTATCTTGACGTTTTGATCTGTTGCATTATGCTTGAGTTATTTATCTTTCTCGCCGAACTATTCCGAAACTAATCGGAAATCCTTAAGACTTATTTAAAATATCGAGACTATAATTTAAAATTTCAATACCATTCTAACATTTTACGGAAGAACAAATTTCTGCAATACAGATGCATTGCATTGATAATACAATGCATTCTTAATTACGTCTTCCAGAAATAGTTTTATTTTTCAAATAATTTAATTAAATCATTAAATTCTTTTGAAGCTATTGCAATCAAATGCAATCTTATCGGAAGAATCTAATTTTTTCTATTCAATTTCGGCGACAAACAATTTTAATAATTTATTTGCTATGTTTGTGGAAGCGATAAATTGATCTGCTGGATCAAATTGAATTTCCGATTCGTTCAGACGGATCCCAATCACATCGAATGACCATTGAAACTTTTTTGGATCCGATTCGGGCACTGATTTGGATCGAATGTACACAAAAAAAACAATTTGATTAAATTCATTGTATGAAAGTTCAATTGAATTGAATCGAATCAGATAATGAAATTTCTGTAGCGAATTAGGGAAATTAGCCTGAAGCGATTCAGTGTTTTTCCCACTATTTTTCAAACGAGTAGAATTAGGTCCAGTCAAATCCAGTCTTTCGAATCTCTATTCACAAATGAATTGTTCTATTTGTTTTTCTGAATTTTGTCTGAGATCTAAGATGATGTTCCTAACGCAATCGGTAATCAAATCATCGCTGATTTCTTTTTGATTTCGATCTGAAAATGCGTTTGCATCGATGCTGAAATATTGAAAATATTGCTGATTAATCAATGTCAGAGCGAAGATTGAGAAAATCTGTTTCTCCATCAATTGATTCTATTGAGTGATTGATAAATGTCACTAGAATCTGGTCAATTCATATCGATGTTCCATCATTCTCTTACGAGAACTTGATCATCATCGGAATCAAATTGGACAGTTTTAGAAATGGAAATTCTTTTTTTTTCGAATGAATTGATCGATAAAAAAAATACAAATAAAATTCAAATTGAATTCGTTTAGAATTCGAAAAGAACAGAGAATTTTTGAGCCTAGAAAAGAGAGTGGAAATTTTTTTTTTAAATGAACAATTTGACAATTTTCTTCCTCCTCCTACTTTATATCGATTGAATATTAAGGTTATTTTTTCTCTCGTTAGTTTCTTTTTTCGTTTGCGATTTGATTAAATTTCAAATTCAATTTTTGATTTCGGTCCGATTCGAATGTTGAATTGTTCGATCGCGTAATCATCACCGAGAGACCGACAAAGAAGCCAAAAATCAATATTTCTCTCTCTCTCCCTTTCTCGAAAGTGCTAGTCTTTTCGAGGGAATTCGAATGGAAATTCGAAGAAACTCAAACAAAGAAAGAGACAATTGGAAGTTTTCAAATAAAGAAAAAAAAATTCCACACGAAAAAGTTTAAAAGACCGATTGGGCGAGAAAAAAAAGGGGGCGAACTTCGAAAGAGAATTCAAAGATCTAGAATATTCTCATTCTGAAGACAGAGAGAGAGAGAGAGAGAGAGAGAGAGAGAGAGGGAGGGAGAGAGAGAGAGAGAGTGAGAGAATTCTCACCTCTAAATGAATAAGTTTTTTTTCGCTTCATTGATCAATCATTGAGAGCAATGAAAAAAAAAAAATATAAGAGATGACAAACAACAATGAAATGCAACGAAAAACGAAAGTCTAGGTTACAAATCAAATCAAATCGAATCGAATCGAATCGAAAATGATGGAATCGATCTCTTCGAGAGATCAAAATAAAAAAGATGGACCAAACAATTGATTCGATTCTACTCTCTTCGCTCTACATTTTGAAACCCCTTCCCTTCTCTCTAGTAGTTTTAAATTACATTTCGATATTGATTCAAATTTAGCCATCCATTATTACTAACTATTATAATCAACGACAATCTTCTCAATTCAATCAACAACAATAAAGGCAATTGAATTTCAATTTTACAATTTAGAAATAGAATCAGGTTGAATCTTAAATTTGATATCTAAATTTGATTCAATTTAATTTTTGATTTTAGAATACTTTTCAATCAAAATATTAATGTTTTCATTCTCGTATGAATCGATTGATGGAAATTTTTTTCGATTTTTGTCGAAAGAATTTCAAAAACATCTCCTCGTTAGATCTTCGATCACTTCGATCTTCGACTGAAACCGCGCACCTGGTTTGAAAGAACAAAAATACCATTGCTATTTGGATCATTAAAGCAAGCATTGATGCGATTCTCTTCGTAGATTCTTCGTAGAATTTTTTCACCAAGAAAAAAATCATTCTAATTGTGAATAATTGATGATGAGATTGTTTGGAAATAGAGATACAGAAACAAGCGATAAAAAAAATCCTCTTTAAGATGACAATTTTTACTTCACTTCCTTATCCCTAACAACGATGATGATGATGATGATTGTTTCTAATCAATTATTAATCATCATCTTGATCATAAAATGCAACGATTTTGTTTGAGCAAAACGCGAACCAAAACAAGAGAGAGAGAGAGAGAGAGAGAGAGAGAGAGAGAATCTAGTGAAATCGATCAAATTTAGTTCGAACAATAAAACGATCTAATTGTTTGAGAAAAAAAAGATCTCTCTTATCAAACAAATAGCTTTCCGTAAATTGAGAGATGAGAGAGAAAAAAAAATCCATCGGATAATCTGTTGGATCTTGTCCGAAAACCGAAAACAACAAATAAATCGAAAACTCTTGTTCGTTCGATTCAATCGAAACAAGAGAGAGAGAGAGAGAGAGAGAGAGAGAGAAAAGAGAGTTTTCAAATTATTTATTCATTGTAGAATTTCTTCACTAAACTAAACCGTACCGAATATTATTAGCTCTGCTTTGCGAAGAAATGAAATCTATTGCATTCAATTTTGTTCGCTGTTCCAGCTATAATAAGATGATGATTGCTTCAAGCGATTTGGATGCAACCGTTTCTAGATTCTGGTGTGAGCAAAATAGTCTAAAATATTATTACGCCATTCATTCACTCCTTTTCTATTCTTTTCCATTATTTATTCAATTTTTTCTTCTTCTTCTTCTTCTTTCGCGAATCTAAAGTGTCGATGCTCTTGGTTCAGTTTTGGTTTTTTGGATTTTTTTTCCTTGCTAGCTTCAATCGTTTCTTCATACACGAAAGAAACAAAATCGAAATGTTAAAGAATTCGAAATGGTCGGTTTATTCTTTAGCCTAGCTCTCTCTCTCTCAATGATTTATCATCATCAATTTAACAAATTGATTCGTATCTTTTATTTCTATAGCTCTCTCTCTCTCTCTCTCTCTCTCTCTCTCTCTCTCTCTATTAGATTAGCCTGGCATCAATGACCAACACACCGATGAACAACAACAACTAAAATGAAATGAATCGATTACTTTTTCGATCTTTGATCGGTCTTAGAATATCTACATATCGACAACTCTTAGGTCTCTATGCTTCCGAAAGATTTCGTTTTTGAGGTCAAACATACACACAGATAGAAACATAGACACGATCATTGTTTGTCTCACAGTTTACAATAAAAGGCATCGAAATTCACTCTGATTTCTTATTCAAATAATAATAGATTAATAGGAGTTTGTGTTTTTTTTTTTTTTTTTGATTCTAGGATTGATTCGAATCTCACCGAATTGAACCGCCACTTTATTGCATTCATTTGGATCTCTTTTTCTTTCCTCCGAACGGACCAAATTGAAACAAGAATTTCGTTTGCTTTTAGGCTATAATAAATTCGCTCGATTTCAGTCGATTCGAATCGATTCCTTAGGGTCGAAAAAAAAACGAGAATCATCCAAAAAAAACCGCAATCGTTTTTATTTCGAGTGAAAGATTTTCGTTTCGAGATATTGCCTCATCGAAAATCAATCGAAAAGATTGCGATTATAATACCAATTTTATTGAATTTCATTCACCAAAAAAAAAAAGATTGAGCGATGCTTGATTTAAGTTTTGTTTGCTTTAATAAAATTTGATGAATTCTCTCGAATCGTTCCGAGAGAATTCATCGAAAGTGTTCGAATCTTGATAGGTGCGACCCAAGAAAAGCATCAGACGAATCTCATAAGATAGAGAAATCAGAGGATTACTTTCGAAAAACGGTTCAATCATCGAAACTAAACAAACTAAGAAGAGGGAGAGAAATTCTTATTGACTACGAGTGTGAAGCTAATCTCTGTTTTTTATTGAAGAATTTTCTAAACGAATATTTCATCAAATCGAATCGGATTGTCTTTATTTGTTGCAAAAAAAAAAAAAAAAAGTTCAATTTTGAGCCAAATCGTCTTTTTTTTTCGCTGCCCTCAGAATATCAGCGACTTTAGAAGAAGAAGATGAAGATGAAACATATCAAAGCCCTCGAGTGACTCGATTTTGAATTCATTTCTGTTTTGCTCAAAAAAAAAAAAAAGTTAAAAACGAAACAGAGCGATAAAATGTCAAGTACTTTGACTTTTTTTTTTTTTTTTGAAGAAGAAGAAGAAAGGAGTGAAAAAATAAAAGAGCAATGATATTTTATTTTCATTCGATTATTCGAGTTTCGAAGCAAACTGAATCCGAAATGAATCGAAAATTTCTATCGAATACATTTCGAATGTATGATCGTATTGAACGATTGAATTACAGAAATTCTTGGAGAGAAGAGAAAAAATTCTCTCTCTCTCTCTCTCTCTCTCTCTCTCTCTCTCTCTCTCTCTCTCTCTCTCTCTCTCTCTCTCTCTCTCTCTCTCTCTCTCTCAATCGTACGATTCATCAAAAAAAAAAAAAAAAAATAAAACAGATTGATTGCGAACGAATATTTCAAAATCAGAACGAAGAAAAAAAAACAAATTCAAAATTTATTGAGAATGGGACAGAGTTTCTCAAAGAAATTTCATACATCAAAAATCAAAGCTTTACGATTTGCTCTCTCTCTCTCTCTCTCTCTCTCTCTCTCTCTCTCTCTTTCTCTCTGCTCTGTAATGAAGACTTAGATTAAATCTAGGTTGAAGATATAGACCGATACACACACTCTAGGATCGGAAGTTTTTAGGTTGCGATTCTTTGCTCAAAATAGAATTAATTCATTTCTGAAAATCCTTTTAATAGAATGAAATGTTTTGCTTGATGGAGAAAAAAAAAAAGCTAAAAATCTTCTCCTACGATTCCGATTTAGAGAATGGATTTCGATTTCGAAAACATTCTCGTAATCATTTCTGTCAAAAAATATGCGGAGTATTTTTTTTTCGGGACCCTGGCGAGGGGGAAAAAGTTCTAAAAAAATTAAGAAATCAAATCTAAGTAAATCATAATGCTTCAAGAGCAATTCTGTGTTCGTTTCGTAGGAACAGAAACATAGAGAGAGAGAGAGAGAGAGAGAGAGAGCGAAAGAATTCGAATCTTTGGCCCTAATTTTAAAAGTCACGTCTTCGTCTGTTAGGATTTAAGCGGGAAAAAAATCGAAATAAATCCGATTCATCACCAAATCTCTATGTCACACACCGATCCACACACAAATAAATGGGAAAATTTTTCAATGAAGACTGAAATCGAGAAGAAAGAGAAAGAGAGAGAGAGAGAGAGAGAGAGAGAGAGAGAAACAAAGATTTAAACATTGATGAAACGAACGTGTAGACCTAACAGTTAGGTTCTCTAATCAGATGAGAAGAAAAAAAAAATGTAATCAACTAGGGTCCATCAACTAAGCTTCTCATTTTCTTTTGTTAGCGAGAAAAAAAAAGACCAAATTATTCAGATCAATGAATAGTTTGATAGCTAGTGAATGAGATTCATTCAGTGTGAAAATTTTTTTAAAAGAGAAAAAATTTAATTCGAAATTTCATAGATAAGCAAGAAAAAAGAAAAAAGATGGAACCAGATTCCATGACCCGCATCTCTCTTCTAGGGGAGGTTTTTTTTTTTGGAATAAAATTGGAATTTTGTTTTTTTTTTCACCATCGCCCCACTAGTTGTCATCATTTTGACAAATTTATGGATCGAGAATTTCTTTGCTTGTTTATAGAACAGAAAGAGATTTTGAAAAAACTAGATTGATAGCCGGGAAAACAATAAAACAGGGTTATGTGTGTGTGTGTTTGTTTTGACACAAAATAGCTATAAAACTTAGTAACAAATTGTTTAAATATTTCAATCTAAGACCATAATTGACGACTCGCTAGGTACAGAGTGATTCAATGAAGATGACTCGATCAAAGGATCACGTTCAAATTAAGTACGATTCTTTTCGATTGAGAATGGAAAATAGAAAAATTCGCAACGATCCACAAACGTTGGTTTCCGTTTCGAAGCTTATTCAACCGAGCTAAACGAAAACGAAACACGGAAACGAATCAAAGCG
This sequence comes from Sarcoptes scabiei, assembly GCA_020844145.1. Classification (NCBI taxonomy): domain Eukaryota; kingdom Metazoa; phylum Arthropoda; class Arachnida; order Sarcoptiformes; family Sarcoptidae; genus Sarcoptes; species Sarcoptes scabiei. The sequence continues at coordinate 1,273,793 of CP080483.1, read as the reverse complement.
TTAGTTTGTCCAAACTAAAACTATGGTCCAAAAAACCATTCTTGGACAAGAAAAATATAAATTAAAAACGGATGTGCTTTTTTTCTTGGCTGCCAAACGAATACAAAACAATCGAATCGTTTTGTTTTTTCTAGTGATTTTTTTTTTTTTTTTTTGAAATTAAATTTAGATTAGCTTGCAGGCAAATTGAACTTTGTTCCGAGACAACAAGATCATAAACAATTGGTTTGAGTTTGGTTTCGACAAAGAAATCAAATCAAACAGCGAAGAGAAGGAGAGAATCTTAATAAATCAAAAAAAAAAATTCTAGTATCGCATTGCGGACAGATCGGAAATGGTGTTCCACTTCGAATGGATCAAATTCATCGGGCGAATTTTTTTTCCATAATTGTTTATTCTTTTTATGCACTTCCTTTTTCCTTTCGCAATTTCATCCGGATATTTTCGATGCGATGCAAAAAATTATTAAGAATAATTTCTAAGAAATTCTTAATCGAGAAATGAATTCAAGTATAGTGCTAATTGAGCTTGTTTTAATATCGGAACAGTTTGAGTTGAGAGAAGAGTGCCCGATTCTGATATTATGATGAAAGAACAACAAAACGATCACATTGGAAACAATATCACAGAATCATTACGAATGGAAAACATCTGAATCTCGGTGATTGCATTTCGTAACCCCTTTCCGATATGGGCAACAGTTTTTGAAGCTTCAAATAGACCTCCACCCACAATCTTTCATTAATCTCTTGGAATTCTTTTCATTTTGATGTTCGAAAATTTCCATCACTCAGAAATTCAATCCGATTCTTTACTTGAAAAGAAACGAAATGAATCGATTATCGATTCAAATCACGAATTGAAGCACGTAATTGAAGCGTGGATTTTTTATTTATTTTTTTTTTCTTTCTTCTCTTTTTTTTTTTAGTTCTAATTTATTTTGGTTTCTTCACTTGATTCTCTTACTTCCATCACTTATTCAGCACATTCTTCATAGTTCTTTTTTGGGGACTCAATCTAAAGAGCATATCATCATTTTGATCCTTTTGGTTTCGAATAGAAAGTGATGGGAGAGTGAATCTCTTTCTACTTTCATGGAACATTCCGAATCGATAGTGTAGAGTGGGAGATAATCTTCTAAAGCTTTCATTACCTTTCTGATCGAAGATTTTTTTTTCGAATTCGTTTTGAAAGAGAGAGAGAGAGAGAGAGACCTAATAAATTTGCACAAATGTAAGAATCCGTTAAGCTTCGAATGGCGTCTTCTTCTCTCTCTCTCTCTCTCTCTCTCTATAAAGTAATTATCGACATCAATTATCACCACCTACCACCATTATCATTATCGTCATTGTTGTTGTTGATGCAATCGTAATCTTAAATCGAAATTAAATCATTGATCTAACTAATCTATCTAGCGTTTTTTTTTCTCCACTCTCTCATTCTGATTCTCTCGGATCTAATTGCTTAGCAATGATGGAGAGAAAGAATAGATGAAAATTTCACCAATTTAATCGTAAACATTAAGTTGCTTGCTATCGGATGATGATCTTGTTGGATCGATGATGAGATGTATCGAAAGTGAAGAAAACGAATAAAATTTTGATAACTATTCTTGTTGAATCGATAAAGATTTGATGATTTACGGGAAGATAGCTGCTCATCGAGAGTATTTCGATGATTGTATGTGAACGCTATTAACCCTTTCTACTCTTCGAAAGAGTAGAGAAGAATGAAGAAATCCTTATCATTCGGAAATTGTTTTGATTCGATTCCGATCCGATTCGACAATGAGATGTCTTATTTCCATATCTTAGCGCTTTTTCGGTAATCAAGAAGATTGGTTTTGATTTAAGTTCTCAAGAAAAAAGAAGAAAACACCAAAAGACTCATACGCTATTATCGAGATTAAATTCTTCCTTCTCATCGCTCTGTTTAATACCCAAATTTGACATTCAAATTTAAATCAAAATCTTAAATTATTAAGATGAGAGAGAGAGAGAGAGAGAGAGAGTGTTGAATGAGAAATCATCATCTTAAATTGTAGAAAAGACGATGACAATCAAGAGAAGCAATCAGTTATCCATTATCATCGCCACACCTGCTACCATAGAACACCCACCTCCGTTCTGTCCTCCTATTCCAAAAGAATCATTATCGATATCCTCAACGATTATCATACGAGAGCGAAAAACTAAAAAAAAAAAAAAATGAACCCAAAATTATCACAACCACAATACACAGATGTTCGGAGATGGGACAAGAATTAGAAGAGGAAGAAAAGATTTTTCAAAACCTAAAAGCGATCCAAGCAACGGAATGGGTTTTGTTTTCATTATGTAAATTTTTGTACAAAACAAAAGCCTAGCTTATTTCGGTAAGATCTTCAACAAATTTAACCTAACAAAAAATGAATAGCTCATAAGTTTGCGAATCGAAATCATCGAAAGACGAGTCCATACGAGATGAGCTATTCGATCTATGCAAATGGGATTTTCTTGAGAAAACAAAACGTTCGAGAATTTATCGCGATTAATCTCGATAATTCAATCTCGATGGAATATTTTTAAATACAAAAAAAAAACTAAACTAATCGAGCATATTTTTCTCGAGGCTCGAAATTTTGACACCAAGAAGATCACCAAGAAGAAGAAAGCCTCGATGAAATGGAAAGGATTGAAAATTAATTGCTAATTATAGTATCTTTAGCAAGAAATTAATGCTACTCTCATCGATTTCGGTAATTAATTTCGACCGATTTTTTTGTTCGTTTTTCCTTAAAAGAAACAAAAATCAAATGGATCGAATCCATACGAATCAATGGAATGATGAAACGAATCAATGAGTCGAATCTTTTCACGTTTCCGGATCGAATGATAATCATCGGGAAAGAATCGATCCAGTTTTCATACATAATCATCCGAGCTTGAATCATCATTTAATATCATTTGCATTTGAATCGATCGGAATCGAAACAATACAGGAAACGGGGACCATAGAACGGGATAAGGAGAGCGCGAAAACAATGTCTCTATTTCTAATGATAATCAGATAACCATTCAGATCGAATCATTATGATGATGCACAGAATGTAGATTAGAAGAAGGAAGAAAAAAAAAATTCCACATCAGTCTCATCGGCTCTACAGTGATGTAACGTGGAGGCTGTTAAAGAGCGAAATAGAGAGCGAGAGAGAGAGAGAGAGAGAGGCGAGAGCCGGTCAGAACAATAGGGTCCCAAAAATGACGAAACGAATCAATGAAGCTGTTGTGTTGTTTTTGTTGTTGTTGTTGATGGCGTTGATCGATTCACTTGAATCGATCGATCCAAAATGTTCACCAAAGTGAAGATAAGTTATTCTTTGTTGAAGTTGAAGTTATTTGAGAGTGAGAAAAAAAATGAACCTAAAACGAATTCTTTTCTTCTTCATTAAAATTGGTGCTGCTGCTGTGCTGTCGATTTTTCTCTGGTTCGTTTTGAACTCTCTCTTTTTCGGTTTTTTTCGTAATTCAATTGTTGTTTTATGAAGTACAAAGATTGTTTTTTTTTGCTCCTATCTTTGCTTTCGCTCAGAGATGAAATGTATTTAAAAAAAATCGACTCGAAGTTAAGCAACCAGAAGAGATCAGTTTGTAGCCATCTATTCTCGGATTAAATTTTTATTCCGGCTTCCATTTATAATGAACCAGACAACGCCTCTTTGGTCGTCGAGGAACGCCTACGATGATTCAAAATCAAAATTTTTTTGTTTGTTTGTTTATTCACAGATCTGTGCTAACATGATGTTCTCGTCTTTCAATCACCTAGATCCGAATCTCTCTCTCTCTCTCTCTCTCTCTCTCTCTCTCTCTCTCTCTCTCTCTCTCTTCTCGAATCGTCAATTTTGGTGCCTTGAAAGAAGAATTCGATCGTAGAGGATCGATTGGTGGAGATATTTTTTTCTCCAACTTCAAGTATCTCTAATGCATCTGATCATCTTCAATCCAAAACGAAAGATTTGAACCTTTCGAGAGAACTGTAAATGTCATTAATTTAGTTCTCCATTTGATAATTTCGATTTTCTCTGTGTTTGCATCTTATGTAATCTTTAAATTTGTGTGTGTGTGTGTGTGTGTTTAAATGCATTTTTTTTTCGTTTCGTTTCGTTGTGTTTGTTATTTTTATTTTTTTTTTTGTTTTTGTTTTCAATCGATCCAATTTCGATCGATTAGTTAGTTGTGAATGAACACAGTACACAAACGAAATACCGATCTACACTAGATCCCTATTAGATTCAGTCCGCATTCTCTTTGATTATTATTATTATTATTATTATTACTATTATTATTACTATTAGTTGAATTTGAATAGTTTACACTAGCTAGTTCTTTGTTCTCGATTTGTTCGAGAATGCGAGATGCTCGTCGAAACATTCCATTTTGTTCGAAAAAGTTCCACAATGGATTAGTATTTTTATCGAACAAGTTCTCTTGCATAGAAGAGAGAGAGAGAGAGAGAATTCTTCCACCACATTCAAGAGAGTTAGTACCAATCTTTTGATCCATTCGTTAACGAAAACAAAACTACTAAATTATTCTTACATCGAACGAACAGCAGAAGTAACAAAAGCTTTCGATAGTCGGAAATGAAAACAACAAATGTAATGAAAAATGATCTTGATTGTTTTGGAGGAAATCTTTTGTTTTCCATTCTATTCTTTTCTCTCCCTTTCTCTCTCTCTCTCTCTTTTTTTTCTTCTAGTTTCGTAACCTCTCATTCGTAGATTTGAATGACATCGAGAGACTTTATTTCACACATCTGGAATTGAAAGATCTCAATTCTCTCTCTCTCTCTCTCTCTCTCTCTCTCTCTCTCTCTCTCTCTCTCTCTCTATTAGTGGAACTCGAAATTTCATTCTCGATCGAAACTCTCTTGAATCCTTTCGAAAAAGTATTGATTTTCTTTTTTTTTTTTTGCTCTTTTCGTTGAACAAAAACTGAAAGAGTTAAACGAAATTAACTTGAAGTTCAGAATCGAAATGAGAGAGACAAAATCAATTCGAAATCAAGACGAAAACTATTGCAACTAACTAATTGATATCAACACTTTTGATGATGATGATGTTGAGGAGTTTCCGTTCAAGTACCAAAATCAATCGAGATCGAATGGATCTTGTGAAATCGATCCCATTCTCAGCATCAATCATAGAGAGAGAGAGAGAGAGAGAGAGAGAGAGAGAGAGAGAGAGAGAGAGAGAGAGAGAGAGAGAGAGAATTTCCAAGAACGATTGGAGCAAGATTTGAATATCAAATTTGAACCCAAAAAAATGACGATGATGATGATGAGGAGGAGGAGGAGGGAAACACTTTCAGAAACAAAAATGGTAAAATCGTATGAAGCTAATGATATTTCGATGTTTTGAAATCCATTTTAATTTAGAATAGAAATGGAATCCGAAAATAAAAACAGATATTCTTCAAATGATGCAATGAATTTCAAATGATGGTGATGGTCTCTCATTAATTGAGAGAAATGAAAAAAAAAATTTGAAAAAGAAAATTCAAAATTATCTTATTTTGTTCATCCAATACGATAACAGACAATCCAAGACAAATGTAAAATTGAAAATCGATGCTTTTTTTTCTCGATTCACTTCGGTCTAGAATTCTGTTCGGAATTTATTGGAAAAGAATTTTTGTTTGCTCTTTCCGAAACTTTGATTAGTTTCGCTTGATTCGAGAATTTAATTCAGATACTTCATATCATCGGATCCTGATAACCATCATCATCATCATCATCATCATCATCATCATCATCAAACAAGAACAATATTGAATGGATCGTTTGGATTTGTTGTAAATATTTATTAACTTTCGCCCCTTGATGTCCCCAATCGAATTCTTCTATTGTTATTGTTGTTGTCAATATCTAACATATCTTTTGGCTTTTTTGTGTCATTTTTCTTCCCCAACTCTTAGTCTTCTTATTTTTGCAATATCAAATATGTTAGATACTAATAGAGAAATAGTTATCAGTTTTTTTTGGAACTAATCTGTCCCCTTCTCCGCTCCCGATTGTGTAAAATATTCGATACATGTTAATTCCATTCCGAACATGATTGTGATGGTGATGGTGATCAAATCAAATATTGTTATTGAAAATAAAATTTCTAAACCAAAATAAAATAGCGATAATCCTAATAATAATAATAATAATAATAATAATGATTTTTCAAAAATGAAAACACACTTCATTTGTACTAACTTGCCTAGACACACACACACACACACACACCAACACACGTAGATGATCCTTATTGGACAAGTCCATGTGTCAAAATGAATTATCGTAATGAATAAATCAATTCCGGTTCTTTTTTTTTGAGAGGAAGAGAGAGAGAGAGAGAGAGAGAGAGAGAGAGAGCTAAAACATGTGAACCTAGTCGATCGACACTTCACCAGTCTTTTTGTCGCCACACTTCATTTTGATTCTCTCGAACCAAGAGTCTTGGTCTTTTGAACCAAAAAAAAAAAAAATGTGAGAAAATATTTCATAGTTCAATACTAAGTTTGAATAGAATGTGTTTGATTCTAGATGGTGATGAGAATCGAGGGTTCTAGAGATGGATAGAGAGAGAGAGAGAGAGAGAGAGAGAGAGAGAGAGAGCGAGAGATGTCATCAATGTCTTTCAATTTTTCGATGTTATTGCCGCCTTTTTTTTCTCATCTCCATTATCGAATGAATCGATGAGTGGAACGTTTTTACATACCCTTCATAGATTCTTCGAATACCACAAGAATCATCTCGATATGATAATGGCGATAATCACATCGATCTTGATATCGTATCGATGTGATTATCTATCGAGAATCCACTATTCCACGATTCAATTGCAGTGTTGAGTGTTGGAAAACGCCCGAACTATTTACTTTGGTTCTAATGAATAAAAATACCTCGATGAATGAAATGATTATGGAATAGATGGAATAATAAATATAATAAATAGATTAAATAATGGAATTTTCACTTTTTTTTACAGTGCTAAAGATTCATTGTTTTTTTTTACAGAGGATTCACAATAAAATAGATTCTTGTTGGAAGCAAAATCATTCTCTGTACTCTCTCTCTCTCTCTCTCTCTCTCTCTCTCTCTCTCTCTCTCTCTCTCTCTAGATTGGAAACGTATTTCCATTGTGTTTCATTTTCTTCTCATCGATACCATCTCACCGTTTCAAAATCGATGATCCTAAAAGAAAACAAAATTCTCCCCCAAAAGAAAATCTGCGTTTCCCCCCCTTCACGATTCGGTCCCTCCAAACACACTCACTCCTTCCGTTTGACAGTCTCTAGTTTAGCTCGCATTAATCGTCGAATTCGATTTCGATAACGATGATTTGGAGTTCCATTTCTTTTGTATTAATCTTAATTTATCTAGATTAGCTAGTTGACAGTTTTGGATTTTTCTCGCTCTCTCTCTCTCTCTCTCTCTACAGCTTTCATTATTTTCAAAAAGCAAATGGTAGCGCTGTGTTGGGACGGTGGTGGTTGTGATGGTGGTGGTGATTTTTTATATCTCCATTTGGATCCAAAATTGTGTTGAAAAAAAAAATCAGACCCGTTTCGAGAAGATTGAATCGAAGATAATATTGATGATGATCTTAAAGTGAATGGGTGTGGCATGAAAAGAAGGTGTGTGTTTACGTTGATCGAAATAATTTCGAAACAAAACATAAATAAATAACTAAACCGAAACAGTGCAGATAAAAAAATAGATAGATTTTAGCCTCTGAAACTTGCAAACTTGTTCCATCTGAGCTATGGCGGAATGAAAGGAAACAAAAAATTGCGATCAATAAGGTTTAAATGAAAGAATCTCCGATTTCAAACTGAGAAGAACACCAACACTGGGTCCAACTGATATGACACTATCAAAGTAGGAAGAAAAATCGCATTCTATTGTTTGTGAAATCAAAGAGAGGCTACTTTTGAACGATTGAAAGCAATCTTTGCTCTACCGTTTCTCGGGGCCCTTCCGGTGATTCGAGGGGAAAAAATTTGTAACATTTTTTTTCAACAAATTGAAAATAAAACCAATCGCTAATTCTTTTGGTAAATACCGGTGTTACATCATGCTCTTTCTCTCTCTCTCGGTCCTCTTTGTCTTGGGTTGAAAAAAAAATTTCCATTTCCGTAAGCGGCTCTCAAAGATAGTAGTATTGACATCGAGATTATTGAAATTTTGATTATTTTTTTGCTGGTCCCGAAATTCATCATCCATCCATTCCTTTCAGGGTATTGTTCCAGGGTATTCTTTTGGTCTTGATTTATTTATCATTAAGATTACGATGATGATGGATCAGAGAAAAAATTTTTTTCATCTTTTTCCGTTCTAATGTAGCACAATACGTTCGAGGTTTATCTTTTAAGAAAGCAAAAATCTTTCTTCATCTTCATTGATAGGATAGGAATTTCATTTTTTGTTTTCTTTTTTTTCTCTGAACTGATTAGATAGACTTTAAACAATCAATCAATGAGAATCTCGCTAATTCTTTCGTAAGAAACAATGTTTCGATCTAAATCTCTTATGATGAAGCTTGAAAAAGTTTTATCATCAATTTATCAGTGCATTCATTCATCATCGAGAGAGATGTGGTCAGAATTTATTCACACTTTTTTCCGTTCAGCAACGAAATGAATCATCTTGGATTGACTAGACTCTAGGCTATCTAGAATTTGATTGGTTTTCCGATCCTAGGTTTCTAATTTTGTAATGTTAGCTTGATTTTTCTCGAAACATCATTTATTTTCGAAAAAGTAATTTCCGTTCGATGATTGTTTAACCATTCATTTAACAATCAGAAAAAATTTATAGAAAGTATCAAACAAGAGAAGTTAAACTAAGTGAAATTACAATTATTACAATGGACTGTGAGTGGGTGTGTTAATTGAATATTACCATCAAGGAAATTTGCAGAAGCTACTCGAAAAATATAAAACTATCAGAGAGTCATCATTTAAAAAAAAAATAATCTTTGTAAATTATTCTGATTCTAATGTTTGCTTTTCACAGAAAAAAAAAATTCAATTTTTTTTCTCTCTAAATAAAAAGAATATGCCAATATTCTCGATTCATTCATCCAAATTGATTATGAGAATAGATGTGGTTGCTTTGTCTCTCTTGAAGCAAAAAATGAACAGAATCCAAACAGACCGAATGGTTTGATCATCATCATCAACATCATCATCATCATCATCATTACGAGAGCATCATCATCAATGAGAATGGTAATACAAAAGTGATTGGGTAGAGAAAATATAGAAAAATTGCAATAAAATCTCGACATAATTTTGTTGTGGTAGGAGGATAATGATTGAAATTTATCCAAAAGAAGAGAGAGAGAGAGAGAAATGTCCTCATAGATACATTTAGTAACTGTTGGACTAAATGATCGATTTTTAAATGACCAAAGACCAAATTAGCTAATGGTTTTTTGAGGATACTCTCCATCGATGAAAGAGAGAGAGACCGAGAGAAACCAAAGCTAATAATAATAATAATAATAATAATAATAATTTTATATTTATTTATTTCGTTTCGATTTGATTCAGCAGAAATCGATGGGATTTTTATTGCCAGGTTTGGCTTGCTGAACCTTAGTTTTTTAATTCGATTTTTTTTCTGGGTTTGCAACAAAAAAAACTATCTATTTATTCTCTCTTCTCTTTTTTGAGCTACGAAACGATTCCTATCAAAGCTAAATCTTTTCCCTGAAGTTCCAGCAAAATGTAACAAATACGGATCAAATACGAAAGGAAAGTTTTGGAAAGAAAAAAGTAATCAAAAACTATAAATTATAAATCTTGAATCGAAATAAAAAAACTTGATAATAAAAATAATGATGATGATGATGAGGATGATGATGAGGAACTCAATCTTCGAATCGATGTTCTGGATGTGACAACATTCGATGAGAAAACTTCAAACTCAAAAAAATTCCAAATCTCTCAGTTTTGTTTCTGTTTTTTTTTCAATTCGGCTTTGCTAGTCAAAAGAAAAACTTTCATTAAAATCGAATCAAATAATTCCTCTATTAATAAGACTCTTTGCAATATAGAAAGTGCATTTGCTCTCTCTCTCTCATCGAATATTACTTTATTATATTATTACCTGCGAAATATATTCGATTCGCTATTGAACCAAGCGATTGAGAATTGGGAATCTATCTCGAGAGAGATATAATATTCTCTTTCTTTCTTGACTGTTCCATTGAATTTTATGATTTCAATTCTCTCTCTCTCTCTCTCTCTCTCTCTCTTTGGTCCCTACTCCTCTTCTTAGTCCCTACAGTAACTTTAGCATTAGCTTATTGATGAAAATTCATCATAATTATTTCGACATAAAATCACTTCGGATGATCATCGTAAACATTGAGGAATCCATTCAATGAACAGAACGTTCGGTTCGCTAATGCTAATAGTAATGGAATGATAATCAAACTGAAATTCTCTAATTTGAAAATCAAAACAAACCAATAATTAATATAATTCTACTGTGATGCGATACAATCGGAGCGAATCATTTGTGTTTCGCTTGTTCTGGTCTTAGTTTTCGAATTTTTTTTTTCGTTTACATTCGAGAGTGGAAAAAAAGTAGATTTCGATTTTTTATTTCTATGGAATAAAATATTGATATCCGATGGTAATATTTTTGTTTTCGGCGATAATTTAATCTCACCGAACAAACAAAATGTTTGAAAAAAAAATATATGAGAGATGGAATGAATGAAAAATGATATCTATTAGATTAAAAATAGATTTCGATGCAAAGATTTCGGCTATCTTTCTTTCTCTCTATGATTGAAAATTGTATTGGTTCTGGCTCTTCTAGATCTATAGAATCAAATGGATCAGTGAAGTGAAACCAACGAAATCTAAGTGACCAAAGCTTTGCCTAGTATAATAAAATCTAAATGCTTATTACCCCTACTAAGATATTAAGATGATGATGATGAGCTGGGCGTGATCGAAATCTGGATTTGTTTTCTAACTTGAAAATCCTAAAAATCAAAACATAAGCTCAACAGAGGGCCTAACGATTGTTACGAGGATTTTGTTTCCATTTAACTTAAAAAAAAATAAGAAAATCAAACATTTGGAAAATAATTCATAAAAATAAACCAATATTATTGTCTCTCTCTCTCTCTCTCTCTCTCTTATCTCGTTTGATTCTCAACGAGTTTGAGCGGAAAAAAAAGAAAAGCTTTCGACTAACATCAATGAACATCATCGGATTGCAATCGAAATAAATTTGAATCGATGTGATGAGGATTTGGATTTTAATCAAAGACAAATCGATCCAAAATCGAAATTTCGTTTGCTTCGTATTGGATCTAGAAAATTTTTTCCTTCTCTAGTATTACACAATAGAAGAAGCTAATCAATTTAAAAGAATCTCCAAAGGTAGGCGTATGGATTCGATGATCATCTTCCTTACGAGATCCACATAAACTTTCTCTCTCTCCTTCTCTCTCTCTGGTTAGGCTCAAATTACAAATGATTCAATCGAAATCGTTTCAAAGTATTCGTTCTAAAGAATCAATGGTATTCTTTTCTTTTTGGAATTTCACTTTTCCTCTCCCCACCTCTCTCTCTCTCTCTCCCTCACTCTCTCTTTCTGTCTTGTTGAATTGATTCGGTGGATTAAACTGACAGAACCAGATCGATTTGAGTATTCTTCGTTTTATTTTTAATTGATTTCTTAATGCTTTCTCTCTCTCTCTCTCTCTCTCTCTCTCTTTTTCTTTCTTTTTCACTAAGTGATCCATTTGTTACCTCTAGAACATTACATCTCAAATTGAGAAATTCAATTTGGTTTGCTTGGAATTCTATTACCAGAAAAAATCCAATCGGAGATTCGAGAAGAGTTTTTTAGAATCTAGATATTAGATTATAAAATTCTATTGAATGAGAAGAATTTTTTTTATTCTAATTCAAAAACGTTTCCATCGAAACAATTCAATTTCAGTCAAAGAAATTCTTCACTCTGATTTTCGATGAAGTTAAAGAGTGCGAAAGACTAGAATATGGACCAATATACACTGACAGCACAGAAATGAAAACAAAAAAAAAAAAAAGAAAGGCAAAGGAAGAGAGAGCGAGAGAAAAGATTCATTGCTAATTACCTCGCGAACTATCGGAGCTAATTAATCTTGACACTTCGTTTCTAGTCCCTAGAAAACTAAATTCAATTTCGTTTACGTTTCTTGTGAATCGTAGATTCCGAAAAACAACAACAACAACAACAACACAATAATAGATCTAGATGATACAAATCCATTCATACGATCGTTTCTCGAGATAAATCCTGGTGTTGGAGAAGTTAAAAATTCCAATAATCAGAACGAACAGAATGAGACGAAGAGAAAATCAGCAAACAGATCAATTTGAGCAATTAAGAATCTCGAATCACCTAGAAGAATCTAGGGCCTAGATTTTTTTTCACATTTTATTCCAGTACACCAAAAAAAAAAAAAAATAATAATAATAATTAAATAATCAAAATAATTTTTTGCGAAGAAGAGGAGCGATGCAGACAATTGTCGAATCTATTAGGATCGGAACGAAAACAATGAAATCAAACAAACAAAACTCGTAAATCTCATTGAAAAAAACAAATGGAATAGTCAGAAGACAAAAGAAGAGTGATTAAATCAGAAATCTTGGCCCCCCTTCTTTTTCGGTCTAATTAATGCATTCTATGATTCTAGACGAAGATTAAGACTAAGAGAGAGAGAGAGAGAGAGAGAGAGAGAGAGAGAGAGAGAGAGAAGGGATCAAGCTAGATTGTCAAACGAGAGAAACTTCGGTCTTTCTTCTCCCCCCCCCCATTTAACCCTTTTGTTATTTCGTCATCTTAATTTAAGAAGTTTTTCGCTCTCTTTCTCTCTCTCTCTCTTAGGGCCGTAGAGTTTAGGATGTGATGCGACATAAATTGATTCTCTCCCACTAACAATGCTGACATTTTGATGTTGTTTGTGTTGCAACACTTTTCAATGATGGAACTTCTTGATTGATAAACATTTGGTCCACGTTGTTTACTGTTTTCTTTTGTTATCTCTCTCTCTCTCTCACTCTTCGAATTCGGCTTTATATCTTCAGTTAATTTGATCGTTGTGATGATGATTTTGTTGTTGTCATTGCATTTGATGCAATGTTATGTGCTGTCAATTCGATGTTTAAAATTTTTTCGTATAAAATCTCTCTAATTCAATCCAATTAGAGGGAAATTTTCTTTCTTTTCTTTTTATGTGGAAGAAAATTTTTCGAAGCTAAAAAGAAACTTTAAGTCTTAACGAAATTCTCCAGCTACGGAGTACAAAATTGAATGTATTTTTTTTCAAATAAGTCAAATTTCATTTTCAAAAATCGTTTCGAAAAGAATGGAAACAAAGCAGAGAAGAATTCAATTCCATCATACACTCAAAACTCTTTAATTGTTTCACAATGTTTGTTTCACATTATTTGTTCCAAATTGTTGTTTCACTGAGAAGTAAAAAATGCGTTGCTCTTTACGCTATGGAAGGTAAAAGAATAAGAATCGACATTAGGCATTCGCGATTCGCAAATTGTGAACTTGTTTTAAGATATGAAAAAAAAACGAAATCGCCTCAAGCGATCTATTGTTATAACAATTCAATTTGATTAATAGAATTTAGTTTGATTTCTAGGAATGGAAATTATTTTCTTCTATTTTCTTCTCAAACAACAAAGACTCGGGTTGGAACGGCTGTGAATTATGGTCTTTGCGATATCGAAAAATTAACCGACGAACAAAAAAGAGAAGAAAAAAGAAAACATCGATAAACGCCCACCAACAGCATTTTATGAATGTTTTTCGGTTGTAAATCGCCTCATCTCTTTCGATCAATCGATTCCAAAAACGATCCGCCAACAGAGTCGGTGGAAGAGAAAGGAGACTGAATTTGGTGCTTAAATTTATTCCTCACTCGAAATTTTCAACATCTAAACATCAATCGATAACCGATAACAATGATGCCTAAATGAATCTATCGATTAATCTCCGTCTCTCTCTCTCTCTCTCTCTCTCTCTCTCTCTCTCTCTCTACACTCTCTAAAGTCTCAATGTAATAATAATCTGATAACTCTAGCCGCATTGAATGAAACGGAAATATTCTTTTGGAACGTTTGAATCATCATCATTCTTGTCTTTGGGAAAAAAATGATGTGCGCTAGAGAGAGAGAGATTGAGAGAATTTAAGTGAGAAATTTCAAACAAATATAACAAAAGTCTATGACAATAGATTGACAATCGCTTATGTATTTCGATTTCTAGATTGAAATTTTTCAACGATCCGAACGAAATCAAAAAGAAATTCAATTTATTCACCAGTTCACATCCGTTTCGTTGGCAATCCTCTCGAGTTTCAATGGGCTCACATTTGAGAAGAGAAAGAGCAGAATTTTTTCTACAGATAAGAAAATTGAAATATTGCCCAAAGGCTAAACATTCGAATAAGAAATTGAATGATTTTTTTTTTTCTATTTCAATAAGAAATAGAGGAAGAAAAAATTCGCTAAAATTATCAAATTTTTGTCAAATTTTTCAATCAAAAAATACGAATAATAATACTTTTGATCTCAGTGGGACAAATAGATTGCGCGAATATTCCCAACCATTCTTTGCCGGAGAATCGAAACTCAAAGCTGTCAATAGTAATCGATCAAATTCAAATTAAAATAAAAATGGAATTTTTCCTCACTTTAAACAGTGTGGAATCTATCGAATCAAAGTGATAGTCCTTCACTTCCGGTCTGTGAGGTAACAAATGATCCAATGAACGATTTTGATTGTTTAATTTCAATCAATCGATTGAAAATTGCAATCAATTGAGATGAAGATATAATTTTTTTTTTTTTTTGGTTGGATAATTAAACCAAAGAATTCTATCTGACGGCGAATCAATCTAGCAATAAATAATGAATTGATTGTTGAGATGAGAGAAAAGAAAGGCGATCAAAATCAAGACTTTTATCGAAACGTAGCGAATCCTCAGAAGACCTTCGAAAGAAGGTTTTGAACAACGGTGAAAAGATCGATAGCTAGGTTTTTTTCCCTACTATGGTCCAATTACTCTTTTTATTATTTGATGGAGAAAATAAAACAAGAACAAAGAGAATAGAGAAAAAAAAATCCTAGCTGACAAGATGGATTTTTCGATTTTCTCTTCTGTTTTGTTATCAACAGCTCTCCAAGATAGATAGCTACAATCCATTCTAAAGAATTCCCTCTCTCTCTCTCTCTCTCTCTCTCTCTCTCTTAATCATCTGGCTAAGGTTTGTTTCATTAGATTTTGGTTTCTTCGCCTTTTCTGTTTCTTATTTATTCCATCACACACGTTGACAATCGTCTCTCTCTCTCTCTCTCTCTTTTCATCATTCATTATTTTTTCATTTAATACCTGATTATTAATTGTCCATTCTTGGCGTTAATTATGTTACAAGTGAGAGAAGAGAAGGAAACACGAAAACGAAATGTGTCAAGATGTTTGTGACTGAGGTTTGTACTTAGCTAGCCCCATTTCGTCGATGAATGTTGAAGAAAAACGAAATTCTATCGTAGAAATATGGGAACAAAATAAGAGAAACCAAGAACGAACCAAAGGATCTAGAGTCTAGTTTTTGAGACTATTATTAATGATGGTGGATCAAAATAGATACAGACAAAAAAAAATATATTCTAGTATCTGATTCTTCTCTCAAAATTTATTCGAAACATTGTAATGAAATCCGTTACAGTGAGAGAACAAAATTGGAGAAATTTTCAAACAAAAAAGCTATAGATTACGAGAAGATAGAGCGAGCGAAAAGAAACGCACATTTATCGTTTCAAGGAATACTAAAAAAAAAAAAAAAAAAAAGAAATCGAAGTTAAAAAGATAAGAATCTAAATTGAAGAATTTTAGAAAAAAATATTCCTTCACTCTCTCTCTCTCTCTCTCTCTCTCTCTCTCTCTCTCTCAAATTCGAAAATCAAATGATCAACGAAGAGATATGGATGATGGAAATGAGAAGAAGATGGGAGAAAACTTTCACCAGATCGAATCGACACTTTTGTGTTTATGGAATTTCTCGCAACTATTTCGGAATGAAAGATTCTATTCTCGAGATCGAATCCAGAAACATTGCTACATTCAAACTAATCTAATGGAATCAAATGGAATGATTTAAACATAGATCAATATGAAAAATTAACTCTGTTCTAGAGAAAATGAAAAATAAATGGGAAGAGAGAGAGAGAGAGAGAGAGAGAGAGAGAGAGAGACAGAGGGAGTGAGTGAGATTCATTGAGAATAAGAATGAAACTAAGAGAATATTCTCTAGTGTTTAGAGATCGGATCGATATCGGACCATTAGCAACATATGGCTTGATTGCTCTCATGCAATATTCAATCGTAGAGAATAAAATTACTTCACGAAAAAAAAACAATCTCTTTGATTCAAGAACGGAAATTCGAGCTCGCAAAGATTCGATTAAATTGGATTTTATTCATTTTTTTTTTCTCAAGAATCGAAGAACAACTTTGAAAAACAAAAAAAAAACAAATTCAAATGATCCTTGGCTAGTGTGAGAGGTGTGTGTGTTGGGTGTCTTTCTGAGTAAATCAAAATTCAAAAATCTCTTCCCGCCCCCTCTCTCTCTCTCTCTCTATCTATCTATCTCTCTCTCTCTCGAAAGTTCTAAGAAATTTAAAATTGCAAATCGAATGCCCATTTTCGTAATCGATCGAGAGCTAAGCTATTATCGTTATTGGATAGCTAGGTATCTAGTGGAAGGAAGTGAATCTAGGTGAGTCAATGAATTGGAACCTAATATTTGCTACTGTTTCGGAAGTTTCAAACTAATAGTTTTGGTAAAAAAAATTAAAAAAAAATACGCTCTATTTTTTTCTCTTATCCGATTCTAAGAGAATGTAAAAAAAACAAGGAAATAATCGAGACGCGGAAAAATCTGTTACAATAATTTCATTTTTGCTGCTATTTTTATCATTATTATTATTATTATTATTATTGATGAATTTCCGTAACGAAACCAATGGTGCTAGGAATAGGAGTGTCGGTGCATTTGCTCCTCTCAGTTTCTTTTGTGATTAGCTAGTTCGATGATTTGATTGTTTAATTTGGAATAATCAATATCTCTCCTCCAAAAAGGATCCTATGTAAGATTGGGGCAAAAAAGAGGGCTACTTTTTAATGAAAATAAATCCAAAATTTGGTATTTATTAAAAGAATTATGGATTTCGAATTCGAGCAGCAACTGCCATTCCGGCACAATTACAACAACGATGGAACAGTTGCAGTATGAAATTCTCCAACGAAATCAATACCCGTTTCATTTTGGTTGCGATTGCTAATGGAATTAATTCACTTCGATCGAATAATATAACAAATTTCTCAATCTACAAATCCTCTAATGAAATGAAACGATCCCATAGTAATACTCTTTAATATACCGAGAGAAAAACGAGAAAGAGTGCGGAAAATTATGGAGCAAAAATCGATCAATCAGTTGATCAATCAATCAATCAATCAATCAGCAAAGGGCCTAGCAAGCGAGAAAGAGAGAGAGAGAGAGAGAGAGAGACAGAACGGATAGAATAACTTAGTTGAAACGATCATCATTTCATTGGTGACGGTATACGATTCGATCTAAATTTCTTCCACACTAAATATATCAATTTGAAAAAACTTCGAACCTAGAGTTCGACGTCAACTGTTTTCCGAACGAAACTAATTAATAATTTATTGAAATGAATGAAAAACAATAAATTGTTTTCCGAACGATATATAAATAGAGGGGAGAAAAGTGTAACGAGGAAAAAAAAAGAATCGATAAAAGAAATTAAAAAGAAACTTAACAAAAATTCACTATCGAATTCATTGCGTAATGAAGATGATTTTCTTCTGGTTCTGAAACTGAATATCACATTCACTGAATAGATTGATATGATTATTATTATCGGAATGGGGCAGGGGAAAATATTTGAAATTTCGAAGAGAATAGAAATCGATCGTTTGTTATTTGGGATCGTATTTTGTAAATAAAAACAAAGCGAAACAATTCTTCACTTCCGTTTCTGATTAAAAACAAATAACACACACACTAAACTAAGTGATTAACTTTAGAGAAGAGAGGGGGAGAAATTTGAGAAGAAAAAAAAAGGAGAAGCTATAAGCTAGGAAAATAAAACAAAATCATTCGAATTTGAAATCGAAATTACTTTTCGATCAACCTAACGAAACTAAGGCAACCTTATTTGCTTGGTGTTTGGTGTTTAATCTACGGAAATTATTTTTACACCACTTTCGTCTCTCTCTCTCTTTTTCTTCAAAGTTTGAATTATTTTTTTTTTCACCCTAGTTCAAGAATCTTTACCCTCTAGAACAAATAAAAGAAATTATAATAAGCGAATAGGTTTCAATTCTAGGCCCAATGGAATGGGGGCAATGGGGTTTTTTGTTTGATTGGTTCGACCGATCAAAACCAATACGGCTAATGATAATCGTAATATTCACAATACAAAGAGGATCTTCTTAATCGCTTTTCATTTGTCTTTGAGGAAAAGAAAATTGTTTTGCATTCAAATGATTCATTCGAATTGATTGATTTCATCGAAATAATGATGTTTCAGTAATAATAATATTCTCTCAATGAAATTCTAATTGTTTAGAGCTAATTAAATGGCCTTCTTAACTTCAGAGAAGACAATAGTGGCTGTCAAAATTATGTCACTAAAGACTAGATCCGAAAAATGACGATAATATTCGAAATGCTTTAATATCGTTTCTAATTCTTCTAGGAAATGAAATAAATTCGATCGCAAAAATTCAACGAATCCGTTTTCAATTCGATGACTATCTCTGCTCACTTCAATCTCTATCGCTCTTTTTTTTTCCTTTTCCAAATTGACATTTGAAATCGAATGATACAAACAACGTAAACTTGGAAATCAGATGTAACGAAAAAAAAAAACAAAAATATCTAAAGGAAATTTTTTCAATTTACTTTTTTATTATTCGATTGGGAAAACCTTTGATTAGGAAAAAAAAACATACACAAACACACCAACACCAACACCAACACATACGTCGAATGATGAATATGTTATGATGATGATGTAATAATAATAGCGATTATAACTATAATAATAATAATAATAATAATAATCATCATCAAAGATGATGACGATAATGATGATGATGGTAATGGTGGTGGTGGTGGTGGTGATTACTTTCCCAAAACCAAAACGAAAACATCAAACTTTTTCTTAGATTTTATTTTTAATCCATCGGCCTATTTTGTTTGATTTTGTCATCGCGATCCGTTTGATGATGATGATGATGATGATGATTTTCTCATCAAAAAAAAAATCGAAAACAAAACCACAATGATTGAGAATGATAGATTTTCTATTTTTTAACTAACTAACAAACTGATTATCGATTAAGAATCTTGAAATCCGTTAAAAGCTAAACTATTTGCTAAGATTAAATGCTTGAAGATAATCGGCAATCGATTCCAATCTCTTCAATGATCTTCTGATTCGATCGAATCTTTTTCTTCTGATTCGATCATTGGATTGTTATTGTCGATGGATCGATCGAGATTTACTTGAAATTTAAAAAAATAAAAAATCAAATTAATTTCTTTTTTTTTTTTTTAATTTCGTTTCGATCAAAATTATTTTGTTTTGATTCGAAGAAGATTGTTTTGTTTGTTTCAAAAGATTTCAAATCGACAAACTAATTTCGAAACGAAAAAAAAAAACATCCAACGATACGATGATGTGAACGAATCTTACTACTCGATTTCGACGAATACAAACATCACTATGTTTTGAGGATGGTAATGTTGGTATCGGTGATGATGATGATGATGATGATGATCGGAGAGAGTGTGATGAAGAGTGGAGAGGGGAAAAAGAATTCATAGAAAAAAATTAGAAGAAAAAAAAAGAAAAAAGAAATGACCTTGTTATTTGAACCGAAAATCCTGTTTCTCTTGCCATCGTAAGACATTTTCTTTTTCCAGATGAATATAAACTAAGCAATTGGATTACGCTCGCAATTGGTAACATAAAATCAACGAAAAATTTCGATGTTGTTAGACGTTGTTGATGATTATGATTGTGGTTGGATTAATTGAATATACACCTGAATCGTATTACCTGATTTCGTCTCAGATAGTGAAATGAGTTTTTTTTCTAAATCAAACTGAAATAGGATCTTTTTGGAACTCTTCAGGAAGTTAGAGAGAGAGAGAGTGTGTGTGTGTGTGTGTGTGTGTGTAAGAGAAAAATGGATAGGCGATCATTGAGCTCTTTGAATGCGATGTAGAAAATGCTTTGATGCTAAACTATGCTGAACACAAGAATCAAATCTTTGATCTTGAAATTCTCGATCAACAATAATCATGATGATAAGCATTTATTGATTCGATTTGAATTTATTTGTAAATTATCTAAGCTTCAAGCTTAGGTTTCAGTCTTCAGTACTATCGCAAAGATAATCAAAAATTAAATCATAAACTTTCTTTCTCTCGTTTTTATCTCTATCGATCTCATTGATTCATTAATATACACCTTTAGTAGAGAGAATGAGAGAGAGAGAGAGAGAGAGAGAGAGAGAGAGAGAGAGAGAGAGAAAGCTTAGATTGTTTTCTTTACTTTCACATAAATTTATCCACACAGTTTAGAAAGAGAGAGATCCAAACAAGCGAGAAAAGAGAGCGAAGATTGGTTACAATCACGCAAACATCCAATTCGAGACATTGATATTGATGCATTAAGGAATGCAATCACACACGAATGGTAGACATAAACAATGGATAAATTGTTTAATTGCTCACACTATTGTTCCATTGTTGCCGATTATTGCTATTATAATTATTCTTCCATGAAAGAAATGATAATTTGGTAAATTTATTATCACCAATATCATTGCTACTTTTCGGAGATTTGAGATTGCAGCAAGTGAAAAAAAAAAAATTCGAATCAAATCTGGTTCCGTGTGTTGCAATAACGATCAAAGTTGTGTTGTGTTTCAATCGAAAGAAATCGACACAGATATAGAAAATCGGAACAAAAACCGATCCAATAAAAAAAACAAATGGGATATTGAAATAGAATATGGGATATTATTGGGGAGAGAAAAAAGTTCAAAAATTTTCTTCCTACCATCTCTAAGCGTCCATGAGGACTCGATCTGAGGATTCTCGGTGAATCAAACCAAAAACGAGAACGGAAGAGAAAGCATTCCGATGTGTCATTTAAATTCGATGATTAGCCACAAACATTAAAATTCAATCGGATTGAATTGAAACATTCGATGAATGTTTCTTGAACAATTAACACTCGAACACATTCAAATGCACCACAAATCAATCAAACATTTATTGTAATCCAATTTGATTCCATCATTTTTGAGCACAAGTAGCTCTGAAATTATTATTAAAAAAATTAACTCAAAAAAAAAAAAATTTCATCATCAAAAGCTCATATCGGACGAGATTCGAAGCGTGGAAATCTAAGTCAAAGATACCAATAATTCACATCTCATTTTCTCTCTGCTCTTGTTCAACGATCATCATTCTTGTGCTCGCTGATTTGGTTTTGTGTTTCGCGCCAATACACCTCTCAACACTTGCTCTCTCACTTTTTATTTGGATTCAATTCTAAATCTTTCTAGTCTAGCTGTTTAGATATTTTCAATGTTCCATTTATCTCAAACCGAGAGAGAGAGAGAGAGAGAGAGAGAGAGCATGGACCGAGAGAAAATTCTCTCCGCCATCTCTTTACTCCTCTTTCTTTCTTTCTCTCTCTCTCTCTTTATCTCTCTTAAAGCTTTGAACATCGAGAGATTCACTTATTCCAGCTTCTCTTTGATAATGTAGATTGTTTCCATTTCGAAGTTGTTGCTGAACTTGTTCACATTTCTGGTTATTTCCCTGTCTCTCTCTCTCTCTCTTTCTCGCTCTCTGGTGTATTGCCTCTCAATAGAGATTTCAATGTCGAAGACGCCGAAACATCAAATACGTGTGTTCGGTGTCGTCATCGTCGTCTGTTTTGATGTTTTTTTTTCTCTCGTAGAAGATCCACCTTCCTCGATGATGACGTTTTCTCGAACACCAAGCAAACGACCACAATGAACGAAAAATAAAAAAAAAAAGATTTTAGAGAGTAAAAAGAATAAGAAAAGAGAGAGAGAGAGAGTACCGATGTACCCTTTTTTTATTTGCCGAATGAATTGTTAATCAGTGCTTTAATTACGCTCTAGCTTGTTTTATTGAGATTAACAATCTGATGAAATCCTATGATAAAGATGATGGTGATGGGGATGGTGATGGAGATGGAAATGATCGAATTTATTTCGAATCTTTTCTATCACTACGAACGCAGAGAAGCGAAACGATTCGAAAGCATTAGGCTTATTGATTACATCTCTATTATCGAACCGATCGATTCCATATCATTAGATAGTAGAGTGTTGATATTGTAGATTGTTATTATAATTATATCTAATTGAAAAATGAATTCAGCCATCTTTATCCATCATTTAGTTTTAGCATCTCTAATGATCTCATTTTGATCCAAATTCAATGCATAGCAGCGATGATGATGATGATGATGATCTTTTCTAGGCCCCTAAAATAGTCTCTATAAATATCTGCAACAAAAATTACAAACACACGACATCCGAGATTGATTTTAAGATGATTAATAGAATCAAAAAAAAAAAAGGAGAATTCCCTATATGAATTTCTATTCCAAATGATTGTTTCCGTATCTCTTTCGATCGAAATTGTTCGTTTCAAACGTACTAGAGAGTGAATAACCGCAAAATGAAAAAAACAGAGATTTAGCGATATTTTTTTCATTCTCTATCACCATCATCATTTAGAATTTGATTAGAGTGAAAGAGAGAGAGAGAGAGATAATAATTTCATCGAGGTATTAGCTAGAGACGCTTCTCTAGGGTTAGCTAGGACGAAAAATTCCGCCCTAGTATTCCATAACGAAATTTAGATTCTCTCAGATTCTCTACTGTTTTGTTTCTAATCTCTCTTCATTCTCTTTCTTTCGTAAAATTCTCTCGATCTCGTTGCTTTCATTTGTTTTTCGATCGAAAGCAAAAACAGAAAATCTTCTCCAAACGCTTAAGCCTTTGATATCAGCACATGAAACATTCATCATTGATTTAGTCATCATTCATAATGATTCTATGAGATAAATGGTCTAAGGGGGACGACGTTCCTAATCCTTCTGCCTTTTTCTGTTTCTAATTTTTTGTTTCTAATCATTCGAATCGAGATGGTCTCACTTGAGAGGCAGTAAAAATAGCGAAAAAAAAATGAATTGCTCCATCATTCAATCGGACCATTCTTTTTTTTTTGCTCTTTTCACTATGATTCCAAAGCAAATCCAATCGATCGATTTGATCGAGTCTTTTTCTCCATTCTCGATCTATCTCTATCGGAATCGATTCTGATCTCTAATGATTGCAACGATACAGATCCAAACATATCATATTCGTGAGACCATAATCTAGACTCTAGGATTCAAAGAGATTATGTTATTATCTTTGTTGGGTTATTTTCTCGCCCAAAAATTGATGTGCTCTCTCTCTCTCCTCTCTTCTCTTCAGATTCAGTTTTTAATTCGATCTTTTATCTCTGAGGTTTTTTTCTCCACTATCCTTCCTAATATTATACCTAAAACATCCATCTCTAGAAAACAATTCTGATTGATCTATCTATTGATTTCTATACCATTCTTGATTTCTAAAATCATTAAATCGAATCAATATTCTAGTTCTTTAAAGATTTGGATAGATTTTAAAACTGGAATAAAAAAAATGATCAAGTTAGAAAATCTAGAACTGATTAATTTGATTAATCTGAATTATTCAATCATATCAAGTGCAATTATCGAGCGAAAATTACCATAGATAACATAATTATTAAGATCTAGCCGAAATTAGTGAAGAAAAATTCACAATCAAACGTAATTGATCCGTTTGACATAGAGACAAACATTTGCTTTATGTAAATTTTCAAATTCCTTATCGAATAATTTTATAATACTCTATTCTAATGGATAGTCTCATTTTTAGGTATTCTTAACAAATACACCTCGTAACAATGCGATAATGAAACTTATTGTCCCCCTTCTCAGGATGACTTTGAAACGTTTTGATCGAATATTTGATTCGATCAAAACCTGGAGATCATTAAAAAAAACTAGGCGTTTCAATTTATTCGAATTTTTATGTTTTTTTTTGCCTGTGTTTGTTATTAGCTTTCTTTCAATAATTACCTAATCGAATCCAAAGCTTCATTTATAAGTCTCTCAATTTTCAAAATGAATTTCCATCACAAACGGAATTGTTTGACAATTGTAGATACGATATTTTCCAGTATCTCCGCCATTATTTTCTCAGTCTTCCTCAGTGATTATTCGAATCAAGGTCTCCTCTAAGGCTTTTGATAATCAATCAATTTGGATCCATTCTATGTTTGCGAAATGAAGCTCTCTTGCATTTATTTTGCTTCGTTTCTTTCTTGCATTTATTTTGCTTTAGTCCAAAGTTTTCATGAATTTCGATGACTTTCAATTCAATTAAGAAAGGGGCGAGTAGTTGAGAAATCGATTGTCTAGGCAAATTACCAGATTCAATTCCGAGACTATTTAGTCCGATGCGTTCTCTTTTTTTTTTTATTCAATAATTGAATTTACGATTGTTTCGGAAACTTTTTTTTTTCTCTAAAGAAATCGAACTCCAAGCAGATAATTGCTTCGAATCGATTTCGAGGAATGAAATAAAAAAAGGTCGTCAACAAGAAGCCTAAACAAACCTTTTCTCGAAGAAAGTTCAATCTTAGTAATGAAACTTAATGTTCGTCTATTCAATCCATTCAATTCCTGAACGGTTCCATCGTTTCGTTTCAAAAGAATTGTGGAATAATAAGTAACGAAAAAAAAAAGAATCCAATTGGTAAATTCATTACAAAGCTAGAAATATCTCACTAGGTTTAGGAACATTGAGAATCTGTATAGATTCGATTCTCTTCTAGACCTCTGCTATGGGAAAGACGGACGATTAAATCATCCATCATCGAGACCGAATTTGGCGGTGAAAAAAAAAATTCACGGAAATCAAAATCGAATCAATTTGATTCAGATTGAAAAAAATTTAGAACTCTTCAATTGTTTCGAATCACCCTAAAATCATATAGCGTTTCTTAGCTCTCTGATATTTGGTCCTACAAAGTTCCAAATTCTCTACAATTCTTCACAGATTTTTATTCATTCAAGTTTGGTACTGAATGAAATTCTGGTAGTTCTCTAAATTTGATTAGTAATTAAATTATTTCGATTGCATTCATTTCGTTCTAATCATTTGACTGAATGAACTTTCTTCCTTTTCTTAAGAAGGAAAAAAAAAGATGATTAGGAAGAGAGAAAAAGATGCGTTACCATAAATGATTCTTAAAAGATTTTCTTCTCCATTTATCGATTCTGTATCTCAACCTAACCATTATTGAAGATTGAATAAAGAAATCGAAATCTGAATTGAAAACGATGCAGAGACAAGACAAGGGATCTAAAATACGATTGAATTCGTAGGATTTTATTAGATGGCTGCACTTGAACAGAGACACTTCAATTGTTCCAAATGAATTCTCTATTCTCTAGCTAAATTCGCTAAATTACAATCAAAACAGACCCACCTCGACCGTTTCCGATGATGATGATTTAATGAGATCATTAGAATGAATGAATCGATGAATGATTCCTATTTTGATGATTTCTAACACCCAAATGAAAAATGTGTGCAAAAGCAAATTAAAATAATGGAATATAATGAAAAATTTTGTGATATTGAAATTTGGGAGACTAAATTTTTAAGAGAGAAAGATTCTTTTTTTTTTTTTTTTGTTCATTCGAATCAATTTGAATCAAATTTGAAATCTAAATTAATTTCATTTAGTTAAATTTTGGATTTGCAAAAAAAAACTCACACACCTTAGAAGACACCCATAATCTAGAACCTAGCATTCACCTTTTTCTTCGAATTAATAAAAAACAAAAAGAACTAAAATAATCGAATTCATTCCGGTGGAATGGGATCGAGGGTGTGTCCATTCGATCCAGATAATTAGAATCGAACTAATAGAAATTCGAACAATAAAACTTCATTCGATCGGATTGATCGATTGCAATCATCGGTTCTTTTCAACATCATCAACCGAAGATGAACGAAAGATCATCGAAGTGATTGTTGCTGGCGTCTTTTTTCTTCTTTTTGATGAATTTTCAATTTTTATTTTCTCTCTCTCTCTCTCTCTCTCTCTTAAATTTGAAAATAAAATCGAGCAAAGATCATAAACTCTAGTGCCAACAAAAGAACGAAAGAGAGTGAAAAGTTTTTCTAGTTTTTTCTTTTCTCTCGTAAACCAATGGAATCGAATTGATTAATTTCTTTTGAAAGTTTCATCGACACTTCTTGGTCCAAGAGAGAGAGAGAGAGAGAGAGAGAGAGAGAGAGAGAGAGAGAGAGAGAGAGAGGAAGGAGAGAAAGAAAAAAAATGATCAATTTGAATCATTGTTTAAATAGCTTCCGTTTCTCTCTATCTCTTCTCTCTTTGGCTCTTTTGAAAAGTTTCGCTTCAAAGAATTGAGAGATGGGGGATAAAAATTTAAGAAAATTTCAATTCTCTTTCTCTTCTCAATTCTATTCAATTTTTTTTTCTATGCCGAAATTCGAATTTTCAAATGCTAGATTTTTCTTCTCTCACTCTCGCTTTTTCAATAGAAGAGAAAGAAATTCTGTCCCCATTCAGATTCCGATACGATTCAATCGTAGACACAGTTAAGAATTCGAATCCAAAGTGTCTGGAGAGAGAGAGAGAGAGAGAGAATTCAATTCGGAGTACAACAAATTTACGCTGACTAGGCTTGTTTTATTTCAACAAAATCTCTAATTGCATTTAATATTTCAAAGATATCAAACTTTCAAATATATAATCGTTGAATTGGGCAATAACATTGAAATCGCACAATTCGTTGTTAATATTCTGTTTTGATTCGAAAATTATCCCATTTTTTTTTTCTCATTTTTCGAACATACTTCAACAATCATTATTATCACTGCTGTCATCGTCCAAAGTGATCGTTTCTCGATCGATCCAGAACGATAGATACAATTTGTTTTAGAGAGAGAGAGAAGACATCTAAAATAGTTATTTTTTTTTTTTTGACACAAACAGACCTAGAACAAGTGAGGGACCAAGAGGAAGGCAATAATAAACAAACAAAATAAGTCCAAAAAGATTTCCATGATTCATCACATCCTATTATCATCTTCAGCTTTCGATTTCTTTGATGTTTGCTTGTTGTTGTCCTCACTCTCGTTGTTGTCGTTTGATGATCGAAAAACACCGTCTCGTAACTGTTTCACACTTCCTAGATGTCTAACAAAAGGTAAATCACAAAAAATACCTAATATCTGCCCCCCAGAAACCTAGAGTCTTTTTTGATCTTGATGGCTGTCAATCAAACACTAGCGTTTAGAAAACGTTAGGACTATTAGGTTTGATAAAAAATTCTGATTGCGAGCATCTAAAACGTTCAAAGTGAATCTTCACTCCATACTGACAAACCTAATCGAATGTAAGGCTCAAAGCAAGGCAAGATGATGATGTATGAATCAGAAACAGAAGAATTTCGGAAAAAATACTCCGACAAAAGCGCGGACTGGAACAGAGGAAGAGCTTCCAGAACTTTTAGCTCAACCTAATATTTTCTAAATTTATATTTTTTCTAAAGACATTTCTTTGTAAATTTAGTCGAAGATAAATATGGCGTCAGTTTTTTCTCTCAGCTCAATTTCGGAACAAATGCAGAATATTCTCTATTCTCCTCTTCAATCGTAGATTCAAGTGGAGCGAAATCATTTCCTATTATCATTTCTATCTTCACTATGGCCTCTCTCGATCAATATTCGATAATTAATCCGATTAGTTAGATGGAAAACTTTCTTTCTTCTTTTCCACTTTTTTTTCGTTTTCGATTTCTTCGCTCTTTTTTCACTTCTATGATGGTCTTCTTGTTGTTCACAGTCGAATGAATTGGTCGGTTCAACAATTTGATGATATTAATAATAATAATAATAATAGTAATACTAGTAATAATAGTAATAATCAGCGAGAATATCGTTGAGCAAAAGGCCCGTATAGTTCTTTGGTATCAATCTTGGGAATCAAATTCTCCTTTTTTTTCTCTTCTCGAAGCTTTTAATCTTTAAACGATCCGTAAAATCTTTTCCACCAATAAGATTTAATGGAACACTGAACTGAGATTGTTTGAATTTCGAACACCAGAATGAGATGTTTTGTACAGAACAGATTGAGACCTAGATTTTATTGGGGTCCGATTTCATACCGAAAACAATCTATTGCCTTTTTGATTGATTAGAATTTTGCTGATTTTTTTTCTCTCTCTCAAACTTTAACCGATTCGATTGAAAAAACTTGGAACAAAAAACTTTCGAAATTATGAATGATTTTAAACGAGAAATTGATTTGCTTTTAAGGGGAAAAAATTTGTTGATTTCTTAATCAAAATCTCTCTCTCTCTCTCTCTCGAAATCTGTTTGATTTTATTCTTTTTCTCTCACAACGTAGAAATGAGAGCGACGAAATTAGAATCTTGGATCACCGATCATTAAACAATTTGTTCCCAATCCGATTGATTCAATTGTCTAGGTCTGACGATTCGATCTGACGAAATCGAATCCACAGTGTGATATAATCACAATTAATTTTCTTCAAACGAAGAAGTTTCTTTTCCCTCACATTGTTTTCATCACCATTCAATTGTGTGATCGTTGTCGAATGAATCGGAGAAAAAGAAAAAAACTCAATGAATTAAATGAGATGAAACGAAATCGATGATATTATCGATGATTGTTGAGAAGAGAGAGAGGGAAACAGGGGGGAAGGCAGAGAAAATGAATATTCTTCTTACTCTTATTGTCCCAAGAGATGAAATGGGAACGGAAAAGGAAGGGAAGGAAAAGCGATCAAAGACGAAAAAATCTGATTCCTTTTCGGAATTCTCTTTCCCGTATTCTAGATTGTCCTTTTCATTCTAGATTCTAGAAGTGATATTCTTCAAACAAAATTATCTCTAATTTTTGTCTTTGTCTGTTTAGAATTAGATGAGTATTCTTTAGTCATTCGTTTCGATCATCTCATCAAGCAAAACATCGGTTCGATTGGGTCAATGATTCCGATGGAACAATTAATTGATATTTAAAAAGTTACATTTCGATTCCTCTATTCGAAGAGTTTGCTCCCAAGAGCAATTATGGTCCGATTCAACAATAAGTGAAAAGGAAATGTCAACTACTAAGAATAAAAACAGAGGAAAGAGTTGTGAAAACAGGATCCAGCATCCACATTTTTGTTTGAGAATGGATTTTCAACTAATTTTGTCGCCAAAATTCAAAACGAAGATAATTATATTCATTCATTTTGAAGAGGGATAGTAATTTATTCGGAGATTTTCATGACTGTTTAGATTGTGAACATGAGTGATGTCATCGAATTTAATGATGATAATTAGTGACAAAGAGGAGGAGGAGGAGGAGGAAAACGAAAAATTTTTTTTGGAACAACAAAGAATTTCATAACGTTTCGGATTGAGGAAGTAGGACCGTAGCGTTTATTGCAGATTATTATTCGCTAATTATCGTTATCGTTATTGTCATCAGCTAATACAATCACCGATCTCAACGAAAAAAAGATTTATAATGGAATTTCCCAAAAAAAAAAAAAAAAAATCAATTTGATTGATTTAATTGAATTCTGGGCAAGCGAAATTTAAATTAGCAGCAATTAGTGTTACTCGATCGATTTCGAATCCGTCAACGATCGATCGAGATTCTAATATTGAAACTTGTCAATTTCTTAACGAACTGATCGAGAGCGAAATAAATAAAAAAAAAAAAGCCATCAAACAAACATCAATCATAATCGCTTCATAAACTTTTTTTTATTTTTTTTTTTTTGTTTCAAATTCAATCAAATTGTTTCAAAGTTTCATATATTTTCTCATCGATAACGATATTAAAGAATACCTTGGAGAACGATCTAAAAAAAAATCCAAACAAAAATTCAATAGAATCGAATAGACTAAGAAAAGAGAATTCAACGCTTGATTTTGATCGCAAATCTCTAGCTCTCTCTCTCTCTCTCTCTCTGCACGCAGCGTTCCAAGTTCGATAGGATAATCAAATTCTGTTGTTTCTTGGTAGCAAATTAAAATGTCAACCTAGCTATGTAATTGAATATTATGAAATGATTGATTAGCTAGAAATAATCATCGATGATGACAGTGATAGAATGATGCTGGGTTTGTGGTTGTGATCTCAATAATACTTCATCAAATATAATCTATGTCTCTCATCTAATAGAGATTTGACTTCGAATTCAATATTGGATTGTTCGAATATTCTCTCGAACTGCATACGAATTACTAAATCAACGAAGATTGTTTGAGAGCGAAACCAAAATCATATCGCTAGTCGTTGCGGTATTTTATATATTTTTTTTTTGTTTTTGATTTGGTAATTTTTTTTTCACACCCAATCATAATATGAAACAAAAAATCACTCACTCCCTCTTCTCCATATTCCTCTAACCATTAATTCATTCATTCATTCATTCATTCATTCGTTCATTCATCATTCATTTTGGAATGAAAACAATGATGAAGTAGAATGTGCGCCATACTTATAAATATTAATGAAATAAATACGGTCGGTGGAGGGGGTGTGATTTGATAGAAATTCGATCATTTCGAAACTCAATCTATATATTATCATATCGATTTGGTTCCAAATTCTGGGCGTTGTTCTTTTTTTTCACATCTTATTCGGATCTCGTTTTCACTGTAATTTGATTCAGCAAGCGAAACAATGAATGAATTCGATTCAAATTTTATGCTTGAAATCTTCGATTTCGAAGAGAGAGAGAGAGAGAGAGAGAGAGAGAGAGAGAGAGAATATTCCCAGTATATTTCTGGAACAAACATTCGAATAGAGTGTAATAAATACATTTTTTTCACTGATTTAAATTTTAGATACTCTTTTTTTTTCGCTCTGAAACTGAGTTGAAACCAAAAATTCTTCGAATAAAGTTGAAACGAACTTTATTTATTCTCACTCGAACTCTAGCCAATAGCTTCTTTCGATATTCAATATGTTAATTCAATTTGGACAATCGATTTTCCTTATCGACAAAAAAATCTTTCCAACAATTATTGATTGAATTGAATTCGAAAAGTTTCAAAATCAAAAAGTTATTGAATTTAAATTTAGACTAAAAAAAAATTCACAAATCTTGAGCCTCACGAGAGGACAGTCGGATAGATTTTGGATCTAATGTCTAGACGAGAAAGAGAGAAAACGACCTAGAGGATTAGTTTGATCTCATCGGTTCGGTTCGGAGAGAATAAAACGATCCATTTCAGCCCTACTCCCACCGATCAGAATCCGAATAATACTGATTCACTTCTTCCTGAAAAAAATCTTCAACACGCCTACTAATATTGCATAATCAATTCGAAATAGAATCGGAACAATCGAAACATAGTATTCTATGGAGAAGCGAAAATATCTGACTTATAAATCAACAAAATCTAAATTTTCAATTTCGATCATCTACGAAAAAAAAAAAAAAAATGTTCCAATAACAATCGATTAGCGAGAATGATTCAAGACGAATCGTTTAGAGCAGGAAATTCATTGAAGCAAAAAATAAAATCAAAAGAGGAGATATTTGAAGAGTCATCAAGAATCAAATCGAAGATTATTTTCATCAAAGATCGTTAGTAGAGAGAAATGGGATCATCTCGAGTCCTACCCCTACCACCACGCCCACCCCCATCATCATCTTCATCATCATTAGCATCATTAAACAATCTATCAAATCGAGTGTATTTGAACTTTGTCTCTCTCTCTCTCTCTCTCTCTGACAATAAAATTTTCTTATTCTTCTCTCTTCGTAAAAAAAAAAAAAAAAAAAAAAAATTGCGCAAATATCGCGATTGGCAGATAAGCGCTCAATAAAATTTTCTTATTCTTCTCTCTCTCTCTCTGAGAAAAAAAAAATCTCCAAATTTTTCGATGAGATGCGATTGTCGTTAGAAAACTATTTAATGAACGAAATATTTTTTCAATAAACACATTTCATAGGATATAATAAATCTTTTTTCTTCTCTTTCGTCTCTCGATTGGAACCGATGTAGGAATCGAACTGAAACATTCAACAGAGAAGGGGATGTGAATTGTCGATGATTTTTTTTGTGTTTTTTTTTTTTTGGGAAAATCGATTAATTTTATTCTCTCAAGAAGGTTGAAGAATTTCTTCTTAGTGTTTGTTTTTTTTCCACCAGAATGGTTAACAAACAAAAAACAAAAAAAGAGATAATCATTTATTTCGATTATTCTTCTCGATTCAAAGATGACCAAATTCTTTCCCACTCTTCCCCCCCCTCTTTCTCTCTCTATCGATTGTGATCATCGGTTTCGTATCTAAATTGGCTAATTAAAAAATTTGCATACACATCTTCATATCAAAAAGCTCAATATAAGATGATGATTGGCTGGATGATTGTTTCGCTACCAATACGAATATCAAGCATGATCTAGGGCCTAGATTCAGCTAGGTGCTAATGATCTTTAGACTCGATTAATTCTGGTCTTGATCTTAATCGATCTAAATTGGTTTTTTTTCGCATTCTCGAATCAGAGGCATACATAAAAATTGCCTCGATAAACACATTTTCTTCTAGGTTCTTCTTCTAGACAAGAATGAAAAATAGCTTTTTTTTATTGCTCGTTATTTCGTTTTCGTTGTATTTTTTTTGTTGGTTCTTGCGTTTTTTTTTTCCTTCCTCACAGCGATTCTAGTCTATTATTTGAGCTAGTTCATATTCTACCTATTCTATCGAATAGATTACAGAGAATATGTTTATAATTCAGAAGAATTCCATCGGAAAATTATCGGTTCGGTCTAGCAAGGTTTAAAAACGCTAGGCACCTCCAAGAAAAAAAATAGAGAAAAAAAAATCTCAAAAATTTTCAAATATAGAGACTATCAAACGTTTTCAATCTCGATTCGATCGATTCTGTATCGAAACAGTAGTTATACAACCTATAACTATTCGATAATATAGTTGACGAGTATTGAACCGTAAAGAAATTCAACTTTTATGCCATCGAATCAATACAATCATAGTAATAATAATAGCTAATCTGGGCTAATTTTTTGAATTACACCAAACAATCACTTCGAGCTTTCGATCGGTTAGAATCGAAACGCCGAAAAGTGAACCAAAATTGAAGAGAGCCAAAAAACCTAGAGAAAGCAACCATCAAGTAATCCTAGGTTCTAGATTCTAGGTTTCGCTCATTTTTGGATACTCTGTTGTTTTGTTTGGAAATTCGATTTCGATTTCTTCCCCCCTCTCTCTCTCTCTCTCTCTCTCTCTCTCTCTCTCTCTCTCTCTCTCTCGCTAGAGCTCTGTACTTCAAGATCTTTGAAATTTATCGTCTCGAAAAATCAAAAGAAAATATTTTGATCAATCCATTAGTCAAAATGTCAATGATTTCGTTCCGAAACGCCTAAACGAGAGAAAAATTCGTCGTGTTCATTCACTCGTACCTTATTCGTTCTCCAAGACTGAACTCACCTCTACCGGCGAAATATTGAGAGGCACAGTTTGATTTTTAACGAATTTTTTCTTTACATTACGCTACTTTCGACCTTATTCAGTTTGGATCGAATTCGACACCTAAAAAGCTTTTGATGGATCCCTCTCTCGATACGGTTCTATCGATTTCCTTTGATGAATGAATATGTGATGTGAGAGACTCACACTCTCTCATTCTCTCTCTAGGTTACGATCTTATCGAGCAGATCTTTTACAATTTTATGGTTCCACATCCGATTGAAAATGATCGAATATCACTATGTCTAAGAAATGAGATTGTTTAGTCTTAGTGATTTTTTTTTTCGAAAGGAAATTCTAAAAAATTATTTATGCGAAGAATCCCTTATCGATTTCAATCTCTCATAGATTGACAAGAATGAGATTTATGAAATCTTCATTCTATTATTTAATCCTAAATATTCAATTGATTAATTACTGCAAGTTTTGATTGGTTCGTAAAGAAAAACAGGAGAAAAATTTTTTTTTAATCCAAAATTTCTTTTTGCTTTTTACAAGTTTTTAATCGAATCATTTGGATCGAATCTTTTTCTGCGATCCGAATTGAAAATTTTGTTTTAATGCGTACAAAAAATTACAACTTTGAAGCCGGTAACGAAAAAAAAAAATATTCTCTAGGCATCTTGGCCTTAGGAGTAGTGTGGGAACATTTTCAAGATATCGAATAACGGTAAAAGTGGAGAAAAATTGCTATAGTATTGCCATCTTTCGGACATGATTGTTTTCGAAAAAATCTTCAAGCTTTGAGAAAAAGAGGAAGTCAATTGATCTGAGAATCGCCGATTTCTAAATTTCAATCAAGCCATTTTTCTTTTATTCAAATAGGATCGGATATAGAAATTGCCGAACATCGCCAAGAAGATGATAGCTTGTGTCACTGGCATCATTCGATAAATAAATGGATAATTTTGATGCCATAGATTCAAACAAATCCCATAGAGACCGATTAGTGCAAATTGAAACAATTGAATTTGAGTGATATATTTTTTCCACCAAAGAAATGGCTGTAATTGTGGACCAAGAGCGGAGAGAGCATAGTAAGAGTACATTATCACATGACAGAAGCAATTAAGCATCGCGAACAATCCCAACACTGGCATCGTTGGACTTATCTGATCATTTTTTTTTTTTTTGGTCGAAACAATTAACCGAAGGAGAAGAGAAAAAATTCAATTAGCTTAGTGATTGTAATGGACAAATAACAAAGCAAAAATCGTAATAAATACCCAAGATGAAATCCAGCCAATCACCGGGACCGAGATGTGATGATAGATATGCAAAACAGTTAACTGTTTTTCTTTCTTTCTTAAG
Organism: Sarcoptes scabiei; assembly: GCA_020844145.1. Classification (NCBI taxonomy): domain Eukaryota; kingdom Metazoa; phylum Arthropoda; class Arachnida; order Sarcoptiformes; family Sarcoptidae; genus Sarcoptes; species Sarcoptes scabiei. The sequence continues at coordinate 1,238,632 of CP080483.1, read as the reverse complement.
ATGAAGAAAAATGTATCAAAATAATCGATAAATTTTGTCCACTGATAATAGTAGAACATTTCGATAATATGCATTGTTTTTTTCGAACGATCAGTGGGTGAAGGGAAACGAAAATCGAAAAGTTTGGCACCGAAATCGATCCAAACCAGAGATTCATAGAGAAAGAAGAGATTGATTACAACCAAAAGAATATTGTAGCCAAGCATTGATGATCGAAGTTCGTATGGTTTTCTATTGGCCATAAATTTCCTGCCAAAATAAACGAAACCCAAATAGAGAGAAGTGAATCCTATCAGCTTCCATGGTCCATGTGCCATGAGCCAAAGATTCACTGTTCTTGGATCACAATTTCTATCCCAATAGTTTGCACTGTTTTCGATCGAAATCGGTGCGACGTTCCCAGTGGTTGACATTTTTTTTTTTTTGTAAGTTTTTTGTTTGATTTCACTTTCAGGTTAGATTAGTGGTAAATTCAGTGCTTTCGATCTTTTCCGATCGGTTTCGATGATGCGATTCAAAGAACGTACAATTCGTCACTGTTTCGTACTGAAAGAAGAAGAAATAATTCAATCTTTTTTTTCTCTTACTATCTCTCCTTTTTTTTTTGAGATCAAATTGCTTACCTCAAAGTTCCTCTTTTTCGTTGTTTCTTCACAAATAATCTGATCAAACAATCAAAAACAATTGCATTGGAATGGAATCGATTTTGAACATTGTGTGAATCTTTGTGAGAGTGTTCTAATCTAGCAATGAAATCAAGAGGATAGATTTTTTTCACTGATGACAAAACAAAATTTAAATCGAATTTATTTTTGTTCTTTTAAATTTGAAAGAATTGATGATGAGGATTTTTTTTTTTTTTTTGATGAGAAAAAAACAAAATGATGAAGATGAAGAGAGGTGGAGAGAAAATTTCATCTCATTACAACAATCATTGATTTGATTCGAATAAAATAAAGAAAGGAAGAATCTTGAAGAGAGCCCAAATAGATCATCGAGTAGATACCATCATTGATCGAGAATCTCTCATTGATGCAAATGCGAAGGAGATGGAACAAAAAAAAACTATCGCAAAGAATCGGTCCCGTATTTATCGTTGACAATTTTTTTTTTCGAATTCAATTTATTAATTAATTTGATCTAATTCGATTCGATCGGATTTGAATCACAAATGCTACCCAAACAATCACATTAACTCCCTCCCCACCATCTTTGATTGTTTCAGGCAATGAAACATTCAATTTAATCGAATGTATTTGATGTTTGTTTTTTTCTTTGAACTTCTTTTTTTTTCTAACCTTACGATTTGGTTCAAAAATTGTAACTTCGATTCGATAGGTCCAGAACACAATCACCATCAAATGTTGAGAAATCAAATGCTATGATTTTTTGGTTTCGTTATGAAGAGAGAAAAAAAATAAATAGAATGGAGTTCCTCCTTCTTTTCCTTCTTGAACCTCCAACGATTCAAAGAAATCGTTCACCGTAGCCACCACCACCACCACCTTCAATAGCAACAGGTGATTGTGCTTCCTTTTTCTCTTGTCCTATTAGATTTTCTCCACGAATCTCTATGAGAAGATTATTCGTACCTTGATGTTTGTGATGATAAAAATTGAGATCGAATCATCACACACCGACCATCGATCAGCAAACAAATCGAAGCAATAAAATAAAATTTAGGGAAATTACTTCTAAAAGACAGAGGAAAAACGAAGAAAAAAAAAACTTTGCTGTTGTGATGTAATTGTGAAATTTTTTTTTCTAAATTTGCGACTAAATTTTTATCCATTTTCAACCTGTCTCGTTTATGATTCACACCTCTGAAAGGTGTTCGTCAATGAGAATGAGCATTCGCTGTAGGTCGAATTCGCGAAACGATTTCATTCACAATCACCTCTTTAATTAGAATTAGTTAATCTTAGTTGTTCTTGTTTCTTTTTCTGATAGATTCAATGACAATCTAGATCATCTTGTTTAGAAGCGGAAATAAAATTTTCACAAACAAAATGTTTGGAAGGAAATGTATTCGTTCGTTGTTGATCTCGGAAAATTCTTCTCCTAAGATTGCTAAGTATAGTAACTTTTCTGCTCAATTAGTTGCTGCTATTTTTGCACTCTTTCAAAACACTGAAAATTTTGGTTTCAAAAAAAAAAAAGAAAAAAAAACAGAAAAAAAACAGAAAAAAAAACAGAAAAAAATTACCGGATCCATTGCAAATGCGATCGAAACTTTTCGTCTGAAACTCTTTCAAAGCGAAAAGAGAGAGGGGAAGAATTGTTTTCACTTTTTTTTTTCGTTGCTTATTCGCTTGACTTGCTAAGCGAATCCAAGGGCAGCTGCGATGAAAGAGGAAAAGGAGAAGGAAAACACCCAAAAACAACCAAAAGAGATGGAGAGTAACGAGCGAGCAGATACACCGGTAGTCGGAGAAGAACAAACGAGAATGATGAAACAACTTACCGCGCAAAATTTGCTTGCCTTTTTTTTTAATATGATCACAATCGAATTGAAGCAATCAAATCAATTGCAACAATTGTTAACTTAATTAACCAATGTCAAATGATGTCGATGATAACAGCGAAAATAAACTGTATCAATCGAATCGATTCTAAACTTTAAGAACCAAAGTATTCAATCACAGTGATTAGCGGATCAAAATCGGACTCGATTTGTTCCATTCATCTCGAGTCTTCTCGAGAAGATTGAAAATTAATTCTCTTAGAGATCTCAGAATAACCTAGATCTTGGATCGATTTCAAACGAAAACAAAAACCAAATATTGTTTGAGGTCGCAAACTTCCCACAGTGTTTGATGCAGACAACAATAAATATCGATTGATTGTTATCCGATTTGTTTTTCTTTTCATTTTGCTCGTTCCGATTGTTTGATTAATCCAATAATATCATCTCTCGAACAAACGATTTCTCATTGATAGATTCACAAATCTATCCCATCTAGTCATTCCTCTCTCTCTCTCTCTACTGATTCGATGAAATATCATTCGCATATCTCTTTCGGCGACGATGATGGTCACACAATGGTCAATGATTGAATAGAATAAATTTTATTCAAACAATAAATTCTTTTAGAGAAAAAAAATTGGACCAAAAAAATGTGATCATTTCAATCGATTCATTCAATCAATTTTTTTGCTTTGCTTAAAATAAGATTTGACATAAAAATTGGCAAAAAATCCAAAAAAAATGGGTGGCTGTGAGACAGCGATCCAAAATGGTGCCGATGGATAATCAGATTTGGTGAATACTATCACACCGTAAATGATTAGAATTAGAAACTGTATGATTTGGATCTGAGTAATGTAACGTTTCCACCAGAGAAATTTCTGAATACGTGGTCCAAGAGCTGCCAATGCATAGTAGCTATACATAATCACATGCACAGAGGAATTAAGAAAAGCGAACAACGAGATCGCTGGAACACCATAGAGATACCAAATGTAGAGCCAACCAAGAATTGGTACCATACTGTGATGATAGAGATGAAGAAGACTGATTTGATTGTATTTTTTTCTCAAAACAAAAAAAATCGTATCCATGAGATCGATGAATTTGGTCAACCAGTAGAGATAACCAGACCAAATGAATTGTTTAGCTTCCAAGGTATGAAGTTTAGGGTCCGAGAGACGAGGCAATTTGAAATTGAATAATTCTCTACCAAAATTTAGCCAATACTATTTAGACAGAAAGTATCGAAATGAATCGAAGAGAAAAATTAATCAATGAATTAGATTTGATTGATTTGAAACAATCGATTGAATGATTCAATTTACCATAGATTCCACTAGGAAATAGGTGTTTATGATGACCATAGAGGTGTTATAGATGAGCATCGGTATCCGAAGCTGATAAGCTTCACGTTTTTTCATCATTGATGGACCGATCCGAGTGACAAACAGAATATACAATCCGATCATGAACAACGTCGGCCATGGACCTTCTCGGATCAACGGTAATCCATTTGTTCTTGGATCACCATTCTCTTGCCAATATTGTGAAACAAAATATCGAATTCCTCGATTAAAATTTTGCTCACTTTGTAGATTAGCCATATTTGCTTATAGTTTTTAGACTTAAACAGCTTCTTTCAATGAACTTCACAGATGAATGGCAAAGAATCGAATAAAAACCGAGTGTATAGCCGTAATCACCATTTAAAAAAAATAAGCACATTGATATTTCAGCAAGAATCAAAACGAAACCAATCAATTTTGAACCGTCATCGATTGAAACAAACTAATTGTTATCTTTCAATTGCATAACTAATACCCACAGCAAACAATCAGGAATGGATCGATCAGTCTTGTCTTCTCAATGGATTTATATTCAAAATAAAAAAGAAACAGAAAAAACTGATGTAATAGCAGTGATAATCAAGGATGAAAGAGAGAAGTTCCAAAATATTTTAAAAATAAATATTCAAACAAGAAGTTGGATTATGAATGGTCATCGAAAACCATTTTCGACAAAGATCAACCATCATTGGCGATCCGGATGATCAGAAGGAATTCTTAGTAGAAATTTTAAATTTTTGTCGGAGAAATATAAGTACAATCAAGAAAAAAAAAATGAAATTCAAAGAGAGAGAGAGAGAGAGAGAGAGAGAGAGAGAGAGAGTGAGTGTGTGTGTGTGTGTGTGTGTGTGTGTGTGCTTTTAGTGTGGGGAAAGAGATTTATTAGAATTTAGGTGAAATTGAAGCAATAAAAGACACCTCTCTATGCTGTGATCGATTGGAACAAGACAAATAAATTGCCAAAATCCTCACGAAAGCAACAAAGGAAAGAGAGAAAAAGACGAGAGAAAAAAATTTTAATTGCATTGACAAAAAAAAAAACTGTCCACTAGAAATAAAGGTATTTCTTATTTTTTCACGTTTGTTTGTCAAGGTTTATTTGTCTTTCTGTTCTATCTCGAGAAAAAAAGAGAGAACAAACGATGGATAAGAAATCGCTAGCGAGCGAAGGGGGGAGAGAGAGCGACTAAAACAGATGGGATTTTTCAAAAAATTTAGAAATTTTTTATCTCAGATGTCTCAAATCGTTCGAATATCTAGGAATGATTGCATCCTAGATTCTTTATTCCTCAACCAGATTCAATTGAAATTCTAGATGGAATCTTAATCCAACAAAATTTAATTTGAATTACGAATCAAAATCGAATTTAAAAAGAGAAATTCAGACTAACTTTGTCAGAAATTCAATTTCTTAGGATTTCAACAAAAAAAAAAAAATCAATTCCAATTCAAAAAATTTCCCGCTCAACCAACACGGTGAGATTATTTTAAAAATACATTTTTATTGCCATCTATCGATGATAAAAAATACAATAAAAATTTAAAAGGTTTTTTTTCAAAATGCAACGGAAACAATGGCGTAATAATTCGATTAGATTATGAATCAAAAACAATAGCTTAAAGGTTAAAGGTTGAGGTTCGATATGTTATAGGAAATAAATTGGATTTAGAATTTCTTCTTTTTTTTTGGATTTCCGTTCCGCTAGATGATTTCACGTTGAATTGGGATTATGATTATTATGATTCGATCGATGCTGATGATGATTTTGATGATTATTATTATTGTTATTATTATTGTTGTTGTTATTATCCTGAATAGATTTCTTATGATGATGTTGATTATGATTATTATTATTGCTATTATTATTGCTATCGATTGTGATTCCATTCAATTTTTTGATATTGTAAAGATCGCAAAGTTCTTGTTTGTATCTGGCTTCGATTGCTTTGCGTTTGATTTTTAACGCTGCAGTCAGTATTCCGTTATCAGTTGTCCATTCATCCGGTATCAATTTGATTCGTTGCGGTATCTCTTTTTTACCTAGCGATACCTCTTTCGATATCCGAAGTACATCGTCGAATATTAGCTTATGGATTTGTGGATCACTGCAACGTTCTTCCATTGTTAGATTCTCTTTGTTCAATTTAATAGCTAGCTCATTGAATGTTTTTCTATTCGGACTGATCAGTGCAACAATATCGTTCGAAAATGTACCACCGTAAACGCAAACGTTCTCGATTAGATCGGAAACTTTCAATGCTGCTTCAACCTGGAATTGAAAAAATTAAGTCAATTAGAAATTTTCTCAAATATGGCATTGAAAACATACCTTTCCTAATGAGATATATTCCCCATTTTGAAGTTTGATTAGATCTTTACATCGATCGATGATTTTGATCAAACCGCTCGATAGGATCTCCCCGACATCGCCTGTTTGAAACCATCTTGTACCGTTTGAATCGACAAAAAAAGATTCTTTATTGAGTTCATCTCTTTTAAAGTAACCGGTAGTGATCAGATCGCCACCAATTAGAATCTCTCCTCTTGGATTAGGTTTATCCTGTACAGAATAACCTCCTTCCGACCAATCTCTTAAACGGAATCGTACCTCACCCAAAGGCATACCAACATTTCCATATTCTAGCTCGTCAAGATTCATACAGAGAACAGCACCGGTAGTTTCTGTTGCTCCATATCCTTGGATCAAAATCAAATCTAAAGCAGATCTTACTGTTGATTGAGTGTTCGCATTCAACGGGGCACCACCACAAATCATATATTTCAATTCACCACCGAATTGTTCACGAACTTTTGTGCAAAGCAATCGATTGACAATGTTGCATTTGAAACCGATTTTTGTCCAAAACGATTTATATTTCATCAAATATTGAAACATAGGCAGCGAAATCGGTGTTCTAGATCTCAGTTTGTTATTGATCTCTTTGACGATTCGTTCCAAAACCAACGGAACAGTGATCATGATTGTGGGTTTAAGTAGACGAATATCACTTTTCTCTCCATGACAAAGACCAGGTGCAGTATCGGTCAGTGTGAATGGTGAAGCATAGCCAAGACGGACACCACCTTTTGAGATGATGAGAAAAATTATCAAAACGGAATTAATCTATTGGAAAAAAACGCCCACCCGTTAGAAAGAACATCTCCAAGGTTAATTCAAGAACATGTGCCATTGGTAGGTAAGCGATATAGCAATTCTCTGGAGCTGTATGAATCAATTTTTGCACCAGAACAAACAGTGCTTTGAATTCTGCGATAAATTGTTGATGCGTCATTTGAACTGCTTTCGGAACACCTGTGGTACCAGAAGTGTACATAATCACAATGATATCGTCTTTGGTCGCTTCATGGAAAGGAACGGTCTGATTTTTTGAGCAAATTTCTTTTCCAATATTCTCAATTTGACTTAGAGAATAGATGGATATGTCATCACCGAAATCAGTATCCATCTTGGTGATTCCATCAAAATAGATAATTTTTTTGACGGAATTCTTCTGCTTATTCAAAGCAGATTTAAGAAGTGGAAGACATTCCAACGAAGTTATCACAATTTCAATTCCAATCTCGTTGATTGCATGAATTACTCCTTCGGGACCTGAGTGTAATCATTGCAAATATAAAGATTAAAATAGAGGAAAAGTACCTAAATTGTACCTAGATTAGAGTAGACAGTAACCAAAGGTGTTCCGACATGAAGCACTGATTGAAAAGTGAACATCCATTCGATTCTGGTCTCCGAAAGAATCATTACTTTACTGTTTCGAGTCATTCCTTTCGCAACAAATCCTTGATGAAGATTTTTAACGATCTGATATAATTCGCCATAATTGAACCATTGATATTCACTTAAACGTAACTGTTTCAATGTTCGACCATCAATTCGTTTGATGTGATTGTTCTCATCCAGAACGTCTTTTTCCGCAAGAACTTTACGATATCCTAGTAATTTTACAGAGATTTTAAAAAATAATCTAAATAGAAAATTAAAATCGAAACTTTACCTATGCAACGATAATCGGCACCATAGGTTGGAACTAATTGTCCAAACATTTCGATCAATGTATCGTGATGTAAGATAGGAAGATCATATTCAACATCATCGTTTCGAACATAAACAGGTGAAAGTGATGGAACACTTGAATTTGGATCGGTATTGATCAAGGCCGGTTCGATTGGTCGCAATCGAATCTTATTCAATCTAGATCGAATGATCCATGGTCGTTGAATGATATAGTACAAAGGTAGTGTGATCAATGTGTAGAGCTGTACGACGATCACCAATATGGTCATGAATGTTGAGACCAACAAACGTCTTGACAGATCAACTAGATTCATATCGTTTCGAATCTGTATGAGAATTTCGATAAGAAAAAGTGAAAAAAAAATTATTACAATCTCTCTGTCCGCTTCGGTTCAAACAAATCGAATTGAAAGATTCGGTTGAAACGATTCAGTACCAAAAAAAAAAAAAAAAATATATCTTGTATTTCTATTCTATTCTTTTTTTAAATGCAAAAGGAAAATCAACGAATGAGAGTGAAAAACAAAATAAAATCAAACTTAAACCGCACCACAATAGCGATAAATTCAATCTATCCATTTAGATCTTTTCGGTGAATCAAATCGCTTGCCTTCTTGGCTTGACATTGTTTGGAGCGCGAAAAAAAAAAAATCGAATCGAAGCATTCGAAACATGTCCCAGAATGAAGTGATACGATGACACACTCGATCCTACAAACTTACACACCTCTTATTGAAACGATGCTCTTTTTTTCTCTCTCTCTCTCTCTCTCTCTCCAAACACGAAGATATCGATTAAGATCGACGAAAAACAAAAAAAAAAAAAAAAAAAAGAAGATTCAATTATGGTGATAGTTTCGATGATTTTTGAAGCACTCCATCGAACTATCACCATCATCAGCATCATTATCAAACACAAACACACACACACATACACACCCATCATATTGCTTGATTTAATTCAAATTCAAAAAAAAAAAAAACAATAAAAATAAATTTGTTTGCGGTCCATTCTCTCTCTCTCTCTCTCTTTCGCTTCTTGATTCGCGATTCCTATTACATCGTAATCTTTCAATGTCAATTTGGTGTTATATGTGCTGCGTTTTTTTTTTTTTGACTCCAAGAAAGAAAACAGAGAAACGGACAAACAATTCTCTCTCTCTCTCTCTCTCTCTCTCTCTCTCTCTCTCTCTCTCTCTCTCTCTCTCTCTCTCTCTCTATTTATCCACCAACATTCTCGAAAATTATTTAAACAACATTTTTTTTCTTTTTTTTTGCATCAATAGAAATAAAGATGAAGAGAGCGATATGAAAGTGAATCGAATTTTTTCAATCAAAAATCTTTCTTACCTTTTTTAGATTCTTCTTTACGATCTCTATCAATTTGAATCTCTTCATTGATCGTTCGGTATTCGAATCGTTGAGTTTCGATCGCAGTTGTTGATTCTCTTTGCTTTTGTTAATTTTTCTCATCGGTCCAGATTGTTGATTGTGTTGATTGTGTTGGTGGTGGTGGTGGTGGCTGAAATCCGCACGATTTCTTCGTTTGATAGCCAATTTATGATCGATGGTCAAAAACAATGGCCTTCGATCTTTTTCGCTACTTCCGATCGAATCGACAAAACTATTCGTTTCATCGATCGATGTTTCATTATTGTTAACGGAATTCATTTTGTCGGATAAATTTTCCTAATTATCTAACGTTTGAATGAGACAAAACTTGTTCCGGGTTGTTTTGTTTTTTTTGCTTTCACTTAGGGATTTTATTTTTTCGAGGAAAATTTTGCTCAAAATCGATTCAAAATTTAATCAAACTTTTTTTTCACAAATTTTTTTCTGGTTTCATTTCTAACCACCTCACTTGAACATTTCTCGATTTAAAATGGCTTCGATTTTTTTTCTCAATTTTTCATTCATTGGCTTTTATTTCGATAAGAATTCTCTCGATTGTAGTTTTGCGTTAGCTTTTCTAAATCAATCAAAATGTAACCCTAACTTTTTCTTTTCCTCTCTCTCTCTCTCTCTCTCTCTCTCTCTATCTCTCTTACCTTATGCCATTGAAATTTCGACTCGATTCGTTTTTCTCGTATCGAATCAATCAATCGAGAAGAATCGAGAGATGTAAATTTTCAATCAAAAGAGATAGAGAGAGAGAGAGAGAGAGAGAGAGAGAGAGAGAGAGAGAAAGAGAGAGAGAGAGAGAAAGTGAATGAATTTCCTCGAAAAAAAAATTAGTGAAAGAAAAAGCAAAATAATTAATCAAATCAAAGTATTTAATCGATAATGAGTGAAATTCAAATCAAAAATTGGGGGAGAATCAAGATTAACAGAACAAAATGGCAGTTTTTCTTTCAAAAAAAAAAAAAAAAAAGATCAAGGTAGAAATGAAACTGACCAAACATCTCCGAAGATGATTGGTTCAATTTTGATTGAAGGTAAACATCGAAGAACGCCTTCTCTCACTTTCTCTCTCTCTCTCTTTCTCTCTAGCAATCTTCACACGACAAAGTTGATCTTTAACGATTATTCGACGATCAAAAGGATTTCGAAATGTTTGGATAGAGCAATAGAGCGAGATTCTTTTCACACAAACAGAAGGGAAAAAAAATTGGAGAAAATCAGAAATAATTTGTACCTAATCTTGAAACTAATCATATTTAACCAGAAATCCTTTAGGTACCTAAGAGACCATATCAAAGTTATGTGTTTGTAAATTCTAAAATTTTTTTCCACGATCAATCTTGGTCTTGGTGAATATTTATTTATTTTTTTTTTTTTTTGCTTTCGATTTTTTTTTCATCAATCAATTTCATTCATCGAAAGTCTCATTTAGTCTCATCGAAAATTTTTTTTTCGCTATTAGTTAGTTAGTTTGTCGATTAAAATTACGTCAATAAATCACTGAATTGGTTATGGTGAGATTGCGATTGCTATCAGATTAAGCTAGAAAAGTTTTTTTGAGCCAAATTTTTTTTAAACGAAAAAAAACAAAATTTCTATGGAATCGGCTTACAAATCAAATAAGACAATCTTAGCAAATTATGCAGATTAGGGGATCGAATAGAATAATCTTTTAGCCGTTTTCGTATCGCATTGACAAGAAGTCATCGGATAACCAGAAGGGTCTGGAAAATCTCACTCTCCATTCTCGAATGAAGCTATTCGATAGATTCAAAAATTATTTTTGCACCAAAAAATTTCTTTTCCTTTTACCGGTCGAAGTTATTTTTTGTTTTTCTTCTTCCATTCAAATATTGATTGAATTATCATCAGATTTTCGATTCAATCATTCTCATTGAGAGATAGGTTGAAAGATTTTCTAGAGGTAGAGATTTCTTCCCAACAAATCGCTTTAAAAAAATCATCGAGATCGTTTTGATTCTATCACAAAACGAATGAGTTATTTCGAAATTTTAAAATTGTTTCCTGTGAATCAATTCATTCAAATCATTCACTCTCTAGCATCGTCATTATCATCATCATCGAAGTGACAATCATCAAAATCTTCAAGAACTTTTCAACACCTTGAAGAATGGCACATTTCAAATGAAAACAGTATACTTCAATAGATTCAGATCGATTCGCGAAGCGATGATCTTTGATCTTCGGAACAAATATTACGATTTTAACCTAATAAATTAATAGATCATTGGCTAAATTCAAATGATTACGTTTGTTTGATCCAATCGAATATGGGAATTCAAACAACTGCATGATTTCATCAGTCAACAAATCAATTAAATTAATCAGTTCTTCAGATGCTCTATCGAAGCAATTCATCAAGGAAAACGCAATATTTTTTGATTCAATCGACTGCTGTTGGTTTGTGTGTGTGTGTAAGTGATTGATAATTGGTAATTCTTCTGGTGGCGAAAACTCGAAAATCTCAATCTAATACAATAATTCATCTTATTCATTTCGGTTCGATTGATTGCATCAATCGTTCAAATAGATTGATGTTTAATCTTTAGACATAATTACTTCATTAGGCATCTACAGACATCAAACAGAAAAAAAAGTTATTTAAAAAGAAATTGTGACAGTAATTTTTGACTACGAATTATGAATTTTCTATAAATTCTCAATGTTTGTTTCGATGCTCCAGGATGGTCAGAATGATATATCTCAATAGTAAAGAGATTAGAAGCTGAAATGTTGTGATGAAACCACCAACGATCCAATCTTGTTTCGTACTTCTTCGTATCATTAAATTTTCGGTACCATCGCCTGTACGAATTTTTCTAGCCAAAATCATTTGTTTCGATGGCTTCTTAAGATCATACGCTTGGCCGAGCTTCTCAAACGAATCGATTAGAAATGTTGTCAGATTGAAATTCAAATTGAATCCATATTCAGAGGCGGAATAATCGAACGGAAAAGCATGATGATAATTGTGATATCCTAGCGTTCGAGATGGGGAGGAAAAAATTTCATTAATTCTAAACAGGGAACAATATAATCGTTTTCATCGAAATCTTCGAACGCAACACTAACCTTCACCTAGGGCCAGATAGACAACGGAATTATTCTCTCTCGGTTCAATGTTACGATCGTATGGTCGGTGTCCCCAAAGATGTGCAGCACTGTTGACTAACCAAGTACAATGTAGAACATAGACGTAACGAAAACAAACGCATCCCAAGAAAGCGTAATAGAGACGTTCGTTCCAGAGATAGTAAGGTATCAATGTTGGAATGATTCCCCAGCATAACAGCACCAAGGGGATATAGAAACGTCGCTGAAATCTAACGATTGGATCGGCCCAAAGATCGGACATATCAATATTTTTTCCTGTTCCATTGAATGCGAGACAAAGAGGAAAAAAAATTTAAAATTTAACAAAAAATGTTCAAAATCTTGGACTTTCTAGAGCTACATTTTTCTCTCCTCTGATATCGGCTACCAAAAATAGCCGATCCTCGTATGTGTGTGTGTGTGTGTCGATAATTATTAGATAATTTGGTTTTGTTTGTAAAACAATTACAAAAACTAAACACAAAAATGTTCATCAAAACGCAGCTTGTTTCGTCGGCGATGATCAAACAGCAAAGTGTTACAAGGAACAATAAGTTAGAAGGAAGTAAAGAAACGATGTAAGGATGGTGGATGGGGAAGAATAGAAACAATCGAGATTGAATATATGATTGATATGAATCGACAATGCCATCATCATTCATTGCGAGCTATCGTTGTATTTGTCTGCGGTGTTATTATTAGAAATGTTTGAATGCTTCAAAAAAAAAAAGTGCAACAAAATGGCAAACTCAAAAAATCGAAGAAAGTATTGTCTTCTCTCTTTCTTCAAATGTTTGACCGGTCAATTTTGATCTTCTGCTTCTCATCTCATCTTCTCATCATCATGATCTCATCTTTGGCCAGAATCATCTTCATCATCATCGTAGCTTAACTAGTTATTGTAAGAGTTTGTTTCGAAAAGAAAAAAAAAGTTTGCCTGAAATGTTTTCGAGTGAATCTCTTCTCTCTTCAATGAATAATTGATCAAATAAATGGTATATTTTTCTGTTTTAGCAAAGAACAAAATGGTTTGTTGTTTTTCTTGTCAGTTCGAAAGAAACTTTTTAAAGCTAAAGCCGTTTCTCTATTTGTTTTGTGATGAAAATTTGATTAGTTCTAGTCTAGCTTCTTCGAGAAGATTTCGATAGATCATCATTATCATCATCATCCTCCTTCTCCTCCTCATTATGGTTTCGATGATTTTCTCACAAAGATTGGAAAGCAATCAAACACTTGACATCGATTTACCTTTTAATTTGACATCTTGATGTTTTTTTAACATCAACCAGCCCATATGAGCGAAAAAAAATCCTCGCCTCGAATTGTGCGGATCTGCATTGGTTTCAGAATATTTATGATGTACTCGATGATCCCGACTCCATTCGTAGATATCATTTTGAAGGGCCATAGTGTTGGCGAACGCTAACACCAATCTACAATTTAGATTAGAATTAATATTTCGTATCAAAATTAACCAATTTGATTGAATACCTTAGAGGCCATTTAGCTTTGTAAGAACGATGAGACCATAATCGATGTGCTCCAGCAGTGATGCCGAACGTTGATGAGAAGAGGCCAAAGATAAACGTTGCCACACTTGTTTGCCATTTGGCTTCTGGATCGATCATAAAAATAAGCCATCCTTTGATCGCTAACATATGTAGAAGGGTTAACAAGATAACGTTACGCCAAACGATATCAGTGATTTTGAATGATTCTTCCGGCGAATCTTTCACCGCCGGTAGAGAGGGAATATTTTCACTCGAAGCTATACTATCATCGCCATTTGCAACGTTATCTTGATTTTCGAATGAGTTCGCAGATATTTTGCGATGTTTGATTAAGATATCGGAGGTCATTTTCGTGTTGAAATTGTTTCGGTTTTAAAATGTGATCGATGATCAATGAGCTTAGAAATTCATCTGTTCGGCTTATTAAGCTGAAAAAACCCTATGAAACAATTATCATTTGTCACTTAGGTCAAAGAGCAATGAACGTTTCAATTCTATGGGCCTTCTGCATAGGCCAACAATGAAGTTATTTTTTGTCCGATTCAATAGAGAAGCATAGAATCTTCTGTGGCTAGGAACAGCGTGAAACACTTTGAACATTGACACAGGCACACAACTTAGCGATCGAAACCAAACCAGTGGCAATCATAAGCCTAGACAAAGAGATTTTGGAAAAAAAATCAAAATTGATTTATGCATTGATTTCTGGTGAATTCAGTTCGATCGAATACTAACTAGAAACAGTCTAGGCTCGGTTGATTGTTGGATCGATCGAATATATTTGGAATAGATAGATTGATGTTGGTGATTGGTTCGAAATCTGGGAACGAAATGATTGCAACTAGAAGAAAAACAAATAGCGAAAAATCTTCGATAGATGATTTCACAATTGTTAACGATCCTCACCATCACTACCACCATCAACAGCATCAGCATCATTGGTACTTGGATCATTGTTAATCGATTTTAGACAATATCTTTTTTTTTATTTTTTGAAACGAATGCAAAAGAAAGGATAGAAAGAGAAAGACAATAATAATAATAATAATAATAGTAAAAATAATCATTTAGAAATGGAACAGGTTACACATCTCGATGTGGACAATGATGATGATGATGATGATGATGATCGAGAGAAGAAGAGAAGAGGGAAAATTTTTCCGTCTTTTTTCATTGTTTCAGCAAAGACATTCTACTTCTACAAGCTAGGGAATTAAAAATCCAAAGGATTGTGTATGGATAATAATAATAATAATAATAATAATAATAGTTATCGTGGTCGATAAGAAAAAAATTGAGAAAGGTATTGTTCGAAATGAATCTTAGGTAGAGAGAGAGAGAGAGAGAGAGAACAATGAAAAAAAAGAGATAGTTGAAATTAATAAAAATGAAAATCGGTTGGGTTTAATCAAACACAGTAGAAATTCTCATTTCTTTGGTCTCTTTCTCTTTATGGTCAAAAGGTCTCTCTCTCTCTCGAAATCTTTCAAAAGAGATTCGAAAGAGAAAGATTAAAATTGAATAATTATGAAGGGACATAGAGCAAAAGAGAGAGAGAGAGAGAGAGAGAGAGAGAGAGAAGCCAACAAAAATCATTGTCATTATCTTCATCATCATCACCATCAACATCATCATCCGAAATGATTGTCTTATTCATTACGCTGGATGATTATTGAAAATGATGATTGTCGCACTGACAACAATAGCGACGAAAGAAGCAATTACCTTTAGGTCTCATTAGATTTTAATTTGGAATTTTGATCCATCAATCTTGAGTGTTTGATGTGCACAAAATTGAATAGTTGCAAACACTTCTCTCTCTCTCTCTCTCTCTCTCTCTCTCTCTCTCTCTCTCTCTCTATATTAATATTTCAAATAAATTAGTAATAATTATCATCACCGTAACTGTCGGTTTGATAACGAAAGAGCCAAAGAGTTCCTTGAACGAGGGGGAAAAAATTTTAATTTGAGAAAAATTTCATACGGTTCATCGAATCGGTGAGATCTTATTGGCGATGCTGGTTATCAAATAGGCATTTTCGGTTTGAATACGCTAAAGCTAATCAGATTTTGGTGCAAATAAAATTAGCTTCTCGATTAGTGATGTTGGCCAAAGAACCAATCATTTTATCGATTGCATCAGAATGAGAGAAGTTTCTTTGTTTAGATTAGCAAAATTTTGTTTTCTTAGGTTTTGATTGTTTGAAAATGAAAATCTCTTCAAGGCGAACAAAATTTCTCATCAAAATCTCAAACGAATAATGGCTGACAATAGAGAAGTGTCCAGTTCAGCGTTAAGAATTGGTCAAGGATCATTCGATCCCAGAACATTCACTTGTTGATTGATTCGATCGAATCCTTTTCTCTACGTATCTCATCTTTCGAGCATATCGAGTATATGGGCCTAATCTTTCTCTATGTGTTTGTTTTTTTTCCATCCATTTGCGATTGTCATAAATATTTATTGCTTATTGTTTATTCGATTGATTTCTTATCGCAAAAAAAAAGTTCTCATTCCTTGTTGAAATGAAATGATTTATCTTGCATCAAGTTTCGAAAGAGGCCATCGAGTTAGATCCGATGGATGAGATTCTTGGTGAAGAGAGAAACAACAACATCGTTAGCTACATAGACATCTACATTCTCAATTTGCACTGACCACGATTTCAATTCCGATCCAAAAAAATTCTAAATCAATTCTAGGATGAATCTTGGTTCAATTCAAGAATCAACTATTATCTAATGAATCATTTCAACATCTTTGATATCATCTCTGAGTTGCGTAACGAGAATCAGAGAAACAATCTTAGCGAACCTCAACAGAGCTGCGAATTTCGATCCAAAAAGATCGATTGAAGAAAAAAAAATTCTACAATAATTTATGTAATCAAAAAAATCAAAAAGAGAACTTAAAGAGATTTTTTGAGATCAAAAAATGAGAAACGCATTGCCTTACCGGAAGAAGATCTTCATTGGAAGATTTCTTCAAGCTATGAAAGCGAAAGCGAAAGCTAACGAACGTTTAAGCAGTCTTGCTATCCTTGAGGATAGAGCGCAAAAGTTTCCTTCTCTCTCTCTCTCTCTCTCCGATCAATTGAAACATCGAAAAGTATTCTTTCAAAGTTAAGAGAAGCATTGGAAGATTTGTTGAATCAAATGATGCCTATTGATGATGATGTCGATGGTGAGGATGAGGGGGTTGATTACCTCTTCCGAACTGATTTCATTTGAAATGCAATTGGAAATTTATTTTTTTTCTTTCTTGTTTCGATTGCATTCGATCGTTTGAGAATTGCTACACGAATCGAACAACACCTTCGAGAATATCTTTTATGCTACCCACGAAAAACCTTGTCGCGTTTCTCTCACTCTCTCTCTCTCTCTGAGAAATTTCAAAGCCTTTTTTGTTTTTGCTCTCTGAATTTCAATAGAGAAACGGAAAAAATGTAAAGCGTAAGGTGAGAGCTTGCGTTGTTTTTCTCTCTCTTCGACTGTCTTCGAAATTCGAGACACTAATTAACGAGATTAATTTTCAAGCTCAAGATCGTTTCACTCTTCTTCTCCTCTCCATCGGAGTGTACAAATCAAAGCAATGAAATCGAGATCAAAAAAAAATAAAAGATTGGAAGAAGTTTTATTGAATGGAATGCGAACACCAAACTTAATTCCTATGACTTGATTCAAACTCACAATCGGACTAGGACAATCATTGTTTGATTCGAATGTAATGGTTCAATTCTATTTCTTAGCCTCGAAAAGAATCTGAAAAGCAAAACAGATTTAAATTTAATGGAAAAAAAAGTATATAATTAGAGAAATAAAGAGACAATTCGTCCATAAAATGATATCTATTTTTTCTCGATGACCTTTACATAATTAGCATCTTCTCTAGCTTGATGGACATAACAATATTGGATCAGCTTCGTAGCGATTCCAAGAGAATAATTGTTCACGATGGAGTAATGGAGACAGAAACAAAAGAAAAAAAAAAAGAAAAAAGATGACCAATCTTATTGATTGTTTCACCTCTTTCCATCTCTTCCTCTTTTATCTTCATAAGAATGATGATAATAATAATAATAATAATAATAACTAGAGATTTTGAACAAAATCAGAAGCGAAACATTAGAAGAAAGATTATTTATTCTTTTTTTTTTCGTTTCCAAATTCTTTCTCGATGAATGGTGTCCGCGATCTTCTATTTTTTTTCTCTCCACCAAGAAAGAAATAAGTTTGAAGGGGGCGGAAGTAGCGTAAGAGGAAAAAGAAGTTAGAGTAGTGAATAGAAGAAAACGAAAACTTTCTTTTTTTTTCTTCAGATTGCTCGATCTTCATTATTTGAATTGACACTTGTTCTCTAATGATACGATCGCCTACATACCTTTTTGGTTTCGTTTTTTTTTCTTATTGGCACTTGTTTGTTTGTTTCTTTCAAAATTCTCCAATAGTTTCGTCAGTGCTGAGTTTAAGTTCGTTTCACATCGTACCAAAAGAGAGAATATTTCACAAAACAAAAGCGTATCCAAATTTTTTTTTATCTTCTTGAGACAAACATCTCTCTATTCATTCGAAACTAAACCATCGAACGAGAGAAGATAAATCGAAATAAATTTTTAGAAATTTCATTCATTTGATTCTTACCTTCTTTTTTCTCATTGACTTCGATTCCGATCTCATCGTGCAATTTTGGTTCCTTTCGATTTTGTTATTGATCCATTTCCTCCTTATTGATTCTATTTATTAGCAGCCAGAATGATTGAATTTAATTTTCAGATAATTTCCAACATTTTCCTATGGCTCATTATTGGTAACGATTATTATCTTTACTTTTATTCTTCATTTTTTTTTTTTTTTTGATGAGAAACAATTCCATAATTTTTGATTCATTTTTTCTCCGAAAAGTTTTCTTGTTGATTGATCAATCTTCTCCACAAAGCAACATCGGATATCAAATAAGACGTGTGAAACGATGTAGACCTGGAACGAATGATTGCGTTAGCTATCGAATGGTAGCACCTTGTCCACCTTATCTTTGTGGTAGTAATTACAATTCTAGACTGAGAGAGAGTGAGAGTACCATACATGAGTATTCGGTACCGGCACCACCTTCCGTTCATCGACGATCAGGCTATCAATCGTTCGCATCTTCAGCATCGGCTTCGGCATCCGCTTCCGCTTCAGCTTCAGTTTCATCCTCATTCATAGCACCAGCCGTAGTTGTTCAATCACCGCCACCTCCACCACCGAGTGCTCCGATCAGTAAATATCGATCACAAAATTTTGTTCGCAAAAGTCCTGCCAAAATCATTGAACAAAGAAATTATATTCAACAAAAGACCATTCAACAGCCAATCGTACAGCAAAAAATTGAGAAAATTGTCCAAGAACCCATCAAACAAGCACCAATTGTTCAACAAAAAGTCGAACGTATCGTCCAGGAACCGATTGTTCAACAAAAATTCGAAAAAATTGTCCAAGAACCCTTGCCAATCAAACAGGCACCGATCGTTCAACAAAAAGTAGAACGAATAGTTCAGGAGCCAATCAAACAGGCTCCAATCGTTCAGCAAAAATTCGAGCGAATCATACAGGAACCAATCAAACAAGAACCAATCGTTCAGCAAAAAGTAGAACGAATCATACAACGACCGATTGTAGAACGATATGAACAGCATGTGGAACAACGTCCAGCACAGATTGTGGAACAGCACAAAAGTGATCATTATCAAGCTAAAAAACAAGTGAAATCTTTAAGAATCACTGCTTGTCCTGAAGGCCATTTTCTTTCGGAAGATGGAACTCATTGTAAGCACTACGAATGTGAAAGTGGATTGGAATTCAGTGAGAGACAATTGAAATGTGTCGATATCGATGAATGTCAACAATCGACCGCTTGTCTTCGAGATGAACAATGCATCAACACTTATGGATCGTATGTTTGTCGAAGAGTTTGCACTCAGGCTGGATATCGTTTGAATGAAGCACGAAATTCTTGTGAAGATATCAATGAATGTGCAGAGAATCTTGATCAATGTGGTCCACAACAAACTTGTATCAATACTCCCGGATCGTATCGATGTGAATGTTCCGAAGGTTATAGAGTGGAAGGATCACAATGTGTCGACATCAACGAGTGTCTCGAATCACATGATCATCTCTGTCCGCATGATATCTCTACTTGTGAGAATACTCCTGGATCGTATTATTGTAGATGTAGAAAAGGTTTCGAGCAAGATCATCGTGGAAGATGTATCGATGTTGATGAGTGTAAATTGAACAATGGAGGTTGCTCGCAACGATGCATCAACAAATATGGATCATATGAATGCCATTGTCATGATGGCTATAAAATTGGAAGCGATGGTCATACTTGCGTAGACATCGATGAGTGTGTTGAATATGCACAGACCGGAATCTGTTCGCCACAAGTTTCTACCTGTGAAAATACTCCCGGATCATATCATTGTCGATGTAAACTTGGTTTTCGAGATCCTGATGGCCACGGTAAACATTGTGTCGATATCGATGAGTGTCAAGATAACACCAATCTTTGCGAACAAAAATGTATCAATACGTTTGGATCGTATAAATGCGGTTGTGATCGAGGATATCGAGCAGTAGGACCGCATCGATGTGAAGATATCGATGAATGCTATGAAGGTGATTATATCAATGATATAGCATTCAGTCGTTTCCGACACGATGATCAGAGTGGCCATCCGAAACTTTGCCAAGGTGGATGCCAAAACTCGGCTGGATCCTATCGATGCACTTGTCCTAGAGGTTACAATCTAGTCCATAATCATCATTGCGTTGGTAGGTGTTTGATGTCATCTCGTATAGAAATCAATGATTGATCGAATTATTAATCCTTTCGTAGACGTCGATGAATGTCAAGAGTTCGGCTATTGTAAAGGCGATAATTACACTTGTGTTAACCTTGGTGGAAGTTTTCGATGCGTGGAAGATCAATGTCCACCTGGATATTTCAAGGATGGAATGTAAGTATTTCATTTTCTTGTAATTTACTTTCCTCCTAAATCAATTGCGATCAATTTGATGAGTATAGACAATGCAAATACGCCCAACGATTGGTCTATTCGGAGATTTGCGAAGACCCACACGAAGTTTGCGATATCGATAGAATTATTTGCTACTCTTATGCTTACATTTCGTTCCGATCGAAAATGCTCAAAGAGACCGAACATCATAAAGTGATCGGTGATAGCAGTGGAAAAGGATCGAAATATGAACAACGAATAGTAACCAAAGAGCCAGGAAAAGGTCATGAATTTTTCACCTTCATCGTACCAGTCGATCCGCCGATCGTTGTCGATTTCAAACTTCGTTTGGTATCGGTGAAATCACCGAGACCAGGAGTTCGGCCAGCTAATCGTGATGATTTCGATATGCGAAGAACAAAAGACAACGAAGTTCGTTTGGCGGTTTTATCTTCGCTCGAAGGACCACAAGATATCGAACTAGAGATCGAAGCTAAGATGTACAAAAATGGTTTACAAATTGGCAAAAATCTAGCGATCGTAACAGTGTTCATTTCGGAGTACGAATTTTAAAAGCGAAACAAGCGGTGTAGAAAAATTTGGGTCCAAAAAAAAAAAAATTCTCAATTTTTCTTTTTTCTCAATTTTGTTTAAAACCACAAAAAAATAGCAATTAGCAATAAATTTAAAAATTTAAATTAAAAAAAAAACAATTGAAAGAATTTATTTGGATTTATCAAAAAAAAAAAAAAATTGTATTCAATGTTGGCGAAACAAGATGGCAACGCTGTTAGCATCCAAGATATCTTCGATCAAGGCGCGAATAGAATCTATAGATTAGTATCTTTCTTCCGCTCTCTCTCTCTCTCTCTCTCTCTCTCTCTCACTCAGTTGTTTTGTTTTCGATTATTTTTTTTTCAAATGCAAAATGATAGTAGTAACCGATAGTTTAGAGAATAAAGTATCTCGTTCGAAGCCAAGAATAAAACATGTATTCATCGGATTCTTCTCTCCATCACTAGTGTTGAAGATTTTGTTATCGCATCAAAGATTATCCTCGCAACGATGATGATTTAGCATGGATTATTTAGTCTAGAAAAAATTTTCATTCAAAGTGAAAAAGACATTAAAAAAAATTTTTTTTTTTTTTTCGAGCGACAAGACTGAATGCAAATGTAAAATAGTACATAGAGGAAATTGTAACACATTACCTATACCTATACCTGTTCGAAAAAAAACTTTGCTTCAATTCTCTCTATAAATCCTATTAGAATCGAAACAAAACAGACAAATATAACGCAATTCTTGCGTAGACTGAATGAATCTCTCACAATAGCTTCATAAGATTCTCAAACTTGAGTTTGATTTGCTTGCTTGTATGAGTTGAAGATCTATCCTAGTGAAGAGAGGATAGAATCGAGAAAGAATCCAAAAGGATGTGCCGTGGTTTTATGATGTTTAAAAAACTCCGCTAATGGATGATGATGATGATGAGGATAATCAATCTTACCACAAATGAATGATATAAACGTATTAAGACTATAATTAATATTACAATTTTGCATTTCGAAACACAAATCTAACCTTAGAGATAAACAAAGAGAGAGAGAGAGAATCTAACACAAAATCAATCACTGAATCGTTTCCGAGAGAGAGAGAGAGAGAGAGAGAGAGAGAGAGAGAGAGAGAGAGAGAAATGAAAAACTAAAAGATCTAAATAGAAAGTAATAAACAAAAGATAAAAATCTCTTATTGCAGATCAAATTGAAGCTAAGAAAAAAAAACAATCTTCAGCAACAATTTGTTTGTAGCGATGACAATGTCATGCGACGATCAGAATCAAAAAAAAAGAAAAAAAAAGAAAAGAAAACAACCGTTTACGTCGAGCTCTCTCTCTCTCTCTCTCGGTTAGCTACAAAATCCGAAAACAAAAGAATCTTAGCCGATCATTGAAGAGAATGTTGAGCAGTATCAAATTTGTTTCGGTGATGATTTTATGACAAATCTGTCATTCTGATCAAGATCAAAGACAATCGATTCGAGATTGATACAACTTTTTGATTGTTCTTTTTACGTAAATCATAAAAAGCCTACCGACAACAATCTCATCGGTGACATTTCAATCTGTTTTTGATTGCAAAATGAAAAGGATCTTGACATATAGAGATCTATGCAATTCTCATTCACACAAACAGAGGCGAAGATTCTCTCACAATATTCTTCATCCAGTTGAAGAATCAAAAAACCGCACACATAACAACAGACATCTTTCTCTCTCTCTCGCTCTTTAGCTCAATTGCGATTTCCATTGAAAACAGATGGAATTCATAACTCGATTCTCGATGAAGAATGATCGGATAGATAATTGTAATATTTCATACTGAAAACGAAGGGATTATAGAATGGGAGAGTTTTGTTTGGGAGGAATTCAAACCGAAAGCCAGACAGTCATTGAAGAGAATGAATGATGTTGTTGGGGAATGGTACATTTTATTCTCTCTCTCTCTCTCTCTCTCTCTCTTTTCCTTCGATGTTTATTTTTTCAGCTTTAGCTTTTTTTTCTCTATGAAGAATCGCGAGAAGAGAGAGAGAGCGAAGTGATTCTTGTTGCAAAACAGACGCACCACAATTTATTGATGGCAATAATACTGTTCCTCTCGAGAACAATGGCAACAATTGTCTCGAAATCTCTCGATGCCATTGTTTTTAGATGTGTTTGTGTGCTTTCGTTTCGATGATAATAGCTATTATTATATCAACTAGATTGATTATTATCGTTACCCTTTATTTTCATCGGTGTTTTTTTTTCACTAGATTTAATTGCAATCTATACTGGGTTGTAATCGTAACGATTTTAATTTTTGGTTGTATTGTTTCTCATTTCTCTCTCATTTCATTTTTGTTTCGACCATTTTGTTTTGAATTCTTTTCATGCATTGTTTTTGTTTGAGTCAAAATTGATGATTGTCAACAAGATCTCGAAGAAGTGAGAGAGAGAGAGAGAGAAAGAGAAAGAACAAAACAAAACAGAATGATAAAAATTGAATCCCAAATGAGAGAATTCAGAGATTCTCTGTTTTAATCTCCACCGAGAGTTCGAATTGAATGCTATCAATTTTCATAATGTAATCTATTCGATTGATTTCGATAGTAGAGCTGATTATTAGTGAGCTAAAGAGATTTCATCGTTCACGATGCTCGTAGATAAAAGTGGACAGTTTTGTTTGACAACTTTGGAGTACGCGTTCCAAAGTGGATGCTCATTCTCGACCCAATGCCCATCGTGCGGTCTACGTCTTGTGATACGTTCAGATAATCTAGGTAATTTGGTTGCTTTCTTGAAACTAAAAGTTAAATTTGAATTTCAAATGCAAATCAATCCCCATCGACCGTAATGCTAGATTCTTTGCCTTGCTGAACAAAAAAAAAAAAAGAGTAGATGCCGAATGAATGGAATGATATTTTTCTTCTCTTTTTTTTCCGCATAGTAAATCGTTTCACTTCAATAGGTTTGTTGATCGGTGTCAGTGCATTGATTGGCTATCATTTCGGGGCCAATCCACGATGGATCCGATTCTTATCGAAAAAATTATTCTCAATATTTCATCCCACCGTTGATGATTCTAACGTAGATGATGATTATTGTGATAATGATGATTATGGTGATGGTGATCACAGCGAATCATCGATAAGCCATCGACGATTTGAGAATTCGATCCAAAATCATCTTAATAAATGTAGAAAATATCGATTATCTAGACAATTCTCGCTTGATCAATCGGATCTTGCCACCGTTAATGATTCGGCTGTGGATTTTGATTTCTCCGAATCGGAAGATTTCGAAGATCAGCTCGATGAATTGACTGCATACAATCAGTATTATGATGATTACTATTCAATCAATCGTAAGAATCCACATTCTGCTACGATAGATAAGATCGATCAAGTGCTACATCAAATCGATGATATAAAAAAATCCATCGTCGAGATCGATGATGATCTCTATCATGTCACCGGTTCGAATTATGCTAAATTGAATCCAGATTTTTTCGTCATAACCGGTTACGATGAGTTCGATGATCAAACGATGAACAAAAAATCCGATCGAAATGGTCCGAATCGGAAACGTTCCGAAACGAATCGACAATCTTCGATCCGTCGAAGACAATGGAATCATCGTGCTCCGAATGAATCGAATGATGATCGTCGTAAATCAGCAAGATTAAGTGTAACATCGATCGATAATCTTCAATTGGAATGGGATGAATCGGAATACAGTTTCATTCTTGCCTCGAACGCGAGAGGAAATGAGACAAAAATTTCGAACAGCGATGAAATAATCGATCCAACAGCGGACGCATCATCATCTTCATCATCATCGTCATCATCAAATGAAGATCATCTGGAACTTCATCCGACGCCGATCGCGGAGATGAGTGAAGAGCAAAAATATCAAAATATGCGTGAACTTCTCGAGGAAGCGAAACATCTTGGATTACTAAACAATCTGATCGATGCGTTTCTAAATCATCCAACGAATTCTCAATCCCGAAACGAAGAGAATGATGATGAGGAAATTGGATAGATCGGATCCAGCATTCTTATCTTCTATCCATCTCGAAACCTCCCAACCTAATCCATTCAATCATTAATTGCTTTTGATTGATTAGTTGTGTATTGTTTTGTATTTGCCGTTATCTAAAAACCTCTCTGTGTGTATAATATTCAATCGATGAAATAAATCAAATCTAATTTAATCTAAATCAATTGATTTTCATTGCCAAAAAAAAAATCAATGACAAATCACATGAGTTTCATTTCTCTCTCTCTCTCTCTCTCTCTCTCTCTCTCCTTGTCTATCCTCTTGACGATTGAGATAGCCAGAGAAAATGATCGCAAAGATGATCTCAGTGGTCTCAAGATAGCAATCGAAGCAATTTTAAGATACATTGTGATGTGTTGCTGTCGGTGTTGGAGAAGAAAAAAGCAATGAGACTCGATCTATGTTTACTTTTGTCATATTTATCGATCTGTTTCGATTACATCAATCGATCAGATGGTCAAATTATTCAAGATTATGGTCAAAAAATTTTCTATAGACTAACCGATCCAGATATGTATGCATCGTGGATGGATCCAAAAAGTATTCCAAAACACTGATAAACGAAGCGAATTTTTTTTTTAAATTTTGGTACATGTTTTCCCTTTCGAACACACTTTAGATCCAATGGATGTTGAAGTTAGTCTTAGGTTTCTAAATTTTGGACCTTTGGATCAGAAAAAATCTCAATACAGTGTTCTATTGCATGTCTATGTCACCTGGTTCGATCCAAGATTGGCGATCGATTACGAAAATTCCTCTAGAATCTCTCAATTGGAGATCGGTGAAGAGCTTCTCTCGAGAATATGGAAACCGCCGTTACATTTTGCGAATGCACATCCGTTCACTGCGGACATTTTATCGCCCAGACTTCCAGGACAGATGTCTGGTATCATAACCGGCGATGGCAGAGTGTTTATAATCAAAAAGTAAGTGATAAACATCTTTAAGGAAAAGATTAACGTCTAGATTGAATCTCTAGGACCCAATTAGATGCTGGTTGTCATTTGAATGTAAAATACTATCCAATGGATACTCAACGTTGTTCGATTCAAATCGAATCCAATCGAAACATTCATCTACAATGGAGAAGAGAACCTCTACATCTCACCAGTAATTTTAGATGGGATGTTTTTCATTTAAAACATATCCAATTCGATAATGGAAGAATAATCTATCACGAATCTGGTCCGTTTGTGATGCTACAAGTGACATTCGAGTTGCAAAGAAAAATCAATCACTATCTAATCAATGTCTATCTTCCTTCAACACTGTTCGTCATCAGTTCATGGAGCTCGTTCTGGATTGATATTCCTGCAGCACCGGCAAGAGTGGCACTGGTTTTGACCACAATGTTAACACATGTCACCAGTACCAAAGCTATTCATGATTCGCTTCCAGAAACCACTGTGATTAGCGCCTTAGATATCTGGATTATGACTTGCACAAGTTTGATTGATCGATTTCTTTAAAAAAAAAATTCAAACTCTATAGTTTCGTTTTGTTTCGTTTCGTTATAGTGTTCATTTTTGCTTCGTTGGTGGAATATTCGACAGCAAATTATTTCTACCATAAATCGAGTAGAGTTCGAGACAAAAATTGTCCCTACGATCGTAACAATAAAACTAGCAATCACAAAAAGAATAGCGCTTGTAATGAGAGTAGCATCAATACTGGCAATAATAATCATAGCATTGTACAGCTTGGAGAGATTAATAATATCAATTCTAATACTAATAGTAATAATAATACTAATTGTAAGCAAACAACGACAACATCGACGATACCATCAACGAAACGAAGAGATTCTAATCTGCAAACAATATGGAACCAAATATGGCGATGGATTTTGCCACCATTCGAGAAAGGATTCTCCGCAAGACGGATAGCGTTGGAGATCGATCGCCGATCTCGATTCATTTTTCCAATCAGTTTTATCGTTTTCAATATATTCTATTGGATCATTTTGATTATCTATTGCGATCAAGAATGAGTAAATATTTAGCTTTCCAATCGGCTTGCTATGGATTGAGAAATCTTTTGATCTTGAGAAATTTGGTACAATTCTAGATGATTAGAGATTGCACAGTTTTAAAACTAATTCAAAATTTGTTGCTGATTATATTAGCTGCTTAGTTGATTGTGAATTAGCTCAATCTTTACATCCGATATAACTTTCGAATGAATTGAATTCATTTTTAATTTTTTCTATTCTCGAAGCATTTTTTTTTCTAAAATTATTTAAGGATAATATTTGAAGGATAATAAAAAAGAAGAAAAAGTGAGAGAGAGAGAGAGAGAGAGAGAGAGAGATTGATGATAATTTGAGAACTAGAGAACGAGAGAATCAAATTGATTGTTTGTATCCGATGGCTAAATTTAATCCCAAACTAATCCATCTTGATTAGACATTTTCTAAAAGACTCTCTCTCTCTCTCTTTTGATTTGATACTTTTGAGGTGAAAAAAATGACGATGGCGTAAGAGAGAGCGAGAGAGAGAGAGAGAGAGAGAGAGAGAGCGAGAGAGATCAGAGCATAATTATGAAATTTCTCTTCGATAAGATTGAATTTTTTTTTTGTTTCAAATTTGGAAACAGAGTGAGAGAAAGGAATGAGAAGAAGAGCCGAAGAAATTGGACCAAAGATCGATACATCTCTTCTTAAGAAGTGAAAGATGATGGACCGATCGTTTTCTCTCTCTCTCTCTCTCTCTCCATTTCGAAGATGTGATTTGATTAATTTTTTTTTGTGAAGGTAAGAGGGAAAAGAGAGATCCTTCTATCTCCTTCTTCTTTGCATCATTCTAAATGAACAGGTAAGTAAGCATCATAGATTAGCGAGATTCGATAACGACGATGATGATGATGCTCGATGTGGTCAGCAACGTTCATTCAATATGTGTCTCCGTACGATTATCTTTGATTTGACGGTAACTGTTCGAAACTTTCTTCGAATGTTTCACCAAGGATGCTAGTCACTCTTCATCTTCTTCTCCATCTTCTCTTCATCACCTTATTGCTTTGATGATGATGGACAAGAAGAAGAAGAACAAGAAGAAGAAGAAGGAGAAAAAAAAATCTCACGATTCAATGCATACCTAGAAGAAATTTACTTCTTCTTCTTCTTCTTTTTATTTTTTTTGTTCCAAAAAAAAAACTGAAGAAAAAAAAGACGATTGATTGAAAAAAATCACTAAAATGAGATTGATGATAGCCTCGATGAGATCGAACTCAGAACGAAAGATTTCAATTTCAATTCAACGGACCATTCCTATCAAGTCCAATGAAAGATGGTGTCGAAGTTATCATCATCATCATCATCATTGCCATCATCAAGCACAATTAGCACCTTGTCGATTATCAATCAACAATGGTTCAGATTGAATCGGCTACGATTATCTTTTCTATCGTTCATCATCGTTTTCGATTTGATTGCTTCGATCTTATCCTACGAGATATGGAGTGTTTATTTTGATGAAACGGTAATCATTGAAATAGAAACCAAATCAATTAATTGAAATCGTTTCCTTTCATCTTTCTCTGTTCCATTTGGTTCGAACAAGATCGAATCGTTTGATAGAAACAATAGATTACTAAAACAATTGATCGAGATTCCATTCGATGAGAAACGTTATGTTTTCGAGGTGATCATAATTTTTATTTAAATTACGATTTAATTAAATTCCAATGGTTCTAATTCTGCCAGATACAATCGTATGTGGAGAATCCGAAACAAATTCTTCGTATGGAATTAATGTTATGTGAGAAAATTTTGCCAAAAGATTCCGCTAACCGTTGGTACTTCAATGATCAGACAATCTACGATGATAATGGCGATGAATTTGTTTGTTTGCAAACAATTGCCTCTCTTCAAGAGCCAAATATTGAAAATCGAACAATTGTTCAATATCCTAACGATGTCGGTTTGCCTATGGTCAAACAAGGCTCAAATTTAATCGAGCAGAAACTTTTGCTAACAATCGAGTATACGAGTGAACTCGTCAAGGATTACTCTGGTTTCGATCTGTATCTGATGCTAAACGATACCGATGTTCCAATCGAGGCCGCAATCATGGCAATAGGTTTCTTTCCAGATTTTAGATTTTTTGTGCCACCAGATTTACATCACTGGTCAGTGAAAGGCCAATGTTTAAGTGATTGTTTGCAAAATGTAAGTTCAAAGTAATTAAAACTTCTTCGAATGGACTAATTGAATCACTTCACTGTTTTCTAAGACGATCGCAGAGAGTGAGATAAAAATAGC
Source organism: Sarcoptes scabiei (assembly GCA_020844145.1). Classification (NCBI taxonomy): domain Eukaryota; kingdom Metazoa; phylum Arthropoda; class Arachnida; order Sarcoptiformes; family Sarcoptidae; genus Sarcoptes; species Sarcoptes scabiei. Next base: position 1,208,886 of record CP080483.1, on the reverse strand, counting down.
TTCGATTGTTCATGGAACTAATCATCCATATCTTGAAGATATGATTGTTTCAATCATCGATAACAATAACGAACAATTTGGTCTCAGAAAAGAGATATTCTCTTATGAACCAAATCGATTTGAACATAAAACTTTAGAATCGAATGAATGGATTTTCGATCTAACTAGAGATAGATTGATTGTGCAATGTAATTATTTCACCGCTAACAAAACGATAAAGGTAAGATTGAAAGATTTATTGCTGTCGTCCGTTTCAAATTCTTCTATGTTTTGCTCTTTGATGAAATAGGCCGGTTTCAGTGGTGAATCAGAGAATTGCATTGTTTGGCTACATTACTATCCAAAGATCGAAATCGATGCTTGCTTCTCTAGCTACTCATTGGCTACAATAATGTCATTATTGGATTTAAACGATATCAAACTAAACTTTCCATCCAGGTATTTTAACGGTTCTTAACGCTTCATTTCCAATTCTAATTCTAACTCTTCGCTGTTTGGGATGAATCATTTAAACGATCCAAAAAAAAAAAAACTTTTGATTTATAGCCTCCAAGAAGAGATGGATGAATTCAAAACGAAACAAAATCAAATAAATAATCATATCGATCACAACGATAAGACAAAACAATGGAATATTGGAAAACTTTTGCGAGCGAAGTATAGCGTTACGAAAGGCCACAATCATATTGCACAATGCGGCTGGAATCCATTTGAATTTGGCTACCGAAGACGAAAATGAACCAAAAAAAAAAACAAACAACTAATCAAATCAAATCGGATGCAATCGGATCTGGAGAAAGGAATTTTTTAATTTGTTGATTGTCGGAGGTGCCAAAAAAAATTCAATCTGAATATTTGTATTCTCTTTGTAGAACGATATGAGGAGAAAGTGGAAGAAAAAAACGAAAACAATTTAATTTTTCTCCCCCATATCTATTATTTACTTTCGAAACCAATCGAATACGATTTGTTTGTTTAGAGAAACAAAAGAATCAAATGTGATAAGAATAAAGACGAAGGAGAAGAAGAGATATTTTAGCAGAAATTTCAAAAAAAAAATTTAAATTCATTTCGATTTGGTCGGTGCTTAAGTAATCGCTTATCGGAAATCTTGATTTGATTCTTAAAGAGTTTTTGAATTTAAGACTATAGCTAAACTTAAACCAACTAACTATCGCTAACTTCAAAACCTCTTACTTTTAACTTTGGTCCCAGATATAGAGCTTCGATCGGTGCTACTAGTTTTGTCGGCCAAATTTCGTTCACAAACAAAAAACCCAAATCTATCACATTTGTCTTTTCTCGATGATCTTCATTTTCATTCGATTATAGCTAACGATTATCTTCCGATCAGCTTTCGATTAGGGTAGCTATCAGGGTCAGACTATCAAACAAAATAGCGAAAGAATATCTTTGCCAAAATCGAAATCAAATGGTGAACAGATACGATTATCTTCTTATCTTGTTTCTCGATGACCAATTTCGATGACGGTTGTAGTGATTCGAAACGAATAGATCACAGTTCATCGCTTTCGATCATCCTCGTAAAATTATAATCGTCTCTGTTTTTTTTTTTTTTTTTGATCTATTTAAAACAAATTCATTCTTATCTTTCAATTTGATTCAAGCGAAAAGAACAAAATTTTACTCTAATCGAATGTTAAATGTATTAATAAAACTTGTTGCTTTGCCAACCGGAAACACTGTCATCCGTTCCGTTCTAATCGATGTTCTTAAATGCAAAACATTCTAACTGTTTCTCATTTAACATTTCGGTGATCTCTTTATTCAGATCTCATTCAAATTCGAAAATCTAGATTCGATTTGATTCGAATAATTCTCAATTTCAAAATCATATTTTGTTTTTGTTTTTCGTCTTTAAAATATCATCTCGATTATCATCATAATCATCATTATCATCATCATTCTTATCATCCTTCATCAGCAATCATGGTCAATTGTTTCTTGATCGAAATCTATCGTCGAAGCGTATCTCGTTGAGCCGCTCAAGATCGAGAAAAAATTCAATCAAATTCTTTTCTTTGTTTCTCTTATTTCATGAGGACATTAGGGTTTTCGTCCTAATTTTTTTGTTCGCCAAACATTAAACACAATTATCATAATTCTATGTTTTTTTTTCTCAATTCTATCTTATCTATTAATTGATTGGAATTGATTTTCTAGTCTTCAATCTTTTACAAACCGAACAAAAATGTTTGAAACGATCACAACATTGATTTTATCCTCGGTTTTAATGATTTATCTAGGCCTAGCATCGGTCGGTCATCGATTCATTCTACATCGCTTCTATCTCGATAAACTTATCGAATTGTTCGAATATGGACAAAAAGATATCGAAAAAATTAATCGTCGTGGTTTGAGAAAAAAATCATCATCGAATAATCTAATGTCATCATCGGACGATTCTTCTTCCTCTTCTTCATCCTCATCACCATCATCATCGAATGTTTCGATTTCCGATAAAAATTTAAATCAAACTTTCGATTCTGATTACGACACCGATAGCGCTATCGAAAGTGAAGATTTTGATTCTGATAGAGGTGAGCTATGAAATGGATCAGAACAAAACTTTAATCTAAATTGAAAATTTTCAATTCCAAAACAATCATCAAAATTGTTGATGAAGAAGAACATCACGATGCGAACAAATCTTTAGACAATCTAGACAAAACTAAACACTGGTTATGTTTGGACAGTGCGATCAATTTCATTCCGATGGGTATCGAAGCTATCGTCGATGATCAAGTTACGAAACGATTCGCTGCCGAAGAACTTCCAACCTGGAATCTTTTGACGAGAACCAATAAATTTCATCATACTCGATCGTTTCGGTTAGCAATCGTTTGGGTGATTGGGTTCGTTTTCCGTTACACACTTTTGCCGATCCGATGTTTGTTGACGATGATCGGTGTGTTCTGTTTGTTCATCATAATGGCATCGATCGGTCCGATATCGGAATGTAGATTGAAACGAAAAATCTATCATTTCTCGAGCATAATGTGTTTTCGAATCTTATCGCGTTGCGTATCAGCAGTGATCACCTATCACGATGAAGAGAATCGTGCAAAACCTGGCGGAATTTGTGTGGCGAATCATACCTCACCGATTGATGTTGGTATTTTGCATTGCGATAACGCCTACGCAATGGTCGGACAGAAACATGGAGGATTTTTAGGATTGTTGCAAAAAATTCTAAGCCAAGGAACATCTCATATTTGGTTCGATCGATTCGAAGCAGAAGATCGATCAGGTATAATCGAGAAAATTCCTAATTCTTTATCGATTGATCAATCTATTCATTTCGATTAACGTTTATTAGCTGTTTTGAAACGTTTACGAGAGCATGTGAATGATGAGAAAAAATTACCGATTCTTCTGTTTCCCGAAGGTACGTGCATCAATAATTCGGCTGTGATGATGTTCAAAAAGGGTAGTTTCGAGATCGATACAAAATTCTATCCAGTCGCTATCAAGTACGATGTACGATTCGGAGATCCATTCTGGAACTCAAGCAAATATGGCTATATAAGATATCTTCTGATGATGATGACTTCGTGGGCGATCGTTTGTGATGTTTGGTATTTGCCTCCGATGACCAGAGATCCTAAAGAAACAGCTATTGAGTTTGCTAATCGTGTGAAACGAAACATCGCTTGCAAAGGAAATCTAGTTGATCTTGAATGGGATGGACAATTGAAACGGAAATCAGTGAATCCGGAATTAGTGAAAGAACAGCAATATAAATTCAGTCAAACTCTTCGAAAATTTCCATGACAGAGAAAAAGATTTTAAAATCAAAAGATTCTGGTAAATGAATCGTGCGTATTTGATATTTTATTGATGTAGATTTTATTATATAAAAAATTATGCAATAATTAAAAACTTTGAGAGGATAGAAAACAAAATATCTTCAGTGGGATTGTCGTTGGTCATAATCATAAGTACAATTGATATCAATGAAGATTATAGACAATAGAGGAAAAATTAAAATGAACGCTACAACTTGAAAAGCGAGACCGGGATAGACATCAATACTCGAGGTAAATATTAAAGAATAGAAAAGACTAGCAATACCAGGAGTGAGTGCTTCGATTATGGCTAACAAAGCGAATAGCTTTCCAAATTCATCGGCGCCAATAATTTTTGATATTCTCGAGCGAATGCCAATGAAAGATAATGGTGCCAAAGTACCAGCGAAAAAAGATAAATAAAGACCGATTTCGTGTTGCCAAGATCCTCTTAGTATGCATTGTGCCATCAGTGATATGATTCCCAACAATGACAGCTTCATATCCCCAAAATTAAGATTGCGTACAAGAATGGGAAACAACAGACCCATCAAAATCAGAGTAATAATAGCTGTAGCCGAAGTGATATTTGAGTAGAATTTAGGCCGCCAGCTATAAAGTTTTTCCACATAGGACCACAGAATAAAAGTTGGATTTAGGTAAACTAACAACAAAAAAGCTGTCAAAACAAACAACAACCAAATTTGTCCCCTTCCCCAATGTGGTCGTTCTTTGGTCAAAGTATTGCACAACTCATGGACATGCTCGGCATCGAAAATTTTACAAAATTGTTTCCATAATCTCTGTGTGAAAGTGTTGAGAGAAGTCACACTAGTGATCGTTTGATTTAATTCAGAATCGCAATCATTGATACTGTAATCAGCATTGATTACGCCATCACTAACAATCGCAACGACAGAATCTTCCATCGAATCCGATTGCGAAGAAATCGTTGATTGATCATTGTTGTCTATATTACTAAGCGTAGAGCGCTTTTCTTTGATGACCAAAGCAGCCCAGACAACAGCAGCCATATAGGCACACAAACTGACTACAAAAACTGGTATATAATTGTATAATTGGTTTTTGTTAGTTTCATTTCCGTTTCCAAGAATTTGACCGCCTATAAACAATCCTATCGGTTGAGCTGAATTAATGAAATATAATTCAGATGTTAACAATGTATATGCTAATGGAAAAAGCAATGATGACAAAATTACCTATGTAGAAACATATCTCTACAGTCGCAAAACGTGTAGAACGAGTAAATTCATCACTAGTTGCAGAGCAGTAGGCATAAACTGCCATCATCACAGCAATTATACCGCCGGATAAGGCAGATGGAATGAATGAGAGCAAAACATAATAACCGCCTAATTTGATAAAAATCTAATTAGAAACAAAACCAATTCATTGAAACAGTCTTACTTAGTTTAAAGAACGAAGCGTTTATGATCAAAATGATAGACTCAAGAATAGCTGTAAAAGCACCGAAAATCATGATATATTTCCGTCCTTTTGGGAACTTATCAGTCCATGGTCCTAAGAAAAGAGCCCAAATAACACAGGGAAGAGTTTGCAACAAGGTTCGGTATAATGTAATATAAGTGCTATCTTTTAGTATATCCGATTTGATTGTTTCAGCACCATGATCGAAATCAATCGAATTGATCGAAATACAGAACACTGAGGATTGATCATAATCGACGCGACATAGTTTATCTTGTACCAATTGAGAAACGGCCATCGATGACAATGAGAATCCTATCATATACAATAAAACGAATGGTTCGATCTTCAATTGACGAATATTGACGTATTTACGCCACGAAAGCTCTTTGATGGAATCCATTCTAATGAATACAGTAAGGAAATGGAGAAAGGAGAAAAAAACATCATCGCAATTAGCGACTCGAAAGCAATTTCATCATTGTTAAGGGAAATGAATCAAAATTTATTTAAACATTACGGATCAACATCATATCACTAATCGCATAACTAATCGGAGAAGAAAAATCAAACAATAACACAAACACACTTGAATTTGTTGAGAGATAAGATGATTCTGAAATCAATGAACTAAAAATAAGAAAGAACAAAATCAATAGCAATTGATCCAACTAGAAATGATCATTTTTCATCCTAAAGAAAATATTGAATCTGATCGAATATTGATCAAAATCATCAAGCCAAAACAGTTGGTCTAAAGATTTCAAACTCTAGAATGATGGACTTACTTTTCAAATGGATAACCGTATGGAATGAGATATTAGCAGATCTTCATCGAAATCTCAATCAAAACAAGAATCTAATTCTTTGTTGATCCATAGTGCATCAATTTCGACTTGTTTTTTCTACGTGATTCAGGGTAACTATGAGGATTTTTTCGAGGTTCTTCATCAATAAAAAAAAAAGAAGAGAAGCGAAGAAAAGAGAAGAGGGGAGAGAGAGAGAGAGTAAATACATTTGAATGAAGAATTTCTACGAATCGAATCAAATTTTGATTGTCAATCACAGTTTAATTTGTTCGACCAATAGAGAGTAGCTATTTAGTTGTTTGGATAAAGACAACAAACTTTGGTGTCTTAATAGTCGAACATCAGCCAACATGCTTTTGTTTTTGTTTCGATTTTGTTGAAAGTGATTCTAAGAATTGAATTTTCTCAAGATAATTCGATAAAATATTTTTTCTTTGTAATTCTCATTGATCTATTTTTCGTAAAAAAAATCTAAATTTTTCTATTCTTCCGATCATTCTAATCATCATCAATGGATAATAACGTCGAAGAAGTCTCACAAAAGGTTTGATCTTATTTTTTTTTGTCGATTGCATCATTTCTAATTCATAAATCTTTTCCTTGAATGATTGCAGATGGATGATCTCGGAGTTAAGAATGAAACGAACGGAAACGAAGAAGCTCGTAAGTTTTGAAACATTTTTTATTGGAATAAGTTTTGTTAATTAATAAACCATTAAAATTTCACTTGTAAATTGTGAAGCTTCGGCAGCTGAATTTTCTTTAATGCGAAAAGCTCTGCGCGATAAACTATTGCACACCACGAATCAAGTGCAAGTTTTTCAAAACGATCCAACGAATCCCTTATATTCTGCCAATTCTTTTGAATCTCTAAACATTCCGGAAGATTTATTACGAGGAATTTATGATATGGGATTTAGCAAACCATCTAGAATTCAGGAAACGGCTTTACCGTTTTTGCTTGAGAAAAAGTAACTTTATTACATTTTAAAACTTAGAAATTTAATCAATTCTCTATAATCAACGCAGGACGAATTTGATTGCTCAATCGCAATCAGGAACTGGCAAAACAGCAGCATTTGTTCTAGCAAGTTTATTCCATGTTAAACCTGAAATTAAGATGCCTCAAGTGATTATTCTTTCGCCGACCTACGAGTTAGCTTTGCAAATCGGCGATGTAGTTAAACAAATGAGCAAATATAAACCCGATATTACGTTCCGTTATGTAGTTCGTGGCGAAATTTTAGAAAGAAATTCTAAAATAACAAATCACATTCTGATTGGCACTCCAGGCAAAATGATTGATTGGGCTTTGAAATATAATTTTTTTGATATTAAAAAAATTTCTGTATTCGTTTTGGACGAAGCTGATGTAATGATTGATACACAAGGATTGCGAGCTCAATCGATCAAATTGAAGAGATATCTACCTGCCGATTGTCAAATGATGTTGTTCTCTGCAACTTATAGCGAGGAAATCATGGATTTTGCTCAGCAAATCATTTCAAAGCCTGTGGTCATTCTCAGATTACGCGTCGAGGAACAAAGTTTAGACAATATTAACCAGTATTATATTGTTGTCAATAGTGAAGAAGAAAAATATACTGCCTTGACGAATATTTTTGGTACGATTGCCATGGGACAGGCGTTCATATTTTGTGAAACAAAAGTCTCAGCATCCCGATTGGTACAGCAACTTCGAAGTGTATGTCTGCAATCAATCGACAGCTCGATTTATCTAACTACTCATTTTTTCCCAATATTTTAGGATGGCCATTCAGTGGGTCTCATCTCTGGAGATTTGACCGTAGAACAACGAAATGAGGCACTCTTACGATTCCGTGATGGTCTAGAACGAGTGATTGTTGCAACCAATGTGATGGCTCGTGGCATAGATGTTGAACGTGTTACGATTGTGATCAATTATGATTTGCCAACAAATCCAGAGACTAGAGATATTGATTACGAGACTTATCTACATCGTATTGGACGAACCGGCCGATTCGGTAAAGAAGGATTAGCAATTAATTTTGTTGGCGACGATCGTGCCATGCAAATGATACATAAGCTTGAAGATCATTTTAAGAAGAAAATAGAGAATCTGAATGCATTAGATGTTGATGCAATCGAAAAAATTGGCAATGATGCTTAATGTTGAATTGTATTTCAAAACAATTTCTAACCCCGTATCAATGTAATTAACTTTGTATCTAACTGATCTATTTTGCTTGTAATAGAGAGAATGAACAAAAAAATCAATTTCAATCATCAAATTGTTTCGAGAATTTCGACAATACCCAAATCACGATAATGTAGAGGAAAATAATTTGACCAAATTCTTCGATCCAAATTGTACTAGACATTCGAATTGATTTTTTGTCTACCATTCAGAAAATTCAGTTTAATTTTGATTCAATGTTTTGCGAAATTAAAATGAATCAAACTCATTTTGATTATTCGAATACCATCATTCAAATCCACTTCGATCCGTTTTCAATTTTATCATTTTGGATATCTCTCGATTTAATTCTTCAAAACAGTGAATGAAACTGTAGTTTTGATTAAGACAACCACACCTTCATCATCGTTGTAATCAATCGATATGCTTTATCATTGATCCAATGGATTGTATCTCCAATATCTTCTCGATGTCTTCGATACATCGACACATCGATGATTGGTAAAAATTGATGATTGCAAACGATTACGATGATTGATTTAAAATTTCAAATTAGATCTTTGATTACCTTCTTTTTTTATTTATTTTTTGTTTTTATTCACCGCTCCTGTTGCTAGGCTCTTCTTCGGTGAACCTAAAGCTTTGTATTCTACGATGACAATCGAATGATGACCGCATCACAATTGATTCGATTCGATTCTATTTAATTCGATTTGATTCGGATTGTTCGGATTCGAATTCGTAAGCGAAAAAAAAAGATGTATCATAATTTTATTTTTTTTTCTCGAATTTATTTATAAATTTTTTTGCTTTCAATTCACATCAAAGATTAGTTGCGATCGATTCGATGCACGGAAAACAGTGTCGATATTGAATTACATTGAATCGAAGCGCAGTGATTAGGGTTTTTTTTTAAGATTTTGGATTTCGATCCTTGCCTCTTTAGAGATTGAGAAAATTTTTCCAATCCCATTCCTCAAAGTATTTAAAAAGAAGAAATAGAAATAAATTGATTTGATTGAAAAATTTGCGAGCCAACGAAAAAAAAAAATTATTTTTTTTCCGCCTTCTTTCTTTTAATCTTTGTGTTTCCGAAAGGATTTTGAATTTGCCGATCTTTTTTTTTTTGTGTGTGAATTCTAAGAATATTCTAAAATTTTCATCCAAATCTTTTTGTCCGAACGATGATGATGGTGGACGATTTAGATTTGGATTGAAAATGTTATACAGAATCTATTTTCTTCTAATAACGATGATCATCATCATCGATTGTAGATTTCTATCGACGGATAATTTTCGAACAAATTGTTTCAAATCGATTCGGTTACGAAGAGAACGAGAAAATTGTCGGCTAACTCATAAACGAATCGCTAGCTATCGAAGTTTTGATTTCGATCGTCCGCGAACGAATTCAACCAGAACGATCATCATCTCCAGCACAACAACAACCACCAGTTCCAGTATATTGCTTCAACATTCTAGATCGTTCGTGTTCCATCTCTATCACAATCATCATCATTGTTATCTTCATCATCATCATCATCATCGTTCGTTTCATCGATATCGAAAACGAATCACATTCGGTCGATGGTCTCCAGCTAACATCGAATTGATTAAGGCAATCGTTAAAGTGTTCATTTTGGTGATCTTGAAGATCATCTTCAAGTATTATGTTCGATGTTGGCTTCAATTCTATGTACAGAATTCGTTCGTTCTACAGCTATTCAATTTGATCTCGAAAGCGTTGACAATCGCTACGGCTAAGATCGCAATCAAATGGGCTCTCTATCCAGTGCTTCGGACAGCGATGAAAACGTTTCTGATAGCTTCGATGAAAACTTTACTAAAACCATACATCAAGCTAAAGTTGAAGAAAAAAACATCGAAAAAATTTCATTCGGATAGTGAAGATATTGATCATCATCATCATCATCGGCTAACGACAACATTGATACAGACAATGATTTCGATTAAGATCAAAACAATCATCAAAATTATTGCACTACAATTGCTTTGGTTTATGTTCGAGAACGATAATCCATCGTTAACATTAAGTGAATTGATTTCAAGGATCACTCTAATAATTCTAGTCAAAAAATTAGCTAAAAAATCATGCAAACAATTAGCTCGAAGAGAGCGAAATTTTTTGATCGTTCTCGATTCGTACAAACACAGTGATGAAGATATTAGATTTTGGGGTGATGATAAAAAGTATCCGAATTTACTTGAATCGAAATCAAACGAATCGAATTCGATACGAACCAACACAAAGTCATCGTCGTCGTCATCATCATCATCATCATCGTATGCAACGAAACCGATCGATGAGATTTTGTTGTATGCTCTCATCAAACTCGTCACCAAATTGATTAAGATTCCAATGATCAAAATCTTATTCGATTGAGTTCAATGTTGTTGGTAATCAATCAATCGATCGATGATTGCTCTACGATCGAGTTCGATCGAAATTCCAAAAGACCAGACCAAAAAAAAAATCTCCTACTTAATTATCTTTGATTTGATTTTTTTGCTAGCGGTAGAAAGAGAAAAAAAAACATCCCAGTTGAATTGTAAATTTTTTCATTGCGAATTATAATTAGTTTTTTTTCCATAATACTTTGTACAGAATCAAATCGAACGAAAAAAAAAATTGTAATAATAGATTGAAAGAGGGGAAAAAAATAAATTGCATCCGAAAGAAAAAATTGAAATAAAAACAAAAAAAAACTAAAATAAATCCAATCTAGGAACAAAGAGTATTATCGGTACTAGATAAAAAGAATCGAGATTTCGAAAAATTACTTCGAACCTATTGGACTATGACTATTCGATTGGCTTTGAGCGCTTTTGATTCGGCTAGCCGATTGTTTCGTTAGCTTTCGTATCTCTGGCTCACAAGATTCAAGCACTTTCTGTGCATTCACCTCTGCTTGTTTCAATTTCTCATCGAAAGAATTCTCATATTCATAATCGATATGATTTCGATTCTCATCGCTTAGAATCGCTTTGAAATCATTCAGAAGATCTCTATTTGGATGATGATCTGCAGTATCGTTGATTTTCGGTGATGAAGTGGAATTATTTTGATGATAGAGTAAACATTCACAACAATCTAGATTCGGTGTTGCGAAAGATGTTGGTGATGATTGTTTTTCTTGATGAAACAATTCCGGACTTGTTGAGAGGAAATTTTTTTTGCCTAAAATTTTTTGTTTCAATTGATTGTTTTTCAACCGAAGCTGTTCCAAACTTCGATTGGTATCATCGAAAGGATTCGAACTCGTTTCAATCAGATCGTTTTTAAGCAATTGTGTCAGCGAAAGTATCGATGCTGATTGATTGTCTTGTTTAATTTCTTCATTCTCATCTTTGACGTTTTGATTCCTATGCCCAGCTTTATTATTGATACCGTTGGCGTATGGAACAGTTTCCGCTATCCTTGTTGTTCCGACATTGTTGAAAGAAGCTTTGAGATTATTATAATCTCGTTCCATTTGAATATATAAACGTTCGTAATGTTTCTTTTCGCTTTCTAATTTAGCGATTCGTTCACGTGATTGTTCACATTCACGTTTCAATCGACGCAATGTTTCCTTCTCGTAAGGTCCGATCTGAGAATCGGACATTCTTTTCTTGGTCTCAGTCTCCAATTGTGAGAGCTTAGATTGTAGCATAACATTTTGCTCATACAATCGATCGTAGGCGGTTTTCATTTGTGTCAATGATTGGCTTTTGAAAAACAAAATAGATTAGAGATTAAAGATAGCCATGAAAAATTATCTACCTGGTTGAATCGAGATCTTGTTGCCAGAATTTTTTCTCATCCTCGAACGTATTCAATCGTCGTCGAATATCATCTAGCTCTAAATCTTTCTTTTTCAATTGATTCTCTAGTGATGCTCCATTGAATTGACTGCTATTCAATTTGGATTTGATCTCTAAACGAGATTTCTCCACCTCCGTCAACGTCTCTCGAAGCTCGTTACAATCTTTCAGTAGTGTTGAACGAAGATTATCACCATCCTCTAATGAACGTTTCAATTGTTCATTGACATCTTTCAATCTTCAGGAAAGAATTTTGAAATGAAAAAAAAAAAAAAAACAAAATCAATTTTTAAATTATCGTTTTGAATCATCTTTTGCATTATCGAATTAACTTACTTCTCAATTTCGATTTGATTCGCTGTCAACGATGAGTTCAGTTCATCGATTTGTCGATGTTTCTCTTTTTTCTCTACACTTTCCAAATGCAACAATCGTTTAGTATTCTCCAGATCACTCAATAAAGATAACCGATCCATTTCGAGGAGATTGAATTTCTCGTGAACATTTAGAATTTCGGAATTTTTTGATTTCAAATCATTCTCGACAATATTTAAATGATTTCGTGATTTGGAAAGATCTGATTGCAATGAATCGATTTGTTCGGTCAACGTTTTGATTTTGTTCTCCAGCATGGAACATTTCTGTTTCCATTCATCGAGCTGAAAATTGAATGTGGCCTCCAACAAACTCTTCTCTTTCAATGTACGATCATTTAACGAATCGAATTGATTCTGGAGGTTTTGTTTTTCGTTGATCGCTTTCTGTAGCTCTTGTTTGATCTGATCCAATTTAGTACGCAATTCTTCGATGGTCTTCTCGAAGCTTTCGGCTTGATTTTTCAAACGATTCTCTAGAGTGCTTTTATCCTCGAAAGATTTGCGAAACAATTCATCATAATTCGATTGCTGATTAGTAAGCTTGATTTTCATCTGATCGAGCTCCGTTTTAGATTGATTTTCAATCTCCAATAGTCTAGCTTGCTGAGCGATATTCTCATTTTGACTTACTTTCAATGTTTCACGCAAAGCTTCAATCTGATCATTGAGATCGTTTTTCGTTGAGATTTCAATTTCTAATTGATTTTGAAAATTTTTCACCTTATCCGCCATCAACAAACATTGTTTCTCTTTCTCCGAAAGATTCTCTCTGGTTTCGATCAATTCATTTTGTAATCTAGAGATTTCTTTCATTGAATTTCTTTCACAACGAAAAAATTAGATTTAGTTGAAGAATAAATCATAGTTAAGACACTTAATACCCGATATCATCGCGAAGTTTTTTGATCTCAATCAAATCTTTCGATTGATTCGTTTCGAACTCTTTGATCTTATCCTCTAGATGTTGGTTTCGATTTTGAAACTCCGAAGATAAGAGTTTCAATTTCGATTCAAGATTTAGATTGATTTTTCGAATCTCATCATTTTGTCGATCTTTCTCTTTGATCGAATGCTCTAATTTTTCTCGATTATTTTTCTCCGATTGACGGAGCCTAGCTAGCTTCTCTTCATAGTAATCAATTTTTGTTTTCAATCCCTTCTGTTCTTTCTCAAGTTTCGATTCGAGGCTTTTGATCCGTTCGGTTGCGTTCTCGATTTGTATTTTGAAATTATTCTCACAAACCGAATGCTTCTGTCGTAGACCGATCACATCTCGTTCATGTTTTTGCATCAAATTCTGTGTCTCCTCAGCGAATTGTTCCAAGAGAAGTTTTTTCGTTTTCATGAAACATTCCAATGTCGCTTCGAACTCTTCAATCCGATCACGGGTCCGTCTCAACGAAAATGTTTCATTGAGATTCGGTGAGCTTATCAGTGGATGACCGAGACCATCACCATCGTTTGTGATGTTTTTTCTTACTAAAGATGGCGAATTTGAAGAGATGTGAACAATCGGTGTCGGTGTTAGTGTTGGCGATATTTGATTGATTCTCATCGTCATCGATGATGATGATGTTGTCGATGATGGAGCCGGAATCGAATTCGCAATCGAAATTTGTTGTAGCGTTGTCGATTGCGAAGATGATTTTGTATGGCTAGTTCGATTCGAATCGAAACCAAAATCATTCACTATTGTATTTTGTTCCGAATCGAATATCGATGTCGGATTCGATGTGAGCTGTTCCATAGAGCTGAATTCGATCAAATTGATTAAGGTGTCTGCAGCCATCCGCACTGAACTGGACAATAGGTATCAAAACGAAAGAAAGCAGAAGGACATTGGAAAAGTGAAACGAACAAGTAACAGTACAGGAGTGTATTGATCTAGAAAAAACAATCGACAAACGAACGCAGATAGAAATGACTTTGGTCTTTGAATGAGAAAAAGAAGAAGTTTGGTTTTTGGAACACTCGGAAGAGACGGCAAATATAATTAAAACTTTATTGAACATTCAAAACAATAGAATTTGGAACAGACATAACGAGAATCACAAAAACACCAAAAAAAAAAAAAAAAAAAGAGTTTTAGAGAAAAGAGAATTTCATTACCTAGGTGATGAGATCCAAGATCTAGAATCTAGGTGAAGAAGAAGAAGAAGGGGAACGAGAAAATTTCTCTTAGTTTAGATCCACTGGAAACAAAACGTAAAATAGCAAGAGATCGGAAACCAAAAAAAAAATTACTGCACTTTTTTCCACAAGAAAAAATTACAAATCGAATTAATTACAAATTAAAATTGACAGATTCCTAAGGCCTAGCTTTTTTTTTTGTTGTATTCCTAGTGTAACGTTGTTGTGGACGGCACAAAGAGCGCCAATATCCCCATTGGAATCTGTTGCTTTCTCGGCAAAAGTTTTCTTCGGTTCGATGTTTCTTCGAAACTTTTCGCTCTCGATCAAACTCTCTCTCTCTCTTTCTCTCTAACTCTGAGATTAGGACCTAGAAATTTAAAGAGCAAAAAAAGGATTTAGTCTAGCGAAATCTATAGATTGCCATGGAAATAATTGACTAGGTTAAAATTAGGATTGAAGGAGAAAAAAAAAGATTTTATTATGTTCAATAAAATTTATTTCAGCATTTCATTTCATTCCAATTTTATGTTTCATATGAAATAATTGATGGTGATATAAAATGGTAAATTTGAATTTCGATCACCAATTATCAGAATCATTGTGAAGAATTTCCAGCTAGAATAATTTACTGTTTTTTTATATCTCAATAGGCTGTTAAATTATCAAGAACATAACGGACATAAGGAACTTCTACATCTTCGCCTGTGTCATCGTTGCAACAGATCTCGAAAACCAAGGATTTAACATGCGGTTCTATTCGCTTCTTTGAGACTCTTTTCAGCACCTCGGTCATTTTGAGACCTAAACGTTCTTCACGTTTCTCTTTGCTCAAGAAAAACGAATAGAGCAAAACGTTTCCTTGAGAGATCATGGTGATGTTGAGACGATGAGTGTTTTTGAAATAATCGATAAATTCTTGCAAAGTCATATCATTGAAGATTTCAAAACGATCCCAAATAGTAAAATCTTTTTCATAATATCGCAATGTTTGACAAGCAGTCGGTGTAGATGAACCAAAATATGGTAAGGCCAGATTGACAAAAGAATTCATGTACGGGTCTAGAGTTTTGAAACCTTGAACTAATTTGTATAATTCAACAAAAACAAGACCAGAAATCAAAGCGGTAGTAGTTGCGATAGCAGGTATAATTCGACCAGCAATCAACTTGCTTTTGTGTCGATCAGCCGGAGCGATTTCGTAATTCTCCGCTCGGAGATTCGATGCGGCTACAATGAAATCCATGTGATAGTTTGTATCATCGTCTTTTTCAAAATCTATCGGATTGATTTTGATTTTACAAAGATCATTGTAGGGAGGTAAATCAGAGAGCATCGATTTTAATTGTTCACCGGCATCTAATTGATTGGAATCCATCATTCCAAGCTCTGAATCGTTAACAGCTATTTTAAGATTTTGTTTAGGGACAAATTTTGGTATTTCTTCGGCCGGAATCGAACATATCATTTCGTAAATTTGACTTCGATTAGCACATTGAGGGATATTATACAAATAGGCGTAGAGATTGGCTGCTGCTACCACAAAATCAAGATGAAGAGGATTGTTAATATCGAATTCAATGTGATGAGGACATTTTTTAGGGCCAGACCAAAACGGTGCACCAGTTGTTGTGGTATAATTCGGAGGAAAATTGTATAAAAGTTGCTGAATTTGATGATTATATTGCTGCTCAAAGTACAATCTAGCCCATTTGACGCATTCATTGAACGAAGATGGACGTTTATCTAGAACTTTTTTAATTGCTTCGCCTATCTCTAATGGCTGATTACCAGGTAATTTCATGGATCGTTCAATAAATTTTTGATCGGTAAGAAAGAGATAAGCTTGTTCAGGCGCTTGTTTGAATAAACCCTCAAACTCATCACGAGCCCATTGAAGAGTGTGTTCGATTGCATTTGGAAAATTTTTTAGCGTACAAATTGGAATCGATTTTTCAGGTGGATCTTGAGAAGATGAATAAGATTCTGTCAGAAGAGGTACAACTATTTGTACGTTGCCTTTCGTACCTGTCATCGATAAATAAATTATGTATAAGATAATAAATATTTCTAAATAGAAAAATAACTGACCAAGTGTTCCAGATTCGAGCAATGGCAATCGATAGTAGACACATTTACGATCCATGTAGGTTCTAGCTTCTAAATTGTCTAAAGCATTGGCTACACCATCAAGATTTTCGTAGAAATCATCATCGTAATATTTTTCAGTTTCTACACCCACTCGATTTTCATGCGAAATAATCTTGATTTGAGGATTCATAGCTTTCGTTGCTTGCGCAGCTACCGTTGATTTGAAGCCACCAACATTTTTTGGTCGGAACAAAAACTGACGATTTAAATTAGATTTCTCAATAATATCCATATCAGTCACAATTATTTGACCACGCTCACTGGTGCCAGCTCCTATCATAGCAAAATGCTTGAGATGTTCACACCCTATAGCACCAGCGCCAACTAGAAAATATCGTAAGTCAAATATTTTTCGCTGAAATTTTGATCCGAAAACAGCGATTTGTCCATCATATCGACAATTCAATGGCTTAGCATCGCTTTCTGTGGGCAGATCAGAAGATTCTGATGGCAAACATTCAAACGCGTCATAATATAACCATTGGTAAATAGGAGTAAATTTTCCAGTGCAAGCTTTCATCACTTCTTGAGCAGCACAACCACCTACAAAAGAATTGACTGGAGATAAATTGCCTCGAGATTGTTTTGCGAAAATTTTCGCTAAATTTTCATCAATCGAATTAGGTTCCACTTGTCTTTCGTTAACAAGACCCAAAAGAAGTTCGTAAAATGCATCAGCATCCTCTTGATTCCATGAGCGTGGAAGGTTCCCGAATTGATTTACAAATCGATCAAGAGCTTGAAAAAACAGATGCTCTTGTTGCGGACGACCAGTGAAATTATCCAAAAATTCAGGAGCCAATATTGATTCTTTGAGCGGTTTCTATTGAGAAGATTCTTCATGAGTTTTTTCGAAGAACATTCATTAAAAGAATTACTCACGAAGTTCATAACAGATGATTGTTTGACTTGTGTAGCTAATCCACCATTACTATAATTAGAAAACGTGCTGGTGTCACCGATGGTGAAATCACATGGTCCAGTAACTCTTATCTTGAATTCTTTTCCATTGATTTCAGTCATACCTTTGACCTCTGTGAATCGAATCACATCACCATCTTCGAATCCATGTCTTGTATCCTCAATGCATGCTACAACTCCATTCTTTTCTCTAGTAATTCCAGATATTAATACAGAAATAGGATTTTCACCATTATTATCATAAACAGTGAATGATGGGCCAAAATCGCAAAATATTTGGCCGAATAATCCTCGGGATTGAGCAATTATTACAGCGATTTCTTTTTCTCGAGCAATTTCTGCAATAGATAGCTGTTCCTCTAGGTTCGAATCAGTTAAAACGATGACACTAAAATTTTCTAAAAAACTTGGATCAACGAGAACTCCACTGTGCGTGGAGACTTTCACATGAGGATTCAATTCTGCCAAATGAGATAATGACTCTTCAGCTCGATTACGACCAAGACTATTTTCAGTCAAATAAAACTATCAGATAATTGAGAAGAAATGAAAATTTTAGAACTAGAAATTCAATTAAGTGAATACAAAAATGACGCTACCTGAGATGATAAATCGTAATAATTAGCTGATTTATTATCATGCAGAGTTACTTCCTTGACTCCTCCAAGAATGATATTCTTAGCGATTTCAATTCCAAGACCTCCAGCTCCAGCAATCAAAATTGAAGATTTAGCCATTCTTCGCATGGCGTCATGGCCAAGAACATAAAGTTGACGAGAATAAAGGCCTTCATCAATCTGATTCTCATCATTGTTTCTATTCATTTTTCCGTTTTCGCTCGGCATTTGGCGATGAGAGTTATTGAAATTATTGCCCACAGAATTATCCTTATGATTGAATTCGCCTGCTGCTTGTCTTGAAGCGCCAACACTCATAAAATTATTTTCTAAATGAGCTGATTTAGATTTTAGATCTGAATTCAATTTTAGAATTTTCTGTGAAGGACAATAAGAATTAATTTCTTCAGCTTCTCGTTTTTGAGGTTGCTGTAGAGATATTTGTTGATTTTGAATTTTATTATTATCGATTTCTTGGAACGAATTAGAAGAGTCTTGTTGAACAGAGTCAGATGATACAGATGGCGAGGATGACGAAGTTTTTGAAAATATTTTGTGGTTCTCACCACTCATCAAACTCGACATAATATTGAAATTATTACGAAAATTTAATGATTTCAAATAATCAAGGAATGATTTTGATTAAAATTTCGCTTTGTTTGAAACAATTCCAAATGGAAAAGATAAAAACGCTTGCAATCTTTTAAACGAATTCGATAAAATTTTCTATAGACAATAAGATCAAACTTTAATCTTATTTATTTAGAAAAATTTTTTTTAAAAAAATAAATAAAAAAAATTTACCACAACGAAACGAGATACTTTGAAGTCTAATCTTGAAGAAGAATTATCGTCAATTATCAAATCTATTAAACCGATTACTCTATCGAAAATTTTTCTTAATGGATCGAATTCAGAATGACAATTTCATTCGAAAATTTCTACCATATCGTTCGAGTTTCTTTGGTGATGATTTAGCTTTGCTCTTTAGTTTCAAAATAATGAATAAAAATTCAATGAAACTCAATGTATTTCAATCTACTTAATTAGACTTAGATTTTACCGATTCAAGAAAGAATCGAAAAAAAATGATGACATCAAAGGCAAACAATGGAAAATTTTGTGAAATAGAAAAAACAAAAATAAAATTCTCAAAAATAGGCACTTTACAAATCACACACCGAAACATACGAAGACAGAAGTACAGAAGAAAAAGAAGGGGTAGAAATAAACGAATGAAAATATTTGAAATGAAACCACCGCTACCAACGAGTATCTTTAAGAGATTCAGCGTACAAAAGCTTAGGAATATTTTAGAATTAGATTGCTTTTTAGAATTGCTTCTAGTTGTGAAATGTTTTTCGATTGGATTCGCTTCGCACGGATCGAAGTATAGTAGCAGAGTGATGTGTTGGATAGGAACATTTTTTTCTTTGTTCACTTTCCGTCACACCGTAATTGATGCACGCATTTTGCAACACTGGTACGGCCCAATCGTTTCACTTGCATCGGTGAGGCTTTGAGCTTGTGAGGGTATTGCTTCCACTACCATTGGTAGAGGTTGTGAAAACTTTTCGAATTTTTTTTTGCTTCTTATTGCCGGTTGGTTCCGAAAAAAAAAAATAATTCCTAAGCTTCCGGCAGTTTAAAAAATTTGGGCCAAGTTTTTTCCCGTTTTTTTTCGAAAAATTATCAAGATATGATTATGGTGATTAAATTTCAGTCTTTGTTTTTCAAATTAACAATTTTAAGTACGCAAACAAAGTGAATATTTTTTCATTGTGAACAGTGAAATGTGAGATTGGATCGATTTGAAACAAAACGATAAACCTTTTATAACAAAATAGAGATTGAAAATCTAGATAATTTCAATGCATTCGTATTGAGCAATCATATTTATAATTTATATTAATCTCTTCTTCAGCGCGAAAAAAACGACAAAAATCAATTGGTGTAGATGAACAAAATATCGTTTTGAAGAATTCAAGAAAATTTTTATCAATCTGTGTGAAAATTATTGCATCGATACAACAAAAGAGTTTGGTTGAAATTTATTTTCATATGATAATGACACAACAATATACAAAAAAAGCACCAAAAAAATGGAATTGGATCGAATTAAAACAATCAGCTATGGTCAACAATGATAACTTTGTCGATTTCGTCTGTCTCGGCAACGTCGATATCGTCAGAATTTTTTTCTTTTTCGAAGATAGAACTCTTTCATAATTCGTTTCGATTCCAAAGAAAAATGGCGAAGCAGAAACAGATTTCTTTAATCATTGCATTGCCATTGATGCCTCGGCTCTTCGATTCTGTTGAAGAGAAAATGAAAACAAACAAGTGATTAGAATCTTTCTCTAATTAATATTTTGTTGTATGGATTCGTAAGATTAATCTTCGATTGAATTTCTCTCGCAGTTCTTAGAGTCTTGGAATTAGAGGGTTAATAACTGAAACTCATTTAGATTCGTTTCGATTCTGAAATTTCGAAGACATTGGAAAATTATATAGGAAATGAACTATTGATATCTTCACAATCCTCTCTACAACAACAAATAGTACATCAAAGTTTCCTTGCAATTCTTTGATTAAAAAAAGATTTTTGAAGAATTGATCAAATCGAAAATAATCACTCTACAAATTGATTGATAAACGCAGACAGAAAAGAATCCATACGAAGGTTTTGAAATCGGAAGTTTCATACTTTTGGGTTGGAAATCGTAAATTGATGAGTTTTGTTAATCCGATTGTTGTCTTCTTTTGTCGATAGAAGCGAAACGAAATAGTAAACTAATCCAAAACCATAATTATTTTTATTGAAAATTGATTTGAACCAAATGGATATTTTGGTCAAGAAAGAGAGAGAGAGAAAACTTTTTTTCTTGGTTTATAATCTAATTGAAATTAATGGAACGTTTCTCTACCGAAAAATTTCCGCACCTTAGAATCCAAGACGATTTATTTTGTCTAGTGTATAGGCAATCAATCAATTAGAAACGGAAAATTTTCGACAATAATCTAGAATTTTCAACGATCTCGGAGAAAAATAGACAGTCCAAAAGGAGAAAGATAAATTTTAAGATCCATTAGAATCGATTCTAATGAAATCCATCATCAATGAATCATTTCTTTCTTTTACCCGATTACACAACGGACGAGAAAATTTCATTTAATTTTGTTTTCAAATTCCATAAAAAAAATGATAGCGATCAAAAAATGCTGTCCTAGTCGAGATGAATAGGTTTGATAAACTTCGATCCTAAATCATCATCATCATCT
Organism: Sarcoptes scabiei; assembly: GCA_020844145.1. Lineage (NCBI taxonomy): Eukaryota > Metazoa > Arthropoda > Arachnida > Sarcoptiformes > Sarcoptidae > Sarcoptes > Sarcoptes scabiei. Next base: position 1,187,337 of record CP080483.1, on the reverse strand, counting down.
TTGCCATCAATAAACGAAATATTCGAAAATGAACGAAAACTCTCGAAATCCGCTTATGGTCAGATACCAAAAGAATCATACTCACCACCATCAGAATCTTTGCCTATGACACTTTCTTTTTCTATCTGATACTCAAAGAAGCAATGTCAGCTAAGGAAGAGGAGAATAATAGCTAGGTTTCATTATGAAGTTACCGTTTCGATTCTTTTCCCTTGTTAAGTGTCCTTAGCGGACCAAAGAGTCTCTATCTATCAAAGTCAAACAATCATTTCTCTTCTCTTTCATTTCCTATTTTTTTTTAGATTTCTTTTAATAAATTTATCTTTTCCAGAATCTAGACCAAAGAGATTTTAGATTGCTTCTGTTGCTGCTTCGCATCAAATTTAGATCTGTTTGGATCGGTTTTTTTATATTTCTGTTTGATCATTGCTGAAACCTCTCTCTCTCTCTCTCTCTCTATTCCGCGGAGCTGTGAATCAAGATTGATAATAAAAACTTGCCAGGAAAAAAATTTTGAAAAAAAAGAGATGCCAAAGTGAAGAACGCTAATAGAATCTCTAAATCATCGGAATCAAAACACAAACACACACACACACACAGAAGAAAAGCTATTCGTTATCGAAGAACGCGAACAACATAAATTAATTCATTTGACCATCTATTTATGTTTGTTTGCTCATCCATTACCGGATTCTCTTGTAGCTTTGAAAAGCTTGTTTTGGGTAAAAAAATTTTTTTTTCCCGGTTTCTCGATTCAAGAGCAAGAGATACGCTTGATATAGAATTTCATTATTCTATCTCAATTATTCTTCTTTAAAAAATATTCTTACCGCACTGAAATGAATAAAAAAAAAAAGAATCCCAAGAGTACTAAATCTCTCTCTCCATACTAAATAAGAATAGTATACCAACGAAGGAATGATATAAGGAATGATGATTGTACGAATCAAACAAGCAAAAAATTAGTTTTCTTAATCGAATTTTCATTCAACACAGATACACAGAAATCTCGGAAAGTGTCTTAATTAATATTTGGTAGCTAATATTTTTTGATTGCTTTCCAATGTTAGTACTCGAAATTTTTTACTGTTTTTTTTTTTCGTTCAACGAGAATGCAAATTTTTAAATTCAATTTATCACAGATCCAATTATAGATAGCTTACCTTAGCAGAAGAAACAATTCGTATTCAATCTGATTTCACAATCATCGATCGTGATAGATTTCGACCCCATGCAACAGAGACCACAAACGATATGGATCGATCGATTCAAGCCAATCCTTTGTTCCATCATAACGAGAAACTCTTTAAGAATTCAAAGTTTCTGTTTTAAATTTCTAAATTGACACATTTTGCATCAATATATCTTTTCTGAATTTAAAATTTGATGTTTTGCCGATGATGGTCGTTGTTGATCATTATCATCATCAGTGGTATTGTTATGATATTTTGTTCGAAGAAGATCATTCTGTTTTTTCCGACGATTCTTAAGATGATGATGTGGAAGATTTTGACTATAAGAAGCTGAACATAAAGATTTCCGATGATCAATGCTTGAGATTTCATTCGGATCGATCTCACTAGAATAGAATGAAGAAATATCGATCAATGAATTCTCTTCACCGATACCGATTAAATCGTTCGCAGCAATTAAATCGTCAATGTTATTGTTCTCGACAACAAGGTCGATTTCGTCATCATTTAAATCGAAAATTCTAAAAGGAGATTGATCATTCGGCGTCAAATCATTAAGTGCATCCTCTTCAAGTGCTTTCAATTGTTGTTCAATACTCAATGATCTTCTTATTAACGGTATTGAGGAGCGTGATGATGTTAAAACATCATGATGATTACGATTAACATCGTCATCATCATTGACACATGTGAAACCAATTACGGTATTGATTTGTTCATTCGAAAACGTTTCATCTGTATTGATGTCGGAAGAATCGAGAGTTGTTGGTGTCTCATCGTCATGTTCCATTCTATAGGAATCTCTCTCTCTTTGATCCATAATCGAGATTGTTTTGAATGCATTCGATTCAACACTATTGATACAATTGGATGGGTCGGAATTAGCAATCTGTAAAAATTCACTGCAATTATTGCCATAGTTTTCCGGATGTTTTATTCGCTGTTTGGAATCTCTCGAACGGAATTCTTTTCGCTGCTGTTGTTGTAATTCTTGTTGTCGTAGCTCTTTTTCTAGATCCATTCGATTTGAATGGTTAATAGGCGACTTAATTCTATCGGATTGTTTTGACTTTTTCATTTGTTGTTGTTGATGTTGTGGTGATTTTGATTGCTGTTTTCGTTGTTGTTGTTGTTGTTGTTGAGGATGATGGTGGTGGTTATGATTGGGATTCGGAAGAAGTTTTCTCATTAGATTCGGTGAAGAGTCTGAAATGTTTTTCGTCTCGCTCGACATCGATTTTATTACGGTCGACATTAATGCGTTCGATTCAGAATGGATCGATCTATTAGATCGATATTGCTCCAACTCTTTCGATTGCTGTAGAATTTGATTAGATTTTTGTTGATGAAGATAATTGTGAATGATAGTTTTGTTGTGATTAACATAAAGGTTGCCTAGCTTTCTCTCCAACTCATCGATTCGTTTCTCTAGAATTTGATTGGTTTTTTTCGATCGTAACAGATTGATATTCTTACTTCGTAGATCTATCTCGTTTTCGTTTCCATTCCATTACCGTTTCGATTCGATTCGATTTGATTCATTACATTTATTATTATTAATGAAGATAATCATAAAAATTAAGTGAAACAAACAAACAAAGAGCAAAGAGAAGAGAAATGAATGGAAAAAAAAACAAAATTCAAAAAGATTAATAATGGATTGTTTTGGGCTCAAAAAGAAGCAATATTCTAATTGAAATCGAAACGAAAAGAAACAATACAACGAAATCCAAATCAATTATTGATGATTAATCAAGAGAAATAAAAGCAAAGCGAAACGATATAGAGGTCAAAGTTAGCAAAGGAGAGGCGAATTTTTCGAGAAAGAGATCTTAAAAGCAACAAAATTGACAAACCTTGAAAAGTTGCCAACAATAGATGCCAGAGATAGATTTGATTAGATTTGTTCACTTTCATTTTGTTAATTGAATCGAACGCAATCATTTTTTCGATTCTTTGATGAAGATCAATCGAATTGAATCGATCGATTCCGATGTCTTCGTTTCGGATCGATTCGTTTGATTTGAATGATTTCAAGATTGTTGTCTTCGATGAATTCAACTCATCAATACCGATCTGTATCAATTGATTTTCATCACCACCAATCGTCATTATTCTTCTTTCATCATTGTCATCTTCGATATTTTTATCGTCAATGTTTTTAGCTACAGCATTAGTTGTGATTTTATTTAATTGATTATCATTGATTTCATTGTTTCGATGGTTCGGATCCGAAACAAAACGATTCTCAATCAGATAGTCTCGATGCTGATCATAATCATTGTAGGGAGATTTCAATGTTGAGCGATATTTTTGTTGATGTCGATCACCTATCGCTATTTCCTCCACCTCCTCATCATCATCATCTCTTCTTCGTCCTTGTCCATCTCCGCTTGTAATGTTGTTTCGATTCAGTTTGAAGATATCACAAGTGACTGGATCGTATCCAGAATTGGTCGGCAAAATATCACTAAGCAATCGTTGCTCGTAGAGATCATCATCTCGTCGATGAAGATCGATCAATTCTCTATAGCTGGCTAGTCGGTCTAGAAGCAAACATCTCTCTTCATCATCATTATCGATTTTGCGTTTCAAATATCTTTTTAGTCAATTCAATCAATCAATTTAGATCAGAATCGGGATGGAAAATTTCAATTTAATTAGAATCTGATAAGAAGTGTCTAGATTTTAGACCCTAGAAGATGAGAATCATACCTATTTTCGAGCAAAAGTTGATCGTTCTCTTTCGAGAGATTTCGATTGATCTCGATCATGTTATCGAATTTCTGTCTCGATTGTTGATGATTATTGATAATCTCATTTTGATCGTTAATCGAGGATTTCTTCGGTGACCTATTCAGCTCGACATCTTGATCATCCATCGACGACCGAACGGATGTCATCGAATTGATCATTTTTGATTGAAGTTGATCATATTTGCTCTGCAAGCGTTCTTTTTCTTGTAAAACTGAACGAAAATTCTCCTCAAGATGCCTTAATTTCTCTCGATAGTTATGAAGTTCAGCAATCTGTGTTTGATCTATTAAAGTGCTACAATCTTCATTTTTTTCATTCTTAACATCTTTGGTATTGGAATCACAATTTTCGTTTCCTAAATTACTCGAACGCATCGATTTACTCTTTTTTGATGGTGATGATGATGATGCTGATGAGAAGATTTGTTTGGACATCGAACGCATTTGACATTGAACCAGTTTTAGATCTCCTTTATCCATTCGATTCATTTCGAATGGAACCGAATGAAATTATATGAGACAAGAAGAAATACAATGAATTGAATGAACAATGAAATAATCCATTCTAATGGAATACAATCGTAATATCTCTTAAACGAAAACAAAAAGGCAAATGATAAATGATTTGCTCTCTCTCTCTCTCTCTCTCTTCAAACGAAAAGATAAAGCAAAATTAAATTAATGATTCGAAAATGGCGCCTAATTAATTACCGAAAACAAATTTAATTTACTTATTGATCAAATTACAAACATTTCTTTCTTGTGATCCTTTACCTTTCTCGTTCTTTTCGTAAGTTATTGCGAAATCGTTGCTTTTTTAGGGAATCGTTTATCTTTTGCCTCTTCTTTGTTCAATCCTGTCTTTCACGTTTTTTTCGATTGATTAATTACCTGTAGGACTGCATTCGTAATTCTTTCACTGACAGTCGATGTCTAGATAGAATTGAATCCAGACAAGATCGAGTTAGAATCAGGACGTCAAAAATTTTTAATCTAGATTCTATGATGATGATGGTGGTGGTGGTTATCATGATCATCATCAAGGTTCCGTGTTAGGTTTGGGTAGTAATTAATGTCGAATGAAAGAACTAACCTAACTGGTTTAGAGAAAATAAAAATAAAAACAAAGCGTTGGAATGAAGAAAAAGGATAAACTTTGTCTTCGAAAAAAGTTTTTTGATCAAATCGATGTCTTTCGAATTTCTGTGTCGGATATAATCAAATTTTTGAGAATGTTTCTGATCGAACTGTTCCGAAACAGTTCAATGTATGGAATTTTGGCAATACTTATTCTATATGGAACACTACAATCAATTCATACGAATCCAATAGAATCGAGTAGCAATGAAACAGTGAAATCAGAAAACAATCCAATCGAAGGTCGTTTCGGCAATCAAATCAATGAAGTTGAATGGCTTCTAAATCAATTGATCTCGATGATGGCCGATATGGTCAACGGTATCGAGAGAGACCATACACTACTACAAAACAATCATTTCCGGCATATTCTGTCTCAGATCATCAAACGAATCGATTTCATTCTGGAGCATTTTGAAAATTTGGAATCACATCATCTTTCATCATCGATTCTTAATGAACTTGATCGTATCGACTGTATCCGGATCCGTTTAGCTAACTATCTTAGCCAATCGAGACGTTTCGATGATCGTAAATGTCATCAACAATGGACAAACATAATGAGCCCATCAGCATCCGATTCTTCTCATCAGCTTGGAAAAGTTCTGAATCAGATTATTGAATTACTAACAAAGATCGCTGATCAATTGAATAGCATAGAGCATGAATTGAAGCAAATTCATCATCAACAAAAACATCAACATCAACATCAACAATCAATTTCATCGCAACAATCCAATCATCAGCGTAAGTCTCAATGATCTAATCAATGTGATTGAATTAAATGCAAAACTATTCTTCAGATTCACCATCAAGCCCTAAAAGGCCTAACATTGATTGGGATCGTTTGATTTCACATTCCTCTTCTCCGCCCATCTCATCATCATCATCATCATCATCGCATAGACCGCAAGCGAATCATCGTCCAACAGAACAAGAATGGAATCAAATATTCGCACAGGTAAATTAATTATTGAAATGAGACAAATTGAATTTACAATTTGATATATCTTTTCATTGATAGAATGGAACTTCACAATCATCTTCCTCTTCAGCCTCATCTTCATCTGGAACATCAACTAACGATTGGGAGGAATTGATCTCGCAAGTTATGGGCAGTATGACTAGCCCTTCGACACAATCATCAATCACTAGGGCACCAACGATTCAACCAGATACTTCGAGTGCTACTCCAGCGTGGGAAGATGTTATGAATCAGCTAATCAATCAATGGAACTCGAATAGATCGGGATGATTCATGTGTTGGGGTAGACTATTTTTTAGAAAACCATTAAATTAGCTAAAAAAAATCAGATAAACTTTTTTGCCAACAGATAAAAGAGGTGTGAAGAGAACAGAAATAAAGATAGGATTGAAAAGCTATCAAATAATAATAGATTACCTTCAGCATCTTCAAGCTGTAACCGTAAATTTTTGATTTCTTTGATGAAATTTTGATTTTGCTCTTTCAAAGTCATCAATATCTGTGCGAATGGTTGATTTTGACAACCGAATCGATCTAAAACATTTTGATTTTGATCGGTTTCAACCGAAAGATTTAGTTTTTTTGTTGTTTGATTTGCAAGAATAAGATCTTTTTCGGTGCTTTCAATGTCCAGAATTTGTTTAGAAGGCATCGGTTTAAATTTTATTGCTTGTTTTACATTTATTCGAGACGATAAATTTTGTTCATTTCTTCCAAAACATTGACATTCATGACAGCAACAACAACATGGATTACCGATAACGATCGGGCCTAAGTGATCTTTGTGACCACCATCACCACATTGACAAGATTTTATCGATTTATTTAGCAGCGATCCTAGTTTAGATCGATCGATTTCGGTACCCAGCACATTGATCAATTCTTTTTGACGTTTCTCTTTCAATTCTTTTGTCGACGGTGATGATGATGATGATGGCGGCGTTGATTTGCTAACTTCCGTTTCAAAATTAAACCTTTGCTTCTCATTCGCATCGTTCCCGTTAGAATCTAGATCTTTTCCGATAGAAATTGATTTGTTTTGATCTTTCACAGCTCGATTGTTTGATGATTGTTTCACTTGATTACGTTTGATAGATCGATAATCTTCACTAGTTCGAGTTACGTTCCGCGATCGAGATGCTTTGTTTGGCGATTTGTCTCGCTTCAATTTACGATCAATCGATTGATAGTGGTCGTTTGTGAAGATTGATCGGTAATGTTCGTTCGTTGATTCTTGTCTACCATCACCATTATCGCCACAATAATTATGAATCAATCTTTTCTGCAATTTTGATGGCGTTGATGGATTCGTTAGAAGGCAAGGTGTTGAAAAGTAGATCCGATCGGATGATGGAAACACCTCGAGAGAGGCTAATTTTGGAGAGAGCGATTTGTTTCGATCTAAACCGCGTGATCCACCGGAAAAGTTTGGAAGATTTTCAGCGAACGATTCTTTCGCAAGATGATTAATTACCGATCCGATTCGATTATCGACGGATAGAGATTTTTCATCATCGAGATTTTGATCCAAAATCAATGCACTATATGAATCGGAATTTTTTCTCGCTATTCGATTCGATACTGATGATGATGATGGTGGTGATGATGATGATTGAAGAGTTCGATCTTGATCGCTTCGATAGCAATGCGATACTTCATTATTGCCAGCAACATTCACTTGATGGTCGGTGGATTCGAAGAAGATCTGGGCGTTGTTGTTGTTGTTGTTGCTGCTGCTACTATCGATATTGTTAGAATTCTTTTCCATAGCCAATCGAAAAACATCATAACGATGGTGATTGGGTTCTGAAACGATCGAAGAGGAACAGAAAAAAAAAAATAGAACAATAGAGAGATTAGTAAAGTATTATTCAATCGAGAATCAAGTGAAACAATAGTGAATATTAAGAATTTCAATCACAGAAAACAAAGCTGGGATAGTTTTAGAGAAAGATAAGCGGAATCGAAATTATCGTAAGAATGCGAAATGCAAAACGATCGAAATTTGAATGTGAGGGGGAAAAAAATAAAGAATTTTGGTCTCCTCTTTGGCTTTAGAATAAATCATTCATTAATCTTTCTTTATTTTTTTTTTTTTCGTTCCACGATCCCACAGTGTTCGCTTAGGTTCGCTCACAACAACAATCTAGGTTTTCGACTATGGTGCCTCTGAAATTTCGAGATACCTAGTTTGATTATCTCTTTGGTCATGAAAATATTTTCATTATTGCGCCTTTCGCAATGAAAACAAAAACAATAGAAATTAATTGTGTTAGAGATTAGAATAGCTTTAAAAAAAGATAATTATCGTCAGAGTTATTTTTATCGGAAGGAATCAAAATTCAGATTCATAGAAGTAGAATCAATAGAGAGAGAGAGAGCGAGATAAAGTTGTTCCATTTGGAACAAAAACATAAAAAAAAATCCATTGACGGTGAAAAGAGAAAGACGAAAATTGAATTGTTTTTTTTTGCTGTGCAAAATTAATCGAAATCTAATTGAATAATCTAGATTCCAGTAGAATTGGAATTTTTTTTTGTCGGTATCGTTGTTGTTTCGTCAAAAAAAAAACAAAAAATAGCAGCTCTTTTCAATTCACCTTGGATTACCTCACACCTTGAATTCTTCAGTCTGCTTATTCAATGAGAAAAGAAGGAGGTGAAATTCTTTCCTCTCTGGTATCGAATTTTGATTGATCAGATTATTGTCCCAGAATTTCGGAGACGATTCAAGGCTAGAACATTGCCTTCGAATAAGATTGAAATTGCAATTTTCGTTTCAATTCTCTCTTTCTTTCTCTCTCTTTCTTTCTTTTTGACTGATTGTTTCGATCTCTTCTTGTGTGATTAACTAAAGCTTTTGAAAAATATCAATCAATAGAATCAAAAAAAAAAAAAAACTAATCATCGTAGAGTGTCATTACATGATGATGTATTCAATGCTAAGATAGAATGGAATTGGCTTGAAAATTCACTTGAGAGATGTCGAAATGAAAATGGAACGATTGTGAAAGAGTTGAAACATCTCTACGGTAATAAATAATACTTGAAACTTACTAGTAGCGATCGGAGTCAATCAAGAAGATAGATTGTTGGAGCAAAAAAAAAAAAAAAAAATGAAAGAGAAATAGCATCTTGAGAATCTTATGAATTGAAGAACGAGAACAATATCTTAGATTAAAAATAATGGTGGAGAGGAAAATTTCTCAACGAAATTTTTTTCGAATCAAATAGAAGAGTGTGATGGTGTTTGGAACATCTACTTGGAATATCGGAACAAAATTCTTAAATTTTTTTTTTTTTGATGCAAATTGTTCCATTGTAAAGAAATGTGTTTTTTTTTTTGGTGGAATGTTTTCAATTCATTGATTTTAATTCAAAAACTTGAAAACAGATAAAAAAACAGAAAATTTCGTTTAGAAGTTTTGATTGGAAACAAATATATTGGATCAATAATTTCGTTCAATTGGAAGAGATGAAACGCTATCAAATAGAATTGATAGCTGAAGAAAAGAATTATTACCACCCAAATTTGTTTTCGAATTTGGTTTCTTTTCTCTTCTCGATTCGATTCGGAAATAAAGTTTGAGATTTAGATTCTTTGATTGCTATTGCAATCGAAACAAAAACTTTCAATGTTACCAATTTATTCTTTTTTTTTTTTTTTTAATTTTTTCGATGCTATTTTAAATCAATAACAGCAAGCAATGGGAAACTTTTCAAATGAAGCGGAAATACAATCACCTTATCCGAATCGAGAATCTACGATTATTAATCGTTTTTTCATTTCATTTTTTTTTTTTTTTTTTTTTTTTTTTTTTGAATATAAGATTTTTCTTTCGATTTTTTTTCCTATTGATTGGTTGTTTGTCACTGTTTTGAAGATTTCTTTTTTTTTTTTTTTTGGACCTTATTTTCCTCTCCTCCTTTTTTTGCGAGATTTTTCGCTAACTTTTTTTTCCGAATGCATTCGAGCGAGAATCTATTCGCGAAGAAAAGTTCGCTAAAGTAATCCAAGAGTGAAAGCGATCGAATAAAATTGGATTCGATTTCATTTCACGAATTGATATTTGAATCTCCCTTTCCTTTCTGTTTCTTCTAATAGAAATGCTTGGAATAGAATCGATATTATTCGATGCTTGTGGTTTATGGTGTTTATTCTAGAGAAATTTGTTTTCATTCAAGAGAAATTCAAAAAAATGAAGAATTTTTTCAGTGATTTTTATTCTCGGGTCCTTTTTATATCGAGCCTAGAGAATAAGTATTCAAATAGTAGTAGGTCCGAAGCAAACAAACAAATGAATGCTCACAATCGAATGTTTGGTGAATGGATCGTAATCGCGAAAAAAAAAAAAAAATAGATCAGATCGAAAGCCTTGCAAACGAAAAGATTCTCTGGTTTGTTCTTGCTTGAGAATCAAAGCGAGAATACCAAACAAATTAGCCAGAATATTGTGCAGTGATCGATTTTTTCCTAGATACCTTCATTCATTTCTATGGAATTTCTTGGTTAGGCTATGATTTGAACCATTTTGACCATTTTCATGTTGTTCCGATATGGTCGATGACAGATCAGTCTTAATCGAAGGTTAGTGTTTGGTTCCAAAATTTGATTGTTGTGCTTTTTTTCTCTCTCCGAAAAAAATAATCACTAATGGAATTGTTGTGTGTGTGTGTGTGTGTGTGTGTGTTTGTGTTTTTCGCTTCCATCTCTCCGCTTCCATTCACAAAGGTTTTATTTTCCTCTTCCGGTGTATAACATATAACGATGATGTCAATGACAAACAACCAACATCGGCATTATCCAGTTAAAGAGAAAAAAAAATTATCTCTTTAGGCTATCATCAAAGATACCAAAGTCTGGGATCTTTTTTTTTCTCTCTATTCAAATATTTCTCGATTCGATTCGATTCGATCGCAACAACAACAACAACAAACCTTCCATCAGAATCTCATAGAATATTTAGAAGAATATTTTCGCGATTGAAAATTTTAGCACCAAATAGGTGATAGTGGTGTAGAGTGTTTCAAAGAAAAACAAAACAAAATGCGAACAAAACACAACAAAAACAGATTGTTGGTGGATAACAGCAACCAGCAAACAAAGCGATCACAAACTTAATCTAATGCGAATATCTAAATTTTAGAGATAAACGACATCGATGTAGACCTAGCGATTATCGACGACATCAAACCACAGTAGGAAAGATAAATAATAGCGATTGCATATCTAGCCAACCTACCGAACCTTGTTCTCGATTTGAATATCTACGAGTTTAATTATAGTGATAGAGTTGATTTGATCAATTATTGATATCATCAGCACCACCACCACCACCACCATCATCATCATCATCATCGTAATTAATTTTCACTTTTTTTTTCAGGTAACAAAAATTCACCTAACAATTGTTTGTTCGCTAGTTTTACGGAAAAAAAAAAGTTTTGTTCGAAACTTATCTTTGCGTTTTTTTTCGGTGGCGTTTTCGTTTCTTGGCGTTTCGTTTTTGTTTCTCATTTTTCTCGCCACCATCTCTCTCTCTCTCTCTCTCTCTCTTTTTGTTGCTAGAGATGACGAAACTTTCTGGATCAGACTATGCTAGGGACCCTAGGAATGCTAATCGATTCAATGGAAAAGCGAGTGAAGAGAGCGAATGCTAAAACCAAATTTTTTTTTTTTTTTTTTTTGTAGATTTAGATTTAGATTGAAACAGTTTGTTTAGAGAAGATCAAATAAAATGGCTAGTTTATTTGTGTGAAGTCAAGAAGAGATTATTTGGTGAATTTTTCAAAAGAAAAATGTTTCGCTCTTTGCATTTGGTCAAAAAAAAAAAAAAAAAAAAAAGATTGGTTCAATTCACAATTCATTCTAAACGGAAACTTTGTTTTGCGTATGCCGATCAAGAAGAATCTTGATTGTTTCCGAAATTAATTGAAATTTTGATTGAATTGAGTGTCATAAACAGACTCGATCTCGAAACAAAGAGATTTTGAGAAAAATGAATGAAAAGCAATCAAAGATTACTATAAATTCTATTCTCTTTTTTTTCTCCCCGGTCTCTATACTATCTCTCCGACTGTTGTGGCGACATAATGAACCATCGAATAGGTCATTAAGAGTCGAATCGATCAATTTTTTTTTTCTCCAATCATTCGGAAACGAAATCATTATCTTCAATCCAAAACGAAACATAAAAATGTGACAATTCGAATAGGCTTTTTGTGGATCATAATCGAATTCGAATTAAAATTAATTAATTTGATTTCTAATTGAGATTGATTGATTTCGAGAGCAAAATCATCGAACTTACTTCACTTCACTTGGATTCATTTTGGTGGATTGGTGGTTTTGTTTTCAATTTGATCGACAAAATTGTCATTTGTGTTTTGGCTTTCATTGAGTGTTTTTATTTTTCTTTAATCTCTTAATTTTTTTTTTCTCTTATTGATTAGATCCGATGAGATCAAGATCATTGTGATCAAAATCATACTGATATGATCGTTTCATTGTTTCCATTCGAATCAATGAGAATTCTACACTAAGATTCTATGATTCAAAAAAACATTTTGCACTCTGCATTCATTGCTGAAATTGTTTCTGTTTCAAGCTTTTCTTTTTTTTTTTTTTTTTTTTGTTTAAAGAATTTCTTCGCGAAAAGTAAACTTTGATTTTTTTTTCACCAAATTTTTTCCTCAAACATTTTACAGATCAAAAAGAAGAAAAATAGGAACATTCAGAGCGATTACATCGAAACTTAATTCACTGCGATCACTTAACTAAACACAGACGCATAGACACAGCAACGAACCGATTGGACCGAATTGATGATGGACCGAATTGAATACGGCCCAACGAGGAGAAAAAAGAAAATCCAAATACTTTTGAAATGTTTCTCATCGAGTGAAGAGATTAATACTCTTCGTTTCGAAATGATTTGCTGAAAAACAGTGAAAAAAATGCAGAACTTTTAAAATTTGAGATGTAAATTCGATGTGGGTATGTGCAAGCAAAATCATACGATCAAATTTCAAATTTCGATTCCAACGATATATCTAAAGCTTATGGATATTGAATCGCATTGGAAATTATTGAATCAAAATTTAAACCAAACAAAGAAATTTGAGAAATTTTTTTTTTTGAGAAATTATCCCATCGTTCAATCACATTCACAATCAAATCGAATTAATTCATCAGATCAGCACCACCGACACCACCAATCTTTCCGGAACTAGTTGAGTGAGAAAAAAAAATGGCTTTGCTTCAGGAAGAGAGAGAGAAAAAATTCACAAACGGCGTTTTCATAAGCTTATTTCATCACTACTCTAGAGGATCATTGTCGCGTTGTACATTGTTGTTGTTATCTTCGTTGATGAAGATGATGCTGATGAAGATGATGATGATGATGAATTGTGATGTTGGTCTGTTGGTCTGTTGGTCTGTCGGTCTTTCGATCGAAACAAACACCAAACGAATGGATTCTTTGTGAAGAAAAATTACAGTTTTTATCTCTTTTTTTTTTTCTCTCTTTGCTTGCTAGTCTTCTCTCGTCTATATTCAAGACTATGATTCCTAGGCCTAGATAGAGAATGAAAGGGAGAGAGAGAGAGAGAGAATCTTACGTTTCGAATGCTTCCTTCAATTTTTTTTTTTTGATCGTTGAATTAGTGTGAATTTATTTGGCGCTAGAAATGAATCATTCATTCCTTTGGTGTCTCATTTCGGCGCCAAACGAGGACAGAGTAAATGTCGATCTCTTTATTCTGTTCGGTCCGAATAAAGGATGGGAAAAATGTTGATATCTATCTATCTACCCCATAATCTTCTCTAGTCGTTCTACGATTAAATTGATCGGTGTTTGTGTTCTCTCTATGTCGAGCTTCACTTCTTCTCTCTCATATTAGAAGCTGTTAATTTAGAATCACTGTGGGTAGCGGTGAGTTTTTTTTTTTTTTTTTTTGCTTCGAGTCCCTAGCGAAACAAACCGTTCACCGGATAATCAAAAGAGCAAATAAAAAAGAAAAAAGGTGTCCAGGGTGCAGAGAGCAAGAAAGCAAGCGAACATTGATCTACTAGGTTCCCATAGATCACTTCGTTCGTATGAATTTCGAATGTTTTTTTTTTCTGCACAACCTCTATACTCGAATTCTATATATAGAGTGAAAATGTTCTATGATCGATAGATAGAAGAGAGGGAGCAAAAGATGAAGAACAACGCTTCGGTTGTGTTCGGGCTTAAAAAAAAATTGAAATGAAACACTGGCCTCTCATAGAGAATGAAAGAAAACTTTTACATTGTTACGATTGTTACAAAGAGATAGATTTTGCTCAAACGGCCAAAGTTTTTGACTATAACAACAAACAAACAAACAAACAAACCTACAAACCAAACGGACCAAACAAATCATCTTTTTTTTGCATGCTCTTCCGCTTAGATGAAGTGAAGAAATTTCTTCTCTCTCTCTCTCTCTCTCCGCTTTTATTTTTGTCGATTTCCTTTCATTTTCATCTTTTCATTGACGTTATTATTATTATCATTATTATTATTATCCTATCTTTATTGAGAAATAGCGAGAGAGAGAGAGAGAGAGAGAGAGAAGTCATTTGAAATGAAAATTGTCTAAATTGGAATATATTCTAAAGAACAAAGAGAGAAAGGTAAGATTCGATCGAATGGAATCCATTTCTTATTCTCTTCATCGTTTCAAAAACATTCGACAACAAGATCGGACCTAGAGTGAGAAGTAACCGAACAAAGCCAACCAAACGAAACGAAACGGAATAAGAAAAGATTGATTGAAGGAAAAGTGGGAGTTACCGCAACCATAGGAGGAGGTAAGTGGAACGTTTTTTTCCATTGGCCATTTTTGATTCAATGAGAATACGTTTTTCGCTATGAATTTTGAGTTATGTCATCGACTTTTTCCTCTCTTCTCTCGTGAACTTCTTACTATTGCGATTGGTGAAGAGAATGAGCAAAAAAAAAAAAAATTTTGTCAATTTTTAATTTTGTTTTTAATTTTGATTTTTTTATTCTAATTTTTTTTTTTGTTTGAAAATTTCAATCATACGGATTACTCCGAAGCGAATCAGCGAATAAAGCAAATAAGTTTAAGATTTGGTTCCAAAACAACCAAGATCTCAGCACGATTGAATCCTCGAATTATTTGAGTATTCTAAACGATTCATTTTGGACCGGTTTTGTTCCATTGCTATCTCTCCGGTCCTTTTCTCTCTCTCTCTCTCTCTCTCTCTCTCGAGTCGATGTGAATTTAAATGCTTTATTTTTTCCCAGTTTTTGCGTACGTTATTACTAGCGATTCCCTCTCTCTCTCTCTCTCTCTCTCTCTCTCTCTCTCTCTCCCTTTCTGTCACAAATAAAATCGAATTATTGTTGGAATAAAATTCAAAAATTACTGAAAAAAAAAAAAAATATTCTATCCGATTTTATTTGAAAAAAAGCTGAATATTTTTTGTCAGAAATCTTTCAAGCTAGAAAGCTTTTCGAATCTTCCCCTTCTCTTTGCATTAATAACAATCCGAAAAAGTCCAGTTTTTTTCGCCCCCCATACAATAACACTAATACTGTTTTGATTTTTTTTTCTTTGTTTGCTCTTATTATTTTTTTTTTTTTTTTTTTTGATTTAGATTCTCTTTTCATAGCCTTTCGATCGGTATTTCTTTTTTGGTTACTTTCTCTCTCTTTCTCTCTTGCGTCAAACAATAAATTTGGAACAAATTGAATCAAAATTTCTTCCTAGATAGATCCAAATACAGTTTCAGATTTGCACCCTAGTAAGTTTCGCAATTCAAATCTCAAGTCTCTTCAATCGATTTTTGAATTCCAAAAAGACAGACCGATTACAATTGGATTTCGGTACCCTTGAAGGTGCTTCTCCACATCGAGATCAATCATGCTCCAATCGTTACGATAATGATTCAAATGATCCGAAATCAATTAAAAGTAGCTCAATTTTTTCTTTCGCCAACGAGAAAAAAATCGATCTATAACTATCTCTTAGGGAGGCGAAAAAAAAAAGATTCCAAACAATTAAGAATCTCGAAGAAGATCTCTAAGGTCTTCACAACCAGACTTGAAAACTCTAGATTCACTCAGAGCTATTAAGGTAATTAATCAAAAAAAAAAATATTTCAACATTATGTATGATTTAAGAAAGCAGTCTTGAATTCCTTGGAAACATAAAATTTCTCTCCGTTTCGTTCCGGCTCTACTCTGCTCTGCTCTTCCAATTCTAAGCCTCAACGATCGAATAGATTGATCTAGATAGAAAGGGAAAGAATCAAACCATTATTTTTTGATTGTAAAAATCGTCTAGTAACCACCAATTTTGAGAAACGCCTACCACCCATCACTAACATCATAGCTCTCTCTCTCTCTCTCTTTCAGTGTTATTATCTTCATCTTTTTTTTTCTCTTCGATTGTGTTGCGAACAGAACAACAACAGACCTAGAATAGTAGACCTAGAAAAAAAAAACTCACCGAAATTTGATTTCGTTACGAACCATTTATTTGAGAGCTGCCACCGACGAGAAGAGAGAGAGAGAGAGAGAAAAAAAAACTCTAAGAATAAATTGAATGTCGATGATGGATAAATATAAGATATGGAACAAATATTGCGAAAGAAAAAAAAAATATGGTAGTTTCATGCACGAAACCAAAAATGGCAGTGAACAGTAATCGTGATAGCCATAATAGCAATAATAATAATAATAATAATACCAATAATAAAAGTCGAAGGAAAACAATGAAGCTTTTGATTTCTTTCTGTTTTTTTTTTGTCTTGGTCCCGGTTCCGAAAATAAATTTCCGAAAACATCAGACACACAAACAGCAAGAGTAGAAAACTGAGAAAAAAAAAGAGGACCTAGAGAGCCTAGAGAGAAAGAGAGAATGAGAAAAAGCATCAAAGCAATCGATTGCTTTGATTTGGACCCAATGGTAAATAATAAATGAAAATTTACCGCCTAGAATTAAAAATTCTAGGAGTTTGGATCGAATCTGATGAAGCTGATCAGTGGTCGATGGTGGTTCGATATCGTTCGAAGAAAGAATTTTCGCGCTCTAAAAAAAAAATTCATTCAATTGTTGCAACCCATTTGAATTGTGAAATCGAATGCGAAAAAAAAAATAAAATAAATTTACCAATTTTTGAGCTTAGAAAACAGACCAAACAAAACACTTTGAATTTTTTCCAATCGAAACTTTCAATACAGCTCGCTCGATACATCCTCTCTTTTCATCTTAGTCTAGATGAAACCAGAGAAATTTGATAGCAAAAACGAACCTATCTGATCCGATCGAATTGATTAAATTGAGAGCAGAACAGCAGTTCTTGCTTGAAGTTAATTTTGATTAGCGATCCTTATCTTTTGGATCAATACAGTGATCAATATCGATCAATAATACCTTGAGAAGAGAGGCCAAATTTGTCGAAAACTCAATGAATCAATATGACATCTTGGATGTCATCTCGAATCGTTTGATTTAAATTTAATGATACGGATCCGAACCATAAGAAACTGGTCGATTATCAATATGAGAAATCGTTCAACGAACCTAGTAAACTTCACTCGGTGAAGCTTTTCGATTAGCTTTCAAAAATAAAAATTCTCTTTGGGAGAGAAGAAAAATTCGTAGATAATTTTGGTTGATGAAATTTTCCGAGATGAGACTTTGGCAAAAAAAAAATTAATTTGAAATTTTGTTTCAGAAACAAAATAAAGATATCAAAATCCAAAGAGGTTGGAAAGAAATTTCGATGAATAAATCAGCTTCATAACTCTTTCATTTCAAACCCTAGGAGAGATTCGAACCTTTCGAACCGTACCGAAGACATTCATTATTGTTTCCACTGTTCGCTTCAATGAAGAGAGAGAGAGAGAGAGAGAGAGAGAGAGAGAGAGAGAGAGCGAAAGTTTTTTTTTTTGCTTTGAATGAAATTTGGAACAGGGGATCGCGAGACCAAGGGAAAGACAAGTTGGAAGATAATTTCCGAATAATTTTTTTTTTTGTTTCGAATGTAATAAAAATTGTTATTCTCTCGATCTCACTCACTCAATTTTATTATCTCTCAGTGTTGTTTTTTTTTTTTTTATTCCTTGACTATCTCACTATTCCCCTTCTGAATTCGTTAAGGGTTTCGGTTTTGAATCTAGAATTCATTTTCATTCCAAAAATTCATCGTCATCGACGTTTCGTAAATTTCGAGATTACTCTACGCATTTTATTAGTGCCTATTTTTATTATTAAACTATTTTGAATCAATTTTGAATCCATCCACGATCTGGTTGTTTGGAAAAAATTATATTCTATTCGTTGCTCGATGGGAAACGAGAACAGGGCCCATGTTTTTCCCTCTCGAATTGTTGGCACAAATTTTCTCTCTCTCTCTCTCTCTCTCGATCCAAGAGAAGAACATAACTCTTTCATATTTTTCCCTCATTTCAATTCTCGCTTGATCGTTTTTTTTAATCTCTCATTGAATTATTATCATTATGATCATCTTGATCAATGAGTCTATAATTTCGTTTTAAGCAAAAAAAAAAAAATGAGTATAAAACGAAAAAAAAAACGAACAAAAGAAGAGAATAAGACCGAAGAAGAATTTCAGAATAGAATTTCAATTTCGATTCTTTAATCGAAGAGAAAAGAAGTGAAATAATTGTAGATTGAAGAAGATGAAAATCAATCATTGTGAGGGAGAGAATTTTAGAATTAGAGAATTTTACATCAAGACACATGTCTAGATCTCGTAAATGTCTAGCTCTTCTAGTTAGCTATTGAAGAAAACAGAATCATCTAGAGAAGAGAATAGAGATATGTGGAAAAATTCTCGTCCCATCGATTCCAATCAGTGTGCTTTTGCAAACAGGAAGCAATTGAGACTTATTCTTTTAATCAAAAAGAAAAAAAAACATCAAACTTCGCGAGAGCAATACGAGGACCAGCGAGCGAGATAGAGAGAGAGAGAGAGAGAGAGAGAGAGAGAGAGTGGAAAAAATCTTGTTGATAAAAAAAAAAAATACCCAAAATAATCTTTGCTTCATTTTGATTCTCACGATTCGATTCCCCCCTCTGCTCCCCTTAGCCCCTATGATCTAGCCTAGACTTTGTCTCTCAACTCTAACACTCTTTGTTGAGGATTCTTTGTTCTCTGTTTTTTTTGCGGTCTCATAACAATTTCGAATCCAAATGTTTTTGAATGATTTCAATCGTTTTGATTTCGAGCAAACAAAAACCAAACAGCATTTTTTTTTCTGCTCAGAAAGCTCTTTTTAAAGTGTTAGTATTTATAATGTGGTCATCAAATTCTGATGAAATTCAAACGAAATTTCTCTCTCTCTCTCTCTCTCTCTCTCTCTCTCTCTCGTTTGTGAGATCATCTTCGTCTCGGTTTATGATTCTATAGTCGGCTCAATAGCTCAAATGCGATGAAAAGTCCATAAAAAAAAAACTTATTGTAGGTTTAGGGCAATCGAAACGAATAATACTTTTGGTTTAAATTAGAATTTTTTTTTTCATAAAAACTAATTCAATTTACTTTCATTCTTTTCTCTTTTTACAAGCGAAAACAAAAAAACAAATTCAGTGAAACATTGTTGTAGATTCAACTCTTTCTGTTCTCGTAATTTTTTTTTTGGGAGGAGGGGGGAGTCCTTCGGTCTCTATTCTTAACAATTCCATTTAGAACCTCATTTCTCTCTCTCTCTCTCTCTCTCTCTTTCTCTCTCGCTCTTTAGTTTCAAGTAGTTTAATGATAAGAGAGCAACCATGTTTGACAACATCATCATCAAAGTTATCATCTTTGTTCAAAAAGTTTAAGATTCATCGAAACTAGAGAAAGAGAGAGAGAGAGAGAGAGAGCGAGACAAGGAATAATTCGTTGAGATTAAACGAATAGAATTTCATTAGAATTCTCGTCACTAGTAGCGCGTAGAGGCCCGAATCAAACTTTTTGTCTCCACTCTTATCTTCTACGTATGTTTAATCAGAAAATGAATATTTGTCTTTGTCGATTGGTCTCTCTCTCTCTATTTGCGATGCAGAGATAGAGAAACGAGAGCAAATGAAGGAATGCTGTTTTTTGAAGTGAGAGAAAATCGACAGAATCTTGGGAATAAACTTTTTTCAAGAATGAAATTTTCTAGCAGAAAGAATTTCACAATTACATTCATCTCTCAATCTCTTTCTCGACAATTAATCTGGACAAGTGAAATTTTTTTGAAATTGGATGGCATCTTTTAGATCTGACCTTGTCAACATAAATTGCTAAGAAAATTTGTTGAGATATCAGCGAGATATCTAACAATCGTTCGCGTAAAAAAAAGATTGGATACAGCTATCTATTTTGATGAGAATGAAAAGATGATTGATGTCTGGACTGTTCAAATCTTTTTTTGCATTTTACGTCCCTCATTTGGTTTTCTATTTGGTTTTCATAATTCCTAACGAGAAGATAAAATTCATTTAATTTCTCTAGGTCCAAGAAAGAGAGAGAGAGATAAAGTAGATAGAGTTTGAGAATAAAGTTATCCAAGGAACTTTGGCCTTTCTTTACTCGCTGAATCGGATACAGATAGACAATTTGGCGATTTTCTTTTTTTCACCAACAATCTTTTCGGAGGAGAAACGAAAGAAAAAAAAAAGAAAAACGATTGATTGTAATCTCAAATAGATCATACACACATAATTGATCTAACAAAACAGATAGAGATAGGAAAAAAAATGGAATACTGTATCAGCGAAAGAAAATTGATTGAGAGATTGTAAACAATCAGAGTCTAGAATGGATCTAAAGCTAGCAACTAAGCTAGCTAGAAAGAAATGTGGAGAGAGAAGAGAGAGAGAGAAAAAAAAAAAAAAAGAATCCAAACTGAAAGAACCAAACAAAAGAGAAGCAAAATAATATTTACTTTGCAAAGAATCGAACCAAATTAAGCCGAATGGAATCGAAAGAATAGAAGAGATAATAGATTTTTAAAGAGAGAGAGAGAGAGAGATGAGAGAACTTTTTACTTTCTAGATTTATATCAAAGTCAATTATCAGATTCATTTCAGTTTGATATAGAGTTTGATTCGATTCAGTTCGATTAGATTCAAATCCGAGATCCAAACGATTCAGACCGATCGAATGCAATTCGAAGAACGTATTCGAAACTATTCGATTTCCGAAAAGTCAAAAAAAAAAATCAAACTATTCAAAGATTTTTAATTTTTTAAAGTTTTCGAATCGAATTAAAATTGATTGATGAAAAATGAGATAATTGATTTACTGGCATCGGCATAATGGTGACAATCGAAAGTGTCTTCAATCAAACCGGAAGCATCTGGATTCTAATTGTGGCTAGATTGAAAATGAAAACAAACTAAGAGATGAAAATTCGATGTGGGTGTGAGAGATGTGTGGGGACGAAAATATTCGAGAAAAAAAATGAAAATAAAAAACGAATCAAATTTTGACAGACAAAGAAAGTGAAAATAAATATTTCTTAATCAATCAGATCACGTTTCGCCTTTACGCCCTCCTCAAACTTTGTTTGAATTTGAGGAAAAAAAAATTCAATGAAAAAAATTTTCACTCCAATCGAATCTTAATTCTTCTCGTCAAGGTCCTAGGGGACACATAACGCCATCATTAGTAATGATGATGACGATGATGATGATGATGATCTCGTTCTTAGAGACGAAAAAAAAACTGAAAATTGAAATATGACAAATTTAATTAGCTAAGGAATTTTCTTTCTTTTTTTTTCCCTCTCCGAATTCGATTTGTTTGTCAATTCATTTCACCTTCTCCTATCTCTTTAGATTGGATTTATTTGTTTAAGATTTTGATTTTGGATTCAATTATTTTTACTTTCAATCGAATTGGAATTTGTGAACGCGCAATGATTGATGCGATAGATTTGCGATAATAGATTGTTCTTCTTCCCACTCTTCTTCCGCTTCCTCTTTTCGCTCTCTCAGCAAAGTTCTTGACGATTGAAGAGATGAAATGAGTAGAAAATGTAGCGAAAATCTTTTCTTTCTTACGAATGTGCTTCAATTTGGTTCGCAAAAAAAAAATCCGAAAAAAAAATTTGCCATATTGAATGCGATCATTGTAGTGTAGCCTCTTTCATCTTTGTTCGAAAGAAATCGTAGAATAGCTAGAAAATAGCTAGGTGAATAGAGAGAGAGAGAGAGAGAGAGAGAGAGAGAGAGAGAGAGAAGATGCAATTGCAATTGAAACAAAAACGAAACAAAACAAAAAAAAAAGAGATTACAAACATTAACACAATGAGAGCATTTCGAAATCATACGAAAAAAAAAAACTATTTAAATTATCATCGACAAAACAAATGCAAAATTTCAAATTCGCTAATTCTTTTCATTAACCGAACTTAATCGTTTGGAACTATCGGGACTAGCTTAGATAGGATCTATCGAGCACTGAGAGAGAGAGAGAGAAAATGGAACAAAAATGTAAATGGCAGTTTGAAAAACAGAGCAAAACTTGGAGTTTTGAAAAAAAAAAAAAAAGAAAAAATGAAAACGTTAAATCGTTTTTACACTTCTCCATTCTCTCTCTCTCTCTCTCTCTAGGTCCATAATCATCCCGAAAACCATCGCCATCACCACCAACAGCAATGATGATGAT
Organism: Sarcoptes scabiei; assembly: GCA_020844145.1. NCBI lineage: Eukaryota > Metazoa > Arthropoda > Arachnida > Sarcoptiformes > Sarcoptidae > Sarcoptes > Sarcoptes scabiei. The sequence continues at coordinate 1,164,607 of CP080483.1, read as the reverse complement.
TTATCTTGATTAGTTTGATCTAGAACTATAAAAATTTCAAACTTTTAGAGAGAGAGAGAGAGAGAGAGAGAGAGAGAGAGAGAGAGAGAGAGAGAAATACCAATTATTTGTATCGTCGAATCGGTCGATCGATTTTCTAATTTCTCTTTCTTTATTTTCTCTCTCTCTCTCTCTCTCTCTCTCTCTCTCTCTCTTGCTCTGTTTAATTGTTATTTCGTTTCGAAAATTTTCTACCAACTGTTTTACTGGTTAAATTTCGGAAACAAGATAGGAGTAAAATCTAACCCTAGATCTTTTCCAATGTTTAGCTCTCTCTCTTTCTTCCTAAACTTTGAAGCGTTTCGCTTAAATTATTCCGATGTTTTAGACCTCTAAATATTGCAATCGACATGTTTTAGTCCTAGCCATCGTCATCTAAATCGTTCAATCAACGTGATCACTGGAACAAGGAAAATGTCAGAGAGAAAAAACAATCGAATCCATCATCATCATCATCATCATCATCATCACCACCAACATCAACATCATCGTTCGTTGTCTTCGCGCCATCATCTCCTAGTTAAATCATCAGAAACAGAAAACAATCAAAATTTCGATCTTAAAGATTTTTGTTTTTGTCATTTTTTTTTTTGAAGAAAAGATTTTTTAAAATTTTTTTTTCCAGGTGCATTACCACCGACCCCTTTCAAAGAGAGAGAGAGAGAGAGAGAGAGAGAGAGAGAGAGAGAGAGAGAGTCTACAAAAGCGTAGAGAAATTTAGCTAGGAAAGAGAAGAACCAAGTTGGATAAGAAAAAAAAAATGGAAATTGACAAGGAAAGATAATCGAAAAAAAAACAGACGAATAAATTAGCTAAGAGAGAGAGAGAGAGAGAGAGAGAGATGAGATCAATGTATGATGCAATCAATTTAAACAAAACTTTGACAAACGAAGAGAAAAAAAAAATCGAAAATTAGCTAAAATTTTGAACGTGAAAAAAAACTGATTTTTTTTTCGGTAAAAGAATCCATCGAGGCAAAAATTATCCAAGAAGAAATTTAGCTTCAGAAGAAAGCGAGAGAGAGAGAGAGAGAGAGAGAGAGAGAGAGAGAGAGAAAGACCTAGAGAACTATGAGATGCTATTTTAGCAGAGAGGAAAGAGTTTTTCGTTCGAAAGCCTAGAGTAAACATCGAAGAAAATCCAAAAACTCAAAATCTAGATACTCTTAGTTTAGGAGGAGGAGGAGAAGGAGGAGAAGGAAAAAAATGGCGACAAAAAAAAAATTCGCTGTTTGTTTTCGTTTTTCATCGCTTTGTTTTACTACTTTGTTTTCTTTTTTTTTTTTTTTTTTTGGTTACATTCCTAGAGGAAACTGAAACTTGAGAATTTTTTTTTTCCATTTTTCTCATTGATTTAATTTTCTCACTCTCTTCTCTCTACGCTACGGCTTGCGACGATATGCTATTTGTTTCGTCTCGAGATTATCATCGTTTGTTCGAGGAAAATTTTCTCGTTTTTTTTCGACATCGAAAAATGTCGTTTTGTTTGCAGTGTAGTCGTTTCGTTTAAGCGATACGTTCCCGAGATAATCTGAATGAAATGAATGAAACCGAACAATCTCAATGGGATAGAGAAATTGTCGAAGTTTTTCGAATTTAGTTGTCGAAATGAATTTCGATTCCAAGATTGAAATTCTAAATTCATTCAAACAATGAAACGATCGTATTCTTTTCGTGAACAATCCGCTCGCAATCTCGATCTCTTTTGTTTGTATCGGAAACGTAATGAATAATGAACATGATGACGATCATCAAGAATCATCTAAGATGAGAATCTAAATCCATTCAACAATTGATCTAAGTGAACAAAGTGAAGTATTATTGTCGAAAAGAAATCTAAACCGCTTCGAATATCTTCATCACTGACAATGATGATTTGTTAGATTGTGATGAGAGAGATGAATGATGATGAACTTAGAGATGTGAAACTCACAACTGTAGAGAGATCAAACAAACAAACAAACATACAAACAAACAGACAAACAATTACAATCCAAATTCATTTTGATCATAATACTAATAATAATAATACTCGATGTTTGATGCTATAAACGTAAAAAAAAAAAAATGATTGATTGATTGATATTCAAATCCGAAAGGTAGAGAGAGAGAGAGAGAGGAAAAATTTGTGAAAATTTTTCTTGTCTAAAGAGAGGAAAAAAAACTAAAAAAAAAAAAAGCTATTTGCTAATAAAAAAAAAATTGAAAATTGAAAATCGTTTTTTTTTTCTCTATTCAAATTCTTCTAAGAGAGAGAGAGAGAGAGAGAGAGAGAGAGAGAGAGAGATGTGATCTTGATCTTCGATCCACAACGATCTTTTCATTGTCATCAAATTTGCTACAATTTCAATCACACTTCTTCATCATCCATCATCTTACTTTATCTGTCCAAAAAAAAAAAGTTTCAGCCAACTAAAACCGATTCTTATTTCAAACTTCAAAAAATCAATAGATCGATAGACTACGGAAAGATTCAATCAAAAAAAAAAAAAAAACCAAAAAATCAAAAAACCAAAAAAAAATGTTGAGCTTTCTCAAGAATCTAACCGATTTCATTCTCTACGATTATTGGGAAGAGAATGGAGATCCACGTTCCAAAGATTTTTGGCTCGTCAAAGGTGGCCCAAGTGAATTCATTCTCTTCATTTTGTTCTATCTTTTCTTCTGTCTACGTTTGGGACCATATTTGATGCGAAATCATCGACCGTTTCAGCTACGCCATTTGATGCTTTTCTATAATATCTCCACCGTACTATTGAATGTCTATTTTTTCATCAGCTCTCTACATCATCTCAACTATGGTATCGAATTGTTAAATTTTAAATTTCCAAGCCGCACCAATCTAAGTGAGGAGGAATTTCGTAAAGCGAATCTAGTTCATTTCTATCTCTGGACCAAACTCTACGATCTTCTCGATACGGTTTTCTTTGTTCTACGCAAAAAATACAATCAAATCACTGGTAAGTTGATCGAAAAAGACGAAAAAAAAAATTCTAATTAACCCTAGAGAACGTAATAATTTTTGACCAAAAAAAAAAAAAAAAAAAAAAATGATTTATTTTCTATCGAACAAAAGAGACCAATTTTTTTTTCTATTTCAAACGAAACGAATCGATTAGCCCGATTGAACCAAACGAATTAGGTTCGAATACAAAATTGAAAGGTGTTTGAAAATGACCAGATCGAATGAAAGAGACAGAGAAGAGTTCTAGAAAATATTGAAGATTTTGTTATGATTCTAGGTCTTTGAAATTATCTATTAGATTTGACGTTGTATAATTTTATTAGACTGCAAAATATTGTTTTCAATCACCGAGAACAAAAAAAAACGAAGAAAAATTTATGAAACTAATAATGGCGTCGTTCTAAATAAACATCGAAATGTGAGCAAAAAGGGGGTCAAGACGATAGTTGGACCTAGCCAAAATAAAATCCAATTCCATTATTAGTATTATTCTCATTTTCATTTTTTTTTTCATTTTGTTCAAACTCGATCATTTGCATTTTTTTTTTTTTTTTTTTTTTTTTGAAGAAAAGAATCGTTTTGATAATATACTTTGATCTAAAAATCTGTTTGATTAGTGTGGGTGGTGATTACGATGATGGTATCCAAATTGAAAATGAATGTCGTTTATTGTTTTGTTTATTTTATTTATTTATTTATTTTTTTTTTTTTCGAATCAAAATTACCCAAAATTCGTTTGTCCAGCTTTCTATTTGTAACACAAACACTCATTGAATTGTTGGCAATTTTGTTGGTACTTAGATCCAAAATTGTCTAATAATTTAGAATCCACAATCTATTTATTTATTTATGACAATGATGATTTTGAATGAAAATGATGTCGGGGATCGCATGGGGGGGGTGATTGTTTCGCTATTAAAATCTTTTAGGCTTTTTATTAAACGATATATATTTTTTTTGGATAGATTTTGATTCATTCAATTCAACGCCCATCACTTCTTTTGAAATATTGCGAGAGAATCTTTCTCTTTCAATTTCAATTCTAAACAATCATCGAATGTTAGGAATAGGGTTTGCTTCTTCAATCAAGTTACCAAGCTTAGTTTGTTTTTTAATCTTAGCAAAAGAGAGAGAGAGAGAGAGAGAGAGAGAAAATGATTTGCTTGATTGACTGTGTGCCAGAATTTTTGTTGCCCAGATTTCGATTTGATTTGTAAGCGGCGAAAAATGAGGAGAGAAAAAAAAAATTAAAAGTCAAAAATCGGAACTAATACACAATCAAAATTGTTCGAAATTCAAAACTGTTATAAAGCTCGTTCGTATCGAAAATTTTCATTTAACTTTAGGCATTTTTTCTCTAACTATTGATTTTTTTTTTTAGTTTAGAATTTTGAGAGAGATGAAAAAAATGACAATCAACGATTGTCGAACACAATAAGTTATAAGAATCAATTGACCAAACCGATTGGATTCGAAATCCAATTCTTTTCGAAAAATTTTTTCTATCCTTCCTTTTATTCTTTTTTTTTATTATCACTTCCCCCTCCATAATGAATGCTGTCAAATGAAAAGTTTTGATTGCGAATGGAGAAAAACAAAACCAGATTCATTACATTCCTATTCATCGGAAGAGAGAGAGAGAGAGAGAGAGAGAGAGAGAGAGAGAGAGAGAAAGAGAGAGTTCTATTCAAAGATCAAACGAAGCAGAAAGAAAAGAGAATTCTGGAAAAACAATACGAGAAAAAAAAAATTCCAAATAGACAATAGGCCACGACAAAGGATGAGCTCTCGAATGAATTAGAGAAACAATAGGGCCAAAGAGAGAAAGTGAAAGAGCGATTTGTCAAAACTTTAATGAACTATCTCGTTCGACAAAATGATTCGAGAATCCGAGAATCAGATTCGACGAAATCGACACCGACACACTCATACACAGGCATCCTATTATACAATTCTATTCTATGTTTTTTTTTTTATATTCGTTTGCGGATAATCAGAATGATTCGATTACGGCCGATGGCCGGCCGATTCATCGATGGTTGCAATCAGAATTTAATTACAATCTTTGCACTCGTTAAAAGAATCACTGGAAGCTAGATTCTAAGGATCTGAGATTGTTTTTTTTTCTTACGCCAAAGTTATTCTCATTCGATTCGAGAAATGTGATTCAAAATTGAATTTTAAACCAAAAATAGCACCAAAACAATCGATGAATAGAATCAGGGTGAGAAGAATGAAATAGGGGACAGTTGTGTTATCTGGGTCTAGGTCCCTTTAATACTCCTCCGTTTTGTTTGTTTTTCGTTTTTTTTTGTGGAAAAAATTTCCAATTCAAATTGATTTCAAATCGATATTCATATCTCAGCTTTTGCATAGCGTTTCCGTTGGTGAAAACTATAAAATCTGCAAAATAAACAAAAAAAAAAAAAAAAAATTATCGATCATAGAATTGTCTCGCTTCTCGTTTGTCGATGTTTGGTGACTAAGGTTATCTCAAAGTTCTAGGCCCATTGTTTTGAGATTAAATTTTCTCAAAGAAAAATTCATTTTTAATTAAAAATAAAATTACTCAATGAACTATCAAACTTGAACGTTTCCTTCTCTCTTGTGGCCATAAATCAATGTTTCTTTTTTTTTTCATCAAAATGAAGTGTTGAAAATGATTCACTTATTGTTTTTTGCAATATCTCTAAACAACAATAGCAGTACATTCTGTACACATTCAAATACATTCTGTATTGTCAGAGACTAGCCTTCTCGATATTTCTCTCTAGCTTATCGTAGCTTATTAGTGTTCCAAAATGATAAAAGATATGGTCGAAAATATTAATAATTATGATTGATCGAAAAAAGATCTGATATTACTAGCCTTACACCAAAAAAAAAAAAAAAAAAAAAAAGAGTAGACATAAATATTGCAAAACTAAGGTTTTGGAGACAAAATTAAGCTAAACCAAACCCAAAAAAAGAAAGGAAGAAAGAGAGAGAGAGAGAGAGAGAGAGAGACGGAGAGTGACAATCCAAATAAGCAAGTTCCAAGATTGCAATTTGGATTCTTTGAAGGAGGGGAGAAGCAAAATCTAGTTTCAAAACTTTTCTCTCTCTCTCTTCCCCTCTCTCTCTCTTTCCATCACTACGTTTTCATTGAATTAACAAATCTGAACTAATCTCTCTTGGATTAAATGTCTTGCTCTATCTAGCTGGATACGATTTGAATTAGATTTTTTTTTTTTTTTGGTTCTCGTTTCTTTTCTTATTTTTTTTTTCTTTTTTCTTTTTTGTTAATGTGAATGAATGAAAGTGGAGAGAGAGAGAGAGAGAAAGTGGAGAGAGAAACAAATGGAATAATTTAAGAATTTGAATTTTTTCTTTTTTTCCTTCAAATTGATTCTTCTAAGCCTTCACCTTTTTCGGTTCCTTATTTCCTCCCATATTTTTCTTTTCTCCATTGCCAGTACATAGTTTTCGATAGTATTTTTTCCTTTGATTGCGTTCATTTGTTTCTGGATCCGTTTCTGAAGGGAATGGGAATGAAAATGAAAAAAAAAAAAAAAAAATTATCAAAATCAAAGTATTCGTTAATCTTATTATTTGGAGAGATATTGAAAAATTTTTACCGAAGCCAAAAAAAAAAAAACGATATAAAGCCAAAATATAAACGAAGATGTAAATGAGTGATTTGCCACAAAACTTTTCCCAACTCTCTTTCTCTCTCTCTCTCTCTCTCTCTCTCCCCAATCTTTTCATTTAACGGTTTGAGACGATTCGGTACGAACGATTTTGGAACGATAAAATTTCGAACAAAAAAAATCATAACTCATTACTGGCAATATTTTTCTCTAAATTCTATTCTAAGGAAAAAAAAAATCTTAAAATTCAAAAAAAGAAAAAAAATCAAAATTCACCCCCCTCGTAGATCGTACTGTTCCCTTCTTCTTCTTCTTCTTCTTCTTCTTCTTCCGCATCAAATTTTGAACTCTTTAGATTCTAAACTCAGCTTGATATTTCTCTATAATTTCAAATTGAATTGAAATGATGTTGAGAAATGAAAAGTCATTAAAAAAAATAAATAATCTAAATTGTTGTGTGAATGATTAATTGATTTGGTTTCAGCGTAACAAAACTAAAGCAATTCAGCAATGCTAATTACGAACATCTGAAATGAATCGGAACCAAAGTATAGAGCTGCAAAATGAAAGCAAAACAGAGAAAGCGAGAGAGAGAGAGAGAGAGAGAGAGAGAGAGAGAGAGAGAGAGAGAGAGAGAGAGAGAGAGAGAGAGAGAGAGAGAAATATATCGAAATGAAATCGAAATATTTTGGTCTGCTTCATTTTTTATTTTGATCCAAACTAAACTTTTTTTCCCCCTCGTTGATTTTATTTACCGTCTAGGTCTACATCTCTATCATCATGCTGTGGTACCTTTGCTTGGATGGGCTGCATTGAAACTAGCTCCAACAGCACCTTGTCTTGGTGTTTTTCCTCTTTGCAACACATTCGTTCATGTCATTATGTATAGCTACTATGCGTTAGCTGCTATGGGACCTAGCGTCCAAAAATATCTCTGGTGGAAACGTTACATAACACAATTACAATTGGCACAATTTGTTATCTATGGAATCTATGCGATCGTTTTTCTTAATCTACAAGAAGGATATCCGGTCAAGTTTTGGTCATTCATTGGCTCTCCACAACCGTTCATTTTTTTCTTTCTATTCTATCGGTTCTATCAGAAATCTTACAATGGTGGAGAGAAATCGATCTCGTCTCTCTCCTCAACGATTACTGAAATAGAATCTAAACAAAAACAATCGAATGGTGTGTTGAAGAAGATTGACAGAGAAGATCCAGAGCATGAAAAACATGTGAAACACGATTGATTCAATCCTCAATTTAACTTCTTAACCCTTGCGATTTTTGAAGTTTTTGATTTTTAGCGATTTTTATTTTTTCAATTTGATTGTGCATTTTTTTTTCTTTTTTTTAATCTAATTTGGTATTAATAAAGTATGATGTTGAACTGTTATAAATGTTTGATTTGTTTCCGTAATTTAAGAGACAAAATTTTTTGTTTTTAAATTTTCAAAAGTTCCAAAATGGGACATTTTAATTAATTTTGATGAATGAAAACTATCGATGAATTCGTCGTGCGTCTATCGTTCTATGATTTGTTATTGCAAGAATTGGAAATTCGAATGTTTACGTTCGAGATTGGTTGTCAAAAAACCTGGAATCAATTTGAAGCGATTATAAAATTAAAAAAATTTATATAACAGTTCAATTTGTACATTTTTTATTCAAATTATGGCAGAATCCTCGGCAGAATCAATACAACCAAGCACATCGAGAATCGATAAACAATCAGAAAGAATGAAAAAATTCAGAGAGCTTTTTACGAAAAGAGTAAGTTGAATCAAAATTGATTGTATTAGGTTGACCCAATATTTGTTTTTCAAATAATTAATCTAAATCTTTTGGCAGAATGAAGCTTGCAAACTCAATCACAAAGAAGTTGTAGAGGAGAATAAACTACAAAAGCTACCATCCAATTGGAATACTAGACAAGAATGGGCGAAACGTAAATTAGAAGAAGAAGAAGAACGAGAAGAAGCGATTAAATTGAATAAAGATTATGAATTAGAAAAACTTCGAAACATTCAAGCTGATGAAGCGGAAATTAGAGATCGACGTAAATCAGCTAAAAAGAATCCAGACAAAGGTTTCACCAGTTTTGAAGATGCTGCTGTAAGAAAATATGACCGCATGATCAAGCAAATCAAACCAGATATGGATGAATATCAACAATTGAAAGAGTCGCTGCCTGAGGAGCAATTTTATGCTCACAAGAATTCTTTGATCACAAGGAAAGATTCTAAAAAAGATATCGACCGATTGATAGATGATATGGACAAAGAATATAAGAAACAATCCAAATTCTCGAGAAGACGTGCATTCGACGATGATATCGACATCGATTACATCAACGAAAGAAATATGCAATTTAATAAGAAAATCGAAAGATTTTATGGCAAATATACTGCTGAAATCAAACAAAATCTGGAGCGAGGTACTGCCGTATAGTTAGGAACTTCAACATAAATTTTTCATTAAAACTTGTAATTTAATTCAATTTTTGCTCAAAAATTTAATATAGCTTAATCTAATAAATTCATTACAATCAATCACATAATTTAAATATCAATTAAAATGATGAAGTAGCGATTCCTAATGAAATTAATCGATTTGTGTTGCAGCATCACAGAATGTTCGAGGTTGAACCAATGGCATTTGATTCAAAATATATGATTGAGTGAGATTCGATTCATTCACTAGGGGTACCATTTCCAAAGCATTGATGAGACCATATTCGATTATGAGAGATGCGAATGAATATTTTTCATTAGCATCAAGTTCGGAGATTTTTTCATGAAATCTTCGAGAAGTTTCCGCATCTAATTGATTGCGAATCAAATCTTTCCAAATACTATACGAGCCTGGTATTCTGAATATGTATTCAGGCAAACCGTTGATTAAAGCTCTAGATTTTGATTTCGGTGATGATGGACGTAAAAATTTCGATTTGTTTATTGACGATTTCGGTGCTGCAATCGTTGCTGGTTGTTTAAGTTTTAATTTATTTTCTTTATTTTTTCTCATATTTCTTCTTCTATTTTTAATTGTGCTAGACTCTTTAAATTGATTCATAACTTTATCTGGTCCGTTTGTACCATTATTGACATATGAGTCTAGAATTCGTTTCTTCAACGGTTTTGAAACCTTTACGTCCATGGTTCATCAAACTCACTAATTTGATCGAAATATCTATCACCAATCAGTGCAAACAATTTTCCTAGTTCAAATATTCCATAAAAGATGGAGATACCAATTGCAATTGCAATTGATGGTATTTTTTTCCCAGTGAGCTAGAATCCATTCACCAGTGCCTATGCATGTTGATGATTTAAATTTTTCCTCAATTCTAATAAATAAAAAATAAATAAAAAAAAAGCTTGTTTGCTTCAACCTTCCTCAATCGAGCAGTGTTAGATTGCAGAATCTTAGCTTTGAATTGAGAACAGAATGTATTCTCAATATCGAGCACAATCAGCTTGAATCAGCATCGAAAATCTAATAATATGAATGAAAGATTGCAAGCAATCGAAATGCTTCAAATTTAAGTGAAATGTTTGATCAATATAGAGTGATCATCTTCGAGAAGATTCGATTCCATGATCACCATGAAGAGTTTGAGATAGAGAGAGAGAGAGAGAGAGAGAGAGAGAGAGAGAGAGAGACTACTAAAAACAAAATACAAAATTGGAAATAGAATACAATTATCCGTAGCACAAAATACAATCAATAGAGGAAGAGAGTGAGAGCAAAAAGGGCTTAAAGACAGAGAGAAAAAAAATTAAAACAAACTACAAAAAATAACTCTATATGATTGTGTTGAAGTCTCAATAGAGAGATTCACACTCTATCATTGTCATTAGTATCATCATTATTATTATCATCATCACCATCATTATTATTATTATTGTTGGAATAGTGTTTATCGAGTTGTGGTTGAAACATTGAATAAATATTTTTTTTTTTTGATGTTATTTGCAACAAATTGATTGCAACGACTGTTGATGATGATGTATTCGAATTGCTTCAATCTTTCCTCTCCTCATTCATTGGGATTGTTTGCTTTGCTTGTTTTTGATTGCAAATCAATAAATTGTTTGCAATCAAAAAGACAGTGTTGAGGAATTCATTGCATTTTGTTTTCTATCTCTAAGAGTCTGTTCATGATTTCTTCCTCGATCATTTCCTTTTCAACCATCAATTTGTCATCATCAGAAGCCTCTATCTTCATTACTTTCTCTTGATTGTATTACTTCTCTCAAAGTTAGTGGAGACATTGAATTTGATTTTGTTCCTATCCGATCCACATTGATATATTGGCATATTTTATATGCGCTTCTTCCAATCTTATCATCGGTCTTCTCGTCTGCGGCATTGCTGGTTAGTGGGAAATTTTCAAATCTATAGCTATACTAGAGCTGATAGCGAATCGCAATAGATTCAGTGTTTCTGGAACAACAACCAAAACAGTAAGCAACAAACAAGAATAAACATCTGCAAAAATCAACACACTTTTTTCGACTCAATATGAATCTAGAAAGAAAATCAATTGAGAAGAAATTCAGCCGAATATTTTGTCGAACCTTAAAGAGGTCAATATTTTTCAATTCGAAATTCGATTCAATTCTAAAATGAAGACATTTCTTCGAGATGGAATCATCGAAAGTTTCTTCTCTCGCTTGCTGCATCATTACGTTATTTGAATTCGAACACATAACAAATCACTCAAAAACTGTAGCGATTGAAACTCGAAAGAATAACTAAATACAGGAAGTTCTGGGAGTGAGAAAAAAAAAGAGAAAAATCAAAATAAAAGGTATAATATTCTCATCGAATGATTAAATCCTAGCTAAATCAAAAACATCTACCCAAACGTTTGTTTCTTTCTCTCTCTCTCTCCGTTTCTGATTTATGATTTGATCATTTCGATCGAGAGAGAGAGAGAGAGAGAGATACAAAGACAGAGAGTTTAGAGATTGATTAATCTCTCCGTCGATGTAAATAAACCAGAACAAAAAGTTCAAAAATCATCCACCTATCTAAAAATATCAGATGCGTTTCTTTTTATCGATGAGAAAATTTTCTCTCTCTCTCTCTCTCTCTCTCTCATTTTTTCTTCAATCTTTCAACTGCCAACACGCCATATCGGAATCGAATCAAATTTCAATTCGAATTCGAATTCGAATAGGTAAATTTTTAATCCCGTTCCTCTCTCTCTCTCTCTCTCTCTCTCTCTTTTGCTCTTTCAAAGCTATTTGATGTGATCATATCTCGAATCTTCATCAAACACAATCATCATCATCATCACCATCATTGATTCAATCAATCGATATTGGTTAATTTGATCACCATCATCATCATCATCATCATCATCATACCTTTTTCCTCCAAATTCTTCAATCAATATTTTTTCCACACTTCGATCAAGTGATCATCATTGGAGTACGATTTGAATTTCATTCCATATTTCTTTCCCTCTCTCTCTCTCTCTCATCGTCGATATTTTTTCTCCTTTTTCTCTTCTTGAATCGAATGGATTGTGAATGGGAAATAAGAGAGAGAGAGAGAGAGAGAGAGAGAGAGAAAAAAAATTCAACATCCATTAACAACGAGTAAGAGGAATGAAACTTTTTTTGGATTAAATTTTTCCTCCAAATTTTCCCGATTTCAATCCGAAAATCTGTGCGCTTTATTTTCAATTAAAAAATGCATTTTTTTTCTTCTTCTTCTTTTTCTTCATCTTCCTCTTCAGCATTTTCTAATCGAAGATAGATTTTTTTTTGATGTGATCAATTTATCTCATAATATTGGAGAATTTTTTCCGACAAAAGAAGCAGCGAAAAAAGAAAAGAAAGATAGATCCAAGAATACAATTAAACTTCAAATTATTATTTTTTAAAATAGTCTGCTACAAAGTAGAAATTATTTTCTGCTTTCGCTTTTGAACGAAAATCAATAAGATGCTATAGATAAAGAGGCTAAAATTTTTTATCAACAGATGCTTAATTAATATCTGTCTCTCATCAACAGTAAAACATTCAGTTATACTATGCTATTAATCATTAATTTATGTTCCACTAAAATTCTATTAATGACACAAAGTAATTATATGATTTTTGAAGAAAAAATTCGTTCTAATCCTTTCTCTCTCTCTCTCTCTCTCTCTCTCTCTCTGCATCAATATTTTGACGATAAGCCACCGAACGAGTAAATGAGCAAAAGATCTCTTCCTTAATCTTCAACAAGATCCAATTATATCGCCCATAATTAATACGATTGATTTTTTAAACAATTCATCACAGATCGGATCAATTTTTTTTCGAATTTAAAATTTTGTTAATTAAGAAAGATGTGAATAGATCTTCGAATCAAATCGCAAAGACAAAAATTGGAATCGTGAGCATTGCGATGTTCGAAGAAAAGATTCTTCGTTAAAAATATACTAACGAAACTGGTTTTCTGAAATCATCATCATCATCATCATCATCATCACGAAGTTCGTTTTTTAGTTTATTTTTTGACAATCCATATACTTAGACAATATAGTTTCTTATATCCTAAGTGATCAGTATTTTCAAGATGTGGATTGTAGATCAGACTCATGTTTCTCTTCTTAGCGAATATTTTTCAAACGACAACAATTCTTAAGGGAGATGAAACGAATCAGATTAAGAAATGAAAAACAATACACCGATCAACTTTTAATCGATCAATTTTTGCTCTTTCAGAAACTACTGAGAGCATCAAACCACAAACATCATCATTTAATATTGCGAATATTAACCACATGATGAATGGTTACGATTGATGGACTATTTTTTCTTTGTTTAACAAAGTTAAACAGCGACAAGAGTCAGAGAGAGAGAGAGAGAGAGAGAGAGAGAGAGAGATTGAGAACGAGGGAGAAAAATCATAATAATAATATCAAAAGAAAACGAATGATTATTCGTTTCCCTATCTTCAAAGAAATCTAGGGGCAATGTTTTTAAAAACACTTTTCATGCTGATACAAGCGATAGAAAATTGTTTTTCGCACTCTGCACCATTTTCGTGTTTTCGTCCAAGACCGTCGCCACCAAAGACCTCACAATTGCCATCGCCGCCAACACTTCAAAGAGAAAAAAAAATAATAATAATTTAGAAAAGAAATAATTCATTTTCATCACTATCGATATTTAATTACACCAGTATTTGTAAACTATGAATTACAATCATTCTTTTATTTTCAACAGATTTATGCTGCTTCTCAATCATAGAGATCAATCAATTTGATTTTCATAATTTCATCCGAAAATGAAAAAATTTTTCGTGGTTGAATTCTTTAGACAATGATCTCTATGAAATTATCTGCTATGAATTTTGTTTCGGTCCATTTGTTTGTTTGGATGAAGATTAAAACTATTGAAATGAAATGTCGCATTCAATTCTGATTTTCACAATGATATTGAATAATTGAGGTAAACATTTAAACTGAGTTTTTTCGATTACGTGTATAGATTAATTTGGTTTATTTTTTCATCCACAATCTAGTCCATTCCATGAATTGAAACTTAGATAATGTTGCGATGAAAATTTGATTGGATAAAAATTCATCTTTTTCATCCAAAATTTCGAAACAATCTAGCATATCTTTATTGAACTGCACAAGATTATGAATGAACTATTCTTTTTTTTATGGATCAAATATGGCTTCTTCAAAACCAAATTTATTTTTTTCTCTATTAGAAAGAATATTGTTGATTTGCAACGATATTCAAACTCAATCCAATCACAATGCTCATAAACCGGATCATCGTTATTATAGAGATCGATGTCATCATCCATTTTTAGACCAAAAAGACCGACGAAAAAATCTCCACCATATGTGTTTCTCTTTACATTATCAATCTTCACTATATTTCATCATTCTTGTGCATTTGTTTTTATGGTTCTCAATCGGAACAATGGTCGTTTTAGTCATAGCGAATGTCGATGGAAATATAATAGGCGATGAAATTGATCTTGAAACTATAAATGAATTCAATGAAAGCATTTCTGGTCAAACTAATTTCCAATATAGGAATTCGAGTGATTTTTATTTATTAAATTTTTCGTTACCGCCGAATCGTTTGGCAAATACCACTGATCCCTATGTGTTCAAAGAACAAGGTATTTATTGCTTATTTATTGAATGATTTGTTTTGCATATAATAATAATAATATATTTTTTCATCAGTCTGTGAAAGTATAGACATCCGAAATTCAGTGTCTCATTTCAAGAAATTGGCTAATTGTACAATCATTGAAGGACATCTTCGAATTGTTTTGATCGACAATGGTATCACTGCTGATTACGAAAACATTCAATTCCCAATGTTGCGTGAAGTGACCGACTACGTTCTTTTTTTTCGAGTAATGGGCTTACAATCATTAGCAAAAATGTTCCCAAATTTATCCGTCGTAAGAGGCCGTAAATTATTGCACAATTATGCATTTGTAATATATGAAATGCTTCATCTTCAAGAAATTGGTTTGAAGAACTTAACAAGTATTTTGCGTGGTGATATTCGGATTCAAAAGAATCCTAATCTTTGCTTCGTCGATACAATTGATTGGAGCAGGATTGCTCAAAGTTCTTTGATCTCAGTAATTAATAACAATCACTCAAAATAATTTCAAATTAGAACTAATAAATTTTTATCTAGGATAATAAAGACCAAAATTTATGTCCTAATTGTCCGGAAAATTGTCCAATCGTTAGCGCTAGAAGCTCTAATGGTAAAAAAATTGGTGATGTATTTGATAGAGTTTGTTGGACATCAGATGTCTGTCAAAAACACGGTTAGTTGAATCGATTCTCGAATTTTTTAAATTTACTCTTTTGCCTTCCTAAAGCTTGTTTAGATGAATGTGAATCTTTGAATAGAACTTGCTCCAACACCGGCTCTTGTTGTCCAGAGCAATGTTTGGGTGGATGCATTGCGGATCCGCTCAACCCCATCGAACATATCTGTATTTCTTGCAAAAATTATGTTTATGATCATCGCTGCTTTAAATCTTGCCCAAGTGACAGCTATGCGGTAAGACTTTATTTGGCTTCTCATATTTTCAATCCATAGAAATAATCGATACGATTTTAGTTTTTCGACCGTCGTTGTTTGACTGAAAACGAATGCAACAAATTATCTACAGTCTCAAAAAAATATAAAGCATTTATGGGAGAATGTGATTATAAATGTCCTGTTGGACATATTGAAGATCCAAGCAATCCACATCTTTGTCTTGAATGCGGAGAAAATTGTCCAAAAAGTATTAAAATAGAGCTTAATTTCAGCTTTTCTAAATTCTTTAACAATTGATTTAGTTTGCGAAAGTAGCCAGATATCTAATATTGCTCAAGCACAGCAACTCAAGGGATGTACCGTGATAAATGGGAGCTTAGAAATCTACATAAACAATCAAGGAGCTCAAATTGTCAAAGAGCTTGAAGAAAACTTAAAGGACCTTGTTGAAATAACAGGATTCTTGAAAATTGCTCGTTCTTTTCCACTAGTTACGATTAACTTTCTTAAAAAATTGAGGATAATTCGTGGCCAAATTCTTGAACGTAACTCGTAAGTTCGAATAAAAAAAATTATTAATTAATTCTTTTTATTAATTATCCGCTAGATATTCGTTATTGATCTTAGACAACCCTAATCTTCAAGACTTGTGGACTTTCAAGGAAGATGAGTTTCTGATAAACAATGAGAAACGAATTAAAATTTTGAATGGAAAAATTTTTGTCCATATCAATCCAAAATTATGTTTTGTCAAAATTAGAAATATGATCAAATATGTTGATATCGTTGATCTCAAATTGCCTTGGGACGAACGTGATGTTTCCACACATTCAAATGGTGATAAAGTTCCTTGCAATGTTTTTGATTTGAATGTAGAAATCAAAGGAATCACCTCAGAGATGTTGTTAATAAAATTTGATAATTTCAAAATTCATATGGAAGATCCGCGTTCCTTACTTGGATATTTGATTTACTATCGAGAAGCGTATGTTGCTTTGATTAAATTCAATTTTTCAATTCTTTTGATTTCTCTTAATCTGTTTAGAGAGCATAGGAACGTTACCGTGTTTGATGGCCAAGACGCTTGCTCTAATAATGAATGGACTGTTGTAGAATTCGACACAATGAAAGATGATGATGGTCAAGATTATCATGAGCATGTAATTGCTGAACTTAAACCATACACGCAATACGCTTTGTATATTAAGACGTATACAATCGATACGGCAACCAAAGGTGCTCAAAGTGAAATAATTTATTTCCATACTTCTCCTGACGGTTAGTTCTTGACGAAAAATTGTCTCTTATTTCGATTGTAATTTCTCGTTCTATTAAAATTTAGTGCCATCTCAACCATTAAATCTATTCGCCAAAGCTGAGAAACACAATTCCATATATGTTAAATGGGATCCACCGTCCAAACCAAATGGCGAAGTGACTCAATATCATGTCAAAGCATCGAAAGATGAACTACAGATAATTCATCGTGATTATTGCAGTGAAAGTAAGATGAAATTTCATCCATTATATTGATTATTAATAAGATTAATTAATTTTGTAGCTTTTACCAAAAAAGAAACCGTAAAACCGCTAGTCATTCAAGAGCCCAAAATCAATCATTGGCTGCAAGGTATCAACAATACAGATTTCAAGCAAGAAATTGATGTTAAAACAAAATCGAGTAGCCAAACCAAACAAGATTTGTCGAAACAATGTTGTAGTTGCCGTAATGATGATTCTACCAAAATTAAACCAACAGACGTCGAACAAAGCATCAATTTCGAAGACTATCTTATCAACACTGTTTATGTTAAAAGGCAATCTAATCTCGAATATATTTTTAAACTTAATTAAAATTTTATTGC
The DNA here is from genome assembly GCA_020844145.1 of Sarcoptes scabiei. Lineage (NCBI taxonomy): Eukaryota > Metazoa > Arthropoda > Arachnida > Sarcoptiformes > Sarcoptidae > Sarcoptes > Sarcoptes scabiei. Next base: position 1,147,069 of record CP080483.1, on the reverse strand, counting down.
TTTAGAATCGTTTCTGTTGATAAAGAGAAGCGTAGAAAACGCCAACTGAACAAAACTGATGAATACCTGACAACTACACCGTTTTCATCGATATATCCAAACATATCTAATTATAATTACGAATTTAATATTAACGATACTTCGCATGATAATCTCACAATAAGTTCTCCTAAAATCTCTCGTAAATGGCACTACAATGGAATCGTTGAGAAGAAACTTAATGTTCTTATCGAGAATTTAGAACACTTTACAGAATATACAATAGAAGTCAAAGCATGTCATGACGCTAACGAGTTTTGCAGTGTAACTGCGATAACTTCCGTTAAAACTTTGCCATTGCCTGGAGCAGATGACATTGATGAGCGAACAATGAGTTATTTTATTGACAATAGTACCATCAATAATAAATTCAAATTCGTTCATATCACATGGCAAGAGCCTCCATCTCCAAATGGTTTCATAATTTCATACCAAATAGAATATAAAAGAATCACTGAAGATCATGTAAGTAATTTGCTTGGAATCGATTTTTCATCAATTTTGTAATTAATTTACTACAAAGTCAAAATCAATTGTGGCGCCGAGTTGTTTCACTCGCGATCAATACGAGCGAAATGATTATGGTTATACATTAGAATTAGCTGCTGGCAACTATTCAATAAGATTAAGAGCACGCTCTCTCGCAAACTATGGGAATTGGACTCGAGAATTCATTATTTATATTGAAGATTCAGGTAATTGGGAAAAGAATCTTATCAATTGATTTTAAATAACTTGGTAGAACAAGATAAGTTTCATTAATCACTATTCATTATGACTATTTTCATTACAGAATATTCTAACTTCAAATACCTTATCATCGTTGCTGTTCTGATCATATTACTTACCATTTTAATCATTTTATTTCTGAAAATTCGCATTAGTCAAAGCAAACTTGATTATATGTCTGTCAATCCAGATTATATCAATACTGCTTTAGGTATCGTTTGAATTGACGTCAAACATTTATGATAATAATCTCTGTTTCTTTGTACTTCAAGTCTATAAAGCTGATCCTAAATGGGAAATTCCTAGAGACAAAATAACCATGATTCGTGAGCTTGGCGAGGGCTCTTTTGGCAAAGTATTTGAAAGCGAATACACTCAGAATTCGGTAGCCAAAAGATGTGCTGTGAAAATTCTTAATAAAAATGCATCAGCTAGAGACAGAATAAACTTTTTGAAAGAAGCTGATATGATGAAGTAAGCCTTATTTTTGATAGAATTCCTCTTTATCTAGTTTCAATGATTTGATTTCGATTTCAAATTACAGATCTTTCACAGACTGTCACCATGTTGTTAAATTGTTAGGAATCTGTTCTAAGGATCAACCCTTTTTAGTATTGATGGAAATCATGACAAAAGGAGATTTGAGAAATTATCTCCGTAATAACAGACCCGATAATCAAGATAATTCCAATCCACAACTGCCCACTTTGAGCCAGATATACCGAATGTCGATCGAGATCGCCGATGGAATGGCATATCTAGCCTCTAAAAAATTTGTGCATCGTGATCTAGCAGCTCGAAATTGTATGCTTTCTGAAGATTTGACTGTAAAAATCGGTGATTTCGGAATGACAAGAGGTTTGTGAAAATCTATATGTGTTTTCATCGGACAATCTTATCATACTTTTCTTAAGATATTTGCGAGTCTGATTATTATCGCAAAGGGGATAAGGGATTTTTGCCAGTCAGATGGATGAGTCCAGAATCACTTCAAGATGGAATATTCACAACCTATTCTGATGTTTGGGCTTTTGGTGTTGTTCTTTGGGAAATTGTGACATTAGCTTCACAGCCATATCAAGGATTATCTAATGTAGAAGTTTTAAAATTCGTTATCGATGGAAATCATATGCCACCTCCCAAAGATTGTCCTGATGTCTTGTGAGTTTCAAGAATTTATTATAACGGACTTGTATTTATCTCATTCAATTACCTTTAGGTACAAATTGATGCTAATTTGTTGGAACAAAAAGCCAAAAGCCCGACCGACATTCACACGAATAATTGAAATTCTTCTGGACTATGTAGATCGAAAATCGTTCATGAAAGTTTGTTTCTATGATCCGAAGCGATGTGATAATGCGGATGATAACTCTGTTTCGGATGAAAATCAAGCGATCAAAGACGACTCATTAAGACCGTTGAAAAGTTCAAACAACATCAACGACAACGCTAGTGATTCCGAAGATGTTTCTAGTGTGAACGATCAACTAACTGACGAAGATATGAATGTTAGATTTTTCCCATTAGGTGGAAGACTTTTTTATTCTGACGTTGTCGAAGATTATCCTCAAATTGGAAACAACGACAATTTGATTAAAACTTCAAATCAAAAGGAGAACAACAATGAGGAACAAATCGATCAATCTTCGATCAGTCATCCAGCGGTCGAATTGGATTCAGTTTTGACAATAAAATTTAGCGATCAAATCGAAAATCATCAAAATGATTCAATTCAAAATGAAAAAAATTCAAGGACCAATATTGAACCTAACAGTATTATTTCATCAACAAATATGAATAAAGAAAAAAAAGCAATGAATATGATAAACGGACGTTTAGTTGATACAAGCATAGTTTGAAAAAAATCAATGCTCATCTCTTTTCAATCTTTAAGTCTTCATCTCATGCAAATTAATAATTGAAAATGTTTTATATTTGGAAATTACCCTCACCAAAAATGATATTTGAAAATTATCAGCCAAGATCCACCAATCGAAATCATCACAGTTTAAAATCATTCCAAGCAGAATGGAACCAGATTGTTGATTGATATGGAAAAAATTATTTTCTCAAAATCTTTCGATTCACAATTGTATTTAATTTGTTATGTTTTTTCTCGAATTCCCTATTGTTCCTGTTATTTTTTTCGCTGTATTTTTCCTCTTATCTCGAAAAAAAGTCCAGCATCACTGGATATTTCGTAATTGATTTTTATTGCATTTCATTCTATAGTTTTTGGATACAAACGATATTCAAAACTATTCAATTGATAATCGAACTGTATCCAAAAGGGGTCTGGAACTTTTTCATTTCGGCTTTTTTCTTGTGTTTGAGAATGTAAGCTGGAAATTTTTCTAGATTCTTTCAGGACAAATTTGAAAAATTGTAAAAACGGTGTAATTTTTTCGCTGGAAGAAGCAAATTTCGCTTCCATTTGTATTGAATTTTCATCGCCCGAACAATTCGGTTTATTCTGAAACAATAATGGATTGATATTCTTCGAAATCGATTTCATCAACGAAAATCTCGTTTGATTTCGATAGCTAAAATAGCATTGAGTCTCGAGATTGGCCAAATCTTTACAGTTTACAATGAAATCGAATTCTATGGATAGTTTTTTTCTTCGAGACAATTTCTTTCCAACGTTCCAAACGATCATATCATTCGCGTTGCTAATCTCTCCTTGATTCACTTTGATACTATCGCGTACGATTAGATTTGGTAGAGAGTTATGAATGGTTTGCACTTGTCGTTTAGCTAGCGAATGTTTCAATGAGAATTTAATCGTAAAGAATTTGAATCTGATTTGCTCGAAATCGATTGTTTCATCAAGAAACAATTGTAGATTAAGATGATGCAAAACGTTCTCGGAATCAGTAATTGAGAACGAATCGATCGAATTTTTCGTTTTGGATTCAATCGATCTATGTCTCCTATTGATAGTGTAGCTGGTACGAAATAACCGAGATCTAGTCGATTGTTTGCGATCGAAATATTTCATTTTGAGTTCATCACGATTCAATGATTTGTAGTGAAGAACGTTAAGATTCGATTCCGATTGTTCAAGTAGATCATAGCAAAGATGTTGTCCATCTTTTGTGTTCGAAATTAGCTGACAATTATTCGGTAAGGTAAGAGTGCAAGCATCTAGATTGTTGATGTGGACTAGAAATTCTGATTGCGAAAATTTCGATCGACTTTGTAGCGTCTCGATTTTCATCGTACCAAAAACGGTCTCATCGATCGAATCCGATTGATTATGATGGAATGAGGTCGAGATCGATTCACTTAATTCGAGATGAAGAATGAACTCTTTCGAAGATAATTTTGTTTGCTTGTTCGACGATATCGATGAAGAGAGAGGATGATCTAAATCTAAAATTTTTGTCCGAATCAAATTACCAAATGGTAATGTTTCCGAAATGAAATTCTCGATCATCCGAACAGATTTGGTTTGAGAGTAATGCGATGCGATTAGATCTAAAATCGTAAATGCCACCGAAACGTATTGATTCTCTATCACAAGTTTTTCTATTTCGGAACAAGACAATACTGTTCGCGAGTATTGAATGGAATCTTTCGTTGGAATCAATCTAGGCGAGCAAACAAATAGAAGGCCATTTTGTTCATACACTAAAAGAATCAAATTGTTGGTGATGAAATCGTCTTCTTGAACTTTTTCATCTCTTTCCAATGATGAATCGAGATTTTTTCTCGAGATCAATGGATAGACAATCAATGGTAGGTGATTGTAGAGACAGACCGATTCTTCGGAAAGATTCGAATCAATACTTAAAGACGATAGTGGTGATGATGATATTGGATCGAAGAGATCCGAACGTTTCGAAATTGGTGTCGATATGGTCGATGATGATATCGATGAGGTTAGCGAACAATTCGATGAGGATGAACTTCGAGCACGATACGGCGATGATCGATTGCTTTCGTCGTATTCCGATACGATATTTCGACCACCTAGCTCTGAAGATTTCTTCTGTTTTCGTTGCTGCTTGATATCATCGAGACATCGATCGATTCCTAACGAGATGAAAAGATAGCGAAGAAAATCTTCCGAAGAGATCGAAGGAAAAACAAATTTATCTTTTCGTTCTAGATGCGGAAAGAATCTCGAATAAAGTATTGATCGATCTCGTATCGAGATCAACCAAAAACGATAGATTGCCATCGTAAAGATGGGTTTTGTTTGAAAAAAAAACGAGAAAAGAAAAGAAAAATAAGCTTAGAAAAAACTCCGTTCTAATAGAATAATACCGTTTTGAAAGTGTATCTTCTCTTAAACAGCAATCAATCTTGGATTATATCTCTCAAAGAGAGCATTACAAAAATGATTGCCATTCACTCTGAACGATCAGAGGAGATTAACACAGCCCTAAGCTTAATTGTTTCGGATTTTATTTTGTTCAAATATTATCAATTTTATTTATCTTTCAATGATAAACATAGCGAGAGAGAGAGAGAGAGAGAGAGAGAGAGAGAGAGAGAGAGACAGAGATAAAAAAAATGGAAAACAATCAATGAATTTGTTAAAAGATTAGATTGATTGATGCAAGAGAAAGGAATATACTCTTATTTGGATCGATTTCTTAATTTTTGTCGACGCGATTTTCCGAGACGATTTTTCGATTTCCCATTCTTTCCTTTCAGTATCGGTCGACCGTGTTTGCGTGCGGAAAAGCTTGATACATCTGCAGCCGATTCGGCTGAATTATATTTGGAACGTTTCTTCTGTCCTCCATATCCATATCTAGCCTCTTTGTATTGCTTTTTACGCGATACTTTTAAAGATTTCTTTTTCGAGGGCTGTTTTCCAGACGATATTTTCTGTATCATAGCCGATCGATTGTTGTTGTTATTTTCATCAAGAAAATCTAATGAATCAAGTTTTCCTTTCTTATATTTTTGAATTTTTTCCAACAACTCTTTTTTCTCTTGTTGACGTTTCAATTTGACTTCTTGTTGAACTTTTTTACCGAATTTTTTCAATTCTCTTTGTCGTTTAGCTTTTTCCGATAATTCGATCGATATTTGTTTGGATTCCAATCTTTTCTGCACCTTCTCCATATGCTCATCACTTTTAAGCATCTCAGCAAAATAATCTTCTGGTCTGAAAATGTTGGTGATGCCGAATTTTTGTCGTAAAAGTTTAATCGAATCGATCACTGTCGATTGCGCTTGTCGATAGAATAGAAATTCTCGTTTGAAATCATTCTCAGTATCATCAAGATCGTTGCCAGACAGTTCTTCATTGGAAACTTGTCCTTTACGATTCATTTTCAAATTCAAATCACCATATTGTTGAGACAATTCTGGACTTATTCTCACTGGCTTACTGATCATATCTAATCGTTCAAGCCAATCGTCTTCGAATATTCTAATCTCCTCTAATTTTCTTATTAAACCTTTGAAAATAAAATCATTTTTAAGGAAAAGTTTTGAGCTAAAAAATTCATTACTTTTTTTGTCATTGATCTGCATTGTTTTTCGTTTCATCGGTACCATTCCATAGAGACCAGGTTTCAAGTTTCCTTTGGCGAATTCCGCTTCAAGTTCAGCATCGGAATCTAATTCGTTTCCATCGCTGTTTTGTCCCATTGAATCATCCAATCGATCAGCTTCAATCGATTCATCTTCATCGGAATCTGGATGCAAAATTTTCTCCAAAATCAATTTACTTTTGCCCATTTTGAGATTTTTTGTTTCAAGATAAGACAAATAAAATCGATCCCACATGGAATAGAAATATTTTCATCTCGTTTTTATTATCTCATATTTGAAGAGCTCAAATACAATCATCAATATTAGGTGAGAGAGTCGAATGTCCTTCTCGATCATTTGGGCCGAGAATTTTGTCATCGAAAAATCAAATTCTAAATCTAAATTCTTAGCTATGAATTAATTTTGCTTCGATTTCAAGGCAATCTTATCAATTCAAGAATGTCCACTTATAACGCTGGAGCAGTTAAACAAGATCTACCTCCACCGGGAGGCTATGAGGAGATAAATTATCGAAGAATTCCTGCTCAACGTATCATCGGAGGTATTCGATTTACCGAATCAATTTTTAGGCTGAAATCTAATTAATTCTTCCATTTTAGCGAAAGCATTTTTTGTCACAAGTTGTATTCTAACAGCGTATAGCACATTCTATTATATCAAGAGAATGCGTTATATGAAACGTTTGATGGTTGATTATTATGATCATGCCATTGCAATCGAACCGTTGATTCGGGCCGAAAATGATCGAGCGTAAGTTTTAGATTTAATGCATCAATGATGAAAACATTTCGATCTATTTCTCGATTAGATTTCTCCGTCATTTGCGTCATAATCGTAACGTTGAGCGTGATTTGATGAAAAATGTTCCCGATTGGACTGTTGGAACATTATGGGGCGCCAAAGTATACAAAACCTTGCCTGATGATGCTTTGCCCAATATTTCTCCTAGAGAATACTGGGGTCATCGAGGTGCTAAAGACCATCGCGAATTTTTCCTGCCTAATTATGACGTGGGTCTTGAAGAAACTTGTCTCTCGTACTATGATTAATAAGATGTAAAAAAAAGTAGATTCTAAATATTAAATATTTAATTTTATTTGAACAAAAAATTGGTCCAAAAGAATGAAATATGTCGGGTAGTTAAAAATTTTCTTTGTCGAAATCGATTAAATTTTGCTGTTTCGGATGATTGTGGAAAGCATTCATGGGTGTTAGGGGTGTCTTGGGAAGTTTACGATTCGAATTATGAAATCGTTTAGGCTTCGCAGATTTTATTTTTCGGATTTGTTTTTTGTCAGATGAATTGAAATTCATTTTGTTAGTGTGAGGACTGTTTGAGATTGTCATCAAAGGAGTCCGGTTGGTCTTGCCGCAATGAACACTGTCCAACGAATTTTTCTTCGGAGTCGAAAAAGCAAAGTTGCCAGTGGATTTTTCAGCATTTTTGACAGTGTATCCAACGATTTTGCAATTGTTTTCATCATTCAATTTTTCTTCCGATGATTTTGAATCTGAAGAATTATATTCAGTAGACGATAATTCAACGATTAAAGATTCAGTCAATGATTTCTCATTGTAAACAACATTGTTCCAATCACAAATGTCATCGATCTTCAGCAATTCAACTTCCTTTTGAGTTTCTTCAATTTTTTCGACATCATTTGATTTATTAATAGCTACATCGGGGGCTTCGATTTTAGCCAAAGTTTCTTCAGTGCATTCAATTCCGAGTTCAGGTGTTTCAGCTTGGCATACAGATTCAGTGCATTCTATGGCTGATTCAATCGTCTCGAGCATATCTTTCACATTAAATGGCGATAAGACTAGAAAAAGAGATCAGTTTGAAAATTGAAATTTTTTTTCTCAAATCTAAACCTTGTTCAGGTCGGAATGATTCGATTAAAATTGGTGTACGAATAAAATCGTTCGTCGGTGAGCGTGGATCATCAACGCAATGAATATTTTGATTTTCAAAATGATTCACACGTTTCTTACGCAGAAACGGTAGAGAACTATATTTTCGTCGAACAAAATCTTCATCAAGATTTTGATTATCGAATTCATCATCAAGAATACGTGATCCAGAGCTATCGGTCAAATCGTTCCAAGCATTCGAAGCGAAGGAAGTTATGCGACGAAAAATATTCATCGTATTAGATTCGGCTATCAAAATTTTTAATTTCTTCGATACAAGAGAGAATGATCAAATCAAGAACAAGAGTAAAAATTAATTTGGATTAAAAGAAAAATTATTCGAAATTTGTCTCAAAATATGGAACCTAGAGATGAAAAAAAATTAAGTAAATCGTTCGAAAAAAAAAAGCCAATGATTTAAATAATGAAAGCCGCCATCGCCGCCGTTGAGAATCGAATTTATTCCAACCGATTTTTTTTTTTTTTGCTTTTGCTTTTAAATCTAGTCTGAGGCTCCTCCCACTCCGACTTGATCCTCTTCAGCGATAGATATCCATCATCATTTTGCTTCTCAACGAAAACTTCATTGGAAATTTTCAGGAACCAAACAAACTTTCCAGGAAATTGTCCATGTGGAATAGGGATTGTTTTTCTAGAATTCTTTTAAAGATTCATTTAGAATTTTCATATTTTGTTTGGATTTTTTATTTCAATTTCAATATTTTCATTTCAATCAATCAAACATCTTTAAAGAATATAGCAGAATAAATTTGATTTTTTTATCTATCCGAAACCATCGAACAGAGAATGGCAACAAGTCTTTCAAGACAATTGGAAAATCTTCGAGTTCCACAAACATCAATCCATAAGGAGAAACGTGGATCGGTATCGTTCATTTATGATTTCTTAGAAGCTAAAACCATCAATATCGATACACACTATTCGATCGCTATCAATTCGTTACAGAATCTGATTCGAATCGATGTATATTTTCAAAGATTTATGCGCGATATTTTCCATGAATCAAGTAAGAAGCTAGATCGAGCGATTAAAAGTCGTGAAGAGAACGATCAATTAGATCGCGTGATCGAAGATTTTCTCTTCCATCTCTCGAAATATTTCCAATTAAATGATAGCCATAAGCTTCTTGAATATCTAATACAAAAATATCAAATCAATGAATATAATGTTGATGCTTTGATTGGTTCGGTGTTACCGTACTATGAGACCAGATTGTTTGTCCGATTGATTCAAACATGTTCCGCGGTTAAGAATCCACAAAATCAAAGATTTTATTGGATGAAAAAGTTCCAAGAAAACGGTGTTCCAATCTCCAAATCAATTTTCATCAAACATTGCATCAAAGATTTTGAGTTCTCTCGCTATGTTTTCGATACTATTTTCAAATCGCTAGAAATCGATCCAGAGAACACAATATTTCCATCTTTTTTAGCATCTTTTGGTCTGATATTGATACAGGATTCTTCAAAAAATGATCAAATATTGTCTCTGATTCTATCTGCTATCTCTAAATGTTTTAATTCTGAACAACAGAATCTTTTCATTGTTGGCTGTATGATTTTGAGCCATCTTTGTAATCTAGTTCGCTTAGAATCAAAAATCGTTCAAAAATTATTGAAATTATTCGCTCGTAAACAGAGAAAAATTAATGAATCGATGTTGATTTCATTGGAGATTATCATTAAATCTCAAAATCTTGAAAGTTTACCAGATCTATATGCTGAAAAAGATTTTATCGATAAGGTTGTAGAATATTCTTCTGAGCATAGATTAGAAAATCTAGTTCGTGCCATTGTAATCACAATACTGATCAAAGCTACGAAACACAATGAAGAGATACCATTCGATGTTGATTCTTATCGAAACTTTTTCAATTCGATGTTTGAGATACCAAAATCTTTTAGCAGAGATTCAATCGGTAGATTACTTCGATCGATCAATGAAAATCAGACGTTTGGTGATAACGAAGGTTCTTCACCGGTACGAGATTTAATCAACGATCTGATTGCAACCATCGAACGTCTGCATCCGGATTGGCTGGAATCAATTCTTTCATCATTTGAATCGATAAAAAATTTATCGCTATATCTTAAATCGATCCGACACATATTTGTTCAAAATTTAGATCTACCGCTAAGTATTGGTCTAGTTCATCAGAAAAAATCAGTCCGAAAGAGATCATTGCTATTCTTTGCGAAAAATCTTTCAAATTTGTATGAAACCAATCTGAACGAAAAAGATTTGCTTTTCATACGTCAAACTCTTCGAAACGTTTGGGAATCTGTTGCTGACCGAGAGACATTGCAAGAAATTTTTATTCAAATTCTAGGCTCACAAAATCCATCACTTGATCAAATTTTTGAGCCCAACGAACTTGTCGATTATTTCTCGAAGATCTATTTCTGGATCGATGAAACGTTACAAAACGATATCGGTGATGAAAAAACAATTCATTTGAAACGACTCATACTTGAAACGTATTGTAAACGATCGTGTTCGGGAGACAATGAGCTCAATTTTGAAAATCTTATGAACGATCAATTATTACAGCTTCTTTTGATTTGTTTCGCGGAGAGCAATGATTTTACGGAGATTATTTTGTCATCGGATTATGGCAAAACCAATCCGCTTTTGAAGCAAATCACATCGAGAGATAATCGGAAAATTTTGGAGGAAATTTCAAAATATTTCTATGCTAATTTGGATTTATTTTTGAAAAATTTTGACGATGAAAATAACTTTGGAATCAAATCGAGTGAAAATCTTCGGTTTCAATTCCTTCTAATCTATGTTTTCAATAGAATTTTATGTAATCTCTCCACAAATCTGTTTGATGACAAGGCGAATTCTGTGCGGAAAATTTTGATCGATTTGCTTTGGAATTTTTCGAGGAGAAAAATCAAGATTGTTTCGAATTCTGAGATCAAAATTGTCGATAGTTCTCAATTCAAAGAGCTAGATATCGATGAACTGTTCCTGAAAGAATTCCGTTACTTCAATGGACAAAGCATTTCTTTAGTGTTGATTGGTCATTTTTTCGACAATCTTATCGAGCGCAGCGATGCATTGGATGAAGACCAGAAAGCTTCCTACAATTTAATTGCGTATCAATCGACCGAACATAGAATAGATTTCAAAATTTATTCTTTTCTAATGCATTATTCAACGCCAAACGAACATAAACCGATTTCGAAATCAGTCTACAGGTTGTTTCGACATTTATTCACAAAATTTTTGGCCAAAAAAATTCAAATCCACAACAATGGCTTCAAGTTTTTTCTTCCATTGATCGTCAAAGATGATGAAGAATCCGTTCAAAATCAAACCTTGACACTATTAAAAGAGCTTTTTGAATGCTCTCCATTGTCCAATCTTTTGATCGCATCGTTGATCTCTTCAAAAAAATATCTTATCGGATATTTATTAGCTCTCAGTTCTTCGAGACCTTCCACTCGTCAATTAGCACTGACAAATCTTAAACGAATCTTGAAGAAATTATCGTCGAATGAAGATAAAGCATTGCGAAATTGGATCGAAAGAATAATCCAACAAGAAGCTTCGATTCTCAATAGTGAAGATTCTATAATTCGGATTATCAACAATTCATCTACCATTGCTAATGGAGCTGAAACTTCCGATGAAATTTCACAAAAATTATATAATTCTATATTAGCTATTTTGAATGAAAAAGAATCCAATCATTCATCTCATCATAAAATCTCATTGTTTCGATTATTAAAGTATTCTGGAACACAAATCAAAAATGTAATCTTTAAGCAATATTTGAAAATTTTATGCGATTCCGGAAGTACCAAAATTATCGATCGTAATGTAGAATTGGAACTCGAAACTGTTCTATCATATTTCAATGATGAAATTTTCGAAAATCTCTATTCATCAGCACCGAATCAAGAAGATCAATTTGTTTTCATGAAATTTTGGCTCAAATGTATTGAAAAATGTGGTTTGATTTTATCAGAAAAAATTGCCAATGTTGTTTATGATATTTTCGATTTGAAAACTTTTGAAAAAATTCGTTCTAAAAGTGAATCTATGGCAATGGATCTGGTCTACACAATGCTCTTCAATCAGATGACTCTATCTGAACGTCAATCTTTGGTGATTAATTATTCAAATCTAATCAATTCGATGCAAAAAAGAATGCGAACAGTTTTGATTGATAGTGATTTCTTGATGAAATTTTTAAATTATTTGATGCCAATCCAAGACATCTATGAAACATTCACCATAGGCACTGAGATTAAACGAATCAAAATGGATGCGTGCGTTTATCAAAGATTTACAATCTGCTGGAAACTCTTCCGAATCTGTGTTTCGATTATTTCGAACATCGAGCAATTCGATTGCTCCAACGAACTGATTCAATGTTTGTTTGAATATTTGAAGTTAACATTCATGGAGGTTGGAGACAATTCGAGCCAACTAACCAGACAATCAATTCTGTTTGCAATCGTTAATTGTATTGAATCGAAACTACCACAACGTTCGGCTTGGATAAGATCGAAATGTTCGAATGAAATTACACAAACCGAATCGATGGAAATTGATTCCACAATCGATCAACAAGAAGAAGAAAATCTGAAAGTTTTCTTAAAACTTATCAATGTCGATACAGTGATAGATTGTATGATGGAATCAAGAGTGAAAGAGACTCAACGAGTTTCGATGTTTTTGATCAATCTTGTTGCACCATATTTTCAAAAAGAAATCATCAAATATCTGGTGACAATCTTCACTTTTATCGGATCGAATCTTTTAGAATGTGATGACCAGTATTCGATGTCGATTCTCTTCGAAACAATGGAATCAATCATACCGATCATTATTGTCAACGATAAAACTAAAACTGACGAAATGAAGCATTACATTGCATCGGTGTTCATCAAATCTTACAATGATATACCTGCATATCGACGTCTGCCATTGTTTTTGAAGCTAATCAAACTTCTTGATTCGGATCAATTTCTACCGATAGTTGCGGTTTATTTGATCGAGAACATATCTTCATCGAAACTTTCGACATATCAAGCGACAACTTTTGCATTCATAAAGAATTTGTTCGATGAATTTAGCCTCGAAATACAAATGCAATCGATTTGTGCAATGTTTTCTCTATTCGAGAGACGATATCTTGGTGCACAATTTCGTACGGTTTTAATGCAAAAATTCAACAAATCTTTCAATGTTTGTTGCGATCACTCATCGAACGCAGATGATCTTAGTTCTATAGATTCATTGTCGAAATTGATCATGAATATCTGCACACAACACAAACCGACTATTCTGTTGGACAACGACAAAATGGATTGCGGATTGAAAATATTGAAATTTATTTCATCTTTCATAACTGATGTAAAATTAATTTCTCGAATCCGATCTGATGAGAATCGTCCAGAATCGAAATTTTCTCATTCCCTTATATATCTCATTAATATCATTTTGGAATCAATCGTATTGATCAATTTCACCGGTAACATTCGAAGTTCGTTGAATGTCTATCGGAAGCAGTTCAAAACAATTCTGGACGAAATCCTTCTCCGCTATCATTCATTAGTATCGGTAGAGAAACTCTCTGCGATTGTTCTAGATGATTTGATGAATAATGTTGCATCGAATGAGCAAGCAATTTCCGCTCTTATAAAACGAAAAGCTTTGGAATTATTGAATGAGAAATTTTTGAATCTAAATCCTAACGAGAGAAAAGACTTATGTATCGAAAAAATTATCATCACTCTTTGCAAACACTTAGAAACTCATCTAAACAATTTCGATCAGCTTAATGATCATCAAATACATAACACTCAATTGATTCTAGTTTCGTTAAAAACATCAACAAAATTCATTGAAAACGATGTTCTGGATCGTGATATGAATCTCAAAAACTCTCTCTCGCATACACTAACCAAATTAATCTCGACTCTTGATGCCATCAATCAAGATTCACATCAATCAGAGATCAAATTCAAATCTCTTCAAAGTTTTAAAACTAGCTCGATTTTATGTTCAACACAGATCTTGATAGTTCTATCATTGGAAGGCATACCGTTTCTCTCCGATAATATTCGTTTGATTTTGAAAAACTTCTCAACAACAGATGAGACCACAATGGTTTTGAATATTGTCGCATTGAATAAAATCATTATGAATTTTCCGAAATTTTTAGGCTCAAACTTGAATCAAATTTTATTGAAAATTTTATCACTATTCGATCGATGTACGGATGAGAGTGAAAATCTTCGCTCAAATTTGAACAAAATTCTTTCCAATATTGGCAAACATATCCCAACACGTTTCGTTTTTGATACAATCAATTCAATTTATGATGAAGCGATTGAAAACTATCCGAAATCAATCATTCAACTTAGAGATCTCTTTAGAATATCGTGCAAATTCATTGAGAAAACGGATGTCGATATTATTTTGAAGAATTTCAAAAACTTTATGCTAAAAGCTCTCGAATTTCGGTATCTAAATCATTCCAAATTCGAACCATCAATGTTGAATCAGATTGAAAATTCTCTCTGTGAAACTTTTGCTCTTTTTTTCCCGAAACTGACTGAATCGAATTTCCGTCCAATCTATTACTCGATCCAAGAATGGGCATTCCAATTGAGACAAGCGAAAATTTCTGATCCGAACGATGAAGGAAGATTTACTTTCTCAACAGAATGCTACCAACGGATGATTACATTCTTCCGTTTTTGTTCATGTTTAGCTGATTCGATTAAAAGTTTATTCTGTATTTTTGTCGCTCCTAGTATTGTGCAAAATTTCAATGAAGTTTTAATCGCTTATCATTCGCCTGATCTTGAATCGTTCAACGAATATGAGGATAAAACGAAAGAAAAAGAGCGGCGACTTAAAATTGAAGATCCCACGATTGGCGAGCCATTAGTTTCATCCGTTTTGATGACAATTTCTAAATGTTTTCTATATGATCTCAATTGTAATTTTGTCAATCAAAGCTCTTTGGCTACAATTGTTCGGCCAATTATAGATCAGGTAATCTATTCAATTATTTTTATCATTTCAATCTCAACTTTCATTTTATTTCGCAGATTTCTAATCTTTTTGGTAGTGAAAAAGATTATCAGAATCGTTTGGAATTGATTCTACAATGCACACAATTTTTGATCCAAAATAATAAAGATGAAAGTTTGATCAAAGATTTTAATTACCAACTTTTATTGAAAACTCGAGAATCTAATGAAAAGGTTTGTTTTGAAATCAATCACTGAAATCGGAATATATTTTTTTAATTATTTATTTGATAGATTAAAATGGCAGCGGTTAAAGTTCTCCATCGATTAATATTATCTTGCGGTGAAGATTATCTACCGTTTGTTCCAGAAACAATACCTTTTATTGCTGAATTAAGCGAAGAGGATTCTAGCGAAATCGAGAAAGAGCTAAAAGAAATGGTCAACGATATTGAACAATTGATTGGTGAACCGATTGACAAATATCTATAAAGTCTATTGACGATTGATTAAAGTTTTTAGTTTGTTCAAAATTATCAATAAAATTTAGAAAATTTGATCAAAACAGAAAAAATTTGTTTTTTTTTTTGAAGCTAATAGTTTTTTACCTTCCGAAAATCGAGATTTTTCGTTCCGAAACAATTTGGTATTCAAAAATCTGTTTCGACTGTGCTACGGTCCTAGCAATTCCACTCGAATTTCGGTGTTCTCATTTGTCTAACGAAATCCTTGAAGCTAAAAGCTTGGTGTTTTGAATATGGCCAAAAAATTTAGGCCATCTTTGATGGTACCGCAATTTGATGTTACTGATGTTTACGAAGATGCTGCCTGTGGAACGGCAACAATTCTACAAGAACTTTGTGATGATCATCAAGAAACTTTCGAGAAGACCTTTTCAAACAATTACGAGCACAATCATCAAAT
This sequence comes from Sarcoptes scabiei, assembly GCA_020844145.1. NCBI lineage: Eukaryota > Metazoa > Arthropoda > Arachnida > Sarcoptiformes > Sarcoptidae > Sarcoptes > Sarcoptes scabiei. The sequence continues at coordinate 1,130,921 of CP080483.1, read as the reverse complement.
CAGAGCAGGACCATTTGTTCTGTGTAGAGAGACTAAAATTTTTGATTGAGATTTTTCCAATATTCAATCTTCTTTTATTTCATATTGTTTCAGGTACCCAGCTTAATGAAATCGGACAATTTTGTGGGATCGATTTATATATTGGCCGAAAAATTGCCGATCCAAATCCTAATCGATATTATTATCTTAAAATGGCCACGTTTCCAAAGAATAGAAAAAATGAGACCGAAATTCAACATCAAGCAAAATTTCTATTACACAATGAATATTCAATACTTTCGTTACTTCGAAATGAGCCAGGAATCGTTCAAGTGAGAGGATTTTATATGGATTTTTTCCTAAACAAAAGTGAAACAACCGAAACGCTTGATTCTTCATCTTTGAAATGTTCCAAATGCTATGAATTTATTGCTAAAAATATTTCTATAAATTTATCAAAACCTTTCGATGATTCTCTGGACCATTTCATTAAATGTCCATGTGAATTTTATCGAAATTTTAAGATAATGCGAAGGCTCATTCTAGCGATCGATTGTCATATTCCACATCTCTTCTGTTCAACATTTACAATGTTCTCGAATAAACACTATCGAATCAATAGTGAATATGAAAATCTTCAAGAATATATCAAACGATCGAAAATTATCGCCGAACGTAAAGCGTTGGAAATTTTTGCCGAAATTGTAGAGGTCATCTCTAGGATACATGGAAAAAATATTGCTCATCGTGATCTACGTCTAGAAAATATAATTTATAATCATAAAAATGGAAAAGTCATCATCATAAATTTTGGTCTTTCTCGTTATGTAATCAACGATACGATCTGCATCAATGATCATCGTGGATCTTCAGCCTATATCAGTCCAGATGTTCTCAAACGTAAACCATATCCACCGAAAGCATCGGATTGCTGGGCACTTGGGATCATATTCTACTCGATGCTCTACGGTAAATTCCCATTTTATGCGGATAATTTTTCTGATCTATTCAAAAAAATTAGCTCTGGTTCGTATCGATTCAATCCAGATGTTCTGGTTTCGGCATCATCAAGAAATCTTCTCGGAGCATTGATTCAAACAAATTTGAATTATAGAATAAAAATTGATCAACTGCGTAAAATGGTCGATTCGATAATCAAAACCAAAATGGATGAACTGCAATGCAACGAGATGTCTGTTTTGATCAAAAACAAACAATGTGATAGTAATGAATTGCAGACAGTGCCGGATATAGATCTATCCAATCAGAAAAACAAAATGTTTGTAAAACAAAATCCTCAAAAGTTGTCGAATCAAGAAATTCTTACGGATCAAGAGTCTGATACTGAATTTGATCCATACAAAGCTATTCTTGATATTATATCGATTCTAGGATTAAATGATCTTGTCGAAAGCAATTTCGTTCAAGAATATACCACATCAAATAATCTCGGTAATCGTTGTTCGCGAACCAATCGAGATGTAATCTCGAACAATCTTGATCATTTACATGATCATGACTATTTAAAAATCAATGACCCTCCATCAACGAGAACAATCAAGAGAATATCGAAACGAACAAACAGTTTCAATGAGTATCTATTGAATAGCAGCAATCGAAAAACGCCTCATAATCTACCGATACCTTATTTAAAACTAAGAAATCGTTTCTATAATGCATTCGAAAGTAACTATCTGAATGGTCTTGGACGATCTCTATTAGCTAAAGAGATTCTAGATTCTTCGAGAAACTCAAACGATTTCGATCGAATGGAACGATTGAAATCGCGCAACAAATTCGAAGTGATTCGTGTCGATTCCGATGTCCGCCTGTTGAATGAGCAAGAATATAAAGAGATGGCGGAATACCTTCAACACCCACTGATCAATCCAAACAATGAAATGCTCAATTAAATCAAATTATTGCATGTAATTTATTTTTGTAAAAAAAACTACTCACAAATTGTTTTTCTTTTTTTGAATAAAGTTGAAATTGTCTTCCGCTCTTGGATTCTGTTAAGATCCGTTTTTTTTATTCACAATTCATATATGCCATCTATCGATGAAGATATCCACAAACTTGTGCGCGTTCCAGAAGGCGACATAAATTTGAATCTGTTTTTTCTTTGTTTGGGAAAATTTAGATTTTTTTTCGCATCAAAATCCCAGATTGTCGCCAAAAATGAGTTTGCAATCATTCAATGGAATTGTTTGGGCTAAAAGTGAAGTTGATGAATCGGAAAAAAAGCCTAGCTCGCTTCCGAAAACATCGAAGATTGATGATGATGGTGTTTCAAAGCAGCAAGCATTAGTTGTAGATTGTAAAGTCGATTCTGAACTATCTCATTCATCGTCTGATGAGGATGAAACCGACGATTGGAAAAACGAGATTGTTTTGAACGATCAAGATGTTTGGGATGATTCTCTTCTGATCAAAATGTACGAAGAATCACAACGATTAGTCAATAAAGCTTTGATGGAGAAATATTCGAAGAAAAATTCCGATTCTAATAGAAAACCAAACCAAAAATCTATTGATGAGGCCGGAAATGAGAATGAAAATCGAGAAAAAGACAAGAAGATCAACTGTCAACAACAACTTAGTAGCAATAGTAATGAAAAATTCAAAGAAAAGTCAAAAGCTGAATCATCATCGAAATCAAAACGACAATCTAGGCAGTGGAAAATTAACGATGATTGTCGTTTGATCTATCTCGAAGACGGTATCGAATATGAAGCTAAAATCATCGAACTTGATGTAGAAAATTCTATCTGTATGGTCCGATACTATGGCTACGAGAATGAAGAGTGGAGAGATCTGAAAGATTTGAAGCCAAGTTCCGGCAAAGAGGCTCGTCAATCTCAAATCGAAGCCAGTAAACAATGGAGAGAAAGTTTCAGTGCCAACGCTGAGAATGAAATCAATTCACAATTCTCTGACGCTAATCTTGATGATAATTCTTGTAGAATGATTCCGCCACCGCCTCCTTTGCTTGGACAAATGTTTCCGAAAATGAGCAAAGATAATCTGATAGATGAAGATGATGTTCTAGCTTCGATGCTTATGTCTTGGTATATGACTGGTTTTCATACTGGCTATTATCAAGCTCAAAAAGTGTTCCGAGACAAACGATTGGTTGGACAAACGGTTGCGGATCCAAACAAACGAAATAATTCCGATTTTTGCAGTTGCAAACATCGCCAATAATCGCCATTTTTTGTCGAAAAAAATCTATTGTTAATAGTGAATGATTTATAAATCTCTTCTTATTTTTATTTCAAATCGATTTGAATGCATTAATAAATACAATTAATTTTTAAGAGCTTTTGGATCATTTTTGTTTTCTGCCCTCGATCAAGTCAATAATTTACAATCCAATCAAATCATCAATACGATGATTTTGTGTGGTGGTAATTGGTGAAGAAGAAATGTTTCATTTCACTTGAGCTGCTGCTGCTTTCTCTTCAGCTTTTTTCTGCTTAATTCGCATCACTTCAGCATCTCTGCATAGAATCCAAACAATAAAAAAATTTAGAATGTAATCAAAGAGTTAGAAGAAAAAAGTTGATACCGATGACGACGTTCTTCCAAAGTCATCCCTTTGTTACCATTCTTCTCATCTGCAGCTTTCTTCTTGTTCATTTCTAATTGCTTTTTTTGATTCTTTTGTCGAGATAATTCACGCTGATTTCCACCTTTTCATTTCGATCCGATCCATTTCGATCGTATTATTGTTAAAAGTTGGAAAAAAATGTCGATCAATTGATCCATAACGTAGAAGAAGAGATTATCGAGAAGAAAAACTTACGGGCCATTTTTTTTAAAGTTTTTTTTTCTAGGTCTTTGATGATGATGACCAAGCTAATACCAAAATCGATTCCAATTCGCAATGATTTGCGTATGCAGAGAATCAAAATCAAAAATTCACACTTGAAATGGAAAATGTTTCTTCCCTTACTAATAATACTCCTAATAAGTTGAAAATTAAGGAAGAAAAAATTGTCGACTTTGCAAATTTTTTTTTTCAAAATTAATTTCGCTCTGAAATCAAAATGATAGACTTTGAAGAAAAAATTTATTAAATTGGAAGAGAATTTCACTTCGATTGTTTACATTTTCTCATCCAATCGCCAGTGATGGTCGGTGATCTCTCTCCTCCTCCTCCTTCTTCTTCTTCTTCTCCTCTTTCTCTCTGTTTACACTACGCGATATCTGTCCGCGTTTAATGAGAGAAAATTATTACGCAATCTTTACAACGCTTCACTAAAAGCTAATCGATTCGATTTGATTCAGAATTGAAACTCTCACACCTGTGATTCTTTTGGATCGATTTTAGTGAGAAATAATGTTTTTCCTTTTTCGAAGATCATTGGTGGTTTTAAAATGTAGCCTTAAAAACTCTCTCAATCAAATCGAATCTATTCGAAGAATTTCTCTCACTCGATTCTCTCGATCATCGATCAATGATGATCTTTCGATTAAAAAAATTCAAGACTCAAAAATTGAGGTTTGAAAGCTTTCAAGTCTTCTAACTACCCTCAATCATTAATTTTGTCTTTTTTTCCGTCGCTCTTCTTCTCTAGACTATTGATCTCTCTAGATTTGATGCGAAAAAAATTCGAAATTTTTGTGTGATTGCCCATATCGATCATGGAAAAAGTACTCTGTCCGATAGATTCATAGAGATGACTGGAACCGTTGCAAAAGATCAGCTTGAAGAGCAATTTTTAGACAATCTTCAGGTCGAACGAGAACGAGGAATCACGGTGAAAGCTCAAACATGTTCTTTGTTTTGGAATTATAAAAATGAAGAATATCTTCTAAATTTAATTGATACACCAGTATTTGATTCGATTTACTTATCAAATTCAAAAATCTAAGAATCTGTTGAATTTTGACTACGATTAGGGCCATGTAGATTTTTCCTATGAAGTTTGGCGATCTTTGTCCGCTTGTGAAGGAGCGATATTGTTGGTCGATGCCAACAGTGGTGTTCAAGTTAGTGTGTAAAATTAACTCAACTCGATGATTTTTTGCCATTCCATCGAAATAAAGGCACAAACAATAGCACATTTCAATCATGCCTTGCTTTCGGATCTTGTCATCATACCAGTATTGAATAAGATTGATTTGAAAAATGCTGATATCGAATCAACCCTTCAACAATTGAAAAAACTGTTTGAATTCACTCCGGAAGAAACACTCAAAGTTTCCGCCAAAACTGGTCTTGGTGTTGAAACATTGTTGAATGAGATCGTTGAGCGAATTCCACCACCACCTGAAATCAAATCTGATCAATTAAAAGCAGTCGTTTTTGATCTTTGGTTTGAGAAATTCAAAGGCATCATTCTTTTGATACGTGTGATTGAAGGCCAAATTAAAATCGGTGATCGAATACGCGCATCAAGCCATACCGATAAAGTTCATACTGTGAAAGAATTGAACGTTTTACATCCATATCAAAAACCGATCGGAGGAAATCCACCGACTCTTTACGCTGGTCAAGTGGGAGTGGTGGTTGCAAACATCAACGATAACGCAGATGTGACCATCGGTGATTATCTAGTTCATGATGATGATGCGGATGAACTTCTCAAAGATTTGAAAGAATCTAAAACCAAATCATTAAAATCGAATCCGATGGTTTTTGCAAGCATCTATCCTTGTGAGAAAGCAAATTTTAACGATTTGAAAAAAAATCTTCAAAAACTTCTTCTAAACGATTGTAGTGTTCAAATGAGCCAAGAATCTCATATTGTTCTTGGGAATGGTTTCAAGTTAGTTAGTAAAGTTTGTTGTTTTCATCCTCATTCATCCTCTCTGATGTCAAAAGACTTGGTTTTTTAGGATTGCTCCATATGGAAGTATTTTGCCAACGATTAGATGATGAATTCGATGCGCCAGTTGTGATCACTGCCCCCAGTGTTCCGTATAAAAGTAAGTCTTTTCAACTTCCTCGATTGTTTAATTCAATTCAAATAACTCATTAATCATTGTTTTTTTAAAATAGTCAAAATCAAAGGAGAGAAAAATATCAAGCAGTACAAAAGCGATGAACTTATAATCACTAATGCTTCTCAGTTACCGAATCCTCTTATAATCACCAACTACTACGAGCCAATGGTCAAAGGAACAATTATCACTCCAGATGGTTTTCTGAATTCCATCACCAGTCTTTGTATGGATCGACGTGGGGAACAAATAAATTCATATTATATTGACAATTCTAGATTGCTTCTTGAATATAAATTTCCTTTGAACGAAATCATCATCGATTTCTATGATCATCTCAAATCCGCAAGCTCTGGTTACGCAAGTTTCGATTACGAAGATGCTGGTTTTGCTGAAACAAATCTAGTCAAATTAGAATTTCGTCTCAATGATAAGCCTGTTGAAGAGCTCTCGATGATTGTACATTACAAAAGAGCTCGAGAACAGGGACGATCTATATGCACTAAATTGCAAGAACATCTTACAAGACAACAATTCAAGATTAAAATTCAAGCCGTAATAGGTTCCAAAGTGGTTGCTCGAGCCGATATTCGCCCGTATCGCAAAGACGTTACAGCGAAACTTTATGGTGGTGATGCAACGAGAAGAATGAAATTATTAGAACGACAGAAAGAAGGAAAACTTAGATTGAGACGTATTGGTAACATTGATATTGATCCAGAAACATTTATTAATGTACTCAAACGATAAAATTTAAATCAAATTTTGCATAAAATTTTCTATTAAAATGCAACATCAACTTGTAATAAAATCATTGCAATTTTTTAGGTGAATTTCGATTGTTATTAAACATCGACTTAGTATATGTCTGTACGGTCGCTGTGAATTGCTGGATCAGATTATGATGCGATAATCCTGGATATAATACAACGAATAAAGTGAGAAGATATAGAAGCAATAGGTTATGAATCTGTGTTCCAATCCATGCGATCACCATCAAAACAGTCAAAATCGTGGAGTAATACAATTTAATTTTGTTGGTCTTCCATGAGGAAAATAGCAAATAGAAATCTCTGACATCGATCCAAGTTTTGGCGAATGTTGTGCATAATTCTGCGAATTCAGCTTCATCATTCTCTCTGAAATCAGATAGAAATAACGAAATTTTGCTTGCTTTTAGGATATAATTATTGTTAATTACGTTTTAGTCGAAGCTAGAATTGCGTTTAAGTAAGGAGAGAAATAATCTAAAAGTGTCGCTATGATGCCAGTGAAACAAAGTTTAGAAATGATTGGAACCTCAACAAGCCACAAAATCCTAATTGAAGCAACATTTGAGAAAATGATTAATTTTTACAATTTATTCGATTCTTACATAAAAATTAGAGTGATCGATGTAACGATGTATGATGAATAGTATGGTTTTTTCCAAATCAAAATCGATTTCCCAAACAGAATGATATCACGAATCGGTGTAAGCTTTTCTTGGATCGATTTCGTCTAAAAGTCAACAAAAATAGATCAACAATAGTCACTCGTTGAAACGATCGAGAAAAATCTTTAATAATTATACCGTCGTTATCAACTCTTCGGTTTGGTGATTAAAATGATTTGATGCCATTTTCATTGAAGCTAAATCGATAATTAATTTGCCAAAAACCAACTTTGAACTTTTTTTTTAATGATGATGATGAATTTCAACGATGAAGATGATGGTTTTAGTGTCTCGATTTAAATTAAAAATGAACAATTATGGTCTCGATTGCAAGAATTTAAAATGTTTCTTATCGGATTTCGCATTATCGGTTGAATAAGATTGTTACTATCAAGATGAGTAAAATGTCATTGGCATCAAATTCATCCACAAATCACATTTTGTGATTAAAGTTCTTGACAATTTTGATCCAAAAGATCCGACTAAGTAAAATTAGCTTTCAGCAGCTGTGTTACGAAGAAATTATTCAAAATTGCGGAAAATAAAATTTTTTAAAAGTTATTATAATCTTTTTTTTTATTAGTAATTAAATGATTTTATTTAAAAAACTATGAAATGAATATGATGAATTTGAAAGATAATCCCATCGACTTCTTGGATCGTTTCGAGAATGTATTTCAAATAAGCCATGTGGTTGCAAATGATACCAGAAGACCGCATCCAAGATTCAAAAACAATGAACAAAACGATAACGTCGTCAAAGATATCCAAAACAAACGTCGGAATGAATTTCTACAACGAATAATCAAGTATTGATTCGAAATTTTTTTGATTGATATTGAAAAAAAATTTATTTCAATAGGAAACGTGAAGAATTGCTGTCTAAATTGAGACATCTTTCACAATACGATTTTGATGATTATGAAGATAGCTGCGATATATTGTTCGAGGAATCAATCGATTATGTTTTGGAATCAGAGATTTCCAATTCAATTGAAATCGATCCTAATTCCATAGAATCTAAAGAAGAAAAATCATATAAACGAAAAAGATCTGAGGAAGTTGTGATAGATAAAAATCATCGAAGAATACCGCCTCGAAAGAATCATCGAAAACTGATCGCTGATAAATTTATGTTATCCGAATGGCTTGTCGATGTTCCTGAGGATTTTTTTAGAAATTGGTTTATGATGTGTTGCCCTAAAGGTCGTCGTACCATGATTATTGCATCGAATGGTCAGACAAAAGTTTACACTCGAACTGGATATTATTTGTTCAGATTCCAATCTCTGATACCTGGTGGCAGTCGAACATGGATTGAGAAACATAATCAAAAATCTAAAAAATCTATTCTAGATTGTATTTTTGTAGAAACGGAGCAAACATTTTATATTCTCGATGTAATTGTTTGGAACGGTTGTTCGATATTTGACTGTGATACCGAGTTTAGATTCTATTGGATGCATAATAATATTGGTGAAGTTCTTTTTAAAGATCAAAAAGACAAGATCCATCATCAAAACAAACCTTCTATCGATGTTGAGATGCAAGAAGAAGTATCGGGAAGAGAGGTTATTCGAAAAAATTCCCCTAGTTCAAGACAGTTTTCATCGGGTCTAAGTCATTTGAGTTTCAAACCCATCGATTACTGGCCATGTACTGTGGATAACATACGCGAAAGCGCCAATTTATCAACATTCAAAAAAGAGGTTTGTGAAGAATGATTTTCAAATCTTGGGAAGGATTTTTCCTAATCTCAAATATTTTATTTCCATTTCAGATCGATGGGATTTTATTCTATCATAAGCAAGCACCATATACTTCTGGTGTGACACCACTGGTTTGTTGGCTTAAAATTCCAATGCTACCGAAGATCTTCCCGCAAATTTTCTCTCAAACAATCAATAACGAATGTGATCTAATTAATTGATGCTGTTTCAATTTCGTTTTCTTTTTCTAATCTAAAACAAAAGAAAAAAGGTATTAATCATCATCGATTCGATGTTTCACTGCTTCGCCGTTTGTTTTTATCACGCCTTTATTTGTGTTATCGCATTTTTTATTTGATATAAAACAAAAAAAAAAATTAAATGAAATAAGAAAAAATCTAGAAAGCTATTGCCAAAATTTTAGTTTAAAAGAATAAATTTTTGTTTGAAATATCTCTAATCAAAATAATTTTTGACATAAAGCAGTCGTTTCTTTTTCTCTCCCTCTCTTAATTATTATTTGAAGACCGAAACTTTGATGATAGCATCCAGAAAATATATATATTGAATATTTTCTCGATGCAGTTCTTCTTCGAATCAGTTTCGATCTCAAAGTTCTGATAAGTTTATTTTGTTTTTCACTGCTCGGAACCCGAAAGATGGATCTATGACAGATGATTGTTTGATCTCTCTTCCTCTCTCGTTCTCCGCTCTTATTTGTCTAGATTCTTGACGGTTATTATTATTGGTTTCTTTTTTCTTTCTCTCTCTCTCTCATTTCAATCCACAATTTCAATGATTGATTTCTTTTGCTTTTCTTTCGAAATTTTCGATGAGAATAAACAAGAAAAAATAAACCAGCTATCGAAATGCTTTCTTTTTCTCTCTATCCAGATTCTGTTTCTAATGTTTTTGTTTCCGTTTCCCTTTTATTCGTATTTTCAAACGAAAACTGTCTCTGGAATTTTTTTTCTTCTTCTTCTTAAGCTTCCGGAATCGAGAATTTTTCTCCTCTATCCTCTCTTTTTCGCGATCTAACTCCAACAAATTTCGAAATGTTTCAAAAAAAAAAAAACTTGTCAAATGCAATCATTCTTTCGATCGAAATGATAACAAACCAAAGATCGATTGATTCGTTGATTCGATTCAAAAGACCAAAGAAGAAGCAATTTTTTACTTTTGATGAATGTATCCGGTTCAAATTTGTTACTCTTCAAATCAACTCTAGCTATTCTTTTTTTCTAAAGAGAGAAAAAAAAACGACCAAGAATTCATTCGAAACTTAGCTTCACTAGCTTTCAACACAAACTTCTTCAACGTCAATGCCGTTGTCGCTAACTCTTTTTCTGAATTTGAAGCCGAGAAAAATCTAGAACATAAATTGAAATGTTAACGTTAATGCTGTTTCAATCTTCATTCATCGAATCGAGAATTCAAATGGCATTCAATCCTTTCTCTCTCTCTCTCTCTCTTTCTCTCTCTCTTTCACAACCAAAATAGAACAAAAGAGTTTTGATTGAAATGATTGCACTTCATTGAAAGGATTTTGATTTGAAAATGCTATAGAGAAAAAAAAGAGGCAATAGGATTTTTCCACTCTTCTGTTCAAAAATGACTCTTCAAACTTTGAACTTCGAAAACAATTTGTAATATTTTTTGTTGACTTTTGACAATGTCCGAGAAGAAAGAAAAAAAATGACCATTCAACAACAAAAACAACAACTAATAACGAATGGAATTGTTCTCATTCTAAATCTAGCTGACCAAAGACCCCAACATTCATTCATTCATTTATTATTTTCTTTTTTTTTGATTTGATTTGATCTTTATAACAATAAAATGATGATTGACTTTAACTGACTCTCTCTTTCTCTCTCTCTCTCTCTCTCTCTCTCTCTCTGGATCACTTTTTTTTCTTTTGACTTGACCATTCAAAACTGACCATAATCATCATTAATGGACTTTGGACAGTCGCTATTATTATTATTATTATTACCAGTTTTTTTTCGACAAAGAAAAAAAATAGAGAAGGATCGAAATCCATTTCTAATGGAAGAAATATTAGAATTTGAAATAAATATTTGAATTGGATGTTCTCGAACCTCTTGATCTAGCCTTGACTTTTGGGATTCTTTTCCCTCAAATCAAAGAGTTAGCAACGCTCATCAAGAAATCTTTCTAGTCTCTCTCTTTCTTTCTCTTTCTGACTGGATTCGATTTTGTAAAATCTCAAATATCAAATGTCAGATTAAGGATTTAGTTTCCAATCCGTTCGATTGGATTCGAATAATTTCTATTGTAATAATAGCAGCAACAACAATAATAATAATAATAATAATAGTAATCGAATTGTTTCGATGTTAACAAAACATAAATCAAATTTTTTTTTCTTCCGATCTCTTTTCTCTCTCTCTCTGCAACAATTCACTCAATCTTCTCCTTTTGTTCTTTTGTGGTCAGTCTATGTTTCAGAATTGATTATGATTGTAATCTAATCTAGAACGTTTCATATTTGTTACATTATCAATCATCTACTTGAGGCACGAGCAAGGCTTGAAAAAATTTGCAACTTGGTCCGATTCAAAAAATGGCCAACAGTTTTTGTTTCAGCAGCGGTTTCAAAACTATAATGATTCAAAAGATGATGATAATGATGCGAATCAATGAGGAGAGAGAGAGAGAGAGAGAAAAGCGACAACTTCCGTCGACAAGATTCAATCAAGACGAAGTTGGAGAAAGAAACAAACGGATCCTTTCTCTTGATAGAAATTCTATCAGCTATAGCGATGCATCTCTTTTTCACTGATCCACGTTAACGGTAGCATCGAATCGTCTGATTAATGATGATGATAGTTTTCAATTATCCTCATCATCATTAATGTATCAAATCCATTATCTCACCAGTTGATGAAGATAATCATCATAAACGATTCGTATTGTTCTAATAGATTTTTCGATTCATTATGATCTAGATCTTCGTGTCCATTATCATCTGCTTTTCGAAGATGGAAAGCTTCTTTCCAGAGGTGGTCGAAATTCTTCTTCTTTCCGATCCTTATTGCCATCAACAAGAATAGGATCATCAACATTATCATCATAATCATCAGAATCCATTATGGAAAAGAGATGAAATCCTTTCGTTTTTCTTTTTTTTTCGAAAATTTTCAGAATCAATCAGTCAACGTTTCGTTACATTATCACTTATCAAAAAGCTTCAAAGCATTGATCCAGAAAAAAATGAGAGCGATGAGAAGAGATTTAGTTTTTCAGTCTTTTTTTTTTTTTTTTTTTTTTGATTATTGCCTATTATTATTTCTGAAATATTAATTTTTTTTCCTTGTTTTTATTTTTTCACAATTTTGTTCCGGCAAACAGACGGCAGAGAATCATTTCGCTTGTCGAATATCAGCCTTCTGTGAAATGGTGTCTTGACATCATCGAGTCTCAGAGAGCGACAGAGAGAGAGAGAGAGAGAGAGAGAGAGAGAGAGAGAGATTTATTCCATCCAACCGAATCAGTTTGGATACATAAATTATCACCGAAAAAAAAAATTCATATTATTTTAGTTTTTGCCAGTCAAAATCAAATAATAAAAGCCCATAATTCATCTATTAATGGATTATTCAGTTTGGCTTGGCCCAAAATATTGCCCGTTTTCAAGATTATTACTTCAATCATCATCATCATCATCACCATCACCATCATCGTTATTTTTATTATCATCAACGAGATATTTTCGAATCGAAAAATTCTTTTCCTCACTTCGCTATTCTATTCAGAAACGGTGGAGAAGATTCTAGGTCTTGTTTTTTAAAGAAATCATCTCAAAAATAATCCATTCATTTATCGAATGAGCATTCAATGTTTGTTTCATTTTCATTTCTGGTTTTCCTCTCTCTCTCTCTCTCTCTCTCGTCATATTCGCACTTTTTGACATCCATACATTTTTTCCTCGTAACACTTTTTTTCTCTCGGCAGTTTTTGGGCTCGTTTTCTTTCTCTCTCTCTCTCTCTCTCTCTCTCTCTCTCTCTCTCTCTCTCTCTCTCTCTCTCTCTCTCTGTTCCGCTGTACAGATGCGCTTCACATTCATTGGATTCGCGAGACAATAAACGATTTTGTGATCCAAAATCCAAAATCGTAAAATTCTTCTTCTCTCCTAAATGGCTCGGTAATTTGATTATAACGAGATACGGATATCGAAATAAAGACCTAGTCAACGAAAAAGTGAAACAAACACAACAGCGATGAAGAAAAGAAGAAGCCCATTGTTTCGGTGTATTGAATGTTGCAGTGTTTAGTTGTATGCTCAAACTTGATGATGATAATGATGATGGTTGTGATGTTGATGATGGTATAGTCACATTGATGATGATAATGATGGTGATGTCAATAAATAAACGAGAATGGGTTTCGAATAGAATCATTCATTTATCATTGAACTCATAGACGATGATTCGATCCGTTCCATTGATCAGACCCGAGAAAATTTTTTGCCGAATGAGCAATGAATTCATCGAACGTATCCTATTCAAGTTTTTTTTCTCGGATCAACTCAAACTTTGGTTTCGATAGGGACTGAGGAACAAAGCGGATGATTTTTTCCAGGAAAATTTATCTGTAATCAAAGGGATTGTTTTGCTGATTGTTTTTTTTTCGAAACAATTTGCATTCTCTCGATGTTTCGTTTATGCTTTTCATTGATTAGAATAAAAATCAATCGAATTGTTTAGTTCGATTAGGATTCAATACACTGGATACACTTTCTCATTTGATTCCATTGATTCACTACTCATTCTCTCGATTCATAAAGGTATGCAGTTGAGCCAATATTTTGATAGCCTAGTTGTTTGCCTATTAAACCTGAATCAAACCTTAAAATATTTGGATCGAATTGAATTCAATGTTCCGCCCGTAACCTTCGAATTGATGTCTCATATATCATGTCATTGTGTTACGACTTTTCTAGATTCATGTAGCTAAACCAATCTATCCACATCTGAATTCCGTGTAACTAGAACACAATGATCCCATTGGGTCTTCATCGTCGTCGTCGTCATCATCGTCAAAAGTTGACAAGTTAACATTGAACATAGCACATCATCATCATTGTCATCTTGTTCTATCTAACGCAACTGTTCTCAACGTAGCTAAACACAATAAAAAAGAGCAAACGAATTCTTAAGAGAAATAGAGATGTAGAGTTTTTTTTTTGGAACACAGAAATAGAGAATTTACGTTCCTGGAAAATTTATTTTTGCACTTGTCTTGGTTACCATCATTCTCATCATCATCACCAGTGAAATCATTCAATACTAGAATTGTTTCAAAAGAACGAACACGTTTAACGTATGCCACTCTAGTTGATTACACTAGGAATGATTTCGTTAGGTCTCGCTTTCTCTCTCTCTCTCTCTCTCTCTCTCTCTCTTCTTTTTTCAATTTGATTTCTGGGACCCAAACGTTTCGATGTTCACTCATTCAGTCTCTCTCTCTCTCTCTCTCTCTTTTCTCATACTGCTGTCGATATAATGATAATAATAATAATAATGGATCAGTTTGGAACCGAATAATTTACGGTAGCAATCTTTTTTTTTTCAAACCTAACAGAAGAGATATCGAATGGAAGAAAGTGAAGGATAAAAGTAAAAGTTTCGCATCAATGAATTTGACTTTACCATTTGCTGATCGGTTGTTTGCTCTGATACATCGTCATTCTCATCATCATCATCATCATCGCCACCATCATTAAGAACATTTCAGCGACGACTTTATTGAAGCTCATCATCATCATCATCATCAACATCATCATTTAAATGTCAATGATGAGAACGATGATGTGTTCACTTCTCGAATCTCAACAATCTTTTTACTGGTCCCGGTTCGGTTTCGAATGGTTTCAAAAACAATCCATTCTTTCGTTCAATTTCACCGATTGAATAGAATCTACGTATCGAAATAGAAAAGATCTAGAATGTTTAGCTTTTTTTTTCGAAGCTAGAATATGAACAAAAAAAAAAAAAAAAAGATCTACAATCAATACAATGATTTGGTTTTGAATAGAATTGAATTAAAAATCCAAATATTAAAATAAATAAATTAAATCGACAATAGCTCTAGATCATTCATAACAAGAGCATAAATTGTGACCAAAAATTCTTCAATCTTAATCAAATGGAATCAATCGAGTGTTCAAAATTGGGATTGTACAAGAATTTCTACAAAACTTAAACTTAAAAGTTTCTTAATATCTTTGATCGGATTGTTTTTTGAGAGAAGTGAAGAGATAAGCAGGTAACAAACTCAAAACCAATCAAAGACCTTGATGATTGAGATTGAGATAGGCTTGAAATAAAAAAAACCTCATGGAAAAAAAATAAGGTTTCGATGATTACATAAATGAAGATATTTGTTTCTGTCTTCGACGACGATCTCATCGCACACATTTCATCACATAGCCTCTTGTCTGCATTGACTAGACTTGACAAAACCTAAGTAGCTTTAGTTTAACAATAATTTCACATATTTCATATCGAATTATGATGATTATTCAATAATGGATTCGAATACCCAGCTAGATTGTCTCTATCGATTCACGACGAAGATAATCTCTTCATTTTGTTTTGTGCGTTATCGAATGTGCCGTTCAAGCCTTTGTCTGTGGCTTCTTTTTTGTTGTTGTTGTTGGACGCAAATTTGTATTCGAAAACTCTCACTTCTTTTTTCGTCTTCTTCGAAGATTATTTGTTAGAATATCGTATCGTAGAGAATAGCGAATTATTTCTAGCAAGCTATCTCTCATTTTAATTGTTAGCTAGTCTTGCGAGATAGTCTTTGGTTTTTTCTTTCCAGGTCTCGAAACCTAACCATCCTATTCTGGATCTGTCCTAAGGTCATTTTTTTTGTTTAGCAATTGTATTCTATTCGCTTCGCTCTCTCTCTCTCTTTCTCTCTCTCTATGCAGAAGCTAAAATAGAGAAAAAAAATTAAAGAATTGTCTAGTCACAAATTATTATTATCTCATTTTAGACAATTCAATCCGAACAAAAGCCAAAGAAGAAGCTGCTTTAGAAATCATCGCATAAGGTAAGATTGAGATAAAGAAGTTGGTGAGTTATTATGAAGTGATCGTAGAGAATGAATATCAGAGAGAGAGAGAGAGAGACGAAAAAAAAAAATTTCTTCTCTATTTATTTTCGAATCTCAAAAAGATTATCGGCTATTATTGTTTAAATAATTGTTAAATGATTGAGATAAATAATGACAACAATGATGATGACTATATTAGAGAGAATATTTGATTTGATTTGCTCTTCGTTGAAATTTTGAAAACAACAACAACAACAATAACAACGTCAGCAATACCGAAACTTGTCCTTAGAAGAAAAAACTTGCCCTAAGCCTTTTATTCTCCTAGGGCCTAGCTATGTTTCGAGCTTTAAGATGAAGCATTCTGATACGTACCAATTTTCTCTCTCTCTCTCTCTCTCTCTCTCTCTCTCTCTCTCTCTCTCTCGCTTTCGTCATCCAGAATTTTTTAAGACATAAAATCAAAATCTCATTTTTTTGTGATTTTTCTCCCAAAATCTTATTGGGATGATATTGATTGTGTGAATAAACAAACCTAACCAAAACAAATGAGCACAAACAGAGACATATTCGGGCAACAAGAGAGAGAGAGAGAGAGAGAGAGAGAGAATGAATGGAAAGATAACAATCTTGGTCTAGTCGAAGTTTTAGTCCGCAACGTTCTTCGAGTATCGTCTTCTTTTTTTTTTCATTTGACTTTACAAAGCTATTTGCTATTGAATTTTATTCGATCTTCTCTCTCTCTCTTCATAGGAACAAATATTTGACATCATTGTTTCATTGGCAATATCTTTCATCCTATGCAACGAAACCAGGGTCTATGGTTTAAGTAGAGGGAAAAAATATTTTTCCTGGTTATTGTGTTTCGAGATCCTTATGTAAACGATGGACATAATTTTTTTTTCCATCAAAAACCAAGAGTACCGTATTTATTCAATTTTTTTTTCATTTCGTTTTTCATTCAATTACCTTCATTGGTAGAATATCTTTGATTTTTTTTCCCATTTATTATTTCATTCTGGATCTTTCCCAATCGAAATCAATCTGAAGTGTTTTCTCACTATTCCAATCAAAAGTAATTCGATGAATAGATCAGATGAGTCATTAGAATTTAGCTCATTTCTCTTCTATTGACTTTGATCTTGATTTTTGATAAAAATGATTGATTGATGGATTGAATTTACTCTTTGATAATAGAGAGAAAAAAAAATGATTCAGATTTTTTTTTTCGCTAAACGATTGGTTTTTGAGAAACCTCTTGACGATTTCGCAACTCGAATCGTTTCCATATGGAACTTTGAGATCCAGTCCTCAATCATTGACCCGATAGATAATCGGACAATCCAGAATCCAATTGTTTGAATCAAAATCGAGAATCTATCAAAACTATATTTTATTGATCAAACGAAATCGAAACAAGAATTGGAACAAATTTTTCGATTCGGCAATGTTTGTCTTCGAAATCCAAATGCTATTTAGTTATTTTTTTCAGTTTAAAATTTTTTCAAAACTTCACCGAATGGTTGAAAAACTAGAAGAAGCAATCAAAGATTTTCTAATGGATAAGCTGTAGTTTACAACACAACATTTTCTATCTAAAACATTTCAAAATTTTCCTTCGACTGTAACTCTCGTCATTAACGATATCATAATGATCGAGATTGATTCTCTCATCTCTCTCATCTTCCTTCATCTCTCTATTCTGCTCTCGAAATCGTTTATCTCCTCATTTTATGCCATTTTGTATTCGCTCTCGAAAATCGCTCTCTTCACAGTGATTTAATTTAATTATAACAAAAATAACAATTTTTTTTTCTCCATTGTAACCATTTTTTTGTGTTCCAATCAGCTCTTAATGAGGAGTAAAGAGCAATAAAGCTTGAGGGATAGAGATGTAATGAATATTATGGATTGTTTCTCTACAATTTCAATTCATAGAAAATGAGAATCCAGAAAGCAGACAAGCAGATGAAAAAGAATCTGTTATGGCTGTATGATTGGATTCTGTAGAGAGTAGAATAGACAGAATCTTCATCACCATCACCATCATCATCATTTAATGTAGCGAGAATTTTCATTGATTCATTGCTATTGAATCATTGCGATTCATTCATTTTTTATAACATAGACCATGAATCACTTGGGATCAAATACGTTTGATCTATATATGATCTCTTATCGAGGTGCACTTGGTCTAAAACTTCTCAGTTGGTTTGATTTGATTTTTTTTTGTGCTGCTGATCAAAAGATAACAGAGATTTTTATTGAAAATTGACTTTGTTGACCAGCCAATCACTATTCGCTTTGTCATTGGATTTTGTTTCAAATTTCGGTCCCTAGATACCATTTTTTCTATTCGTAGAAGATGAAGATTTCTTTGATCTCTCTCTCTCTCTCTCTCTCTCTCTCTCTCTCTCTCTCTCTCTCTCTCTCTCTCTAGCAAACAAGATACATTGAATTTTCTAATCTGAACATAAAGAATTTGAATCAAAGCTGAAAGCTAAGAATTTTTTTCATCCTTTTCCTTTTTTTTCCTGCTGAGGTGATGAAACATTCGAAAGTTAGATTCTAATTCTTTCTTTCATTCTTCTTTTCTTTCTCATTCGATCCATTTCGATTATCATCATCATTCATGATTGTCATGTCATCGAACGAATGGAAAAAAATAGAGAACAAACAGACATCAATTGATCGCTTCATTAAATTTATTTTTTCTTTTTTTTTCGCCATTCCAGCTCAAATTGTCAGTGCTTGTTTTTTTTTTTTTTTTGTTACGAAGATCTATCGACCGAAAAAAAAATAGAAAATCGAAATCAAGCAGTCCACAATGTTCGTGGTCAAATGGGTCTTGTTTTCTCTCTCTCTCTCTCTCTCTCTCTCTCTCTCTCTCTCTCTCACTCTTGATTTTTATTTCTTTTGTTCCAGCGAAATGAAAGTAGGAAAAGTTCGAGAACTTTGAGAACTATTCTGCATCTCTCTCTCTCTCTCTCTCTCTCTTTCTCTCTTTTCCAAATGATTTCTCTGATGACGTATTGTTTGTGTAAATTAATTTTATGTCTCATCGAATAAATTGTTTAATGTGAAAATTGATTCATTTTTGGAATCAACTTGATCATCAAAATAATTTCTAGATTATTTTCACATTGTTCTCGAACATTATCTTAGTGTTAGAATAACGTGTTTGGTAGAAATCACGTATCAAAAAAAAAAAAAAAAAAATGGTTACCCTAATTCTGTAATAATCAAATGAATAAATCATCTCGATTACTTGAACCTTTAAGGTGTGTGTGTATGTGTGTGTTGGTTCTACACTTTTTCAAAATCGATCCTGTCACTTAATCAAATCTTTTATTTCATCATTGGCATTTCAATGATGCTATGGGACAAATTCGAAACAAATGCAAAGAATTTTGATGATTTATTCTCTCTCACTTTGTGCGAGAATACGAATTCGAGATCGCGTTTCTAGAAGGAAGAAAAAAAAATAGAGAAAAAAAAACTCTTATAGCTGGAAAACATTGAAGAATTGGACGAAAAAAAAAAATTAAGAAACAGACAAAGAAACTAGGCCAGCTACAACACTTTCAGATGGTTCGGTCGATTGCGATGATGCTGATCGAGAGAAGAAAAGAGGTGGTGCTTAAGTTCTTCGCTGTAGCCAATCAAGCTCAACGAACATCACTTCGGTAGGTTAGATTCGGTTTCCTCCAATGGGATGGACCTATTCCACTTTCTTCATTGATTTTCTTCCAATAAATGGGTCGTCTCATCTCATTCTCATCCAATTCGCTTAGATTCGTATTCTGTTCGCGAGAAAAAAAAAGCCAAGATATTCTTGATGCTGATGAAGATGATTGCATACATTACACCTCTTTGATCACAAACATCTAACAAATTTCTAATGACTAGGTTCTATTTTTTTTTTTTTTTGAATGTTAAACTTCTCATCATCATCATCAACACCACCACCAACAACAACAACAGATCAATGAATTTTGATTGTCATCTCGATTTTGTGTTTCTTGGCCCCATGTCTGTTTGAAAAAAAAGTGAGAGAAAAAGAGAGAGAGAGAGAGAGAGAGACTACAGGGAGAAACAGAGGTAACTATTTTTACTAGAAGAAACAGAGAATGAGAGAGAGAGAGAGAGAGAGAGAGAATGATACGAATCAAACAAATAAACAAACCAACGACAACCAGTCAAACATTATGAGATAGCAGTCGTTTGATTGAGTCTGAATGAACAAAAAAAAAACATTGAATTCTAAAGAATAAGGTGATTCGTTTGCTTCAAACACAAGCAAGACGAAAGAGACGAAGAGAAAACGAAAAAGAGAGAGAGAGAGAGAGATGAAGGTGAGGGACTGAATGAAAGCCAACATATATTGCGTTATTTCATGTTTTTGTGGTTGAAATCTTGTTGTCTTCGTCTTCATCTTTAAAATCAACAGCACCGTCATCCTTGTCTTTGGAGACGTTGAAAATCATAACCTTCATCTAGCTAATGAACAATGAATTCATCCATTTGGTTCAACTCATCTATTTGTTCAGTTTGTCTTTGCTAATTTTTGAAAACGAAATTCTTGGAATTTTTTTTTTCTTTTGAATTTATCATCAAATCTCTCTTTCTCTCTCTGTCTCTCTCTTTTCGATATCGATGGTGAGCGTTTGTGAATTTAGTTCGTTTAGCAGCTTTATCAAACTTATCTCCTCAAATCTGAAATTGTTTCAGAATTCAATTTGTGCCAAAGTTTCTTTGATCAGTTCAATCGTTTTGAAGCAAAATTTTTGATACAAATCGATGTTTTCTGTATGAATATCCTCAATCTTCATAGTGATGTGATACCATATTGTTTGAGTGTTGCATATTGATTTTATTCCCTCGAATGAAATCTCATTGAATAACAAAATCTATTGTCGAAGTGATGATTTTTGATTTTGAATCTAAAAATTTTTCAAAAAAGAAAAAAAAATCTTCGATCAGATCACAAATCGAATCGGAATCGTTTTTGTAAGATATTTCCTTCACAATCGAGCAAATCAAAATCTAACATAAATGATTCTCGCCAATGATATGGCGGTTGCTACACCGATGCCTATCAAAACAGAATCGCCATCAAATCTTTCACCACGTAGGTTTCATATCGAGCAATTCTGAATCGAAATAAATTTGTTTCATTCATCGAAATAATTTCTATTCCACTTCATCCTTCGATTCTCTAGGCAAGTGGTCAACAACGACAAGAATATCATTATGTGTTGGTTGTGGTTCAGAGATCTACGATCAATACATTCTAAGAGTATCGCCAGATCTAGAATGGCATGCATCGTGCTTGAAATGTGCAGATTGTCAACAATATCTCGATGAATCTTGTACCTGTTTTGTTCGTGATGGTAAAACTTATTGTAAAAGAGATTATCTACGGTAAGTTTTCACGTAATCAACAATCAAGATCAAATTTATTTGCAATGAAATATTTTCATTTTTGTGAAGCAAAACGACATAATCGATAATTTAACATCAATTATAGCTCTTATAGCATTCAGATTGAATCTCTTCTTTAACATTCAATAATGCATCATTAAATGTTTTTAATTGCTCTTCTTATCCAAAGTACAACTTAAAACATATGTCATCTATCGAAAACAATTTGAAGAGAGAGAGAGAGAGAGAGAGAGAAAGGTAAAGATAAAAAATCTAGGAAATTTTATAACGCGAGTTAAGAGAGATAGAGAGAGAGAGATGGAGGAGTGAGAAACATAGAAAACATCTTGAAATCGAATGGGATAAGATTTTTGCATTGCATCAAATATCAATTTCAATTTTAACTATCAATTTCGAATACGAATCTTAGATACGATCAAGACTTTTGGAGCTAGCGAAATGAGCTAGAGATAGAAGCAATCAATTTGATAATTTTTGTCCAATCGTTCAAGCAAACGATCTAAGTTTAGATCGAAGTTTTTTTTCTTCTTCTCTAGTTCTGTGCTCAAACTAATCTTCTATTTTAGATCGATTTAAAAGTGAGGAGATATCGAGAGAGAGAGAGAGAGAGAGATTCTGATCTCCGAGCACTGAAAACCACAAAGATTAGTTTTGGTTTTTTTTTACTTTGAATTCATCAAACACTCAATGATTCTTCACCATCTTCTCCTTTTTTTTTGTTCTCTTCAAATTTTTTTTTGATCTTCTCATCTAAAAATCGATCTAGATCTTTCAACTCTAATCCAAATGTTTGCTTATGTTTGGTGGTGGAAAGAAAAAAAAAATGAAGATTTAATTCTCTCCACAAGTTTCAATGTTTTAACTGCCAATTCAGAAGCAAAAAAAAAAAAAAGCTCCTAATACAAACTAGAATTAGATGAGAAATAAGAATAATATCAAATCTTCGTTAGTTTCTATCGATGATGAAAGATAGAATAGATGATGTTGTTGATGGTACTGTTGATGATGATGATGATGGTACTGCTTCTGATCTATTTACATTATGAGTAATGGTTCCGAGATTCTTCCCCAATGCAATCCATACGACCCTTTCCCCACGAAAGAAAAAGAAAGATTTATAGATCAAACAGAGATCGAAAAATTTCCCCCTATATCTAATAGTTTTTGGAAGATGGATGGATGGATGGATGGAAGGATGGAGAAGAAATCTGAAAAATGATCCGGAACATCAATCGGAGCAGAGCAGAAAGAGCAGAAACGGAACAAAAACTTTCGTTCTTTTTTACCATTTAGAACACTGAGATATTTGAAGAAAAATTGTTTACTTACCGGAGTGTTTTTGGAAACTATCTGATCTAATATTCCACGTCGCTTTTTGCTAGTCTTCGCTTAGGCAAAAAATGTATTCCAAAAAAAAAAAAAAAAACAGATCGGATTTGAATTGCTTCTTTTTAAACAGAGAGTTTGGTTAATGCAAACATCAACACACACACACAATTTTCATCGACTCTTAAATGTCAACATCGAGAGACGAACGAGAAGAAAAAGAAGCGATAGAGAGAGAGAGAGAGAGAGAGAGAGAGAGAGAGAGAGAGAGAGATGGAAGGATCCTAGATGAGAAAATTCGAGAGAAGATGTTTTCAATTTCAAATTAAATATTCAAATTTTTTTCCCCATTCAATTCAAAAAAAAAAAGTTTAGTTTGAATTTTGGCTTTTTAGTAGGAAAAAAAGCCGATGTTGAAGAAAAAAAAATCGACTTTTTTTCTCTCTCTCTTAAAATCGAATTCAAATATTATAGATTGCCAATCTTACCTAATCGAACCAATGTGAATTCAATCTAGCATTCAATCATTGAGAAATCTCTCTCGGTAATGATCTTCGATGATGATGATGATCTTATTGGTTTCGATGAATGAATCAGAAGAAAGAGAAAGACGGAGAGACAGAGCGATTTTGATTGGAGAATTCAAAATTCTCACTAAATAAATCTATCAAAAAGCGCGAGAGTTTGATAATCTATCAGCTTCTGGTTGACTATTTTGAGCGATACAATCGCTCTTTGTTTTTCTCCGAACTTCGGTCTTTTTGTTTTTCTCCGAACTTCGGTCTTTTTGTTTTTCTTTTTTATTTCCTTGTAGTCTTATGCTAAGATATCTTTCGAATGATTTGTTTGATTTCATTTCGATCTAGATTAATTTTCGATCAGTGTATCATTTTTGATCCTCACCACTAAATATCGCCGGTCTCGATTTGATTTTCTTGTCAAAGATAAAACCAACGATTTTCGGTTCATAGCGAAGCGATTCAGACGGACACTTGACATTTATCGTTTGATTAGAAAGATTAAGAGACCGGCTTTTGTAAGTTTTAGATGACCGACCGGAATAAAACCTGTTGTATGGCGGCAATCAATATGTCGTCCGACACTAGCGATGTGTGTTTTTGTTGTTGTTGTTTTTATTTCATTTCATCAGATATAAATTCCAAAAAAAAAACAAGAATTTAAAACAAAATTCTTACGAAGCAAAGATTCGATTGAGATTATCCGTATTCGATCGATTGAGAAACCTTACAAAAAAAACAAATGGTCTCAACGAGCGGAAAAATGGTCTAGTTTTGCTTTCAAGACCATATGTTCTTCAATCGATAAGATTGATGATAATTCTTGATTTTCGAGACTGTTTTTGGATTTTTTTACTCCAAAAAAGTACATCTTGAATAGATGTTGGATAAAAAAATGCTTATTCTTACAGTAAATTAGGGATTTTTTTTTAATCTCATCGATCTGGGTAGACTTGATCTCTTAGCCAAGAGTGATTGTTTCCAAAGGAAAGAGGTTTCTTCTTCTTCGTGAGGGAAAACTAATTTACAGAAAGAGAGACCAGAAGTCGAAAAACAAACAAACACACACACACACACACAATGATTTATTTCCGAATGTTCTGGGATTTCTTTTTTTCATTCACTCTGTCCATCGGCTAAAATAGACTATTCTCTCAATCAATTTAAAAAAAAAAAACAAAATGTTTCTGGACTTTTATTATTATTTTTTTTTTGCGTTTAAAAATTCCTCCCAATCAATAATTTGTTATATATTCTTTCTCTTTCTCTTCTCTTCCTTGTCGTTATTGTTCCCAAACAGATTGTTTGGCGCAAAATGTGCTAAATGTTCGATGTGTTTCCGAAAAACAGATCTGGTGATGCGTGCCCGCAACAAAATCTATCATGTCGAATGTTTTCGTTGCGCTGTATGTGCTCGACAATTGACTCGTGGTGATGAATTTGTTTTGAAATTCGATGATCTTTTTTGCAAGGTGATTGAAAAGTTTTAACAATTTCGCAAACTAATCTGAATTGATTTGATTCTGATTACCATTACTTTAGGCTGATCATGAAGTTGCGGAGAAGACAACCATCCTAGGCTCATCACATCATCATCATCATCATCTACATCATTTACATCATCTTCATCATCCATTATCGACGATGCCAAATGGTATGGTCGGTTTGATCAATCCATCAAACTGTTCATTTTCATCCTCATCAAACAATTCCTCATCCTCGTCCTCATCATTAACGCCTTTGACGCCTGTGACACCGGATTGTCTAAAAGACAATAACAATAGGCAACTATTAGGTTCTGTTGATGTTCCAGATAATTCACCAGCATCATTGACCGTTTTAAATTCAGTGAACGGTAATGGTGTTCTCTCACAACCAACATCGATGACCAATGGTTTAGGTTCGATACCACCAGCCGGTGGTCCATCGATAAATCAAATGCCTTTGCATCCGGCTGGAGTGATTCCGGGACCGGGTGGTGATCTCAATGGACATATGAACAGCAGCAATATTTCTCCCAGCGGTGGTGCCGGTGCTCCAACACATCTATCCGCTTTATCTGGTTAGTTTGTAATAATTTTTTTTTCTCTTTGATAACAAAGCTTTTTACATACATCCAATTCTAGTCGTTAGAGAAAAAAAATTAAATAAAACACTTCGATTTGTTTGATTTTCCCATATGTGTTTCGAGTAGTTTGAATTCAAAAATTGAATAGAATAAAATTAAAAAAAAATTTTCACAACCTATGAGGATTTATCAAGTAGCCACTTGACCATACCAAAAGCTAATAATCTCTCTCTCTCTCTCTCTCTCTCTCTCTCTCTTCTGAATGTAATCGAAAATTTTCTTTTCAATAACTCACATTTTTCTATGTGATTTGTTTGCATTTCTATTCCATATCTTCATGAATCATTTTAGCCATACATCTGGACCATCATACTTCATTGACAGCCGGTCCTGGTCCAGGTATTCAAACACCGACCATCAATGGAAATAATGCTCATCCAAACAATTTGTCAACACCACCATCTTCAACATCATCATCATCTTCTTCATCATCATCATCATCGTCATCGGCAGGAACAAATGGGTCACAACATCATTCACATCATCATCCACATCACCCACAACATCCACCATCATCTCATCACAATAATCATCATCGATCTTCCTCTTCATCTTCGTCCTCATCTCAGCAACATTCTAGATCGATTTCATCATCCTCTTCCTCATCACATCATAGTTCCAAAAATCCTGACCACAAACCAACAAGAGTTCGGACCGTTTTGAACGAGAAACAATTGCATACGTTACGATCTTGTTACAACGCTAACCCAAGACCGGATGCTCTGATGAAAGAGCAATTAGTAGAGATGACCGGTCTTTCGCCCAGAGTGATTCGAGTCTGGTATGTATCCGCAATTCGTTTCGTTTTCTCTCGGCTTTTCATATTCATTGCTGATTGAATATTTTTTTTTTCTCTCATCGAAATATCGGATAGGTTTCAAAACAAACGATGTAAAGATAAAAAAAGAAGTATTCTAATGAAACAGATGCAACAACAAGAGAAGGTAAGTGATTTTTATGAATCGCATCTTCTCTATCTCTCATTTTTTGATTATCGACGAGAGAGAGAGAAAAAAAAGCATCGAATCAAATAATAGCGTTATGCGGTAAATCTTAGAGATAAAAAACTTATTGGAAATAAAACCAAAACGAAACTAATTAAATCATTTTGGATTTGGTACAAAAGTAGACGTTAAGAAAATTTCATCAAAACAAAAACGATAGCGAAGCGGTATTTGATCAAAGAGAAAAAAAAATTTCCAGATAATTTTATCAATGATAAGAATGGCGATGATGATGATGATGATGATGAATTTGGTCGTCATCCAAGAGACTCGGAAAAATGTGAAAAAAATTTTTTTTTCACACCGAAATTCATTCAACAAATTCCATTGGAAGAACAAATCTTTGATTCAATCATAGCAATATCGTCTCGATGATCACATTCATCAAACGAATTGATTATCATCATCAATAATGATTCTCTTCGAACCGCACGTATCCAAACTGTTTCGATCCCCTTCTCTCCCCCTTCTTTACAATATTTAAATATATTTTCTTTAGCATCCACCATTGAATAGAACCAAAAAAAAAATCAAACAGAATTGCAATTAGCCTTAGGCTGTGTGTGTATGTGTGTATGTGTGTGTCAATACGGTTAGATCGAAAACATTGTCGATTCGATTTAATTGAATCAATTAAATTTGTTAAACGAATCGAATAAAAAAATGCTAAAATGAAAATCCAGAACAATTATTACTGAATATTTTTGTGTCGGAAATTCTTCGCACAGATTCAAGTCTAACTTGAAAGGGAAAATATTTAGATACGAAGAAAGAGAAGCGAAATGGAATCCATTTAGAATGTTGAACAACAACAAAAAAAAAACGATTCGATCTGTCAATTGAAAATTGAATCCCATCTCAATTTGATTTGATTCATCAAATCTATCGAATCTAATAAATGCAAACATTTCATAGTGAAAGATTTTCAATTTCATCCATTCAATCATTTGGAATATAGTTGGAATAGGCTGAATTTGAGTGAAATACGAATAAAAAACGATCACAAAGTTCATTATGATCATCAACATCGTTGATTGATACTAATGGCACTCCATTAACCTTTGACCTCGCCTCTTTCTATTTCGTTCGATGAATTCGAACCGTTCGTTTTGAATTCATCGAAATCGGCTAGGAGCAAAAAAAAATTTTCTTTTCGATACCGATTCATTAGCTCTTTTAGATTTGGAAGATCGAAGCAAAAAAAAAAAAATAGCGATTGTTTTTTTCTTCTCTTTCTCTTTCTTTTTATTTTCTTCGATTTGAACATCGATTTCTTTCTGCTGCTGATGATTAGTGCAAATTAGCTTTTTTTTTCTCTTGAAGAGATATGGAAAATTGGAGAACAAAAAAAAAATCTCAATACAAGATTGGTACATCTAATTTTTTGTTGTTGATGTTGTAGCTGTTGTTGTTGTCTAATTTCTTCCACCTAATTCTATATTAGATCTAAGATTTAATGGATCATTTCTTTTGTTATCGGATTGCTTTAGATTCGATGATGAAGATGAAGAAGAGAAGAAGAAGGAGGAGAAGAACAAGAGAGGCGTTCATTGTAGCACCACCTACAATCCATTAAATTTTCAATGCTTTCATTTTGGAATCTCTCTCTCTCTTTCTCTCTCTCTCTCTCTTTCTGTCTCTCTATCTAGCTCTGGCCATTTTCGATTGCTCTAATTTTTTTTTCTATATAAATCGCAATCATATTATTTTATGAAAAGGATGTTGTTTTTTTATTGTTTTGTGCAAAAAAAAAAAAGAAATCGAACGGCGCCGATTACATTTGAGTTCACTCTCGACAATTTAGATTCTCTTTTGATTGTCGATCAATCAATCGATAAAATCCATTAGAGATTAAATCAATCAATTGTCGATTGAGTGAGTGAGTGAGTGAGCGAGAGAGAGAGAGAGAGAGAGGTTTGAAGATTGAAAATTGATAGAATCGAAAGGGTCATTGTAACAATCTCTGCTATTCTCTCTCTCTCTCTCTCTCTCTCTCTCTCTCTCTCTCTCTCTCTCTATTCTACGGTTGAAAGAATTCCAAAATGAAAAATCACCTGTAAAATCTTACGTAAGAGATGAAAAGAGAGAGAGACAGAGAGATGAAACACAACAACAACAACAACAACTAAAACACACCGAGAAGAGGAAGAGAAAAAAAAAAAGAAGAATCAATCAATTGTGTGTTGGGATACATTTACAATTTTGTTTAGTCGTTGAAAAAGTTGTAAAAATAAACAGCAACGTAAACTTCTTAGAGAACTGGATGAGAATGCAAACACCATTAGGTACAACAATGAAGGCTAGAAAGAGCTAGATCTTTGTGGAAGATTTTTCTTTTTTTTTTCACTCTCAAAGAAATGAGGAAAAAATGAACCGAGATAAAGAGAGAGAGAGAGAGAGAGAGAGAGAGAGAGAGAGAGAGAGAGAGAGAGAGAGAGAGAGAGAGAGAGAGAGAGAGAGAGAGAGAGAGAGAGAGAGAGGAACTGTGAAAGTGGTATTGGGCACTTGATTCTCAATCAGGCTCGAATGAAATGCGTAACGAAAAGCGACAAAGTTATTATTTGGCCATCGTTTCGGACTAAGGTCTGTGGAAACTTTTTGTTCTCGTCTCTTTAGCTCTCTCTCTCGCTCTCTCCACTTTTTTTCCCCACTTTATCATCACCAATCATCATCATCATCATCATCATCATCGCTATTACATATAGCTGAGTATTGTGTTTGTGAAAAATCATAGACACCGCCGACACTTTTATTCTTCGATCATATTATTCTTCGCTAAATTGAGTGAAAGAAAGGAGAAAAACAAAAAAAAAAAAAGAATAAATCTTTTGTTTCCATCATCAGATCCGATCCGATATTGCTATTTATTATCGGCTTTTGTTGCTGTTGCTGTTGCCGGTGTCGATGTTGATGTTGATGTTAATGTTAATGTTTGTTTAGATAGCGACAAAGTGGAAAAAAAAATTTGAAAAGACTCTTTACCTTTCTCTCTCTCTCTCTCTCATTATCTACTCATAGTTATCTTTATTACACGCGCTCTTCCAGGTGAAAAGAACTTCTTCGATAACAAAAAATGCGCACCACTCAGTTTTTGATCTATCCCGATTTTGTTGTAGAAATTCTCCACCATAAACAAGAAGAAAAAAAAACGAATGACCATCAGACTGAAGAGTTAGACAAACAGTATTGTTTCATCTCACTTTATTTGTTGTTAGCTCGGACTTGCTGGCTCAAACTTTCGCATCATTAATCTCCGATTAAACGGAACAAAAATTTGCTGATTGAATTCGAGCATTTCATCAGGATCCGTTAGAGATCTAGATCTGATTTCTTCGATGGCTTCGATCGAAGTCAATCGATTCTCTATTGTGGTGTAGCCTTTCCATATAGAATGAAGGTAGATTAAAGAAGTGATAGATCGCAAAGAAAAAAAAAATGAAAGAAAGCAAAGCTTAATGTCTGTTCCATTTTGGTGCGATATGGTTGATTTGTTCCAGATTATGTCTTTCTTTAGCGATCCTATTGTTGAGAGAGAGAGAGAGAGAGAGAGAGAGAGAGAGAGAGATGATCTATAAATTTGCATTATTTCTCTGGTTCCAAAGTATAGGAACGTAAAAACACTGGTTTTTTTCGGTCTAGGTATTTATTTAGATTTTTCACCCTCTCTCTCTCTCTTTCATTAACAAAATAAAAATTTATCTTCTCTCTTCGCAAAATTGAAATACACCTAATCATTTGGTCCTAATGGATCAATTTAGGATTCATATTAGATTTCAAAATTTCACGAAAAATATCCAACTGTCTCGAAAACAATTTGATGAAGTGTCTCTGTGTAATGGAATGTAAAAATCATCATTGTATCACCTAATGTTTTTATTATATTCAAATCGTTTGTTTAACACTCGATTCAAATGGATTTTCTTCCCCAACCCTCCCCCAAACAAAGATAGATTCTTAATTCTCTGATGATGATGATGTTGGACGAAACAGTACAATAGAAGTGAGAAAAATAATGTATGAAAATATGATGATGATAATGAAAATGATTTTATTAAAAACTATCATGACACACCTGGTCTATGTGTTCCTGGAACATAGAAATCTTAATGGATTTCCTTCTTAACTCAGATATAGATCGATTTCTTTTTGTTTAACATTTTCATCTTCAAACTACATACGTATGTCATACACCCAACATCTAAATAATTGATCAGCCAGATTAGATCTATTGAATGTTCCAAAATATTTGGTACATCGGAAAATTTGATCTACAAACGATTTCATTGTTGAATCATCTCGAATCATTGATAGCTTGCGGCTATTTGATTATAATCAGATTGATAGACTATGCAAAGAAAATAGTGTTTTAAGAATTGATGATGTTGTCGCAAAATTGCTAGATTATTTCGAGGATTATCATTAGATTTAACGATCGAATCTCACGGAAAAAATTGACTGCTACGCAATGGAAATCAAATCAGCAAACAGATCATAGCTTCTCTCAATCAATTAATCAATCAAATTTTCGAGACAAATTCTTAGAGCAGAAGAGTTTCTTCATCACCGACTCTGTCGAGCATCGAATTCAGATCAAAAATACTAATTGATTGATTTATTGTTTCGTAACAAAAGCTATTTCAGAAACGATTCTAGACAGAGAGAGAGAGAGAGAGAGAGAGAGAGAGAGAGAGAGAGAGAGAGAGAGAGAGAGAGAGAGAGAGAGAGAGCTTTTGTTGTCTAACTCATCTAGCCTCTTTTATTTAGGTTCCAGTTCAAGTTTTCGACTCTAGTCCTCTCAATCTCAAATCTATTTGGATCATCATCCATCATCATTAAATAATGATGCTGATGATGGCTATCTTTTCTTTTCTTTTCGATCTTGCTCAAGTATTTGTTTGTTTTGTCTTTCTATTTGTGTTGTATTTGTGCGTGCGTTTGTGTTTGTGTGTGTCTTTGATCGTTTTCATCAAACAACATTCAAGATTTTTTTCTCTACGATTTTTCTATTTATTTCGAGAAAATACTTTCGCTTAGAGGATATTTTTCTCTCTTGCTTCTATTGCAAAGAAAAAATGTTTCTAGTAGAAAGAGAAGGAGGAGGAGGAGGAAAAAAATCTAAGATAATTCCTAGCACGAGTATAGAATAATCTCGAAATAGATACCGCACATTCCCTACATCGGTTTTCGATTCGAGACATTTCAATTCATTCATTTCGTTAACAATACACATCGATTATATTATGATATGGATCGATTAAAATATACGGACGAGGAAGAATATATGAAATATTCCATACAAAATCGAAGCGTGTGCTCTAGATTAAAAACTCAATTAGCTAGATTAAATCAGAGAACTTATTTTTTTTTTACTCAAGTTTAAAAGTTTTGTTTTGGTTTGGTTTGAATTTTCCAGTTTAAGAATATTTTCACTATTATTATTATTATTATTATTATTATCATTCTTGCTTTTTGAACGAGACGAGACGAAGCGAAAAGCGAAGTGTCCGTTTCTTGCGTTTCGATTTGTGTTCTCCTCTCCGAGCCCAAACCGTAACTGTTCTGCTCTCTCTCTCTCTCTCTCTCTCTCTCTCTCTCTCTCTCTCTCTCTCTGAGTTGTGATTTTTTTTTCTCTCGATGTGTGTCGGGAAATAAAAATCTGAATCAGATTTATTCTTCTCTGGATCTTTGATACCCGATGTACCATTTTTTTTCCAAGTTAAAAGCTTTCAAAATGATGCAGATGTTTTGTTTCACAAAGAGAGAGATAGAGAGTCCTTCCATTCTCTATCTATCTTCCACTTTGAGCCACTCTCTCAAACCTCTTGAGATACATCGAGGGATCCGAGACCGAATTTCTTTTTTTCTAGCTTAGCTCCATCACTTTTTC
The DNA here is from genome assembly GCA_020844145.1 of Sarcoptes scabiei. NCBI lineage: Eukaryota > Metazoa > Arthropoda > Arachnida > Sarcoptiformes > Sarcoptidae > Sarcoptes > Sarcoptes scabiei. The sequence continues at coordinate 1,098,451 of CP080483.1, read as the reverse complement.
CTATTATTATTATTATTACCATTGATTTTCTAGTGTTGAGTGTTGAATGTCTTATCTTGGACACTTATCTTTGATTTTGATTTTTCATTTTTTTCTTTTTTTTTTCTCCCTAGCTCCTTTTATTCTCGATTCTATGATTTTGAATATTGAGAGATGGAAGATGACGGTGGATCTGTTTTGAAATCTCTATGATGATGATGTTATGAGCTTTATGGGTTTTCGTTATCGCCTAATGTCGGTTGCGTACACACACATACACACACAAATAGACAGATGGTAACGACTTCACCATATCTCTCTCTCTCTCTCTCTCTCTCTCTCTCGTTCTTTTCTTTGGAGGCTCTGGTGTTTTTTTTTCTCGGTCTCAAATTGAGTAGATCAATGCAAAACAAGCGCAAGCATAACAAACAATCTATGTTTTTTTTTCTCTGATCCAAACTATATCCCGCTTTGATAAGTGAATTTTATCGATTGTTGATGCTCCATTAATGAACTCTAAATCAACTATCTTTTTTTTCATTTGTTCGATTTCTGATGTTGTTCCAACTGAATCTTATGTTAGGTACATTGGATAAAAAAGGATTTCGGATCATTATCATTTCACGCAAGCATTTCATAGAACAAAGTATTCAAAAACAAAGCTAAAGAGAGAGAGAGAGAGAGAGAGAGAGAGAGAGAGAGAGAGAGAGAGAGAGAGAGAGAATACAATAAGGTTCAAATTGATTGGAAGAGATTTTGAATGAGAATTCAAGAATAGATTGCTATCAATGAATAATGATCATTTTGTTTGTCATTCAGATTCAATAATTTACACAATAAATTGATTGTAATTGATCATCGCCATCATTATTGTGTTAGCTTCATCTCAACAATGCTATTTATTGGTACCCAATGATCGCGAATTGTCAAATTCTATTGAATATGATTTGATTTTGATTGATTCAATTAAACAAACACACATACACACACACAAGAGTACCTAGAAGATTAAATATTGATTCAAACAATCGAGATGATATGTTAATATTTCTATCGATGTCTATGTAGATCTCGTATTTGATATCTGGTATGAGATAAAAATTATTCATTTCATTTCTTTTTTCATCAATATTAACAACCGGAACTATATGGTTTCTGGTTTCAATTGAATCTATCCAATCTGATCACGAAACTAGTTCCGATTTTTTTTTCTTTCCTAATTTGAAGCTTGATTTAGCTGCGCAACGGATGGCAAAACAGATCTAATAGCTTAACTTCATATTGTTCTATACTGTTGATGAAAAATTTTTGTTTTATTAGCTTCACAAAAATCACCGATTTGATAGATTTGTTTCAAAAAAACAAAAATAAAACTTCATAGAACAACATTGCCTCTGATGTTGTCTTCGATGTAGACGATGATGATGATGATAACTTTTGAGGAAAAATGTTCCTCGGACACGTGAACATTCATCTACAACATTGACATTGGAACAGGAGAGAATGTAAAAATTCAAACACAATCATTTTCATCATCGAATTCATTTTTTTTTTTTTTTTTTTGGTCGCTATCGATTTCGAAAATTTCTATATTCTGTATTTGTATTGTTTGTGTAGAATATTAAGCTTTTCTTCTCCGTTCCGATCGAAACGAGAATGCATCAAGCTTCCGAAATTCGTTGTAGCCTAATTTTTTTCTCTATTTCGATGTTTACTGTTTAGAAGAAAGCACGTGCCTCGATAGATCTATTCGATTCGTTTCTACAAAAGATTTCAACATTTCAATGTTTTTGCGCTGTTTCATTTGGTCCCTTCTATCCATATTGATTTCTATTCTCGATATTGAATTCTATGCATTGTGTATCGTAATTGATACCTTCGATTGATTCTAATTCGTTCCAGTACTTCCTGTCTCTGGTCTTTGCTTATTTTTTCCATTGTTTTTTTTCTTTTGGCTCTTAGTTAAACCCATCTCTAAGAAAATTCTTCCGCAGCAGTCGATTTGAATAGTTTGTTTGGAAAACAAACCTAAAGAATCTCATTGTAATAATTAGGCGTCCGAATCTGGGTGTATCTATCTATGAGTAATCAAATTTTATGTCGATTCGATTATTTAGAAGAAAAATTTTTTTTCACTTGATGTGAAAAGAATAGAAAAATTATGTTCATAATCGATTATAGAATTATGGAAACAACAGCAACGAGGTAGAATGAGAACCTCACGAAATAAAAACAAAAAAGCGAGAGAGAGAGAGAGAGAAACGTAAATCATAGAGTTTAGCTCAAATGAAACGAGAAAAATACACGAAAAAGGTGGAATGGGAAAGCACGTGACCGATCTTTTTCATTTCAAATGTTGAAGTTTCTTTAGGCTTTTGGATGGAGAAATTTTTTTTTTCTTCTTCTTCTTCTTCTTTTGGATCAAGATCAAAGAATTAAGAAGCAAAGAGAGCCATTCATCGACACGTGTCTGAAGATACACACACACACACACACACAATTGAATCTGAATGTCTGTAAGGATTATAAAAAAAAAAAAGAGATGAAGAATTTTGGAATCCACTTGAAACGATACTGATGCTGATGGTGATGGTGATGATGATGATCCGAAACAAATTGTTCACACTAGTGATTGTTCCTTTCGAAACCTAGATTGGCCATATGCTTGACAAATTCTCTCTTTTTTTTTTTTTTTTTTTTTTTTTTGTTTTCAACATTCTTTCGTTGAAGTTCTCTTGGCAGTGGTGAAGATTATCATAATTGTCATCAAAACAATCGATGCGTTTGTGATCAAAACAATCGCATTTAAAAGTAGAGAAAAAGAAGAAAAAAAAATCAAATGATGAAATTTGATTGATTCACTTCTAAATCCAAATATCCCTTCATTAGGTTCATTTAGTTTAGATTAGTTTACTAGGAAATTTTCGAAAAAAAATTTTAGTGAATAGCAAACCAATAGGTTTTCAATTGTTTAAATTTTAATTTTCGATTTTATTTATATCTCTCCCCTCTTCTCATCGAAATTCTTTCAATAAATTATTTAAACACCATTTCTATGTCACGTTCTAACTCTTTTTTTTTTTTTTTTGCTCAATAAAAGAAAAATATTTCTATTTTTATTCCGCTTAGTTCATTCTTTTCATTCTCAATTCACTGAAATTCTATGATGATAATGATTAGAAGATTAGTTTGGTCTTTTTATTGGATAGCAGGAAGAAAAAAATTCTAAACGAATCCAGAGAATAGAGTGAAATTAAGTTAATTAAATTAATGCAACCACAGTCTCTCTCTCTCTCTCTCTCTAACATTACGATGCTTTCGTTTGCACGCGTCCATAAACAAACACACCCAAGTTACGTGTCTCACTAAGACCATACCTAATTTCGATTTGAAGCAATTTGTTTTTTTGATTATATTCCAATATCGTTGTTGTGCTAATTTTGTTCTCTCGATGCTTAGAGAGAGAATAAAAATCAATTCGTATCGATTATTATCTCTAACGATCGATTTTTTTTTCTTCATTTTCACATTTTTTTTCTCATCAAAATCGTAACAATCAAAAATAAAAAAAAAAAAAAATAAAACATAACAAAATCAGGATGGAAGACAATTGAACATCGGTCAGATGCGTGGTGTTCCATTGATCGCAACCTCACCAGTCCGTCATGAAAGTCCAGTCCAAATGAATCCATTACAAGTTCATAGCTATCAACCACCGTGGAAAGCTTTAGCTGATTATGCTTCAATACAATCCGATATCGATCCGAACACACCTCAATTTCAACATCTTGTTTCGCAGGTAATTATTCAAAGTTTTTATTCTTACAAATTACGATATTATTTCCTATTAAATACTCTTCTCGCTAATCAAAAATGGTAGCTGTGAATATTTTTTTTTCCCCCATTCATTTCGCAATGGATGTTTGATGATAGAGTAGAAAAAAAAACGATGACGTTAGCATCAGAGAAAATTTCAAAAAAAAAAAAAAATAGACCGAACAATCACCGAGAAGGACGGGTGATGTAATTTTTTTTTTTACTCGAAACAAAATTCGACCCTATAATGAAGCGATCTTTAAGAAGCTTAAAGAAAGGGAAACGAGAGAAAAAAAAATTCTAAAGAAAGAATCGTAACACAGATCAACACTGCAACAGTGTAAGAAAATGATGGGCGCGCATTCTCCTCTTTCTCCTCTCTCTCTCTCTCTCTCTGTTTCTTTTGATTCGAGATTTATCTTTCTCGTTCATCAGTTTGATCTATCTCTTCGAAGCCTGTTCACCCTCTTCGAGAGGGGGAGACTTTGAAAGAAAAGCTCTTAAGAAAAAGAAAGCAGAGCAAAGAAAGAAAGAAAAAAAAAAAAAAAAAAAAGAAAAATCCTTCTCCGCCTTTTTCGGATCGATCCCGATCTTCGTTTCGTTGAACGCGCGTTTCGTTCAACTTTCAAACTTCAAAAATCAATCGAACTTCAATGTACTTCGTTGCTGTTGTGATATTATGAAATTTTTTTTTCCGGTTAGATTTTTTTTTAATCAAAAACAAAACAAGAGAATAGAGAAATTTTCGATTCTTTCGATTTCAATCGATTGGATCTTTAAAAAAAATCAACAATATCGCACATTAGAAGCTTTAAAGAAAAAATTCAAACAGAATGATCGATTAGCGTTTGGTAGAAACTTTGGAAAAAATGTAATGTTCGGATTGAATTCACAAAAAAAAAAACTTTATGTTTCAAAGCGATTCGATAGGAAAACGATGGATTTTTTTCGGAGGACCAAAATGATCGATAAATTATTGATCTATTGATTTATTCGTTATTCAATGACCTCTTATTATATATTTGAACGATCGATAGATCAGAATTGAACTTTTATTTTTTTTTTTTTTGTTTTTTTTAATTCATCTCAAAGATGCATGGATTCACGGATGGAATGAATACACCGAATGATACGAGTATGTCATCGTTGGGACATGGTGGTCCACCTACCGAGCCTTGTACACCGATGTCTTATCTAGGTATTTAGACATTCTAACCTTTATTATTATTATTATTATTTTTTGAATTTTTTCTATAAAAAAAGTTCAATGAAATTCATCTTAATTCATTCAAATAATTAATTTCAATTTTTTCCATTTTGATTCTATTCTATTCAATTATCATAGCTGATCAAGATATTCATCAGCCTCCAAGTAATATGTCATCTGATCTATCCAGTCCTTGTACAAGTGAATAAAGCTATTGAATCGTTTCTATTCGATCAAAAACTCAAAAATATCACCAATCTACCACCCAATCAATCATCTCGACATTTTTTTTTTAATGAAATATAAATTGTTTCAATATTCATTCAAAGTTCATTCATCAGTGTTGATTTCCTATGTAAAATAGCTCTTATCTGATTCTCATCGAATGTAAATCTCTTTTTTTTTTTTTTTTTTTTGAAAACCAATCAAGAAATGAATTACGAAAACGCCTTTTTGTTCATTATTCTCATCGATCGATCGTTGAGAAAATATTCGATCCAAATATTCCTAAATTTATAAAATAAATGAAATCTGTATGAAGAAAATAAAAAGATAGATTCAATAACTATTCGATTTATAGTAATAAATAAAAAAAATAAAAAAATAAATAAATAAATTTCCTCAAACATTTCCAACACTTAATGAATAGATTAAAAGTATCAATTTTTTATTGCAATCACTGAATCAGTGTTCATTGGAATAGCATCTTCATTTCTGTATTCTGTATCGGAATCAATCGATTGCGAAAAAAAAAAAAAATAGTTTCACTTTTTTCTCGCTCCAAAGATTAGATTTTTTTTTCAGCTTTCTTTTGTTCGAAAATCAATACGATGCTTGGATTTCAAAAAAAAAAAAAAAAAAAAAATGAATCTCTAAAAATCGATAAAATTCCACAAGGTCCAAAATATCTCGTCAGTGAATTTGTTTTGTTTGTTCTATTTCTTTGTATCTCTCGAGTGTTCCGAAACGAATCCAAATATGAATTTCTCTTTACGGATTTGTCTATTTTTGTCGCTACGCTTTTTCCTACGCAATGAATAACATCGATTTGATTTAGATACAGATTTTCGTTTCTCTTTTCAATCAATTGATCTTCAATCGATTCTCTAGGGAATCCGTTTTTTTTTCTTAGGAAATTTTTATCGATTTGAACAAAAAAGACTTGAATAAACAATCCAAATCTCATCTACGTATCATCTTCAATGTTTGAATAGAATCGATCATACGAGAGATTGATTTGAAGATGTTTAACAAATAAAATCCTAACTAATACTGAATGGTCAAGAAGAAATGTTTGTTTTTTTCTCTCGAATTTTATTAATTCACATCTTTTCCATTCAATCCGTAGTCGTTGAAGAGATAGATCAGAGGAAAAAAAAAGAATTGAGAAATAATCGTCGCCTTAGATGAGCGAAGTTATGGAGAGAAATCGAAGATCTCATCGATACAAAAAATAGTCCAAGATATCCAATGATGAAATTCTCTCTTCTCGCATGTTAGGATGTGGAAAAGGGAAAATTATTTTTTAGATATTTGTTTTTGATGTTTTGTTGTTCGCAAAAAAAAAAAAAAAAAAAAATGCCTCGAGTTTTGGCGTCAGACTGGCCAGACTGATCAGTTTAATTTGGCTGATTGCACAAAGAGAAAAGAACGGCCGATCGATTGACGGCAATCGTTTCTTCTCCAAACTCATCGTTTCTCGCTAGGTTCCAAGAAATGAAAGACTTGCGTCAAAGTGAAGAAACAATAGCGATTCGATTCGATTTTGAAAGACGATGATGATGATGGTGATGATGATTAGGATTGTTTAGGATTTAATGACCATTCGAGATTACCAATAATAACTACACTGGTTTATTACATTTTAATAGTTTGTTTGGTGAGAATAAAGCAATAAATTTCTATTTTTTTTTTCTATTTTCGATCTCGAGAAGACTTTTTTCACAAGAACCAGAGAATATCTAGAGTGGCAAAATTTTATTGCCTAGTCGTTTACGAATTCGCTAATCAAAGAGAGAGAGAGAGAGAGAGAGAGAGAGAGAGAGAGAGATCCAATTTTGGTAACCAAAAATACGCTTATGGTCCGATTGGTGAAACCCTTTCTACTCGAGAAGTCAATAAGATAATGTTGGACATTTTTGGCATTTCTTCCAAATGAAATTCTTCATATCATCTTTTGAAATCGAAAATCTCTTTCGAAAACTCTTTCGATAATTTTATCTCAATAATTAGAATTTATTTGTTGGTTGACATTTCTCTCTCGCTCTTCAAGATCAGAATCTATTCTGGGATATATTCTCTAAAATTGTCTTCAATTTTTAGCTTGATTCTAATCTGAATCGATCTCGGTTTTTATTTTTTCACAAGATCTTTATGGTATGTCTATGACTCTAGGGTCAAATCGACGGACACAAATCGAGATCCGATCTCTTAGATCAGACGATTTTTTTCATCTCGATGACTTCTTCATCTCATTGATCCAACAAGATCAAATCAATAGTTTTAGGGTTTCGGTTTCGAACAAACAAACAAACAAACAAATAAACAAAACATATTTCAAGCTTAAATATTTATAACAATATGATAACAGATATATATTTAGGAACAATTTGGAAGATAAAAAAACTGTCTCCAATCTCTACACTAGCGGACAGCAGTTTGGGATCGTTTTGGGAAGAGACCGTTAGGTAAAAAATTTATCTCAATTTTATCATTCACACTAAAGCTCAACGATCGAGAGTTTGGATCAAGATCAAGACGATCGTTGAGAATCCAATGAGACAATCTAATCAAACAGGGACGATCGGCATAAACAAACGCATGTGTGCTACGTATGTACCCATATCAGAGAGAACAGACAGAAATCGCTTGCTCAATTTATCATTGAAAGGAAAGAATTTTTTTTTTTTTTCTTTCTTTCGTTCACTCGTCTTTCATTCTGCTTGAAAGATTGACCAAGATTAACCAATAAAGCGATCGTAAGAAATCGAAAGAGAGAAAATCAAAAAAAAAAAAAAAAAAAAAAAAGAAAAAAAAAGACTTCAAAATTTTATTTTTCGTTCAAGATTCTTTTCGAAAAGATTTTCGATGATAGAATTTATAAAGCTAAAGAAAGATGATGTTGGTGTGGTGGAAAGAGATCTCGGAGAGACTCAAAGCCCCGGTATCGAAAGCTCTCTCTCTCTCTCTCTCTCTCTCGTACTTTTTCGATTGAATTTCAAAGATCGAAAGAAAGAAAGAAAAAAAAGCGGAATATATTTTTGAAAGAATTAATCTAAAGCTTTTTAGGATATGTGCTGGTGGTGATGTGTATCATCGATAGAACAACCACAACATCATCAACAACGACGACGACAACAACAACATCAAAATCACACACCATCAAAATTTGAGCTTTTTTTTTTATCTTCCCTAAGCTTCGAATCTCTCGAGGCACGTCTGACGTTCTCTTCGTTCTCATTTCTGTTATCGAGAGAGAGAGAGAGAGAGCGCGAGGAGAAAAAAAACTGATCCATTTTCAAATTTATCTATTTGTTTCTGTATGTTTGTTTTTTTTTATTTTTTTTTTTTTTTTTTTTTTGTTTTTGATCAATCGATTGTGTTTGATTCTTTCTCTAGATGCTATAAAGTCACTACCGCCGATTGCCGATGTTTATTTGTTTGTTTCATTCGATAATGGCGGCTAGCCGATATCATCATTTCCAAATGATGATACCGTCTTCATCTTCGTCGTCGTCGTCATCGTCATAGTCGTCGTCGTCTCCGATGATAAAGAAGATGATGATGATCATATCGGCCTAAGGTTTCTTTTATTTTCTCAACAATTTCAATTTTATTGAAGCAAAAATGAACACACACACACACACACGTTTCAACAAACGAAATGGATAAATTTCAACTTATCTAAATTCTGTTGTGCTTTTTTCTGATCTGGTATGATCGAGTTTGAAGGTGAAAAAATTCGATGAGGATGATAATTCCAACTAGGAGTAGGAGAGAGAAAGAGAGAGAGAGAGAGAGAGAGAACAAATGATAGAATAGCGATGGTAAAAAAAAAATAAATCTTTTTTTTTTATTCGCAATCAGAGCGATTTTAGATTTGTAATAAAAATTACACCGATAGGTATCATTGATAGGCAAGATGATTCTGGTCTGATTTTGATCTGAATTTGATTGCAATACTCTCTCTCTCTCTCTCTCTCGCGATCTATTCTATATCGGAATATAATCGTGTAATATTATACGAGACGTTTGGCTCTCGTATCTAAAGTTTTCTTCATTCAAAAAGGGGAGTCTCTAACTATAGCTAACTTGTAGTTGAATTACCTTAAGCTTAAGAATCCCTGATTATTATCTTAGTTTTCAGAAAAAAAACTGAACCAGATTAAAAAAAAAACAGAGATTCTTTGCTATGTTATTCAGCTTATCTGATATTTTTGTTGCACTTCTAATGCATTAATTTTCTACAATTCTTCGATTATTGAAATGATCTTCAAGAATGGTAGAGATGATTTCTTTCGCTCGCTCTCTCTCTCTCTCTCTCTCTCTCTCTCTCTCTCTCTCTCTCTCTCTCTCTCTCTCTCTCTTTCTTTTTCAAGCAAATCAAATACTAAATCTCAAAGAGATTAGATTATTCAATTCTAATGATGATTCTTTGAGATTGAATCTAGAAGAGAGATTCGAATCTAATCTCTAATGTTTTGGGTGTTTCAAACACCAAAATGTAAATGGCTATGATTTTGTATTTTTTTTTTCTCTGTTTCTCAAAAAAAAAGAAGATGCTATAAAAGACAGATCACGATGATGATGATGTGTTGGGTCGAGAGAGAGAGCAGTTTGAATCCAATTACAATCAGATTGACACCTTCGAGAAACGAATCGAAGGCTAGTGTATCTAGAGAAAAAAAAACAACGCCTCGAAATTTTATCATTTCTTTTCATTTGCTTAGAGTTAAGAATAAATTTTTTCTAATTTTTTTAACAAAATGATAAAAACGATAGCAATGATCATTGATTGGATTTTCTTGAACTTTTGTTCGATTCTCATCATCATAATCGAGTGAAAACCAGAAAACGATGCATTAATCCATCAATTGTCTTCATTGATTTGTCTCGCTTTCATCGTCGATTTTGTTTGAGAAGGGAAGAGCATAAATCAATCTTCTCATTTCTTGTGACATGTTTGATTCCGAAATTAATATTATTATTATTATTGAATCTATTCTCATTCCGACAATCAATCATAATCAATTTGTCCATTAAAATTCTTCGCCCAAATAGAGAGAGAGAGAGAGAGAGAGAGAGAGAGAGAGAGAGAGAGAGAGAGAGAGAGAGAGAGAGAGAGAGAGAGAGAGAGAGAGAAAGAGATACATCAAGGATTGAGTGATGAAAAAAAAAAAATTTTTTTTTTTTTTTCGTGAATGTTTTCTATTTTTATTCTTTCAAATTAATTTTCAATTTTAAAATCGAAAGCATTGAGATCAACACAGCACTAGCTCATCATCAACAGCATCACAACACCACACTGTGCCACCAGATCACATCGATATGAACATCGAACAAAATTTGACTAGCTAACAAATCTATTTCATCGCTAGACAGGAAAAGAATAATTTATAGGATATTATTATTATTATTATGATTATTGATGAAAGATACATTTTTCAAAAAAAAAAAAAAAAAAAAGAAAAAAAGCTCCACAACCACCACCAACACCGAGACTAGAGCAATGGCATCGGTAGAGAAGATAATTGAAGAAAGGCACGCATTTTCTCATTAAAAGCTTTTAACGTGTCTTACTGTCAATTTTTTGTTTCCATTTGATCGTTTTCTTTCTTTCAGTCATCTCTCTCTCTCTCTCTCTCTCTCTCTCTCTTAGGTCTTCGGAATGGAAAAATAAATTTTTCCTAGAATGCTATTTTTTTCCCTATATCAGTGATTTCTCTCTCTCTCTCTCTCTCTCTCTCTCTCACTTCATCAGAGAGTCAATGTCCATCAAAAGCATCATCGAGAGATGGAGAAGAAATATTCTTTCCGAAATTCTATCGAATGATCGGATGATAATGATGATTTAGATGTCAGTGTTGGTGTTGCTAATTGTTGACCTTTGCGACCTTTTTTTTTGTTTGAATTAGAGTTTAATCTATTTTTTTCAATTTTCTTTTGCTCTCTCTCTCTCTCTCTCTCTCTCTCTCTCTCTCTCTCTCTCTCTCTCTCTCTCTCTCTCTCTCTCTCTCTCTCTCTCTCTCTCTCTCTCTCTCTCTCTATGAAGCTCGTTGATTTTTTTTTCGAGAATTGAATTCAAAACTGACAAATTGGAAAATTGAAAAATTAATAAAAAAAAATTCTTAGAATCGAATAACTAACTATCCAACATCGAATCGTTTTTGGTCTGTGTTCTTCTGCACCCATTTGGTTTTTTTTTTTTTGATTTTTTCTTCTCACTTTGATCTCTATCCATTAGAGAGAGAGAGAGAGAGAGAGAGAGAGAGAGAGAGAGAGTGTTCAATCTCTCCATCTCTCCAATCTATCATATTTTTTTGTTATTATCAAACGAATTAAATTCTAGAAATTAGTTAGTTTTTCTTAATATCAAACATTGATAGAAAATAAAAAAAATCGAAAACAAAAAAAAAGAGCAAAAGAGAAACTTTTGAGAAATATTATCAAAATCTTAGCTGTTAAGAATAGCACGATCGCCTTTCATCGTTGGAAACGTTCTGTTTTAAGGCTTGTCCAATCCCAAGATATTATCAATCAGCTATGAATCTTAAAAATAAAAAGCCAAATATTCTAGATTCTTGAATGTTTATTGAATAAATTCGATGTAGAGGTGATTTATTGGCAAATGGAATCGATCGATTGAATTCAATCATTGAATGATTTAGAATTTAGCTCTAAAAATCATAATTTCGATGAGGCAAAAGAGAAGCAGTAATCAATCTATTGATTCAAAAGAGAAAAGACCACCATAGTAGTTTGAATATCGAATCAGTATTCAGAAAAAAAAACTACTAATAGTAATTATTTGATTTGCACTTGAATACAATAAGACCTTCATTCTTATAGAAACTTTGAAAGATGTTGATGAGAAAAACAATCACCATCATCATCATTATCGTTGCCAAACAGAGAATGGAGAATCGGATGGAAATCCAATTGGAACCTAACCAGATGTTTCAAACCACTCTATGGATGTGCTCTGAATGATTGAAATGTGTCATTTTATCAATCTCATTATGAAGGGTAATCTTATCTCATCATCGAACACAATCATTATCATTATAGACTGATTAGAGAGAGAGAGAGAGAGAGAGAGAGAGAGAGAGAGAGAGAGAGAGAGAGAGAGAGAGAGAGAGAGTCTTAACTTAAGGTTCGATGATTTGAAGGTGAATAGGTTTGGTGAAAAGAGAACTTTCGGTCTCGGTCCAGGAATGATGCACAGATGCACCTGCATCTCTTTTTTTTCACAATACTATGATTTTGATTTTCAAAAATTCTATCCCAACCTAACCTTATTTATTTGTTTATTTTTACATCGAAACTATTCGATTATTATGGTGGATGGATGTCATTTTGCAACAAAATCATCGAATTCGAATGCTGATTTAATCAATCTGAAGCAATATTGTTGTTATTCGAAACACCTTTTTTTTCTTTCGCTCCAAAAGGTGAGAAGAGAGAGAGAGAGAGAGAGAGAGAGAGAGAGAGAGAGAGAGAGTAGAAAAAAAGTATCCGAAACAAAAATTAAATCATAGCTTTCAAATCAAAAAAGAGGTGTTGTTGATCGAGATAATCGGAGAGATACAAACGGAACTCGAACAACAGCAGCAACGATAACAACGAAGAGAGAAAGAGAGAGAGAGAGAGAGAGAGAGAGAGAGAGAGAGAGTAGAAAAAAAGGGATAAAAATACAAACACCATCATAACAAGATAAGTTAGATTCGAACAATGCAAAACGAGAGGGGAAGAGGAAATCAAAATTTGCCCTATTCTCTCGATAGCGTTTCGAGGGCAAATTTGAAAGCTACCGCTGTTTGTAGGCGTCGAAAATGAATGATGAAGATTGTCTGGACTACAAACAAAAAAAAAAAAAAAGTATAGTTTCTTTCATCTTTCTCACTCAATGATTCTTGGACTCCAACAGTTTTTTCTTCTCTTCTCTCCTCTGCTTCGTATTTTTTTTTTGCTCTCGCTCTCTATTTCTCCACATCGAAAAAAACGAGAATATTCAATCGAAAATATAATCATAGTTCACAAATGAGTTCTATGGAGTATTCGATTCCATTAGGATAATTGAATTTTCCTCTCTCGTTTCGTTTTCGTTCTGTTTGGCTGGTGGAAATGTTCTGAAAGAAAAAACTACAATCCATTCTCGGTTCCGATGAGATGATTGTGTCAATCTTACATACGAGTTATCTGTATAATTTTCTGATCTAGTTTTTTTTGTTCCATAGATCACAGTTGATCAGATCACAGTTTAGCTTTACTGTTGGTTTCTGGTGATGTTGTTGCTGTTGTTGTATTTACTGGTTCAATGATCGGTTACCCGGTAGCACACCCGTCGTCTTTTCATCGGCAATTTCTTGCCGATTCTTGTCTCAACGATTCCCTCCTCTTCTCAACAACATCGAAATGAAAACGATTTTGAAAGAAAAAAAAATTGTTCCCTATCTCGGATTTAGCGAAAAGACCTGAAGATAATCTTTCGCTCTCACCACAGCAATACATAGTTGTTTAAATCGATTTGAAAAAGTTTGATATAATTTCTTCTCCAACCTTATAAAATGGAGATAATCCACACTATATAGATTGTATGCGTAGATTGGTTTTATTTTCATATGAAAAGAATAAAATCTCAAACTTATTCCATACAATGCCGAATCAAGGAATATGAAAATTGCACAATTTTTTTTTTGGAAATTAATAATAATCTCTCTCTCTCTGTCGATGGCAGAATTAGTTCTCTATCTTTTTTGGGCTAATTTTTGTTATTACCATTCTTAAATTTAATTTGAGATCGAAATTTGATTTGCCGTCAATGTGCCTTGTCATGTCATCAGCATTGCAAACCTAGTCATTAGGTTCTAGTGAAATATAGCAAACGTTTCGGAGCAAATCCAGAAGCCAGATGCTTGGGAAAGAATATGGAATCGAAAAACTATTCATAATCTAACTTTTAGAGATTTATTTATTTCGAAATTGAAATCGATCTAGGGAGATGTTTGATTTCGATGAATAGAAAGAGAGAAAGAGAGAGATAGAACGGAAGCGCAAATCAAAATTTGAACAGGAAAAGAAAAATTCGAATCAATTTTGAATGAGAGAATTCTTTTTTTTTGTTTCTCCTCCTCTACTCTAATCAATCGTCTCGAGAATTGGAATCGATTTTTGCGGTCTAATGCTTTCTCAAGGATTATTTGCACGACTGGAAGTGACCGATCGTTGAAATTATGGTTCAATCGAGAGGATGATGATGATGATGATGATCAGAGCGATGGTGGACATCAATCATTTGGAAACTTTGTTTTTCCAAAGACAATCAAACCGGAACTTGACCATAACAAATAATGACAATTTGGATGATAGTTTTGACATTGTTATTGTCAATATCGAAATCGATTGCCGGAATTGGACCCAGAATGTGCTATCTATGACGATTCAAACAACAGAACGTGACCAAATTTTGACCGATTGAAAAACTAACAAATTTTCTTGTTACCAAACTATTTTGATGTATCTCGTTGCAAAATCACCAATCAGATGAACGAAAATAGATAGAATATCTAAGGAGCGAAAAATTCCAAATCCCAGACCGTAGAACAAACGAAAAACAAGAGTTTCGAGGCTAGAATTGTAGAATTGGTTTTGAAAATAGAGAAAAAAAGAATATTTGTTTTCTAGCTTTAGATTGTGAATTTCTAGTCTTCTGGATCGGTTCCAAAGATAATCTTGGAATAGGCTCGAAAAAAATTCGATAAATTCGTGATTCACCTAAATCAATCACTCGTAACGGTATTCGAAAAAAATTGTACTATTTGATGATAATCATCGAATTGTTACCATTCATTCTATTCATTCAACTTTTTGCTTACGATGAAAATGTTCTTTCCATTTCTTTCGATATTTTGTTATGGTTTGTCAGAGACGTATGTTTTTGTGTTTTTTTTTTTTTTTTGTTTAATTCTCTACTAGAAGGAAAAAAAATTTTCATTTACTAGAATTCTGATAGATTAAAATCTTACCAGAAACTCTCTTTCTCTCTCTCTCTTCGTAAAAGAGATCTCTAAACAAGCTAGATTGAATTTTTTTTTTCGCTAAAACCGCAAATACCAATCATCAACGTTGACGGTGTCGAGCTTATTTCGATAGGATTCTATCCTCTTGGAAGATAGAACCGAGAGACAGAGAGAGAGAGAGAGAGAGAGAGAAAAAGAAGATAAAATAATCCAAATACATTGCACTGGAACGAACCACAAAAAAAAAGAACGAAAATTATTCAACCATCTCGATTGGAACGATAAAATAGAAATATTATTGTATCCGGACTCGAGATTATTTCGATGATGATGATGATGTTGGTGTAGTGATAGATAGATACATAGATATGGAGAATTTTTTTTTTTTTTTTTTTGGTTTTCGATCTCCATTCACCAACAACAACAAGCATAATAATTCCAAAGTAAATATTAATAAATTATAAATAATTGATGATATTGTGTGATCAACATTGATTAGTTTATGGAAATTTGGTCCGATGTAGATCGAAAAGAAAAAAGAAGTGAAAGCTCTATAGAGAGAGAGAGAGAGAGATAGGACAAGTGAACCAAATCTTCGAGTGATACTTCATATTTCGTCCCCTAATGTAGCGCTATATTTTAAAAATATGTTGAGAAAAAAAAAATTATGGAAACTTTCTAATAGCGAATGAATAATAATCTTACTGGTCTATTAGAATCTAGTCCGTTCGATATAATGATAAATATTCCATCTTTTCCTTCTCTCTTCCTCGCTCTCTATTCTATTCTTATAGAATATTCTATTAATTCTGTAATCTCTTTCTTGCTTGTACATCAAAGCTATTTTTATTCAATAAAAAAAAAAATATTCTTTTTTTTTTTTTTGTCGAAACCGATCCAATCGGTTATGTAATGATTATGATGCAGAGTAGTAGTAAACGATGCATATCAAATTGATGGGCTAACTTGAATGAATAAATAAATGAATCAAGAGGCAGAAATTTGAGGAGGGGGGAAAATCTAAAATTTTAAATCTGAATACAATCCAAACTTGTTCTAGGATTCCTAGGGCTGTTTTCTCAACCAAATCATTCAAATCATTCATATTGCAATGAGATTAGCGATGGAAATAATGATGCTGTTGGTGGAAAAAATTTTTGACAATTTATCAAATCTATCAGATCATTGATTGTTTACTTAAAGCTTTCGATTCAATCAAATAGTTTCGAATTCGAAACATTCGGATAGTTTGATGAGATCAAAAAAAAAAAAAAAAATGCATTTCTCTCTCTCTCTCTCTCTCTCTCTCTCTCTCTCTCTCTCTCTCAAACAGCGCAATGATTTTGATAATCGTATGGCTGTTTCCGGTTTCGCTGACAATCGATCGATAGTCGTTTGTGTTCATCTTCGTGACGAGTCAATTTCACTAAACCAATGATGTGGTTAAAAATTTATTTATTCTATTTTTTTTTTCTTCCCGTATCCCTTGTTGTCGGTTTGGTGATTACTATGTTCCTAACCAGAGCCATCGACTAGAATACGCCTTTTGTTTTGAAGCGATGAAACTGGAATATTTTTTTTTGTTTCTATTTTAAAAAAACAAACAATCTGCTCTCTCTCTCTCTCTCTCTCTCTCTCTCTCTCTCTCTATCTCAGTATCTCTCTTCAGCGAACAATTCTATTGGTTCCAGAATATTGATGTTGCATAGCTAGAGTATAGATGTTTTAGAACAGAACGAAAAGAACAAAAAAAAAGTCAACAAACGACTGTAACTTTATGATCTTTCATTCAAATCACTCTCTCTCTCTCTCTCTCTCTCTCTCTGTGTTTGGCTATTCAAAAAAAAAAAAAAAATTCAGATATGGAAATGAATCCCTCGCTCTGTTTTATTTTTGGTTAGGTTTTAAATCTTTCAGTCCAATTAGTTGAATCACGAATCAATTGGATCGATTCCGTGATGATTTTCAATATGACACGATTCATGGATGTTCTCTATGCTCTCTCTCTCTCTCTCTCTCTCTCTCTCTCTCTTTCTCTTGTTAAGGTTACACTTGTTTGGTCCCAAATTGGATCATGCAAAAATTCATTGGTTTTTAGTTTTTTTTTGGTCGGTTTTCTAAGCTCAACTGAATCTTGAAACCGATAATCAATCAAATCAATTTGGTTGATTTTGTAGCGAAAATTTTAATCAAATTTTGATCGCAATTCGCGATCATAATTTTTTCTACTCTTCACCTTCATCTTTTTTTTTTATATCTTTCTGCTCAAAAAAAAATCCACCGTCAATGATGATGAATAATGAAAGGAAGGGAATGAGTAACAGTAATAAAAGACAAAAAATGATCAATTGTTTTCGATCGTGATGTCCAGACAACACAAGCAACCAAGATCCAAAAAAAAAAAAAAAACAACTAAACCAAACCAAACTAGCTTTTTACACGAGAAAAAAATTATCAATAGTCCAAAACGATTGAACAATGTAATTTGGAAACTTTGGTTCCCAAAACACTAGACACTCTTGTGACTAGAGTGTCAAGTGGGCTTTAATTTTGGATTCATCGAAAACACCACCATCACCACCATAACTATCCTAATCGTTGCGACAATCACTGATTAATTGGCTTTATTATCATCCGAAATGAGTTTCGAAAGAGAGAAATACGATTGGATCGTTTAAAGCTATCGGTCCGATATGAGCGCTATGGAAGAATGCACAAAGCCTCGAAGAATTGGTTTCTGGATGGAATTTTTTTTTTTTTTTCGATCACTAACTCTAGGTTCATTCGATCTTTGGTTTTTTTTTTTTGGATTATTTTCACTCTCTTAACTTCTTAAATGCCTTGTATTTTGTTCAGATTGTTGTGAGTTTTTTTTGTTTTTTACGTTTTTTTTTCTCTCCAACAAATTCTCTGACTAAAATCTAGGCCCTTAGATCTGGATTACGATCGAATGAAAGTCGAATGTGTGGAGGCTAATCAAAATGCTTGACGATGGACAATCACAATTAATTTTCTCTGAACTTCTTTTTTTTTGTCCGTCATTTTTTTTTTGATTTCATTCTTCGAATCGATGTTGCTGTTGATGATGATGATCACTATAGCTAATCATCATTACACTGGTCATCATGATTAAGATCATCCTCATGGATCATTACAAGTGACAATTATCTCATTCAGTAGATGTTATCCTATTTTCTCTCTTTTTCTCTGGCCCTTTTTCTCTCTCCACTATGATCTGATAAATTATCGAAAGAATTCTGGACGACACCGCAAACAGAATGATGATGATGATGATGATGGCTAGTGTGTGTGACTTTTTGTAAGCTAAATAAACCAGACCAAATTAACCAGAAAAAGAAAATTTTTGGTTCTGGTTTCAAAGAAAAAAAAAAAAATTTTTTTCCATAGTAAATGAAATCGTTGCAGTGCGACAAGAATACCTGCAGCGAAATTGTCTTCATGTGTTTGAATAATTTAGAGTTGACAGATTAATTAATCGTACCTTGTACCTTTGTTGATTTCGTTCTCTTTGACCATTCAGGTTTTTAATTTTGCAGTTTCCTTGACTAACTTCGCCGTACAATACTGTATACTGGTAATGACATTTTGACAAGTTTCGGTATCAAACTACAACATCCAAGCTAGATCAAACGAAAAATTTTGAAAAATTAGAAAAAAAATTGTAATTCTTATCGATTTGGATCCGATTTTCACCAGACAAGATTGTTTAAATGTTTTTATGCCAAGAGACAGAATCAAAATGATTTTAATCTAAATAGAATCATTATGATTTCCAAAAACACACGAAACAATCTCTCTCTCTCTCTCTCTCTCTATTCCGCAATAAGCCTACTCTGTGTTCGATAAAATCAATATTTTCATTATTGGACCTAGAAAATGATGATATTCGAAAACAAAAAAAAAAAAAATGGAAAAACTCTACCAAAATTCATATATCTTAACAACAAGGACTGATTAGATAGAGAGATTAGGTCTAGAAATAAACATTAAAATTCAATAATCATTAATCATTTTAGTCGTGGATCGAATTTGATCCTAGACAATTTCTAATCTTCGACAAGTTTTTTACTCGATAATTGACCGATAGGTGAAAGGTGATAGTATTGAGCAACGATGAGCTATACTAATCAATAACAGCAGCAGCAGCAGCGGAATCATCATCGATCGATTAGAATACCACGCCTATGA
The DNA here is from genome assembly GCA_020844145.1 of Sarcoptes scabiei. Classification (NCBI taxonomy): domain Eukaryota; kingdom Metazoa; phylum Arthropoda; class Arachnida; order Sarcoptiformes; family Sarcoptidae; genus Sarcoptes; species Sarcoptes scabiei. The sequence goes on along the minus strand of CP080483.1, from coordinate 1,079,002 downwards.
GATTAGTAGGGGCCATACGTCTGGTTCCTAATGGAATGAAATGGTGAAAAAAAAAAATAAAATTATTAAAAAAAAAAATACGATCATATCATAGGTGCTAGATAATTAGTGTAGGTCTGGTGTGTGTGTGTGTGTGTGTTCATGTGTGTTATACAAACATTTCGATTGCATTCTTCCTTGCATTCTGGTCCTATCAGTGTGGTTCGTTTTGATAGTTGATGCTGTGAATAATGATGAGATTTACATTGTTTTTCCGCTCTCTCTCTCTCTCTCTCTCTCTCTCTCTCTCTCTCTCGCTATTTGGTTCTAATCAACTGTTTCATACCACGCCCATTCGAACCTAGAATAATCATTAAATCTGGACACGGTGATTATAATCTTGTTGTTGTTGTTGATGATGATGATGATCTCGAAATGATCAATCATTGTTTATTATTGCTATTCTCTGTTTTTATGAGGACCGTATTGATCGTTCGTGAAGATTTGCTTTATTTAGATTCTTATCCAACTTGGATTTGATTTCATCAACGAAAAGAATTCATTGAAAAAAAAAACAAACAAAAAGCTTTCCATTCTCAGTGATTTACTTTACATTCGAATATTGATTATTAGATCAAAAGAAAGAAAGAGAGAGAGAGAGAGAGAGAGAGAGAGAGAGAGAGAGAGAGAGAATCTTTCTAGGATTCATCAATATCATCATTTTTGTTCGATCATTCCTGATCTTTCATTCAATTATCAAAATCCAGATGTAAAACTAGCAATACAATATGTTAGAAGATTGAAATCTGAACACCGTAAACCTAATAATCGAGTTAAATATCTACAAAAGCAAAACAAAAAGCAAATGATCCATGGTCCATAAAGCTTGACTAGCTAATGTTGAGTTTAGTGAACGATGATGATGATTATCATTTATCATCTTCTCTCTCTCTCTCTCTCTCTCTTTCGGTGATGAAATCTAATTGTATCTTTTTTTTTTTTTTTTTTTTGTTCGAAAGCAATTGAATTGAAGAATTTCGAAAACTTCGATGAAGAAACGACTGAAACCATTATGATGATCAAATCACATTAATCGTTTTTGTCATCCAAAATCATTGGCTAAATTTGATTATTTATGTCATTTTCAACATCGAGCTCTATTCACTCACTCGAATATCATCAAGAATGATAATTCAATTTAGAAACTTCGGTACGCTTTCAATTGGATTCGATTTTGTTCTTCTGTTTTCGTTTTTTTTTTCTTCCTCTCTACAGTAGATTTAGCTTCAGAGATTCAAGTTTCGAGATGCCAATTCGAGATGCATTGATTGATTTGAAACTAATAATAGCTAAATAGACAGCACTATAGAATTCAATCTAGATCCTACAGAATTAAAATTGAATTCGATGATGAAGAGATTTACAAAAGTGGATAAGTTACTTTCTTTGTGGATTTGATTAAAAAAAAAAACATTCAGATTCTGGTTGCTTGCTTTCTTTTATTCTCTGATTCCATTCTTTCGTTTCGATTGTCACTTGTTCCATTTTCAATGTTCTCTTGGATTCGAACTAACTCGCTTCTTTCATTCTCGCTCTCTCTCTCTCTCTCCCCTCTTCTACACAAACTTTCGATTCGATTGAAGCGCAACAGTGCACTCGAGAAAAAAAAGAAGAATAGAGCAAATTAAAAGTGAGAGAAAGAGAAAAAAAAATCTATGAATCCCAATGATTATCGGCTTCTGGTTCCAATCGGATAGAATCGAATAATCGAATCAATTTGATTCAATACGATCGCGGATTCAATTCAATTCGGAAGTTTGTCATTACTACCAGTGTCCCAATCCTCTTCGAACCAATCATCGATGTGATCCACATATTGTTATGAACGCCTACCAACCGGAACGATACGGTCGAGTGCACTGGATTAGTTTCGATGTTTGTCCCGTGTTGATGAAATCGAAAACGAATGAATAATGGAGGGATGCGGGAGAGAGAAAAAAAAAAGACGAGACTTCATTGGTGATTGTTAGTCATTGTTAGACTGGATGTTCCACTCAATGAAACTGAGGTCTTTCTTTCTCGCAAGAATTTCTCGCAAGTTCTTTCTTGTTTCTTTTTTTCTCCATACCAGAAGTGAGAATTTTTTTTTCAGGCTAAAATTTTTCTCTGACAATTTTTTTAGCACCTAGAGTTTCTGGTAGGAGAGAAAAAAAAAATAGCCCCAATTCAATAGCGTATCGAAAAGAGATTCCCATTCTTGGCTCTCTCATTAGTTCGTTACCGCGTGATTGTATTTTCGAATTTCATTCTCTCAGAGAGAGAGAGAGAGAGAGAGAGAGAGAGAGAGTTTCCGTTCAGCAACGATAGCAATAGTAGCGAACAAAACCAAACAAAAACAAAATCCAAATGTGATGTGATCGAATCATGGTGCTCTAGAGCTCGAGCAAAAAAAAAAAGTAAAGAGAAATAAAAACCAAAAGCTATTCATTTTCGATGACAATAATGCTGACTGACAAGGAACATGATTTGTGCATTAGAGAGAGAGAGAGAGAGAGAGAGAGAGAGAGAGAGAGAGACGAAACAGGAACCAAGTAATATCTGATTGCTGCTTGATATTATGATGCGGCTGCTAGGCAAGAGATGTTTATGGTTACTATGAAAATAGATAGAAATCTTTTTTGCTTTTCTTCTCCTTGTACAGAATCCCAAATTGAAAGAAAGAAAGTAAAAAAAAAAAAAAAAAAGAAAAAAAGAAAATTTCGAATCCAAAAGAGAGTTTCCGATCTTTTTTCGAGATAGAGCCTATAGATTCTTCGAGCTAAACTATCGTTAAACTATGTTTCGTTTCGCCAAGATCCCTCTCTTCCTCTCCTCTTCAGATTGGATAGATTTGAAAAACGGTAAAAAAAGAAAAATTTTCTACTTTCGAATTGAATCGAATTGAAATTTTGAAAGGGGGAGAGAGAGTGAGAGTGAGAAAGAAAACGAAATGATTGAATAATAAACATTCGTTCCGAGAATTTGGTTTCGTTCGTTGACATTTGGGAAAAACTTTGTCAGCTTTTTTAAATCTCTCACTTTCTCAATTCATCTTCACTTTTTTTCTTCTGATCCTTTTTTTCGGTTCCGATAGCTCTTTCGTTACATCGATGCTCACCTTGATTGAGTTTGCGAATTGATTTTGACAATTGATTGCTACTGCTGGTGTTGTTTTTGTTTTTTGTTTTTGTTTTGATTTCGTTACTATCAAATGTAAAATGGAATTTTTTTTTTCTTCCCACTCTCCACTACGAAAATATCCAAATTGATTGATATCCAATGAACTTAAACTATGGTCCGCTATTTTTGAGCAGAAAAAAAGCTATCCCATTGCTATTCTTTTTTTTTTGCTACTTTTTTTTACGAAATTCAATACATCAAACAGAATGAATAGAGAGTAGAGTGGAAGTATCTACTAGTTTATAATACTTTTGGGACACATTCATATGGTCATCATCATCATCATCATCGCCATCATTAGGATTATTATTATTACTCTTAGTCTCATCATCATTATTTTCAAAGCTTTTGGAAATTTGTGAAAAAAAAACGAGACAATTTTTTGGCTCCTATCTCAATGTTTTCTTCTGTTCACAAAGGCTAATGTTTGACTCTTTCCGTGAGTGAATTACTCGAAGTTTGAGAGTACCTCAAATAATTGTAAACCATCATTATATCGAATCATTTGTATAAGACAATTAGTAGAGAGAGAGAGAGAGAGAGAGAGAGAGAGAGAGAGAGAGAAATATTGAGCAAAAAAGACCAAAAAAAAAATTGCTTCCACAAGAATAGGGATCAGAAGATGGAGGTGAAGGGTTCCGAGTAATTCGAACGGTTAGATTGTAAATTTCAAACAAAAATTCGATGACATTGAATCTAGATTGAATCAAAAAAAAAAAAAAAAAGTGTTACTATTTAATGAATTTCATTAGTTTTAAAGCAATGAGAAAATTTGGTACCCGAGTTTCAACTGCCCACAAAATCTTGACGGATGAAGGTGATGATCAATTTTGATCTAGGCCCAGAGATTTCTGTTCTCTGAGAAATTCTAGGGATTACATTTTTTTCCACATCGAACAATTGTCACTGAAGCTTTTTTTTTGATTGTTTTCGAGAGCAAGAAGCATAGCTTGAAACCAATTCAAGCACTTCCGGAAACTTCATTGATGACGATGATTTCGTATTGGATATCGTCGAATAAGCATTTTTTTCAGAAATTTATTCTGTTTTCTTTTTCTGCGCTGATTCTTTGTTTCACTACCAAACCATACTAGTCTAGCCACAGTTTTTCACTAGCTAGCTTACTTCTAGCTGTCTAGATTGTGTGGCGAACAAATAAAGAAAAAAAGAAAAAAAAAAAAAAAAAAAGACAAAACGTTTGTTTGACATTCAAGAACGATTTAATCAAGCTAAAAGCATTTTTTTATTTTTCGTTCGGTTTTAAGCATAAAACAAAGCAAAAATATTGGGAAAAAAAAGAAGAAAGATGATCGAAATCGATTCTTTTTTTTTTGTTTTTTTTTTTTTGTTTCCTTTCTCATTCCATCGTAGCTTCCTAGCTTTTGCGCTCGATTTATCTCTGGATCCATTCAATCATTTTTGTTGATGAAAACAAACGAGATGAGATCAAAATTGACGCCAAGATGAGGAAGATTAAAAAAAAGAAAAAAAAGGAATGCCGGAACATTAGCGTAGCGAAAAAAGAAGAGAATCGAAAATATTAATTTACAAACCATTTCCATTTTTGTTGAAAAATTTTTCAAAAAAAAAAAAAAAAAAAATATGGACTTAATAATCAAACAAATAGCATCCAAAATTTTTACCTCTTATAAAATTATTCCGAATTATTTCCAACGGAAATTTATAAATTTTGTAATTTTTTAATTAAGAGTTATTAATTAGGTAATGGAAAATGAAATCGGATAAAATCTTACCTAAAACTTTGATTGCACGTAATGCATAGATTACCACCTGCATCTTACCTAATCGATTATCTTCACACTCACCATACATTGTGGAAACCATAGACAAGCTAATTAAAGCTTAATGGAATGAGATGTTTTCGAGACTACTTTGAGCATTCGAGAGAGGGAGAGAGAGAGAGAGAGAGAGAGAAAAAAAAATGTAAAAATTGTCTAAGACCTAGCTTTCCGGGGAAATGGAGGGGGAGGGAGTCTTCTTTTAGACGGTGAAATAGTCATCGAAATTCATCCAAATACAATTTGCTTCTGATCGATCGATTTTTTCTCTTTCGCTTATTTCAAAAGAAAAATTATCAATGCCAATTTTTTTTTCTCTCAAATTTGATTATAATTTCGTCTCTCTCTCTCTCTCTCTCTCTCTCTCTCTCTCTCTCTCTCTCTCGATCAAAATGAATGATTGATTATAATTGTGATTAGAAAGAAAGAAAAAAAAGAATTTCATCATCGGTTCATCATAATCGATAATCTTCTCATTCATTGCGAGAAAATTCGATGAGATGTTTTTTTTTTATTTTGAAGATTATTTCAAAGATGATCTTATTCGTTTTTTTTCCACCGTAACTTATTCTATTCGAAAGAATTAAAAAAAAGTAAAAAAAAAAAGATCAAAATCGTCACTGTCCTACTTCTTTCGTTCCAATCATTCGATCTCTGTCTCTTCTGATCGGATCGAGAAATTTTGACATTTTCTCTCTCTCTCTCTCTCTCTCTCTCTCTCTTTCTGTGTACGAGGACAAAGATTTCAGACATCGATAGAATTCGACCATAATTTATCATTAAAGGATTAGTGTCCAGATTGGGGAAAAAAGATCGAGTGAGAGAGAGAGAGAGAGAGAGAGAGAGAGAGAGAGAGAGAGAGAGATGGAATTAATTCTGTTTGATTACTTTGGTCCATTAATGAATTGCTTTCATTGTCAGATTCATTGATTTGTTCTGGTTGTGTGTTTTCTCTCTCTCTCTCTCTCTCTCTCTCTCTCTCTCTCTCTCTCTCTCTCTCTCTCTCTCTCTCTCTCTTCTGGTTCTGGTTCTCTAAATGGATTAGCAGAACTATCAAAGTATTCATCGAGAATAGAAAGAAAGACCAAAAAAAAAAAAAAAAAAAAAGAAAAAAGGGAAAAAAATTATCAAATCATTCGGATCGAATAGTAATCGGTTATTTATAGACTTATTTCAACACTAAAGATTGATTAGGATGTTCTCTTTTTTTTTGTGTGTTTTACTTTTCCTCCATCTCTTCCTCTTCTCCTTCTCGTTTGTCTTCAACCATGATGATGATGATGATCATTAAATAAGAAATATAAATTCGTAATTCTCGTAATTACACTAACAGATGCGCTATCATCAAATTATTATTATTCTTCTATTTAGATTTAGAAATCGGATTGTCGTAGATTGGATTGGTTTTTTTTCTCCTATCGCTCTCTATTCTAAATTCGTTCCAAATAATAGATTAAAATAAGAGAGAGAGAGAGAGAGAGAGAGAGAGAGAGAGAGAGAGAGGGAAAAACAATCCGATCCGATTTGTTTTTGGAACGATTTTAATGTTATTATTGTCAATTCTTTCACATTCTCCGTTGTTGTTGTTGTTGGTGTTTTTGTTTTTCGATATCTTTGGAACCAAGTTGCTATCGGTCCAAATGATTGTCATAGTTAAAACATTGTTTTTTTCAGTCAATCTTAGTGTCAGAGTCAGTATCTGGTTACATTGATGAAACAAACACAGTGAAATAGATTAGAATAGAGATGCAGATCTAGACAAACATTGAAGTAATCGAAATGTATTTTCTTGTTGCGGTCGCAGATCGATCAGACTGAGCGAAATCCATTGAATGCATCGGCCATCTGTCTTGTTGATCTTTCAATCAATCTCCTATTGAGTACTCTAAGTTTGAAACAAAATTAACCAAACAAAAGAGTAGCGAGAGAAAGCTAGAAATCGAAGGGAAAACTAAAACTTTAAACAATCAGTTAGAGAGAAACGGAATTCCAAATGATTGGAACAGCTTCTTTCAGTTTCCAGGGGCCAGAGGGAATTTTAAATACTTTCTGTTTAACAAAACAGAAAATTTGAAGGAAAAAATTTCAATTAAAAATCAATTGTTTCAATTGCCGGTCACTCTAGAATCTTCCGAAACGTCAAAGGTTCCTAGCTCGAAATCTCTAACCATTACTTTCCGTTCTCGTTTCGGAATTGAGTGAAAACTCTTCTGTTTCGATGAAATCATCAATCTATGTATTTTTAATTTTTTCATATCTCCGCTTGATACAATCAATGATAGGAAGTGGAACTCGAACAACAACAACAACAAAAACCAAAAAGATGAATACAAAGAAAATTTTCGCTTGTCAAACTCTATGATTGTTATTATTATTATGATGATGATCACTATTATTATGATCACCACCACCACCACCATCATCATCATCATCATCATTGTAGAATTTTTCTCTTTGGTTTTATTTTTTTGTCGTTGTTGTTTGAGATCTCAAATTCATCATGCCAGGAATTGAAAATGAAATGATTTCCTCTCCCTCTCTCTCTCTTTCTCGCTAGCTCTAGTTTGCTTTTGCTGTCTGGTTTCTGTTTGAAGATTATCGAATGAAGAAATTTGACCGAAACCAGAGCAACGAAATTCGGTTGATATCAAATTTCTTTCGAATGTTTGTTTTGTAGATTTTTTTTTCGCTTTCTCTTTCCTTCTTGTTGTTCGACCAAAATTTTTTAATGAATCTTGGTGGAGGAAATTCGGTAGAGAATTTCGAATCTCTTTTATATCACCTCTGAGTGGTTAGAATATCTTCTTGATAGAGTTCAAAATCTTCCCCTCCAACCTTTGAGGGAAATCATTTTTTTCTGTAAAAAAAAATTATCGAAACCTAATTATCGAAGAGAAAAAAATCAAATTTTTTAGAGAATCTCCGCCAAAATTGCCATCTAGGATTTAAATCTCCTACTAGGATCATATGTACTCTGGCGTCATCAGCTGATCAGTGGGGCGATAACTCAAAATTTATCCCTCATCGCAATGCGATGAGATGCAATGATCTGATTTCATCAGATACAAAAGATGCTCAAATAGTCTTTAAAGAGAATTAAAATAAAATCTAGGATGAGTACATCGAAGGATAACCAGATTGAAATCGATGCAATAGATTCTAGCTCTCAGTGTAATCCCAAATGCAATTGCAGACCCGATCCAGTGCATTGCATTCTTCAAAAATTATTTGATTCACTTGTATTTTAGTTGCGATCTTCAAATTTTTTAAAGTTTTGCTACGTGTGAGATTATTATAATAAGAGGGCGATTGTTGAAAAATTAATTTTCGGTTTTTTTGTGTTTCCGTAAACGCATTTATTGCTTTATTAGTTTGTTTTCTGTTTTTTTAAACAAGTCGTCAAGTATGTCCGACGAGAAAGAATCACGAACCCCTAAAACTAATGGAAAAATACACGGATGGCAACCTTCGATGGTTAATATTCGATTTCATTGATATAATAATTGTGATTCTGATTTTATCATCAAGTCCTTTGATTTAGAGAATATCAAACTAGCCAGATTAAAAATATTTAGTGGCCATAATCTGGCCAGGAAAGATATTTTCGGTGCCTCTGATCCGTACGCCAGAATTGATTTGTTAACCAGAGATGGTACAGTTGTTGATTCCGTCTACACAAAAACAAAGAAAAAGGTTCGGTTTGATTTACTGCACTGATTTGGCTTAATTATTGTATTTTGAAGACTTTGAATCCATGTTGGAACGAGGAATTCGTTTTCCGTGTGCTCCCTTCCGATAAGTTTTTGATTGAAGTTTTCGATGAGAATCGTTTGACGAGAGATGATTTCTTAGGAAGAGTCGAGTTGTTACTAGACAATCTTGAGATTGAATCTTCAGATTCAACACAAATCACACGATGTCACAATCTCAAGCCAAGAAGGTTGTTTTTATGCACAAGAACTTTTTATTTCAGATTTTTTGATCTCATTTCTATCGATATTTCTAAAACAGTCAAAAATCAAAAGTCAAAGGTGATTTAGAGATCTATCTTGCCTACATTGATCCATCGAATTGTCAAGAGAATAATTTGGAATCCATTAGAAATTCTGCAGTTAATGAGAATGATGTATGTCAATTAATAGTTGAGAGGCCACTCTAAATAATCAATTTTCTTTAGTCATATTGGGTCCTAATCGATAATAATCTATCGAATGATTCAAATGAAAGTCTTCCTTCTGGTTGGGAAGAATGTCAAGATACCAACGGTCGAACATATTATGTAAATCATAATAGTAGGACTACACAATGGGAAAGACCTTCTATTAGGTATTATCGTCTGTCTAAATTACATTTCTCAATCCTATATTCTTGTTCATAGTGGTTCTGATTCAACAAATCGTGGTTCTTTACGACCATCTTCGAGTGCAATTTCGAAATCATTCACTCAATCATCATCCAACGAAAACGATACTGATTCAAATCAACATCATCATCATCATTATTCGCATTTGAATTCTCTATTACGTCGCTTTCATATCGGAGGAAATCATCACCATCATCAACATCAGTATCAATACCATGATGATGAGAGTCCAGCATCGATTCAAAATGATCAACAATCATCATCGACACCAACAATCGATCTAGCTGCAGAAATTTCCGAGGTAAATTGATTGTTTCTCTATCATCATCGTAAAATATCTTGTCTTTATTTTCTATATTTCACCATAAGTCTACAGATTCGGTGCTCGAACAATCCAACGAAAGTGAAGAGCCGAATTCAATGGTAAGATTTGATCTTTGTAACGCGCTACTAATAGAGTTTCTTTACCTTACGATTGTTGCCTAATAAATATTGCTTTGCTAAGAGGAAGATGAGAGTGAGAATCGGTTAAAACTGGTATTAACTATCATAGAAGGGACACTAGAGAAGATCTCTAAGATGACGATGATATTAGTGATATCAATGATGTGATAATTAGTCTAATTTAAATCTTAATCTAATTGTCAGCCTAGAGAGAGAGAGAGAGACAGAGATAGAAATTATCATATTACCAAAGTGATTGTGATCGAAATCGATGACAATCACCTTTAATTTTCACATGATTATAAAAAGATTTCAATCAAAGAAAACAAAATCAAAAAACTTTGTGTCTAACATTCATTTCCGTATAACATCATTGCTACATCCGTCTAGAACATCATTGCTACATCCGTCTAGAACATCATTGCTATTGTTTTATTGTTTCGAAACAAAATGATTCAACAAAAAACAAACACTGAAAGAAAACTTCATCGATTGAATCTAGTTTGAATTTCATTACTCTTCACATAGTCCTCTTTCTCATTCTAGATTGAAACATTGAAATCGAAAATTTAGTTTTTTTTTTAGTTTTTAAATCCGATCCGATATTGACATTGTTTTGCTTTTTATTTGCTCTTTGAACCAATCGCTCATAAATTATACCATCAAATTATGCATTCAATGATTTTATTATTTCTAATATTTCGAGGTTTCTAACTCTTCCAACGATTGGATACGAGAGTGATCGTTCCAATCTCTCTCTCTCTCTCTCTCTCTCTTTCTCTTCATCAATCGAAAGCTAATTAATTGAGGTGTTTGAGAGTTTTAAAATCAAAATCAAACACAAAAAAAAACGAATCAATGAATTTAGATTAAGGATAGAATTAAATCATAAATCACAAGAAAATGCACGTACATTCACACACACACACACACACATCAGAGCAGAAAGAAAACGAAACCAAAGTAGAATCCTAAAAAAAACCTAACGATTTAAGAAGAGAATTGAAAGACCAAAAAAAAAAAAAAAAAAACAAAAACTCAAATTTAGAAATTTTGTTAAACTTGAAAACCAAGAGAGAAAGCTAAAAAAATTCTTCTTCTCTCTCTCTTTGATCTTAGTTTCGGAGTTTTTAATTTCTAAAATATTTGATTGGTGAGCATATTTTAAACAAATCATTGGTCATCATCAAATTGGTAGATTCTTTAGATCATAATCTATCTAGAATTGTAATCTAAAAAAGAAAAATTGAAATTTACCTCCAATTTTTTTGCTAAAAGAACGAAATTCAACTTCTCTCTTTTTCTCTCCATATCTCTTCTATCTATCTACCTGTTGAATGTACTTCATTGAATCCAATCTAACAAAGCAGATTTTCTATTACATTTTTTTTTTTTTTGCACCAAATTTACCGTAATTCTCCCTCTCTTTTGTTTAAGGCTTATTTGTGTGTGGGAGAGTGGGAGAGTGGGAGAGAGAGAGAGAGAGAGAGAGAGAGAGAGAGAGAGAGAGAGAGAGAACAATTGTGAAATGTGATCTATTCTCTCCCAAAAATCTATTGCATATATGCGTTCAAAGATTTACCTTTTTTTTTCTTCTTTTTCTTTCAATCTTCTCACCTAAATTGATAGGAAAAAAAATGGCAAATGAAAGCTTAATTTCCAGTACGATTGATAATCGAGAGCTGAGAGATTATAAAAAAAAAAAAAAAAAAACAAAAAAAAACTACGTTGCGTTTATTTTTTTCTCTCTGCTCGTTTCGATCTCTATAGATTATCTCATCATTGCATTCTGTATTATATTTTCTCATTTAACAAAATTTTGTTTCAATTTATATTTTTTTTTTTTTTATATCAATCGCTTGACTGATATCTTTTCTTTTTCTTTTCAACTACCTGTTGTGGAGATTGTTGACGAGAAACACAATCAATCAGATCGAAAGAGAGAGAGAGAGAGAGAGAGAAAGAGAGAAATTAATTTATGAGAATTAGTATTACTATTTCTTTTCCTTTCTAATCAAAAAAAAAAAAAAAAAATGTTTCCTACTATGTAGACTGTTGATTGGATCTACTATAATGCTTTACCTACAAACATAGTCTTGGCAATTTCTTTCGATATGAAATCTAAGCTATAATCCAATTGTGTTTTAGAGATTAGGATTTAAAATTTCATTCGTTTCTGCTCTATTGAGTTGAGATTCTTCTCGATCCAAATGAGCTTTTTTTTCTTTGCTTCAAAATCCTTTCAAATCCGTTTCTTGCAACACAATCTATCAAAGCAAAAGGTGATCAAATTAACGTACAATATTCGATACTTTTTCCCCCCAATGAATCTTATTATCTCGAATTAGTTTTGAAGTGTTTTGAAACATTCAAAAAAAAAAAAAAAAAAAAAATGGTTGTCACTAGTGAGCCAAATGAATCGCATGCTGGTCCAAGCAATCAATCTAATCATTCTCGATTCGATCCTCTTCATCATCATCATCAATTGAATGATTCTAATGAATTGACAAATGGTCGTAAAAAAAAGCGTAGACTTTCTAATTTTTTTCATTTGTTTCAAACACACATCCATCTTCATCAATCGAATCATAATCATTCTAAACATCAGCGACAACAACCATCGACTAGTGATATTCAATCATCTTTGGAACAAAACCGATCTTCGTCGATCCAAGAAGATTCCATCATTAATAACGAACAAAATCCTCATCAATCATCCGTATCCGTATCCGATTCTAATCGAACAGATTTTTCTTCGACGAATGAGATTCCATTACCATCAGGTTGGACACAACAATTATCGGAGACAGGTAGAGTGTTTTACATTGATCACATTCATAAAACAACGACATGGATCGATCCGAGAACTGGTAAGCCTAGTCCATCACCGAAACAACCTAGATTAACTAGCTGCAATGGTGGTGATAATCTTCGTGAAAACAATCAATCGAAAGGATCGAATTTCGATCGAAAAACTGCCGTCGATGATCTTGGCCCATTACCTGCCGGCTGGGAGGAACGTGTTCATCGTGATGGAAGAATATTTTTCATCAATCACAGTAAGAGAAGATAATTTTTCGACGAAATTTTTCACTTCTTTTTTTGGATCGAAATCAATTTAGATTTGCGAACAACACAATGGGAAGATCCGAGAATAGATATCCCAAGTATCTCTGGTCCACCAATAATGTATTCCCGGAACTATAAGAAAAAATATGAGATTCTTCAACAATCACTTACAAGACCGAATGGACCGAATAAATTCGAAATCAAAGTGAAACGAAATAATATTCTCGAGGATTCATTCCGTATCATTAGCAATGTCTCTAAAGTCGATTATCTTAAAACAAAATTGTGGATTGAATTCGATAGTGAAGATGTTCTCGATTATGGCGGTCCTAGCCGTGAATGGTTCTATCTCTTATCGAAAGAGATGTTCAATCCATACTATGGTCTTTTTGAATATTCCTCTACGGATAAATACACTCTACAAATCAAACCCTATTCTGGTCTATGCAATGAGATGCATCTAGCGTATTTCAAATTCATTGGACGTGTCGCTGGGATGGCGATTTATCATGGAAAACTTCTCGATGCCTTCTTCATTCGACCCTTCTACAAGATGATGTTGGAGAAAGAGATAACATTGAACGATATGGAAAGCGTCGATACAGAATATTACAACTCGTTGAAATATATCCTAGAGAATGATCCAAGTGAATTGTATCTAAATTTTATGATCGATGAGAAATTTTTGGATGTTGTCGAGGAGAAAGAATTGAAACCGAACGGATCACAGATACCGGTGACGAATGCGAACAAACATGAATATATCAAGTTAGATTCGATGAAGTTTTTTTTTTCTTCACTCGAAAATTCTGATTCAATTTTTTATTTCTCTTCCAATTAGTTTGGTTATCGATTGGAGATTCGTTTCGAGAGTGAAACCACAAATGAATGCTTTTCTCGAAGGTTTCCATGAATTGATACCGAAAAATTTGATCAAAATATTCGATGAGAACGAATTAGAGCTATTGATGTGTGGTATCGGTAATGTCGATGTGAAAGATTGGAAAAACAATACAATCTATAAAGGTGGCTATCATCAAAATCATATCGTCATACAATGGTTTTGGAGAGTATGCTTCAATCAATTCTCAATTCTTATCTTCCATTTAAATCTTGAATCTTTCTTTCTCTTTTTCAAGGTCGTACTATCGTTCAACAACGAGATGCGTTCACGTTTGTTACAATTCGTTACTGGAACCTCTCGAGTTCCGATGAACGGTTTCAAAGAGCTTTACGGAAGTAATGGTCCACAATTGTTTACGATTGAAAAATGGGGAAAGCAATCCAATTTACCTAGATCTCATACTTGGTTTGTATCAAACTAGATTAGTGATTAAGAATACAATTTGAAGCCAAACTAATTTTGGAAATTTTTTTTCTCCCTTTCCCACCAATGAACACTTTGAACAGTTTCAATCGTTTGGATCTTCCTTGCTATGAATCGTACAGTGATCTTCGAGATAAACTAATCAAAGCAATCGAAGGTTCGGAAACATATGGAGGTGTTGATTGAAAACGGAGAAAAAAATTGTTCCTGCCACATGCCCGTCCATATCTTTGAATATTATTCGATTATCTGTTAATTATATTCTCTCAATATATTTAGGCAATATTGTTTTAATTTTTTTGAAGTTTTATGAAATTTTTTATCAATTTATTTCATATATCGGATATTTTTTTTCTTTCTTTGCAACAATTTTGATAAATCTCTTGAATAAATAAAAAATTTCTTTGAAAATTAATTTTTTCTGCTTTGATTTTTGTGTTTCGGTACAAATCTAACAATCATATTTTCTTCTAAATGAATTTTTAGTTTATAATCTTCTCGAGATCTTATTTCTCGATGCATTCGATGCGTTTTTCTTTCCAAATCAATTCGATCCGTTTGATTAATTAAAAGATCATATTTTCGCCAAAGATTATTCCAATCAAGTTTTCGAAATAATTTCTTCAGAAATCGTTTCTCGTTTTGCGATAAAATCTGCAAACGAATCGAAATGTCACGTTCGATCGTTCTTCGTAATTCTTCAACATTGATTGTTTTAGATCGGAAATAAATTGGTTCAATTCGATCATTGATAAGATGGAGGAAAATTTTCACACCGGCACCATTTCGATGTTGACTTTTGACCATCAAATGATCGGAAATGAAATTATTAAATTTAGCATCAGGACTACAACATTTGAGCATGGGAACCACATAAGACAATGATGAATGGTTGGAACATATAGTGAACAGATTTTTTTCTATTGCTTCTAGAAAATGCAAATGATAATTAATTGTTGTCAAATGATTCGAAGATGGTATTGGAGGTAATTCTTCCATAATTATTCTGAATTTTTGTTCTAATTATTGCTCTTTTCTTCATCAACTTTGAATCCAAGATGTTTGAAATCTTCTTTTGCCATCAAATCTTTCTCCATACGACAATTTAGATAATCTTTAGCTAAATCTTTACAAACATCACTTTTGCTTAGAGATCGAACAAGACATTCTTGATATTTTCGCATAAACTCTTTACATTCCCCTAAATGATCCAAAGGAAAGCTACCTTTTATCGGTGGAGTCGGAATGAATAATTTCGATCCAGCAATATTATTGACCATAATTTATCGATTTAATAAAAAAAAGAAGAAAAAAAAATTAGAATTTAGTTTTTTTGAGGATTCTGTTTCATAATGTCTATTTCGAATTGGATTCCAAATTGGACCGATCCAGCTCTAAATAGTTACGAATGCCATGTGAAACAGTTTTTAAAAATTCTCGAATGAAAAATCTAATCAATGATGAAACAGAATGGAAAATTTTAATAGTTTTACTCAAAATGTAGATTATATTCCATTATCTAATTCATCTTCCGTGCAAACTTTTTGTAATAATAAAAGTAACAATAATTTTGTCAACAGTAACAATCATCATCACAACACCGAGAGACAAACTAAAGAAGCTAGAAAATTATATCAACGTTTAAAAACGGTATGAATCTCCTCTCTTTGTTCTTGTTCGTTTGATGATTTTTCGTTCAATAGATTTTATCAAATCAGAATATTTATGATATCGAATCTTTGATTGAATCTCTAAAAAAATCGCATCCAGAATATCGAAGACAAAAAAGATTAATTTTACAAAAATCTGTACGAAAATGTATCGAAAAAATACAGAAAGATAATGGTATTGCTGATCTCGTTGTTGCCAATGAAATCATTGAAGATTCACCACAACAAAATTTTACGCCAAACAATTCTATCAATAATAGTTTAAATGATCTTTACAACAAAAACAATCAAAAACGTCCAAATGTTTCGGTTGATAAAGGCGAGCGAAAAAAATTTCGATCAGATCGAAAGCATTCCGATAAACAAGACAAAAATATTGAAGCAACGCTTCAAAAACATATAAAATCACGCAATAAGTATTTAGTTGATCCTAAAGTTTCTTTTGATGATTTCGGTGGCATCGATGATGTTATTGAAGAGATTAAAAGATTGATGTTTCATATCAAAAATGCAGACTTATATCGCCGATTAGGCATCGAATCTCCTAAAGGATTTCTTCTCCACGGACCTCCAGGAGTCGGTAAATCATTGTTGGTGGAAGCATTGGCAAAACATTTACAGATTTCATATCTGAAATGTGGTGCGACTGAAATTGTTGCCGGTATTTCCGGCGAGTCTGAAGAAAAACTTCGTCAACTTTTTGCGTTGGCTAAAGAGCATAAGCCTTGTTTGATCTTCATCGACGAAATCGATGCCATCACACCTAAGCGAGAGAATGCAACTAAAGAAATGGAACGAAGAATTGTGACTCAATTGATTTCTTGTATCGATGATTTGTCAGCGACTGATGGTTCCAGCGATGGAATAATGATAATAGGGGCAACCAATAGACCTGATTCTCTTGATCCAGCTTTAAGGAGAGCAGGTAGATTCGATCGTGAAATCGCTCTCGGTATTCCGAGCGAAAAATCACGTTTAAATATTCTCAAAATCTTATTGCGCAAAATAGAATTGGAGCCTGATTTCGATTTACAAAATTTAGCACATAAAACTCCAGGCTATGTTGGAGCTGATTTGAAGAATTTGATTCGCGAAGCTTCAGTTTTAGCTTTGGAACGATTAAAAGATATTAATTCAAAAGATGATCACTCTGTCCAAGAGATAATTCTTGATGAAAATGATATTGGAAACTTTCGTCTTCAAATGCTCGATTTCGATATGGCATTGAAAAAAATTCAGCCTTCATCCAAACGCGAAGGTTTTGCTACCGTCCCAGATGTCACCTGGAATGACATCGGTGCTTTGTCTAAGATTCGACAAGAGTTGCAAATCTCTATTCTGGCACCAGTTCGTTTCGCTGATGATGTCGAGAAACTAGGCCTTTCGCTTTCTGTCGGCATTCTTTTGTGTGGACCACCTGGATGTGGCAAAACTTTACTAGCTAAAGCGATTGCGAACGAGTCCGGCATAAATTTCATCTCGGTCAAAGGCCCAGAATTATTAAATATGTACGTTGGCGAGTCGGAGCGAGCAGTTCGGGCAATTTTCACTCGCGCCCGTGTTTCAAAGCCTTGTGTGATTTTTTTCGATGAAATAGATGCTCTTTGTCCAAAGCGAACCGATTCTGAAGTGAGTTTCATTCTTAATTATAATCTAAGTTTATAACAAAAAACATTTTGTTGCATGGCTAAAGTCTTCGAATGTGACATCCAGAGTAGTCAATCAATTACTGACTGAAATGGATGGCCTCGAATCTAGAGATTGTTTTCTTTTAGCTGCAACTAATCGACCAGATATTCTCGATCCGGCTCTATTGCGCCCTGGTCGTTTCGATAAAACACTTTACGTTGGATTTCCTACTCCTGAAGATCGATTCGAAATACTTTTGACTTTAACAAAGGTTGGTGAAAATTATTATAACTCTATACTGATTGACTTATGCAGAAAGGAACCAAACCACCAATTTCTTCGGATGTCAATTTGAAAAGTTTAGCTACTGATGAACGTTTAGATGGTTTCACTGGAGCCGATCTTTCTGCTTTAGTCCGAGAAACAAGCCTAATAGCATTGAAGGAGAAAATTAATGGGATCAAATCTCTCAATGAACCCATCATTCTGAATGACTCGCATTTTAACGAAGCATTGACAAAAATCAAACCATCAGTCACGAAAGAATCACGTTTAAATTATCAAATAATGGAACAAATGTATGGACCAAAATGACAAATTTATTTGGTTCAAATGAATTTTAAGTTTCTATTAAACAAATACACATGACTATTTTGCTGGATTAAGATGATCTTTAACAGTTCTTACAGCGAATTTTTTCAATATTTTCGGATCTGTTTTACAATCAAGATAATCGCTACCGAATTTGAAGCAGACATTTCGTCTCTCTTCTTGCGTTTTATTCTCACAACATTTTAAATATTCAATCAATAAATTTTTGCATGGATCTTTGGATTCTGGAGAGATATCTATGTTAATGAAACTTGCCATCATCAATTGATGCTATTTTTTTCCAAGATCAAAGAAAAAAGCTCCAATTTCTAGATCCGAAAATCATCAAAGCAGCCAGTCGACGATCCGAAAACGGGGAACATATGTGCATCACATGGAAATCGATACATCGATAGTCTACAAGAATGTTTTTCACCTATTGAGCAAAATGAAGATTTTCAATAAAGAAGTGTTGTTGTTTCAGACATTTTATCAAATTTTCTAAAAATAAAATCCATTATCTCAATTATCGGCCAATAATACCTAAGATTTTTTTTTCATATGAATCTATAACAAGTTATCTCTTGTCGGATTGGGAAAATTTTCGGTCTGTTTCATTCGGTCGATTCAAACCTAGCAAATTTTTTTTCCTCGTTAACAGTTTAATTAACAATTGTAGTTAGTGTGGATGTTTGTGTAAGGTCTCAAAACATACAGACACAGAATAGCTTTTCAGAGAAAGAGAGATAGAGAAATAATAGCTTGTTACAGAAGGATATTGTATTATATAGCACTGAAACATAGTATTATAACAGTTATCTTTTGATGAAATGAATCCGAAATAGACTAAATTCGATTAGATTCGAATTGAAATTTCAAAAGATAGAATTCTATAGAATTCAACACTAGAATACACAATAGTAATAATACTTAGAGTGAGAGAGAGAGAGGTGTGGAGTTTTCAAAGAGAGAGTTGAGAAAAAGAATTTCGAAAAGATAAAAACATAGACACCATCGATGGTTCAATATTTAGATCGGCATTTGCTTTTCTATTTCTATTTTTTTTCTTCGATAACTAAAACTTATATTTCTGAATCGCTTTCTCTCTCTCTCTCTCTTTCGTTCGATTCTCTTTTATCTAATTGAAACTATTTTTTTTGTCAAATTCTAAATTGTTTTTCTTTGATTGAATTGATTTTGAATCGATCCAGATTTGTCCAATTCGGTATCTCTTTTTGTTGATTGGTTTCGATTGAGAATTATCATCATCGATAGCGCTATTGCGAAAGGAATAGAGAGAGAGAGAGAGAGAGAGAGAGAGAGAGAGAGAATAAGAATAAGAAAATTTTATTGAGCGCTTATCTGCAAATCGCGATATTTGCGCAAATAATATTTGTTTTTCTTTTGTGCTTCAAATTTTTGATATGTAAAAAACTCTCTTTTGAGAGAAAAAAAAAAAAAAAAATTTGGATCGCTAGGTGTGTTTTGTGTTACAAATGTGAATCAAAAAGTGTGGTTGATAAGTGTGTGTGTGGTTGAAAAAACTCCCTATAGCGAGGTAGGGAGAAAGAGAGAGAGAGAGAGAGAGAAAGAGAAAGATAGCGCTAACATATGATTCATTCGAAAAACTCGTTCGAGTAAAACAAATTTTGTGAATCATTTCACAATCAAACTTTTCCTTAATTAATTTTCATACAAGTTTTTAAATCTATCGAAAACAAATGAATTTACTTGGAACAAAATAGTCTGTTTTGAACCGAATTCTATAGAATATTATTCTAAAAAGATAAACAAACAAAATTTACCACGTCATCATCATCATCATCAATCGATATTTAATTCAATCAATCAATCATCATTGTTTTCAATTAGTTTTTTTTTTCAATTATAAAATGTCATCATCGAATTCGAATCCAGCCAGAAGACTTTCGTAAGTACTCCTTCAAATACATTAGATACTGACAATCATATTCTGTAATGTTTGCATTCTCTTTTCCAGTGCCACCGGAGATTCTCTTTATATTATTTTAGGGATCGAAAAGACCTCCACTACAGATGAGATCAAACGTACCTATCGAAAGGTTTGATTGGTTTCAAAAGATCAAAAATTTTCTCTAATTATCGCCCATTATCACTGCTTTATTCAATCAATAGTTAGCTTTAAAGTATCATCCCGATAAGAATCCAAACAATCCTGAGGCAGCTGAAAAATTCAAAGATATCAACAGAGCTCATTCGATACTTTCAGATGAGAACAAAAGAAAAGTTTACGATAGCTATGGATCGATGGGTCTCTATCTTGCCGAACAATTAGGCGAAGAGAATCTTGGTGCCTATTATCTTCTCACCTCTGGTTGGTGTAAGGCTCTAGTGTTAGGAATCGGTATCCTCACCGGTGGCTTCTGTTGCTGCTGCTTCTGTTGTTGTTGCTGTTTCAATTTTTGTTGCGGAAAATTCAAACCGAAACACTCACCAGAAGATTATGCTTTCAATCCGGTAATTTATGATAAAAATGATTCTAGAAAAGAAGAGATAAGCTAATCTAGAAAAATTTTTTTTTTTTGCTATGTTTTTTTCAGGATGATTTGAAAGAGGAAAGCGAACTTAATCAAGTAAAAGTCAATCGATCGAGACCGAATAGAATCGATCTAATTTATATTGTGATTTTCTCTTCATAGGACAAATCCGACAATGATCCGGTTACATCACAACCAACTTCTGCTGATCCTTGGAACGAGAATGCTCGACCAACGATCCCAATGCCTGCACCGAAAGTGAACGAAACGACGAATCTAACTCAAACTTATCATTCCAATTATCAATAATCAATCGAAATGGACTAATTATTATCTCAATTAATAATTGAATGGAATCGTTATGAAATCATCGTGTTGTTTTCTCCCCATTTTTGTTTCATTCTCATCACAACGACAACCTTTAAATAATAATCGGATCCGATTCTAATCGATTTGTTTGATGTCTAGAAAAAATTTTAGCTTTGATCAGATTGGATATCGAGTCCACGAGATTTTTTGATTGCGACCAGATGGAACAAAAAATCATACCATTCATCCAGATTTCTTTTATCATCATCATCCGTATCTTCTTTAAGATCTTGATTTGAACTTCGATCGAGAATTCGAACATTCAATTAATTTATTCACAGCTTTTTTTTTCTTCTTTTTTTTTTGTTTGTTACGAAAAAAAAGAATCACCAATATTGAATTGAATTGTGGTTTGCTTTGAATCTTTTGTAGCATTGGTTGTTTGCAACGGTTAATTTATAATTTTCCCATACAATTAATATTTCGATTGAATAAAATTGAAAAAAATAAAAAGTTCAATCATTTTCATAATAATTTCTCTTCAATCAAAAATTCATTTTGATAATGATCGGCCACAAGAATCAATTTTAATTATGGAAGATTATGATTGAAATAAGATTTATATGAAATGAATTTTTTTAGATTAAAAAATAAAATCATTTACAACAGAAAAAAACAGCGAAAATTAAAATATCGATAGCTTATAATTGGAAAGTTTTGTATAGCAATGATCTAGTCCTTTACGATGATATTCTTTCTTAGTTACGGCATATTTATGGAATAAACTTCTGGCATGATTGGTCGACTTTTGTCCTTGATCATCAATTGAGCATAGTAAATGTCCACCTTGCCAAGCGTAAATGATAGGATCATCAGGCAAAGTGATTTTGATATCAATCAGTTCAGGAACATTGCTTCTAAGATCGTTATAGATACGGTCTTTGAAGTTTGCAAACTTACAATTTCCACCTGAAAAGAGATAAGAAATTCAAATATGAAACAATGCAATCTATAATTTGATTATTACCAATTAATAGAATATTATGATATAGATGCGATTGAATATTTTCATCGTTATAAATTGATAAATTATTTTCAATTATCTCCTTATGATCGTTTCGACTTGAAGCACCGTTCTGTTGATTGACATTAGAATCGGAATTGATTGATTGCTGTTGATTGGCAGACGATTGTTTTAGATTGCCATTCATTCTCGGTCTATTTGTTCTTGTGTTTGAAGACGATGATTCATTTAGGGCTCTTTTTCTATTGGTTTTTGAAGATTCATCGGTTTCTTCATCGTCCGCGTTGGACGTTTCTGTCACCTCTTCATCTTCTGTTACTTCATTCATTTCTTCATCATCTGCTTCCTCTTCGTCGTAATCATTTTCATCTTCTTCTTCTTCCTCTTCGTCCTCATCGTCTTCTTTGAGATTTTCTGGCCTTTCTCTACAAAAACTAAGCCCAGTAGATTCTGTGAGTGAATTCGTTGACGAAAGCATTTCGAAATTCGGATTAAATTCGCTTATCGAATAAACTAGTGTTTCGCTTATTCCCAACTGATCAATATTAACATCACTAGGGTGAAATAAAAGTTCTGGTACCTGGAAACGTTCATTATTCATGCGAATAGTCTGAAAATCAGCCATATTTAAATCTTTATGCTTATCACGATCAAAGATAAATCCACGTTTATGAGCTAGATAATCTGGCAAGATATAATCGCACATTATAGAATTTTCTTTAGACCTACGTGCCGAGTCTAAATCTTTCCAAAAATCTACTGAAACAAAGCAACAATCTTCTTTCATTTGATTTACAACATAGGTTTCATCTAAAACATTGATTTGTCGATACGAAATAATTTCTTTGAGGTAATTCGTCAAAGCTTTTCCACCGAGATCGATTCTTTTGGTATGGTCTAGTATTTTATATCCATCGACAATAGGTATTACATGAGTGAAGGAATATCCAGATTCAAGAACAATACAAGCCATTTCTGACAAATTGTTATGCACTGAATCACCGATGCTGACTTTTTCATTGACTTTGATTTCTTTGAAATCATCAGAATCATTTTTCACAGAACTTTGATTGACATGAAACAAATATTTAAATGCTGCAAGCTGAGCTGATGTTGTAATCAATATTTTGCCGAAACCATAGTCTTCGAACAGAATTTTGATCATCAATTGTCTGATTTGAGGAAAATTAAACACAGGTTCGGTAATCAGAAGACCGATGTTTGAAAAACGATTTTTTCCATCGTTATTAAGTTTCAGAACATTTCGAAAAACATAGTCCCAAATTTGTCTTTGAATATCCCAATTGACTAAGAAACCTTTGGTGAACGGAAGAATAAAGAACATTCCAGAATAATCTTTGCATTCTTGCATCTGATCACCGATAAACAATCGACGTTTTTCATTCTTAACTTTTGTTATACAATTTGGTATCAATCTAGATAATCATAGAAAATAAGCAATTAATTTTTTTCATCAGAACTTGAGGTGAAAAAAAACCATAAAAAAATCAAAAAAAGAATCGGACAAACTTTGGAGAATTCTCTTGATAGTAGCCAACTTTTATCGTATGAGCTCCATTGTCGATGATGATGATCTGATCGATGTCACTCATACTAAAACTAATCAATGATCGAGATCAACAAAAAGCATAGAGCATTCGATCGAGTTGATGGAGAAAGCTTTTTTTTTCTTTGATCCAAATCGATAATTCGAAAATCTTTGATTTTTTTTTTTTTGACTCGAAACAAATTCCACAATGGTCTACAACAAACAAAGAAGAAAATTTTCGAACGGTTACGTTTATGTGAACAGAGCATTCCATTTTGGATTCGAATTTTTTTTCCCTCGATTCGCAGTCAAATACATCACTGAATCGATCCATTACGTTTTGGTGACATAATTCATTTGTGTTTGAAAAATTTTGATAAAATCTCATCGCACAATTATCTTATTAATCTTCGATGATAGATCGTTGATTCTCAAAATGAACGAGCTTCCAAACATTACCCGTTTCATCTGTTTTGAATCGAATCTTTCCAAAGAGATGATTTCTAAGCTTGAAAAAAATAACCTAAAATTGAGCAAAGATCTTGCATTGTTCAGCGATGATGATTTCAAAACAATTTTTGCTTTCTCTCAAAATGAAATTCAACAAATCAAAAAGAGCATGAATAAATCTTGGAATTTCAATGCAATCTCTCTCGAACAACTTGATCAATCAGAAGAATATATTAAGACTGGTTGTGAAGAATTAGATTATGCTTTTGGAGGTCTTGGATTGCCTACAGGACGATTATGTCAAATATGTGGTGAGGCTGGGGCCGGAAAATCTCAAATTTGGTTAGAGAAAATAATTTTCTTATTCTAATAAAATGACCGTTTGTTTAATTCAATTTAATAGTTTCCAACTATGTTTTCGGACGCAACTAGAAAAGCCTCAAGGAGGCCTTAATGGAGAAGTTCTTTATCTCGATACAGAATGCTCATTCCGTCCAGAGAGAATAGCAGAGATTGGTGAATGTTTTTTTCGAAAACAAGAAATTGATTCTGAGCTAATACAATTCAAAATCGATGAACTCTTGGCCCAAATTCATATTCGAAACATCAACACTTCTGCTGATGATTTATGCAACATCATTCTTGATGGACAATTAGATCTATTTCTTAAAGAGCATTCCAATATCCGCTTATTGATATTAGATAGCATCACATATCATTTTCGTTATGACTATCAATACGATAATCACATTCGAAACAATCAATTAATGGCGATTGGAAATAAATTGAAACAAATCGCTCATGAGAAAAACATTGCTGTAGGCATTTCATTTCTAAGTTTTTACTATGATTAACAATTGTGTGTGATTCTCGTCTAGATCGTCATCACGAATCAGGTTAAAATGTCGAATGAACCAGCATTAGGAGATTTATGGAATTCTGTTTGCTCCATTAGTTTACACTTGAATCGATGTGCCAAAGATTCTGATTTCTCTGGAATCGAGAAAAGTTTCTTCGTTAGAAAATGTTCTGTGACTAAGTCTCCTTTCGTTGAGGCTGATTATAATTTCCATTATTTAGTCAGGGTATTTAAAACCGTATTCATTTTATAAATTCTCTGATTCAGATATTTTTTCGTCAGAAAAATGGAATCGTTGCAGACTTTTTATGTTGAAATAGACGAATAATCTTCGGACCTTGAGTTTCGAAATTCGGGCCAGATTTCAATATTGAAAAAAATGATTTTAAATAGATTTTGTTTCAACTTACTTCAAAATCCTTCTCTTCTACTAATATCGCTTCGTTGGCATTTCAAATTCAAACCTTCGCTTTTGAAAAATCAATCGAGACTTTTGAATAAATTCGATGATGAAATTCGATCGACTACTGAAGCAATAATTAAAAGTAAAAAGATCAGATCTCGACGAAGGATACTGGATCTTAAGAACACTACGAATATGCTAATTGATAAACTACCCAAAGAGAAATCTTGTCAAAATGATTTCAACTTTGCTTCTGGTTCGCCTGAACAAATAGTCATTCAGCAATCTGAAAAATCAAAATCTTTCCTATCGAATCGCATGAAAATTCTTAATGATAATTACACTAGGGAAATTATTGAGTTTTTCGCAACTGATGAAGAAGTTTCGCAAAAAGTCGAAGAATTTGAGTTTCGAATTAGCGATGTTAGAGTAACTCAAGATTTTTCTATACTTCAAATTTATTATTGTTGCAAAAATAACACCGATGAAATCGTTGTCTATCTGCAAAGTATCAAGGGTAAAGTTTATGAAACATTATCGTCGATTATGTCCAAAAGAGTTCCATGGATTCAATTTGTTTACGATTTGCAAGCATTGTATGATGAAGAAATTCAAACGAAATTGGAACAAATCAGAAAAGAGGCGAAAGATTGTGAGAATAAAATCGATCAATATATTTTCGATGATAAAAACTTGTCGCTTGATGATAAGATCAATTTCACTGGAACAATAGATATCAATGTAGAAGAGAATCTCGATAAGCTGAAATGGAAAACTGATTCAAATCGATTCCAGGAACTTAATTTACCATGTTATGATGCTGCGATTGAGAATTCCAAACTAGATTATGAGTATTTGTTCAAAAAAGTTTTACTTAATATGCATAGGACACGTCCTCAACACGCTAGTGATATGTCCATAATGAGACAAATCGACCATATTGAAACAAACAATTCAAATGACCAAAGCTTCTCGCCTGACAATTATTCCCAACAATCTTCGATTGATTATAACACTGAAGAACGAATCAAATCTATCAAACGATTTGTCATGTTAAGTCGTAAACAAAAGAATCGTTTCGAAAGAAAACTTAAGCATAAATTAATATCAGAAGAGCTAGACAAATTCGATAATTACGAACAGCTTCGAATGCATTTGGAACAAAAACATTCTGTTTTTCATAATGAGGATCAATTCGATTCCTATCGTTTCGATTGATTCGCCACCAGAAATTCTGTTTTCTTCCTTGTTCCCTTGATCGATGTTTGAATTGATCTCCCATCCAATTTGAAATCGTTTTCATAACGTCTCATATAAACAAATTTCGCATAACTTTTGGATGCATTAATCAGATTTATCGCGATAAAAAATGCCAACAGTGTCAGTGTGATATACAAAGTTAATGTTGTTTTTACTATTGTGGTTATGTATTTTCGAAGCAATATCGTTGAGAGATCAAACTCTACAGCCGATTTAAACCATTCAATTTGAACATAACTTGTTGGTACATATCTTTGCAATAGTATTCTTCCATGTTTCATCCTGAATCTAATACCATTGCATTCGAAATCGCCATAAAAATTCTCTTCAATCGATTCGATTATAACTTACAAATATTCTATGATTAGAGTTTGGGGTATTTCGTTCGAACTACCATCTAAACTTACATTTGAGATGACTGGAATTAACCGTCTCAATCGATGTGATAAATTTGGTTGGATCAATAAAAGTGGAAGAATTAATCAGCCAAAATACTTGTTCGAATGGAAAAAATGGACATTCTAGTTGGATCAATTTTGTTTGTGAATTCTCAACGATAAATGTCATCAGAAAAAAATGACATGAAATATTGAATTGATTTTTCATATCGAACAAACAAACATTAATATTTCAGAAATTTATTTTTGCAAAATCTATCGTATTGTTTGAGAATAAAATTCGATTCTAATTCTATAAAATTAAATTAGAAATTTTTTCCTCTCTCATTCGAATGTTTCAAAAAATTGATTATAAGCTTCCGGTAATGTTTCACTATATTCCTGTTTGAATGGATTAGCAATCAGAGAAACAGAAACGAAGTTAGAAAATCATTCGCAACGCAATAATTCAATCGAACTTACCGGTCCTTTTGTGATAACTTTTTGAATTAATTCTTCATCGAGATATCTACGGAATGGTTTCTTTCGAAAACATCCACCTGGTTTTGTGATTCCATGCAGAATGAGCTCGACGTTAAGCAATCTTGCTGGTCCCATGGATTTTTGCTGAAAGAAAATCGAAAATTTTATCTCAATTTCACGTCTATAGCTAAAGATACTGACCACATTCTGGATGTATAATCTCCAAATTCCAATCGGATCTTCTCCCCAGAAATGGATCGAGGTTAGATTCCAATTTCGAAATCCATGCAATGAATTATCTTTGAATCTAGGATACATCATCACCGATAAAGTGTCTACAGTGTGCGATAAAATTATGAGATCTTCGAGATTCGATCGAATCAAATCAAATTGAACCTTTTGGTGAGAACATAAATATCCGTGTGTTTCCTCGTTTGTTCGTTTCCAATGTGAGTCTAACTTGAACATGTTCTAGATATCTAATTGGACATGCTGCTTGATTCAAGTTGTTCAGATTCAATTTAATCATTCCTCCATCGGCGATCAGTTTCGCTACACTAAAATGAAAGAATCAGAATTGAGAGTTCTTAGAATCAATTGGAAGATTCTAGAGAAACTCATACAAATTGATGTTTTTGATGACGCAAATCTTTTTCGGTGGCACGGTCTCCCAATTTCTTGCTGCCTTCACAAGTGATTCGGCCATCAAAAGACCGAATCCAAACCGGCTATTGTAGAGAAAACCTACACCATTCTTTCGCCATCCTCTCTCCTCTAGCAATGGACTAAATTCCGATGTGCAAACAATCAAATGTTGGACATCTCTCCATGTTAGATTATAACTGAGATGATTGATTTGAGAAAGAAAAAACGAAACATATTCAATCAGACTCTCGAAAGTGTGAGAAATTGTTGAATTGTACTTTGCTTCAAGTACGAGTGCTATGATTGAAGCAGCAAGTGGTGCTGCCGCAGACGTTCCAGAATGCTCTCTTGTGCAAGAATTATGGATGTCAGTGGTGGCAATTTTTTGATCATTATAGGCTCCGCTCGAAAAAGCTACCGCGATCGTTGAAGAACATTTTTCCGCGTACCACGGAAATCTACCTGATTCACTTACGCTGTTGATTGAGATCGTATAGATTGAGCTAACGTAACCATCACAATTACAATTGTCTCCTCTTGAACCACCGTTTCCTGATGCCCAGATATAAATACATCCTTTGCCTCGTCTCCCGTAGGTGATTCCTGCCTGTAGTGCAGCCTGTGCTAGCAATTTAGGTCCATCAACAGTCATACCGTCTGTTTTTTTTCGGTCAAAATTATTGATTAGTATTTGCTTTTCTCACCACACCATTCTTTTTTTGGTGAACAGACCATCATTGGGACCCCAGCTAGCGCTATAGATATCGACATAATCGTTGCGGAACAAAAGTGAACGTGCCTCTACCAAATCGGAAACTTCACCGTCTAGAAGTCGGATTCCACCAATTTTGGCGCGGAAAGCCGCTCCTACACCACATTTTTGATTTTGCGGGGTCATCGCAACCACACCAGCACATCTGGTTCCGTGAGCATTCGAATTGAACATGTCGTATCTTGGCGCTATCGAATGCAAATAGAAATTATTAATCTTTCATCTGAAAAAAATATTCGTTTTAATACATGGATCCGGATCATCATCATTCATATCGTAGCTAGCATTAGGATCCTAGAAAATAATAAAAAATTTTAAATCGATACACAAAATATCAGCCATACGTAATTGGCACTAAGATCAGCGTGATTCCATTCTAGTCCTAGAATTAAAATAGAAAAAGTTATAATCGAAGACCCAATTCAATCGAACAAAATCATTCACCATCATCCAGAATAGTTACAACGATTCCTCGTCCAGTGATGCCCATCTCCCATACCTTCGATACCAAATCAATTAAAACTTTATAAATTTAAATTTCGACAAGTTTACTTTAGCGATTCCATGATCAAATCTAGAGAATCCGGATGAATGTAAATACCATTGATGAGGCCATAACTCATCGTTGAACCGATGCCGTGTGGGATTTTGATTCGCACCGATTGTGAAAAAAAATTGTCTGGTAGAATCCCATAAATTTCTGACACTTTTAGATACCAAATTGTCTTCGAAATCTGATCGTTTCACTCTGACCATAGTTTCTTGCTGTTCGATCCAAAGCACAGCAGAATCATTGATTAGCTGATCTCGATGTTCGATAGTTTGCCTTAGCATACGATGTTTCAAACCTTTCTTCTTGAGAATGTAGACATTATCTAGCCCGTCGAACTATTGTATTCGATTTGTAACAAAAAAAGAAATGCAAAATGAATTCTCTATTAAATTCGAGAAATTATTTTGACAAAAGCACAAGCCCAAAATGAACCTTTTCAACAAAATCAAATCCATAACGCTGAGCTAATTCTTTTGCTTGCTGGATATCGCCATCAATTTTGACGGCCCAAACATTTAGAAATCTATGTTTATGATCATCATCATTTTCATTTGCTATCGTTTGATAGATATGATCGAAAACAAGAAACCAGGTTATTAAATATCTAAGATGATGATACATATCGAAAGATTAATTATGGAATTATTTTAAATTTAGAGAAATTCTGTTCGAATCTATTGGAAATGAGATTCCTTTGCACAAAGGATACTGATCTCTATCATCGTTTAATCTCTATATCATCAAGATTTATGTTTTTTTTTCGAAGTTTTTTTCCATCAAAACTAATGTTTATCGAAATCATCACGAATATCGAACGATTTGATTCTGGAGAAAAAATTTGCCATAGTTTTTTCCATCTTTAAATCCTTTGAAAAATTGAGATTGTTTTCAAAACAATCTAGATTGATTTCAATCGAATAAAATTTTTTTGCAATAAAAAAAAATTCAATCCCTTGGTTTATCGCCAATAGCAAAAGTATAACGATCGATTCTCTGCGAAACATATCCGATCATTGTGGAATAGATTCACTTTGATTGAAAAAAAAAATCGCGCCACTAAAAATTTAAATTCTAGAATCGTGATCGATTTCGCTCTTGATCTTTTTGGAGATCGTCACTAGATGTCAATCAATTCAACTTGCAATCTCATTCATCTCTCACCAATGTAGAAAACTATGCCTCTACTTTTTCCCTTTAATTCAATTGCAAAAGATGCAATTGTTCTGTTCGAGAAAAAAATGCTGACTGTTTTTTCACTTCATCAAAGTGCCACTTCTTCAAATCAAATCACACAATGGACTGTTTTTAAGCAATGTTATTGATATCGCAAATATCATCGCACAAAAATGATCGATAATATTGCTATAGTCATAGAGAATATAAACAAACAAACAAACAAACAAACAAACAGATTATAGGCACATATACACACCCCCAGAATACAGACGGCATGCAATATTGGAGATTGCAATTGATTAAAACGAATGGCTTCAATTCTATTCGATTGAATTAGATTTTCTTTTTCATTTCTTTTTCGATCCTTCAGCTTACTCTTATTTACTCTTACTTATTTCGGTCTTTGAAGTAATTGTCAAACTGATGCACAATGCAGATTCAATTCGATTGCAAAATTGCGATTGATTCCATTGAAACGTAAGAAAACTTTATTTATTTTTTTTTTTTTTTTGAAAATCAACCTTAATCGTCTTAATGATTTCGTTTTATTTCTAGACAATAAATGTTCTGGTCCTGAGATGACTGATGACACAAGATCCTAATGAGGAATCATCAATCGATTGTCGGATAAATTTCAACTATCTAGTAAAATCATCACTGATCTCAAAAGTGGTGATTGAATAGGCGAAAAAAAAAATTGGACAAGAAAATTTTTTGCCTTAAGGGCAACGAAGAATGAACGAGTCATATTTGATTGAGACATCCGAAAATCAACAATCAGAAAATGATTCTCATCAATCCCATCACTATTCCCCAGGATCATCACCGTCATCTCTTTCGTTTTCGCCTCCACCGTTATCGTCATCATCATCTGTTTCAGCATCATCGTCGTCATCATCTCCGGTACCTACTTCATCGCCTTCATCATTATCTTCAATCAGATCGTTTAAATCAATTATCGATCAGGATAGACTGATTTCTTGTGATCATATCACAAGATTTAAAGATGATAATGAAGGGATCAAAATTTATCGGACCGTTCATAAAATATTCATCAGTTCTAATAGTCAAAATTGTAAAGACGTGAAGGTTTGTGGACAAGAGAAGGTTTTAATTTTTATATCTCAGAGATTCTGATTCTTTCGTACTTTAGGTCAGTCTATGGAAATGTTATCATCGTTCTTGCAACGATTGGCTTCCTTCACGTCTACACATATGTCTTTATTGTAAAACTAGCGGTTGTTTTACTCGTAAACATATCCATGAACATTTCAGACTGGTCGGTCATGAACTTGGTAATTGAATAGAAGAAAATGATTCAGAATTGAAATTTATTAATTTTTTTCCATTTGATGAATATTGGCCCATTTACTTTGGATGATTTTTAGCGTTCGATGCTGATTATGGACACGTTTATTGTTTCAATTGTGATGATTATATCTTTGATGAACATTTCGAAAGTTTGGCTAAAGTTTTGAATCAAAGTGCAGTGGTTAAACATCAAAAAAATTTAGCTTGGTGGCCTAGTAATTTTGATGATAATCTCCTCTATTCATTCACTACACGCCAGGTTACGGTGCATTCTGGTTTCAAAGGTTTCACATTTCCATCCATTTTGATTAGTTTAATTTTCAAAATTTTTTAACTCTCAATTAAGGTCTTCGCGGTCTGATAAATTTAGGGAATACTTGTTTTATGAACTGCATTGTTCAAACTTTGGTTCACACTCCTCCGCTCCGAGATTTCTTTCTCGGAGATGGTCACATATGTCAAAGAGAAATTTCAAAATGTTTAGTTTGTGAAATGTCTAATCTCGTTCAAGAGGTTTGTTTTGATCACATTTTTTTTGCCAAGTAAAATATGAATTGAATGCTTTAATCTTCATTCAAAAGTTCTACTCAAATAAGAATACTCCTCATATACCGGATAAACTTTTGCATCTTGTCTGGACCAATGCAAGACATTTAGCTGGCTACGAGCAACAAGATGCACATGAATTTTTCATTTCAACACTCGATTTATTACACCGTCACTCGTCTGGTAAAAAACTGAGACAATGAATCGAAATCCAATCAAATTAAAATTGTTTTTTCCAATAATCATTCTAGATCAAGAAAATATTAGTCATAATAACAAATGCAATTGCATCATAGATAAAATCTTCACTGGAAGTTTACAATCGGATTTAGTTTGCCAATACTGCGGGTAAAATTTTAATGAATTTGTTCCTTGTGGTTGATGCTATAATCTCGATTTGATTTTCTTCTTGGCTGAAAAGTGAAATAAGCTCGGTTGAAGATCCTATCTGGGATTTTAGTTTAGATCTGGTCAACACTGCCCATATGTCGGATAGCCTAAGTAAAGGCAAAGATCCATTATCATTGCATGATTGTTTGGAGCTTTTCACTCGTACGGAACATTTGGGAAAAATCAAATGTAACAAATGTAAAAGTTATCAAGAATTTACCAAAAGATTATCAATGAAAACGTTGCCGATAGTTGTCAGTTTCCATCTGAAGGTATTGAAAAGTTTTTTTTGTCAACTCATTTAAAGAAGAAAATTTTCAAACTCAATCTGATGATCAATTTTTCAATCATTTTGCCGGTTTCAGCGTTTCGAACAAAGTAATGGATTGAATAAGAAGATCTACACATTTGTTTCTTTCCCAACGAGCATCGATATGACTCCTTTCACTACATCTCAAATCGGTCATCAAGCTTGCTTAAATCTCAGACCAGCTGATGAACAGAGTCGGTACAGAGACAATCGATATTCATTGTTTGCTGTTGTCAATCATAGCGGCCATCTAGATAATGGCCACTACACAGTGTTTATTCGGAGCAATAATAATTGGTTCAATTGTGATGATCATTTTGTGATGAACGCCACTGAGAAAGAAGTTCTCAATAGCGAAGGGTGATCTTTTGATCAATTTTAATCGCTCAAAATGATTAATTAACCTGTCTATTGAATTTCAGATATTTATTATTCTATCAAAAAAATCCATATAACTTCTTGATGACGTAATCGAAAAGGAAGCATCTCAATCTCGTAATGGTTTGGACAGATCGAAATATACGTGAATTTTTTTTCAGTGAAGAAATTTCGCAAACTATATCAGAAACCAAAACAAAAAAAAATCATCGTTAACGCAGGCGATGATTGGAAACCAAATGATTATCATTATTATTATTATTATTATTAGAAAAAAAAAACAAAGTCATGGAGGTAAAACAGCGAATTCATCATAACCAAAACAATATCGGAAAGAGAGAAATATTTGCATCACTTCTTTGCAAGCACATTATTTTTCATCGGAACTTGCCAGTATTCTAGAAAATTTAAAGCGATTTTTTTTCACTTCATTTCAAGCAACAAATTGTGATATTTTTTTTTTTTTTTTGAGAAATTTGAAACTTTTTTCCTTTTTTTTATCGAACTCTTCATTCTCTTATTTTTCTTGTTCCCCCTTCTATTCTTCTAAACACTTCACCAAAACGGAACTGAAATTCTCTTCTTCTATTCCATTTTCCCCCCTTCTATTCTTTACTACTGACAGCTTCGAGAGAGCGTAATTGAAACGATCAGTATTTCTATGTTTTATTCAATGTTTGTGTTCCAAGTTCTATTTCTCCCTATATATCTATTATAATTATTTTTTTTTTTTGGATTTCTTCGCTCTTAGTTCCTGAGAACTACTACTAATTATTATTCTTATTATTATTATTATTATTATCTCCAACCAATTGATTTGTCAAAATTTCTTCCCATTTTTTTTCATTTCATTTTATTAGAGCGCTGCAAAAATTCTTTCACTCTTTTCTCTCTCTCTCTCTCTCTCTCTCTCTCTCTCTCTCACATTCAAAATAAAAATTCTGAAACTGTCTGAAATCTAAGATCATTGCTCAAATTTGAATCGAAAGGAATTAAAAATCAAATTATTTTTTAAATCAAGAAATTAATTTTTGGAATTTTTCTCTCCCCTTCTCATTGAGAATAGAACAAAATAGATGGCTCTAGGAGATCTAGAAAATCTAGGCGGTGGAAAAAAAATCTCACCAACTTGTTCGATTAGAGGAGGCGAAAAAAAAAAAAAAAAACAAAATCTCGAAACGATCAACTTGTTTTTCTCACATCACTTCACTCTTCATTCCATTCGAACAGCGAATGGGTTTGAACTAAATTCTCATTTCTGACCAATCAAAGAGTGACAAAGAGAGAAGAGAGAGAGAGAGAGGAGAGAACCAACGAAACCTGTTGCTAGTTTCAAGTTGTTACTAGTGCAATACACTTCTAGGTACCGCCTTGATGGTTTGACCTCTTTCGCTCTCTCTCTCTCTCTCTCTCTCCACAGCATACAGACTAAAATCAAGATTCGCTTCATAATTGGATGAAAAATCAATGCTTCAAATTGAATAGGAAACAAAGATTAGAACAAGGATTTTCGATGTTTTCTCTCTCTCTCTCTCTCTCTCTCTCGTACACTACAACCTATTCGGGTTAATTTGTTTGCTATTATGAGAGTGAGAGAGAGAGAGAGAGTATTTTATCGAGAGAAGAAGAGAAAAAAAAAGAGCAAAAGAATCTTAGAGAGAAGAGCGTATAAAAGTCGATGGATTTCATCCGAAAGAGTCATAATCGAATTTCGAAACTTTTTCGGATCTTTTAAAAATCCGAACAGAAACATATCATTTTTTTATTTTTTCTCGTTTTATTCGAGGTGATTTGAAGTGAAAAAACTATCTCTCGATTGTAGTCTTTTGAAGTTATCATTTTGAAAATTTTACCACCGAAAGTGCCTTAGCTGAACTTCCTCTTTCTAATTTTATCATTTTGGATCCTTCGATTTTTGAGACAAATTGATTTTTTTTTTTTTTGCAAACAAATCATGACTTCATCAACGTTTTCTTCTCAAAGCAGATCTCAATCTTCAGCATTGAATCATCGTCGACGCAATCTACATCATCATCTACATCATCATCATCATCAACGTCGTTCACGGATCAATGTTCTTCGATCGATCGATAATTATCAATCAGTTGATCATAATAATAACGCTAATAATCATAACGAAAATGATACGATCACAATCATCGATTCGATTCCAATAATGGATTTCGATACGAATAATTTCGAGCAACGATCAACAAACATCGATTGCGTCTATCTCAAAAGTGATCGAAAAGAATTACCGATCTCTAGGTCTCGGTACGAGAAACCAACAACTGCAAGACAAGAACGTAGGATTTTATCGAAACGATCCGAGCTGGCTAACTCTACCATCGCATACGATCCAGCCGTACAGCAAGAATTTATTCGATTACGTGATTCAGTACCATCGATCGCTGGCCACGAAGAGGTATCCGATTTGAAGATAATCAACGAAGCTATCTCATTTATCTGTGATCTTGAAACAAAATTGGTACAAAAATTAAATGGTACCAATATGAAACTGCCCGATCTTCTACAACAATTTTTGCAACGAGAATAAACAACATTGACAGAAAAGGAGAAAAAAAAATTCAAGAAAGAAATGGAAAAAATTTGTGATTTTGTGATCTAATTCTTCTTTGTGAATAAACCTTTTTTTTTCTCTCATCTTTCAAATTGAAATGCGATCCTTTGAAATTACCACTGTAACATATCGATTGAGAGAAAAAAATTAATTGAATTTAATTGTTAATAATTTTTTTTTTGTTTGTTTTCGAATCGAAACTATAATAACCAAATCATATCGAAGACATATCAAAATCAGAGAATTTTCCCAAATGATTACTTTCAACATTGCATTGATCAATAGTGATCAATACTGAATAAGAATAGTCCACCTGGAGGGAGAGAGAGAGAGAGAGAGAGTTTTCAATCGGAATTCATTTCATTTTTTTTTTTTTTCATTACAAAACCTCATTCCGCTCTTTCATTTCGAAATCTCATTGAAGAATTAAATTTGTTGTTTTTTTTTTTTTTTTTTTTTTAACAAAAATGATTGTTGTTGTAAGGAAACGATCTGGAAAAATTTTCTGTAACATTTCATAAATATTCTTTCTTTATTATTATTATAATTATTATTATTATTATTATTCTATCTCAATTCTTAATTGATTGTCTCTCTCTCTCTCTCTCCTCTCTCTTTTTTTTCAAAACGATCATATCAAACTATTCGATTCGATTGTTAGTTTGTTTTCGAATGATGATGATTAAAAAAAAAATATAAATAAAATCAAATCAAATTAAATAATTTTTTGATCATTTCTAAAGATTCTCGATTTTTTATTTCCTCTAACGTTCATAAGAGCATTTCGTACCATTCAATTTTGATGATATTTCATCGCTAAAAGTTTTCAAATGAATCATATGGATTCTTAATGTGAAAAGCTTATGGAAAAAAAAGAGAGTTAGAAAAGCAATTCAATTTTTTGATTTTCTTCTTAGAATTCCTCCACTTCTTCTTCTTCTTCTCGAAAGAGTTAGAAACAGAGAACGATCGATCGATCGATGAGAATACAGCTGGCTGGCTGGCTTTTAGTTTATGGTATGGAATCTTCTTGGTTAACATTGCTACCAAACCGAACCACCTCTAAAAGTTCAAACCAATCTCTCGATTAGAGATAAATTAAGTTTCTCAACAACGAAAAAAAAATCAAACGTCTTCACTTTGTTTCGTTATCGGTTATTGCTATTTCTTCTGCATTTTCTCGATTCAATCACACAGTAGGAGATCGAAAACAGTATTGTTATCCAGTTTGTTGAGTCGGTCTCTCAACAAGAAAACAACACCAACAATCATAAATTGATTTTCAAGGCTAAGAATATTTTCCCCCAATCGATAGTTACCTGAGAAAGAAAAAAATTGATTAAGGAAGAGTTTAAGGGATATTTTGGAGGAAAAATAATCAACAAAGTTACACACCTTTAAGAATCAAAACATGAGACTAGGTCTAAATGATTCAAATCAATGTTTTTGAGAGAGATTGTATTGAACAATGAATGAGTTTCTTCTCTTAGGGCTTTAGGAATGATCATCTTCGAGCGCCAAACTTGCAATCGGCAGATGGTCATTTTTTTTTTTTTTTTGTTTGTCCATTTCGATCATTGTGCGAGATTGTAGGTATTTGGCGCGATTATCGAGAATGACATATGATGAACAGATTGAGTTTTTTGCTTACCTTCAAAGATTAAAAGGTGTGATTGAAGGTGAATTTCGAAGAATCTTTAGCTTTTTGAAAGAGATTGAAAATTCTTTTCTCCAATCTTAACAAAAAAAACAGAAATAACAGAATCATCTTACCTGGAGCATTCATTTTGAATTTCATTCGAAAAATCATTGAAGAGATAATTTTCATAATGAGGAAATTGAAACTTTTTCTCTTCCTAACAATCCATAAGCTGTTGTAGTAATAATAATAATCGATAAATTGTTTGCAAATAATAACTTATCAATCGATCGATCCAAGCTCAAAATGTTCCGAAACAATTTCGAAAGAAGAAAAAAATCTTGATTGACAATTATTTTTCTAACAAGTTACTATTTGGTTCAAAAAAAATTCTAGGGTCTCAATTTGTTTTTTTTCTAAGATTCGAAGAGATTCGAAAAGAATAGAAATGAAAAATTTAGAAGGTTTGGTTAGTCACGATCTAGAATTTTTCGTTCTGAATTCGTCTACCTGTATGACAATGTATCATCATCATCATCATCATCATCGCCATTTTTAAAGTGAATGTGTTTGTCTTTTTCTCATAATTTTTAACTTTTGAAATTCTTTTGTAATTCTTAACACAGCTCCGTTTGTTGTTCGATTCGAATCGAGACCATCATTTATAGAAAAAAAAATAGATTTCATTGCTATTTTGATACTCAAAATTCTTAGCTTCTTCTTATCGAATAGAGATTCGAAAAGAGATTCTAAATTGTGTGTTCACATTCAATTGTCATTAAAGCAATGATAGGCAATCATTTTGTTCGCCCTAAATGATAGACACAAACGATCTTAATGATGATGATGATGATGATGATGATTGAAGATGATTCTCATCCATTTGAAGCGATTAGACATCTGGTTAGATTGAATCGAATCTCGAAGTCGGCATTTCATTCGATTCATTTTAATTTTTTTTTTTTACTTTATTCTTTTCTTTTTCTTTTCTTTACTTTCGATTCATTAAGGATTTTAAAAGCCATTTATGATTTGATTGTTCATCACAATCAAATCATAGAGAACCTTACCGATTTGTGGCAACGAACTACTACGAAATGCTTTGATGATTTCGTTTCTCAATCCATGACACACCTAGAAGCTCTACGATTCAAACACCTCTCTCAATTAGAAACAAATCATTCTCTTAATATTTTGTTGACAATGTGACATAATCGTTTTTTTTTGTATGGAATTTTTCAGTTTTAAAACGAAAAAAAAAATTTTTTCTATTGTTTCGACGATAAATAATTTACGCATAAAGACTCGCCTATCGGGGAGTTTTATGCGTAAACGTTTTAAACGCCCTTGAAGCGTTTAAAATTGTGAAATTTGCAATGCATCGAGCATTGAGAATGTGTCTTGAATAAACATAACAAAGTAAGGAACAAAAAAAAAAAAAAAATGTAAGA
This sequence comes from Sarcoptes scabiei, assembly GCA_020844145.1. Taxonomy (NCBI): domain Eukaryota; kingdom Metazoa; phylum Arthropoda; class Arachnida; order Sarcoptiformes; family Sarcoptidae; genus Sarcoptes; species Sarcoptes scabiei. The sequence goes on along the minus strand of CP080483.1, from coordinate 1,039,930 downwards.
ATCAAATTTTAATTTCGTTTCGCTGATGAAACTTCATCTTTGTTTGACCAATTTGAATTGGATGAATGAATGATGGATTTATTCGACCAAAAAAAAAAGAAAATAGCTTCTGTTTCTTTTCTTTTTTTTTTTACAATTTCTATTTTCTAATTTTTTCGATATTGTAGCGTAACTATTATTTACTAACTATGATGATCTAGGTTCCTCAAGGTTATCTTCTCGACATCATTCTTCCAGATCATCATTCAATCTGCACAGAGAGAGAGAGAGATTCATTTGGATGAATGAATGAATGAATGAATAAGAAATGAATGCACATCGAGAGAGAGAGAGAGAGAGATTTGATTGAGGAAATAGACAATTATAGAATTTAAATCGAGAAAAAAAAAACAAGCAAGCTAGGACCATTTTCATTGCAACAAAAAAAATGCATAGAGATTTTCTAGATTGATTGTTATGGTTGCGTTGCATAAAAAGATTTTTATTCTCAGTGAATGAAGAGAATTACGAGCAAAAAATTATCAAAAAAAAAAAAAAAAAAAAAAAGATTATTACAATGAGATATGAGAGATTATTATTATTCCCATCATTGTTGTTGTAGCATTGGGGAATAAAATTCTAGCACATCATTATTTGGCTCGATTCTTTTGAATGGTTGATGATGATTTCATTCATAAAGAATAATTTCATCTCTCTCTCTCTCTCTCTACTTGTCTTTGCTCTAGTGGACATAATCTTATCATCGATTCAATGATTTATTTTGACCTTGGAAGATCAAAAAGGAAAAACAAAAACAAGAGCAAGCGAGAGTGAAAATTTGTGTTACGCAATTTTTTTTTTCTCCTTCAAACCAAATATTATTGTTTGAATGCAAAAAAGAATATTCATCGAGAGAATGAATGACTAGGTCTGTGAGATTTCAACAAGAGAGAGAGAGAGAGAGAGATAGACCGAAGAAATCCGATCGATTCTATTGCAGTAGCACCTGTTTGATTTTCGTTCATTCTCTTCCACACCATCACCATCTATTACATCAATGGAACAGGATATGGTTAGGTTCGAATTTTTTTTTTTTGTTTCATCTTCTCTTGGTGAATCAAAACACTATTATTAGTTTCACTTTTTTTGTTGCATCTATAAATTCGAAGTGGAGAGAGAGAGAGAGAGAGAGAGAGAGAGAGAGAGAGAGAGAGAGAGAACAAAACAATAGCTCCGAACGATTGGGTGACAACGATTTTTATGGTCTACTAGTTTACGATTCACTTTTTGATTTTGGTTGGTTTATCTCCAAAAACAAAAAAAAACAAAATAATTCATTCAAAACAATCATTATCATTTTTTCTCATAGATTCGAGCGAGAATTTAAAAAAAAAATTGCCATTATCGAACTACAGAATGAATCAAGAATGACAGTACCAATGAGTCTAATTCATAAGAAAAATTCCATCTTCTTCTCTTGAAGAGATTGAAAGAAGAGTTTGAGATTTAAATTAGCATTTCTCTTCACTCACTCTCTCTCTCTTTCTCTCTCAAAAAAAGTGCATCTTTACATCTTCACTCTTCCAAGAAAGATATGAGAGACAGCGAGATTTGGACATACAATAGATAACTACCGAGCGAGAGTTTGTTTGAAATCATCTTCACTTAATGATTCTCGACAATCTCTCAAGGAAGAAATAAATTGAACAGAATTAATTATTATTCTTGTCTCTCTATTCCATCTTCTCTTGAAGATTTTTTTTTTTTTTCAAAAAAAAAAAAACTAGACTAGACAAACCAACAAAGAGATCTGGTTCTCGTTTCGATGTAAAACTTATTGATTCGATCGATGTTGAGAAACATCACTTTCTCTCTCTCTCTCTCTCTCTCTCTCTCTCTCTCTCTCTCTCTGTCCTTTTGTCTTCTCTCGATGTTACACACATTACGATTGTACACACTTGGAATTAGATTATTATTATTATTATTATTATTATCACTGAAATGGTATATTTTGATTTCGAGCTATTTCACCAAGATGGTAATAAATTTACTTGTCAATCGAATCTAGTAGAATCTGAATAAATAATGAACTCCTACAGGTTGTTCTTTTTCCTCTCTCTCTCTCTCTCTCCTTTTCGATTTGTTATTGCTGTGGTCAATTTCTTTTGTATCGATCAAAGTTTAGAGATGAAGATGAAGATGATGATGATGATGATGATGAATGTGTGTGAAAGCTATCGAAATGTATGCACTAGTTCGTATCTATGTTCGATAGGTGAATTAGATGCCAAATTCATTTCGAATCAAAAGAGAAACAAAACAACATCACCAAAAGGAAAAGGTATATGAGGAAAAGAATTTTCAAATTTCAATGAGTGTAAGAGAAATGTCCAGATGTTACACGAAAATTCCTAATAGTTTAGTTTAGTCATCGAAGTTTGACGTAAGAGAAAAAATTTGAAATGAGTTTCCCACGAAATTCCCAGCTCGAGCAAGAGATGCTTGCCAACTAGGACCAATAGTTTGATTGAAGAATCCATTCAATCATCTCTCTTCATCTCCATCTTTGTCATTGATCTCTATCTATTTGAGTTTTTCTGTCGAGCTAGACCGCAAGCTGATTGATAGAACAAAAACATCGACATTCTTTCGATAGAGTTTGGTTTGTTTTCTTGGCTCCTCTCTCTCTCTCTCTCTCTCTCTCTCTCTCTCCCCATTCAAGAGAAAAAAGATTGTCGAAGAAATATCAGCTTTGAACAGAAGGTAATTGAAAAAGGTTTTTATAAGAATCGGCACAGGTGAGAACATTAGAAAACCTGTTCGCATTACACAATTTATCATCGAATTTATTCGAAAGGGTTGAAAAGTTTTGTTAACACAAACACATAAAAGTAAATCTTGTTTTTTTTTTCAACTTTAGCATCACAAATCTGGCGATGTTTCGATCAACGATTGATTTATTTATTTTCTTTTTTTCAATTCCATCAAATCCTTTCAAACATCTTAGCTGATTGATTCGAGAAATTTTTTTTGAGATCCAGATTAAGTTTTGAGATAAAAATCAAATCCAAATCAATAAATAAAGAATTTGATTGATTTTTATCGCTCGATCTCTTGACCGACCGAAGAACAATCAATCAATTTGATTCAATTTCAAGCGCTCTAGCTTCTCTCTAAATAATCAATTGTTTAATTTAACGATAGAATGTTCGATGGCTACCATAAAATGTGAATTAATAAATTAACTTAATTAACATTGGATAAACAATCAAAACAACAACAACAACAACAACAACAACAACAGCGATAGTAACAACCAAAAAGGTAAACGAATCAAATCTATAGGTAATCCTCTTTCGAGAACAGAATCGATTTCCTATTTCTGGTCTAGAAAATTTCCAATCTTCTAGAGATTGTAGTGATCACAATCAATCTATGTTTTGGTATCAATCAGATTTTCCAATCACTAAATTCCTTTGGGATAGATGCAAATTATTGCTCTTCAAGGAGAGGGGGGAAAAACATTCAAAATGAAGAAAAAAAGACATTATGATGATGTTAAGACATATGTGATGTGGTGATGGCGATGGTGATGTTTATGGTGATGGTCATCGAGAATCTTATTGATGATTCGAAATGGACAATTTTAATGATTATTTGATTGAAAAGAAAAACCAAAAATCTTTGCGTAGGTGTTTGAAATGAGTATTTTAAAAACAATCTCTCTTTCGCTATCTTCTATGTCTTGATTTCATTGCAAACGATTGAATTAATCGTAGTGTGGTCATCGAGATGTAAGCAATCAAACACAAAAATCGAATCGAATCGAAAAATGAGGAAATTATCATCATTTTCCTTCTCCTCCTGAATCGATCTCGAACGATATTCACACTCGAATGATTTGATCATCATCACTTTGCTTCTTTTTTTTCCTCCTCATCATTTGCTCGATCCTTTGCTATTTCTTTTTTTTTGAAAGAGAACAAAATCAAAGAGCCAAAGAGGAAGAGCGGAAAAGAAAATTTATCCTTCTTCAAAATTATGCTGATCTTGTGAGCTAGAGAGAGAGAGAGAGAGAGAGAGAGAGAATTGATTGAGAACCAAGCAACCAAACAACAACACCATCATAACCGATCATTGACCATTTGACTAAACTTCGAACCGAGAAGAACTAAATCGTAATGGAATTGTTCAATATGATCGCAATATGTTCATAATGTTTCGATATGAAACTCGAAGCTTCTGATCGATGATGCTAGGTGATCGTTGATGGTATATTATTACAGCTAAAAAAGTTGAATGTCATTAGATTTTATTTTACTAGTTGAAAATGAAATATCCAATGCGACAACAATTATCATTATTATTATTATTATTATTATTATCATTATCATTTTAGCCTCGGGAAATATTCTCTCTCTCTCTCTCTCTCTCTCTCTCTCTCTCTCTCTCTCTCTCTTGATATCTCGAAGATGATATCGGTGACTACAGTCTTGATGGTGGTGGTGGTGAATGCTCGGTGAATGTCCAACTAGGCACCTTCTTTGGTGGCAAAACGATGATGACGATATTGTTGATATTAATAATTACAATTATCGTAAAATTGTCAATTGAAGTAGATTCATAAAAAAAAATCCAGATTGCTAAACCATTTTTTCCTAGATTAAATTTTGTCCTCATATTTAATTTTGATGAAAAATTTTTTCCCCCTCTCCTTCGAACGAAATGAGACATCATGGCATCTAATCTTAATGGTGGCCATTTTAATTATCTTTTTTTTTTGATTCTAGATTACGTTTGATTTTAATTTTTTCGATGTGTACGAAAAAAAGGCTCGATCGTTGTCATCTAGATTTCACTATCTTCTCTTCATATTTCGAGCAATCGAAATTGGCAATTTTCACAAATCATTTTGATCATAAACCTGTGAGATTAAAAATTTGATCAACAAAATTTCATCATCAACAAATCAAACGAACAGGTGTATCACTGCATTCAATCCTCTTGATGATGATGATCCAAAGAAGAGTAGCTAGCGTGAGAAAAATTCAGCAAGCAGTTGATCAAAATTAGTTATTATTAAATCATTATCTTAGCTCTGCACCAAATAAAGTCAGAGGACTAGAATCTTTATTTCGTTCTATCTTTTTCAAGTTTTCCTCACAAAACCATTACTCTATGCTGAGTTTTGAAGATAATTTTCTAAATAAATAAAAAAAAAAAAGAATAACCTGAAAAGAGAGTTAGGGAAAATTGCCTCAAGGTGTAAGACAAAAGATTGTATTCCCAAGCAGATGATATCCTAGGACCTTTTTTGACTATTTAAAGAAAAGCAAGTGAAGAAGGAAGTTTCTTCATTGGGGACAAGAATATCAAACAATTAAACGGAGACAAAATTGATCGCAACCAGAACAACAAATGAGACCAAATGGCAAATGGATTGGTTTGCATTCCAAACTAAAGCTTGAATGATGACGGTGATGGTTTAAACACAGTGGAGAAATAGTGGACTCGTTAACGAAGCCTAGGTCCTGGTCTAAAAAGCGAATATGAAAATCGGAGACAATTATGGGTAACAAATTCTAAACAAAACAATCAAAGTCAATTAGCTTCTGATTATCGTCGCTATTGTTGATCATTTAAATTTCAAAAAAAAAAAAAATAAACCTCGAAGACATCAATACCGAAAACAGAAGAACAGCTCGCGTGTTTCATTGTTGCATTGCGATTAAAAGTCAAATGCGAATCCTTCGCCCAGATCTCCAAGCATCTCAATCGATAATATCTAATCTTTTTTTTTTTCAATCTAATCTCTCGAACATAACATTAAAATCTATGGAATGCGCTCTTTGTTCTATTTTCCATCAACAAGACGATTTGCCTTGAAATTTTCGCTGACGAACTATAGACAACCAGATTGTAATGAACAATCGATCGAACAATAAACGAGAGAGAACGAGAGAGAGAGAGAGAGAGAGAGAGAGAGAGAGAGAGAGAGAGAGAGAGAGAGAGAGAGAGAGAGAGAGAGAGAGAGAGAGAGAGAGAGGAATTTTTCCATTCTTTCACATTGATGCATCAAGAGATCCAATCTTCCACAATGGACAATAGATCAATGAGATTGTAGAAATGGTAGAGATTAGATAGATTTTATCACCATCATCATCATCATCATTACTCGATCATCTTTGGTCTAGATATTCTAATTTAAATTTTGATAATGTTGCTGCTGTTGATATTTTTGTTGTTGATGTTGATACTGCTGACGATGTTGAAGATGATGATCGATTCAATCTTTAAAATATTCCATTCTTCTTTCCTCACAAATTTCAATTTCAATCATTGTTCTTTTTCTCTCTCTCTCTCTCTCTCTCTCTCTCTCTCTCTCTCTTTGATGGCTGATGGCGATTGTATTCGAAGCACTTCTTACTCTTCTGGTGTTCGGAAAACTCTAGAAAATCAAGAAACAACAAAAGCTGATGATGGTGATGAGGATGACCATTTATTTCTTTTTGTTTTCTCTCTCTCTCTCTCTCTGCATCGTTTTTGCTCGATGAACTTCGTAATCGAGACTTTGAACATTGAAATCGAAGAATCGAAGTAAACTACCAATTTCCATTTTTTTTCGTTTCGTTTCATTTTGTTTTGTTTTGTTTTCGATGATTTCATCTTCGATCATAAATGTAGCTCGGCATTCTTCCATTTGAATGCATCTCTCTCTCTCTCTCTCTCTCTCTCTCTCTCTCTCTCTCTCTCTCTCTCTCTCTCTCTCTCTCTCTCTCTCTCTCTCTACCTGTATTTCTCTCGCTTGGATATTTGTAGAAGATTTGAATTTCGTTTTGCGCTACCTACGCATTTTGATTTTTCGTGGAAAATCTTCTTCTCCTTTCCCATCATCATCGCCACCATCAACATCAATATCATCTCTATCACTCTGTCTTTATCTCTCTCTCTCGATCACTTTTTTTTCTCTTCTCTGTTGCATAATCAAACTTTCTATGCTATGGTCTTCAAGGCAAAAAAAAACAACCGCGAACGGTCGAAAACCCAAGCCTAAATGAACTGGCTCAGAATTGTTGGACGCCGAACAAGAGCTAGAGAGAGAGAGATCCATAATTATTGCATCATTGAATCGATTCACAGATGTAGATGATGCTTAAGATTGGATATGAAGACGATGATGTTTTCTTTGGACTGTAATTTTCACTGCATTTGTCTTCTTGCTCTAGAAACTGATCATAATAATAATAATAATAATAATAATAATATTCTGTTTTTATTCTACCTGTATTTGATTCGATTTCTTCTTCTCTTTCTCAACAGAGTGATCCAAACAAAAAAGAAAATGTTCACCTAGATCGCAAATGTATTTGATTATCATTTCGGTTGTGATGAAGATTCTAAAAGGATGAAAATGTTGATCGAAGATGTATCTCGTTTTCAAAGAGTCCATAGTTTTCTATGCCATAGCGAATGGAATCGAATTATAGCATTTGAAAAAAAATTGCTTGTTCGAATTGATTTCATTCTAGATTTTTTTAAATCATTTTTCAATCAATCAAGCAGATCGATGTGTAGACTGGACTAGAGATCACTTTGGAGGAAAAAAAAGCTTTTTTAAGCCTCAAAAAAAAGATAATAAAAACAAATTTCAATCTCTTGCAAACTCACACACACAAACGCACACAAAAAACAAAGACATCGCCAAACACCGAACCCTTGAAACTCTTACGAAGTGAATCGGATCAAATGTTTGCCGCCATACGATTAGACTAGAAGAGAGAGAGAGAGAGAGATTTTTCTATTTGAAAACAATTTCGATTCTTGCGAAAAAAAAAAAAATTTTTTGTTCTTATATAATTTCAATATAATTTTAGAGCAAAATTTTAAGAGAATAAAATTTTCTCTAAAAAAATAATCGAACCAAAGTGAAACGTACAAACAAAGAATAATAATCTTCTCTAATCGCATTTGAGATCGTTTTTTTTCTCTCTACACCTTGCCGACTTTTCTGAAATTCTTTCCCAAAAACCAGTGAGAGAGAGAGAGAGAGAGAGAAATCATAAAAAAAAAAATAGAATAATTTCTAGAATGGTTCTTTTGACGTCATTGACGTCGTTTCTCTATGGAAATGGCAAGACGAAACAAATCATTCCGTAGATAGAATGTTTTTTTTTCTTATTTCGATCCTAATTCTTTTAGACAAAAAAAATAGCCGAAAATAGAGATAATAATCTTCAATGATGATGATGATGATGATGCCGATGCTGATATAATTCGGTCTTTTGTTTCAAGTCAATGATCAATAAGAAAATCAATCCCTTAGTCTAATAATCTATTCAATCGGTTGCCCTTTTTGATTTTTTCAATTCTCTTCCTCTTCGGCATCGAATTACGTTTGATTGATTGAGAAAACTGAAAGCGATTTCGACCATTCTATCTTTCTATCAATCTAGAGAGAGAGAGAGAGAGAGAGAGAGAGAGAGAGAACCACTTGGAATGGAAAGCTTTTCGATAAAATCATTTTTATTGAAGCAAATGGAATGAAAATTTCATCGAAATTCTAATCTAAACACTACGACTATAGAGCGGATTTAGCTGTACAAATACGAAGGTGAGAATTTCTTTATTGAGATTGTACTTTCATCTTTGTCAGCTATCGCCTGTTTTCCATTCGGTATGTTTCAATCAGTTTCACATTACGTTGTCCGTAATCATTTAAATCAATTATGTAAATAGAGAATGTGTTTGAAATAGCTGATGATCTTTCAATATAGAACGATTTTCACTCTCTGATTATCAGCGAATTGATTCATCAAAATTTTCAAATCGTATTTGATCATAATAGATTGATCAATCTCTTCTGAGATAAAAAAAAAGAAGATCCAATTCTAATCGGATTGAATAGAAACTAGAAAAGAAATTGAAACTGAAACTTCGAAAATCTTTCTGGCCCTAGCTTAATCTCTGTGATGATGACATTTAGAACTTTGTGAAATATTTAAGATAACTAATGATTGTAAAGATCTCTCTCTCTCTCTCTCTCTCTCTCTCTCTCTCTCTCATCAAACAATCTAAATAATTTTAATGATAACTCAATCGAATCGAATAGTGATTGAGCGAGAAGCAGATGGTATCATTTTTTTTGGATTCAAAGATACAAAGAGAGAGAGAGAGAGAGAGAGAGAGAGAGATTTAGCTTGAAAAGATAAAGTTTTTTTTTGTTCTATTTGTTTTGAAGGAAAGGTTTTTGATGTTGTTCCATAATGATAAATTCCGTTTAGAGATTCAAATGTGGGAACAGTAAAAAATATCTCAAAGCTACTGTTTACAATCATTCGAAAAGTTTCTCTATCTTGATCTTAAAGACACCTTCTTCTTGATCTTTTGGGATATGAATGTTTGAATAGCAAAACGGTTATGTTGAGAATGAAGAAAATGTGACAATTGAAGCCCCTATTGAATGAAGATGAGACATATAATAAAGCTCTCTCTCTCTCTTTGTGTGTGTGTGTGTGTGTGTGGGACCTGAGTTTGGATTGGTATCTGTTTGATTGTCAAATGTCATAATAGAGAAATTGAGAGATCTTCTCTTAGAACCAATCTAATTTGATATCTACACAAATTGACAACCCAAACAAAAAAAGAGTGAAGAGAGATGATTTAATTTCTATAAGAAATTCAATGAACGAGCGAAAAAAAAAATCCTACTGCTAATAATTCGATCTAAATGGCCATATGAATTGGGCGAACATTGGAGGAGAGTTTAACTCTGACAAAGTTTCTTCTCATCCCTAAATTCAATTCAAATCGGATTGAATTCAATTTGAACAATTTGAATGTTTGCATCCGCAATAATAAAAAAAAAATGATATTAACAAAAACTAAGTAGAATTGAATCAAATCAATCAATGAGATTTTGCATTTTTTTTCTACTTACCGCGCATTAATACTTAACTGGCGTACAAACAATCAAAAATAAAAAGAAAGATCATCTTCATTATTATGATGGTTTATGGTGGTCCATCGAATTTCGAATCAAGATTTCGAATTCAAAAAAGTTTGATTATCATTCAAATCATTCGGAATCATCTCTCGGTGTGTGTGTTGGTGTGTGTGTGAACAATTAGAGTAGCTCAGATTTTTGGGACAAAAATTTATTCAATTTCAATGATACAAAACTAGTAAAGACTATTAGCTATTGTAATTTTCTTCAAATTCTCTCTCTCTCTCTCTCTCTCTCTCTTCTTTGTTTGCTCTTTGTTTGTGAAGAAAAAAAAAAGAGAATATAATTCGATCAATATTGAATTTTAAATCGAAAAGATTTTATATTTCTCAAGCGAAACTAGCGAAGAAAGGAACACACACACACAAACAAAACTAAATAAAGCAAATCTAAATTTTGAATCAGATACGTGAACTAAGTGAACGTTTCGATTCTTTTTTAATTTTGCTCAATCTAACCAGAGCTATCAATCGGATTTAATTTTGTTCGTCAAAAAATTCAAATAGTTCTAATTGATTACTAAGATTTTTCACCCCAATGATTGATTTTGTTCATCATTGATGATGTGATGATGAAGATAATCTTTGAATTATTTCAAATCGATTCGCTACAAACACTTAGATTTTCTGAGATGGAGAGAGAGAGAGAGAGAAACGATCAAAATTGACAAGCTAAATCAATAACTTTGAAAGATCGAGATCTTCTTAGAGCCAAAGTGAAAGATTAAATTGTTACGCTAGAATAGGATTGAATGGTGGGTTTTTGAGGTCCAAAACCAAATCGATCAATTCGTGTGTTTGGAAATTAGGGAGGCTACAGGTGAAAGTCTCAATAATCTCATACGAAAAGATTCTCTCTTTTTTTTTTGATATTTATCTTGCATTTTTTTTTCGAAGAAAGGCGTTCCGAAGTTCAGGCTACGACAATCTTATTGGCACCAAATCGCATAAAAAAAACATTGCATAATCAAAACAAATAAATTAGAGAGTCAGCAAAAGAAAAAAAAATGCTTTAAAAATGATGATGATTTTATCGCCGAAGAAGATGAGAACAAACAAACAAACAAACAGACCAACAGAAATCTAGGTTCGGCATCTTTTTGATTTTCCAAAGTTTCGATCTCCATCAAAGAAGCGAAAAGAAGAAAAAAAAGTAACAAAGTAATGATTTTGCTGATGATGTCTCTCTCTCTCTCTTCAACCAGTAAAACTAATGCGAAACATTCAAATATTCCAATTGAAAAGTGTCTAATCTATCCGAAGAATCAGGTATACCTTCTTTGAAGATGACCAGGTTAAGAGAGAGAGAGAGAGCAATGTCAACTCCCAACCGATAATGGAGACAAAATTGTCGACAAAATTTATGATAATTGTCCATTTTCGGATATTGACCAGCGAAAAAAAGACCTAATCATAATCATTGGGAAACGTTATGAACAGATGAAAGTGAGAGAGCTGAAGAACATTTCTAATCGGATCCAATCTTACAATTACTTAGTAAGTTTGATATTGCAATGGCGTCTTTTTCCAACATCGAAATAATAATTGCTTGATTGTGATCAATACGAATTTGATTGAAAGAGAGCCGAATCGAAAGATTTCAATCCCTAGGCCTTAAAAAAATCTCTTAATCCCTACAACATACCTTCATTTAACGAATAGAATTCGAAATTTTCAATCTCAAAACATTATCGATTCGTATCGAATCGACATTCGAAATCGATACCACTTTCTATGAGTTGAAGACTGAACAAAGATGTTGAAAGAAAAACAAACACTTTAACACACCGGTGTACTATTGCATAACCAATAAGGAAATAATACTCAATTCTATCTTCTCTCTCTCTCTCTCTCTCTCTCTCTCTCTCTCTCTCCTTCTCCACTTAAAGTGCTATCGGATCGAAAGAGAGGGGAGAAGGAATGGATACACCGGTAATTATAGAAATTCTAGTTTGATTAATACTTCATTACCTTATCTATTCTGCATCGATTCTAATTTAAAATTCTTCTCTCTCTCTCTCTCTCTCTCTCTCTCTCTCTCTCTCTCTCTCTCTTCTTCGTTTCTATTTTTAGTTTTTTTACCTGTTTTTGCCATCTTCGTTCAGATATATTCTGAACATCTTTGTTGACAATCGCGTTCATTAACTTTGGTTGGCGATCAATCAGGTAAAGCGATAGCAATAGAATGAACGCTAAAGAGAGAGAGAGAGAGAGAGAGAGAGAGAGAGAGAAGGAAAATGATTAGATTAATCTTTTTTTTTCTCTCTACCCTTCGATATGAGGAGGAAAAAAAATCCATCACTGTAAGTTATCGATGAGAACTCTTGCTTTTTATTTTTATTTTTGAATTTAGCTATCCTGGCTTATTGCTTTGCGCTAATCTCGAAGCGAATTCGAAACATTCTCTGGTCAGAGCGAAAAAAAAACTTGTTTATCGAAGAGAGAAGTTTAAGAGAAGAATCCTCGGCGAAGAGAATTCTCATAACATCTGACCTTCGGTATTGAAAATCTAGGATTCGTTTTGATAATTTCATCAACATCATTAATGTTGTCAGTCTAGACGTGGAAGAAAATTAAACAATCTCATACCCTTTGCTTTGAATATTCATGGTCATTCGATGATGGTCAATTTTTTCTCTCTCTCTCTCTCTCTCTCTCTCTCTCTCTCTCTCTCTCTCTCTCTCTCTCTCTCTCTCTCTCTCTCTCTCTCTCTCTCTCTCTCTCTCTCTCTCTCTCTCTCTCTCTTCATATGCTTCAACAATCAAGGAATGCAGATTTTATTACCTCAATCCAAAACTTCAAATAAGTAACTCTTTTGGAGTTGTTTTTCTTTTCTCTCGGAATTTAAAAGATCATTTTTTGAGGGCTAAACATCTCATCAACAAAACGATAGCTTTTTCTTTATTGATCTAGATACAATCGAAAAATAAAAATAATTTCCCATTTCGAATTGGAATCATATTAGAATTTGGTCATTTGTGACCTTAGTCGAGGTTTCTATCAGTATGTACACTGAGTATAAGACCACTTTTTGAATTTAAAAGTAGTAAATGAGGAATTGAAATAAAAAGCTAATCGAAATTAACGAGTAAGATCAGTAAGCGCTCTTTAATTATTTAGTATCCGCACTGATAAAATATGCACTGAATTTGTTCTCGATAACTTCCTTGCATAAACTTCTTGATTTCTCCAATCTGGATTAATTTCGGTTTATGTTCGGTTTCAATTTTTGATTGAGTTTTTTTCCCAGGTTAATTAATCAAATTTTCCCTCAAATAGTTTTGTTCAGTTTAGTTCAATCCGATTCATTTTAGTTAAGGTTGTTAGTTTTGCCCGAAGAAATTTATGCTGGGAAGTTATCGAGAATTAATTTAGGAAATCTTAAGATCGCCACCTAACGCTACGAATGTGAACTTTTCAAAAAGCTGCTTTAATTTTTTCTCCTAGTCCTAGGCCTCCCTGGTTCATCATCATCTTCATCGTCGATTTTTATCCGTATTTCGTTTTTGACACAGAATATTTGATTGATTTTCCAATTAAAATTGACTGACTTCAAATGTCTTGTCCACTCAAATTGAATTAATTTCTTTTCGATCAGAGAAAAAGAAAAAATTTTTTGGAAGGAAATCTATTTTCTTCCTCTTCAATTTCATCATTATTCTAGCACTTTGCTTATCGATCTAAGTGAAGATAAGAGTAGTGAAAGAATTAGCTTACTTTCTCAATTTCTAGCTAGCTAGCTAGCTAGCTCGATGCAATTTGGCTCGAATCGAATTCTCTAGGCACTCTCGTAAAGATTGATGATGATTGTCGAATTCAATTTCATTCCCTTTGAATTTTTTTTTGTTTCTACACTCTGGTAAGTTTTTGGTGAAAAGTATCGAGAACTGAAGAGGATATCGATCGAAAACCAGAATAAGATTAAGGAATATTATAAGAATTCAGAGATTAATCTTCAATCCGATAAGAGATAGAGGTGGAGAGCTACGAAGAATAACCGTATGTCAATACTTGTTGTCGAAGATTTTGTTTGATTTTCGATTTGGTTTATGGCTTTTTTTTTCTTGAAGTCGACAACTAAATATTCGACAACAACAATCTCGTTTCGAGAATTGCGATGATCGAAACATTTTGAAATAATAAATCTTGTTTCTGCAACAACAACAACAACAACAACAACAACAACAACACCAGCTTTGACAGATTTGAGAAATCGAAAATTTGATGTAGATCTAGCGCAAATAGAAATGATCGATCTATGATCTCGATTGAATTGAAGTGAAAAACAAAAAAAAAGTCTAGCATCTGGATGGAAAGAAATCACAACAAAGTTTGAATCTCTCTCAAATTTCAAATTCTTTCTTATAGACATTGAGATGATTCGTTATTGATTTTGAGAATTCTCGATCAAAATTCAATAGTACACCTGTTGCTTATCGTTAACAATTGTTGATTTGTTGGATTCTCTCCACTTACGTTACACATTGAAGAGAAGAAGAGAAAAGAAATTCTTCTTCTCTAATCTCTTTGCAAAGATATCGGATTATGATTGCAAACACGCACACACACACACAGACACAGAAAAACTGATTCTAAAGATGCTCAACAGGTATTTTCGTATTTTTTATCTTTCCTACAAAGGTAAGATTATAAAGCATTTCACCAGTAATGATGACGTTGATGATGATGATGATGACGATGATGATGGCTTCAGACTATGTACTATGACCATCACCAAGGCAAAAGGTCACGAATTGATGTAAAAAAAAACAAAATCCAAGCGAAATCAATCTAGACATCATCAATAGATTGAAAAATCTTGATGATGTTTTTGAATATTAATTGAATTATTTCGCCAAACATCTTCAAATGAAGCGAGAGAATTTGTGAGAAGAGAGATAGAGAGAGAGAGAGAGAGAGAGAGAGAGAGAGAGAGAGAGAGAGAGAGAGAGAGAGAGAGAGAGAGAGAGAGAGAGAGAGCTATCAGTTTGCTAAGATTTGAATGAAGAAAGAAATAAATTTTTTCCGTTCTTCTCGATTCTTTCATCGAAGAAGATAATCTTCTAGCATCGATTTCTATTTGAAAACATCTCGATCAAAAATTCAAAGATCGTGATCAAACATGAAAATCGAGAGAGAGAGAGAGAGAGAGAGAGAGAGAGAGAAAAGGAGGAAAAAATTGTCTGATAATTCGACAAATCCTAGCTTGCGTACTTAGGAAGAATTTTTTATTTTTTTTGCATTTTTTCAGAGCTATTCAATAGAATCTATAGATTGATATTCAATAGATTTTCTCTCGAAACAATCGAATGGGGAAAAAAATTCTTCACTAGACGATTTTGATTGTGATCGATATACGGACGATTCTTACTCGAGCAAACTCTTCTCTAGGATTGAGAAAGGAAGGAGAGCAAAAGATTTTTGCTGTTTGATTATAAGAAAAACAAAAAGAAAAACATCTTTCCGATGTTCTTAGTTTTAAGTTCGCTTCGTTTCTTTTCGTTTTTATTCAAATAACAATAAAATTATCGAATAATTAAGTGTCGAGAATTTGGTTAATTATTAGCTTTTTTTTTGCATCTCTCTCTCTCTCTCTCACTCACTCACTTAATAATTGATTCGATACGGATAACAAAACGGATGTTGCGCCCAATCGAAACGTTTTTTTTTCTCTCTCTCTCTCTCTCTCTCTCTCTCTCTCTCTCTTCCATCCCGTTTTTATTTTCAATTGAATCGATCGATCTATAGATTCTATTCAATAGTGATCCATCTAATCATTCCATCCGATCTGATCAAATTAGATCAAATCATATTAAATCAAATCAAATTGAATCAAATCAAATCAATCAAATTAATCTAAAATCATCCTTTTTTTTTGATAACAATTTCTTCTCAATATTCTATTCTTTTTCATTTTTTTCTCCTTAGATGGGATGGGAAATATAATTCAAAATTAATAAGCGGAAAGAAAGAGAAAAAAAATCATCACCCAAAAGATGAGCACAACCCTAATCGAGATCGAGTGTGTGTGTCTGTGTGTGTGTGTGTGTGAGAGAGAGAGAGAGGAAGTGATTCCGTTCGAATCGAATGAAGAGAACACAGAGAGAGAGAGAGAGAGAGAGAGAACAAAAAAAAGTGAACGGATGTTGATTTCCGAACTTGATTTGTTTGTTTTGGTTTTTTTATTGGTTGTTTTTTTTTCCGATACAAACGTTGAAGAGAAACGATTGAAACTCAAAATCTAACCTCAAATCGTTGAAAATTTCTAAATGAAAAAAAAAATTTCTAATTATTTCAAATTATACTTTTAGCCCATCATTTGATTAGCATCATCGATTGTTTGGAGAGAAAAAAAAGTATTGATTTTCTTTTTTTTTAACGATTCGCTCGATCCGATCGATCACTCCAAAGAGCTGAAAGCTATGAAGATATGAAATGAGAACTCTTTGTGATCTACTCACACAGCCGAACATCGTTTTGAATGTTTTGAACAAACATTGCATCGATCATAGATTGCATCGAAATTCTTGATGGAGAGAGAGAGAGAGCATCAAACACACCCAATAATTTGGTTTTTTTTCAAATTTGATTTAAACAACACAATTAGGTACCTTTTCATTTTTTTTCTCATTCTCCTATCTCTTTTTTTTCACTTCTCTTCTTTTTTTAGGTAGTCAATTTTAGAATGAGAATACTAAGGTAATAATCATAACCATAATTTACATAATAATTGGGGTTGAAAATCAAACGCTCGCAAAATTGCTGCGAATCGCATCGAAGATTGCGAAACTCGAATCTAAATTGGGAATCGAAAAGAACAGAAATAAAAATAAAACGAAAAATAAAAAATAAAAAAAAAAAGAAGAGTGAAAGGGAGAAAGAGAGAAAGGTAAAGGTAAATTGTTTGCAAACAATTCGATGATCTTTCAATGATTTGAATTCTAAATTGAGAGTCTGAAAATTAGCGAATTGTTTTGTTTGTTTATTTTATGTCTTCCCTATCTTTTCCTACTGATCCCAGTCGGTCTAGTCGAATCGGTTGGATTCGGATTCGACTTTTTTTTTCGGCTTTGTTCAGTTTTGTTTAGTTTAGTTTCGTTTAGTTTAGTTTGATCGAGATATGATTTGTTTGTGTTCGCTTAAGAAGGCCACACATCATCTTCATCACCACACACCATCCTCATCCTCATCGTCTTTCTTTGTTTTTCGGGTGTTTCTCTTCTCTCATCATTCAAACGCTAATCACATTTCACATCATTCAACGAACTTTAACCTTTTCGATGCGTTTAAGCTAGTGTAGTTTTGAGAATAATTTAATTTAGGTTTTAGGGTTCAAAATCTATCTCTATTTTTTACAGACATCCATTTCGTTTCTTTCCATTCTAAGGTCCAAGGATGCAGAGGAGAAGGACGATGGAATTTGTTTTCGTTTATTAAGAATATCACACATTCGACCTTGAACATCGAAGAGAACAACAACAACGACAACAACAACCTTTGTAAAATATGTCAATGGATAATTTTGATCTTCATTTCTATTTTTTTTTTTTTTTTTTGATTGACAATGATGATTATTATCTTAGACTATTGGTCTGGTTGTCTTGAACCATTCAGACATCAAATGTCTTAGGTTCCTGTTCGTGTATAGCCCACCCCTTCAATACGGTGCAATTCTTTTCTTAGAACAAAATCTGAATCTAAAATAGAATCCAAACAACCAAGAGAATTCCAGTGATGAATGTTGAATTCAATTAGATTTAAAACCTATCTATCAATCTATCAATCATTTTGGAGAGAGAGAGAGAGAGAGCACACAAAGAAAAAAAAATCCTTAAAAAAACCAAATCCGAATCAAAGCGAGAAAGATTCGAGGATAGCCAAAGATGTGGATTCGATCCACAATCATTCATCTCATTAATCAAAAAAAAAAAAAATTCGGTTCAAAAAAGAAAGAACGAAACACTTCTTGTGGTGTGTTTGTCGGTAGCGCTTCTCTTGAAGCTTGCGAAACGAAACAAGCAAAGATAGCGCGAGAATGAAAAATACGAAAACATCAAAAAAAAAAAAAAAAAAAAATAGATAATCTCATTAATGATGATATTAATAATAATGGAATGATGATTATCATCTTCATCAATATGGAGTGTTTCAATTTTTTTTTTCTTCAATGCTCTTCTCTCGAGAGAAGAGCGATCAATCGAAATCAATGATGTTAGATTGCTCGAGGTTTAAGTGGTGTTGGTGGTGATGGTGATGGAAACCAACCTTCTTCCAACAACAACAGCAATAACAGCAATAACGATGTTCTAATCTACGAAGAATAATCATCGAAGTTTGGGTAGAACATCGAAAGAGATCGATGATCTCCAATCAAATCATCGCTTTCTTTCGAGATCAAACTTCAAGAGAATAATTTCTTCTGTTTCTTCTTTTTTTTTTCTTCTTCTCGATGATATTTTTGTCGTATAATTACCTCTCCTTTTATCTCTCTTCATAATTTCTTCGATGCTGCTTTGGGATAGATCGAAATTGATTCGACTGAAATATGTACAAGATAACAGCCAGAGAGAGAGAGAGAGAGAGAGAGAGAATGGATTTCAAAATTCAGGTAGCGATAGCTTTAAGCAATTCTGATTGCTGAATTATCATCAAAAAAAAAAAAAAAAAAAAATAGATCTAAATACATTCAAGTGTTGGAGAGAGAGAGAGAGATCAGAAATCAATTTCAGTTCTTTGTCGGTTGCCGACTCTCGAAGAGATTTCTAATAGATTCTAAAAAATGATCTTAAACGATGTTGTTTTGATTTTGTTGTTGCCGTTGCTTTTGTTGACTTCAATGATGATGATGATGCTAGATGATTCTTTTTCTTCTTCTTCTCCATCTTCATCTTCATCTTCATCTTCTTGAAATCACCGATATTTCGATTAATAATATCGAAAACTATCAAATCTATTAAATCTAAATCTTTCTATGTGTAAGCGATTACTTCACAGAAATCTTCGAATGGGGGGGGGGAGAAAAACAAAAATTACCTAAACTTTACCATTCATCATTCACTGTTTTGTTTCGTTTCGAAAGAAAGAAACCCAATAATTATTGAGAGATTAGATTGAGAAAAGAAGAATCGAAGTGAACGGGGAATCAAAGTGGAATTTCTAATTGAAATCTTTGATCGAAATATTTCTTTCGGCAATAGCGTCAATATTTTTTTTTTGGCTAGATCATATCGAAACCGATTAACAAAGAAGCTAAAAAACCTATGAAGATTTTTGAGATCGAAAAAAAAAATCTAGGATCGGTTAGGTAGATTGGAGGAATCCGACAAAGTGAAACAATCAAATCAAACAAGTAAACCTAGGATATAGAGATCGCGATTCGATTTGAATCATATTTCATAATCATTTTTTTTGGTTCCAAATTTTTTTTTTCGATTAAAAACTAATTCAATTGAATTAGATCTCGATGAAATCTCGATTTCGAGGGAAAAAAAATTTTTCTAATCGTTTCAATTATGGTCGATTGATTACAACATACAACCGATGGAATATTTTCGATTTCTTTTCCAAAAAAAAAAAAAAAAAAAAGAATCAAAAAGAAAAGAATGGCGGTAAATTTTGTTTGAAATCTTCTTCTAATCCAATTATATTCGGTTTGATTAACAACAATAATGTTCATATCGAGATCCATTGGATTATATTTTGCTGTACGAATTTTTTCAAAATTAAATTTAATATCTTTTATATATAGATTGATTGGAAGATAATTTCAATCGAACTAGATCATCGTTTAGAAAATCATCGACAAAAAAAAAAAAAAAAAAAGATCAAGCAATAAAATTGGTCCTTGTTGTCTAGGTTTCGAAGACGATCTCGCTACTTTTACAGCTCTTTTTTTTCTCCCAACGAAATCGATCCAAAATCGATCCAAGATCCAATGTTCGGTGACAGATTTTTTTTCATTGTTACACAAAAATCTATGATGATATTAATCGGATTAAAATTATTTTTTTTTCATATGGGTATTATCGTCATCATTTACCAAAAAAAAAAAGAAATAAATAAATTTCTACGTTTCTTTTCGCTTGAAGGATTCACTTTACCGTTGTTCCGATTCAATCAACAAAAATGAAAAGATGGACAACGGAACACTGAAAGAAGACGGAGACATTGAAAGAATTGTTCCATTAATCTTTGGATCGTTTTTTTTTTTCTTCACTCTCACTCTTTCTCTCTCCTTCTTCTTCTTCTTCTTCTTCTTCTCCTTCTCGAAACAAATGAAAACAATCGCAATTTTTGTTTTGGAAACAATCAAAACAATTTCAAAATATTTTAAATCGCCTTTTAAACAAACGAAGAGAAAATCTAGCGAGAAAAAAAAACCAAAAAACCAACTCATTGGTTTCCGAAGTTTTTATTTTCTGTTTGCGTTTTGCCTTATTTATTTTGCTATGACTTTCTTCCCCTCCCCTCCTTCGCTAAATTTCGATCGGTTTTCTTTTCTCTCTTTTCAATCTTTCCCAAAGAGATATTATTCAATTCATTTCGTTTCAAAATTCTCTTTACCGTCTCTAAATTTTTGCTTTCGATTTATTCATTTTGAAACATATGTTACCTTGTCTGATTAATATTATTATTATTCTTTTTATTATTATTATTATTATTGATATTACCGGGCAACAATATCTCTCTATGTTCTCTACTCAATCTATCTGGTGTGATGTGTTAATGCTGGTCAAACCTTATCAATACTATCGCTATTATTGTTATTATTGCTATTATTGTCATTATTGTCATCATCATAAATCTATGGTTAAATCAAGTGAAGATCTACAATCTAGAGGTAGTCCAGTGAATTAAAGCTAAGCTTCACTTCTTCGATGACATTCCACTTTGATGGACTTGATTTTGTCACGAGAGTTAAAGGTCTTTCCCTTCACTCTCTCTCTCTCTCTCTCACTACCTACTCGGTGAAGATTAACCAAAGTTTTTTGGGCTCGAATACGGACCACAATTTTAAAATGATCACACTCTAACAAAAAACACAATTGAATGCATTAGAAAATATACCGAGAGTGTTGAACAAAGCAGCGAGAGCCAAAGAGAGAGAGAGAGAGAGAGAGAGAGAGAGGGTACCGAATAACTGTTGTGTTACCTACTTGAAATCAAAAGAAAAGAAAATATAAAAAGAGAAGGAGAATCCAAATCAAAATCAATCATTTGATTTGTGATTGTGCGATAAGACAAATATGAATTGATTCGATTGTAATTGTACGATCGTAATTGTTACTCGATTATTATTATTATTATTATTATTATTATTATTATTATCTTCTCAATAGATTGTGATGATGAAATACAACATATGCTCGATTTCTTGTCACCATTCGTTGTGGATCGAGAAAAATTTTTTAAATTTTTCATCTAAATTCTTCATTGCCAATAATAACAATATTATAAGATAGATTTAGATTGGAGATGTTTTTTTTTCAAACGAAAAAAAAATATTCAAAAAATGAATAAATCAATGAGATACCGAAGATGAGATTCAGCAAGTGATGTACTTTGATTACCTGCTGATTTCTTTTTCTTATCCATTCTCCTCTATCCTTCTACATCTGTATCGAAATCACAATGATTCGTTTGTTATAATTTAATTTATTTATCGCTCTAAATTAATCGCATCAAATTATTATTATTATTCGAATAAGAAAAGAATAGAAGATGTCAAAGGTCGTTGGATTGTGATTTTTTCATTCTATAAAGTTTAGCTCTCGATAATTTTGGATTGCATTGAATAGATTCTCTTTGATTTGAGAAAGATTTTAAACTTTGTTCAATCTGAAATATTTTGTCCTTAGAAATCTGAAAAAAATCAAAGATTTTTTGTTCTCTTCTTCGCGATCAAAATTCTACGATCTCCAACAGGAGGACAAGCTTCGATTTGATGATATTTTTTACTTTTAAATTTTCTTAGAAGAAAAAAAAACTATGATTAATTAATGTCGATAGGCTTACCTGACTTTTTCATCTGTCATTTTTGTCAATTATATTCAACAGAGAAAAAAAATGAAACAAATTTCCATTGATATCGATCATCGGAATCGGATTCCAAATCGAGAACAAAAGTTCAAAGTTTGAAAGTCATTGGTGGAATATAATAGAAATGCAATCGATTCGATTGTAAGATTCGATTGCAATCTAGATCGCAATCATCTCAGATTGTATCGGGCATTCGAGAGAGAGAGAGAGAGAGAGAGAGAGAGAGAGAGAAAGTGAGATCAAATCAATTTCATTCTGTTTGTTCCAATTTTTGTTTCCATTGTTATCTAGATCAAATCATCAACAATCTAATAAACTAATCAATTATCAACGAGATAGGCAAATGATCTCAAACGATTCTAATCTAGTTTGTTTGATCGTTAGATCCTCACAGAAGGAGAGCGAAATATCTTCGATGATCGAATGAAAAAAAATCGAGAAGAAAAGTATTGAAATTCTTATTATTGCTATATTTTCATCATAGCTTTCGATAATCATCATCGAAATCATCTGGTCTTAGTGTCATCGAGAAGAAGAGAAAAAAATATTTTGAGAACAGCGAACAGATTGATTTCTTTATGTGTATCGCAGAGGCCAACTGTACAACAGTCGTTGCAAACAAAAGATTCTTATCGGTGTGATTATCATCGATAAGATACCACAATCACATGGGTCCATTCGGTTTTTGCTTCTCTCTTCTCGGGTCCCCTGTCTCGATCTCTCTCGTTCCGCAAACACAGAAGTTTGTTTGTTGACATTTTTTTTTCTATTTTAAAACGAATGTAAACATTCGGAATCAACACTGGCCAGTGTGGTAGTTACAGTGAAACAGTGTTCCTAGAGATATAACAGATTCCAGAAGAAAAAAAAACAGAAGAAAATAAATCTTCCACGCTAGAATAAGATTTGTTTATGCGTGTGCAGCTAAATTGACGATTGAAAATTGATTTTGAGCAAAAAAAAAAAATTAATCCTTCGTTTGAATAGTTTCTTGGTCTCAAATCTTACAAGAAAATTTCTCCCAGAGTGAACAAATTTTGTCCTGAACAAAACCAAAATTGCTCTAGATAACGGAAGTACAGTGTTAGCAAACCAATCAAACATCATTTTTATGGTTCAGATCTTAGACGAACATTCAAGATCTAGAAGTGACTAAGTTTAAACAATCATTGTTGGATAGAAAAAAAAAATATTGACCATTTCGGAACGGATTCCATCATTGATTTGTTTGATGTTCCAAAAGCGAAGAAAATGGTCGTATGAAATAAAACTACGCAAAAACCAACTACTGGTGAAGCTAGCCATAAAAATTGAATCAATTCTTAAATAGTTCATCATTACTTGTTTGACATATTCATAGGTTTGAAGAGATTACATTTAAACATTTCTCTCCCATCGATCCAATGAAATAATCTCCAAAATATTTCTTTTCTCTATTACTTTTCTTAGAATTATTGAGATCAGAAAAGAAATTATATTCACAAAATCGACAAAGTTCGCAATGTCTTAGGTCTGGACATTGGTTAAACAAACACAGCAACGTCCAACACAAATGTTTGCACTGACATCGAACGTACAGTGGAACAAGTCTGGATAGAAACAGACTAGAGATAAATTGATTCGATAAGAAAAACAAAACAAAATACGATGCCGTCTTTTTTTTTCTTGTCTACACCGGTGTGGGGAATCATTTAAAAGGTAATTTTGTGGAGGAGAAATACAAAAAAAAAAAAATAAAAATAAGAAAGAAAGAAAGGATTCTCAATCTACAGAGGTAACAATTGTTTCTACCGATTGATTGTTTTTTTTTTCTCTCCAGCGCCAAGGATTGAAAAAGAATTGAGCATTCTTTCTTTTCACTTAGTGGAGAACAACAAAAAACGAAATCTAACTCATTGGACAATTGAATTGATTTCGTAGTCTTTGGTAGAGAAATGTACCGAACATTTCAAATCACCTCTCTCTCACTAATCATTGTGGTCTCAATGAATCGAATGTCTCATTCGTTTCTTCTTATCACAATCAAGGTAAGAAAACAAAAGCAGCGAAGAGAAGAGACAAGCAAGCTAGATTCTAGGATCATTTTCATTTTCTCTCTCTCTCTCTCTCTCTCTCTCTCTCTCTCTCTCTCTCTCTTCGCAATTTTGAGCTAAAAAAACATTTTCGAAAATGTAGAAAATCGAAATTGTTGAATGAATGCGATCGAATTGAATTGATAGGTAATGTGAAACCTAATGAATGAAAACAATAAGAAACTTTGGAAATTGGAAAAAAGAAAACAAAACCAATGAAAAAAAAAACGAATTCTTTTTTTTTATCAAAAGAGAAAAAATAAACCTTAGCTATAAAATAGCAATTTATTAAGAGAGAAATTAATAAAAGAAAAATTTAGATTGAAAATTGTCTGTGTTCTTTCCGAGAAAGAAGAAAGAAGACGACAACGAGGACGAGGAGAAAAAAAAATCAAGGGCCAAGCCAAAGATCAGGCCACCACAGCCAAGCCAAAAAATTCGGAATCATTCCGTCTCAGACTAAAATTTCTCACACTTTGGTTTCATATTGCCTGTAGCTTATGGAGAATTTAAAAAAAAAAAATCTCAAAGATTAAAAACGAATCAAAATAAAAATATTTACAGTAATTTTTTCTTTCTTTTCTCAATCGATTTCGATTTCATTGTCGAATTCTTTCAAACCGAATCTCCAAACAAAACCAAACCTAACCTAACCTAACCTAACCTAAACTTGAAGTAATTATTTTTTCATTGTTTTGGTTCGGTTGTCGCATCGATTGTATCCGACCAGATTGTTTTCAAAAAAAAAAAAAAAAAAAAAAAAAAAAAAAAAAAAACCAAAAAATCAGCTCCAAAATTCAGTAAAAAAATAGAAACAGAATAATAAAGAAATAAACATTTGCTTAAAAAATAAAATCAATAAACAAATGTAAATATTTTAATTTCATTCCTAAACCCAACACAATCTCAATCATCTTAACTTGGGATTGTTTTCCTGTTTTCCAAAAAAAAATGTCCCCGTAAATAAGTTTCATTGATTTCATCCATCCAATTCTATCGTTTTGGATTTTTTTTCTGCCTCTCTCTCTCTCTCTCTCTCTCTCTCTCTCTCTCTCTCTCTCTGCTCTGCTGTGCTCACTTGTTGGTGGTTTGATTGAAACTAAATCGATTGCGGTCGGTTGAAATGTTTTCGCTTGTTTATGATATGATTTTCGAAATGTTTCACACACACACATACAGATACACACAAAGCAAACCCAAAGAGGATTAGAGCTTAGGAGAGAAAAAAAGATCAGATTTATTGGGACCTTAACAACAATAACAACGACGACAACAACAACAATCTCAAATCGGCTAACAACAATCGAATCTTCGATCCAAAAAGGGGCAAATATTTAATGATACTTAATCCGAAAATCATAGGTAATTCGAAAAGTGTGTTGTGTTTGTGAGCTTAAAAAAAAAGGCGAACTTAAAATGGCCTCTCCTTCTAAGCTGGTTCTATTGAGTCCAGACTTAATTCACCCAAGTTCCAGGTATTGATAAGATGAATTAAGAAACCTAATAATCATATTGTGATTAGAAGGAACAGATATTATAATCCGATAATCAAGCTATGGATAATTGAACCATCAAAATCCATTCCCATTGATCGAATCGTTGAAGGATCGATCGATGCGCCACATTGGAATTGATTCGCTCATTTTTCCACCACAATGAGCATTTCACAAGAGATCAGTGGCGATTTGTGGAGACCAAACCAAAGAAAACCGAATCAATCTGATCATATGGTTGACAGATGTTGTGATTTTAGTGATCTATTTTCAGAATTTCAAACAGAATTTCATCGAAATTTCAAACATTTGAGTTTTGAAATTTCTCTAAAGAGACAAAAAACATAGACAATCATTGTTGCAAATGATTATCTATGTGTTATCTATCCAAAATGGTTGTTAATTATCTCCTAACCCATTAGTGGTATCTAAAGCTTTGGTCCGTCTGGTTCTAAGAGTGGTGAAATTTTGATCGTTCGATGATTGGTTTCGTTATCGAGATGTTGTGATGGAATCAATCTAAGAGTATCTAATGGATCCACCCAAATATCACCCAAAAATGATGAAATATCAAGGATAGGGACATCATATGTCTAGCCGACAATGATATCGTAACTTGGGTCGCAACTTGTTGCAATCAAGAATGCGATCAAGGAACATGTGTCACATATGCCAGATAAAACCACACCAAAACCATTATTTTTTTTTATTTTGGACAAACAAGAAACGATAAACTAACAACACTGCCAACAACAGATCGATATTTCATCTACCACAGATAAACAGAGATCGAAACTTTCAAACATTGGACCTACCGAATTCTCTCTCTCTCTCTCGGTTTGGCGACAGAAATTTAAGAAAAAAAAATTGTTAGCTTTTAAGAGTAATATCCTCCCATAGATCATCGATGAGTTTGTTGCCTTTCCGATAACCGCGAACCTATGGTGATGGTAATCTGTTAGGGACACACAACACGAATCATAGTTGGACAGAGAAAGAGAGAGAGAGAGAGAGAGAAAGAATAAATAATCTAGAAAGAATCAAATTACTACACCAAAACATATCTCTCTAATCTAGGACTCTAATTGATTGGTCGGAGATTCTTTTTTTTTTTTCTTTCTTCCTCTTCTCTTTCTCTCGGTTGTTGCTGAAATCATTTTTTTTGCTCTCTCTCTCTCTCTCTCTCTCTCTCTTTAAAAATCATCGAAAGATATAAACAGTTTGAAATTGTATCCAAAATGTATTATCTTACATTGGTATCGAAAGAGAGAGATCGAAATGAAGAAGATGATGGTCATATCATCAATATGATCATAATTTTCCATCTTTCTTCTCTTTGGCCACCGTTGGCCATCAATCTTTTTTTTCCATTTTGAAATATTATCGATTTCGAAAGCTAAAAGTTTATTTTTCTATTTTTTAAGAAAATTTTTTTTTCTGCTCTTTTGAATTAGTTCATAACTTTCTCCAAATGAATTCGAAACAACAATATCAACGAAATGAAAAATGAAACGAAAAATTATTCGATTATTATTATTATTATTATTTCCTACTATTTGCTTACTATTAGAATCTAAACTTGTCTAGATTTTTGTCTCGCGATGATCGTAATCGGTGAAAGATTCCGTTCGATTTTATTTTGAAGAAAAAAAACAAAAAGCAGAGAGAGAGAGAGAGAGAGAGAGAGAGAGAGAGAGAGAGAATCAAATTAATTTCAATCAAATTTTTTTCCCTGATGGAGTGCAAATATTAAAAAAAAAAAAAAGTAACCCAGAAGAGATAGAACCATCGAGAAGAACCATTATCGTTTCACCTTCCGTGATTTGAGCCAGAAAAAAAAGTAGAGAAAAAAAAAAATTGAATAAAAAGTTTGTTGAAAACCAGCGATAGAGAGAGAGAGAGAGAGAGAGAGAGAGCGAAAATAATTAGAATTTGCTTTCATCAAAAGAAAAAAAAGCATCAAAATGCTTTTAAGACTTATCTCGAAGACCACGCTTAGATTTTTTTCAAATCACGCGTATGTTATCAATCGTCTTACGAAAAAGCTAGAACGAAAATTAATAATCAAAAAAAAAAAATTCTTCAAAAATCGAAAGAAGAATAGAAAGGGGACCTTCTTTTTTTTTCGTAGAAAGTAAACACAGGTAGAAAATGGAATCTAATCAATCAAGATTGTATTATTATTATTATTATTATTATTACTATCATTTTTTTCGAGAAGGAAAAAAAATGTGGATGAAAAATTTCCGAAGAATATGAATCGAATCGAATCGTTTGTTTCGTTTTGATGATGGTGATTGGTGAAGAGGAAAGATAGGTGGTGAAGATAACGATGATCATTATGATTCATGATGATTGTGATCCATCAAAATTCTTCATTCTCCACTAAATAGCTCCATCATCATCATCATCATCATCGAATAGGCCGAAAACAGCTCTAGACAGCAGCTTCTGTAATTCTAGCTTCAAAGCTAAACGACTGGATCTATTTTATTCTTTTTTTTTTTTTTTGGATAACAATCATCAAATTGATCCTCTCTTCTTCCCCATCATCATCTTTATCGAACGAATGAATGAGTTCTTATATTCCTCTCTCTTCTCCATTCTCTTCTACTGTTTTTGTTTCGTTAATAGATTTTCTCTCTCAATCGATTAACTTCATCATTCGTAGAATTCGAATTCTTTCGAAGCGAGGAGAGTTAATGATGAGAGAGAAGGCCAAAGGAAGAGAAAATGATTGCTGAGGATTAGATTCAAAATTCATTCAGATAATTTTCATAGTTTTCTATTTCCTCGTTCTTCATTAGCAAAGAATTTTCGAACAATCACAATCGTTTCATTCATAGAAATTCCATTCTATTCTTCGCAATGATTTCTAGAAAGAGGGGAAAAAGTTTTTTCGCTTTAAGAATAGAGCAAAAGAAATAATTCGTTCCGAGATTGGATTTTATTTTTTCTTGCACAAAACGAACAGATTGTCTTCGAAGTTTGTTTATTTTAAATTTTTTTTATTTTCGAAAAAATTCGATGAAAAAAAAAACATTTCTTTTCAACTTTGTAGAACAATTGAATTTGCCAAAGATAATCCTTCGATTTAGATCTCCTTCGTTTTTTTGGATGGGGGAGGGGGAAACAGGGATCTATTGTCATAGTCCATCAATCGTTTATGTGTCTCTTATCGAAAAAAAAATCAAATCTAAGCGTAGCAACGAAGAACATAATTTCAGTGACTTTTCAATTACCTTTCGAGTTATCTGTGAATTGAATGCACAGCTATCGGTGATATAACAAGAGAAAGATGGCCGGAGAGAGGGTGGAACAAAAAAAAAATCTTAATCCTTAACCGGACAATGAAAAATTTAAAATTGACAGATATTCACTTTGATATCAAATCGATTTAAAAGATGGTGAAAAGATTGCTTGGTGCGAGTGGGAACAATATCAAATCAATCCTTGTCTCTTTCTTCGATATCTTTTCAAACAAAAAATATGGTTTTTTTTCAAAAAAAAAAAAAAAAAAAAGAAAAATCAAAATTTAAATCTCTTCAATATTGGAAGATCGAACTTAGAGAACCTAAATACCATTTATTTTCTCCCCCCTTCAATTCGAGCTATTCGAATCGATTTATTTCATCGTGTACCTTTTCACATTGAAAAGGGATTAACGTCAAGACGAAACGAGAAGGAGAAAAAACTTTGCGATCGTAAAGTTTTGACGCAACGAGAAATCCATTCAATCCAATCATTTCATTTTAGTTTTGCTTCAAATTTGAATAGGAGCTTCAAAATGAAGAGATTTTGAATTTTTGAATCGAAAATAGAATTTTCTCCATTCATAGAATTCTTCTTTCATAGCTTTTTTGGTTTGGATTTTGTTTTGTTGAATTTTTTTTTTGAAAATTTTATCTATAAAACTAATTGAACAAAACAATCGAGAAACAAAATATCTGTTTCAGATCTTTTTTAAAGTAATGGATCGAATGAATTTTTTTCTGTCCGATCGCAAAATTTCTAATCGAACACTTGTTTGCAATGAAAATCGGTGGTCATTTTCGTTTTTTTGGTCGCTAACAGATTGTTGACATCAAAACATTTTTTCCATTCCAGATATTGGTCAAGATCTAAGGAAATATTGAAAAAAAATAAACCCGAGCTAAACAATTGGTTCGCTATTCGAGATCGAAAATTGGGTTCTCTGATTTCAGAGTCCATTTTTTTTCGACCACCTTAGATCTTAATCCGATCAATTTTGGTTGTAAACGAAACCGACTAATCTTCCTAATCCAATTCAATATTTTGAATAGTTTTTTAGATGAGATTTTGTTTAAAAAAAAAGAAAAAAAAACTACTAACTACTAGTTTATTAGCAATAGGTTTAGTATTTGAGGTAAACCAATTCAATGATGTTGGTCTCTGCCAGAGACTCTCCGATGATCAATTGTTTAAGGGCTCAAGAGGTGCATGAGGTGTGTTCTACACCTTTTTTTTCCATATCGATTACCATCTCCAATCATTGCTCAATCGATATGCTGGTTCAATTTAAATCCCATTAAATCTTGTTCACTTTGAAAAACAAAAACAACACTTCTAGGTCTCCCCCCTTCCACGAATTGTGATTGTTCCTTGTGCTTCAATAAAAAAAAAGAAGAAAATTTTCAAAAACAACTAAATTGATAAATAATTGTAGCCATAATTGGTGTAGAACATCGATTTTGTAGACGAGACGGAAGAAAGATTAGCAATGAACGAACAAATGATTAAAGTGAAATGATTAATCCATAATTATTTAAAACAATAAATGCAATAGCGAAAACACTTTGGAACCCATAGATTTGATTTGATTTGATTTTTTTTTAAATTCTGATGATAATTCTCATTTCCAAATGAGAAAATTGATTGCCTCCAGGAGAAGTGGATTTGAATCCGAGAATGAATGGAAATTAATTAAGGGTGAAACCGAAACATTTTCGGGTGGTATATTTAATCGTTGTTTTTTTTTCTTGCTTCCACTCGATACAATCACCCAATTATAATGACGATTACAATCAGATTAAATTTCTAGCATTTTTATTTTGTTCAAAAAAAAAATCAATTTTAATCAGTTTCTTTGTAAGGTTAATTGTTTAGAATTCGTAATTGTTTAGAGAGAGAGAGAGAGAGAGAGAGAGAGATCAATCATAATAATTATCAATGAGAAAGAGAGCACCAATGAATATTTGATTAGTTTCTCCTTATGAATGAATTCTTTCTAGTCTAAGATCTTTTCACTCTCTCCATCTGATCAATCTCCTTGGCAAAAAAAAAGTCGTTTTGGTGGTGTTTTGGTCAAGTGGGAGGCCTAGTCAATATGCTTTCACATCAATCAACTTGACCGGCCATTATCGTAGCTCTAAGATCAATCTACCATCGTCTACCATCATCGACCATCATCATCATCATAATCGTAATAATAATCATAATCAAATTCATTTTGGCTACCAAAGATATTTTTTTTTTTTTTTTGCTTTTGCATATCTAGAAATCTAGATTATTTTTCCGATTGTGGAAGAAATTTTATATTTCTATAGTAATCGAATCTCTGGTGAAAGAATAGAGTTTCGTGTTTTTTTTCCAAACAAACCAGTAATAATATACCTTTCAAAACACCTGAGATCTTTGGTTTCAGAAGATATC
The DNA here is from genome assembly GCA_020844145.1 of Sarcoptes scabiei. Lineage (NCBI taxonomy): Eukaryota > Metazoa > Arthropoda > Arachnida > Sarcoptiformes > Sarcoptidae > Sarcoptes > Sarcoptes scabiei. Next base: position 1,008,672 of record CP080483.1, on the reverse strand, counting down.
TTGAATTTCATGAATCGTTTGGTGTAACAGCATAATCAACAGCACGATTAGATTCAACAGATTCAAATTGGACCTAGAAGAAGGTCATAGCGAGAGAGAGAGAGAGAGAGAGAGAGAGAGAGAGAGAGAGAGACAGAGAGAGAGAGAAGTGATCAATTTGATTCGATTCTCTAGATTTGTAATCGATCTTTTTGTTTAGCGATTTTCAAAATCCAATCACTCTGTCTCTAAGAGAAGCAATTAGAGATCTGATTACTTAGTCTAAATTGTAAAAAAAAAATTTTTTTGTATTCACAAAATCGAAAGCTAAAAAGTCAGAGTGAAACAAAATTTTTGTTCCTCGAATATTGAAGAAAAATTGTGGAGCGACACGAGTAAGAGAGAGAGAGCAAAGAAGAGGTCTAGATTTTGGAAATATGATAATTTGTCAAAATGTCCAGATGAAATTAATAGCGATGGGTGTTGTTATTGTTGTTGAAATAACAAAATCAAGAGTCATGCCAGAAATCGATTAGGAAAACAAATTCAATTTTTTTTTATAATTTCAATTTTTGGAAAAAAAAACACTCGGCAATGAAATTAATCTGGTCTCTCTCTCTCTCTGTGTTCCTTACGGACACGATTCCAAGTAATCACATCTGATAAGTGATTGTTTGGTTATGTTTGCGTCCAAGATTTGATTGGAACCAAAAAAAAAAAAAACAGAAAAAAAACAAACAAACAATCGTGACAAAGATTCACCAAAAAAACAAAAAATCTATTCTTCTCGATAGGTAGAGGGGAAAGAATTTCATCATTCAAATTCTTTAGAGAAAAAAAAAATTAAAAACAATTTCAATTTTGGATATCGAATCTCGATTCGAATGTTGTACACTCGAACACGCGAACAATTAAATTTGGGAATTTTTTTTTTTGGATTATTTTGTTTCTCTCTCTCTCTCTCTTTTTTCAGTGAAATTTGATTTCTCACTCCAGACTCGAAATTTACACAGCATCGAAGATAGTTTGGGGGAGGGGGGAGAAAAACAAAAAAGATCAACTTTGACCTCGATCATAAATCTAAAACAACTGAAAACATCTTTGGCAATCATAATAATCGTAAAACTACAGGGATTCTCTCTCTCTCTCCTTCTCTCTTTTTTTTTTTTTTTTTAGGTTCTCTGGTTTGGATCCCTAAGCTATCCCTATTAAGAGAGAATTCACCGCTCGAAACAAATCTATAAGTAAATTTATTGCATCACATCACATAATGTTTCGAATCGAATAGCAATACGAATGATATTTTTGTATTTTTTTTTTTTTTTAATTCTCTTTTTGATTCGTAAAATGATTTTCGATGAGCGATGTTTTCTTCCAAGACAAACAACATCGAGAGGTAGGATAGAGAGAGAGAGAGAGAGAGAAAATAAACGAGATGATAATAATGATTTGCTATTGATTTTTTTTTCAAGCCTAGAATTTCTACGTAAAAAAATAAAATTAAATAAAAATACTCCTACATAAAAACGAGAGGTGAGAGATTGGTTCCTATCTCGCTTTTTCTCTCATTTAGCTAGCTAGCTAGGATTCGAATGATGATTAAGAGAAAAAAAAAATTAGATCATAAAAAAAAAGTAAACTTTATTCGATTTCGTTCAAAGTTTTCTCTCTCTCTCTCTCTCTCTCTCTCTCTCTCTCTCAGCACTGAGATTCGTTTCGGAGAGTTGGAATTGCTCAATTTACACTAAACTTGACAAAAAGAAAAATTGTTATCATTTCCAACAGGTAGTCAGTCAGTCAGTCAGTCAGTCAGCCATTCGGATCGGTTGGTAGTTTGAGCAACAAGCTCGAAGTCGAAATCGAAATCGAAATGAAAAAAAAAAAGAAATAATAATAATCGGAATCAATGTTCTACGAAATTGTTCTAAGAATCTAGACAATTAGATTCACTCTATGGACTAGGAGGATTCTTTTTTTTTTTTTTTTTTGTTTTTATCTTTCTCGTGAGTTGGATCGAATAGTATAATTTTTATGAGATCATTGAGAGAAATGATCGTAAAATCAAAATGATTAGTTCGATGGAATCAAACACCCTAGAGAGCGAATAGGTCCAGAACAATTTAGAAAATTACCAAAAAAAAATTTTTTTATTTTGTTTCTCGATTTTAAACTCATACCAGATCATACCGAATGATTTTGCGATGATTTACATCCGAGAAGGAAAGTGAGAGGGAGAGAAAAAAAAGAAGATTTCAAAATTGTCTAGCAATTGATAAATAGCAATATATAGTTAGTTAATGGCTCGAAATTGCTTCAATGGCCATCATCATCATCAAAAGAATAGAATTCGTGCATAGCGGTCAGCAAAAGCGGCAGCTGAATCGTAAAGAACTCGGAGGGATGTTGAATTCTGGGTCTCAAAAATATTTGCACCGATTTTGAATCTAGCTAATTGGCACATATAAACAAATCAATATCATTCAACAAACCTTCACTTAACAAACAGCTAACCAACCAATCAAGAAGCAAACAAAGCGAAATCAATGGAACCCAGAATAGTCAATAAATCGATCAACGAAAAAAAAAACGGGGCAACAAAGTAAGATGAATGGCCATAATAAATTTTCATTCGAAAGTATTTATTTCTGTGTTGTTGTTGTTGTTGTTGTTCGCTTGTTAATTTACTTTACTTTTTCTTTTGCTTCCTTCTATCATTTCTACTCTCTATTTTTTCTACAACAACAATCATAACGTCCATTGCAATCACCTAGTTAGGGTAAATAGGACCAGATTAGTCTTGATTGGATTGATATTTTATCTTATTAGCTTTGAAAAGTTTCTCTATCATCGAATCAGCAGAGAATCAGCAGAGAACGAGAATCATTTCTAATCATCGTTAAAATAAATTACCAATAATTACGGATTTATTTTTATTTTTTTTGGTCCACAAATCGAAAAGAGAACAAAGATATTGATTACAACACGTGTCTTTGTTGTTTTTATTTTTCTACTAAAGATTTAGAATCTCATTTGATTTTCGATCTCGATCAAATCATTTTTGGTCTCGACGTGTACGAGAATCATGGATCGTACCATATAATTTTGTGCAATAAAAATAAATCCAAATCCGAATTACGATCACAATACGATGTGTTGGTCTTTAAAGATTTCGCTAATCAAAATGACTGATGTCTACCAATCAATCTCTTTGAATTGGTTTTGACATCTCTCTCTCTCTCTCTCTCTCTCTCTCTCTCTCTCTCTCTCAATTTGAGCTACGATTTGAACTTTAAGATCCAAGATCGAAAGATTTATTAGTTCCGTACAAGCTTATAATCAAATCAGAGCACAAATCTAAAAGAAATGTTTTGAAAATTTCCCAAAAAACTATCTAGTCTTCTAATTTATTTCGATAGCCTAACGGTTGATTCTTTAAAAACTGTTGTTGTTATTGTTTCCGTTCTGAAGTGAATGTTTCAAATCGAACAAATGATTCTAATCAATACGATCATCGATTAAATTCTCTTCTTATTAACTACTATGTTGTCTTCACAAAAATATCTTTACGAACGAACGAAACCAGAAGCTTTGAAAATCAAAAAAAATCTAGATGGAATTTGACCCGTTTCTTTCGATTCAATCATTAAAGTTCTTTCTAAGCGATTCTCTCCCTATCAATCGATTAAAGCTTGAAGCTTTGGTACTCTTGAACAAAAAATTTCAATTACAAAGTTAGGTTAGAGCCAAAAGAAATTAGCCATTAGAAAATGATGATATTGTTGTTGTTAATCTCTATTGTTATCTCCTCTCTCTCTCTCTCTCTCTCTCCGCGCGATATCTTGCGATCTTTGTATTTGATGATCTAGAATAGGTAGAAAAAAAAATTTGCAACGAAATAAAAAAAAAACGAGATTCAAAATCTCAGATAAGATTTTCATTGTGGAATTTTCCACTTGGATCAATTTGCGTAGGCATCAATGATCAATTAAATTGTTACCTTTCGTCTCTCATTGGTTAATTACTTCTGACAAGCTAGATTTATAGATTCTTAGATTTTTTTTTTTTCGTTTTCATTGAACTATTTTCATCTCAATCTCTCATTATCTAAGAATCAATTATGATGGTGATTTTGATGCAAACAAACACACACACACACACACCTTGATTATGGGGAGAAAAAAAAAAGATAAAATTGATCAATTTCTATTTGGTGCATCATCAACAAAGCAAACCATATTGCTATGGCTATCAATTTTGATGCTGATAATCATCCATTTATTATTATTATTATTATTATTCTCTCTCTCTCTCTTTCTCTGTATTGGACTTGGATAAAAAAAACATCGAATTCATCAAGAATCATTTCAAAGTAGAATATTCAATAGCTGTTTACCATAGAGCGAGATCGAGAGAGTGAGAGAGAGAGAGAGAGAGAGAAAGAGAGAGAGAGAGAGAGAGAGAGAGAGAGAGAGAGATCATTCAATTTCATCGCTTCTGTATCACCATCTTCCTCCGATTCGATATGATAATGTTCAATAGCGCCAAAAAGATTATTTTTTTTATGATTTTCGCAGAAAAAAAACAAGTGTATGAGAGAGATGAAAGCAGAAAATTTCGTCGAATATTTTCATATCTCTCGAGATGGAACTAACTTCTAGTTATGGAATTAACAATTTAAGAATAATTAATCAAAAATGCAATGAACTTTGCAGAATAGAATTAAGATTTAGAATCGTAAAACGAATCAATTATTTATGAATTCCAATTCGTTTTACGATTTCAATGTGTTCGACTATGCAACCGAAAACATCGAAATCAATGAAAATTATTCAATGAAATTGGAAATTAATTTTTTTTCCTATTTTTTTCTTCTCTAGAAGAAAAAATTTTAAGTGAAACTAAAACGAATCGTTGATTTATGAATCGATCCACACCTTCATTTTTTTTGAACTAAATTTTCATAGAATACAAAGATCAAAAATGAAGGCCATAAATTATCAAGAAGTCGAAGACCAATTTGAATTGTAATTAAAGAGCTTGAAAATTAAAAATTGCATCGAATGAATTGTTCACAAAGAATACTCAATAGAATAGTCTGGGATCTAGGAAATTTTTTTTCAGGTTTGTAATTAACTCTAAATGAGTACCAAACAGAACACGAGTACGTAGACAAATGACAACAATTAAGTCGTTTGATTAAACAAACACTCGGACCGAATAATAGATAGGTAATGTCTCTATCTACGGTCTTCTCAATTCTCCCTTAATTCCTTCTTAGCTATTTTCTCAAAGTTTCCATTTATCTTGATTCCATAGAGAAAACTAAATCAAATTAGTGAAATCAATCAATTGTCAATCAACGAAGCTAGAAATCATTCACTAATGTTTGTCAATTTTGATCTGGTTTGTACGTAAATTCAGGCTAGGGCCGGCAGTGAAAGACAATTGTTATTACTCAATCTCTTTGTAATGTTTGTTTTCTAGGCCTCTAATCTAAGTGAAAACCTCTTGATTAAGACCACAATAGATTAATTTAAGGTAATTTTTTTTTTCGTTCAAATCTAACCAGATTACAGATTGTAAAGATTGTGAAGCCTAGACACTTGTTGATGAACTATGTAATCAACAGAACAGTAATGATAATTTGTTCGATTGGAGACTTCGAAATTTTAAGCAAAAAAAGCAAACAGATTGATTTTGGCTCAATGATTAAATCAATTGTTTAAATTACTCTCAATTCGACTCGAGCTTCGAATCGAAACGATACTTCTTCTTCCCTTCCCAATAATACTTTATAATTATCTTCACATTGAAAAATTTCTGAATCGAAATTCTTCAAGCAATTTCAATCATCAGCATCATTTATTCTTTGAGGATTTTTTTTTCTCTCTCATTTAAATAATTTGTTTTTTTTTTCTCTCGTTTTTATGATCAAAAATGATTTCAATATCTTAGCAAAGCATAATTTTGCGTCTCTCTTAACTAGATAATCTTCATTTTCAAATCTAATCTATTTTTTTTGTGTTTTCATCACTTGAAACTTCTCAAGAAGCTACTTGAATTCTCGCTCGATTATTTTTTGGTTTCGATATTTTTTTTTTCTTTTCACTGATGATTTAAGCTAGAAGAAAAAGAGGAGAGAAAAAAAGAACAGAACAAACATTCATTAATTAGAATGATTATCTTCATCATCATCCAGGGTAATAGTAATTTAAAGATGATGATGATGATTTGCTTTTGATTCTTGACATCGAATGAATTCGTATCGAATCGAATTGAAGAAGAGCAAGCGAAATCGAGATGAAGACCACCCGGATCGGAATCATGACAGGTTACATGATTAGTCTCTTAGAGGGGGTCATAGGATCAAAATGATCTTTGAATTTAAATTTCTAGAAGAAAAACTAGAGATTCGTAGAATCTCTAGATCAATGAATTCAGTATTCTCTAGTCTATCATTCAGTATCAGATCGTCTAGATAACATCGAAAAGTTTATGAACCGTAACATTTCGAAAAATGACCAGATCCGTTAAATTTGATCATCGATGATGATTGTTCGAAAAAATTTTTGATTTAATTTTGGAGATGGCGTTAATCAGAAATAAAGAACCAAAAAATAAAGCAAAAAAAAAAAAAAAAGAAAAAAAATTAATCCGCTTGGATTTTTTCTAGTCTGATTTTGGATACACTCGGTCTCCGAAGTGTATACATTTTGCCAAGAGCACACCGAAATGGAATATGTCAGACTTCAAATGAGATGTCAAACAGTAAGTGACTTAAGATCATTTCTTCTCTAAAGATTTTGCGTTTCGAAACGATCCATGACCTAATACACCGAAATACCTCAACAATATCTAACAGATTCGAAGAAATCTCTCTTCAATCTCTTACGACTCTATTTTGGTTTAAATAAATTTTGGCGCTATTTTGTCTCGAATGGAAATAAATAGAAAAAAAAAGAAATCCAAAATTTTTGTTCCAAAAACATCTGTAAAATTTTTTTTTTTGAAGTTTTTCAAAACTAAAAATCGATAAAGATCGAAATTTTCTTCTTTTTCTAGCTTCTCTCTCTCTCTCACTCTCTCTTATCATCGAAATCTTTTCGAAACAATCGGATCAGAAATGAACAACACTGATAACAACTTAGAAAGAGAGAGAGAGAAAGCAATGCGTATAAGAACCGGACCTAGCGATGAAGAGAGAAGAAGAAAACTTTCGACGACCATATGCCAGTCGATGATGATGATGATGACGATCATGATGATAGATTCAATTGAACAAAGTAGAACAAGGAAGAAAAAAATTGTTCAGATTTCTTTAAAAGTTTTGCAAAACACCACCAACATTGAGCCAGATTCTTCTTGGGCCATATAGAAATCTAGCCTAGCCATTTACGATTTCGATTATGGTTATGTGGTGTTGCTGTGTGTGTGTGTGTGTCTGTGTGTACGGGTATTAATGGTCACAATCTTCTCTATGGTTTCCTTATCTCTATCTCGTATGCAACAGCTAATTCTTCAACTACAATTAACCATTGTTGATTGAGCATTTCTCTCTCTCTCTCTCTCTCTCTCTTCATTTCAATTTATTATCCTTATTACACACACACACACACACATAAGATCTTTTGAGGACCAAGGTGAATCAAAAGAGTAGGCGAAAGAAATTCAAAAAAAAAAAGAGAGAGAGAGAGATTGAGAGAAAAAAAAAAGACAAGCGTGAGAATGGAATGTGGGTTATTTTATCGGTTCTCCATGTCCAGATGACTACTGCCTAATAACCAGAGTGTTTCGGAACCTTGCTCTCTCTCTCTCTCTCTCTCTCTCTCTCGCTTTCTTTCTCACTTAGCTGATTAAATGTATTCGTGTGTGTATGTGTTTGTGAATGTAGGTATGTTCCAAAGTAATAATCGTTTCTTCATCAACATAGATCTTTAGCTCAATCAATATGATCGAGAACATATGCCTCTTTCTGCTCTATCCAACTATCATTCCATTTAAGACACTATTTCATCATCATCTCGAATGCCAAAGGTCAGGTCAATCTGATCAATAATGAAAATAAGAGGAGTAAAAAAAAAAAGATGTAAATTAAGAAGAAGAAGAAGCGATAGATCAAAGATGAATGGAGGAGGTTTTTTTTCCTCTTCTCTAATCCACAATCGAATCGATTGTGTATCAAATGCAATTATCTCGAAGTATTCAAAGTATTCATCGGTAAAAAAAAGAGAAGAGAAGAACTTAATCTATAGAGTTTGGTTTCGAAACCATTCATTCGATCCATTTGAATCGATGTAGAAATGTTAGATGAAAGGATTGTCATCGATTGCATTGTGTGGTCGCGATGCGATTTCATCTCTCACACATTCCTCTGGTTGCGCTAGATCTTGAATGGAATCGAAATGAATATCAAATAGAGGATTGTAAGGCTTGGAGAAAAGTATTCATCGAAACATTAAACAATAGCTCAAGTGAACGGTCTTCGAGCGGTGTTTGGAATTTTCTCATTTTTTTTTTCGCCGAGACAGGTGTCTACGAAATAGCGAAATGTGAAATAAGCGGTGGTCATTTTTTCTGGTTCATTGATTATCGAAATAGAATCTAGGTCTATCATCGAAACGAAAAAGGATCTTGCTCTCTCTCTCTCTCTCTCTCTCTCTCTCTCTCTCTCTCTCTCTCTCTCTCTCTCTGGCTTTCTTTTTTTACGATAGCTTACATTGTGAAATTTCAAATCGAAAGGTCATTTTAACAAGGAATATTAATTGTTTCATCATATTCTTGTCTGGTCATCTTCTGATCTACAGTGTTTGAGTGTGTTTGAATGAAAACATTTCAAAATATTTCATCTCATTTTCTACCCTCACTCTCTCTCTCTCTCTCTCTCTCTCTCTCTCTCTCTCTCTCTCTTAGGCTCTCTATCTTCGATTCGATTAGTCTCGTAATAGATTTATGAGTTTTTTGAGGAGAAAAAAAAGGTACGATTTAATTGACGAGTAGTGTGAAGCGTTAACTAGATAATGAGATCATTTTCTTTCATTCGCTCTCTCTCTTTGTTTTCCCTCTTTCTTTTTCGATTGCAATGAAATCGAAATAAAAACTTTGATAATTTCAAAACGATTGCTTTCTGATTTTGATCACAATCAAAGAAGCTTCAAGATAATCTAAAGATCAGCCAATGAATATGAGACCATAGTGAAATAATCTAAGCATTACTACTACTAGGTTAGCTCTTTTTCAGTTTGGTTATTCCAGAAGGTAATCAGTTTAGGAATCGATAACCGAAACAAATTTTGATCATTCATTCTGGTCTCGATTGTCTCGAAAATTTGGCGACAATCAATCTGCACATAGCACCAATAAAACCACTGTTGTTGTGGTTAAAGCGAGAGAAGGTAATTGACAAATTTGTCGCTGACCAAGCTTGACAAATAAAGAATGAAATCTTGCGTTAATTTCTTTGAGAGAGAGAGAAGAAGAAAAAGAAAAAGATTTATAGCCACCAAAATGGAGAGTTGATCTAATCGAGAGCAAAAAATTTATGTCCCACCATCGACGATATCATCATCGAAAAGGATGGTGATGAAGATGATGGTGACATCGATGATGACATTCTTCGAAGACAGATGTTAGGCGTTCGATTCTCACTCAACCCACAATGGTTCGATTCAATCATCGAGATTTTTTTTCGATATCACCAAAGAATTCGATGAGAAAATGTGAATGAGTGAGAAAGAGAGAGAGAGAGAGAGAGAGAGAGTGTTGTGTGGATTGTCAATCATCGAGAGATTATCTCTAATCGAATGAATCAAATAATAATCGAAACAATTATCTCTTCAATTTTGAAACGATCAAATCAAAGGTGTATCTTCGTAATCAATTCTCACGAACACACCATTTATAAGTGTCATTCTATGGGGTAAATATTTCTTTTTCTATTCTTTCTCTTCTCTCTCTCTCTCTCTGTGTGTTTCTCTTTCTCGAAATTCTTTTCACTCTTAATCGAAATTAATTTCAACCATCGGCTAATTTGTAGCGAAAGTAGTTTGATTTACCTTTAGGTAGAGATTTAAGCCTGTAGAAGAATTAGTGAAACTTGTTGAGAGATCAAATCAAAATTCGATTTGATAACTAATAATTCTTTTTCTCTCCATCGGAGAGTTTTTTTTCTCTCAATGAAAAACAAAAATGCCATAGCCTTCTTTTTTTTTTTGATTTGCAAAAAAAAACAGGGGCTTGGTTGTTTGATTGTTTTTTTTTCTCGTTCTCGTTCTCGTTGTTAAACTTTAAAACCATCTCCATCATTGACCATCACCAGCATCTACGTAATCGTTTTGATTTTAATGTCCATCTTTTATTGCTATTATTGAGATTTAAATAAAAAAAAAAAAAAAATAAAATTACCAAGAGTTTTTGATGAATTAAAGCGAGAGAGAGAGAGAGAGAGAGAGAGAGAGAGAGAGAGAGAGAGAGAGAGAGAGAGAGAGGATTTTTCGTTTTTTTTCCGACTCGGCATTCTTCTTCCTTCTCGACAAAAAAAAACGATTTAAATGTAGGCGATTTAGAATGTTTACTGGGCCATCATCAGCGCTAGATAAACATCATTAAACTCACCATTAGATAATAGGTCTAAGAGGGGGGAGGGCTTTTTTTCATCTTTTCATTTTATTCTTTTTTTTTTTTTTTTTTTTGAGTGAAAAATTCTTTCAAATCGCAAGATTTCTATTCTCTGCATGCATCAAAACACATCAAAACATTCACCTGTACCAATCTCGGATTCAAACATTGAATGTTGGGTGGTTTTTTTTTGTTTTCGATTCAATTTGCCCCCTCTGCCAGTAGACTACCGAATGCCGAGAATAGCGTAGAAAAAAAAAATTGTTTGAATGAATCGATTTGATTGGAGAGAAGAAAATGAAATGATTTGATTCAATGCAAATTCCAACAAATTAGACAAATTTATTTCTGCTCAATTCTTGGTCTTTTTTTTTTTTTTTTTTACTCATTTCAATGTTTTGTTACCATAATAAATTACATTAGAATCTAGATAGATTACAATACTCATCAGAAAGGTAAGGTGGAGAGTGAAAAGAAAATTAGTTTAGTAGTTGCAGGTAACGAAAAGATTCATTAACTGTCACCAGAAATTAATTTCCGTTTACCGGAATCGATGACGATCTTATCGGAATAAGTTTCGAAAACGTCGCAAAACTTTTCTCTTTATATCTTAATCTATGTTTGATTAGCATCCGGTTTCGATCGGATCGAAATCGAAAGAGTATCATTCGAGTTTTTAGCAATAATTACATCGGATCGATTGATTGCGCTATCGATCTTCTAGGATTTTTTAATTTTTTATTTCGATTCTTTTCTTTTTTTTTTTTTTTGTTTCAGATTCGCCACCATTTTTTCTTAGCTCGTGGAATTATATTTGCTTAAATTTGCAAATTTATAATTTTTTTTTCTCTTTTAAAAAATACAAAAAAAAAAAATGTTTAAAAGCGAAGAGTTTTGTATCGAATGGCGAAACTATACCCAATCATCGCATTCATTTGATTCGCAATCAATTTCGATGATAAAACTAGAGCAGAATAATCCTTCTACAAGTTCGAATCCAAACAAAACAGCGATCGCAACCGATATCGAAGATAGCGATCTGGATCGATGTCAAATACGTATTGGAATCTATCCAAACGAGGTGAACTGTTTTTGTGGGGCCAAAAATTATTCCAAACTAATTGTTTTCAATTCTAGATCCAAGTGATAGACAATTGTACCTATATCTGTTCCGAACAATATCCATTGATTGAATTATTAATCAATCATTTAAAATGCAGGTAATAATAATCTCGAACGTATCCGAACATCAGTGATTTTGATTTTGTGTTTATCTCTTCTACCTGTACTTTAGTATATCGTTTGTAATCTCACCGGAAAATTTTGGTGGCACTCAAACCAAAGGAAATTGGTCTGGTATATTGAAATTGATGCACGAAAAGGTTATTATTATTATTCTTTTGTATTGAATTAAGTTTGAAAAAAAGAAATTGAAAAAAATATTTCATTCTGAATTATGATCGAAGGTTATTGATTTCATTCCTCACATCTTCTCGATCAACGACGAACGTATGGAATTGATGAGTATCGATTTTCCAATGCCCAAAGATTATGGTGTGGTAATTTTGGGAGCAAAAAAGAAACGAAATATGAACGATCCGTTTAAAATTTTCAAAGCATTCTCTCTAAAAATATGGCTCCTAATCTTGATCTCATTTCTTCTCTATAGTATTATAAATTTTTTCACAAAAAAATTTCAAAAAAATCAAACCAATTCTTCGATCACTCTTAATCTCTATCGTTTCATCAATAGTCTTGTGGATGTTTTTGCTCTTTTTATGGGAAAAACATCCGAAGATTGGTCTTGTTTGAATCGTACACAACAGAAACAATCGCATCATTTCAGATCGATTCGTATTCTACGATACTCGTTAATTATCTGGTCAATCTCTTCGTTCATTCTCTGTCAATTGCTTTCGGTCGATATGGTAGCGTTGTTGTTAAGCGATCAAGATGAAACGATCGATCGATTCGATCAGCTAACCACACACAATTACATTCATTATCATTTATTAACAGTGAATCATTCCTCTTCCGAATGTGAATTTCGAAATGTAAGTCTTTTCTGTTTGATGCTCTTCCAATCGCTTCCAATCTCGAATCATCTTGTTGAATTTTGATACATTTCTTTTCTCGGATCAGAAATATCCATATCTAGTACATCGAGCTCGATCGATACCATACGAAGAGATGGGCAGTATCGAAACGATCCGTTCCATAATCGATCGAAACTATGTTCTTATTTTGAGTGGCCACAATGCTAAAATGTTGGTGACCGCTTACAATCATATGGATCTGTACATCTCGAAAGAGGTACATTCATCTTTGCTTGGAACTTATGTCATTCGAAAAGATTTGACTTCGAAACTAAAACGACGATTAATTTATATGTAAAATTTTTCTAATTCTCATTTTTTTTGGAATTATATCTCTAATTTTCTTTACATTTTTCATTGAAGAGTGAAAATGATCTATTATTTTGGTATCAATTTAAATATCGATCATAAAACAATCTATTTCAATGTGGTTCGTAAAAAGATACGAGATTTTAGACAATTAGATAACGTTGAAATTGATCGAACGAAAGAGTTGGAAAAAATTCGCAAAACTCGTCAATCGATTCGGGTACAATCGAGACTTGGAAGTTTGATACAGAAGATTTTCTATTTCTATTTCATTGGAATTTCGATCACCTTTCTGACGTTCACTTTCGAATTGATTCATTTCTATTCGAAACGTTTGCTTAGTACCGAGAAGAGAATTCATCAGCTTCCGAGACAAATGCCTTCTTCGACCACCGAAGATGATCTTGTTGGTGGTGGTGGTGGTGATGATGTTGGTGATAGTGATGAAGATCACGATGATATTGATAGCGATGATGATGAAATCAAGACAATTGATTTTGTCCGAACGAAAAACAGAAATCTGAAGAGAATATGATGGCCACCTGTTCATCGTAATGATAATGATCACGATGACCATCACCATCACCATCATCACCATCATAGCCACCACAACCACCAACACTGATCATCATTATCGATCATTTCATTATTGAAACCAAAAAAAAAAAAATCGATCTAATCTTCATTCTAATTAATTGAAACAACAGAAGAGAAATATTCCAAAACAAAATCAAACAAAACAAAATTTATTTGTTATTGAGAAAAATTCCAAAATGAAAAAAAAAAAAAAGAAAAAAGAAATCTGTCTCCATTCTTCTTCCATTTTGCCTTCCTTTTTGCTGTTCGCCTTCTCATCTATCATTCTTCTTCTACGATTCGATTAGGCTGGTGAGAGAGAGAACAAAAATCAATCAATTTTGAATGGTGAAGACATGGAACATTGCAGACCAAATTTGAATGAAATTCGAATAAATTACTTTGAAACAAACAAACAAACGAACAAAAAAAACAAATAAAGCAAAAAAAAAAAAAAAAAAAAAGAGACCTAAACAAACAAAGTGAAATCAATCGATCGAGATCTGGGGAGATCATCTTTTCGAGGGACACCCACGAAATGAGAAAAAAAGAAAAAAAAATTCGATCTCTATCTTCCAGTCTGATCTCTCTAAAGCAACGAAGAGAATAAAGAATTTTCGTAATTTCGCAAGAGCTAATAAATCTTTTTGTTTTCAAATTTTGTCTTCGCATTTCGTTCGCCACCGATGACGACCAACCAAGAGAATAGATAGATAGATAGAAAAGATAGATAGAATTTTTCACTGAAGTATAATTAATGAATCAATCAATAAGTAATTAGCTCCATGGTCTCTCTGCTGCTGCTGCTATCGTATATTTTTTTTTAATAATCTAAATATATCGATTAATTATTTGATCTGGAGTGCACAAGAACAACACAAAAGAGAAGTGTAACGAAGACGAAAACCACGAAGTTAAATGCGACCACCATCGATTTTTGTTATTTTTTTTTAAGGATTGTCCTCGAAGAAAATTCTCGATTTTTGAATGATGGACGATATTATAATCATCGATGAAGTTTGGTGGTGATGGTGATGGTGATGGTCACTAAGAATTAAGAGAAAATTATTTTTCGAAGAGAGAGAGAGAGAGAGAGAGAGAGAGAGGAAAAAAACGATGAAGATCGATCGATTTTGTTGTGCCGAAGCCAAATGTCGATGTTTCGATCATTTTTTTTTTTACCTTTTTGTTCATCTTTGCTCCTTTCGATGTGTGTGGTACTCTTCATCTTCATTATCATCTTCGATTCGATTCGATTAGATTCGCTTCACATTGGAAGAGAATAAGAGAAGATTTTTTTATACAAAAGCTGATCGAAGATAATTTCTTCATCAACATCTTGTATCATGGCGAGTGTGATGGGACACAGATCGCTATGAGGACAATGTGGACCGTATCGAATGATGCTTCAAGAAAAAATTCAATCAAACAATGATCTAATCTGATCTAATCTAATCGGATTAATTGTGAGAAGAGATCGAAAACAATCCATTATCGTAGAATTCTAATTGAATGTGTTCCACTTTGGACCTACAAAGAATCTTTCAATGCCATTTGGTTCAATGGTTTTCAGATTCGATCAGATTCCTTTGAGAGTGAAGAAGCGTTTCGATTCGATCATCAATTGGCAAAGTTATCGAGATTCGAGCGAAAAACTTGACACTCCAATTACACCTCTAATTTCGAGGCTTTCTCTGTCTCTGTTCTGTTCTGTTCTGTTCGAATTCGAGTTCGAGTCAAAAATGTTCTGAAGAGATGAAGAAGCAAAAAAAAAGCCTAGATTAAACTGCCTACGTTCTGAAGAGCAATTGTTGCGTTTTTTTTGATTGACAACCTTCAAGATTGTTCGAAAAGAGAAGAAGAAGAAGAAGAACGACATTTGAACTATGCTATGAAGGAGGAAGAAATGTTTGAAAATTTTCAATTCAATTCCAATTCATACGCAATCTTATTATTTGAGTAATAAGAATAATAATAATAATAATAGTTAATAATAATCAATGATGATGTGTTGAAATGACAATGTCTTTTTTTTCTTCTTTTTCTCCTTCTTTCAACCTTTTTTTTTTTTTTTTTTTGATGATCTTTTTTTTCAGATCTGTCACCTTTGATCAAATCTCAAAGGTCATCATCATTGGAAGAAGTGTGCTTGGAGAAAAGGGCAACGATGAAGTTTCTTCTGGAATCCACTTGAATCAATCTTTTCATTTCTCTCTTATCAAATTGAAATCATTTCAGATCTTAATTGAATCTCGATTCGAAAAATGAAATTATTTCAAACAAAATGTTCCAATTCAATCGCTATTCACTTTGAAATTTGTTGATTAATTAAATAGCTTTCTCTAATCTTTCTTCTCGATTGAGAATCGTTGACAAAAGAAAAATGAAAATACTTTTTTTCCTAGCAAAAAAAAAAAAAATTGAATTTCAAAAAAAAGGTTTTATTTTGTAGACAATTAAAAATATGCTGATTTTAACTCTTTCGTTTTTCCCCCATTCTTTAGTACTAATCCACCCACTTTTTTTTCTGGTCTATCTGATTGAGTTCGGATTCGGAATGAACTAAATTTAACTAATCATCTATTGCTACGACAGCTATATTCATCGACACTAACAAAGCTTTAAATCTATTACTGCTATTATTAATTTCATTAATTTTGAGATGATATATGGCATTCAATCAAATGAATACGAATGAATTCTTGTTCAATGAAAGTCACCCTCTGATCTTTTCTTAAATCGAACACCAAAAAAAAAAACATAGCTAAATGGTTAGGACCTAGTTAAGCGATAGGAAGAACGAGAATAAATTAGGTCTGAATCCTTTCTTCTCTTCGATTTATTGCTTTCCGTTTTCGTTTTGATTTTCTTTTTTTTTTTTTTTGAACAATTTGCAATCGATTTAGACTCATTTTAACATTCATTTAAATTTATTTCATATCGATTATGAGAATGCTAACCCAAGAGAGAAAGAAAGAGAGAGAGAATGAAAGAGACCTAGCTGGGACCATTTGTTAATGATTTTAGAGTGTTCTTTCCTCTCTCTCTCTCTCTCTCTCTCTCTCTTCTGTGTTTTTACTCTTTTAAGATATTTCATTGAACAAAAATCAATCTTTATTTTATTTTTTTTTTTTTTTTTTTTGAAAAAATTACCCCTCAAATCCAACCTCGGAAAAAAAATCTATGTTTTCATTCTCATTTGTTACAAGATCGAGAAGAAAAAAACAGCAACAACAAACGAGATCCTAAACAATGTGGCTTGAAACTCGTTTCGCTTGATGATTCAATGAATTTTTCGAAGTTTGAAAAAAAAATCTCCAATCAAACAACAATATGTTGAGTGATATGTTTCAATTAGTTTGGTCACACTGATTCCATTTTCTTTCTAGGTCGATTTGATTCACTTCGGTTGATGATTGTTGACGAAAGAGAGAGAGAGAGAGAGAGAGAGAGAGAGAAATTTATAACCTCTTCGCTTTTTACCATAATTTAGGCGTTAAAAAAAATTTCGAATATTATTATGTGGTGACCCAAGTTATTTCAACCATCCCTCTAGTCCCCTTCACTAGTTTCTTAATATTTTCTCTAAGAAAGTCTCTATTTTTGAAATATAGTAGTAGATGTTTTGATTGAGTGTTATTGACACATCACAACAACAATAAAATAGCAATGTTTAAGATGATGGTGATGATAATTGGAAATAATTTCTACCTATCAGACCGTACCGAATCTTACCTGTAGTCTACCTTTTAATTTACATTTTTCCAATGATTTTTAATCAAAAACAAAAAAATCAAGCTTAAATAAAGATATATTGTCACACATTCAAATGTCAATCTAGATAGCTATGGTTCCGGTACGCGAACACCGCCCCTATAACTTTGGTGGATCAATCTTTGTCGTTTTTCCTGGGCCATCACAAAAAGAACCTAGATGAGACAAAAATGGACAATAATTATATCATCCTAGTGATACACTCTAGAACCATTGGCTTTTTTTTGGAGGGTTTCCTTTCTTTTTTTTCCACTCGAAACAAAAAGATTTCAAAATGTGTTCAATTCCAATTGTGTCGATCCAATTGATTTTTTTTCCCTTAATGAAAGCTCTAATCCAAAGAGAGAGAGAGAGAGAGAGAAAAAAAAGAGCAAACGAATAATTTCGTTTGATTTAGCAATCAAATCTATCGAATTCATTCCAGATAAGGCTGGTGAATATTTTGCGAGACAACTTGTTTTGTATTACAATTGATTGTTTTGCACATCAATGCATCGAACGACAGCAAAATTTGATGTTTGGTTTAATTTCGAAACCTAACCACAATATCGTTGTCATTCAAATCTCTAGTCATCTTCGTAATCGTAATAAATTGTCTGGATGAATTATCAAAAATGAAATCTTTTGAAAGGTCAATTATGACTTCGTCTTCACGGCTTATCGATTTTTTTTCACTTGCTCTTCGACTGACCAAATTAAAAGGACCTAGATCGAGATCGATTGATTGTTAACTCTGACACTCTTCTTCACTCTCTCTCTCTCTCTCACTGAATCCACTTAAAGATCTATAGATTGAATTTTTTATTTTCCGAAAAACACTACCATCACCGTCATCGTAGTCACTGGTCCTTTTTCAACTGGTCTCTCAAATTGATCGAGGTCATTCAATCGTTACGATGTTCGAGACACTAATCTCTTTCAGTGAACTTCACCTTACGATCTCGATGAAGTCAATGATCGGTGATTGGTGAAGGTATGAAGCTTTTCTTTTTTTTTTTTTTTTTTGGGATGAGAATTTTCTTTCATTTTTTTCACTGTTCTAGTCTGATGAAATAGCAAAATATGATATTATATTCAGATGACATATTGTCCAGATGCTAACGTACGTTTTTGGTTTCGGGGGAGAAAAAATTTAGCACCTGTCATTTCGTGGCCAAATATCTATCTCCACTATTTTGGCATTCTATCTCTTTTGTTGCTGTTCAAAAAAAAAAAAAAAAAAAAAAAAAAGAAAAATAAACTAAATCCAAAATCAAATAATATCTGGTTTTTTTTTTCAATACCAAAATTGATAGATTTGAAACAGAGAACCGAAATACATAAATAATAAGATCAAAAAAATAGTAATTTCTACACGCGCTTCACAAGCTAATATCATTGCTCTCTTCGCATTTTAAGCTGTATTACGATGAAATAGTATTGAAAGCTTAACACCACAAACCTACAGAGCATAAGATGCGGATGAAAAAAAAAATTATTCGCAATTATTTGTTTGTCATACGGTAATATATTATCGAACGATGATGATGTTACCTGAGCGATCGTATCTGGATCAAATTAAAGCTCGAAAAAAAAACACCGAATCATTTTGGATTTTATTGCGTTCAGATTCCAATCAATTTCGGGGACTAAGTTCTTGTTTTTTTTTTCTTCATTTTTGCCCAAAGTACTAAATCAAAAAAAAAAAAAAACGTACCAATTTTGGGCCTAGAAAATACAAACAGAACATATTTGTCGAACAGATTGTTTATTGGATTGAAATCATAAAATTTACAACATCGTATTCATCGATCGATCATATATCATCGATAGAAAATCAAATGAATAAATAATACGAAGAAAATAATAAAAGAATGTAATCCAGACCATAGAATCCTAGATCATAGATTTCGATGTTAATAACAATCGAGATGAAAATTATTTAGAGAAAATTTTTGATTTATTGATTGTATGCTCTTGTCATAGGTTCTTGTCATAGGTTCTTTTTTTTCTCCTTCGCGATGATTGAATCAAACAAAAACACTAGAGCCTAGTGACTAGATTAACATTTGTTGATCGATTCGGCATTCAAATTTCAAACAACAAGCAAAGATTCAATACGAACTTCGAACGTTTCGTTGCCTTGTAGATTTGATATGTCTAGAACGAAACAAAATTCTGTTGTCGATTGTTTACTCGGCTAATAGAGACCTAATGGAAATATTCAATGAAATCTTTAATCATTGCGATCAATACGATCAAAGATTTCAAACCCTTTGATGTTTGTTTTCGCTGTTTTTTTTTTTTGGTGAAATCTAAACACAAACACACATACACACACACACACACACACACACACAAATCGATTCAAATGGAATAAATAACAGATGAATAACAATCGAAACAAATCGAAAGTGTTAGATCAACACCATAAATCATAACATTTGGAACGTTTTCTCTCTCTCTCTCTCTCTCTCTCTCTCTCACACGCACACTCTCAATCTAGGTCTAGGAAATTTTGCACCAAATTTGATCTCAATCAAAAAAAACAATCTCAGTGATTATGTTTTAGTGTTGAAGAGTGAAGAGAATCGTATCGAAAAAGTTTTGTTCATTCGATCGATCAAAAATCAATCATCGAGATCTGTTTGAGGAGGTGGGGTGGAAAAAAATGTATTTTATTTTTCCTTTCGCTATAGTCTTTTGGATCATTTTAAATAAACTCATCGAAAAAAAATAGATTGAATAGAAGCGACGGATTGATTCACAAACACCGATAAAGAGGAAGAAGGTTTTGGGAGAAGAATCGAATAAAACTAGATCCCGGTGTTGGCAATCCTTTTTGCGTTTAATTTTCTTCAAAAAAAAAAAAAATATGTTTGATTCGTTCTTGTGTATATTTCTTATATTTTCGTTTGTCTTCAACAATCACTACGAGTTTTTCGATCTATTTATTGGAATCAAATTTAGTTTTGTTTTCCAACAAACAGTGTCTCCATAGAGAGTCAGAATGAAATCGTCGAGGTGAAACAACAACATAAACATGGAAAATGGTGTTTTACAAATATTTTTCTGGTATTTTTTTTTTTTTTTTTGATTCGATCGGAGAAAGAAATGAAAAAAACTTCATAGCGTAGCGTAACTTCTGCTCTATTCGATTCTATTGTTGAGAAATTCTCTCTCTCTCTCTCTCTCTCTACTTTGAGATTCGTAACAAATCCATTCAAAACGAAATTGTTGCTTTCGACACGTAACAATAGCTATTGGATCTAGAAGTAAATTGGGATCAAATGGTTTTTCTATCGAACATTCGAATTGTTTGGGGTTAAATTATTTCAATTAAATAATTCTCTAATAGGATGACAGATGGACAATGTCCATCGTAAAATCATTCATTGCTTACGATGATTGAAAAATAAACTTTGATCATTTCTGGATCGATATTGTATTGTGCTTGACACGCCCTTATTTCCAAGCTTTTTTTTTGTAACCTCACGCAACAATAGCGTACGGCAATATTCGATCTGATTGAATTAAATTCTTCACCTAAACATCGAAGAGAATAACTTCAGACGGACTTAAAAATTTTTTTTTTCATTGCCGAACCGGAGCCAGAGAATGAAATTCGTAAAAAATTCGTATCAATCATCCAATCAAGCTTTTAATTAATCATAATTTTTTTTCCACCAAATAAACTCTTCAGCAATTTCATCATTTTGAAATTAATTCAGTCAATAAAATTTTTTTTGTCCGAATTTTAATCTAATCAAATCTACAAATTTGATTGCAATCAAACTGGTTGTTTTGATGGCGATTTCGTGTTGGTGTTTGTGGTGATTTTGATTGGTAAAATCAAAGTGGGCGTATTCTTTTTTTGGTTTTTCAAAATCTTATGCTTCATTGAATCGATTCACTGAGAGAAAATCATTTCGGATGGTTGCGTTCAGAACGAGAACACACCCACAACATCATCGTTAAACATTTGAACAAAAAGAGGAGAGAGAGAGAGAGAGAGGAAAATTGTTAGTTTTTATCTCCACTCTATTACCTTTCTAAAGAATTGCAACAAACTATTTTTTTCTTTGGATTTAGAAATTTGATAAAATCTTCAAATCTTTTCCACCAAATTTCATACCTTAGATCATAATTCTTTTTCTTTTTCCATCGCTCTCGTTTCTTGATTCGCGATCTAGGCCCATAAGGAACCGAAATCTAATGCATTCGCGTTGGTAGAGAGAGAAAGAGAGAGAAAGAGAGAGAGAGAGAGAGAGAGAGAGAGAGAGAGAGAGAGAGAGAGAGAGAGAGAGAGAGAGAGAGAGAGAGAGAGAGAGAGTCTGGGGTCTGAGAGAGCATATTGAAAAAATCTATCCAAGCATTAATAATTTTATTTTTATGTTTAGTTCCCTCTTACTTTTTTTTTGCTTAGAAAACTCTAGAATTCCCCAATATCATCGAACCGAATGCGTTTGAATAATAGAGGTACACGCAATCGAATTTCTACTCTTTGTCCCTTTCTTCTCTTGAAACGCATTTCATGGAGATAAGATGAAGCTAATTCGTTGATTTGTTTCAATCAAAGCAAGCTTGAACTGTATTCACAAACAAGAAAAAAAAACAAAACAAAACAAAACAAATTCTTTCAGTTTGATAGAAAATAATGAAAATATTATCAATGGTTAGTGAAATGAAGAATTTCAATCTGGTTCGAAACAAAACACAACCATCTTGTCTAAGATCCAAAAAAAAAAAAAAAAACTCTTCATTCGAAATCAATCAAGTGTTAACGAAAAAAAAACCATATTTTCGATTCGATTGGATTGGAATGAATCCAAGAGGGAATTTTGAATCGAATTATTCATCGAAAAAAAAGAAAGAAAAATATTGGTACAAAATAATTCATTTTCCATGGAGAAAAAGATTTTTGATCAAAATTGAATTGGACCTAGATTATTTGTGATTGTTTTCGATTTTGATGTTATTTTCTATTGAAATGAAAAACCCTTGATGAATAAAAAACTACAACGAGATTTATCGTTATATTTTCTTTCGATAATTTTTTTTTTTTTTTTTTTTTTTGAATGATAATAATACTATTCCAATAGCTATTTAAATGGTGTTTGTTTGTCAACTCAAACACTTTCAATAAATGATTGCGATCGATTTGGAATGATGAAAGACAATGATTCAATCTCGAATTAGATTTAGATTCTCCAGTTCCAATTGATCACAACAGTTATTCACTTTGATTGGGGGAAAAAATGTTTTCGATTCGCTTCCAATTGATTGCACTTCTTTTGGTGAATGTTTTAAACAATTTTAAACTCTCTATTTTGAATCTATTGTGAAGTGATTCGATTACTGAATTTAAATTTTTACCCCAACTCTATGATAACTCTGTCGTATTTCATTTGAAATTTTTCACAGATTTTAGAATGAAATTATTCAATTAAACGAACTAATAAATCAATTTGTTTCTCTTTACTTCGTTTCACTTGTTTTATTCTTACTATAAAATCAGAATTGGTTCGAATTGAAAAGATTTGAAAATATTGGAATACTTTTGGAAAAATTTGATTTTTTGAATCAAAATTTATTTTGCTAGAATTTCGAATTC
Organism: Sarcoptes scabiei; assembly: GCA_020844145.1. Lineage (NCBI taxonomy): Eukaryota > Metazoa > Arthropoda > Arachnida > Sarcoptiformes > Sarcoptidae > Sarcoptes > Sarcoptes scabiei. The sequence goes on along the minus strand of CP080483.1, from coordinate 985,731 downwards.
GATCCAACAAATTCTTATGATTGATTTGGATTCGATTCTGTATCCAATCGAGAGTAGTTTGTTTACTCATTGAATGCTTTTCAATGATATCTGGACGTCTGGAGTGACCGAGAAAAGAATCAAATAAAAAGAGAGAAGAATCTTCGTCAAAGAATTAGAATTCTAAGGTGAAATTACAAAACTGGAAACCATCTCAACGATTGGTCAGCAAAGAATTCGACTTGGATCCGAGATCCAAACAGATATGAATGTTTCGAAAATCCATCATAGTTTCACCTGGACTGAGAGGGATGTAACTCAAAGACAAAAAGCTCTCAGATCTTTCGAATTGTTTCCGCACAACAAATACGATTTGATGAGAGAGAGAATCTATCAATTGTTTAGTGAATGTCTACAACGAAACGGTTACAATGCAACAGATTTGAGGCAAAGATTTTTGGCACAAGGAGCATTTGGTTCAGTTTTTAGGATAGAAAAATCCAACAAAACCTATGCGTGTAAAATTATCACAAGCTTTGGGAATCGGATTCGTTCCGAGAAGAAAAATTTCAATCAAATTTATTCGAGATTCAAAAATGAGATCTCGATTATGCGAAGTGTTCAAAATCATCCAAACATCATTGGTCTTCGAGATTATTTTGTGGAAAAAATCTCTACGAAATCGATCGAATCGATCCGATCAGGAGCGTACTATGAGAATTATATTGATGATAATTTTGTTGAGAAACATAACGGTGTTGATGGTGATAAAGAAGATGCAGAAGAAGAGATGGGACCATTTCGGAACTATTTCATCGTTATGGAATATGCTAATTCACAATCGTTAGATAGATATCTAAAACGATATCGAGTTCTCAATGAAACTATTGTGAAGAAAATTTTCACAAACGTTTGTGATGCACTCACTTTTCTTCATCGCAAACGGATCGCTCATCGAGATATTAAAATCAGCAATCTATTGCTTCATAGATCCGTTTCCGATGAGCATCGCTCGAACGACGTATGGAACAACAATGAATTCAATTTTGTTGTGAAACTATGCGATTTTGGTCTCAGTGTTAAAATCAATTCAGAATTTGAAGATTCTTTGAAACCTATCGGTACCTACATGTATATGGCACCGGAAATTTTACGCTCCTATTATTTTTATAATCTCAAACAAATCGACATGATCGCTATGTATTGTCCTTTCAAAGGTGATATATGGGCTCTTGGTGTGACCGTTTTTCTCTCACTACATGGATTCTATCCGATGAAAACCATCAGCGGTGGTCATTCGAGATCGAAAAAATTGAAATCTCTTAGCGAATTCTTTCATATCGATGAGCCTTTCAAATCGGAATCGGAATATCTTAGAGTTTATTCGGAACGAATACGCAAAAATCTTAATCAACCGAATCCAAGACTAAGTGAATCAAGTAGAAATCTTTTACGTTCAACCTTAGCGATCGATCCTAGATATCGTTCGGATATCGAAAAAATTCGTGCATTACCTTTTTTTAATTGATTCTATGTTTCGATTACGACTTTCATCATCGAGATTAAATCTAGCCTAATCTAATTTAGATATATTTCTTTACAGTCTTTTCTTCCAAACAATTCTGAACAAGTGATTGTGATCGTTTAGATTCAAAATGAGAAACATCTTTGAATTTGATGAGAGTCAATTCGAAGTGAGCAATTCAATGTTTCACGCGAATCGCTCATTAAATTTATAATTTCGTTTTTCGAGACAAAGAAAAGATGACGGTTGGATTACTACTAGAGGGAGAGAGAGATGAATAAGGAATGCAATGATTTAATCGGACACCGAATACCGACGACCAGCGTACGCGTATCCAATCAATCGAATATAATATTGTTCACAACACATACACACACACACACGCACATACACACACAATAGCTTCAAGCTAAGAGGTGGGGAAAAAAGGCCACCAAAAAAAACCTAATGAAGTGATTTAAAGGTCACAACTATCTTCGGTAAAGTTCTCTCTGGATCTTGTTCAATCCGCAATTGATTTCGCGCTCATAAACCATGATCATCAATCGATTCGAGAGAGAAATAAAATCATTTTTTAATTGTTTCATTTCAACAGCAACGCCTACACACACACACATACACACACACCTGCATTGTTATATTCTTACGATTTATAATGCGAATCGATTTCGAATCTTTCAGCTAATCCGACCGTGATTGATTCTTTCTGCCCCCCGAGAAAAAAAAATCATCAAGAATCGAATCATTGAAAGAGAAAAATTTGCCTAAATCAAAATGAAACAGTCACGAATAGCTAATTTTAAAATCATCATCTTAATTTTCTTCTCCATCTCCATCTCCATCAACATCTCTTCTTGCCTCGAGCATCATCATAGCTTCATCATTGAATTTAAATTTTAAAATCTATCCATCACGCGATGCCAAATGCAAGGAGAAGGAAAAAAAAAACGCAAGCCAAAGTTCATAGGCCATTGAATAGGCTTCTCTTTTTTGTAGGATATTTTTCCTTTGAAGGAAAAAAAAATTTAAATAATTTTAATTGGATGAATCTGTCATCTGGCGGTCACTTTTGTTACAACAAAAATCCGGAAAGAAATTTTGAAATTTCTTATTTTTATAAGAATTGATTGATGCTTTATTTGTCTGCTTTTCTTTTTTGATTTAGTCATTTAGATTAGAAAAAAAAACACCATTTTCGAAAAAATCTACTCTTGGAAGAGAGTTCGAATGATTTTCTCGGTTAGAATTCCTGATAGATTAGGGTAGATTCTTTCGACAATGAAAAAAAAAAAAAATGAATTCCATTGTGTTCATCTTCGAACGTTTCCACGATCATCCGGAGAAAGATCTCTTTAGGTGGGCTCTATGGATAATTTGTCATCTTTCGAGAGAAAGGAAAAAAAGAAGATTCGGTGTGAAAGAAAATGATGGCTTAATTTTTTTTTTTTTTTTTGATTTTCATTCTAGCTTTAAGCTCTCTCGATCGATGCTCTCTAGATTCGATGCGGTCCCGAAGATGCGCTCAACAGCATGTTGTCCACGATCGCAATCGATTGTGATGCAGCCATACAGATCCTTGATAATCGAGAAGTTTATGGGGGAAAAAAATCAAATAGATAAAATAATTCACAGATACGGTTTTGATGTATGTAATTTCAATCAAATCCATTTGGTAAAAACTATGAATGATTGTTTCTTTTTTTCCCCCCACTTCGTTTCGACAACTCAATCAAGAAGAGTCAAGATCAATATTAAGATCTGAATTAGGATTAAGTTCGAGACATTGAAGTACGGCGAAGATTGATATATAATTGATGATAATTCTCACCAAGAGAGATTTCGATCTTTTGGATGCTAGATCTGAATGAAAAATTTTTCGCTTTTAAAATTTCAAATATTAGTTATGAATTTTTTTTTCCATGCAGCCATTCAGTATCATTATTATGACAAGAGAGAGAGAGAGATAAAAGAAGATATTTTAACAGAAGATTAATCGAATTGTATTACTTTTAGTTCCGTTTCGAGCGGACCAGAAAAAAAATGAAGATAAACGATTGAATTGGTTTGATTGGTATCGAAAGACAAACAACAAATAATCTTTTTTTCTTCATATCTCCGTTTTATCTTCATCTTTTTTTTCTACTGAATGGCAAACAAATAGCATTCCAAACAAGGATTTGATTTGCGAGATAAAATTAATCATTTTCAATGTCTCACTCGAGACCAGGTTAGATTCTTCTTCTAAGATTGATTTCGGAAGAATAGTTTTGTTTGTTCTAGATCAAATTGAAAAATCTTAGTTTTAGAACAACGAAACGAATGAGTAAAAAGATAATCGAAATTGGATTCCACTTGTTGCATTTTAAGTGTTCTTCAATTCAATCAAAGAGTACCATTCAAAAACGCCTCTTCATCTTTGTATTTTTTTTATAAAATATTCGGCTAAAATAAATTGAACAAAACATTGAAACGAGCTGAAGCTAGTTTCCATCGAACAAAAAAAAAAAAAAAATAAGACAACGAATCTGATCGCTATAGATCTTTATTTTCAGTTCTTCGAGAAGATTCCGAAACACTTCTCTGCTCTGATCGATCTGCTCTTGTAGGGGAAACGTCAAGAGAAGAGCTCTCGAAGTGATTATATCAAATCACATAAGTAATGATTAGTTTCTCGATATGGATTCAATCATTCTTCCAAAACAAAAGTCAATATTTAGCCAAAGATACTGGTCATTGATGATGCTGGTAAGCTGATGAATCGATTCGAAGCGAATCGATCAAAGTGAAAAGAAAGCTGTTAAATTTGGCACTTTAGGTTTACAAGAAACGAAGAAATGTCTGCACTCCTCATCGTTTACAGCAACATAAAATGATCATCAAATTTACCCTTATAAAATATGAATCGTATCTGATTATTATTATTACTGAGGTAGACTGAAAACACCTCGAAACAATTGAGAGAGAGAGAGAGAGAGAGAGAGAGAGAGAGAGAGAGATTAACTGCTACCATTGAGATTGATTCTGATTGTATTGTTCTAACTGATCATTACAATTCTTCATCTCTACATTCATTGAAGCATATCAACTAATTTGTTTAGCTTTCTACATTTTTTTTTTTCTCTCTCTCTCTCTCTTCTTCTTCTTCTTTTGTTCAACCTTTCGCTACCATCGAAATCGAGACCTGTAACGATTGAGCTAGATCCAATCACAAAACAAATCGTTAAACAAACACACTCTCTTCGATTATACTCGATTCTTAGTGGATAGAGAGAGAGAGAGAGAGAGAGAGAGAGAGAGAGAGAGAGAGAGAGAGAGAGAGAGAGAGAAGAATTTTTTCTCGACGATTCGAACAAAAATCATATTACTTTTCTTGGATAATTTTTCATATTCAATCAATTTGGACATCAAAATTAATTGGATTCGAAACAACAACTTCGAAGAGAAAGTAGCTATCTTTTTTTCATATTTGCTACAATTATTCCGAAGGGAAACTAGGTAGGAAATCAAACACGTTGAAGAATGAAGGTAGAAAAAAAAAATTGCTTAGCTCGATGAACTAGGGCCTGTTTCTTTTTTTTCTAGATGACGATGAACCAATCAAAATGATGAAGATCATCATCATCATCATCATCATCATCATCGTTCATTCATCGATTGAGTTTGAATCGCTAAGAAATTGAGCACTCACAATTAATTAAGACGAGCATTAGTATTTGATTCGAATCAATCTTCAAATGAGAGAATATCAATGTGTTTGGATCCGAAATTAAGATTTCTATTGTCAGCAACAGTGTAACAGAATCAATCTTAAAGAATTCGCTCTCTCTCTCTCTCTCTCTCGATGATCGATTGTTTTTTTTTTTATTGCAGCTTTCCAAATGATTCTATGATTGATAATAATATTCGATTGTCTTTGTCGAAAGAAAAGCTATTCGATTGGAACAATCTATCTAGAATCTAATTCGATTCGATAGAGAGCGAAAGATCGAACGAAGCTAGAGCAGCCAGTCTGATCGAATCGAATCGAATCGAATCTCGAACTGATTGATCAGTTGATTGAAAATTAAGTTATCTTCTTAGCTTATAACGAGCGCTTTTCGATCGAAAAGATTTGAGCTGTAAATTATTAAAAAAAAAAATATGACAGCTTCAAATTGGTAAGAGAAAAAAAAATTGAATCAAAGAAATGGAATGGAAAAATGAAGAAAATAAACTAGCTTTTTCTATCGAAAAAAAAACATTGAACGAAATTGCGTTTCGTTTCGAAATTAGTTCCCAAGAATTCTCTAATTACTTGGTATTTTTTTTTTTTGCAATCACATTGATTCGTATCGAAAGTCACGGAATCGAAGCTAAACGAAAGAAGATTTGATTCGATCATCATCGAGTGAAGATTAGCACATTGATCTTTGGATTGAATAGATAGGTTTGGAGATTTACTAAAGAAAATCGAAATTAATAAGTCACAAATTTGAATTAATCTCTTGGGATAGATTTAATTGATTGTGAAAAAATATCTTAAGATAAATGAAAAACTTGCAAAAACATCCAGAATAATTGGCGAAAAAAAAAAGTGTTGGAATCAATTCAGATAGCGATTGAATTATTCTATTAAATTGAATTTGATTTATTTCTCTATGTTTCTTTTTTTAATTATAATTTCTACCCAGAATCTTTCTCATCACTTTGGCTCTGCTCCATCACTTCTTAGGTCTTCAATCTGATAGTTAAGTTAATTATTTCGCTTCGTTTCTGATTCAAACTCTTCAATCATTGCGAGAGAAAGAGAGAGAGAGAGAGAGAGAGAGAGAGAGAGAGAGAGAGAGGAGTGCAGAGAAATTAATTTAATAATAACAATAATCAAATCAGCTTGATTATAAATGAAAAGAAGTTTAAGTTTAGGTGAAAGCGATGAAACACAAGCGATGGGAGACAGAGAGAAGAAAATGAAAAATTCAATTAATTTCATTCTGAATGAGGCTTCTCTCTTCTAGAAGAAGAGTGATAGGTGAGAGAAAGTGGGGGCCAGATTTTAATCTATTCGAAACCCAATAAATCTATATTCTCTTTTTGGTTCACTCTCGAAATTATTCGATTAAACTCGGAACCAAATTTGCCATCAATCGATTCGATCCGATTATCCACATCAATCCAATCGTAATCAAATTAATCAAGTTAAGATCATCATCATCATCATCATCATCATCATCATTATTCATTTTGTCTCGATGTTACTATTCAACCAATCAGCTATCGAATAGATTTAATCTGTATTCTTCTTGATTCAAAATCTTTCTCGAACAAGTTTGAATAATCTAGTCATCGTTGAACGAGAACTTCTATACAAAGTTGATCACACAAAGTGATGTGCCAATAAACTATTTATTTAAAGATTTTTAAAGAATTTTAAAAATCAATTTCTCTCTCTCTCCCTCTCAAATCATTTAGTATTTCATCGAAATTAATTTCTTTCTCTCTCTCTCTCTCTCTTCTTTCTGTGTTTCGATTCACACAAAACTTGTTAGCGATTGTTGGAGAAAAAAGGTGATTAGTTTTTTTCTCGCAAACGCTTACGGCATTTTCAAAAAAAATTCTGTTGAAACTAAAATCAGCTAAGATTGAATGTTTGCTAGTCGGCCTAGAAATTAGAATCAAAGAGAGAGAGAGAGAGAGAGAGAGAGAGAGAGAGAGAGAGAGAGAGAGAATAGAAGAAACCGTCAAATTTAAAGTCTAACGAATGAAAGATTCAAACGAATCCAAAACAAGCAGGTGACGATAATGATGATGATGATGATGATTATCTTTACTATCTAACCAAAAAAATCTTCTCTTCGGCTTGAGGTTTGAGTTTGAAATGTTTGAAAAATTTTTCAATAAGTTAGCTTTCACAGCTTTTTTCTACTTAGTATTAGTATCGGTTCGATAGAATTTAACAGATCAGCACTTTTCAATCTTTTTTCTTTCTCGAATGAAATATATCTCTTTTCTCTTCAGAGCAAGGAGAAAAAAAGACCGAAATAATAACTTCGAACGCTTTCACTAAGTTATTTCAAAGCTAATTTTTTTTTCTTCGTTTACGAATCAAAAGAGTAAAAAGAAGAGTTCGGCAACAAAACAAAACCAAATCGCCGACACTTTGGCTTGAATCGTACACCTTTTCGAGTACGAAAGATAGGGAGAGGGGGTAGGGAAAATCTTCGATACCTTTGATTCGATTGATGATCGGATTGAATTGTTCTTACCTTTTCGAAAGAAACCGTTTCATTCTTATCCGTATCTCAAAGCGAAAACAATCAAACTTTCATCTGATCTTCGAGATCTCCACTCATCGATCGAAATTTTTTTATTTGTCCGTCTTGTTTTCATCGAAAGAATTAGTTTTTCTTTTATGCTTTATTTTTTTTTTTTTTTTAGTTTTTTGTTTTTGTCAAACAATTTCACTCTGATTTTGTCTCGATTATAGATTGTTTAATGCCAAACCATTATTGAAACTCGTTTTGCCTCGTTCCAATGATTCGAGTGATCGACAATAGGCACAGAGAAAAAGGTATTCGACAAGACAAGAGGCAATGCAACACCTTAGGCTTCTCTATCGAACACCTTCGTTAATTTAGATTATTTGATCAATGATTGATTTTGATTCTCTTTAAAGGAGACAAAATAAAAAAAAACATTATAGATCGAAAGATTCGTTCCTTCTTTTTCTTCCCTCTAATTTTCAAGCAAATAAATTAGTTTCGAAAATATACCACAGCTAAAATCTTAGATTTCAGAACTAAGATTTGAATAAAAATTTAACAGATTTGTAAACAATGATGGATTCTGAAGATTCCGGTCCAAAATCTTTCAAGTCTTTCTTATCATTGAGAAAGCTTAGCTTTGTTTTTGTTGTCACCATCAATCGATGATCGTTAAGATCGATCGATGATCTTCTCTCGATTCTCGACCCTTTTTAATAGCTTGCGTGGCTTTTCAGACTTTTCAGTTTTCATTTTTCACCTATTATACCACATTGAATAGTTTTGTGATTTGATCGTAAAAAATCAATTTTCAAAAGTAAAAAGTTAATTTATCGATGTCTTATAATGGCGATTTCGAGGCTAACGAGAAGGTTTCGAAGACGATTGTTTGCTAATCAATGAATCTATTCAGCGGTTTTATTTGTAGGCAAATCATTTTCTCTCTCTCTCTCTCGATCTAGGGTCTAGACTTTAGGTTCAACATTTTTATGAAAAAAAAGCGATGCGTATTGAATGTATGAATTGATATTTCATCTCTTCTATTGCTTGATCGAATGAAATGAGAATTTTTTTTTTTTTATTACAAATCATCGAGTGAATGGAGACGAAGAGCGAGAAGATTTCATTCATCGTTGTTCACGGCTTAACAATGATTATCATCGAGTCAAATTTGAAACATTGAAATTCTATTCTGGAGAGAATAATAGCGATGATTTTCGGTTTGAATTGTAACACTATCTCTTTCTAACCTCTTCAATGCTATCGAAGGCCTCGATGGATACGATAGATTATAGATACTCGAGTATATTTCCGAGTGCTACTCAATGATTTTTCTATTGATTTGGACAATTTCTTTCTTCTCACTCTCCTGAATGAATTGATTTTTTTTTTTTTTATTTGAATCAATTGGATTTTTATTTTTTCTATTCTCAATTCTCTTCGCAATGATCACAACCATCGTTCAAATCCTAGTTTGTAGGCTATATTTGAAACTTATTGACTTATAGTTTGGAAGAAGCGAAAGCAAATGTTCGTCATTTTGAAGAGAAACAAATGTGGGTAGGTATTATTGTTTATCCAATAATAATAATAACAAAATCGATCAACAAAATCTAGAGCTAAGCGAAAAAGAATCACTGTTTTTTAGAGGGCATTTTTCTTTTCATTTCCTTGGTCCTAAATGGGAGAAAAATTGTTTCCAATTCATTTGAATCAAATCATTTTCCCCTTTCCCCCATCCTTTTGTTGGAAGTTTTTTTTTCTCGCACCGAATCGATAATAATTGACCAAATCTTTAACTTTTTCTGCGATGATGGCGATGATTGTTTGGCCAAACTGAACAATCAATTTCGATGAAACGAAATCATTCAAATCGAAATGGCTTCTTTTTTTTTCTTTTTGTTCGCCATCTCCATCATTGTTGTCGATGGCTTTTTTTTTTGATTCAATTTGAATCAAATTAAAAAAAAAAATTCAATTGAATTTTGGTGGAAGGAGAGAGAGAGAGAGAGAGAAATTTGGACCCCGAAAAAAAAATTCTCGAGTCTTAAATCAATACGATCATCTCGAATATGATCCGATCTTCATCTTCGAACGCTTTGATTTTGAAATGGGTTGAGAAAATTCACGAAAAAAAAAGTCTGTCTTCTCTCAAACGAAATTTTCATTGATAATTTGTGACAATCCAATACGAAAGAAATGATCTCGACAACAATATATAGCCCATCTTTTTTTTTTCTTTCCTTTCGTTCCATCATATTGCACTAAGTGGTCCTTTTGATTTCGGTAACATATGTTCTTTCACGAAAAACGAAATCTATACCTATCGTTATTTTTTTTCTCAATTTCTTCGCATAATTTTTTTTTTTGATCCACTATTTGATTCTGGTCTCTCATTAACGATACTAATCGAACCTAACTGAATGTTTTCGAATCAAATTGACTTGAATTGAACGAACAGATTGACTTTTCTTTTTTTCCCTTGAACTATACCCATTTTCTTTCTCGATGAACCATAACAATTAAGTTTCTAGTGTTAACTAGTTAAGTAAATGAATTCATACTATTCAATCGTAGATCTTTATCGAGATCTATCTTTTATGAAGATCGATTCGAGATCCTATAGGGGCTCTAATAGTGTTCGCGAACAAAAGCCAACATTCTAGAATGTTTTGAAGATGAGAGGAGCAATTGATGATTGACAAATGATCCAAGAGGATTGGTTTTTGATTTTTGATTTTTCATCAATCTAAATTCAGTAGAAATTGTGCAAAATTTCTATTTCATTTTCACCAAAATCAACACCTGCTTCGTTTTTTTTTCTTTATTTTTTTCTTTTCTCGCTAGTTAATTTGTTTGTGATAAATTTTGTTTAATTAACAACTTGATTGTTTTTTTTTTCACACCACTTAGATATCATTCGCAGTGAAACAGAATCGAACCGAACCGAACCGATCAAAGAGAATCAGATGGTCATAACAATCATGATGATCCGAATCGTTGGTCTTGTTTAGGAATTAATCTGAAATTTTTTTGTACCTAAACCGTCTGGCTACCGACGTTAAGATTCTCGATTGTCGTTGATTTTCGTAATTTGTTTGTAAGTGTCGAACGTGATCGACACCTAACCTCAAAACCTAACATTGCATTCGATAAATTTCTTTAAACTATCACAATGATCTACTATCTGGTTCGATCTGATCCTGTTCGGTTTTTGAGCTCTTTTTTCTTTCTCGGTGATCTTATGGATCTAGCGTGTTGACCTAGAAAATCGTGATAGCTAGATGCTAATCATTCAAAACCATTCAAAGATCAAAAAGCAAACACTTTTTCTTGTTTAAGATTGTTAAATTTGATAATTGCTACATAATTAGATGATTGAAATCGCACAATAAGAACTTGTTGTAAACTTGTCGAATATTTTCTTAGCGAAATAATTCCTCTGAATGATACCTCGAACGATTTGGTCACGAAAGAAATGGAATTTACCAATTTTGAATCAATGAACGATGGCGGTTTGGTCTAGATTTTGACCAAACGTTTCATTGATCATTGCTGAATTTTGCCGACCATTATACGGATCTAGCACTAAGAAACAGATGATCAAAGATTCAATTCAATGTGATTAGTCTTTTTTTTTCTATTAGATCGGTGAAAATTCCTGAGTGAGCGGGAGAGAAGAGGAAATTGCGAAACATTCAAACAATACATCATTGAATCAAACAAGATTCCAAAATTGCATGACGAATCCAATATTTGATTTTGTGATCATCACATTTTCGATATCAGATCTAAAGACCAGCGAGAGAAAGAGAGAGAGAGAGAGAGAGAGAGAGAGAGGGAGAGAGAGAGAAGACATATGGTAGAGATTTGAAATTTGTTCGATAATGAAAATTATTTATTTATCTAGCTTCTTTCGATTAGATTTGACACCAAAAAAAAATTGACAATAATTTACGGAATTTTTAGGGGCTACAGTGGTGAAAAAAATCGACAATTGTTAAACTTTTGCAATCATTGATTCTAAATCCATCGACGACATCATTGATGGGTACATCTGGGCACCTAGAAACACACATTCACACAGACACACAATAACGATGGACAAGCAAAATTAGATTTGGTAACAAACCGAGACTAATTTTTGATTCGATTCGGTTTGCTTGCGATCGATGAATTGAATGATCGACTACGATCCATTTTCTTCAAAGAAATTTCTCGATTAAAGCAATATCCTACGAATATGTTACCTTTTTTTTCTTCCTCTTTTCAAATCATCTTGCCGTATCGAATTCGAGAGAAAAATTTTCACAAATCAAAGAAACTAAACTTCTCGATCGAAAGGTTCTAGAATAGAGGTCATCATTTCGTTCAGACAAACCCAACTGATTTTCTTCATCGATTTTCTCTATTAATTAAATTTGATTTGTTTGAATTAGATCATTCCATATCAATTGGAGATGATTATCTTTGAAAGATCGATGATACCTTCTCTCTACGCATATCGAATCGATTCGATTAGAATCGATTAGTCTCGAAAACATAGAGAGATGGAACCGTTTAATTGTGTACTAAAATACTTGTAACTTGAGTGAATTTGGAACTTTTCTGTTTATTTAGGTCTATTAAAGATAACCAACGAGTGAAATTTCTAATTTTCTACCATATCCGTTACGTTCCGGTTCAAATCGATGATGCACTTAGAGATGACAATCAGAAGATGCAGAATAATCAAACTAACCGAAGCGAGACTAAATAGCCCTTGGAAGTAGCCCTTGGAAGCAAAGAACATTTCAAAGATCTAAATGGCCTAGGCTCTCAAAAAGTTGAGGGTTTAGAATTTTTCGGGGGTAATTATTTTCTCGCTAATAATTTTTTTTCTAAAAAAAAAAGAAAAAGCAAAATTTTTCACGAGAATTTTCAAAATGAAGATTTGACAGAAAAGAGACACTTTGAAACTTCTCTTCTCTTCTTATTGAGTCGATTTTTATCCAATAAATGATTGTACATAATCATCCTCAATTATCTTCATCAAGAGATTAAGCGATCAAGTATTGAAAGTTTCAAATCTATCGAGATATAATTATAAATTAGAGCAAATTTATTCTCCAAACTCTCAGAGAAGAATAAATAGGGTGATGATAATCATAATAATGATGGCGATGGTAATAAAGATGATGATGATGATGATTATTATTATTATTATTATTATTATTAGTATTGCCCTTTGGCCACAACGAATCATCATTACGTAATCGATGAAAGATTATATCGAAGAAAATTCTTTTGCCAATAATATTATTCAATCAACACCTGGACCATAAATCATTCCTAAGTTCGTTGGTGCTTTAGTTTGATTCGTTTCGTTTTCTGCGACAATTGTTTCAACAACAAATTTTGCATTCGATTTTCTATCGGTTCTCTTTTTGATTCTTCACAAACACCTAGCAAGCCATAGATGATTGGATAATTTTCATCCAGATAAATAGTTGTCTTGTGTATAAAAAAGTTGATGTCTATCAACCTGTCTCTCGGTAAATAGCAGTCTTAGATAATCATTAGGTTTAAATAAATAATAATTAGCATCAAATTTGATCGACAAGCCAAGCAAAAAAAAAAAAAGAGACGAAACAACATCAAAGTTGAATAGATTTAGTGAAAGCTAAATTATAAGTCTGACTATATAAAAAAAAAAAGATTCTCCTAACTTTCAAACTAAACTTTCAATGCTTTCAAAACTTTCAATTCAATGATCCACATGAATAGGTGTTTGTTGGTTATCAAAGTAAACATTCAAATGCTAGAATTTTGTTTGAATCGCTGAAGAATCTCGTTTCGATAAAAATTAGATCTCATAAATTATCTCAGCTTCATAGAGATCAAATCTCTTCAGAACATTATTGGTTCGAGGATGGTGCCAGAACAGCATCGAATGATGATCATCACCATCATCAGCATAATAATCAGCGAATCATTCTATTTAGTCGATGATGATAAATCCGGTATTGAATATCCGACATGCTCTTCCCTCTTTCCTCTCTCTCTCTCTCTCTCTCTCTCTCTCTCTATCTCTTCACAAATATATTGATTTTCTTGGAAACAAATAAAAATCAAAGGTGCAATCAAAGATTATATTTGTGGCTATTCATTCACATATGCTCGGATTCCGTGAATCAAAGAAATAAATCTTTTACGAAGCAATCAATTTATAACAACAACAAATTTAGATTTGAAGAGAGAGAGAGAGAGAGAGAGATTATCGCACATTTCTCTCTCTCTCTCTCTCTCTCTCTAACACACACAAACCAACACGTTGATGATGACCAAGAATGATTGAATGAATTCGGTAATCTTTACTAATTCTCTCCAGAAAGATTCATTCATTCGAAACGCGCTATTAATTAATGAGATCTTCACTATAATCTTTAAAGCTCGACTTACTTAACAATCAATGGTATGGTATGGTATGGAATGGAATGAATTGATGTTCTGGTTTGTTCCGGGATTCGTTTCGCTCTCTCTCTCTCTCTCTATTGTGAATGGAATCGAGAATATTTCAAGCTAAGATTAAAATTTTTCTCTCGATTTTTGTTTGTTGGATAATTAGAAACACTTAAATGGTGTTTTTTTTTCCCATCACAACCATCACACTCGATCTTTTCCCTCTCTTCCCTCTTGATCTAGTGTCTATGTGTGAATATTTTTTTAAAGCTTCCAATAAATCATTCTAATCTTGAAATAAAAAAAAATAAAACGAACGAACGAACGATAGAACAAGAGTTGAGAAGAAAACACCAAAAAAAAAAAAAAAAGATTCATTGTTGGGTGTTGCGTTCCGAACTGAACATCGAAGGCGGAAAAAAAAGAAGAAAGAAAAGAAAAAATTCCGAAGAGATAATAAAAAACAAATTTAAAAAAAAAATTATTTTTCATTTAAATTTTTATAAAAAAATTAGAGAGAGAGAGAGAGAGAGAGAGAGAGATCTTTCAAAATTATTTAGAGAAACTTAAAAAAAATATCGTTTTGTTTTTGGCGAAAAGAGAATCAAAATTGAGAAGAGAGTAATTTTCGAACCAAAAAGTTATCCAAATCTGAACACTACAAATTGAATCAAATCAAAATGATTCATTTCAATCGATCCAGAGAGAGAGAGAGAGAGAGAGAGAGAGAGAGAGAGAGTTTTCAAGAGAAAAGAAAATTTTCAAAGTCCATTCGATGAATTTCAATCGATTGGTTTCATTCATTTCGATTGATTGGGCTAGCAACAGCTTAGCAACAGAATCGATCAGAATCTATATTTGTGGATAATGATGGTGATGATAATCAAGCTCTGTGAATGATAATCATCACATAGAATCAATACGTGATCGTGATCTTTTCCGATTTCTTTCAAGCAAAAATCGCCATTTTTTCCTCCCACTCTTTTTTTGTTGAATTTCTCTTTACAAATCGAATCGATTTTTATTTTTTCGAATAATCATCGATTATTCGAAGATTTGTTCTTCCATCTTCTCTTTTTTGTTTCATTGTTCTTATCTTTAGGTCATATCTAATTCGATAGTCGAACAACGAATCCGCCATGGTCATCATCACCATCCTGGAGAACTAAAATCATCGAAAGAATCAAATCTATGATAATCGCTCTCGATGGTAATTTTCGATTATCTTCTCTCTCTCTCTCTCTCTCTATATCAGCGAGAAAGAAAAAAAAATCATAATGTTTAGGCTTGAACAAAACAATAGAGGAGAAAAAAATAAGGCTAGGTAGTTTACGGACTAGTTAGATGAAAAGATAATGAGATTGCCACAATAATAAATCGACCCTAAATTGGCTAAGGCTAAGCTAAGAGTAAGAGTGAGCGGAATAAAAAATTCGAGGTTAATTTAGAGCTGATAATTTGCCAACAGGACACCAACAATTTAACATCTTGTTCGAGAGTTCGAAATGATCTCGATGATGAAAGCATAGCACACCATTTTTGAAGTGATTTGATAATGATTAAAACTATATGTAATCTAATGATAGAATTCTTTATTTAGCTCTTATAGATTGGCTATGAGAGAAAGAGAGAGAGAGAGAGAGAGAGAGAGAAAGGTCTATATATTATCTACCTGCATTTCACCATGATATCAACAAGTGTTGAAAAAAAAAATTCGTTTCTTCGATCAACAAACGAACGAACAAGAATAATTTAGCCAATAATCATTTCAATCTAAAGCAAACCCAATTAATCATCGATGTAAATTAGCCGTGAACGTTTTTTTTTTCGTTCGCTATCATCAAAATATGCTACGAAAAAAAAAATTCGATCATAAAGCAAGATGATGATTATGATGATGGTTAGATGTGTGCATGATGTCCAAGGTCTGGTCAAAATCTCTAGTCCTAATTTTAATTTGTTCTATTTAGGTATCGTATTTACGATATTAGTGAAATTGTTTCGCTTAAAAGAGATTTAGATCGAGAAAATATTGATCTGATCTCTAAGACTATTTCTCTTTGTGGAATTTTGTTAGAAAGCAATCGAAGACCTAGAATCGATCTGAACTCATTCCGCTATTTCGTAATCGTTTCGGTAAGACCTCTGATCATTCCACATTTCACCGATTTCCTATCTCAATTTGTTCTCGAGAAAAAAAACTATCAATATTATAGCTGATGGCTTTAAAACTAAATATTTTCGATCCAACAAAATACTGGACATTGAAAACCAAAAAAAAAAAAAAAAAACAAGAAAGAATAAATGAATGAAAAAAAAAACGGAAAGTTTTGAAGAGATTGAAGTGAGAGAAATGAGAAAAAAAATGCCGACATTGTTTCGGTTTGTCGGTTTGTTTCAATCGAATCTTTAAATTCTTGTACACTTTCTAAACGATCTTTGTTCACCGAAACACGAACACTTTGATTACAATCGAAATACTCTACAAAAATTATTCATTGAATTGATCGAGATTAGAGAGGCTTAGAATAATCAAAACACTCAAACATGAGATCATTTCAATGGGAAAAAAAAAGTAAGAAAGGGGTGATTAAATAGATTCGATTCGGAATCGAAGATCTTTTAAACAATCTACACAGGTAAGATTAGATAGGTATCGATTTGAATTAACTGAATATAATATAGTAAAACACATGTTTTCTCTCTCTCTCTCTCTCTTTGTCTTCGATTATTCTAGGTCCGCAACATAATTGATTGACTATTGATAATTATTTCGAATTGATATCTGTCTGCTGGTTGTATTCTTTGGTCTGTTCACACCACAACGATTACGTTGAAAAAAAAAAGCTCATAGAAGAGATCAAGCTCGGCTCGATCAAACATAGCCATCAGACAGCCATCTGTTTCGGGGATCTTCTTTTTTTGATGGATCATATTCGTAGAGGATTTTTTTTTTTCATTTCTCAGTCAGTCAGTCAGTGTCAGTGTCCGTCATCATCATCAAGTGATTGTTGATCCTTTCTTTGTTCCTCATCATTGATCTCAACCGAATGTGTGATTATTTTTTTTTTTTTTTTGGATTCTACAAAACACCTTGTGTTTATTTTTCACAAATAATCATTGAATACCTGTAATGAGCTAATCCTCTCCGCCTCTCTCACTCTCTCTCTCTCTCTCTCTCTGTTTTGGTTTCTTTCATTACCTTCTCATCGATCGTTCATTTCTATCGATCCATGTTTTTTTTCGATTTCCGAATGTTGTAAACTTTGTGAAAGAGTGTGAGTGTGTGAAAAAAAAATTATGTTGCACCTTTTGGTGTTGAAAATCGACACAATCTCATATTCGAAATCATTTAAATTCTTTCATTCATTTCTACGCAAGTGAAGCGGTCAAAATTAAAGAGATAAATTCTCTCGTACACAAAAAAAAAAACATTAGCTTTGTTGATAGCCTAGGTCCAACGTAGAGATTAAATCGATCATAAAAGAATCGCGAGTGATCTCAAGATAATTGGGGGGGAAATTTTCGAAGAAACCAATGAGGTTTTTCTTATTTAATCACAAACGAAAAGATATCGAAAGACATTGAGAAACTTTAGAATCCGAAATCGTAAAAAAAAATCGCAGAGACTAGCTCTACAAACATTAAGCGTTTCGAATTCATCGAATTCAACGCGATTGATTTCAATCAGGCTGATGATTTTAAATTTCAATTTTTTTTTTCTAGTTTTATTTTCTTTTAATGAATCTTAGGAAAAAAATAGAGCAATACAATAATGATTTCTATGAGTTAGATTGGAAAAAAAATTATTAGCATTTTGCAATTAAATTAAAATATAAAAGAGAGAGAGAGAGAGAAAAAAGAAAACAAACAATGTTGTTGTGATCGAAATGCATCCGAGATATTAAATGCAATCACCGAAAATTAATTTATTATCAGAAAAGGAACAGAGAGACAAAAAGAGAAAAAAAAATTTGGCATCGTTCCACAGACACAACTTCCAGATCGTTGATCCAAACTGTTGTTTTTTCGCGGTCAATGAGTGTGTGTGTGTGTGTGGATGTGTATCGGTGTAGGTTTTTGTGAATTAAAAAAAAAATAAAATAAAATAAAACACTATGAAAGACTAGAGATATTGTTCTGTTTATAGAATCGATATCGATAATGGCTGTAATATAACAGAAAGATTTAATCAGATCGATTGATTGATTCTTGTGAATCTAAATAATTTCGAAAATTCATCTTAGATTAGATTGATCGATCATTTCTAGTTAAGAGTGATTGTGGCAATCGAGTTTTTTGTTTGTTTTGGTAGGTGCAGTTTTGTAAATTATCGAAAAAAAAAGAAGAAGAAAAAGCATAAAACAAGAAGTTGGAGAAAAAAGTGAAATCTCTCAATTGAACAATCAATTTTTTTCGATCAGATACTATGAAACAATCCGAATCGTTGGAACAATCATTGATAAATAATTAATTAGAAGGCACTTGAGTTTTGTTGAAATAAAAACAATTTCTATTTCCGAGTAGTTTCATTGATGTCGATATTCAATCGAATTCGATTATTCAGCATTGATTGATCGATCGATACTAGTGGAGAGATTATAGAATGGTTTTTTTCGAAACCATCGAGCAAGAAAAAATCCAGAACAGAAAAAGACCAGAGGACAATCGGATTGATTTAAAATTTTAAGGAACTTAGTATCTTGAATCGATGACTGACCCCTTTTTTGAATTTCAACTTTGGAAAAACTTTAGGTCCAAGGAGGTAATAAATAAATTTGTTTTTTTTTTCATCAATAAATTAATGGAAATTTCATTTATCGCAATCGCGAATCATCTCATAGCCTCATAGCTTTCTCACAATGGCTTTTTTAGCATCAATGATGGGATCGGATTCTTCAACACCAAAGCACTCTCGGAGGAGACAATAGGAAGCCCGTTTTTTCGATGATAATTAATTAGATGGCTGACATTATCGAATGTTTTATCTTTGGTACGGACCTAGAGAGAATCGAAAATTCCGATTAATTTACCAAAATGATTTTAAACGAAATAATACTGACCACTCCTTCTGGATCGACTAGAAGCAGATGTTTACGATGTCCGCCTTGCATACCGGTCAAAACATATTGTCCGGGAGATTGTTGTGATTCTCGAACAAGAAAATCTCCATCTTTAATCACTAGAAGCTCACTATTTTGTCTTGAGATAGGCCCATGGAACCATTCTTCTCTGCTTAGATCGAATGCATTCGAACTAAACATACGATTTTGATGATGAATTTGATGGGAAGGATTGTTTGAGTGGGATGACGATAATGATGATGATCCATGACAGTTTGATTTGATCAAATTCGAATTCATTGGACTCGGATCATTCTCAACGCTACTATTATGGATCTCTTCGGTTGAGGTTGATGATGCATGTGCAGCCAAAGCATTATTGAAGGGTTCTATTGTTTGAGAGAATAGATTTGAGATAAAAAAAGATTTTTTCAAATCAGAAAGAAACACATACGCATATCGAATGGATCTTTTTCCGAAACACAATTCACATATTGTGGATCATTCAATATCAATTTAGAGAGTAACGAATTATTATTGTTCGAGGATAAATTGGTACAATTCAATGATGAGGATGATGATGTGCCACAACTAATTTCATCACCAAGATCGATTAGATTATGTTGACCGCCAACGCTCTCATTGCAAGCAATTGATTGATTTTTGTTTCTTGGTGCAGCTATCGGTAGAATTTTAGCACCGCCATCATTCATATTGATTATATCTGGAGGTATTTTGCCAGGTAAATCATTATAATAATCTCGGTCTTCGATTCTTTGATTAGGAAGATTCGATGAAGAATGTAGATTATTGAATTGATCGTTGCTTGATTTCAACAAATTTATTTGGTTTGTTGCTTCATTAAGTCTAGACAAAAGATAAAAGAGAAAATTTAATTATTCAAGGAATTTTTTCGAAAGATCTTCAGCAAACATACCGTTCCGAGGTCATCGGATTTCGTTTCAGAAACTCATTGAATCTTAATTCGAACGCTTGTCCAATGGTTGTGATCACTTCTTGAGCACGACCACCTTCACATTCTAATACGAAACAAGCACGTTCATAGCGCGAATCTTTGGCAACGTAGGCAGCGAAATCGAGTGTATCCTATGTTTTGACCCCAAGCCCAAAAAGAAGAAAAAAATATATCAAATTTCCATTGATAAATTACTGATCGAAATCGAATATTCCAATCACATACCGTATCACCGCCGGATGCAAACGAAATATTTGGCAAATCATGTTTGGCTAGAATTTCTCCACTTTCAATCATAGTCAAAGTGAGATATGAGGTTGTGATTGATAGTAGAGCATCAACTCCAGCATGTTCTAGAAGATTTAAAAATTTGAAAGAAAATAAACAATCCATCAATCATCAAATCATCGATGATAATCAATCAATTTCGATTAACTTACCCATATTTGGTGTATCGCCAAGCATTCCAGCGATTCTCCGATCGATTCGACGTTTTTTATCTTGAGTTTTGAGACCGGCCGATTCACAAATTCTATTGATCGATTCTTTTGCGATCAAAGAACGAGCTTGAAAATCCAAAGCTTTCATCGAGGTATTGACAGCCATACAGCCAATGTACTGGTATGAGATCGAGAAGACAAATAAAAGACAATCAATCAATTAGTTTTGGTTTTATTTTTTTCGATTAAAGATAAAAAATTATTGGGAAAACATTTAAAGAAAGCTCAATATCGAATGAAATTGTCTGCATTGAAGTCTATCGAACAAAAATTGATGCGATCGATTACGTTTCGGATGATGTCTTTGTCGATCATCATTTCATTCACAAAAAAAAGAAATAAAAATAAACCAATTCGATCTTGAAAAGAATGATTGACAAATGACAAGCGACAAATCGAGTATTGTTAATCGAGTATCAATGAGAATAGATTCCGTCTTTTCTCGGTCTGATTGACAATTAGGTTATAAAAAAAAATATCTAATCTAGTTTTGCTTCATTCGATCCAAATTCATCAATGTTTTCGATAAAACCTATTTTGAACCTATTCTATCTAATTCGTTTCGCTTCTCATCATTTCAAATTGATTTGAATTTCGAAAAACGATTCCAAGAATGTTTAAATCATCTTCATCATTGCTACATCAAACGGTTGGTGGTTGTGGTGGTGGTGGTGATCAACCTCGATCTATTTTTTCACACAAACTTTCTCTTGATTATTTGAAACTTATTTGAAAACATCAAATCTAGTCCAAAGAGCTTCTCTTCTAAAATCCGTAGGAGTTCGGGAAATTTTTAACCAAGAAAAAAAAATATGGACTAATTTATTGAATTTTGTTCCTATGTGAATCATATCGGATCGAAGATGAAACTGTACCATAGAGAAAAATAGCTCGAGAGAGAGAGAGAGAGAGAGAGAGAGAGATTGTAATCTAACCCGAACAACAACGAAACAACAAAGATTGAACCTAGGCGAGAAAAAAAAAACAAAACGAAACGACATACAGCTAGAGATAGATTGGGAAAAAAGCTGTCGCAAATCTACAATCTAAAAATTCACAATATTCATTCTTTGTTCTATGGCAGAGACCAAAAAAAAAAAAAAAAAAAAAAAAAAAAAAAAAATGCGACCAATCTTTCTACTTAGTACACTTCTTAGGAAAATCGATGATGGCTATGCTGAGATTGGTGATGTTGGTATTGGCTGAATCATCTTCTCGAATACCATTCGCCATATGTTCATCTCATCCATAATTGGCTCAACAATCTAGGGATCATTTGCTCTCTCTCTCTCTCTCTCTCTCTCTATCTTACGGTTTCGGTCTATCGAAGAAGAGAAATAATCCTCATCTGTCTTCTTCATTTTCATCTTTCGAGCTCTCGATGTTCTGATGATACGAATCTATACATTTTGATTTTTTCATATTTTCATTTCGTTTCATCTTTTTCTCTATCGAATCAAATCGCAAAGTTGGAGGTGTCTATGTGAATGGACGATTTGGGACATCGAAAACAAGAAAATAAGAAAAAAAAAAAAAAAAAAGAAATGCTAATTTTTTTTTTCTTCTCACTGAATAAATCTTATGCGGTGTGTAGTGTGTTATCGGGAATCTAATTACCAAAAGGATTTCACATCGAATCACATAGTTCGTCTTGATTTTTTTTTCCAAATCAAATAGCTTCTGAGAATAGTATTGTGGTTTAGCTTTTCTAGAAAACGATTGTTATGAAAGAGTTGTGCTATTTTTAAGGGATAATTTATTTTATTTTTTTTTTTTTTTTTGGGAAAATTTTATGTTCCATAATCTTTAATCGCAAATCCTACAGCTACAGCAAGATAGAATTCGTGCGAAAAGCGTATGGATCTTAGATCGGAGCCAATCATCTCGACTAAAGAGAACAGAAGCAAATCTAATCGATCTGATTTCACAATTCTTCTCTGTCTCTTTCGCTTTCGATATGAAAAGTATCGAAGTTAGGAAATACCAAAAAATTTTCTTTAATAATCTCTAGAATAGAACTCTCAGAGATAATCGGGGATAGAATCAATTGATCTATATTCATTTTTTTTGAATCATCTTCAAATCAAACTATTGTATCGGATATTTGTTTCGGTTCAATGATTCACTCACAGTTTGGATTAATTTCGATTGATGAATAGACTTGGAACGAAAAGAAATACTCGAAGATAGGAATAGAAGATCGAATAGAGGAAAAGTTTAGAGGGAGGAAAAAATTTCGCTTGCTAAGCTTAGCTTATTTTTTTGTTGCTTCCTCTCAAAATTTTTTTTTCCCATTGAAATGCAAGAGAACAGTATTATCTTCATCAATAATAATCATCACAATCCAAAAAGCCAATCGATTCTCTACGATCTCAAATTTATTACAAAAAAAGATTCAGCTCGAATCTTCCCAAAATCGACATCCTCAATCATCAAGCGTAACAACAGCATAGATTTAGAGCAAATAAAACAAAAAAAAAAAAAAAAAAAAAAACAAACAAACAAACCAACA
Source organism: Sarcoptes scabiei (assembly GCA_020844145.1). NCBI lineage: Eukaryota > Metazoa > Arthropoda > Arachnida > Sarcoptiformes > Sarcoptidae > Sarcoptes > Sarcoptes scabiei. Next base: position 962,496 of record CP080483.1, on the reverse strand, counting down.
ATGTGAGATGATATGATCCATAATAGAGACGATAACAAACAAGAGAATAATATGTAATAATAATAATAATAATAATAAGGCTAGTATCTTCAACATCATCATCGTAATACGATGGAAGAGAATGTTTGATACAAATCATTTTAATAATAATATGCCATTTCCGTTCACACTCTTCGGCATTGATTATTTCTATTTCACACGCAAAACTTTCTTTCTCTCTCTCTCTCTTCCTCCCTGTCTGATTGTTTCCGATCTGATTTGTAAAATAGATGATGATGTTGCTGTATGGTTCGTTGGCTTAGATGTCAAAAAAAAAAAAAAAAAAAATATCCATCTTCGACTAGAGATATCCTCTTCTCTCTCTCACATAATTGAATGAGAGCTCGTAACAGAGAGATCAATTTGAATCAAATTCGCCGAATCGAAACACTGAAAAGAGAAAGAAAGGCTACGAAAGGAAACTGAAACTGAAATGTGAAAGTAGAATGAAAGAAATTTGGAGACAAAACTTCCTCTTACATTAGCGTTCAAAGAAATTTTCTCATTCAAATTTTTTTTCTCTGTATTTAACACAGCCCCAAAAGAGAGTGAAGGTCAAAAGATTGTGGAGAAAACAAAACAAATGCGAAGGGAGGGGGGGGGAAATTAAAGATGAGCTTTCCGATCGAACTAGTCCCCATTGTGTGTATGTGTGTGTGTGTTTGACATTCAGCAAAAAAAAAACAAAAACAAAAGCGAGAAGAAATCAGTGCACCAACTTCCTTAAATGATCTAAAAATTATCTTCCATAACCTAGACTAGACTGATTGATCTCTAGATGAGAGAAAGAAAGAATCTTTTTTTTTTTTTTTTGAACATAATAATTAAACATTGCACACCTGAACGATTAAGTAATTGGGAAATAAGGAGAGCAACAAAAGAGAGAGAGAGAGAGAGAGAGAGAGAGAGAGAGAGAGAGAGAGATTCTAGAGCAAAGATAGGAAAAGAAAAAAAAAAAACAATGAAGAATAAGATTTCTTGTGGGAAAAAAAAACTCCGACCGGAGCCGCCGCCTAGGCCAAGCAACAACAGCAACTAGAGAGAGAGAGAGAGAGAGAGAGAGAGAGAGAGAGAGAGAGAGAGAGAGAGAGAGAGAGAGAGAGCAGAGAATATTTTCCGTTTCATCATAAAAATTGTTGATGCAAAACATAAATTGAAATCTTAAGAAGGAAAAATAAAAACCATAACCATCGAATAGCAACAGCTGGTCGTCGATGATGATGATGATGAAGATGATTCGCTAAGAGGGACCGCAACGAAAACGGAAAGGAAATTCGAGATAGAGAAAAAGAGAGAGAGAGAAAAAAAAAACGAGCCGAAAAGGAATATTCTCTCGAATTTTTTTTTTTCTCTGTACTCTGATCTCTGATTGTCTTTTTCACTTGCTCATTTTTAGATCAATCCAATCTCTTCGATGATTGAGAACAAAAAGAGAAATGGAAGAGCAGAAGAGAAGGAGAAGAAGAACTAGAAGAAAAAAAACAAATGCGCGCCAAAAATTTTGTTCGCAAAAAGAAAAAACTGGTCAAATTTTTCCCTACTAACATTGTTACGCGGACGGAGGACTAGTTGAGCGGTTATACGCGGCGTTGCTTAGCGCTACACATCTAGATCGAATATAGAATGAAAACAGAACAATCATTTTTCTTTTTCGCCGACAAACAATCCATAGCGATTGATTGATTTTTGTAGTCAAAGAGAACCAATCCATACACACCCGATGTCATACGATATTGTGGTGGGGGGGAGAAGGGTTCAGGGGACAAGGATTTCCCTAGATTATTATGATTTGAGATATTCAATCTAGATTGTTAGGATGAAACGAACATCTTCTACTAGCGTCAGTTCATCAACAACCGTTCAATCCGTCCTTTCCATCAATCAATCACATTGAGTTCAAGAAATAAAAGGATCCAAATTTACCGTTTCAAAATGAAACAGCCAAGTCATCGACTAAGAAAGAGAGGGTTATTTTGGGCTAGATTTATGAACAGATGTTTCGAGAAGAAAAAAAAACGGATAAACAGAGAGAGAGAGAGAGAGAGAGAGAGAGAGAAAGGCAAAAGCAACGCTCTAGGGACAAATCGAACAGGGAAATTCACTCACTAATCTCTCAATTTTTATGTTATATATTTTTTTCTCTATACCAAACAGCTTAAGTGAAGAGCTCTATTGATAGTTTGATGGTCTGATTTTATCGTAGCCGTCGTTATGATCTACACATCGACAAACTGATCCAGGTGGTTTGTATGAAGATAATTTTGTCCAAGTCCTATTTCTCTCTCTCTCTCTCTCTCTCTCTCTCTCTCTCTCTCTCTCTCTCTCTCTCTCGTTTCGCTCCATTCATTCATTGATCTCTGATCGGTTGGATTGAGATTATTTTATTATACGTGGGCATACATTCAAAGAGAAATATAACCTCCAAACGAAAAAAAAAAAGCAAACAAAAATTGAACGCAAACGCTGAAACGATTATACAATCTCCAAACACAGAGAAAGAGAGAGAGAGAGAAAAGTTCTTCAACTTCAACACCGAACATCATCATCAATTCGATCATCTCAATCTCCTCTCATCTTCACCATCATCATTCGACAAAAAACACACAAACCTGCACCATTCACATCCGGTTTTTTTTCGATACCAGCAACAACAACAACAACAACAACAACCAAAGTAAAAGACATACTTAGAGATCAGATTTGATCAAAAAAAAAAAAAAAAAAATGAAATAAGATCAAAGATCTACACAATCACCAAATTCGATGATCTGCAAGAAAGAAAAACATCTGCTGCCACATGTGTTCGTGTGTATGAGTACGGCGATCATTCCTGATCATTACCACCACCATCATCATCATCATCATCATCATCATACACTATCAGTCTTGTGTTTTGCTTCAAATTTCTTCTTCTTTGATTCGAAGAAATTCGACGACCGAAAGAATGTGTGTGAGTGTTTGGTGAGTGAGTTTTAGAGTCCAAAATTGATCGACCGATCCTCGATCGAAACCTAACCAACCAAACCCGAACACCAACAGACCGAATCTCTCTCGCTCTCTCTCTCTCTCTCTCTCTCTCTCTCTCTTTCTCTTCTTCAGCACGATATGCTTAGGTTTTTTTTCTTTTGGTAAAGATTTCGGGGTCGTCAAGAGTGATTTTGATGATTTAGCTTTCTTAATGCAAGAAAACAACCATATAGCCGATATGTTTTTTTTCGCCTATGATGATGATGGTTATATGGTGACGATGGTTGTGTTGCTTCTCGAAGTTATCATCCTTATTCCAATTGCCCTTAGGGTATTCATTGTTTCTTATAAATTGAAGTTCGATTCAGTTCGATGTCGAGTCCAGCCTTTTTCTTCGAAATCAAGACCCGAAGAAGAGATTGGTGTAATGATGATGGTGTGCGTGACCTCCGCCGACCATATTGGCATTAGTCCCGCACCATCATCATCATCATCATCACCAGTCTAATCTCTTCCGGCGTTTGAAGACTGAAGATTGAATAGAACGGGAGGGGAGAAAATTAGAGAAAAAAAAGCGTTGCTTGGATCCGAATTGATAGAAAAAAAAAAATGAGAACTTTCATTCACGCGTTCAGCAACAATCTATAATAGCTTTTCTTAGACTTTGATTGAGAGAAGCATTCATTCTCGATCAAGTGATTAAAGAAATCAACATTTGCATCATCACCAACAGCATCAAACAAAGAAACATCATTTAGAATCTAAAGTTTTGAGCTAATTCTAAAGCATAATAGAGGTCGAAGTGCATGGGTCGATTTAGTTCTAGTGAAGATGATGAAGATGAATGGAGATCTTCATCATCATCATCATCATCATCAATTCTTCGAATCAAATGAAATAGCTGATGCATTCAATTTCATCGAGGAAAATTCCCTATTGAAAGTGAACTGAATCGATAGAGAGAGAGCAGATTTTGTTTTTCTCGATTTCTACACCATTCTAATATAGAATAAATTCAACGATGAATTTGAATTGCCTGGAGAGATTCATCATTCGAAATCTTTTCCCTCGGAATTCAACGAAACTATTAAAAGAATAAGAAAAAAAAAGAACATCCGATAACTTACCCGGACAGTATAGGTTACGCCTTGTTCAGAATCAGAAAGTTTACTATCTGGATGTAGCCATCCTCTTGGTGGTTTATTGATGAATTGCTGTTGCTGATGATGATGGTGATGTTGAGAATTTTGATGATGATTGATACCATTATTATTGTTATTATTGGTATTCGATGATGAAGTCGATGAAGAGGAAGTTGATGATGATGATGATGGTGTCGATGTTGTTGGCTGTGCCATCGTTGTGTTGGTCGATGATGTTGCCGTGATCGATGATGCCATCATCATCATCTTCATCGAATCAGAAGCAATTTTCGAATCAACATTGTTATTGGATACTTTCGATGCAATTCCGATGATTTCATCACTCGAACGATGATGATGTTGATCGTTTTCGGTTAAATCATTCAGATCAAGTAGGGAAGATGATTGGACCGTTACTGGTTGCCGATTGTTTGTCGTTGAAATCGATGAAGAAGATGATACCGCTAATGTTGCGCCAGATGCTGCTTCTGCTCTTGCTGTTGTCGTTGTCGTCGATGATGTCGTTGATAATGGGGAACATTTCGATGACACTGATCTTTGATGGCTATCGAATGATTTCGGTGATGAGAACTCATCAAATTGTTGTTGTTGATGGTGGTGTTGAAGATCTCTTTCAATAACAGTGTTGACCGGCGAAAAAATCTTACTATCGAAATGATTTCTCTCCAACAACGTAGCAGTAGTGTTCGATTTTACACCGGAGGCACCATTTAGATTCGATTGATGTTGCGAATGAATGATCGCCGTCGATGATGCCGATGTCGATGACATGTTTGACCTGTTCGGTTTGTTTGCTTTTGGACGTGGTGGTGGATTGTTGGCACTACGTGGAATCAAAATCGGAGGTGTAATGTTGGCGTTGTTGTCATTCGATTTATCGAAACAACAACTAGATTGATTCGATAAAAGTGATGATGATGATGATGATGATGTTTTAATCGATTTCGATATCGAAGATAAAGATAGATGATTGGATTCACAACAATCCTTAAGAGATCGATCAGATTGTTTACAATCTTCCCTACTCTTCTCTATCGTTTCTTTTTCGACAATCGTTCGTTGTGATTCGTTCGAGATGATTATTTTATCATTTCTTGGTGCCAAAGATGGAGGGATCGAAATTCGATTATCGCTTTGATCAATCTTTTTGTCCAAATTTTGTTTGATTCGATTGGAATTTCGTTGCTGTTCGAAATCACAATAGTCATTAACTGAAGGCAATTGATGATTACTGATGGCTTGAAATTTTTTCGAATGAAACGATGATGGTAGTTTGATGTATCGTTGTGAATCCTTTTCAACAATTATCGTATTGGATTTTCTCAAGGCTTCTCGTTGAAGATGTTCGGTACCTTTAGTTGTGAATGTCGTCGGCGTCGTTGTTGCCGAAATCGACGACGATGTCGATGATGATGTGGACGATAACAATCGTAAATGACTAAGTTTTCTTGTTATTTGACTTGGGCCCAGTTTCGATAACAAAACTGATGCTGTCGATGAAGAGCTAGAACTATTGCTATTGATGATGGCCGATGAATTATTATTGAAATTATTTGTCGATGATCCTATCGAAGGTGATGATGGCGTCGAAGAGGATATCGGTGTTGCTGCTGACGAAGAGGAAGATGATAATATCGAGGAATTGATGTCGACGAACTTTGTCGATGCCACAAAAGAAGAATGTTGATGGTTTCTATGGAGACGATGATCTTGAGGGGAACAAGATGATTTCCGGAACAAACGACGACGATGACGTTGTTGATTTCGATTCAATTGACGAAAGCTGTGATGAAATGGACGTGATTTTGATTGCTGTTGCAAAAGTTTACCGGCATTCAAACAATTCTCATGCTTCTCCACATTCAACTCGATCGAATCGGTTTCGTTTTCGGCCTCATCATCTTCAACATCGAGCTGATGATGGATCAAATCGACCACAATTAAATCATCATCATCATCCTCATCGATGATATCATCATCATTATCACTGAGAAAATGATATTCATCTTCTTTTGGAACGCTCGCTCCTAAACAGAATAACATATTGAATTTGATTATTTTCTATTTGATTTATTTCACAAAATCAATGATTTGTTTGAAAAGTGAAAAAATTATTCTCGAGAATTCATCAGATGGATATAGACCGAGAGAGAGAGAGAGAGAGAGTATCAAAATTGGATAGTATCGAATTGGTGAAAATTTAATTGTGGAATCTGAGAGAAAACGGCACCAACACCATATCAGCATCAAAAACAGCAACAGAATTGATTGTAATTAAAATTGAAAACATTTAAAAAAAACAAAAGAAACAAAAAAACTAAACAAAGATCAATCGGAACAATAACGGAGAGAGAGAGAGAGAGAGAAGTTATTCGATTTATCTGATTGAATAATAAATAGCAGATTATATCGATTGCGATACAAATTTTCACTAGATTATCTTCATTTTTCTTTTTTTTTTTTTTTACTCTCGTCATTTAGATGGCTCGTAATCGAACAAACAAGCGAAGAAAGAGAGAGAGAGAGAGAGAGAGAGAGAGAGTTTCAAAACTCCTTTTCGATATTTGTCTCTTCTAGTTTCGCTTGTCCATTCTGGAATCTCATCACGAAACAGACCATCGTAACGGAATGAAAGAGAATTGATTGATGAGAATGCGATTAAAGATTGAATTGATTAGATTAGATTAGATTCTCCATCAACACACACACACACACACACACCATAAACCAGATCAATACAGGATCTTTGGATAAGCACAACAAAGAGTTGGAGAAACTTTTATTGGATTTGTTCCAAACAAAACAAAAAAAAAAAAACGTTTTGGATCGATCCTAAAAATGAGATCGCAAGCAAAGATTTATCGGATTGATGAAGAGGTAGCGAAGATTTTAGACTCGATATTTTTTTCCCAACATCTTGAATCGTTTTGGGTTGAGGATTTCGGTGAATATACTACATTCAGATCATCATCATCATCATCATCATCATCACCAACATCAACATCGCCATCGTCTCATCTCGAAGCAATAACATCATCATAACCATACGATCAAAATGCGAAAATCTTTACCAGCAAGCCATTCTCACCAACACAAACCTAACCATTATAACCATTGAAAATCTTGAATTAAAATGAATGAATCTTCTCTCTCTCTTTCTCTCTCTCTCGTCCTCCTCTTTTTCCTTACTATTCCGTTCCGTTCTATAACTAAACTATCTCTCTCTCTCTCTCTTTAGTGTTTTCTTTGTCTCTCAAAATTTAGGCACAAGCATGTTGATCTTGTTGTGTGTGTGTGTGTGTTGGTCTGTGTTGGTGTGTATATTTGTCTGCACCTTTGAGAGAGAGAGAGAGAGAGAGATAGCAAGTATCCTAGCCGACATCGACATCGACATCATCATCATCATCAACATCATTAAGCAAAAGAGGGGAAAAGAGAAAAAAAAAAATAGAGGACCAATCTTTTATGGTTGTGGAAGGAAGATAAGTGAAGAATGCTTCTAGCATTTCGTTTTCCGTTGCTGATGTTGCTGCTGTTAATATTATTATTATTGAGCTTTTCTTATTTGGAATATTTTTTTTTTTTTTTTGAAAAAGGAAAAGTATTATTATTATTATTATTATTGTTGTTGTTATCAGTACATTGCTGTTTTAAGGATCCTCATCATCATCATCGTATCAATACTGCTAGTACCAATATCCTAGTGAATTTGTATGAATGATTTAGTCCATGTGTGTGTGAGTGTGTGTGTGTGTGTGTGTGTGTGTGTGTGTGTGTGGATTTCTATGGGCCATACATCCGCACACACACAAGCACATGTATAGAAGGTTATATGAAATTATATCCATCTCCACTGTGTGTGTGCGTGTGTGAATATACAGCATTTGGAATTTAGCACTAAACTTTGGCCGTAGACATCAAGTCAGTCAGCGAGTCAGCAGTCAGCCAGCCAGCCAGCCAGCCAGCCAGCCAGTCGATCATCGAATACAGTCCCCTGTATCATCATCATCATCATCGCAGTCACCAAAGCGAGAGAGAGAGAGATTCGGAAATTTTTCTTTTCCACCGGGGATCGAATCGGAAATCAAGCCACTACTCTCTCTCTCTCTCTCTTGTTGAATGAGACTATCTCACAACATGTGAGTTTTTTTTTCATTTTTTTTTCTTTCTTAAGAGAAATGAAATAAAGGGAGAAAGAAAGAAAGAAAAAAAAATTTCCATTCAGAAGAAATCCAAGAAGTGGGAGAGAACAGGGAGAGAGAGAGAGAGAGAGAGAGAGAGAGAGAGAGAGCTAGATGGAGAGCTAGAGAAGAAAAATTCATTCATCAGCTTCTAGAGTGTGGAGGTAAAAAAATGAATGGATCTGTTTTTTTTCTCCTATGAATAAACAAAAATTCAAAGCGAAACGAATTCTAAGCAAGCAAAATGAATGAATGAATGAAGACTTAGTGTTTATTCTTACCAAAAGAGAGATCTTTCTTTTTTCTCTCTCTCTCTCTCTCTCTCTCTCCACTTCGATCATAACCTTCTCTCTCTCTCTCTCTATCTTTCTCTCCCCCTGTGTGTGTGTGTGTGTGTGTGTGTGTTTGTTTCATCTTTCCATCATTTCGATCTATGAGCTATGATGATTCATGAATTGAACGATACGAAATCATCTTAAACGTCCTCAAGATCAATCGATACATAAAGAGAGAGAGAGAGAGAGAGAGAGAGAGAGAGAGAGAGAGAGAGAAAATGTAAATTCATTTTTAAAAAGAATGTACCATTTTAATGCTGCTGATCCATCAATGATGATGATGATGATGATGATGATGATGGTGGTGGTGGTGGTGGTTGGGTGTATCAGCAGTGATCTAACTAGATCGTATTCGATCCTTTCAATAAACAAAGGTCCCTATTCATATCTCATTTTGAATCGATTAAAGAATAATTAGATAATGAGAATAGTTTGTCTAGGTATATTTTGGTTGAGAAACGGAATGATAATTACCAAATAAATCAATGTTGTTGTATGTTTCGATATCGAATTGTCGATTGATTACCGATTCGATTGAGACAAACAGAACAATTACCAAATCAAACCGAATCTCCTCCATCCCATTCTCTCTCTCTTTCTCTCTCTGTGCGTAGTGATCGTTGCAACGATTCTAGCCAACAAGTGTTATCAACTCTCTCTCTCTCTCTCACTCCTATTTAAAAAAAAAATGAATTGGGAATTTCCGGTGCAGCTATTTATGCATCTCTATGACAAAGCAAACAAAAATGCTTATCAAACAGTATGGATAAGAGTATGGATCGAAAATGTCAATATAATATCGAAAATAATAATAGCAATAGCAATAGAGATACTAAGCGATTTGCTTAGGATATGAAGAAAGAAATCTACAATTGATAAAGGGCAAACAAAATCTATTCGATCTCGATCTAATCGCTTTAGAAGAAGATATCCAAGTTATAGCATTCAAATCTCCTTCTTTCCTCTCTCAACGAGAAGAATGGATGAAGGGGATTCGATTGGTGTGGTGTTTCATAATCAAATCGATTTTGATAGTTCAAAAGGAGCAACGCAAAATTCTCTCAATCTGGCCATCTTAGTGATAAGATATCAATACCAGCTCCAACATTCTCTACGAGTATGGATCCTTTCAAAACAAACTATATTTTGACACCGGAAAATATCTGTGGGATGTGAAAAGCTAGAGACACGATTCGATAATCATTTCGATTGAATCATCATCATCGAAATGAATTGAAACAAACAATCAAGATAGACTTTTGAAAAAGTGAGACAGAGGCGTCAAAATGGTTTTTGTTTCAAGCACTCTCCACATCCGAACATCGCAAAGTGTTCAAATCTCAACATTTCATCCCCTTTCCGGTCTATCGTTTTGTTTCGAAACGAAATTCAATCAAAAAGAGATCATCAAAATGATGTGTGTGTGAGTGTCGTCTGTGTGTAGTCGTTGACCTATCTTACAACAAAAAAAAATTCAGCAAAAAAAAATTAAAAATAAAATATCAAAAAAAAAAAAAAATTCCATTCAAAAATCTATTGACGCCTTCATTCTCTTCTTTCGCTCTCTCTCTCTCTCTCTCTCTCTCTCTCTCTCTCTCTCTCTCTCTCTCACATTTATTAGGATGTATCAAAAGAAGTGATCTAATTTATTTTTTTTATCCTCTCCACTTCTTAAACAAATCTCTAAGATAAAGAAGAAGAAGAAGAAAGGAAAGGCGAGAGAGAGATTTCTATGAATGAAAAAAAAAAAATTTATTTCCAATTGGCTAGGCTAAAAGCAAAAAAAAAAGCTAAATACTTTTCATTCTGTCTGTTCATTCTATTCTTCTTTTACGTTTGCGTAATCTTTTTTTTTTTTTTTTTTTTTTTACTCCAAGATTGTTACTATTACAATTCAACCGAACCGGATACACACACACACACACAGACCTTACAGAGAGCTGCGAGAGAAAAAAAAATTCATTCATAATTCATTACGTTGCTATTTTCTCTCTGTCCTCTCTCTCTCTCTCTCTCTCTCTCTCTCCATCTCTGCAATCACTCCATTCCTATTTCATTCGATTTTGCGTTGCATTGCATTCTAGATTACGAATCGCCTTCTTCTCTCTCTCTCTCTTGCTGTGTGTATGTGTGTGTGTGTGTGTGGCGTAAAAGGTTTGTGTGTGGTGGGAGAGATTCAATCTTAAAAAAAAAAAAATGAAACACACCTCTCTCGCCTTAAACATCAACACACCAACACACACACACAGACACACACCATAGCCATTTTCCTTTTCGGGTGTAACAACATATTAACCATAAACGATAGATTCCACATACATCATCATCAAGTATTGAAAATCTTGTTTCAAATCGAATCACAACATCACCATCAGCCTCACATCGAACAAAAATCATTGAAGGTGTTGCTGCTGCTGCTGCTGCTGCTGCTGCTGCTGTTGTTGTTGTTGTTGTTGTTGAAGAAAACGAAGAAGAGAAAAAAATGATGATGATTAATTTTATTATTAACCATTCATTTCATTTTACACCTCTCCCTCTCTCTCTCTCTCTCTCTCTCTCTCTCTCTCTCTCTCTCTCTAGCCCTAGTTGGTTACGATGAGATCATTTCCAATTTCGAGCATCAAAAAAAAAAAGCGAAGCAAAACGAGGGAAATAAAGGAGAAAAAAAAGTGTAGGAGCCATCATAATAATTGACAATCGAAGAATCGGAAGTTTCAAATTAAATTCATCGTAAATTCATAGCGGATAATTTTTTTGTATAAATTCGTGATCGAAGAAGAAGAAGAAGATGGGATGGATATAGATTTCGATTCTAATCAAACGGCTTAATATTAGATTCTTCGATCTATGATTCCCCATATCCATTTAGAAGAATTAGTTTTAAAATAATTTGGGCAATAATTTTTCAAATCCATAGAGAATAGATGACGTTTTTTGTCGATCGGATTCATCGAAATCATTACGAACAAAAAAAAAAAAAATCTACAAACTTCTTATTTTCATTCCCATTTTCCATCACAATCACCATCATCATCATCATCATCATCAGCATCTAATAAGATGATTACGATAAGAATATAACAATAAGAACATGAATTAATGATGAAGATGAAGATGATCATCAGCATCAGCGATTAGAAGAATAGAGAGAAACTAAACTAAACTAAACCAAACCTTAGAAACTAAACCGAAAAAAATCATTGAGAAAAATTTACTTTTCACTCTATTTCGCAATGTGCTCCGATAGATTCCAATAATAGAAGAGAGAGAGAGAGAGAGAGAGAGAGAGAGAGAAGCGGAAAACCGAAAGATTTGAACCGAATTTTTTTTTACGCTTAACGAATTTAAACAAAAAAAAAACGAAGCAAACATCGTAGCATCAAGAGAGAGAGAGAGAGAGAGAGAGAGAGCAAAAAGAGTGATTGTCGAAGGAGTGAATGTTGTTGTTCGGTTGTTGAGAGTGATTCGATGGACCCTAAAGAAAATGCAATGAAAATATGAAATGCTTTCCACACATATCTTACATACACATCATTATGATTACAATCAAAAAAAAAAAAAAAAAAAAAAAAAAAAAAAATACTACAATGGTTACGATACGATCATATTCGCTTACGATAGTGCTTGGTAAGAAATTCATTCACAAAAAAAAACTTAAGCAATCTTGAAATTCCACAAGTATGTAAAAAAAAAGAAAACAATTTCGATTCATCAGTTTCCAAGAGAGAGAGAGAGAGAGAGAAAGAGAAGACAAGGAATAAATAAGCCTAACAATCCTAATTACATCTTTACCTCGGCTATTATTATTATTATTATTACTTGTTGCTGATGATTATGATCTAGAGTAGAAAATACATCTAATTCAATTCAATTCAATTCAATTCAATTCAATTCAATTCAAATTCCATCGTATATTTGTGTGTGTGTGTGTGTGTGAGTGAGTGAGTGAATTAGGATCATTTTGTTCGCCATCGAATTTATTGATTTATTCAATCCAATTTTAGTTTTTATTCATTCAAGAGAGAGAGAGAGAGAGAGAGAGAGAGAGAGAGAGAGAGAGAGAGAGAGAGAGAGAGAGAGAGAGAGAGAGAGAGAGAGAGTCTGTTTCGAAATTAAATCTTTTTTATTTTTTTTATTTCATTCAAATGAATTCTTGTGAATTGGATTTATCTGATCGGAAATCAGATCGAATCAATAAGATCACCATCATTATCTTCTTCACCACCAACAACCTTACCTTTGATTTTTATTTCTAGAGAGAGAGAGAGAGAGAGAGAGAGAAATTCAAGGTGTGTACTAAGTTATGGACTTCGATGAGATACATTAGATTTTGAGAAAGATTTTTAGGTTTCCATTCGAAATCTTTCTCATCTTCTAGAGCTAAATATCTTTCTTGGTTTTTTTTTCTCTTCCAATAGATTTATACCTGTCGATGATCGAGAGAGAGAGAGAGAGAGAGAATCAAATTAGACCTGGTGGCCAGATCGAAGTAAAGAGAAGCAAGACAAGATAGATTGATTGAGTGTTTTCTTCTTGGGATAAAAAAAAAGAAGAAAAAAAAAAAACGTTTGGAAACGAAACGATCTCTCTCTCTCTCTCTCTCTCTCTCTCTCTCTCTCTCTCTTCTTCAAAATTATCCCATGAGGGAAAGAGAGAGAGAGAGAGACCCTAGAGTAAGGTTATCAGCCCATCCTAATTAGTCAGAAACAGCAGCAGCAACGACAATAAAAACCAAGTTAAAGGAAACAAAATGATTTTTTTTTGAATGGTTTTTGAAAAGAGAAAAGAAAAGAACAAAATTGAAGGAAAGAAAAAAAAAGAAATTTTTTTTTTCTCAATCAAATTTATGATTGTCGGAAACGAATACCGTTTCTTAGAACTAATTTCTCTCTCTCTCTCTCTCTCTCTCTCTAAGGAGAAAATTTCTCAATCTTCTTCTTAGGCGGCAATTTATTGGATTGGAACGACGAGAAAAGAGAAGCGAAAGATATAGCAGTGAATTGAATGCAAAGCAAACATAAACCAAATTATGATGATGGTCAAGGGAAGGAAGGAAGAGAGAGAGAGAGAAAATTGAACTAGAAAATACAATAATTTGCAAATTGACGGAACAAATTTTTCTATTTTATTCTTCAAACGGAAATGGCTAGCTCAGACAATACTTTAAGAATTATCGAAAATAATTTTTTTTCCTATTTCTCAAAAAGAATCAGAATTTGATTTGTATCTCATCAATTATCATGATTTCGATGATAATGATGAGAATAAGTATCCAATTAAGACTACCGATTTTGTTTTTTTTTTTTCGTTTTCTAATCGAATTCAATCGAAGCTATCGTCGAAATCCAGAGAAAACTTGGTATAATCGATAGGGGAGAAAGAGCGAAAAGGATTAGAAAATTTAGTTTCCATTCATAGGCCAGTAAAAAAAAAGTGACCTTGATTTTTTTTTGGACAGAGAAACAAAAAAAAATTTAACCAAACCCTTCTATGTTTCACAATCTCTCTCTCTCTCTCTCTCTCTCTCTCTTTACATTCTTATCACCCGAAATAAATGGATTAGATTATAAAGGAATACAATCTGATCGATTTGATTCCATTTCATAACATATGCTGAACGAATTGAGAATTGGAAATTTATCAAGCTCAAGCAAGCGAAAGTGAGAGAGAGAGAGAGAGAGAGGGAGAAAACTGGCCCTAAGAATCTAGAAAGGGGAAAAAATGTGGTTCAACTTTTTTTTTCTTGTTCTCTCTTGATTCAAAATGATTTCTCAACGATAGATAGCTATGAATCCCAATCATTATCCACTGCATCATCATCATCATCATAAACTTTTGTAGCTTAGCGTAGTCTAGCTCTCATTTTTATAATGAAAAATGTAAATTTAATCAAATACTGAGAACTAAAGAGAGAGAGAGAGAGAGAGAGAGAGAGAGAGAGAGAGAGAGAAAATGAATAATATTTGCTAGTTTCTGTGATCGAAGAATCCATTCAGTAATCTCTAATTTCTTATTTTTATTGCAAACAACCGAGAGGGAAAAAAATTTGGACGGAAGTTGTGGGCGTTTACCCCAAGAGAGAAAAGGATAAAACATGTGTCGCTCTCTCTCTCTCTCTCTCTCTCTCTCTGTGTATGTCTGGCAACACAAAGACAACCAAAATGAATGAAGATCAATTATAACACATTTCTAGAGAACTCTCGCCTTTTTTTTTCTAGAGAAAAAAAAAAAATTAAAGAAGCTTCGATTGAAACAGAGAGAGAGAGAGAGAGAGAGAGAGAGAGAGAGAGAGAGAGAGAGAGAGAGAGAGAGAGAGAGAGAGAGAGAGAGAGAGAGAGAGAGAGAGAGAGAGAGAGAGAGAGAGAGCGGAAAAAATTTTGGCAAAACAAAAAACGAACAGTGGAAAGAGAGAAGATTTTTGCAAACAAATCGCAAACAGAAAAAAAATCGTCGCTTTTTGGATTTTAGCAAAAAAAAAAAAAAAAAAAAAGAGATCAGAGCAAAGAGAGAGAGAGAGAGAGAGAGAATCTGGAATGAAATTCATCTTGCCTTCTATCGTTCAAAGAGTGTGACAAAATAATCGAAGTAAATTAGAAAATTTAGTTTTGGTCTAGAATTTCTAAACTTTTTCAAAATTCGAAAGGAAGTTCGATGATGTAATAGTTGTAAAATGATAATATCTTCTTTCGGGTAGAATCGAAAACAATTTTCGAAAACAAATAATTTGAAAGTTTTGCCTAATCTTTCAATTGGGGAAAAAAACTATGGAATAGGAATGCTAGATCGATGAAGAGTGTCTCGATTTCGATTCGATTTCCGAGAAAGATTCGAAACTAGAGAAGCTATCATCACCAATTATTATTACGACTATGAATAGAAGAGAAGATATTGGAAATGGAATTTCTTCGAACTGAAACATTCCACATTTGGCTTTCGTTTCGTTTCATTTTTTTTTCTTTTTGATCAATTCCACATTTCTAATGAAACCTAAATGGGATTCGAATACTAAAATGTAAATGAATCGAATGGAATGCATTAATGAAATCTGTCTGCAATTGCATCCGATCTAATCGATTTGGATGGATTGTAATCCACAACCCAATCCAATCAAAGGTTTCCAAAACGAACAATTCCATTTAATTCGATGCAATTAGTCTATCGAGCTCTCTCTCTCTCTCTCTCTCTCTCTCTTCGTTGAGATAATTGCTTCTAAGAAAAGCAATCAGAGATTGAGATAGATTCAAATCGAAAGCAAACAATGATTCATAGTCTCTCTCTCTCTCTCTCTCTCTCTCTCTCTCTCTCATTCATATCTTTATGGATTCGATTCACTATTGATTGTTAGCCTATCGTTCCTCTATCCGATTAGTTTCACCGAGTGTCGAATTCTCGAAGTGAATGTTTGGATAATCGAAAGATCCGAAATTCATCCGAATCTCATAGGAATCGATAATTCATTTTAATTCATAAATTTCTCTTTTGTTTCGAATAAATCTATTCACTTGTTTGAAAGCTAGCATTTTTTTTCTCCAGTTGTTCTCGAGAGAAAAATCAAATTATTTTGAATTGAATTTCGAGAAGAAAGTCATTCAGAATTTCTTCAAAAAAAAAAAAAAAAAAAAAAAAAAAAAAAGATAGCAATTTTATTCTTTTAAACTCTCTCGAAACAGACATTTTTTTTTTTTTGGTGAAATTCTTCGGTAATTTCAACATTTATTCGATTAGAATGGGATGTCTAGGAAATGAGACAGAACAAACTAAACAGTTTAAAGTTTAAACCAGAATCTAAAGGGGAAAGACCAAAGCACTTCATCATCGGTCTCTTTGATTCTCGAGAATTGCTTTTAAAAATCTCTTTCCTATTATTCATTCGGTCTAGAATAATTTAATAAATTTCGCAATGATTTTTCCCTACAAATCTATGTTTACCGATAGCTAGAAGAATGGTGGAATAAATTGCATACGATGAAAATGGGATTCACTTCCTTTATCGCTCTCTGTCTCTCTCTCTCTCTCTCACATTCGGCGATGATGTTTATATTATTTGGAACCGAACCGACACTAAATCAAATCAATCACCAATGACGTCAATAAAAATTCAATCGAAGCCAAAATTTGAAGAATAATTTGTAATGATATGTGGAAGAGAAAATTATGAGACGGAAACGAAGGGGACCACAAAAAAAAATAGGGATAGAAAAATTCCGATCACATACAACGACATCTATCCATATTATTTTGAATTTAATTTTAAATTCAAATACTCTAACAAAATTAGATTTAGATGAATTTGCAATTAATAATTGAATCAATAAATTATATATTATAGAAGATGATCAAATTGAATTTCTCTTTTTCTGATTACTTCAAGACTCTTGAGTGATTCATAGTGAGAGAAGAGAAAAACAACCATATTATTGGTGCTTCATTAAACGGTGAAAGAATCGCTTTCCGATTCGATAGCTTTATAAGGGAGAAGATTTCGTAATTATTGTTTCGATTGCATACAATAATGTAATCTTCGATCATGATAATTGGTGCTGATTCAAAACTCGAATAACTTTCGATTTAGATCTCAAATCAGGTAATAAGATAATCAATCAAATAAGTTTGTTCACAAGAAACATTGAGAAAAAATATCCGCTTACCTTTATTATTATTGTTATTATTTTTATTGATTTTTCAAATAATTTCAGGAAAAATTTTGCAAAATTTCACAATCCAGCAAGGACGATGTCGGTGTAACTTTTTCCCGTTAGAATTCTGATTAAATTTAATTGATGAAAGCTATTAAACTTGAAAATTGATTAAATTTTTAAACGATAGAGCAAAATTTTCAAATCAAAACAATAGTATTCCACTAGATTGATGGCGACACAAAGCTGTCTATTTGATCGGAAACGAGTAACACTTCGAAATTCTCAATCAATAATTTATTGTTGGTTGTTGTTTCCTTCACAAACATCCGTTTTTCACTAGAAATTGTTGAAAATTTTCCCCTGGATGATAGCAAAAATCAAATCAAAGATAAACTATCAAAAATCAAAACGCTTGTATGAAAATACTATTGTCGTTGAATCGTTTCAATTATTGTTGCAACATCATCTAGATTATCTCTAGAATAGACAGTGGACATAAATTCGTTGTTGAAAAAACATCAATTTTCATGCCAAAATTTGATTTTGAATCAAAAAAAGTTTCGACAAAACTTGAGAATTTTAGAAATGTTAAAATTAAGCAGTCCGGTTTCTTCGATGATCAATTCGATTTTCATCCAACTAATCCTCTTTTTTGTCATCAATATTGTTGGTTGTCATCGAAGTATAGAGTGGCAGGAATCTCCAAGAACCTAGAACGCTATCGGATAAACAAACACACAAAAAATCAAAATCTAACTTTTGTCTCGAGTCAACCGAAAGCGAAAACAATAACAATTCTTTCATCTTTCGACGTCAAGGGAAGATGGCAGCACTTAGATTTTTTTTTGGGAAATTCAAATTTTTTCAGAATTATTCCGTGGTACATAGAGTCTAGGGTTCTGGAATCTATTCACCGAACCAATTTTTCGCTCTCACCCCGCAAATTCATTATCCGTCTTCTATTTCCAGTTCCTTTATTATTTTCAGACAGCTTCCACAAGCCTTGTATTCATTCGAAGAATAGACGACATTTGAATTGAGATAATGTTTCCAGATTTTCTATCGACCAGAATTTTGAATAAATTGATAAAATTTTATTTTTGAATCTCATTTTTCTAACCCATTCGAATATTTTCTTGATTTTAATTCTTCTTATGCTATAAATTATCTATTCAAATCATTTTCTTTAAGTTTGTAAGACTGGAATTCTTATTTTAATTTTTTTTTTTTGGAATCATTCATCTAGTCCAAAATTGCTACGTTTGAATTGATAATTCTCATTTTTTTTCTTTCTATTTCAGATTCTTGATGAAAATCTCAAGATCAAATGACATCAAAGAATTGCTAATCGAGAAGAAATCAAAATGGAAGAAGAAAAAATTCGATTTCGAAATTAAAATATAATTTTGATGATTAACGTCGTCTTCTACTTATTGTTTCCACTTACCATTCGAATCATTCATTGCCATTGGCATTTGAAATGCGAGAATATGTTTCGATGAAGCGAAAAAAAAAGAACTAATACTTTATTTCGAATGCCAAAACACTCGAGAGAGAGAGAGAGAGAGAGAGAGAGAGAGAGTGTCCCAGAAATGAAATGAAATGAAAAAAAATGCAAATCTTTTTTTTGTTTCTTTTGAGTAATAGATTGCGTGCTTTTAACAATTCTCATCCAGATAATTCATTTCAATCATTATCTGTGCGGCATTCTGTTCGACAAAATTCTGTTTGATTTGCTCGGTTTTTTTTTTAATCCCAAAAACGAAAACAGACCAAATTTGTGATGCTCTCTCTCTCTCTCTCTCTCTGTGATGATATAGGATTCATTGAGGGAGAGGATGGAGAACGGGTAGGGGAGAAACCAAATGTTCCAAAAAAGCTAAAAATGAAAATTTGAATGAATTATGCAAATGGTCAATGGAATAGAATGTTTGGATCTCATTTCGATCAATGATTTATAATTAATGTTTGGAGAAACAAGGAAAAAAAATTTGCTCTCAACAAAACGGAAGAGATTAGCTTGAGAAGAAATGAAAGAATGATAATTTTTCTTATAGCATAAAAAAATAATAATAATAGCAATAATAATAATAATAATAATAAAAGTAGTGATTTCGATCCCCCCCTCAAAATCATCAGTGTTTCGTCGATAGAATAATACGATATTCTCACAGATTCGTTTCGATAATTAGAACGAGAACAATAGAGAGACGGAGAATAGAGAGACAGAGAGAGAGAGGGGAGGAGAAATCTTTCCGTTTCCGTCTTTTTATCACTTCTCATAACAAAATTGGTAGGTATTTTATTTGAATATAATATAAAAATAGATTAATTTTATATAGAGATTCTAATCTTCTTCTTTTTCTTCTTCGCTCTCTCATTTTCCTATCAAAGATATTCGTTCAATTCATAAGATGAATTGAATTTTTGTTCACCAAGATGATTTGGATGATAAACTTCCAGATGATTAGAATAATGATGTTGGTGAGAATAATTAACATCGAAATGATTTTTCTCGATCGAATCCATTCCGTAAGGATGCTCTAAATTTTTCACTTCTCGATTATCACAGTCAATCGATGGCATCATTGTTTGATTATGATTATGATGAAGATGATGATGATGATGAGGATGATGATGATGGAATGTTGATGGTCTCGCAAGGGACGTGAATTGTTGTCGATCGATCAATGATGATGAGATCGATAATGATGACGATGATGATGATGATGATGATGAGAATGATGAAGATGAGAAAGAAGAGAGTGAAAAATTTCGATGATCAAATGAGTGATCATTTCGATCACTACCATCACCATCATGATTATTATTATCATCGTCACCGGCATCACCATCAACAATGAAAACATCATCATCGATTGCTCTCTCTACTCTTCGATCGAATTGTTTGAGAAGATTGTCAAGAGCACCGATATATTCGATCGCTCGATGCAATGTTTTCACTTTCGAGAGACGTTTGTTTCGATTCTCGACTGGAACACATTTTCGTAGCTTCATAAAAGCAAGATTAACCGCTTGAACTCGACGTCGTTCTCTAGCGTTACGTTTCGCAACCAAATGCAATGGTTTCTCTCGATGTGGAACATGTTTGTAGGTTGACGATTTATTCGATTGCCTACAATTCGTTTGATCATTGAGCGATGTTGATTTTCTGCTTGAATTGAATCAAAATTTGACAGAAAAGAGAAAGAGAAAGAGAGAGAGAGAGAGAGAGAGAGATTGAATGAGAGATGGAAAGAATTCGATAACGAATAGAATGCAAATAATCGAAATAAAAAAATACGATAAGCCTCAAGAATCCAAAGGAAGAGGGTCCTTAGAGGAGAAGAGTTTTTTTTTTCTCTCTATTCTCACAATACCAATTCCATTCATCATTACCTTTTACGATACGATCTAGGCGTCGAAGTGATTGACATTCTCGATCGATTCCCAATTTGTTTGGTTGTTTCGATTGTAAGCGTTGCTTTTTGTAATTCTATGGTGGGCGTTTTGATCTCTATACAATGATTATCGAAATCGTAACGCTTTTCTCGTTCAATCGTTTCGCTATTTTGATTACTGCTTTGGGAACAAATCAAAACATCACCAACGATCGGTGACATCAATCTTCTACGATCTTTCTCATTGAATTTTTCTTGTTGTCGTTGTCGTTGTCGTTCCATCATTCTCATTCTCATTGTTGTCGTCGAGGTTTTTTCCGTACGAAAATTTTCATTCTCAATCCTTTTGGATGGAGTAGGATTATCGTCGATTCGATGATCGAAATCATCGCGATCTATGATAGCAGTACTAGCATAGAGATCAAAGAGATTAGAATTCAATGTTGGAGAGACATTTTGATCGAAAAAATTTTCCATTAAATTATTAAAATTTTTTCTTTTTTTTTTCTTTCTTTTCTACTAATAATTCTCTAGTTGATAAAACACAAAACACAAACACCAAGATCAACAGTCTTAGGGGATAAACTTTTGGATCGAAGAATTTCGAGATCTAATCGGATAGAAATTTGATTCGATTCGAGAGCCAATTCTATGATACTGATTTGATGGTAAGGATTTGATGATTTAGGATGATGAGGAAGAAGAGGATGAGGATGAAGATGATCCACCAGGACAATGGAAAATGAGATTTGTTTCAAGGTTGAGGTTTTTGTTTTTTTCACAATTCATCTCTCAATTATCTCTCTCTCCTTCTGATTTCTCTAATTTTAGATTTTTGGTATGGAAATTTCTTTTTTTTCCATTCTCGATCATCCCAGATTATCGTGTTTCATTTTTGATCCATCCACTCTACATTTGTTCTCTCTCTCTCTCTCTCTCTCTCTCTCTCTCTCTTTCTCTCTCTTTCTCTAGGCGTTTATATAGTTGAAAAAAAAGTTAATTCAAAAACTTCTTACTATTCTCGTACGTTTCTCTGTCCTGGCTACACCTTTTTGTTCGTATCTACTGTTCGTATACCTTACTTCGTAAATCTTTCCTCCATTATCTTTGCGTACTGAGTTTTGTAGCCATTAAACGTATCTTAATGATTGTAACAAAAAAAAAAAAAAATGGTATGAAATGAAATGAAAAGACAAATATAACCAAATTGATCGACACTGGTTTTCGAAAGCACATCGAAAAAGATCATCAAACACACACACGCGTTCATTACATCGGTTTGTTAGTGGATTGTTAGCAGAACACCTTTCATACTCTTCATTCATAGTCTTCATTCATTTTGTATTCTAAAATGTTTCATCTAGTTTTTAGATTCGTGTTGATTTTTTTTTTTGTTACTTTTCGAAGATTCTCCATTCGTAGACACACCTGGCTTTTTTTTTGATATCGATGGGGCCGCGGACATCATCCTCGTCATCATTTCAGACAATCCAGTTTGAGATTGTTGAATTCGAAACATAGATCGAATCAGATTGAGTCAAATTGATCATTTTTATCATCTTCATTATTATTATTATCTTCCTAGTCATCATCATAGAAATAGTAAATTCTTGGATTGTCGAACATTGTCGAAATGAAATCCTCATCAGCTTCCTTACCGATTCTGATTGTCTTTCAGTAGACATTCAAGATTATTTGCTAACAAAAAATGAAATAATTTCAATAATCAAAGAGGCTCTCTCTCTCTCTCTTCCTTTTCCTTAGTTAGCTAATGAAGTTGATGATTCGATGAGGTTCAAATCTAATCCGAAACGAAATCTTAAATCCAGATTGATTTGTTCGGATTGATTGGTGAGCAAAAAAAAAAAATCTTTTTTTTTTTCGTTTCTCAATCATAGAAAATAAAGTGGAAAATTTTCTGATCAAAGTGAGAGGGAATCGAGCTAAAACTAACATCGCTAAAATTTGCCATCGCTCCGATCCAAAATAAATGAGGCTCTTTATTTGTGATGAAACAATTAATTGTTGGCATTCAGAAAGATCTAAAAGAAAAAAAATCTTCAAAAAAAAAAAAAAAAAAAAAAAATAGAGAATGAATTTTCGATTATTTTCGACATCGAAATTAATTATTATAAAAGAGTTTGACAAATTAACTAATTGATTTTTTTTCTTCTTAATTTTCGTTCCGTATTTTTAGAGTTCTTCAAATCTTAACTCTTTCAGCCTAAGCAAGAAATATGAGATTCGACAAATCGCCTCATTGAAACAACTCTAATGAATTGAATGAATTCATTCACGAAAAAAAAAAATTGCTCTATAGTAAAGAGAGAGAAAGAGAGAGAAAAAAAATGAGTGGAAAAAAAAACTAGGCAAATGCCTCTTGAACTTCACCAAACACAAGACTCCCCTCTTGGCCCCGTGGTCTCGATCAGATTCCTCTGTTTACAAAGATAAATTTTTTTCTATCCATTCGGAGAAGATAGGTATATTAGATCCAAGTTTAAGGAGCTCTGATTTTATTCGATGACACACACACACACACACACACATTGGATTGGATCGTTTTGGTGTTCGAAATTAAATGGCCCACATTTTTTTCTTCTTTCTGTTTGGTCTTCTAAACAAAAAAAAAAAAAAAAACGACACCATTATGAAGAAGGCAGCTGCCTAATCATCATCCAGTTTTTCATAGAATGATGATGATGGCTTTGATCACCACAGTTGCCCATCTTCAATCACTGTTGTCGAACAAAACGATAGATCAGACTCGATCTTCGACTTCTCTTATCTTCATTACGAAATCTAATTTCTTGAGAAACGAAATTTAAACTTCGAAAAAAAAATCAAAAAACAAAAATCAAAACCAAAATTAAAATAATTTAAGATGGTTGACCTTTAAGACGATTTGTCATCTAATGTCTGAAGCTTTTAGATTCGTTTAGAAAAGATGGAAAAAAAAATTTTGGTTTCTCTAATCTCCATTATTATTATTATTATTGCTATTGCAATTTACAATTTGGCTTTTTGGTCGCGTGCTCGAACCGTTTTCCTTATGATCGATGATTGTTGTTGTTGTTGTCGATGTTTCTGGATCACCATTCGCTCGCACTCGCACTCTCTCTCGTCTCGAGTAATTGAAGTTGAATTGATTTCAATCTTTGAATTGAATTTTTACTAAACTGTTTACAGATTTCAAGCCCTCAGGCAAGCAGGTGTGATCCAATGTTACTGAATCGAATGATTCGATTCGAGCATTTTTCTATCTTAGTCAAAATTTGATACGAAAATGTTTTACGATCCGAAGATGACATCATCGAAAACTTTCTCTTTTGCTCTCTATTGATTTTTTTTAAGCAAATCATAAAAGATACACCCACTAAAACGTTTAATAGAATTGAGAGCAAAATAATAACTTTATTGCCAACTCTCTCTCTCTCTCTCTCTCTCTCTCTGTCTTTTGAATGCGCTCGACATTCGAGTGGGCGTTTATTTTATGATTTGTTCAAATTTTAAGAGATTTAATAAAATTCTATAGAAAAAAAAATTTTAAAGTATAAAAATTAAGAATTTTTTTTTCCAATTCATTGTCGTTTGGGAAATGAAATTAGGCTGATTTTATTGATTATTTTCCAGAATTGATTCTATTTTTTGATCTAAAATTTTCTAGGAAAAAAAATTCTCGAACAAAGAGAAAAAGATCATTATAGAATTGAGGTTCCATCAAAATTTAGCTAATAGGGAACAGAAAGAGAAGTAATCGGAATTGGAATCGGAAGTAGATTCAATCAATAAGCTCTCATCGGAGGAGGGGAAAATAATAATATCAATAATTAACTGAATTCTTCTAAAAGATTTTCCGAACATTGAATGTCTTTCTGTTTCTCTTGGTGGAAAAAATTAGTATCAAAAAAAAAAAAAAAAAAAAAAAAAAAATCAAAATTATTTCAAACGATTATTGGAGCTAAACAAAACTTCCCTCTCTCCCTCAATTCATTTCAATTCTAGAGCAACAATTCTCAAACTTATGAGAATAGATGACACATCTCTTCCTCCCATTTCGAAAGCATTGTTGAAAATGGATCGCTAGGCTCCGAAACAATGTCGCTCGAATGGGCTCTATTGACAAGAAGATTCTTGTTTAAGAAACATTGTGAGTCTAGAAAATAATATTGAGGAATTTTTTATTTTGTCTAAGCTTTCTCTCTCTCTCTTCGCCTTTTAAAATCAAAATTAATTATTAATATACCTAAATGAAGAGATTCTCGCCTATGATAATGATGATGATGATGGTGATGCTATTATTTTACTAGACCAAAGGATTATGATGTTTTTCTCTCAGTCTCCCTCTGTCTCTCTCTCTCTCTCTCTCTCTCTCTGTGTCTGTCTTCGCGCCAAAAAAAAACGCTGTCATTCAAATTGTTACAGTGAAACGTATAGAAATTGAATAAATTTTTTTTTCGGTTCTAGTCTCTCTATGAGACTCTAGAACCACTAAAAGTATTGTGAAAGAAAACTTATAGAACCAAAAAAAAAAAAAAAAACGAATAAATTCATAAAGTTTGATCACTACAAGAGAATTGGTTTTTGAAATTGTTTTCACTCTTCGTTACTTGTTGGTATTGATTGTTGGAAAATATTCAATTATTATTTTCAAAAAGATAAGCTTAATATTCAAATCAACTAGATCATCATCATCATCAAGAATGTTGTGGAAAAAAATTTCATTAGATAATTGAAAAAGGGAACAAAAAAAAAATACCTACTAACAGATATTGATCCAAAAAAACGAGACTGGATCATAATAATCTAGAATGTAGAGATTCTAGAGTTACTCTCTTCTGTTTGCTTACAATAGAGAGAGAGAGAGAGAGATTCAATTTCGCAAGAGAATTGCATTGAATTGATCAAAATCTAGAGCAGAAAAAAAGAATAATAATCGATTCTATCCGAACAGAATTATAATTACAGAGTGGAATTTTGAAAAACTCTTCTAGGCCTAGGTCATTGGTCAATGATAAACCTAAGAGAGAGAGAGAGAGAGAGAAAACTCCTCTCAATCATATCGGTATGAATGTTCTTGGATCAATTTCAAAAACGTTTCATTAGCTTTGTTAAAAGACTGAAATAGAGAATTAGAATACAATTTGAAACGATTAGAACTGGTTTCGATTCAAAGCTCTACAGACTACGATCTGTTCCAAGAGATTTGAAACGATCTAGAAAATTGAAATCGGTACCCAAATCCGAATTCAATTTTCTCGATCGACATAATCACAATCATTGTGGCCACACCTGAACGAATCTGTCAATTGATATTTTTGATTCGTTGCAAAATTCTCATTTCTTCAAAAAGAATTCAAGTAAGAGAGAGAGAGAGAAAGATAGAAATAAATCTAACGATTTAAATTTGAGGAGGAAAAATTGGCAGAAAAACGAGAGAAAGAAAAAAATAAATTTTTCTAGTTTGATTTTATAATGAGAATTCTTTAGGATTATTTCGATCCAACCATTTCAATCTCATAGGTTATTAATATTTCATTTCAATTTCATTTCGATTCGCGAAAACTAAATCCGAGAATTGATTTGAATTTGAAAAGAGAAAAAAAAATATTCCGAACGAAATCCGAACCAAAACTAGGCCATATGATTTCGACGAAATGATCCAATATCTAGATTCTTTCTTGATGCAAATACTGATTATGATCGGATGAAGATAGAGTGATGAAGCCTAGATTCTAAATTCTAGACATTCAAACGTTCTTTCAAACGAAATAGCTATCGAACTGAATCAAAAAAAAAAAAATTGCAAAATTTGAATTACAAGACATTGATTTATATCGTTTCATTGGTTAGAATGAAACCTATCCAACCAATACGGATCGTAGGTCGAAATCAGATCGAATCAAAATGGATCAATTTCGAATCAATCAATTTTGTTTTTCTCATCCCTCTTTGAAAAGGATTAGATTTTTGAAGATCAAATGGATCCAAATGGATATTAGCATCAAACATTTGTAATTTTCCATCTAATAACAATCGGATTATCTTGGAATAAATTGTAGAATAAATTTTCCTGCTAATCTCATCATATTTTTTTTGGTTTGAAATTAATGAAAATAAAATAAAAAATGATCAGGGATCGATTCGAATCAACACCTAGACCCTAGATGAATCAAGGTTAGATTTCCATTTTTTTTTCGGTTTGAAATTTGTTTCGAAAAAAAAAAAAATCAAAATTCAAATCGATTTGATTTGAAACAATAAAACGTCTACGAAATTGAAACTTTAAATTGCAATTACAATTTCTTCTCGATCGAAACAATTAATTATCTTCCCATTTTTTCGATCTCGTTTCCAATCAAAATGTCATTCTCGCATGGGATATCACTGATGAGACAGAGATAGTGAAAGATAGAGAAAGTTACGATTGCATTCGAAAAAAAAAAAAAAAAAAATACAATTCATTCTCGAATATCATTTTCAATTCGAGATCTTTTCGCTTGAAATGATTTTGATAACTTTGGAGTTAGGTTTTACAACACTACTAGATTTTAGGTTAGATCTGTGTGTCTCTGTTTTCAATGGAAAACAATTTTCGAACGGTTTATTAAGTGTTGGAAAATTATAGCTAATTTCTCTCTCTCTCTCTCTCTCTCTCTCTCTCTCTCTCTCTCTCTCTCTCTCTGTCCCTTTCCGTTCGTTTTAAGATTTCAATTTTCAAGCACCAAGAACCGAGAAATGTTTTCCTTCTCAATTGTAAGAAATTGTGGCGACGAAAAAAAAAACAGATCAAAATTCTAGGACCCTTTCGGTTCATTTTCGAGAGAGAGAGAGAGAGAGCAGAAATGAAGTAAAGAAAATAAACAAGAAATTTTTATCTCATTTGCCAGAATGAAAAAAATAAAATCCTCCGAAATAAATAGATCTTATTTCTGTCTTTTTTTTTTGGGTCCAAGTTTTATGGAATTGAAGGAGTATCTTTTTTTTCTCCTTCTTTTTCGATCGGTTTTTCAAACTCTTTGATAAGCAAAACAAAATGAAACTAAGAATGGAGAAGAGAAGATAAATTAGAGAAATAAATAAATGAGAATGCATTCATTCAGTCAGTCAGTCAGTCATTCGGATGGAATGGAAAATTTAGAAGAGATTCTTCTTCTTCTTCTCGAGCCCAATGCACTCAGTTTGCGATAGAGTTTGGGCCATTTAGTTTTTCTGATTCGGTCTCGGATATGGAATTTTTTTTTTGTTTCTTTCTCTTCTCTCTTCCATTCTCTACGCTTCGTTCCAGAATAATCACTCTAGCTCTCTTCCTTTTGGTTACTATATTTCTCTCTCTCTCTCTCTCTCTCGCTATCAGTTTGGAATAGCTTAACTCTAGCTTGGATTCTGTTGGAACCTAGCGAGAGCGAGAGAGAGAGAGAGAAAAACAGAAGCTTCGATCATTCGATCGTGGTCTGTTGCACTGATAACAACGACTTTGTACGAGAGAGAGAGAGAGAGAGAGAAAAAAAAAATTTAAAAAAGAAATATTTAAAAAAAAAGAAAAATTTCAATTCTCAATGCTCCATAACATTGAATGCTGTCGATGTGATGTGCCCTGTTTCGTTCTAGGTCTCTGTGGGTTTTGTAAATCTTTATTGAAGAAAGACCAAAAACAAAAAAAAATTACAAAGAAGAAGAAAGAAAAAAGATTTGTCCTCAAAAAAAATTCTCCATTGTCAGTGTAAAGCTTTTTTTTTTTTGTTTTTGTTTTTTTGTTGTTATTTTTCTTCTTCGCCATTGTTTCTCTCATTAAATCGGATCGAAAAGTTTTTACTGCAGTGAAGTTTCAAGATGTTCTTGCATAAGTTCCTATCGAATAGGTAACAAGCATCGAAGTCAAAAAAAAAAAAAAAAAAAAAGACCGAATCAAAGTGATTTTGAAATTTTTTCGCAACGAAACAAAGCAAAAAAAAAAAGAAGAATTCATTAAAAATTTGTATCGTAGTGAATTTTCATCGAACAAAATCGTATCAAACAAACAAGAACAAGAATTGTTACAATAATTTCAATCTCACTGGAACACGGAACGAACAACACTGGACCATGGTGCCTAGAGTTTCATGAACGAGAGAACGATTCTAATCTCTACCATAAATCAACACTATTGTAATGTAAGAGTTTCTTTTTTTTTTTTTTGATAATTTCTAGGCAATAAAATTCATTTCTATCTCCATATTCCATCTTCCCTACTCTTGTTTGTCTATTGAAGTTTGGAAAACATTCTCGAACATCTAATCTAAAAAAGTATCTTGAAAATTCTTGAATTTTTTTTTTTGAATTTTAAATTTTGTTTGTTCTGTTGTTGCCCAATTACTAAGCTCTCAATAACTCTCTTACCTGTGTTTTTCTATGAGATTCAAGCATAAATTGTTATGTTAAATCTTCTCTCTCTCTTTTTTCTGTTTGCAGTCTATTCGAATTCATCGCAATGATTGTTTTAAATTTTTTGTTTTGTTTTTTATTTCCTTCTCGAATCTCATCCACATCATTCGTTTGGGTTCGCTTCTGATCATTCCGTCCGAGAGAGAGAGAGAGAATCATCCATCTAAGATTGCTGTTATTGAAGATGGAAATGAAAGAGAAAAAATTTTCATTTCTCTTCAAATAGTTTTGTTTACATAGCTTTGAATTTACATTTGATTGTTCCAAGACGAGACTTTTGTCTAGTTTGTCTTGGTCTTTGTTCCAAGTCATCATCACCATCACCATCATCATCATCATCTTTGTAATAATCATTTCATATTTGTTCTTTCATTTTCGACAAGAAAACCTTGTCTACATAATTTAATTTCACTACATCATCGATGCTTCAACGGGATCCAAACTAGGTAGTTGGAGAGAGAGAGAGAGAGAGAGAGAGTGAAAGGTGATTTATTTAAGAATTCTAGGTCCCAAGATTCTAGAATTTTTTGTTTGAAGGAGAAAAAAAAAATTTCCCTAAGCTCTCTCTCTCTCTCTCTCTCTCTCTCATTTGATTTGTTAGTATTACTTTTTTATTCTTATTCCACCTTCATCATCATCATCATCATCATCCTTACCATTGTTGCTGTTATGTTAGATAAGATTCAAATATTCAAAAGAATGGAAGAGAGAGAGAGAGAGAGAGAGAGAGAGAGAGAGAGAGAGAAAAAACCGAGAATGATTTACCTTAACCTAGGGTCTTTTCTTTTTTCTTCTTTGTTCCATCAGAATTTTTTTTTCGAACAAAAAAAAAAAGAAAGTCCCAAATACGATAAGCGACGACAAAGAGAGAGAGAGAGAGAGAGAGAGAGAGAGAGAGAGAGATGATTGAATACAATGGAAAAAAAAGAAAATTCCTTCCAAATAATTTCGATTGAAATTCGTTCATTTTGTTCATCGAAGCACACCATCATGTATCGTTGTGAATTTCATTCACTTTAACATTCCTAATGCTCTCTCTCTCTCTCTCTCTCTCTCTCTCTCTCTCTCTCTCTCTCTCACTTCTTTACATTCAATCAATGAGTTAATTATTTATATTGAAAGAGAATAACGAACACAAAAAAAAACGAAACCGAAACCAAAAAAAAACTCTGTCGCCTCTTCCGTTCTCTTTTCCATCTCTTCTTACCGATTCTTTCTATTCCAAAAATTTTGACGCGCGTTCATCGAAGAAAAGCTTTGAGAAATATTAAAAAAAAAAAAAAACTTTTCAAAATTGATTACTATCCCACCATCAGAAGAGAGAGTTCATAAATTTCATTTTTTTCCGCACCTTTCCCAAGAATAATTCTATTATTCTCTCTCTCTCTCTCTCTCTACATTGTTGTTATAGTTTTTGAATCGAACAGCGTAGAGCGAAATGAATGATCGCCACAATTCGAATTATTAATTTTTGTTCCAAAATCAATGAATCGTACCATACAATTATGAAAATTTATGAAGCCAGAAGAATCTTTGCTAACAATTTGAGATTGAATGCCAGCAATCATTCATTATCTCTCTATTCTTTGCGTAAAAAAAGAGAGCTCTCTTCTCTCTCTCTCTCTCTCTCTCTCTCTCTTTGCTACGGAACGAATATTCTCTAGACTCTATAGAGGTGTGTGTGTGTGTGCATTAAATTGAGTGTTTCCAAACGATTTCATTGTAATATGGTCTTTTGTAGGAATCAAATTAAATTCATCAGACTATCGAACTATCGAGTTGATTTAAAATATCTAATTATTTCGTTCGCAATGATCGTTTCGCAAAAAGTGAAATGAGAAGAGAATCGTTTTTTTCAAATCAATTTTCATTCAAAATAAATGTTTCTGTTTCTCGATCGAAAATTAAATCATTGAAATGAATCTCTTAAATGAAATTGAATCAAAAAATCTCAATCAGAATTTAATTTCATTCAATTTTCAAAATCGTATATCTAACTAGTCTACCGGAAATCCTCATTCGAGACACTTTAATTGCCAACATAACCTGTTGATTTATTTTCAAATCACTATCAAGACATTGATTTTCTTCAAAAAAAAAACCGATACCAAAGACTGTCAATCGATTTGGATCAATTTGAATCAAAAAGAAAAAAAACAAAAAAAAAAAAAGCGATTGATTTCGTTACGTTTGAAGTTACAATTTCTCTTTGCAGACCCTATTTTTTTTTTTCTATTTTTGCATCGATTCCGATCGTTTCCTATGAAATCCAATTCGTTTTCGATTCTGATAGATTCGATTTCTTTTTCAATGCTTTCATCTGGTGAGTCTTTTTTTTTTTTTTTTTTTTTTTGTTCTCTCTATTAATTCCAATCTCCAATGCTTAGATATTGGATTTTTAATCGTATCGCACGTATCAACGTGTATGTGTAGGTGTGTGGGTGTGTGTGCTTGCTAATTCTTCTTGGTCTCTTGGGAATCACAAACATTAGCTCTTAATCGACGAAATAAATTTCATTAATTTCTCTCTCTCTCTCTCTCTCTCTGCCTCTTTTTTCGTTGCAATACTATTCAATTTGTTTCTATGAAAATAATTTCTATGTAAATTTCTACTCCAAGGTGTGAACAAAATATAAGCTTTTTTTTTTTTGCTTATCGTTTACTTTCTTTCTTTCTTCTCTCATCGTTTCGTCGTTTGGTATCAATTTGTTTGCAACAATCTATGGATTACATTCGAGATGTTTCCCCTCCTAGCCTTACTGAGTTCCATCAACGATTCGTTTTTGATGTAATTTCACCTTCACTTTCACTGCGTCAACTATGCGATATCAATCAATTTGGTTTATTTTTCTTCTTCTTCTTCTTCTCCAATAATTGTTCCAACACAGCTCTTCAATTGCTTCGATTAATGTCGAAGGAACGAACGAACGAACGAACCAACGAATGAGATTATTAAACTTTCATTTTTTTTCTAGCACTAAGAACAATCAATTAACAGAGTCTATTCAATGGATCTCTCTTTTTCTTAGATTCTCCAAATCGATTGCCTTCTTCGATCGATTTATGCACTAAGATTAGATCGAATAAATCGTGTGTATGTATGCATCAATAGAAGAAAATCGTATCGCGAGAATGAGTGTGAGAGAGAGAGAGAGAGAGAGAAAGATGGAAAGAAAACTAACAACATCCGGAAGTTCAATCATTGTCGTTGTTCGTGTATGCCAATGTTTGTGTACTATGTTTCATAACTTTGTGATAGTCGTTCCTGAATCAATAACTGATTCACTTTAGATAGTTTTATATATAGATTAATATCCCTAAAGAGATATTTTTACAACGAAAAAAAAAAAATTGCTATAGAAGACTTTGAAAGAATAAAAATTGATTGTCAATAAAATTTCTGCTTAGATTACTGTTCATCGATGTACTTTTGGAACAAAGAATAAATCAAGACCTATTCACTAGATCCTAGTGTATCGAGTGGATGGATAAGATCGATGTAAAGATACGAGATGATTAAAGCCAAAGAGAGAGAGAGAGAGAAACAATCTCAAAAATGGATCCCTTAAGGATTCGTTTTTTTTCTGTTTGAATCGAAAGGAAAAAAAAATGTCAACATTTTAGAATTTTTCGATTGTTTAACTTTCACAATTTTTACTATTTGATTTCAAAATCTAACATTGATAGAAACAAATAGGTGGACAATTTTTCCAAATTTTTCAGTAATAAAAGTTCGAATTCGAGATCGAATTTTGTCGAGAACGTCAAGAAAACGTTCTCTTTTCATTACTCTAGTGGACACCCTATCTTTATTATCCTTTCTCAGTGTTTTGGGTATTTTGAGAATACTAGGAAAAAAATAATAATAATAATAATAATAAAAGTTTCAGGAAAAGTTTCAAACAAACTTCATTAGTGTGTTTGCTTTTCTTCTTCGTCTTCTGTTGCCGATAAAAATGATGATGATGATGATGATGATGATTTGGAAGGAGAAACAAATTAGAGATTGATCAAATCTAAAATCTAAGATTCTTTTGATCTTTGAATGAAAATTCAACAGAATTTTTTAATGGAAAAAAAACACAACAGTAAATAGAATGGAATATTGATCCGATTAGATCTGATTTATTTTCAGTTTTGTTTTGTTCGATTCGAAATTCGATCATTTTTTGAGCAAAGAAAGATTCCGAAGAGACTATATATTCGCCTATTCTTTTTTTTTCCTCCATTCAACACTTTAATAATTATTGTTTACCTCGAGAAGAATGAATTTATTCGATGATTATGAATGTTTTTGTCGTCATCTCTTTTTTTCCCTATCCTTGGCTCCAAAGAAAACGTTCGCCTCGATTCGATTCTAATTTTTGTTTTTGCGTTTTTGTTTAAAGATAAACATTCAGATTATTATTATTTAGATGTTCATTTTGTTAGATTTCGATCGTTCCATAGGGCTATTGTTGTTGTTCGATCGATGCAACCAGAGAAAAAGAGATAGAGAGAGAAAGAGAGAAAAGAATGAAATTGTCAAAATGGAAATTTTTTTCACAGAGACAAAAAATTTTCGATCCATTTGGAGGCAAATGAACGGACCAAAAATCGATGTCGTCCACTGTTATCGGTCGTTTACAACTACGTCTAAGGATCGTATCGATAGAGCAATCGAATCAATCCAATTTACTTGCGATAGTCTCTGTAGATAAAGAGAAATGTGGGAGGCCAAAGAAGAGAACTGAACGGACACTAAAAACTATTTTTTTTTTGGTCGACGGAATTTTTTTTTTTTTGAAATTCCATACAATCTAGATCGATTGCTTTTTTTTCGATCTCAGACGATTTGAATAAATTTGAAAAATGTTCCAACCAAAAAAAAAAAAAAAACTAAAAATGGAACGTTCGTAACACAACGAAACACAAAGATAACAAACGTTACGATGTTGGACACAGAGAAATATGATGCATTCTTCATTCGGCTTCTAAGTGTTAGGGAAATTTTCATTTCCAAAAGTGTCTATTTTTTTTTTTTTTTTTTTTTTTGAAGAAAAGAACCAAGAGAAAAAACTTTTACATACAAACTTCTATGGTTAGAAGAATGTTGACGCTAAGGTAACGGTTCTTGTTGCATAGCTTTGTGTTTTCGATCCAAACACATTTAACCTTAAAGAAGTTTGGATGATTTTAGCGCCGATAAGTAAGTAATTAAAGAATTTACTAACAAACAATGTGTCGTAAAGTGAATAGATGAGATAGAATATCTAGAGAAAATTTTTACGCATTCTAGGCCTGGAAATTGTTGAGAAAATTTCGAAATTCCATTGTATCCAAATTCAATTAGATTATTCAAAATAGTCACTAGTGTGTGTGTGTGTTTTGTCTATGTTCCAAACAAACATTCTCATCAAATTCTATTCGCAAATAATAAATTATTTGCTTTTTTGTTTTTGTTTTTGAAACGGAGGACACAAAACGAAACTTATTTCAGCGAAATCATTGCGAAATTATTTGCGTCTTCAATCATTCATTCATTCATTGAGCTCGATTTGAATTCGATTCATGTTTACCAGATCTCTAGGATTCTTGAAATTCAATCATTCGCTACTAGATCGTATGACAACAACGTAATGAAAGCAAAACAAATTTTTTTCTTTTCTTTCATTCCATTTTTCACAGTCTCTCATCGAAGTTATTAGTTCGTAGAAATCAATCTGTCACGTTGATGGAGCCTAGCATCTCATTTCAACAACACATATCTCTCTCCGTCTCTCTCTCTCTCTCTCTCTCTCTCTCTTTGGGTCCGCATTCAACCAAAAATCAATGATGTCGTTTGTTTAGATAATTGAAGTGAGAATGGGAATTTTTTTTTTTCTTCTCCCATTCATCACACAGTCTATGGGTTTGATGTGGAAAAAATTTTCTAGGTCTGATTTTTGTTATTTCGCTTCTCTTCGTCTCTCTTGTCGTCCTATCCATCCTATTGTTTTAATCTAGTCTTTCGATGGAGATTTAGAATTATCTAAAGAATCGAGAGAGCGAAAATGTATCGATGAGTGAAAAAAATTCCCAATCACATCTTCGATTCGATGATAGCTAGATCTTTGTATCGGACCTCGAACCTATTCGTCTCACAAAAGTAATGGTTTTGTTCGATATCATTCGGTTATTCGATTTCACTACATAAATCGTGATTGTCACATTGAATTTAGCAAAATCTATTATTATTATTTTTTTTCTAGATTTCATCAACCCAAACAAACACATACAAACACACACACACAAACTGCTGGACCGTTTTTTTTCTTCTATGTTCTGATTTGTTAGTCGTTGAATTTATTTCATATTTTTTTTTCTGCTTTCAGCATCGAGAGAACAAAATGAGTGAACTGGTAGATTTGACTGATTTTCAGCTGGCAATCTTCTTTGCAAGAGTTAAATTTATTTTCCACATCTCTCTCTCTCTCTCTCTCTCTCTTTTCAATCATCAAGGGATACGACGGATTCAGCTGTCGTTCGTTTATTTGTTTGTTTGTTTGTTTGTTCCAAAAAATATAACAAAAAAAAAAATCTCCATTAAAAAGCTAAACTTTTAAATTGGGATCGAAATGTCACAATCGAGAGAGAGAGAGAGAGAGAGAGAGAGGTTTCAATTGTCGAATGGAGAGAGAGAGAAAGAGATAGATTTCCAACTCTATTGGATTTCTTCAAAACAACCAACAAGCTCAATCACATTGACTTCCTATCATTGGCTATCATCGCTAACGTTACGACACAAAACGTCATTGTTGTTCAAAATCGAAAAGAACCAGAGAGTTAAACTTAACTAAACGAAAAAAAAAATCTAATGAGTTAGAACAAATGAAATCAAATGATTCAAATTAACATTGTTTTTTTTTTCTCGTTCTTCTTCATCTTCAAGAAAAAAAAGAAACACATTCTGCTATTCATTAAGAAAATTTTAGCTGAGAACAATGATTCTCGAATGAATTCATCGAGATCGATCATCAATGATTCCATCAAAATTGTTATTTCTTTTTTTTTCTTTTTTTTAGGTTTGTCATTTGCGTTTACAATAATAGATAATATTTATTTACGATTCATTGATCCAAATAATAAATCAAATCGATAAAGATTTCTTCATTCATCACGACATTTTGATGGTTCCAATTGGAAGATCTGAAACGCCAAGATCAATTTAATGATGGGCTGTTCTTCATAATCCTCTTGGTTTTTTTTGGAATAGATTAATTTCATCTCTTTTCTTTCTTCATTAATTAGCTCTTGATCTTTTGAGCGAAAGAATCGTAAAAAACAACAACAAAAACAACAACAACAACAATCGGATGAAATGATGAAGCTAAGCTAATGGAAGCAAGAAAGATTGCGAAACAAAAATTATAACATTTCGATTAGCATTTTTTTTTCTTTGGTACAGTGTTTCTTTTGTTTAGTTGGTTTGGTTTTTCTTTCTCTTTCGAAATCGAAACCAAACACTTTTGTTCTTTACTTTTGGATTTTGATGGATCGATTTGATGGAATGAAGAGAGAACCAAAAAGAGAGAGAGAGAGGAATAATTGAATTGTAAATTACCCCTTTTTTTTCTCGATTACTTTATTCTCATTTCGTGAATTGTTTGTCTCTTCATCTCTCTCTCTCTCTCTCTCTCTCTCTCTCTCTCTCTCTCTCTCTCTCTCTCTCTCTCTCTCTCTCTCTCTCTCTCTTATAGATTTGAATCAAATTTCGGTCGAATCGATACAGTGCAACGAATAAATCATTCTCCTGATTCCTATATAAGAATCTAATAATAAGATGGTCATTCAGTCAGTCAGTCAGTCAGTTATTAGCTAGTGATTATCGAAGACAATTTGAGATAGCTATTTATTCTTTCGATTTGTTTCATCGTTTCAATTTTGAAGAGACAAAGTAAAAAAAATTGTAGCCATTAAAATTTATTTATTTCAATGGTTAGAAATTAGAGAGAGAGAGAGAGAGAGAGAGAAAAAAAAATTAGCTCGAAAATATTCGATACAAAATGATTGGCGAGTGATTCTAGTGGAGAAAACTCACCAAAACTCCCATATTGATTCGTAGCATCGGAGGAGGAGGAGTTGTTTACGCCCAAATATTAGATCAAACCTAGAAAAGAAATAGACCAACATGAAAAAAAAACTATGGAAGAATCGAATGATTTTCAGTGATGAAAATTATTCTTGGCCAAATCATTTTTTTTTCTTTTTGTTCTTTTTCTTCATCTAATTCAGTTTTCTTTTAGGTTTCATTATCTATTTTTTTCTCCAATGTTCTTGTTTGTTCTCTCTCTCTCTCTCTCGTTGGTCCACTCTAACGCATTTTCACGCACGAACGAGAATCATATCATCATCATCATCATCAACATCGTTGGTGTATTGTCATACCATCATCATCATCAAACATTTACCAAACATCATTGCCATTATTATTATTATTATTATTATGAACCTAATGAATTCCATAGGATGGGATTCTTTTCGAAAACAACAGTGAATTGGATGATAAGTGATACGATCCATGTTTGTTGCGGTATGTTTTGCGAAGCGAGAATTAGAGAAAGAGAGAGAGGGACAGAGAGAGAGAGAGAGAGAGAGAGAGAGAGAGAGAGAGAGAGATCAAAGCTTGCGATCTAGATCTTTGTTGTGTGTTGATCTAAAGGATTATGAGGATAGAAATTGTTCATCTTTCGATTTGTGATAATCGAGCGAAGAGAAGCGAGAAGAATTGGAATGTCCTAAATTTTGGAATTTTTTATTTCAAATTCAATTTTCTGGTTAATAAAATTGAATCCTAAATATAAAATAGCCCAAACAAAATGTGAAGCAAAAAGTGAGTGTGTGTGTGTGAGAGAGAGAGAGAGAGAGAGAGAGAGAGTCAATTTCAACAACCAAAACAAAGTTTCATTTGATCAGAGAGTTTTTGGTGGCAATAAAATTCTCTTCTCGATGTTTCGCTAGAATTTCTTTTAAAGAGATATTAGAAATAGAAAAAAAAACTTTTGAAAGTTTGAAAAGATCAAATTGACTTTTTTTATTTCTGCTTACCACTCTACAGCCAAACATTATCGAAATGCTATTCTAAGCTAATTATAATAATTATAACTAGATTCTATCATAAAGATTAAATTAAAAAAACAAAAAAATCTTCTTTTGATTGATCTTAAGAGATCTAGAAAGAGAAGTGGGATAAAATTCTATTCGCGAAAATTCTTCGCTAATATTTGTCGCCTAATTCTATAGAGATCTTATTTCTAAGATCATCGAAGTTATCAAAATATTATCTTTTTTTTCGATTCGAACTTTTTTTTTATTCGTTTTATTAGCCCTAGTTCTATTGGCCCTTGTCTCTATTAGGCTACAATTTGCTTTGATGAAGCTCAAAGAGAGAATCAAATTGGAAACCTCTCTCTCTCTCTCTCTGGTTTCTCATTCAATATCTGAGAGAGAGAGAGAGAGAGAGAGAGAGAGAGAAGGAAATACCAGAAAAAAAAGAATAAATAATTGGAAGAAGAAAGGGGAAGAGGAAAAGAAAACATTCTGATCAATGATTGACAATGTAGAAAAAGAAAAAAGAAAAAAAAGAGAAGAAGAGGAAGAGGAGGGATTGAAAAACTTTTCTACGATCTCTAAAAAATAAAATTATCCTCCACAAAGTGTTTCGTAGATGGACATTCGAGATAGAGATCAAAAGATGAACCAATGAAAGAAATAAAAAAAAAAAGTTGTTGTTGTTGTTGTCGCAACAAAGTTTGAATGTTAAGAAAAGAATTGGGCGTCTAAATTCTTTGCAGATACATAAAACAAAAACAAAAACTAAAAGCAAATAATTTCATATTGTTTTTTTTGGCTCTGAAGTCGCTTTTCGCTCTCTTCGGTCTCTTTAACAAATATCAAAGCAAAGACTATGGTGTGTGTGTGTGTGTGTGTGGATCCTTCTAGGACCCATAGAGATTTTGATTATTTCTCGAAAATTATTCTCTCTCTCTCTCTCTCTATTGATGTCATCATTATTGTCACTATTAAAATCGAGAAGAAGTTTGTATCGGCAACATCATCTTCTTTATCGAATGAAATACGATACTTTTGTTTTTTTAACTCTCTCTCTCTCTCCCTCCATCCCCCTCTCTCGATCCCATCATTGTCCATCATTTCTCTCTCTCTCTCTCTCTCTCTCGCACTTGAGTTTTAATCTAGACTATAGCTGGTTAGAGTAACTAGAGGACTAGGCTAGAGGAATATGTCACTTCTTGAAGATAGATTGTAGAAAGAAAGTTAAGAAGCGAAATAATCTCATTAATGAAGATGAACTTTGAGGAACCGGAGCGGGAGGAGATAGTAAACCATTGGAATCTTGCAAGTATTTTCAATAATTTTTTCTTTCTGTTTCACATTGTGTTTGTTACAGGTCAGAATCTAATCGTTAGATAAATAAACCATCAAGTAGATGATGATGATGATGATGATGATGATGGTGATGGTGACGTTTTTTTGGTTTTTGGTTTTTGGTTTCGGGTTTTCACTTCAGATCAGAAAGTTTCAGAATTTTTTTTCCTTCTCTTTCGAGTGTGTTTTTCATCGATGAAATTTGTTTCGATTGTTTCCGTTCGTTCTAGATTTTACTCTCTTTTTGCTTCTTTTTTTCCGATGGACTTGATTGGACGATACTAAACACACACACACACCTACACACCCAATATAATAATATTGATGATTTGAAGCTTATTCTTGTTTTTGAGATTGCGAAAACATTTCATTCTGCAACGATTGACTTAGACATCGAAACTTTTAATCTAATCAATTGAGAAAAATTTTCCATTTCTCATATTTCATCCGTTAGTCTCCGAATTAAAATGATTTGATCTTACGGTTTCTTCAATTGATAGTCGATCATTAATGGAGCAAAGCACTAAAAAAAAAATTTTGAATAATTTCTCTTCCTAAGAATCAAGTTTTCAATATCCAATTCTATCAATCTAGTTTCGTTTCTCTTTCTCTTTATCCTAGTAAATTCGAAGATATCAATAGAGAATTAACAAAGATTATGTAGAATGTAATTTTTTGATTAAAAAAGATTCCAAAAAATTGCTTGGAATCTTTTTCTTTTCCTTCCGAATTTTCCTTCTTGTTTTGGAGCCAAACATAGCCGAATGATAAAATTCATCGATAAAACGAATTAATTTCGATCCAAATCCATTCGAATCAATTAATCATTCGAATTTTAGTTCCAAATTCATTTCTCGATAGTCTTCGTATAGTAATTGTCCAATTTCTACGCCCTTTCTTTTCCTCTACTTGACCACTGAAATGATTTATTGTTTTCAAAGCGAAATCGAATCATAAAACGAACCGAACGATTCGATGCAAATCTAGTTTTAGTAATTATAATAATAATAATAATAATAATAGGAAGTAATTATAATTTTATTTATTCTCTTTTTTTTTTCAACCGACTCCAAAGAATTCTTTCTAGGAGCAAGAATCATGCGATTGTTCGATGAGATTTAATCGCAAAAAGATTTGACGTCAATCTCTTTCGTCTCGATTCTCTCATCCAGTCATCTTCAATCGATGAAAAATAAAAATCCAATAAAACATTTCCAATTATATCTTCTTGAAAATTTTTCCAACTATTCCTCTTGTGCTTTGTTTAGTTTTGAT
The DNA here is from genome assembly GCA_020844145.1 of Sarcoptes scabiei. Lineage (NCBI taxonomy): Eukaryota > Metazoa > Arthropoda > Arachnida > Sarcoptiformes > Sarcoptidae > Sarcoptes > Sarcoptes scabiei. The sequence continues at coordinate 921,668 of CP080483.1, read as the reverse complement.
TTGGAAGATTTCACTACAATTTTCAAACTTTTAAACAAGCTTTATCATTTTTTGATCTCATCAAAGTATCGGCATTTCAATCGCATAATTCAATCGAATCGACCAAAAGTTTTCGGACAGCATTTTTGAAGATTATCGAAACAACAATAATAAATCATCATCATCTTCCTCATCATTTCTCGTCACTATCGATTTCATCATCGTCATCGTCGTCTTCGATTTAATCCGATCATATTTTTCTCATTGTTCTCTCTCTCTCTCTCTCTCTCTCTCTCTCTCTCTCTCTATTCTCTTTCTATAGCCAGACCATAACACAGTGTTTGTGTGTTTCAAGAATGTTTGTGTCGTTTACAAGTGTTCCAATATGTTCCCGGAATCGATCGATCATCATCGGTTCGCTTCCATCCACATTGTGGAATCAAATTTCTCATTTTTGATTCTCTACTGCTCTGTAAAGCTCTGAAATGTTTCAAATGTTTCGATTGTAGGCTTGCGATGAACATCGAAACAAAAAGCCAAAAATTATTTCACAAGTGTGTTTGGCTATTATCGCATCAAACATCGTTCCGGTGGTGAGATCTTGGGCGCAATCAGAACTTGAGAGATTGATTCGAATTCCAGAAAACGAATTGTTCGCATTCGAAAGAATTACAAAAATTTTTTTTTTCATCTCTATCTCAAAAACCAAGAAATCAAAACATCCTTTCTTGATCGAGCGAAACGATTCAACGATAATGTTTGAAGAAAACGTCACTCAATGGCTCTCTCAACTAGCGTTCTCCTCCTCCTCCTTCTCATCATCATCATCATCATCTTCATCATCGACACTCATTACGAATTCTTTGATCTCGAAACTTCCTTATTCTTTGCTCTTATCTGCCGATACCGGAACACAATCGATTGAGTCGATTAAGATTGAGCAATCATTGTTCCAGCATTTGATCGAAAGCAACGAAAATCATAACCGAAATGTTGCTAGTGCTGCTGTTGCTGATGATGATGATCTCTTTCTTACGACACCGACAACACCGGCAACAACATTCACCGAGACTTTTATATGGTCATTATTATTCTATCCGATGGTTGTGTTCGCAGCAATCGGTAATCTTTTGATTATTTGGATCATTGCGACTAAGCCTTTAATGCGAAACATTGTCAATCAATATCTAGTCAATTTAACCTTATCGGATTTTCTTTCCGCAACCTTCAATGCTGGATTCAATTTTTTCTTTATGCTACATCAGCATTGGCCATTCGGTAATCTCTACTGTATGGCAAACAATTTCATAGCAAATCTAACGATTGTTTCGTCTGTGAGCACAATGATGTTGATCTCTATCGATCGGTAAGTATTATTTTCGTTGAGCTTTTCGTTGATTCTATTTCAATTTTCTCTCTCTCTCTCTCTCTCTCTCTCTCTCTCTCTCTCTCTCTCTCTCTCTCTCTCTCTCTCTAGAATTTCCAAATTTATTCTATAGAAACAAAAATAATCAAACAGAAACATTAGATTGGAATTAGATTTATTTGATTTGAATATTCTGTTTTTTTCTCAAATGAAAGTTGAATTGAAAAAAAGAATTGGTGTAAAGTGAAACAAGAATCGAAACAAAAATAAGAAAAAAAAGTGGAAAGAAAACTTAATATCATTGAAATTCTAGAATCATTTCGGAAACATTTTGCCAACAATCAAGCTCTTGTTGAATACATTGTATTCTAGCCTCAAGTGATGATGATGATGATGATGATGCTGTGAATTTTTTATTGAAAATTTTCCAATTCAACCAATAATTTTGGTTGAAAATCGATTGAAATGATGTTTTGTGGAAATATTTTCCATCTTCTATCATATCCTTTTCCATTCTTATCAATCGATCGATGATAAGTTTCTTACATCGTATCAATTCCAATATGTTATCGTTTAGTTTGAGAAAACCCAACAGATCATTAGCTCGAAATCGTTCGATTCCGTTCTGTTCAGATAAGAACGCTTGATTCGTTTCCGATCGTATCGTTTTCGATGTTCGTCGAACAAACTCTACGCTAGAGAATGATTTTAATGTTTCATTAAGTTTCGCTTGTCGTATCGAAATCTTTAGCCATTGTGTTAGCTGACCGATCGCTTGGATTTCGGTGTAAACGGGAACAAATTCTTGCGAATCTTGCGTTTCTTTCAGACTATTATCACAATCAATAGTTGTGATTGAATTATTTTGTTCCAGATCTATAGCTGTTGGATCCAAAAGAGATTTCCAATCAATCAAATCTCTATGAAATGATTCTTGCGATAATTTTCTTCCCATAGAGAATCGATCAATTGAACTATCAATCGAATCTATCTTTACGTTCAATGATTTTGCTTTTTTCATATTTGTTGGGTATGTTTTTGACAAAAATTCCATCAAAAATTCATATTTCATTTCGAATTCTTTGCAATATTTTCGTTCTAGATTGTTCACTACAAATCTCGATGGTATCCAAACATATTGATTCTTATTTCGATCCGAATCGAACAGTGGAAGATTAGGTAACGGGGATGGTGGTGATGGTTGTGGTGGTAGACTATCCGGATATTCTGATGATATTCTCTTTACATAATCATCTCGATTCTGTTCCATTATTCTAGAATCATTCAATTTATAAATGAATTTTTTTCGATTATTTTGACGATCACATAATGATCGATAATAGATTGCAATCAATTTGAATATTTGCAAAAATATCATTTTTTCCAAACGAATCGTTTCGAGAAAAAGCTTTTCATCCTCCACTAATGGAGTGGTTTTTTGATTAGTTTGTGAATAATCTCGATTCAAATTAAGCATTCGGTAATCATTCATAATCATAGTTTTTCGCTCTCCACAATCGTAACGTTCTCTTTCCGATCTATTCGGAACGAATTCAATGGAATTATTTTCAATAATAACACTATTTGCATCAAAATCATTTCGATTATTATCCGCATCGCTTTCATCATTCCGATGATAATTTTGATGAAGATTTTTGTCGATTCTCTCCACTTCCGGTTTAGGTATCGAGAATAAATTTTTTCGATTAGTTATCCAAATGAATTCATTATCAAACGAATCGGTTTCAAGTGAATTTGTTCGCATTGAATGATCTGAATTTGTCCACAATTCATCGACATTATCGAGAATCGTATTCGATTCCAACGTAATTGATTGATTCATTTTTGTTTTCGTTCGCTCACTTTACTTCGAATTCTCTCAGACGATGATGTCGATGATGAGATGAGATGGAGATTCTGCTTGAATAATATTCATTCGAGGAAAATTATTCCATTCTATAGTTGGAATTATTTCTTTTATTTTTTTTTCGCAAGAATCGTTCCGATAGCAAACAAACAGGTGAAATAATAATAACAGTCGTTGAGAGAAACTTTTCAAAGAGAAATCAATCAATTACGATTCGTCGACATTCACATTGTGTTCATTCATCGAGTGTACATCAAATTAGAGTTAGATTATAGAGAAAATTATTTTATTTTTTTTTGTCTCCATCATCAAAAGAGATTAGAGATGTTTGATAATTCTTTGAAAACTAAGAAACACACTATCCGACGGTGTGAAAAATTCTGGGATCAGATTTCGTCTTCAATATCGTCTTGAAATTATTTCGTTGCTTCTGGATCTGTTTTCGCATCAGCTAGATTAATAATAGAAAGAGAGTCAAAAGATCGGATCGATTAAGATTCATACAAAAAAAAGAAAGCATTTCATTTTCATATCTGCAATACGATTTGAAACCAAAACAATTTCGTTTAAATTGAGCGCTAGAATTTTATTCATTCAATGCCACATAACAATCGAAGTGAGCAGTAGTGAAGAGAAAGAGAGAAAGAGAGAGAGAGAGAGAGAGAGAGCTATTTCGATGGCTCAAATGGAACCCTAAAATGTCTCAAGAATGGTAAAAATGAGCCGAAGAAAAAAAATTCTCTCCAAGTTTCTTGTCTTTAGATTGGAATTTGCTTCGAGAATTATTCGAAGCGAAAAAATAAAAAGAATGCAATGATAGCTAAAGTGAGTGAGAAATGGAAAATTAATCGAAGTTCTATTCGTTTTCTCTCCACTTCCTTTTGGCTTCGCAATGTCCTTTTTTTTTGTCTTGTCTCTAGCTAGTAATAGATAATTTTGTAGTTTTTGTTTTTATTTTCCATATTTTTTTTGTTTTTCTCCATACGAATCAAATATTGTTGGAGAGAAGTTTGGTTCAAAATTCTACCACAACGGAAAGAGTTTGATGATTGATTGCAATAATCATTCACAATTGACCATCTAATTAGCACTACTGGTTTCTTTTGGAAAGTTTCATACTTCTTCAGTACACATTCCAAATCATAAGGAATTCGATGTTCTACGAGAGAGAGAGAGAGAGAGAGAGAGAGAGAGAGAGAAGTAATAGAACTTTCTTCGCTTCATAGAAATATTCTTATATCATTGAATTTATTCTCTCGAGTTGTCAAAATGGAGAAAAATAACGAAAGAAGCCAAAAAAAAAAAAAAAAAAAAAAAAAAGACTACACATACAATCCAACAAATTAATTTTGATTTCACTTCGCTCAATTCAATCACCTTGAATACGATTGAATCACAGTGTTGGGATTTATTTACGAGGTGAGAATTGAGATGGCAATTGAGAGAGAGGTGAAAAGGAAAACAAAAATGAAGCAATCGAAGCTTTCTTCTTTCCTCTCTCTCTCTCTCTCTCTCTCTCTCTCTCTGTTGTTGGATCTATGGCAACACTAGATTGGATCGAAATGGAGAAAACGCGAAAAAGAAAAACAAAAGAAATTATTTCTTCAATCAAACGAAAGAGTTGCAATCCACAATTCCCAAATAGATTGGAAAGTGTGGAAGCTAATTGATTGTGAAACTAAAAAAAAAAAAAAAAAAAGAGAAAGAGAATGAGATTGAAACAACAATGAGAAATGAGGCAATGAAAAAAAAACTAGAGAAAAGACAATTAAATCATTCCAATCAATGTTTAATGAATCTGAAAAGATACACTCTCGGTATTCATTCGAATATCGATGATTTTACAGTAATGAGCTTTTGAATGTTCCATTTGTTCGATTCGATTTCTTCCGATCGCATTACGTACGATCTCGATCTCTCGAGCCCTTATTATTTGTGATTAACGAGTACATCAATATTTTGATCTCGTTGTTGAATCAAAACTTGTTTTTTTTTCAGCAATCGATCCGAATTGATGTGGTCGCTTTTCGTAAAATCGTAGAACGATTGAGCTGCTTCGAAAACTAATCAATATCGAATAGCTTTAATATCAAAAACTTATCTATTAAGTAAAGTTTTTGAGTTATTTTGCTATCAAAATTCATTCTCTTTCGAGATTTCTCACAATCATCGAATTTCTAATTCTTCTAGATCTATTGATCGATCAATCCATCGATCGATCGATGATATTGTGATGATCTTTCATTAATGCCATCATTGAAATCATCATCTCCGAAAGAGATTCATTACATTCATTTCAATCGTTTCAAGTTTTCGTAGAAGTTTTCGAAGTTTTCAAGTTTTTTCCAGTATGATCTAATCGAAATGATTTGATTATCTTCAATAGATTCACTCACTCGAAATATTCGAAAGAATTTGGTACTTAAGTGAATTTTAAGAACACTAGAAGATACACAAAGATTTCAAGATAGATCCAAGCAAACACTTGCAAACTTAGAAGAAGAAAAAAAAAACTCTAATTAATTTATTGGGTTATAATATTGACGATAATGGAGATAATGGAGCCGTTCGAGGATGAATTTGAGAGAAAAAAAATTCAAAAAAAAAAAACAAAACAAAACAAAAACAAAGTCGAAAGAATGATGTGCAACTGATTCGAGAACAATTATTTTAATTGAATTTTCATCCAAATGCTAATCTTTCGATTGTGAAGAGGTTACTCAGTAGATCATAGGAGAATGACCTCGAAATGTCTCTAACAACCACCACCACAAACACCACCACCGCCACACTAATCTTAATCATTGGGAAAAAAATTCAATCCAAAGCGATTCTAGAATCAAGAGTTCCAGAATCCGAGCGATTTATGGTGAAAGCAGGAAATGATTCACTAAGAAAAAAAAAAGTTTCAACAATCGAATAGAGATTCCATTCATTCCAAAACAAGCTCCTTGGTTGTATTTCACCAAGTGAAACATTTTTTTTTCTCTCTCGCACTCGTTCTCGTCAATGACTCTCGACCAAGTGAGCTGAACCTCCTTTTTGATGTACTGGATGTGAAAATCTCAAAACTTTCGATTCTAGTTATTCTCTTTTTTTTACTTTAGCAATTCAATTAAGCGGAAGCAGAATACAAAAAAAATTATAACCCAATTGTCTAACTTCCATTCTATGGCCCCCTCTCGACTGAATAATCTTCGGCGAAATGTTTGGATTTTGGAATTATTTAAAACTTTCATAATGCTCTCCTCTAACTTTTGATCTACATTGAAAATCTTGAATTTTTTTTTTCGACTGTCCGAAACTTTTATCTCAAGAAGCGAAACTTCGATATCGAAACAAAAACACCGATATTTCACATCTCGAGGATTTTCTCGCCTTTTTTTTGGGGAGGGGAACTAGATTTTTTTTCCTATTCCATTGATGATGATGATGATGATGATGATTTGGTTGCGTGTTCGTCGATCGGACACGATTGACCATAGACATTCTCTCCTTCTCGATCACCTTCTGATGATGGTCGTTTCGAGCTATAATCGTATCAATCTCATGGATCAATTCAATTATTGAGTATTGAGTCACCGATGATTGAATCAATCATCAAGATTCGAAGCTTATTATTATTATTTTTTGTTTTTTTTTTTTTTTGGGAAAAAACTTTGAATTTAGAACAAGCCTACGATAATCGAATATCGACCGAAGATAAGTTTAGGTTCGCTTCAAACAAACCTAATTTGCTTCTAAAAGAGTGAGAGCGAGAGAGAGAGAGAGAGAGAGAGAAAACAAATTCGTTAAATAATTAAACAGAAGTCAATCAATATTAATCATTGATTTTGATCATCGGATCGAAGTTTTTGATTTCTAATTCGATTCACAATAAAGCTTTTGTTGCGAAAGATCATAATCGATTCTAGCTCACAATTGCTCACCTAGATGTTTTCTTGCTTTACTAGCTTTAGTAATATTTCATTCCGAATTTCACACATTGATCTTTATTTGTTTATTATTTATGTTGTTGTTGTTGTTGTTGTTCGCAGCTATTATGCCATCGTTCACCCTTTGAAACATCGACAGACACGGAAACGTTTCTATCTTTCGATCACAGCCATTTGGACGCTATCAATTGTGTTCTCATTGCCAGCGTTGATCTTTTCGGAAACCGATGATCTCGTCTCAATCTATCAGAATGAGAATCAATTGAATTCGATCCGGTCAGATCTGGATCTGGATCGATCGATCTTGAATAATCGTGATACTGCCAAACTTTTGAAGCCTATCGATAACAAGACCAATAATAACAATAATGGTGATGGTGGTGGTGGTGGTGTTGCTGGAGGAAACGAAGATGATCGATTCGATTCGAATACCACCGCAACGATCGGAACAAACAACGAAATTGTTACGAAAAGATCCATTAGAAGAGGCGACGAAATCGAAACAGCGATAGAGGAAGAGGAAAACAAACAGCTTTTTGTTCGAAAACTATGTCTGATGCGTTGGCCTGATGGTGTGTCCGGTTTCTCTACCTATGAATTTTTGTAAGAAAAATCCTAAAACAAACAAACAAACAATCAAAATTGAAACAAAACAAAATAGATAAAGCAAAAAAAAAAAAAAAAAATAGAAAGAAAAGGAAAGGACAAAAACATATCAATTCAATAGGAGAAAAAAAAATGGATTAATTTTAATTAAAATTATTTCATAACTTTATAATAATAATAATAATAATTTTAATATTCTCTCTCTCTCTCTCTCTCTCTCTCTTTCTCTGATTATTATTATTATTATTATTATCTCATCATTATCTCGAAAATCTAGATATAATCTAGCTTTTTTGATACTGTTCTACATAATCCCAGTGCTAACTATGATCGTTGCATTAGCATTGATGTCCAGAATTCTCTGGCCTGGTGAACAAATCGGTGAACATGCAACATTGCCTCAACACACTCTAATCCGTTCGAAACGGAAAGTTGTCTGTATGCTTATCTGTGGTAATTAAAGGCTTCGAATTTAATTAAAATTTATATCTACTGGAGCTATTTTTTGTTTTTTTTTCTGTTTTGTCTTTTTTTTTTTTTTGATTGTTACCTTTTCTATCTAACTTTCGATCTTCCTCTCTCTCTCTCTCTCTCTCTCTCTCTCTCTCTCTCTCTCTCTTTCACCTTCTCGTTCATTTTCCATTCCATCCATCTTCCGTAGGAAAAGAATTAATTATTATTTATTTATTCTTCATTTTTTTTCTACTTTAGAACTTTGTTAATCTCGTTTCTATTTTCGTTTGAAATTCTTCTCCTCTCTCTCTCTCTCTCTCTCTCTCTCTCTCTCTCTCTCTCTCTCTCTCTCTCTCTCTCTCTCTTCCTCGTAGAATTGTTTCAAATTTTTCCAAAAAAAAAAATTCTTTAACCCTTGTCTTTGTTTAGCTCTACTAATTCGAACTCTAATTCTAATGCATTTCATTTCATTCTCTCTTTTGTTCTCCTCTCTCAACGATTTATTTCGTTGGAAACATCCAAGTTATTAGTGTTTTCGCTCTTTGTTGGCTGCCTTATCATTGCTATTTCATTGGAATCTATTGGTGGCCATCGTTGATCAAAACGCCTGGCATCAAACATATCTATTTAGCGTTCTATTGGTTTGCGATGGCAAACTCTCTATTCAATCCAGTGATACTTTTCGCAATGAATCGAAGGTAAAAATCATTGCAATAGATAGATTTATAAATTAAATCCGAGATTAATTTCACTGTTCTCTATGCCATTATTTCATTCGTTTTCGCTTTGGTCTCTTGGACACCTTTCTCTCTCTTTTTCTATTTTTTTCTCTCTCTCTCTGGTCCTTTTCGATGGCATCCGATAAAAAGAATCCGCCAATACGTTCTACAATATTTCAAATGCGTTTGCTGTCTACTTTGTTCGATCAAAAGTGAACAAAAAGATGGAAAATTAATCTATAGGAATATTCCACAATCGAACTCAATCAAAATGATCAATCATAGACATCTGTTTCCATATGCATCGAATCCAGGGATGTCTAGCCTTCAAACGAGCCCAAACGCTAATGCCAACAATCATCATCATCATCATCATCATCTTCATAATCATTACGAAATGGATAATCGAAGATCATTGATTTCGTCATCGAAAGCAAACAAGCAAGATCGAGATTCATCGAGATCGATGATTGCGATCACACGAAGTTTGCCGAATTATTTTGTGAATTCTATCAATCAAACAAGAATCGATTGGATTAGAGGAAAAAATTTGCCAACGAAATCAATTAATTTCGAACTGAATCAATCCGAATCGAATGAGAATGATGTTGTCACTAGGACTAATGAATCGATTGATTGTAATCGGTTATTGACAGAGAGAACGAAACAAACAGCATCGTGGAGCAATCAAAATCGAAAGCAGCCAAGTGACGAGCCAAATCGTCAGCATGGAGAGCGGCGAATTTCGCTCGGTCATCTGCCATCATCAAAATCGAACAAACCGATCGGATCGGATCGAAACGTTTCGGATCTAGTAGCATATGGATCGGACGATGAAGAGAAACTAAACGCGGACCACACTACCAGAATGGATAAGGATCGATTGATATTCTTAGCTCAAAAGTATGATGGGATCGAATCAGAGAGAATGAAAGAAAAAAAAAAAAAAAATAAATAAATCGTTCAAATTTAATCAATATCGATTTTGATTATTGAATTATTATTTTTATTGGCTTTTCTTTTCTTTTCTTTTCATTTTTTTTTTTTCGCTGACCTTAACCATTTTTATCTCTCTCTGTCTCTCTCTCTCTTTGAACAAACCTAATTCTAGATTGAGGCGAAAGAATAATATTGGTTCAGTTTAAGATGTTCGATTCGATTTTGGAGCTTCAAAGCGAAAGTTTATCACCACCGACATCAGATGGAATTATCTCTCTTTCGGTGAAGGGAAAAAAATTATGAATCTGGTATGATGAAAAGATTGAACTAATCTTGACCATTTTTGGTCGTACCAAAAAAAAAAGATGGATTTAAAAATCTAGACCATTTGGGGATGAAAATTTTCCCCCCTACTCTCTCTCTCTCTCTCTCTCTCTGAAACTGTGTTTTGGTGCATTGATTGATTCGCTGGCACTGGTTTGTGTGGGCACTCATTCATAGCGTTGGGAAAATGTTCCATCAATCAAAATTGAAATTAAGATCATCGAACCTACTCTCTTTGTCTGGGAATAAGATTGTTGACAATCCAATTGAGATCGAATGAAATTTTCATCAATGATTCTTATTATTTGCATCACACATCGAAGAAATCAATAGAAATAAATAGAGAAAAGAAGAGAAAAGAAAAGAGAAAGCCGGTTTGTGAAGGGATCGAATTTTCGATCAAGAAAGAAGAGGAAGAAAAAACAAATTCTCGAATCGAAAATCGAATTGAATGGAAATCCAAAATTAGCCAAATCTAATCGCTTCAATATGAACATCTTTTTTTTTGTAATAACCAATTTCAAAAAAAAAACAAACAAACCAAACTAACACCAAGATCTTTTTGTAACAAAAAAAATTTATATTCTAAAAAAAAAAAAATAAATTATTGAAATCTGGTTGGTGAGAGATTTCCGGTTCGAAGCAAAAATAAAGAGATTTTTTTATTTATTTTTGAAGGATAGTCCTTAGTCTTTAAAATTTAAATTTAAAATTTTAGAGATATAAATCTTTGAGGTTTGTTCGCCGATAATCTTCGATTAGCTAAGATTATCATCTTCGAATAGTTCTGAGTTAGAGTAACGAAGCGAAGATAATCACCGAATCATAGATCTGGATCCAAAATTTTTGTTTTTTTTCCGTTTCGATTTCTTTTATCCGATCTCTATTCTAAATCGTAAACGCCAGGGCTTTTTTGAATCAAAAAGTTGGCTTCTAACTTCTTTTCATCATCATTATTCTACTCGGTTATCATAGTTAATCACTAGTGTTTCAACACTAACTCTAGATTTTCCCATTCCGATTCGGATCGAATCGAATCGTTACGATTATGGATCTTCTCAATAGTCTTTCAATGATTTCGCCTTCCATTTGATGAAGGATTCTTTCTATCTTCAAAATCTTCAAAATCGAATGAATTAGATGAATGAATACATATGGATTTATAGATATGCGCAACCCACAAGAACAACATCCCGCAAGTGATCATTCATCTCTATCGATCATAGCTTGCTTTCCACAAAATGGCAGCTTTAAAAAAAATTTAAAAACAAAGAGAGAGAGAGAGAGAGAGAGAGAAAGATTCGGTTTCTTCTTTCAAATTCGATTCACCGAAAAATGAAGAAAATCTTATTGATGGCCAATGAATTGATGATGATGATGATGATGATGATGATGATGATGGTTGTTGTTGGCTTTGCACGAAATTTGTTTTAACCTAAAGACAAGCAGACTGATTGATTGTGGCCTCTCTCAACACAACTCCAACGAGCAACAACATAAAACGACCATGGCACGGCCATAACCAGAGAGAGAGAGAGAGAGAGAGAGAGCGCATAGAGCGAGAAAGAAGATAAAAGTTTAGAACCAGAACTTAGCCAAACTTCTTTCTCTAGCTTGTGGCAACAAAACAAGAACAATCTTGTTGTAGACAATGTCTAGAGTAAAGCAACTACAACATCGACGCTCCATCAATCTTTTCGAAGATATCTTCTTGTGATTTCGATGTTTTCTTTCTCTCTCTCTCTCTCTCTCTCTCTCGATGAACTGCCACCATTCTCTAAGCGTAGTCGGACAATTTTCAAGACTTGGAGATTAATCAAGAGTGATAGGGACGGTTGTTAGTTGGTGAAAATCTTTAGCTTTTAACTAAAAAGCCAAGAGGATATTTATAACATCTATCAAATCTATTGCTCTTTTCTTTTCCATCACTTGACCAAATCGAAATGTTAGGTTGTAAGGTTCATAGAGAGAACCTCATATGAAAGGTGGTTTGCCACTCTGATGGAAATCAACAAGAATGTCTACGATAGATAGGTTGATAGATAGATAGATAGATAGATAGATAGATTCTACGCAAACCATCAGAAGCAACAGTGATGGTGAAGAAACCAATTATCTTTCGCTCGAATGTCCTGATGAAATATAGAAGAGATTCATCAAGTTTACCACAGCGCTAGGATTTCGATTTTTTTTGGAAAGGATAGAAAGAAAGGAAAAAAAAATCCATCTAGTGGCAAAATGAAACTTGTTTTCTCTACAATCCCCCCCTCTCTCTCTCTCTCTCTCTGAATCTGATGGAAAAGAAATCTTCGATGAATTTTGTTCTCTTTTTTTTTCTCCCTTTCCCTTGTGGGATTCTTTTTTCGTTCGTAATTTTAAATGTGTTATTTTCGATCGGTAAAGTGAATTTGGTCAATTTGAAATTAGAAACCACCGCACCACCATCATAAAAGGTAGCGGTTATTTTTGCAATCAAATCGAACCAAACAGAGAGAGAGAGAGAGAGAGAGAGAGAGAGCGATGGACCATAGAAGAAAATGGTTTGCTGTGTTGTTTTGTTTGTTTATGAATCGCTATGTTTGTTTGTTTGTTTGTCTGCTAATCAATCATTCGATACAGATTTTTTTCTTCTTTCTTGGTCCAATTTTCTCGATGTTTATATTGAATGAGAATACTATCGAAATAAATAATATGGTATAATTAATTGCATTACATGAAAAGAGAATGATAATGGAATATTTCGATCAAATTGTCGTTTGATTCATTCTTGATTGATTTCAAAAGTTTTCCATACTCGTTACGAATAAGAAGAATAATGATGATATGTTTCTTTACCGAGGGGAAGAATCGAATTCGAAACCTAATCGATCGAAAATCGATGAATTAAATCGATTTGATGATTAGACTTCTGCCAAACTAATCAATAAACATTGACGGAGATTCGATAAGAATCGATAGTTTCATTGAAGAATATATCGCGAAATTCGAAGAGAAAAAACTTCAATCAATGTCAATGATGAATTCATAACAAAGATTGTGAGATGAAATCGCTGTGATCCAGGATCAAACTGACAAGAAGCACGCTAATATTTCATTTAGTATTCTGATATTCTTTGAACTTGTCTTCGTGAAATGATTGTGAAATTTTTTCCGATTTCAAAGATTTACATATTATTCAAGATTATTATTTTTTCACTTCTCAATAAGTACGAATGATGTTGTTGTCTAACTGTCTCTTAAAGATTTTCTTCTCATTTTTAGACAAATTTTTCAAATCTAATTTCACAATGAATTCTTTGCTACCGCAAACAAATGTCGAATCGATGTCATCATCGTTTCCGCAAAATGATCATGGTCCGCAACAATCATCGGATACAGCATCGAACTGTTTTCAAGATCAACAATCGCCCACAAATCAATCGGCGCCGGTGGCAAATCAAAATGGTACATCTTCAACTGCTATGAAAATAAATCCAATCGGACCATTAGCTTGTACAAACGAAACTAGAATCGTTTATCATGTTGATGATGAAGAGACTCCTTATCTAGTGAAATTATCGATTCCACATGCTCAAATAAAGTTACGAGATTTTAAATCTGCTATTTCTTTGCCTCGTCTACACTATAAGTTTTTCTTCAAAAGCTACGACAAAGAAGTCGGTGTAGTAAAAGAAGAAATTTTCGATGATAACGCTTTATTACCGATCTTCAAAGATCGAGTGGTTGCTTGGGTTCGTTTTTGAATTTTCAATTAATCTTATATAATCTTTTAAATTTATTAATTATTCAATTCTTCAGCTTGTTTCAACTGAAGGTTCAGTTGTTTCTGATAGCACTAATTCTCAATGCCCTACAGAAATCGTTTCAAATGGTCGTGTTTTAAATCGATCTAATGAAAGAAATTGTCTAATCGGCGCAGATTCATCCACCTACCCGTAGGCTTTCTTTCTGAAATTTCGTAACTAATGTGATAATCATTTTAATTTTTTCATAGTAACAATTCAACCGAACACTGTCGACAAACAATCACCACTGAAACTGAATCAAGATTAAGCTCCTATATTGGTGCTAATCATTCAAGTAGACCTTTGCAATGCATTGTTCAGATTTTTGATTTTCGAATTTGTTTCTAGATCAAAGACGTCCTTATGGGCACAAAAATCATCATTCCAGGCATAATAATCGTTTCTATCATCATCATCATCACCACAATCATAATCAAAACTATGCTGATTCTTCTGTGATGACATCGGATATGGAATCAACTTCGTTCGTTGATTCGGAAGACGATGACAATGATTTTCTAGATACTGGAGTCGACGATGACAATGATTATGATGATTATACGTCTAGAATATCAACAACGACTGAGGAAACCAGCGTTTCGAGACAATATCATTGTCGTAATCGAAAACTCAGATCGAAAAATTATTTTAATCGAAATCGAATGAGCCGAGTAAGTCGAAATCTATCTTTAAAAAAGAGGTTTGATATTTATTTCTTTCGTCTTCTATTTTAAAGACTTCTTCATTGAGTTCAATCACGGAGAGTTCAATGTCTTTGAATTTGATTCAAGTTACATTGAATTTGGATACCGTTAATTATTTGGGTATTTCTTTAGTCGGTCAAACAAGCAAAAAAGGGGATGGTGGTATCTTTGTTCATTCAATTTTGAAAGGAGGTGCTGTAGCTCTAGATGGCCGCATAGAACAAGGTGATATGATTCTCCAAGTGAACGATGTTAACCTTGAGAATCTAACCAATGACGAAGCTGTAGAAGTCATAAGAGAGGCTGTGAAAAAACCTGGCCCAATCAAGTTATTGATTGCTAAATGTTGGAATCCTCATCCCAAAGGGCATTTCACTATACCTCGCTCTGAACCAGTTCGTCCAATCGATCCTGGAGCATGGGTCGCTCACACCGAAGCTGCACGCGCAAAATTCACAAGTATACCATAAAGCGAAGTTTTTTTTTCCAATTTTAATTCATTTTCATTTAAGATCCTGACAATTTTTCTCTGAATTTTTCTAACAATGGCAGTTTTGTCCCATTATCGCAAGAGCAAGATCGCTCTTTGTATCCACAAAATTCTTTTATGCCTTTTATGCATTCAAACAATTCCTATCCAATGTCAAATACTGTAAATACAATAGATAGTAATAATCTACTCCCTGGAAGTCCTCTTAGAAGTTCCTTTAAATCTGGTCACGATAATTCCCCACAACTTCCAGTGGCGATCAATCAAAATTTAACTCCTATGGTGACAACAACTTTGACCAATGAATCAGATTTAGAAACGATAGCCTACGCCATGGCCAGTCCGAATTCGGGTCTCGATGTTCGAGATAGAATGTGGTTGAAAATCACTATCCCAAATGCTTTCATTGGGTCTGATGTTGTCGATTGGTTATATTCGTCAGTGCCTGGTCTACATGATCGAAAAGATGCCAAAAAATTAGCATCCAAATTGTTGAAAGAAAATCACATTTGCCATACGATCAATTTGAAAAGTTCATTTTCAGAAAAATGCTACTATATTTTCTCAGATCGTCTGCAACAGATTAACTCGTCCAATGAGATAAGGGATTACAACATAGTCTCTCAATCAGCGCCCAATCCAAAATTGCTGTCCAATTTAGGCAGTGATCTGAGTGATAAATTTTCCAATGTTTTATCATTGAAGAATGATCAATTCGAGTGTCCTTCGACTAATCAGAATCAACCAAATTTTGTCTCTGTAAATGCAGAAAATAATATTTTCTCTAAAGGAAAATCCAGAACGCCTTTTATGTATCTCTGGGATGAACAAAGCGAAATCCGTAACTATGGTCTTTTTGGCCCGAATCCGGCCTGTGATACAAATCAACGAAATGATGGCACACTGAATAGTAATCGCTCATGTATGTAATCCAGAAGAATTTAGGAACAAAATTAGAACGCAATTTCATTTAAATGCCTTTAATTTTTATATTTAGGTGGAGATCGAACCCTTGATCAATTTCAAAGCGATGAACAAACAAGTCAATTGAGTGGACAATCGATAATATACAACGGTCAATTTCCGCTAACCGGAAATCAAGGCGTACAATCTCAAAATTTGCCCAATAACATTCCTACGACGACTAATACAATTAAAAGTTCGGGTAGTAATGGTAGTTCGGCAACTAAAAATTCTAAATCTTTAAAAAACGGTTGCCAAAACACACTAAATCATCATTACGAAGATCTTCAGATCAATGCCAACACTGGGAATCTAGTTCCTAGCTCGACAATCGTTAATAGTGATACTGTTCATTTGATGCAAAATAGCGGAGGTAATAGTTTGTTCCCATCGAATTTTCGATCATCTGGATCGAACGATAATTCTTTCGAGGCTATCGATTTGTCTTTGACCAAAAAAAATTCAATCGATAATCAATTAAATTTAGACGAGCTGCAACACCAAGGTATTTTATGTCGATCTTCATCAAATTCTGCTACCAAAGCAACCGTTTTGATGAGAAATTCGATCAAAAAAGTTTTGGGAAAATCCTAGTTGTGATGATTCATGATTGATTTGAATGTTTGAAAGCTCTTGTTTTTTTTTTTTTTTTTTGGACATTGTATTTTATTCATTGCATTTTGAGTGATTGTGCATCTATAGACGATTATTTTTATTATCATTTTTTCGAATGATCGAATTTCGTTTGCATCTGTAGCTCATTTGTTCTTTATAATTAATTTGTAAATAAAATTTATTGTTCCACATTGAATAATTTTTTTTTGTTTCCGGTTCGAATTGCATCCCATATTCAAAAAATGTTATTCAAAACTAATCAATAGATTTTTTATTCTATTTCAAAGGTGTTCGACGTTTCCGTTTTGAAACGGAAATCTTCGAGAAAAGGATCGAAAATGCAAACGATGCCGTTCTATCTAACAGCACAATCCGAAACGAAATAAAACCGAACGATTAATACACCGGCGATTGAAATTATAATCGATTTCAATGATATTGTTTGAAGACTTTCATCACTAATTTTAGTTCTAAGAAAATTCTAAATTTAAGACTAAATTTTTGCTTTATTCTTCGAAACAAAATCAAAACAAAAGCTTGTCAATTATAATTGTAGATAAATGGTGTTGATAATTTTTTCCGAATCCAAACATAAACATTTAGAGAGCTAATTATCTCTTATTTTATGGATAACAATTTTAAAACTAATATTTCTTCCGAGAAAAAGATCCTCTCCTTCCAAGACAGATTTATGATTGTTAATCGAAATCTTTTCGGAACATTGGCATTCACTGTTGATGTTTAATTTTGATATCTTTTTTTTTATATTTGATTTGTTTAGTATTTTGAATTCCAACCGATTTTGAATTTCATTTTGTTTGAAAATATTCTAAGACCATAATGATTACCACTATTGTTTGCAATGATGGCACACTGTTTTATGATTGCGAAGAAGGGTAAATAATAATTGAGAATGAACAATGCGATCATTTTATTGTCAATTTTTTCTTTTTTGATTATTCTCTTTCCGGGAAAAAAATCATAATTGGATTCTGAATAAACAAAACGATGCCGTTTGGCCATAAATGAAGCCTAATGAAGTGTACATTTAGCAAAAACTGAAAATCAAAATTAATTTTTTTTAACTAATTAAGCAGATATTTCATTCATTGAGAATAGAAGAAATTCGCGAAAGAATCGAGAAGAATTGAATCCGATACGTTCGAGATCAATCGATCAGTTCTAGATTGATTGATCTAGAACAAAAGACTTGTTGCGCATTCCAACGTATCGATTCTTTGATGATATTTCGATGTATTAATTCAGTAAAAACCCATCGACTCCTAGAAAGAATACGAGCGAATTTATTTCAAAAAATTTTATCTAAATAAGTAGAGAAAATGTATTCCAATTTGATTTGGGTTAGTTAAACATCACCAAAAAGAGAATGCATCAATGATTTTGAGACATCAATAAAATTTCATTAAAACAATAATCATACAGATTACAAAATGTCATTGTTCATTTTTGTTTCCATATTTTTTTTTCAATTATAAATCAAAAACAAATCAGTTCTCTCTCTCTCTCTCTCTCTCTCTCTCTCTCTCTCTTTGATTATATCATCTATTTAAATCAAAATCTTTATTCGAAATATAATTGAAACGCATTGAAAGAGTTTGAGAAAGAGAATCGAAATCAATCCTAACTCAATCAATCATTCGGTTTACTTCATTTGAGTAATTGAAATTGAGAAAGAGAAATGCTATCAATCGAATTTCTTTCCAATAATATCGGAAAGAATTCATTCGAAGAGAGTTTTTATTCGCTTCCGGACTGAGATCTCATTCGGAATCGAGAAAACAGAAAACTTTTAATTCATTTCCAAGCTAATCTTAATGGCGATGACTGCGACTGCAAGAGATCGTTTCAATAATAAATTGGAATATTTTCTAACCTCATTGAGCTATGCAGTTGGTCTAGGTAACGTTTGGAGGTAATCAATAAGGAAATCACTTCCTTTTCGAAGTGAATTTAAATATCTTAATTCTATCAAATCTCATCAATGTTCTCTCTAGATTTCCATATCTTTGCTATCGAAACGGTGGCGGTTAGTGACGAATTTTTTTTTTGTTTCAATTTCAACGATCGATTTGTTAAGGTCTTACTGATCGAATGATTTATTTTTTCTCCCCAAAATAGGATCATTCCTTGTGCCTTACTTGTTGAGCTTATTGTTTCTTGGCTTACCGTTCTTTTTCTTCGAATCTTCAATCGGTCAATTCACCAATCTTGGTCCAATCAAAGGTCTCAAGTTTTTTTTTGTTCGATAAAAATGAACTTTGAACTAATATTTTTTCCGCAAAACAGTATGGCGTCTCTGTCCCCTATTCAAAGGGATCGGATTCGCAATGTTTGTAATGGGAGCCTATGTTGGAATTTACTACAACATTGTTATCGCATGGTCATTGTACTATGTCTATGCTTCGATCATAGCGTTACCAGAAGTACCTTGGGCTAAATGTTCGAACGAATGGAACACAGCAAATTGTGTGGATGCAATGAATAGAAATCGAACGATTTTGAATCACACATCTCCTAGTCAAGAGTTTTTTTAGTAAGCTCTTCATAATTGCTTATCTCAATTCTATTCTTAATTGACTCGATCATCTAACAAAAGCCATCAAGTTTTGAATTCGACTCAAGGAATCGAATTTCTAGGTCCGTTACGTTGGCCATTAGTGCTCTGTTTAGCTATCGCATGGATTTTTATCTATTGCGGACTTTGTCTTGGAGCGAAAAGTCTTGGAAAAGTTTCTTATTTCACTGCTTTCTTTCCTTACGTAATGATAACCGCATTGCTGATCAAGGGAATTCAGCTTGAAGGATCTTCGGATGGTATCGCTCATTATTTGCGACCGAATTTCGAGAAGCTTACTGATATCAATGTTTGGTCGGATGCGGCAACTCAAATTTTTTATTCCCTTTCCATTTGTATGGGTGGCGTAATAAATTTGGCAAGTTATAACTCCTTCTACAATAATCTCTTCAAGTAGGATAATGCAATCGTTACGATTCTGAAATAATGAAATTTGAAATTTCTTTTTTTTATCCCATCTATTCAGTGATTCAATCTTGATAGTAATCTGCAATTCGTTGACCAGTATCTATGCAGGTTAGTATTAAATTTTGATGACGTTTGAAAAAATGTTCAAATCAATTTTCGAAGGCTTCGCAATCTTCAGTGTTATCGGTTTTATGGCTAAAGAAATGGGCTCAACAATTGAAGAAGCTGCCGATCAAGGAGTAGGACTTGCGTTCGTTGCCTATCCAGCAGCGTTGGCTCATTTACCTTTTCCATCGATTTGGTCGATAATTTTCTTCTTGATGATCATCACGCTTGGTTTTGGTTCCCAAATGACAATTGTGGAGACTATTGTTTCAACGATAGTCGATTTTTGGCCAAAAAAATTTCAAAAACGTAAACCGATTGTTTTAGGCGGTGTCTGTTTAATACTCTTTCTATCTGGCATTCCATTATGCACCGGGGTGAGTAATCTCTCTAGACTCTCATTGATTTTAATCGACTCAAATCTTTACGATAATCAGGCAGGCATCTATATTCTTCAATTGATGGACACTTACTCAGTCCCATATTCAGCGTTTTTTATCGCCATCGCCGAATTAATAGCTATTTTCTGGGTCTATGGTTTCGATAATTATCTCAATAATCTCTTCAAAATGCTAGGGTTTCATATTTGGCCTTTGAGCTATTGGAAAGTGATGTTTAAATTCATTTGTCCAACAATCATATCTTGTTTGTTATTCATTGTCATAGTCAAACACGAACCATTGGTCTACAATGATTATATCTTCCCACAATACACCGAATACATCGGTTGGACTATGACATTTTCTTCCGCTTTAATGATGCCTCTGTTCGCATCCATCGAATTCTGGAAGGTTTATGTCGATGGGAGAAAAACTTTAAAGGTTAACATTGAATGCCTCTAAATTTTTAAAGATTTCTTGTGAGTTTTTCCTAAAATTTTGGAATACTTCCATAGGATATACTTAGACCGGAGGTAAATTTTGAGGATCCGTCTAAAAGGAAAAAAATAAAAGAGACACCAAAATCGATTGATACTCTAAAGAAGAATTTTAACGAAAACTCATTCATCATCGGAGAAGATAATCCAGGATATGTTGAAGATGAAAAATTAAATCCGAAACCAAACAATTTAAAAGATTCGAGTATCGAAATCAAAATGAATGGAAATAGGCTACTTAATTTAAGTTCACTTTCTACTTGGACGTTTGGTGACAGTCAAGAGTATCCTATTGATAGGAAACTATCATCATCACCTAGTCTACAAAATGTTTTCCAATCGAATTGAATTCAATCTAATTTACAAGTTTTATTATAAAATTTAAGTTAATTAATCATATTAATTATTGATCAAACATTGAACATTTCTTAGTCCTTTTTCCATTTTTTTTTCAGAATGAAAACTATCTTTCACAAGGCATCATTTTCTACGAGATAATTATTGCAATTTCGGTATTAATAAAATATTTCAAAACATTTTGAAAACATTGAATTATTTGATTTGATAAGAATAAAGTGTGGCAGGTGAAAAAACAGTTTTTTGAATTCCAGTTATGATTCGGTTGGAAGAGTTCTCATTTACAGATACTATCATTAATAATCAATGACCCAAATCAATTTTCACAAAGAACCCTCAACATGTAGTGATATCGATGCAATAAATTTATATCTTTATCGCTGCAAAATAAAATCATTCAATCAACAAGCAAACGATCTTCTAAATTTTGATTTTTTGACATTCAAAATAGAAAAATGTTACGATTTATAATAATTTGGACAATCAGTCAATCTTTGATCCATTCGATTCATTCTGAACCGATCGGTTTGTAAAAAATCATAGGAAATTTATATGTTTTGCCAATAAATATTGCTTCGAATTCCCTAAATAGAGATGATGCCAAAAATGATACGACGTCCAATGCATCTAGACCATTTATTGTGTCGACAAATTCACAACGGTGTTGGAGTTCGGGCGATAGCGGTCACAGTAAATGTTTTTGTTAATAATCACCAGACTATACTTAATCGATATACTTGTTTTCTATAAGAATCTTAGTGGAGAGCTTTGTCGAACTTATTGCCGAATATTTGATCGTTTGAACGCCAAAATTTATTACACGGAGAATATCAGTCCGAATTTCATCCGATGCGGACCATTTCGTTCAAGAGTAGGCGCGTCTTGGTGTGAGAAAACGTAAAATTATAAATTTTTTTATCCATTTCAAAGTGCGTTGATGGAAACTGTATCGGAATCAATGTTCCTTCTAATAATTTGATCAACAATCCCATCGGTACTATGGAAAAAGTTTATCCTGCAAGTGGACCAGATTCAAATGCGTTAGTTGTTGCTGGGAACGACTTGAAGGATTCTTCTGGTGAACGCAATGAAACTGAAAAATTTTCGTTTAGAAACAATCTGAACAAATATTCACGTGGTCGATTCTGATGATCAAGTTCATTGTTTCTCGAGACATAATACAATTTTTGGATTGCATTTTTTTCTGGACTCCACATAAGCAATAGTATTATTGCTCTTCATCATTTTATATTTACCAGACAGAACATTTTTTAATGGGATTCATACGGCTTCCAATTGGACAACCGTAGGCGTTAGAAAAATCAAATGAGTTCGATAATGGGCCTAGGACTCTGAAAAATTCGATTTGATGAAATTCAAAATAGATTTAATCTTTCAAATTTCTGTGAATCGTAGAACTTGCCTTATGGGTCCAGGACTATGCACTGACGAGCGAATTTTATTCAATGCATCCTCAGGCCTCATTGAGCCGCACCAAATCTTAAGAAATTAGTTTAAATAATTGAAGTTAGATATGAATTATGACTTACTTGAGCATAATTCAGAAAAAACAATTGATCATGTGTTAAATTCAAACCGGGCAATAATGGTTCGATACCATTTTGACGTTCCCATTTTTTGAAAGCCTAAAAAAGATATTCAATTCAGTTTTTTTGAAACTGCGAATAAAAACTAACTCTATAAGCTTGTTTCAATCCTCCATTGTCAGCAATGTTTTCACCTGTTGATGAAGAGGATAAAATTAAAAATCTAAAAATTAAAATTTCAATTATTGACAAACCTTGAGTCATTCTACCGTTAACATTGGCATTGATGTCTTCAAGCACGTAACTTGAATATTGGTCAATAATACATTGTGCACGTTCTCTGAAACGTTTTATTGTTTGATTATTCCACCATTGTTTCATATTACCATTTTTATCAAACTGTCGACCTCGATCATCGAATCCATGTGTTATTTCGTGTCCGATAACAACACCTATACCTCCATAATTGCAAGATCTTATTTTTTCGAAAGACAACAAAAAATTGTTAAGCTTAGAGCTTTCAATATAAATCAGAAAATTACTTAGGATAATAATGTGAATAGAACAAAGGCTGTAAAATACCGGCTGGAAAAACGATATCATTTTTGTTTGGACTATAAAATGCATTCACTACAGCTGGATCCGTAGTCCAACTATCCTTATCTACCGCAGTACCTAATTTGGCAAGATTTTTGTACGATTCAAAGCGGAACACATTCAATATGTTCTGTAGAAATTGATCATCCGATAATTCAAGCTTAGGAAATCGGAAATCATAAAAAATAAATGCGATGATAAGAAAGCTTTATTTTACCAAATTATATTCTTTCGATAATTGTATAGGATTCGTAAGAAGATCTGGATAACCGATCCGTTCGTTGATTGCATTAGCTTTTTCTTTGGCCACTTGTCGAGTTTCATCATCCATCCATTCATTATAATTCAGTAATTCATTGAATGCTTCTCTAATATTATGAATCATTTCCACGGCGCTTTCTTTACTCTTGGGATCAAAATTATCTTTGATGAACATCGCTCCAACAGCCATCCCCATTTTTTTGTTGACCAATTCGACGCATTGACTCCAACGTGTGCGATCAGCAGAAATTCCTTCCACCAACAATTAATTAATGAATCATAATTTGTACAATAATAATCATACCGAAAAGAATTTTACGAAACTTTGCTCTTTTGACTCCAAAGTCATTATCTAGGAAGGGTAGAATGCTTTTGATCAATCTCCAAACAGCATAATTGATGACAACTCGTCTATCTTCTTCCATCACTTTATGCAATAATTTTCCCATTTTTTTATAATAGTCTAATGAATAAATGACCACATTTTCATCGATGTTAATTTCGATTGGCATGAAGTTTTTTAGATACATCATCCAATCAAACTCTGGTACGGATTCTTCCAATTGTTTAATAGTTTTCTTGTTGTAAATAGCACTAGTATCATGGCGATCAGCTTCGGGCATGGAAATCTATCAATCGATAAGAATGAATCCGTCTAATCTTTCTATCGCCTGAGGATACAAGATTCAAAACAACTTACGTTCGCAAGTTCGGTTTCGAAGTCTAAGACTTTTATCATTTGTTCGAGAGCATATTGTCGGTCAGCACCTAACAACTCAGCAATATCTACCATCAATTCAAGATAGGCGTCTTTCTCTTTGTTGGGATCCTCTTTCAGAAAATATTCTCTACTAGGCAAGCCAAGACTAGTTTGATCGAATTGAATAATATTCAATGAGCTGTTACGATCATCAGGACCTATATATTGTTCCACAATAATTGGTTGATTATAATCTCCTCGAAGTTTTCCTAACAAATTCTCGATAGTAAGTTCATCATATTGATCTGGATTATTCATTTGTTTCTGATCTTTAGTGCTAATGGATGACAATGAAGATATTTTCTTTTGGTCCGGCAGATGAGATATGGTCGTCTTCTTTAAACGTTTACCATTCCAATTTCGGTTTAAAACGGGCCAACCACCAACATCACGTAAAGCATCTAAAATTGGCTGAACACCAGCCTCATCAATTTTCTCTGAAAGAATTATCTGAATTTATTTATCGAATTTTATAAAGAGAAGGGAATAGTACATCGATTGTACATTCGAATATTGCTATGAGAATTCCGATTGTAAATCTTCTCTGTTTCCTTTTCTCTGAAAATTCTAATGATTCTATTTTTGAATGAGAAATGATCAGCTATTCTTCATTGCAATCAAATCTTTCTTTTCCAACTTATTCTAAAAGCCAATCATTTTCTGAGAATATTCATCACAATTGATGACATAAATAAGCACAAAAGAATATTCCGATTCACTTACGAGTATTCATACAAGATTGATAGAAGCGTTTTGCTTTCAATGTTGCACTGTTATCGGCACTGTTTGGAATCTTCTCTAATAAATCTTAGGTTTTTAAGCCGAAAAAAAATTAAGATTTAATTGTTTTACAATGAATTTCATAAAATGTGGGTGTTCATAAAGTTATTCTACCTTTCAGTATGATTTGCAAATCATCTGCCATTACTTCGAAAGTACTCAAACTTGAACGATCCTCTGGAATGACATGTTTTTTGACCCAATTTCCACACGCGAATTGAAAAAAATCTTCACAAGGATCTGCAGTGAGGTCCATCGCATTCAGTAATGATGCCGCTTTCATTCGTTGAGATTAAACCGATAAAATTAAAAGATTCCATTTAATATCTAATTTGCCTTTCAATTTACCTGTCTTTACACATTCCATTGTCGTGCATAATCTATTTTCGTTGTCTTGAATTTGAATTTTGAGTTAATTTTATACCTAATCCACAAGCAAAAACCAACCTTTATTTTGAAAATAAGGGAAATAGAAATAGGCGATAAAAAAAATTGCAAAAGCAAGAAAAAAGAAAATGAACATCTTCTCGAGACAAGTTCGATATCGCCATGAAAGGCAATTAGTTGAAGGGCTTTTAAATTGAATTTGTAGATTTTTTCCAATACTGATTATAGTATCCTTTCTACCCGTAGTAGCAAAATACTGCTGTTGAAGATTCAAATGTTCTTCATCTCCAATGTAAGAAGATCGATGATTCGACATCGAAGAAATTGTAGAGCCACGAATTTTCAATGAGCGATTGTCTCCAGAATAGCCAAGATTTGGACTATTATCATGCATATGTACAGACAATTGATATCCAGATGAGTTGATTGGGATCGCAAGGTTTGATTGATTAGGTGAAGTCCGCTTTAAAACGTTACCATTCAAAATGACTGAAGCTCTTGGAGTGATAAGACTTGGATAGTTATTTGACACTATAACAAATTTTCTCCGTATAAAATGCTCAAATTATATCAAAATTAAATTAAATTGCAATACTTTGGTCCGTGTGCCAATAAGGATTCGATGATCCTTTCTGAAGCGATTCACATTTTGGCTCCGATAACGTCAACGACATCGCTTTCTCTCTAACGATAGGAATGAAGGAATTGAAATCATTTTCATTGTGTTTCACTTCCGAATCAATCAGAAACTGTTCATTTAAATCCGAAAAGTTCGATTGAATGATATCATGTTTCTATCATATGAATTAATGAGCGTTATCAAATTAATAAAAATTAATCTTAAAACAATCAAGAAGATCGTGAAGAGAGAGTGAAAAAAAAAAAAACAAATCAATAAAAATTCACCATTGAATTTGGAATCCCAATAGTCGAATTGGGCCGTTTTATCATCGAATAAGGTTCTTGAAACATAATCGTTGATGATTTATTCACGTTCTTATTGCTTACTGATAATTGCGGTCGGAGATTAGATTTCTCTGGCTGTCTCTTCTCGAGAACGTTGTGGGCAATCGACAATCCATCCGACATGGTTGAGATATTCGATTGTTTCTTGCTAGGATTGTTGTTTGAGATTTTGTTTCTATCAGATAGACATGGAGAGGAATGTGATGATTCGGGTGATTGTTCATCACTATTAGGAGTTGATGAACTGGTCACATTAACATTAATCAATTGATAATCAAAAGTTGGCGTAGAATTCGTATTGATTAAATTATGAGAAATGGTTTCGGATTTCTGTGCCATTTTTTTCGATCGCGCATATTAAGAAAGAGCTCTTTTTCTTCGGAACGCTTTCAAACGCTTTTTGGTGCGAACTATTGAATTGGATGATAATTGAAAAACGATCTGTATCGAAGAATAATAAGAGAAGAAACGAGATCAAATATTTGGCGAGAAAAAAAAGAAGAAGAAATGTTTGGAACGGGATGTGTTGCAACAAAAATTTTTTTTTCAGAAGAAATGAAAAAATCCATGAATTCTCAGATTTCGGAATAATTTTTTGTTTCTCTCTCTCTCTCTCTCTCTCTGGCTTTCATTTGTGATTTCGGTTGCCCCTCTTAATCTAATTGGATAAATTTCTGGTTCTGGTTCTTCCGAATCGCTTCCGAAGCAATTTGGCGAAGAAATTAGAGAAAAAAAAACAGATACAAATTTCGAATAAAAAAAAAAATAAGAACAGCCAAAAAAGAGAAAGAGTAAATGTTACGTGTTTCTTTTGGTCCGATGATTTCACTATGGTTGAATTTAACTTTTAGGAAAAAACTTATCCAAAAATCAAAACAATTCAGCCATTTATTTATTTATTTATTTATTTTTTTTGAAAGCATATGGAATTTTAGTTATGAAATTATTATGGAAAATATTAATTTCAAAGTAGACCTTCTACGATGTTGTAGCTTGAAGATGCTCATTTTTTATTCTTACTTTTTATTTTGTTTCATTTTACCCCTCAACCCAACAATAATCTATTATTCATGATGCTGTTTTCTTTATTCGCAAAATTTTGAATTAAATTCTCTTGAAAAAATAAAATCGAAAAATCTCTTACGGAAAAATTTTGAAGCAAAAGTAACGAAAATTATAAAAAATCTAAAAAACAAAATGATGGCGAAGCGAAAAAAAAACAAACAATATGGGATTCAAATTAATGGATTTGTGGTAAGAATAAAACTTGATGATGATGATGATGATGATGATCATGAGGATCAAAGATTCTTAAACCTACCTCGAGTGAGTTTGAGATTTAACTTTGTGAGCGAATCAAGAAATGAACATCGGTATTGAGACGATAAAGGGCTTCGAAGAGTTCAAGAAGAAAAAGTTCTTTTTTTTTTTTTTTGATGGAATCAAAGTTTTTTTTTCTGATATAAATTCTAACAAAAAAATATGCAAATTTTTTAATCGGAAATTTATGGCTAAACGAAAAAATCCACGCATCACCAGAGAACAACGAGACGGAACAAAGATTGTTTGGATGCTGAATTTGGAATTTTTTTTTTTTAAGAAAAAATTACAAAAACAAAAATCGAAAATAATTCGAAACGAATAACGAACAGATAATTTTGTTCGCATTCGAATTCGAACGTTCTATTCCCTAACTTCAATATCAATGAGAGAATCAGAATCCACTGATCGATGAAACAGATGGTCTGATCGAGAGGCTACAATTCCAGAACGAAGTTTTGGACAAAAAAATTTCAGCAAATTTAGAAAAAAAAAATAGATCAACAGTTTAGGTCTCTGTATCGTCTCATGAGAATTGTTTTTTTTTTTTCGAAGAGAAAAATTTCTCGCTGTTTCTTCGTTCCAAGTTGGAATAGATCCAATGAATTTTCTCTGAACTAATTCAATCAGATTGATTGATGTTCTCCTTGGCGAATGTAATCATCCGCGAAATTGAATCGTTTCTGTAAGATGATATTCATCGACCTTTTTTTTCGGAGTGATGAGTGTTTGGTTACATTGTTTAAATAATTCAATTTAATTTATTGTCTTCAACAATTTAATGTCCACAAGAATAAGAAAAAAAAAGACATTAAATTTGGCTATTTTTTTATTATTTATTATCTTATCTCTATTCGCTTGAGTAACGAATGGATTCGATTTCAAATGAACTTCTTTTTATCGTATGAATTTCGCTCTAAACTAAATATTTGTATTCTCTATCCGTTAATGGTTATCTTTTAGGTCTCATTCCAACGAAATCGTAAAAGGAATTCGGAGAATTATTGCACTTTTCTTTCACAACATTAATGGATCGAAATTCGTAATAAAATTCATAAAACATTTGCCTTGCAATTGAATTTATTGGGAAGATTGTTGTTGGAATATAAATGCTGATTCTATCATTTAGATTGGATCTAAAAAATTAAAACAATTCATCAACGGACCATCATAGGATTCATTGAGAAACATCAAGAAGTTTTACTAGAGGAAATGTTTTCAATACAGAGCCCAACACAATTTAAACATTACAAGCCTGAAATGGAAAATCCTGAAATTTCAAGAATTTGGACATTCTTCAGTCTCGAAAGACATCGAATGAATTTCATTTTGACTAAAACCTATTCGATTTCATACAGTTTCAATCTTCACAAATTTCAATTAATGCTGCAATTGACTCACCGGAAACACTGAGGATGATAATCGATGTCAATCAAATGATGATCTTTGATTTGAATTCAAGAATTGAGTTTTCTAAAAAAAGACTTAGTCGATTCGATCTTGAAATATTTGAAACAACCAAGCGAAATATCTATTGATAAAAATTTGAAGTAAAACTAATCTCTCTTGAGACTTTGATCGCAATCGCCATTCGAAATACGAATGAATCTAGAATTCTCTACGTAGGTACTCCTCAATTATATTTTGGATTGACTGTGGATTTTTTTCCTTTTTTGTATTCTAGGCCCAACATTCCTAGAATGTCCCTCCCCCGATTGTTTCGTGGTTTTTCTTTATGAGAACGCTTTACTTTTGGAATGAAACTCCAATTTTTGATTCTTTTTCCGTATTCGTTAGATTCACGCTTGCTCTAAATGATCTCTTCCTTGGAAGGTGTATTTGATGTCCGAACATTCATTAGCTAGCGCTAAGGTCTCATTCATTCTATTCATCTCTCTTATTCGTATTATTATTGTATATGTTTGATTCTCGATATTCTGGTTTGTTTCGATTTGATTCGATTATAGAATAAGATTAGATTATGGCTAAATTTATTTTCTTCTTCTTAGATTTTTGGATTGATGAATAATAGCAAACAAAAAAGAAGCATTATGAATGTGAAGTTGGAAAAATTTTTTCCCGAAATGGTAAATTGGAAACAGATTCACTTATACTATTTGAATTCGATAATGAATCGAGATCGAAACGATCGGAAAAGTTTGTCCTCTTTGGATCTACGCGATTTGAGTAACAAAGATGGATTTGTTCAATCTAATTTTCGAGATACATTTTCACCGATTACTATCGAATTTTTGTTTATCGGATCATAGATAGAAACTAGATCAGCTCTAATTTTCTATTATTCTCAATAAATGGAACAAAAATAAATCATTTCTTGCCGAATCGATTCCCTGAATTAATATCGATTGGCATATTGGAAGTATTGAATTGGGGAAAAAAAAAATTCGTGATAATTTCTATCCATTTGATTTGGATGAAAAGCAATCACGAATTTTTCTCTCAACGCAATAATCAGATTCATAAGAATAAGTTTAGTGAAGTAATCACAAAAGGAAATGAATTTAAGATTTGAGAAAAAAGTATTGATTTAATTGAAAAAATATTCTCTCCATTACGATTAGTTTCACTTTCATTCTATATTATGGATTATGTTCGAAATCAGAATGAGATTAAAAGTTCTGTCTCGAAATTGAGACTGAAATGATTATCTTTGGAACAATAGTTTTTTTTACGGAAATAACAGTAACGGTAATACGAACGAAAATCTACTGACACCTAATTTTCTCTTGATGGATTAATTCGATCTAGGTAGAAATATTCTCATTGTTATTCCGATTTGTTATTTTGAATTTTTTGTTTTTTTTTTTTTTAATATTATTTCAATAAAATAAATAAATAGTTAGATTCTAGAAAGAAAATTTGCATACTCAATCTAATCATTCTTGATGGCCAATAAAACTGTTAAAGATGCAAAAACTATTCATGGGACTAATCCACAGTATTTGATTGAGAAAATTATCAGAACTCGAATTTATGAAAGTCGTTATTGGAAGGAAGAATGTTTTGGTCTCACAGGTGAGTTTAATTTTTTTTTCCTATGAAAATTATTTTGATTGAATATGTGCTTCGAATTCAGCTGACTTGGTTGTCGATCGAGGAGCTGATCTTCGTTACATCGGTGGATCATATGGCGGCAACATAAAAACGACTCCATTCCTTTGTCTTATTTTGAAATTGCTTCAAATTCAACCCGAAAAAGATATCATCATTGAATTCATCCGTCAAGAAAATTTCAAGTAAGCCTCAGTTGGAGAGAATATCAATAAGAATGAGAAAATCTAAGACAATTTAATTTACAGATATATTCGTGCTCTTGGAGCATTTTATTTGCGTCTAGTTGGAAATTCTCTTGATATTTATAAATACTTAGAACCGCTATACAATGATTATAGAAAACTGAGAAGAATGACTAAAATGGGCAGTAAGTTTCACGATGAAAAATTAATATTGTTTTTTTATTCATATTAAATTGGTAACTTTCCACAGCTTTCGATGTTATCTATATGGATGAATTTATAGATCTTCTTTTAAGAGATGATCGAGTCTTTGATATAATTCTTCCTCGTTTAACCAAAAGATTTGTTCATGAAGAAAACGGAGAACTCACAACGAGAGTCAGTCTGATCCAAGAAGACCTCAATATCGATGAAAATGAGGATGAAGACAGACAAGCAAACCAAATTCAAGATGCTTCTAGCGATGAGGATGAAGATCGTGGCAGACATAAAAAGCATCGATCTAGGAGCCCTGATCGAAATCGTTCAAGGCATCATCACGACCGAAGAGACTCATCACCACACCGTCGTCATCGTCATAGATCAAGACGATCTAAATCGAGTTCGCCTGTCAGCCGTAGGCATAGATCTAAAAGTCCATTAAGAACTAAAAAACGGGATAGAGTTGAAAAATCACCTGAAAAAGCCAAAACAGAAGCAGATGAAATTGCTGAAATGAATGCTCTAAGAGCAAAATTAGGTTTAAAGCCTTTGAAAATTTGAAATCTCCTGCAACATATCGAAAAATCTTTAAGACAACATAGAATCCATATTTTGTGTGATTGTTGGATTGATTCGAATGATCAAGAATCAGAAAAAAACAAAGAACGAATTAGAATAATTGGTTTAATTTATTTCAAATTTATTGCTATCAGTTTTGAAAGATTTGATTTGAGATAAATCATTGGCTGTAATTGAACAATGATTGCTAATGATGGCATGATCATTCTCGTTTTGTGTTTGTAATTGTTTCAAAAAACGAAACAATCCAGCTGCATCTCTGATCTGCGAGAATTCAATGCAAAATGCTTGAACTTCTAAGAAAATATCTTTGACATCGATTATCTCTTTTTTGATCAACGCGGAAAGGAAAACGCAAACCAAACGAACCAGACGGTTTTGTAGATATCTGTCTTTGATATTCTCACAAGTTCTAATACAATTCAAAATGTAACGATAGGTGTATTCGCTCGGAAGTAGCGATTTAGATGAGAGACGATTGACCACTTCCATTGAATGAACGGATGTGTCCATCTCGATTAGAGTTGATAGACAATTGTTTACAAAAGAGATCGAAAGAGATGTTTCATTTTTTGACTGATTTAAAGGTGATTCTCGTATGTAGATCGAGATTATTTCATCCGCTATTATTGGATTATTCTCAACTAGACCGGGCAAATTTGATGGATTGACTTCTAAAGAGAGAGCATTTTTAAAATCAGATTTCAATTTACAGAGCAGAAATTTTTGCTCCGCCATCGTTAAAGAATTGAGACAAGCTTTTTTCAGAAGATTTCGTATCTTTCCAACTCCCTCATCATCATCATAATATTCGTTATTTTGATCAGAGAATTTTGGATCAGTGGATTGCCATGACTTGAATTGAAATGGAGAACGAAGGAAAAAATCAAATTCAGCCTGAATTTAATCGATCAAAACTGACCTCAGAAGAAAATGAAAGGGGATTTAAATTGACTAGATTGTTATCGTTGAAGTATTCCAAGTCGATATCATAATTTATATTGTATAACATCTTCAATAAAGTATTGGTTTTCTCTTCTGGATCCTCACTGTTTATTGTTTTTTTGGGGGGAATGGATAGAGAAACAGATTAAATAGGAAAGAAATTATTCTGATTGTTACTTACAAATCAAAATGTTCGTTTTCTGCAGTTTTTATAGGAGGAAAAAACGGAAAATAATAAAGAAAAGATTCGTTTTCAAACGCAGAGATTTGTTCCAAAAACTCTTTCTTCGTAATCGTTTTTGTAAGCTTATTGATCCAATCGTATTCATTTAATTCGCCATTTAGATTGAAATTTTTCGATTGATCACAATAATTTCGTAGAGTAAAATTTGAGGTAGAATTATGTTGTTGGCTTGTGGTTGAAGTCGGAGTATGATGATGATGTTGTAATCTTTCGAAAACAACCATTTGTAATAGACGATAATTTTGGCCAAGAATAATCGATCGAAATTCTTTCATAATTGCAATCTATGTACAAGAAATTGATTGTGGTTTTACTCGAAACAATATCAAAATTCTGTTCCCTCACCTCTTGTGGAAGAAAATCACATTCAACAAAATCATTTGGACTCAATTTAAGAAGCTAGAAGAAATATCATCAACGAAATAAATTATGTTCAATCCAAGATCGAAAAGATTTAAAGTTTTACCTCTTTTCTAGAATAATCATCCATCAGAAAAAGGCTGATGAAAAAATTTCTAGCAATTGTTGGTATGTGCGGAAACTCATACACCGTATAGATGTCAATCGCTACAGGCTTCTCGAAATTCTCGATGAAATATTTCGGAATGAATTCATGCTGATGCTGTGAATAGTATCGCTCTTCAGTCAAATCATTAAAATCATAGATCGCAGTCGTTGTTGAAGATTTCGGAATCGATTTGCTCTCATTGAGATGATGATGGCTTTGATTGCCAAGACTGATCGATTCTTCGTGATTAGTTTGCGACGATACTTTCTCGATGAATTCATGCATCTTAACAAAATCAGATTTGCCAAAAAAATCATTCTCAACTTTCTCACGGATCGCTTTCTTCAAATGTTTCGATAGAAGCTGTAATTTACTTGGCAAAATTGTTGAATTCGTATGAAAATCACAGATTAAATTCTTTTCGATCGCCGATGATTTGAGATTATTCTCTTCGACGAGAAAATCAAATTTATCGATTATATCAAAATAATCCTCGAAGAAGGCAATATTATTGTTTTGAAAATTTTGAAATTTTTCCTTGAAAAATTTATTAAAATCATGTATGAATTGAAAATAGATTGCACAATTTTTGTAAGTAGAGATATTCTGTTCTCGATGCAAGCAAGTGGAAAAAAAAGATAAAATTAATTAATTAGTCAATGAAACTGAAAGAAACAAATAGAAAACAAAAACCAACAAGAATATCATAGATGATTCCATTGAAAGGATTGAAGATTTTCACTGGCCAATTATAAAGATCGTAGAGCAAAAACAAAGTTATTATTTTGTGCGAGAATTTTGGCAACAAAACTGAATGATGGAATAGTAATTGAACCAGAAAACGTCCGATTTCGAATTTGAATTGAAAATTGAAATCATATTCCGATTGAATGAAGCAACGAAAATTGTTCGCTATCTTCTCGAATTCTTTTTTTTGAATAGCATCATCGAATAGAAATCTGAAATGTTTGAAAAAAAGAGACAGAAAGAAATTTAAATATAAGATTGAATGAGAGAGAGAGAGAGAGAGAGAAAAGATTTCAAATACTGCTAATTACTTGAGAATTCTTTGACAACCAGTCAATTCCAGAGACATTATTGTACATTGAAAGATATTTTTTTTCGCAAAAAGAATCATAGATTCTTAGCGCTTGTAGCCATTGGTTCGAATGAATCGATTCGGTTGTTGTTGTTGTTTGTGTTCGGTAGATCTCAATGATAACTGATTCCGATTAATTAATAATGTTGTTTTAATTCTCGTATTAATTTTATTTAAGTTACTATTATTGGATTATGATGCTGATGCTGATTGCGATGATGATGATGATGATGATGATGGTGATTTTAATTACAATTAGCAATAAGAAAATGATAGATGTAGACGAATGTAGAGCGCAGACATTGATTCGTTCTTGTTTTTTTTTATTTCTATTTATGAAGATTAATTTCGGATTCTATTATTAGTATTCTGCAGACGAATCAGTGTTGAAAGAATCTGGGAATTAAATTTCGATAAAAATCTTCAGATGTCTTTGGTAAAGATTAATTTCTTTGAAGATAAATCAGATGATTGTAATTTTGAATTTCATTTCGATCTAAGTACTGAAATAGACTGAAAATTGAGATCACTTGAAATATTAACGTTTTGATTTGAGATCTGATCGGAAATTTCAAAAGATTAAATAGAAGAAGATCTTTCTCGTTTTGAGAAAAAAATTTTAGAAATTTTAGATTAAATTCAATCTATCTCTAAAAGAAACAAATGAAGATAATTTAAACGATCAAAGCTGACGAGTGGCAAAAATATTTTCGAAGAGTTAAAAAAAAAAAAAAAAAAAAGAGCCATTTAAGTTGAAAGAGTACTGCACACATTTCTAAATCAAATCTTCCTCCCTCTCTATTCTCCCCCCTCTCTCTCTCTATTTCTTTCTGATTTAGCTGTTTAACTCATAAAAAAAAAATTCTTTTAGAATTACAATTCGATTCGAAAGAAAAAGTTAAGTCTTTTTTTAAGAAGAGATCTAAGTACAATAGAATATAGAAATATCTTTGCTTGGAATTTTAAATTGCTTGATATCCGGAAAAAAGCGAGAGAAAATCTTCAAGATATCATGTTCGTGGATTTCAATCGTTAAAGGTATTTCTCTAGCAATCTTGATGTAATCAGAAAGGGTAGCTTTCTGTTTTTGTTTTTTTTATTCTTCTATGTTGATTTCTAGAGATCGAAGAATATTCTCGAAGAATATATTCGAATTATTCAATCAGAATCGTCTGTGGTCGTTGGATCGATCGAAATAGCAATGACACTTGAAGGTATCGATTCTAGATTTATGATTTTTACGTTGAGAACGCCAATTGAATCCTTTTCAGATTTATTATTCGAACTATTGCTTGATTATAATTGGTTAAAAATCTTATAATGTCCGACGAAAAAGATTTGAAAGCCTGTGAGTCGACATCGTTAAACAATCATGTGTTGGAAGAAGATAGAGCGGTTGAAGGTCCAGAAGTTGATGAGGACAAAAAAGAGCTCCAAACCATTCAACTTTATATTGAAGAGTTAAAGGATAGGTTTGAAACAAAGCGGTATAAGCGATACTTGCACAATGTTGAAAATATCAATTATCCTACTGAGAGCTTCATGTCAGAATTGGATTCATCCATTAAAAAGAATACAGCTTTCGTCAAGAAAATTCGCAATCTTGCTGAGCCGAATAAAGATGCTTTGATGAAAGATTTAGAAAATTTGAATCTCTCACGTTACATTTCGGAATTGGCTCAAGGAATCGTCGAAACTAAAATCAAACTCAATGAAGTTCCATTATTGTTGCAGATTTGCTCTTTTCTTCATCTACGATATCAGGAATTCTCTGCTCAATTAATGAAATATTGGTCACAAAATCTTCCTAAGAAGCCATCAGATCAATTCAATGCATCCAAAATCCGAACCGACGTCAAATTATTTTCTGAATTGATTCTGTATGGAATTTTGCCTGCTAAAGAGTCTTTGACAACCATCGGAAATTTGCTCATTGTTTTGACCAACGGTGATAAAGAAACTTTCAAAAATCTCAACATTTTGATAGCTTTTTTCCGCAATCATGGTGTAGAATTTTCTGGTATAGTGCCGAGAAAAATGCGTTTGTTAGCTGAAAAATTCAGCTTATCTCTACCAAGCTGTGATTTTCTACAGCCAGAACGTCAGAAAGCGGTGCAAAACTTGATTAAAGACTATCACCAATCTTTAGTTAAATACATCGTAAAAGAGCGTAAGCAACTGTACCGAATGAAAAATGACATGAAACGAAATCTAGAGACTCGAGGAGAAATTTCAAATAGTTTGCAAGAGAAATGGAAACAAAAAAACTTCGATTTCGAAAAATTATTCAATCTGGCTGCACAATTTTCAGATTTGATCGATCAAGATATGCCTGATATCGATTCTGATGATCTTGCTAATGATTCAATGTTGATTAAAACCGAAAACGTTACGGCTGTATTGTTTGATGTTAGTCGTTTCAAGGAGAATAATTCAACTCTATGGGATGACGAAGAAACTCGAACATTCTACGAAAATATACCTGATTTAAAATCATTGGTGCCTGCAATGCTTTACAATGATAGTTTGAAGGAAGAGCCATCGCCTATTGTATCTGATCAATCAATAAATGAAGAATCAAAACTAGAGAATATTTCGGAATTAAAAGAACCGATCAATATTGATGAGATATCGATTCTAAACGATCAAGATGAGCTTGATTTGATAGAAACGAAAGATGATAAAATGAAAATCAAAACTGTCAAAGGAAATCAATCTGCTACAAAAGATCAGCTTGACACATTTTTCTCTAGTCTTCCTTATTGTGTTAATCGTGATATGATTGACAAAGCTGCCCTACAATTCACAACTACCTTCAACACAAAGAATAATCGGAAAAAATTGGTGAATGTTTTGGTAACAGTACCAAGAACACGCTTAGATTTACTGCCTTTCTACAGCCGATTTGTAGCGCAATTGGCCCCAATCATGCCCCAAGTTGCAAACGATTTATGTAGTCAGCTCAAAAATCAATTCCGCTATAATTTTTTCAAAAAGGATCAAGTTAATATTGAAAGCAAAGTCAAAATTGTGCGATTCATTGGAGAATTGATTAAGTTTAAAATCTTTCCCAAAACAGATGTTGTTCGAATTTTCAAGGTCTGTATTGTTTAATTTCAACGACGAATCATTTTAAATGTTTTGTTTTTAACTAGACATTGCTGTCAGATTTCCATCACCACCATATCGAAATGACATGTAATCTGTTTGAAACTTGCGGACAATATTTATATCGCAGTCCAGATTCTCATCATATGACCAATCTTTTATTGCAGCAAATGATGAGATTGAAGTCTCACATGCATGTGAATACACGATATGAAATAATGATTCAAAATGCTTTCTATTTAGTCGTGCCTGACGACAAAACTGTAGGTAAAAAATTCCATTCCCTTAGATCTCATTGTTATGTCTTTCACGCAGTCTTCGAAAGTCGCATTGCCTGCTGCACATCGCTATGTAGAATATTTGATTTTCGTTCATTTGAATCGCTCTACAATATCATTTGTTCTGAACAAACTGCGGAAGATGAATTGGACAGATAAAGACACTTGTTTATTCATAGTGAAAAGCCTATCATCGCCTTGGAATTTAAAATTTGACAATATCAAATCTCTAGCTCAATTGTTAACCAACATCTATCAGCATCAATCTCGATCAGTCTTGATGGTTTTGGACAATATTCTAGAAGAAATTCGTTTAGGTATGCAGATGAACTCATTGGAAAGCAATCAAAGAAGAATAGCGATTGCAAAATATTTCGCTGAATGTTATAATTACAATCTGATTGATTCGAATCTGTTGTTTAACACGCTTTATTCCCTGATAACCTACGGTGTCAATTATAATGAAATCGAGCAATCATTTGCAGACCCTCCTCTCAATATGATGCGATTTAGATTAGTATCACAAATTTTGTCAACTTGCGGTCACTTCCTTCTGACATCGTCTCTAAGAAAAAAATTGGAATATTTTCTGTATTTTTTTCAAGTTAGAATTTCAAATCATTATTTTTGCACTTGATTTCATTTTTTCCAATTTCAGCGTTATTATTGGCTCAAAAAAAATTATTTGAACACTCTTCCTCAAAATGAAATTGATCCGAATGTGTTGGCGATCGATACACTTTTCAAAGACACCATTAATAATTTAAGGATCAATTTTCGTTTGGCAGACTCGTCAGAATCCTCAAAAAAGCAATTGGAAGCAAAACTCAATAATTTGACTGCAAACGCTAAAGAAATTCTCCCGAATGTTACGATTTCCATGAAAAACATTCTTGATGGGACCAATAACAAAATCGATGACCGTTTGGGTACCAGCAATAATTGCGAAAATGAAATTTTGGCTTCCATCAGTGAAGATCCAGAGGAAGAACAAGATGAGGGAGAAATTTTCCAAACTCAAGGCTCAGCAATCAATTTTAACG
Organism: Sarcoptes scabiei; assembly: GCA_020844145.1. Lineage (NCBI taxonomy): Eukaryota > Metazoa > Arthropoda > Arachnida > Sarcoptiformes > Sarcoptidae > Sarcoptes > Sarcoptes scabiei. The sequence goes on along the minus strand of CP080483.1, from coordinate 882,700 downwards.
ATGGAAACAAAACTCTAGATTCGGAATGTTCTGATAATGATGATGTCGCCTTGGCGAATTATAATAGCGATGAGGAGATCAATAATACTAATGAAAATTTTGAAAATACATCAATGAAAGATAGTAATGATAGTGATGAAGATTCGGTTCGAATTCAAGGTCCTATCTTGCATCGCTGTGAAGACGATGATGATTTTCAACGAGAATATGAACGTTTAATGAACGAGAATTTGACATCTCGTTCTCAAACGGCTGTTCGTTCTAATGTAGAGATTGTAATACCGATCACTAGGGATTCTGATAAATCTTCAAACAATCAGTTGATGGATGTTTTCGCACTCACTCAAAACGACGGCAATGTCGCTGTTAATGGCCACAAAGATGATTGTCGGCCTAAGAATTTCAATTTCCAATTAATGACGAAAAATTTGAAATCTAGCAAGCCAATGCTTAAATTGATTGAGATTCCGTCCGATTCAGATTTAGTTCAAAATTTTCTCACTCAAGCAAAAGCCAAACAGGAAGAAAAAGAGAGAGTGAAAAAATTAATTCTAAACATGAATGAACGTAGAGAAATGGAAGATAATAATGGTAATTTCAACTCATTTCGTTCAAACGATTCTCAAAATAATTCAACTTCTCGACCTATGATGGCCAAAAATACTGGTTTTCACAATAATTATCGTAGCAACAATTTTAATCGAAGGCGATATTATTGATTGTTGTATTGCTGTTTCTGAATTTCTCTCGATTGCAATCTGCTTATTCTGGAGAAAATATGGGCGGAAATTATTCGGAATTGGCTTTAAATTAAAGCAATGGTAGTGGATCATCTTCCAGTCTAGTCTTGCAATAGCTAAGCATCTGGATAAAGGATCTGTGAAGTCTCTTTGGAATTATCGAAAATCAAGGCCTAGATTCTCTCTTTTTCAAAGTTTCACAACATTTCGAATGGATTCCAGTCTTTAATTCAATATAATTCATTTATTGAGATGAGAAATAACGATAATTGGCTCAGAATGAAACAAAGAATACATAGATTGTGAGATTTTGAATTAAAATTCCAAAAAGTTTGATCACAAATTGATTACAATGAATGGGTTTGTTATATTTGAAACCGAAATATTTTCTCAAATCTTAAATAAAAATCTTATTGGAGAAAAAAAAAAAAAAGAAAAATGACATAAATAATAGGTGGAAGATTTGTAGGACGTTTCATCTTTTGTATGTTTTTTTTGTGCCTTCTCTCTTTTGTCTCCGTTTTCGAAGGAGATTATTAGCTTGTGGAATTGTTTCATAGCATTCAATGTCATAGCATTAGACATACTTATGCTAAGCTAACTTCCATCACCACCACCACCACCATCATCATCTCTTTCCTCACCTATGTTATTATTATAATAATTAATCTAACTATTTATATCATTATCTCGATTAGACTTTCTTTGTGTCTGTGAATCTATTTCATCATTTTCATTATTTTCGCCAAGAAAATTCTTTTTCTTCGATGTGTTCATATATGGTCTAAATGACCATTCAGAATCAATAGCGTTCTCGATATCGATGGTGCCTAATTTGATCTCGAACAATCTTAATTCAAATCTTGGTCCTACTTCGATCATTTCAATTTTGCCATCAGTTTGTTTATAAACATGATGTCGGAATGAGATATAATCATTCTGATTGGCGAAGGTTAGCACACGTTTACTATCGTCTTTCGGTACTGGAAATAGATATTTAAGAATATCGGAAACTCTTTTACCTATTTTGGTAGTAAAATTATGAAATATGAGGTGTGGATATGACTCCGACATTGTACCGACATTTGGAATATCATGTCTCATCACAGTATTCAGAATTTGAAAATAAGCTGTTGGACCGAAAGGTAAATGACAGACAATTAATGTGTCAGGATTCCCTCTAGTCTCATGTATGATGATGAAATCGGTGACATTGTTTGCTTTACATGTTTGAATCAATTGTTTCATTTGATAATTGCCACGATTGATTCGCTGAGAGTTTGGGATCAGCAATTTAAATTCCTAAATAGAACATAAACAATTAGCTTTCATAGAGAACAACAAAAATAGTTTTGGAAACCTTGGCAAACATTTTTAATCTTGAACTAGGATCTCTTGATGTTGTGATCACCACTTTTGGATCTTCAACACCAGCCCATCTATATTCATCGTCTTCGTGCGATGTTACCAATTCAGATGCTTTGTCATCCCATTCCAAAGTGTTTTGCAAGTCTAGTGCATCTTTTCGTAGATCAGTTGGAATCAGTTTACGCTCTAAATTGATTAAGATTGAAAAAAATTTAAGCTTCGATTAAGTAACTTAGCAATCAATTACGGTCAATAGCCTCTTTCACTCTTCGTTTTTTATCAGTAATGATTCGTTTCTGTTCTTCTTGAGATTTTCGAATCAAATACTCTCGCCTAAGGCGTTGTTGACGACGAATCTAAGACGAACAAAAAATTAAGACAAAATTTTTCAAAAAAAAATTTCTCCAAAATTACCATTTGGATTTTTTATTATTCAAATCGACCAAAAACAAAAGAAACAAAAGCATTGATTTAAGAAAAAAAAACTCAAACAAAATAGTAATTTTACAAATTGGAACAGAGAGAGAGAGAGAGAGAGAGAGAGAAGAAATCAACAAATCAACCACATGTTTGTAATCCTATTTCGATCTAAATTGATTCTTTTAGAAACAAATTCAAATTTAATTCAAAATTATTGACTTTTTTTTTTATTTTTGAAAAAATAAATTTTGAAAAAAAAAGAAAAGAAAAAGGAAAGCACTGACGAAATGTTCTCACATTGATTTCAAAATTGGATGAAAAAAAAATTGCAAACAAAATTTAATCAAAATATCTTGGTCTCCTATCGAGATGTTTGTTTCGATTGATGACAAAATCCATCAAAATTAATGATTCATCAAAATCTTCGAACAAAACGAATGAATGAACAAGCATCAATTGAATGACTATGTTTTCTCTTGAAGACGATCAAGATCACAAAGAATGAAAAACAATCACCGGGAACGATTTCGATGGGTATGTTTTTGATACAAATTTCGATTGTATCGTATCGAATCTTGCGATGGTTTCCGGTTCGGAAAACGTCTGATAAAATTTCGCATCCGTTCCGCTAGTGGTCGGATTATTTTCCGAATATAGATCCGTGGCTGATTGTTCGATTTTATCGGTTCGATTGGATGATTCCGAAACATTTCATTACTAAATGATTTGTATCGGTTAGTGTTGTAATTATTATTATTATTATTATTATTATTATTATTATTATTTTCATTTGGAATTTGTTTGAAGAAATTATTTTTATTCTCCATCATCGGTATGAAATTGTTATAATCATTATTAAAGTAAGATCCTTGATGATTTTGTTGTTGATGGTGATGGTTTTGATTTGGATAATAATTATTCGAATTCTGTTGATTGAATTCATTCTGAAATCTCAATGGTGCCATTTCCGGTTTGTTTTGATATGAATGTTGATAAAGAGGATTTTGATGATTTTCATTGTATCTATTCATAGGAAAATTTTCACCATCAACAAAGCGATTCTCTCTTGGATAGTTTGGATTCGATTGAAACGTTTCGATCGGTCGATTATTATAGCCATTCATATCGGCAGTGTTGATTAAATCAGGATTTCTGGTGAAGATATCCATACCTAAAACAATCGGTCTGACATTCTCGTGTGCCAAATCAATCACTGTTGGTTTTCGTTTCGGTTTCGATTGAAATGGAGCATCATACATCTTGATCTGATGATTACTTATCACTGGAATCTCTAACGGCTCAAATTGATTGCTCCGTGGATGCTGCTGGTTTTGCAAATGATGATGCTGTGGTCGATGATGATCATCAAAATGTTGCTGATGATGATGATGAAGATGATCGTGCATATTATTATTATTATTATTATCGTCGTTATTGTTGTTTTGATGGTTTAGATCGGTATTGTGATCATAGCTATTATTATCTTGAAAATTTTGCTTCTGATCTTGGTGGTTGTGTTCATTCCAATGTTGCTGTTGCTGTTGCTGTTGTTGATTATAATTATGCCCATTATTATTATTATTATTATTATTTCTATTATTGTTTAGGTGATTATTATTATTATTATTGTTGAAATTATTATTGTAATAATTATTGTTGGGAAACTGTTGAAATGATTGGTGATTGTTGTTGTTGTTGTTGTTGCTGTTGCCATTCTGAAACGATGATGGCTGATTCATCGAATTGAAATAATCGTAATCAAAAAAAAGCTGATCATTGTCGTTGTCGAAAAATTCGGAAAAATATTTTTGAGCATCATCAAAACTATTAAAAGATGGTGGCCAATGTATATCATCTGGATTGAATGATGGATCAGTTTGATAGACACCGTTACGGCGGTTGCGATCGATGTTGTTGTTGTTGTTGTTGTTGTTGACGATCGTTCGCTGATTCGATGATCTCGATCGTTCAATTGGAGAAAGATTTCGTTGAACGAAATCGTTTCGAAACGCTTTCACAGTTAGATTGGTCATTTGGAGCCAAACAATCATTAGAATCCAGATGTGAATCTAATCAAAAAACAATATTGATGAAAAAAGATGTTTAGAACAATCGTTTAGAAGTGTTTCGATCGTATTAGAAATCAAAAAAAAAAGTCTGATTTTGATCAAGAATTCAATTTCTCACCATTGATTTGGTGAACAAAATCATCCGGTCCAAGATTGATAGGTGCATGATTTCACACATTAATTTTGTTTCGGCTTTTTTTTTCTCCGGATGCAAATTATCTTCATCGAAAGCTTTCTCTCTCTTTCTCTCTCTCACTCTCTTTCGCTATGAATTATATCTTGAAGAACAATAGAATATAGGTACATGAAGATATCTTGTGGAGGAAATCTTAAGCTATATCATAGTCATAGATGATTATGGTAAAAACATAGCATAGCATAAATCATTAAGATAGTTTATTTTCTTGATTTTTGGAAACTTAATCGATTTTTAAAAGTGAAACAACAATAACGAATCTCGATAAATCAAATCGAGATTTGTTATTTTGTTCAAGCTTAAATTGGTGAAGAAATTGATTTAGAGCATCGAAACGATCCAAACGATTTCGATTTCTTTTCAACGATATGTTTCACAAATTCGATGATTGTCAATCATCGATGATGATGATGTTGGTTTCTTGATGTCGAAAGAAAAAAAACCAAAACAAAAACAAAAATTTTGTTCACTATCCATGCTTTTTATGAAACGAAAACAAAAAAAAAAAAAAAAACAATCAGATTGATAGAGAAGACGAAGAGAGAGAGAGAGAGAGAGAGATAAGAATAGATTTGAAAGATATTCTAGTCAAAAATAAGGGACAAATTTCAGATACTAACAATACACACATAAAAAAATTGATCATTGCTATCTTGTAGAGAATGATGATTGTTAATGATGGCGTTGATGATCATCGTCGCCATCATATAATCTTAAATTCAAACGATTGTCATTCGTAATCTTAGAGAACTACGACCGATCTAGAGAATTTATTATCGAAGAAAACAAAAATATCAAACGAAACATAAAGAGAGAGAGAGAGAGAAAGGGGAAAAAAATGGGAATATCGTCGCGAAACACTGATCGCGCGTAAAAAACGCTATGAGAGATGTTTCGTATTCGAAATGATCCAAATCCTACAAACACACCACACTCACCATCATCAAAGCATTTGAATTTCGATCGATCCAAAAAGAGAGAGAGAGAGAGAGAGAGAGAAGAGAATCAAATCGTAATCTAAACTTTTGTCAAAAAAAGAAAAAATTCTTAATTATTGCTATTTGTTTCAGGAGGATTTCTTTCGGGTTTCGATCTGAAAAATGTTCACATTAAAAAAAAAAAAAAAAAAAGAAAAACTTCTTCATTGATAGTCGGTGAAATAAAATAGAATGAAGAAAGAAAAAAAAAAAAAAAATAAATCCATAATTTTTTTTCAACACACGCACACAGACACAGAGAGAGACACTTGTCGTCGATGTTGTTGGTGATGAATGGTGATGGTGTTGGTTCATTTATGATCTTGAAACACACGATCATCATAATAATGATGAAGATGATCGATCGAAGATGATCGAATAAAACGAAAGGATTGAAAATCATTCATTCATTCATCCATCTATGTGTAAGTGATGATGGTCGATGATCTCATATCTAAATTCCATCTATATGTTTGGTTTGTTTTTGGATCAATCGAGATAAAGATTGATGAGAATTTCATAATGAAGATCGAAAATGATTTCAAAATGAATTGAATTTTTTTTTTTTTAACAAATTCGAATACGATTCACTACAATCATTGCATTGAAACGAGATAGATAGATTAGAAATCTATGGAAATTTTTTTTTTTTTTTTTTTCGATCTCTTCTCGATCTTTTCGATCGATCGATCATTCGAGCAGAATAAATCACAACTAATCACAACAAAGATAAAGATTGGATTTTTATTTTCATGAAACGTAGTCGGATTTAAGAAAGTTATGTTTGTTGAAAAAATTTGTAGGGAACAAAAAAAAAAAAAAAAAAAAAAATTTGCTTCTATCAAATCATAATCGGAGAAGATAATCGAAAGAATAATTCGTTTCGTAACGATGAAGCTTTAGCATTCAATCGAGATCGCTAGTGTATTGTCTTCTGGGACGAAATTGTCGTTTCTCGTTCGTTTCATCTCTCTCTCTCTCTCTCTCGATCTTTGTTTCGATGCTGATCATTGGACGGAGAGAGAGAGAGAGAGACAGTTTAGACAATTATCGAATGATTTGACACCGAAATTTTTTATTATTATTATTATTATTATTATTATTATTTTCAATTTTTGTTTCGTTTTAGTTTTTGCTTTTGTTTCTTTGGAACCGATCCACCCTTTAAATGGGCCATTATCTATTCATTCAAACCGATGGAACTCTCATCTATTATAGGCCGTGGTCTCTCTCTCTCTCTCTCTCTCGAACATCTAGTTCTCACCAATAAAATTGAAATTATAAGTTTTCACTTGCGATTGAAATTGTCCGAAAACTATCGCGCGAGAACGAAACGAAAAAAAAAAAAAAATGGCCCAAAATGATTGAATTGATTGGTCGACAATAATATGCTAAGATATTGAGGCAACGAAACCGTTACAACAGCAGCAGCAGCAGCAATAACATTGGACACAAAAGATGAACAGAGAAAAAATCGTATTAAAAAATGAAAATGATTTTTTTTTGTTTTTTGAGAATAATTTCTCTCTTCTCTTAGTTTTTTCCAGGTCGAACATCAACGAATTGACCGAATACCCAATTTAAACATTTGGACATTCGATCGAGAGAAGAGTTTCTCTCTCATTCAATCCAGAGGTAGAATCAAAATAAACCAAAATCAATCGATCAGTCAATCAATCAATCAATCAATCGATCTTTAACATTAGCGAACACCAAAGCTCTGAAGTAATCAATGATTGTTCGATGCCAAAATGTTTATCGATCACAAAGATTTTGATCACTAATCATTGAAAAAAGTTTTAAACCAAATGAAACGATTCGATCGTTTAGAGAGACGTATAGAGATCGAAGCACTTGGATCTCTATGACATCAAATGTTTCGATCCAAAACGGAAACCGATTATTAATTCAAACGATTGGTGTTGAATGAAATCTATCTAAAAATCTATTTGAAAATTCAGAATAGAATCAAGTAGTAGATTAAACAAACAAAGCAAATAAACAAACAGACGAATGGAAAAGAAACGATCATCAAAGATGAGGCAAAAAAGTGTAAATAATATCTGGGGCCCTGTTTTCAACCAAAGATGTTTGAATGTCCAAGATTAGTCTCTCTCTCTCTCTCTCTCTCTCTCTCTCTCTCTGCCTCTGTATTCTTCTTTGTCTCTTTTCAATTTAATAACCGAACACATCTATTTCACTTTCGTTCGTTTTTTTTTTCAACTCTTTGTTGAATCTTCTTTTATTTTCCGCCGTTACTTTTTAGTTCATTCGTTCTCTCTCTCTCTCTCTCTCTCTCTCTCTCTCTCTTTTTGCAGACAATCACATTTGTACATATTCGATTTCGATTATTTCGAGATTGTTTAAGAGAAGAAATAATAAAAGAAAAGAGATGTTTGGATGGCGAAAAAAGAAAGAAAGAAAGAACGAAAAAAAATTTGTTTCATTTACCAAACGATAGCACAAACATCCAAACTTTGTTCTTTGAATCCAAATCTCTATATATCGTTCGGTATGTGATGTTTGGTTCACTTGGAGACCATTGGTAATAAGACAGCTTTCGCATCTTACTCTACAACACAACACACACATACAGATGATGATTTTTGAGCCGAAAATTATTCCAAAAAAAGCTCTAGATAATATGATGTGAATGATGTTTGGATAATCATCTGGAATATCGGAGATATATGAGAACAATCAAAACGATCAGTGGAGAGAGAGAGAAAGAGAGAGAGATAGACTAATAGATGTTGGATAGGATGAATGTTGGATCGGAACACAATTACCTGTTGAACGATCGTTGATGAAAAAGTTGAATGCAAAAAGTGCAAAAAATTGCAAACATCTTTGTGATCGCTGATCTTTAGATCGCTAAAAACCGAAAAGGAAATGATCTCGGAAACAAAATTATAGAAATTCTCTCTCTCTCTCTCTCTCCAGCTCTTGATGCTTGGATCGATCGATTATGAAATGTTGGCAATGACTGACTGAATGACGTATTGAATGAATTTTAGTAGGAAACCGACAGATTTTTTTTTGAGAAGTTTGTTTTTTTCTTGCCGAAGAAGAAGAGATAATAAAATCCTTCTCTCTCTCTTGTTTCCGTGTAGTCTTGAAAGTTTTCATTTCATCAGGAACCATAGCGAAAGATCTAATTAAAATTCTCAAACGAATTCAAATTAATTCAAGCATTTTGTTTGTGTCAGAAGAAAGATGCTAGAAAGAATGGAAAGATTCATTCTCTAGATCTAGTGATGATCGAAATTAATATTTAATAATTGCACTTTCGATACGATTGATGGCCAAATGAAGAAGCTTTAAGGCTCGATGTTCGAAATCTAACCTTTGCTAAGGGGGACGGCAAAAGCAATTGTTTGAAGAAGCTATAAAAGAAAAGTTTCCAACGATCAAAACTAATCGGTTTTCATTTCGAGATCAAATCATAACAAACCAAACATCTTCATCATCTTTGGGAGAGAGAGAGAGAGAGAGAGAGAAAACAATTTCGTTTTTTCAATCCTCAAAAGATTATTGATTTGATTTATTAATGAGAAAAAAAACGAAAAAAAAAATCTCTTAGATTTCTAACTTTGTCCATTTGTTTGTTTTACGACCGCGAATCGACTAAATCTAAAGACAATTCGATTAGACAATTCAATTCGTTTAGAGCTTTTTTCGCGATAGCTTCGATAATTGTAGATTGAAGCGAATACTTTTACACGCAATCATCGTATTCAATCAGTTTTGCGATCCGATCGATCAAGTCCGATGTATTCGAGTAAAGATGAAACGGAAACCTCGATGATGTCGAATCTACAATCAGACAATCATCAACGATTGTAACTATTCGTTTTGTTTTTATCTTCGATTCGATTTCTCATCTCTCTTTGTCTATCTAATAATTTTTAGGTCAACTAGATGATTGTTAGAATTGATTATGATTAATAGTTTTGTTTCAATGATGATTTCGATCCGATCATCATCTAACATCATCGTTTCAAACTAATACTATCGCTATCATCAAAATCTCTTCGAAAAAAATCGTATCGTAGTAGGTTAAACGAGATTCGGTCAATCATTCAAGGACTTCAATATTTTCGTCATTCGATTGAAGATTTGCTATATTTAAATATGGGCAGGGGGGGAAGAAACCTTCACTTTGAACGATTTTCATTTGCATTTTTTCATCATTTAAATTGAAGATCATCATCGATATCAACAAAGATCTCGTCAACGATTCAAAATCATTCATCAATTGTTGTTGGAATTATCGGTTGTCATTGGATGATGATACTCTGATGAAATTATTAACACACTAAAACGAATAGACTTTCGATGAATTCGATGAACTTTTCTGATCTGATCTTTTCGTTGTCAAAAATTATCATATTGAATTCTTGATCTCTCTCTCTCTCTCTCTATCTCCGTTGATTGTTATAGTTAATCTTTCACCATCTCTTATCCATTTGTATCTTGATTTTGAAACACTTGTAGTGTTAAGATATATCTACAAGTTGATTATAAACATCTTAATTTTTGTTACATTATTCAACAACATTATCCAATCGAGTCGATGTATTCGACAAAAAAAAAAAAAAAAAAAGATTACAAATCTTCGAAACGAAACTATAAAAAAAAAAAAAACAATGAAGACAAATATGAATTCAATGAGATAGACGATGCTAGAGAATAGTCTGGGAAGAGATCTACTTCGATCCAAAGATCTTCTTCTTCGTTGAATCGAAATTCATTAAACGAGGTTTTTGGTGGAAAACGTTCAATCTCTTACTCGTTCAACTCGTCCAAAGTATTCATTAAAAATTCTTCATTCTTTGAAACACAAAAGATTTCTAGATTGCCCGTAAACCACCATAACCACCACCACCACCACCACTACCACCATTATCATAATTATCATCATTATTAAGATTATCTTCATAATCAATGTTTTTTTTTCTTTATGGAGATGATGTTTCGATGTGATCCGATGCAAAAGAAATCCGATTCGTTTAGCTAGCTATTATTTTGGTTCTTGGACTGTATTGTCTAGCTAGGATGATGTCAATCAAATTCATAGCTAATATTTCATTCCACCACCATCATCATCACCAAAATTGGGTCTATCTATTTAATTTCATTCGATTTAATTGTTCGATATTTTGAACCGTACAATTGAAAGAGAAAGAGTTGAGAGATAAATCTAGAATGTCTGAATTCTAGACGATGCCGATTATGATGATGATATGGATGATGTTGATGATCTTCTTCATCCTCTCAATCATTGTCTTTATTTGAAATCTTTTTTTTTTTTTTTTTTTTTTTTTTATTTCATCGTCATCGTACGCTGTTGTTTTCACTCCAAAAATAAATGACTTAATTTAAATGATGAAGATTAGTTGCGAACGATGACCGGTGTAGAAAAAAATGATGATGATCATCATGATGATGATGATGATGAATGCCGATGATGATGTCAAATAGATCTAATGCTCACAACAAAATGAACCCAATGAATAGAGCTGGCCACACAATCAAAAGGTGTGTGTGTGTCCGTGTGTGTGTGTGTAAGGTATTGTAATTTTTATTGCTATACATTGCATTCAATACTCAACACTATCATATCATCCAATATGATGATTAACTTAGATGGGATGTGATTCGAAACGGGCGAACAAATACAATTTTGTCTACAATCATCAAGAGAAGAAGAAGAAAAAAAAAGAAAAAAGGAAAAAAAATTACAGCAGAACAAGGTATTGAATTTGTTGCAACAAACAAAGGCGAAAAAAAAGAAACAAGACACAAAAGAATTGAACCGATACGAGTTGATTAGCTTGCTACAATAGATGTAGACCCTAAAACGAAATGTACCTAGAGAGATAGAGGGGCACAGAGAGCAAAAAAAGAACCATTAGGAACACCAAGATTGATTGATTGATTGATTGATTTAGATGATCCGATCCAATTGTCATCGATGACCATTAACATCTAGAAACTAGATCGAAAACATCTTTCTATGTGGATAGAGATTGTGGATAGATAAAATACAATCCTTTTATTGATATCATTTCGATTATCGATCATTGATCTCGAAATGAGTTATGTTTTACGAATCGAAACATTATTTCAATCGAAATTCCAGAAACCATCAATGGTTCGATTGTTTGAGAATGTATTCACGATTCGCGCGACCTGAATCGAATGGAACAGATCTCATTTCGATATGAAATATGGAAGAGGAAAAAAAAAAATAGAATTGACTTTATCTTCTCATTGAACCTTGTGGAACTTCGATTCGATTTGTTTGTCCCGAATTTATCGAATGCGTCCCCTATTTTTTTCCAACGGTATTATCGATTCATTTCTGTTTGTTTTGTTCGCCAACATAGGGCTTGTCTTTTGAATCTCAATTTTGATTTGGGTTTTATCTTATGGACATCGAAAATGAACTGATTTAATTACCATTCAAAGTTTGTATCTGTTTATATGAAAAAAAAATTATAAAATTTCTATCTCGTTTATAATGATTGTCTTAATTCAAATGTCGTTGCCGAAGCAAGGTCCAATTGGAAAATGAGAGGGAAAACGATTAAACTATTCAATTAATGGCTTCAACAAAAATAGCTTCTCTTCGACGTTCAAAAATATTTGAAGAACAAAAAAAAAAATGGGAGCTAGAAGGAGCTATGTTTTTGGATGCAAACAATAGACCAAACAGAGAGATGTACGTCGATGATGATGATGATGATTGAATGATCCAAGACAAAGATCCACTAGACTAATCTTATTGATGATTCGATAAAAGTTTTTTTTTTTAATGCATTCACAAAACTAAGATGAAGATTGAAGATTAGTTCAAAGTCAATCTTAATCATTGAGAATTGAAACAAAGACAAGACAATGATGGACTCTTTTCTAATCGAATCACAATTTAATGATTTTGTTGGCGATGAATTTAGGACCATAAAAATGGTTCGTCTAGGGAGATTTCGATAACGATTCAAATAGCTAATGTCGAATTTCGAATCTATTTGGTCTTCGTTTGCTTCCTAGCTTCTATCCCCTATAGAAAGATTAACCTTTTTTTTGTATCTAACAGATTTGATATTTACATTACATCACACACAAAACCTCTCCTTTTTTCTTTGTTCCAGATCGCAGATCGTCCTTGTGCATTGAGAAATCGAACAATCGGAACAAAATTGTAGCAATTCATACTGTGCCTTTTCCAATTATAATTAATTCGATTTTAATTTCAAATCTAAGCAATTCGATTCCGATGGTAGTGAAAAATTTTCTCTCTTTTTTTTTTAAGAGTTTTGTTTTGTTTTTTCCCTCGATAATTTTAGTAGTCGATTGATTGAATCCAATACAATCAATATTCGCTTTGCGCTATCGAACGAAAAAAAAAAAAAATGAGAAATGAAAGAAAGAAAAAGGATAGTTAGAACAAAAAAAAAAAAAATTCGAATTTTTTTTTCGCCACATTTTTTTATCTCTCCATTTTGTTTCTATTCTCTCTCTCTCTCTCTCGCTCTCGCTCCACATTTGTAGCTTTAATTATCCTTCGACCCTTATCTCTCTCTCTCTCTCTCCCATTCTCCCACTCTCCCAATCTATCTCTAGCTATCCTTATTAGCTATTGGTTCGAATTATCAGTGACAATTTGCTTAAGGTTCTTCTTTTTTTTCCCATTTTGCTTCGAGATTAGCTCGAAAAGATGCTATCGGATGAATGATGTCAATCGAATTTTTGGCAAATTCGTTTCGCTTTCATTTTCAAATCTAATTTTCTGGACTGATGTTCTTCTAGTTTTTTTTTTTCGATTGAAGTTCGAGAGGCGAATTAGAATTTTTCTCTCTCTTTCTCTCTCTCTCTCTCTCTCTCTCTCTTTTGGTACTGATTTATATCATCCAGCGAATTGAAAAATTCGATTTCCAAGAAGAATAAGAAATTGTTTTTCATTCGAAAAGAAATATCAAATCTAATATATAATAGATGAATCATCGGGTGTAAATCTTTGTGTATGTTTTGTTCGAATTTCATTGTTTCTTGCGATGCAAACCCGATTGAAGATCCTTTGGATCTGAAGAATTCATCATAAAATTTTATCAAACTAAAATTATTGTTGAAGAAATTTGAATCCTACTTAAACTCGTTTATAATTTTGAAATCGAATTTGTTCCATCAGTATCTGACCACAATGACATCATCATCTAATCTATCCGATTTCAATCGAATTGATTTCGATCGATCAATGATGCAATCATTCACATTAGATTCTTCTCTCCAATCTAGACCCGAGAATATTTATTTTGATTCGTTGAATTTTTCGCAACCTAATTGTTTGAATCAATCTTTTGCAACTAAAGAGTCTTTGTTGCAGAATCAAGAACAATTTCTCTTCACAAATCGTTCCTCAATCGAACCGCAAACTATGAATCCATTTATTTTTGATCATAATAACAATCTTATCAGCAATGGATTCTTCAATCCAGAAAATCATTTCGATTCACCAACATCTTTGTGGTCATCTCCGCAAAGTACTCGATGGACATCATCGTCATCGGAATCATCACCAATCACATCAATGAATTTGAAAATCAAAGAAATATTGAATTCTCTTGACATTAATAACGAGTTCGACTCTAATCAATTCGAACAATTAGATCCATCATTCTATTACGATTGCCAATCAATCGATTCGAGCGTAGGAAAAAATCAGCGTAAAATTATGGCAAGATCATCGGAATATTACAAACGCTTTGGTTGGGACTGTGTTGAAATCAGTACCAAATCGATCTCTAATGTAATTAGTTTTCTTGAAAGCTCTAAATTTTATCAAAACGATTCTGAACTATTGAAAAAATCGAATGCGGATTCTAAGCATGAATGTAGTATAAAAGAGGGGATAACAAATTCAAACTCTTCGAGTGTGATTGGATCGGATTGTTGCGTTAGCTATCAAAACCTTGAAGCGTTATCGAGCTTGAAATACGCCCAATGCCAATCTAATGCATCATCGATTGGCGGTAAAAAAATGTACTGTGCATTTTGCAAAAACCTTCCGAAAGAGCGAAGTAATTATCAAACGCATTGGCTGAAAGACAATGAGAAAAGAGTAACTTGTCCGATTCTTCGAGCCTTCAATTGTCCACTTTGCAACAATAATGGTGGAGATAATGCTCATACGATTCGGTTCTGCCCCGTCAAACGACAACGTTTGGCCTTCGAATATCAAAGAACATGGCCTTAAACATGGAGAATCGTCTCGAAATCGCCAAAATTAGATCCAATAATAGCCTATGTTCTCTTGAGCATTTATTTTCTCGGTTCTCATCCATTCATTTTTTTTATCTGTCAACAACAATTATCTCTACAAATCGATTATTATTATTATTATTATTATCACTATCATTCAGATTTATCCAAAAATAATCTCGATGCTAAAAAAGAAGGTTGCGATTTATCCAAAAAAAAGAGCTCCCACAGTAGAGAGACCAAACATCGACCAAGAAGTGGAAACAATGCAAAGCATAACGATGATATGTTTTGAAACTGACCGGAAAAATCAACAACAACAACAACAATAGCCAAAACATTTCTATATTTCCTATTTCTACGAATTCTCATTAATTTTTATATTATTTTATTCAATGTTTGTCTATGTTAAATTTTGTGAGTTTATTTATATTCCTATAAAATGATGTTTTTCTATGCAAAACGCATCCTACATAAACTTTTTATCTCATATGGCCTTTTTTTTTGCTGGAACTCGAAAAATATTGTCCGTTCTGTTTTTGAAATCTAATTTTGTTCGTTCTGTTTTTGAGAGCTTTGGTCAAATCGAATTTATTCCCTTTTTCTTCGCATTCCATTTTATTCAAATTCAAGATTTTTTTTGATTTCATATCTTTTTTTCTGAAATCTATTATCAATAAATATTTGATTTTTGTAAAAAAATTTTCCCATTTCAATTTTCCATCTACATTTCTAATTTCATTGGCGTTTAAATTTTTCATTTTAGTTCTGTCCAGAAACGAATTGGATTCAATTTAGTTTCCCATCAGAAGGATTTTTTCGCTAATTGTTTAGTAGAGCAAGAACAGATCGTACGATTGAGGACGCATCAATACCGTATTTCTCCATGAGGACCGATGGAGGGCCACTTCTTGGTATCTCTTGGATGGCCAATTTTTTGATTCGAATATTTGGTTGTTCCGATAGGCAACCAGCGACTGCTTCACCGATGCCACCTTATTTCGGAAAAAATCAAATTAGTCGATCAAATTTTTTGAAGAATAATCCTAGGCAATACCTTCTGGATAATGATCTTCAACGGTCACAATTCTTCCACCAACTTCGATTGCGTTAGCCAAGATAGTCTCACTATCGATTGGCTTGATAGAGAATGGATCAATGATACGAGCATTAATGTTATGCTGATTCTCAAGAATCTCTGACGCTTTCAAACATTCGAACAATGTCACGCAAGCTCCAATCAATAAAACTTTATCGCTCGAAGATTTTTTGATAATTTTCGCTTTTCCAATGGCGAAGCTTTCATTGTTATCGTAGAGAATTGAGGTCGCAGGTCGAGATGTTCGAATGAATGCTATACCTTTGTATTGGGCGGCGAGCTCTGCGGCTCTCTCCATACTGACCGCATCGGTTGGATAAAATACGATTGCATTTGGTATCGATCGGAACATTGCTAAATCTTCAAGAGCCATTTGTGATGGTCCATCTTCGCCAATACTGACACCACAATGAGATCCAACACATTTGATGTTAGCTTGAGAGATTGCTCCTAGAAAGTAAAAATTCAAAATTTTAAATTTGAAATCTACTAAAGAATTGAAGCATCCTACCCATTCGAAGTTGATCGAATGTTCGAGTAAAGAATGAGGCAAATGTTGACACAAACGGAATCGTTCTATTGCGACACCCAGCTCCAATTGCTACTCCGACTAGATTTTGTTCTGCAATGTAACATTCAATGTATCGATCTGGGAAAGATTTTTTAAAAGTTTCCGCAAAAGTACTGTTTTTCGTGTCACCGTCCATAGAAATCAAACGATCACATGTTTTGCCCAGTTTGACTAGAGCGATACCGTAAGCTTCGCGGGTAGCTATTTTTTGTCCTTTGCTATAGTTTGGTGGTTCGGACAACCTAACTGAGAGATCAACAGGCGGAACTTTGACTTCAGGCAACAAAGCTTTGAGCTCGTTTTTCGATGAGACTATTTTAGATTGCAAATGATTGATGACCGATTCGGATTTATCTCCCAAAGCTTTGCCATGCCAATACACTTTGTCGGTGATGTCGGGAAATCCGTGTCCCTTGAAGGTTTGAGCGATTACCGCAGTTGGTTTATCTTTGATCGTTTTCGCTTCTTCAAAAGCATTCAACAAAGCTTCACAATCATGGCCATTCACCACGATCGTGTGAAAACCGAAAGCTTCAATACGAGATTGATAAATGGCCATGTTGTGGCCAAAGGGAGTCGCTTCACTTTGTCCTAAGCGATTAATGTCAAAAACGGCAACAAGATTGTCTAATTTGTTGTTAGAAGCGAATGAAAGAGCTTCCCAGACCGATCCTTCTGCTGATTCACCATCGCCAATAACGCAATAAACTCGGTACGGTGCTTTATCGAAATATTTTCCAACATAGGCCATTCCAGCAGCAATACTGAGTCCTTGTCCAAGAGAACCTGTTGCAACATCGACAAAATTCAGCCTTGGTGTCGGATGACCTTCAAGATCGGAATCTATTTTACGCAAATTGAGCAAATCTTCGACAGGGAACAGTCCGGTTTCAGCCCAAGCGGCATATAAAATTGGTGCAGCATGACCTTTACCTACAAATCAAAATGAAGAATTATTGCTAAAAATTTGGGAATTTCGCAAATTATTACTCAGAATGAATCTATCATTTGCAGCATCACGAGGATCATGTAGACTAAATCGCATCACTTTGAAAAACAAAACTGACATAATCTCAGCGATTGAAGCACAAGATGTTGGATGACTGAAAAAGAAATAGATTGATCATTGATTTAGATTACTAGAGCTATGCAAATATACAACAAAACACGGACCCAGATTTCGAAGCAGATGTGGCTCGGATCGAATCGATTCTTAATCGATTCGCGATATCTTCGAGATGTTGGATGATTTGTTTGCGCGATTCCATCGTTAAAAGGATATTTTTTTTTCTTCTAAGATCGAATTCGAGCCAAGAAAGGAACAGGACCTCAAAACTTGCCTTCAATGTTTTGAATTTGAATAAAGTTTTAGATTGAAATTTTTTTTTCTATGCAAATCCAAGATCACAAATGCGGAAAATGATATATAGGGAAAGAAGGAAAAGAGAATGATTAGAGGATATGACGAGGTGGAGAAAAATTTATCGAATTTCTCAAGAGAGAGAGAGAGAGGAAAAAGTCATCGATAATCGCCGACCAAAAAGCTTAGCGTTAACATCACACCATTATCATCTTCATCATCGAATCATCGAATAATCACCACCACCACCATCTTCTCCATCCTCACCATTATTATCATCGGCATCGGTAGAAGCAACAACACCATTATTATCGTATTTTTTTTTTCTAAGCCATAGAAGAATTGTTTCGTTTCGTTTCGTTTCGCTTTCGATTGCAGGTGGCTTTTGTTGTGTATGCTTGTCTCTCTCTCTCTCTCTCTCTTTTCGTTGCTGTATCGCTTTTGCTAGTTTAGAAGTGTTCTGTTTTGTGTTCTTATTCTATCGAAAGACTTTTTTTTTCGATAAATTTGATTTGAATTTTTAGATTTTCATATTTCGAGAGTTGATGATTCTCTAAAAGGTTTTTTGTTCTCGATAAGAAAGAGAATGATCAGTGATCATCGAAGATTAATGTGATGACTATTTCAAGGATTACTTTAAAAGCCCTAAAAGCCCTAGAAAAGCCCTGCTTACTATTCATGTATTTGATGAAAATTTTAAGGTAATTTGAAACAAAACATAAACCAAAAACAATCGAAAGATTGGCGAGTTGATTTTCTCTGCATGAAATCCTTTATCGAAGCGAATCGTACGATGTCCTTGATTTTTTTAGAGCTTATCACAAGCAAGGAAAAGAGAAGGGAAGGGAAGGGAAAGAGAAACTTGTTTCTACTAGCTTCATTCTAATTAGATAACTAAAGGGTTGTGAATGGTGGTCGTGAAGATATATAGATTGATATCGGTGAGAATGGAGAAAAAAAAAACAAAATAATCATCGTCTATCCACGTGCCATCGGAATGATCACTAACATTTAAATATTTTCATTCATCCAATGATTGATTCAAATATATTTTAGGCAAAAAAATCGAAAAAAAAATCAAAAAAATGTTCCGATGGGCAAAAAAAAAAGATGAGATCAGAAGAAAAAATTAGATTCACAAGTTCAAATCGAATCAAAAGATTCGATCGTTTCACCATCCTCATTAAAAAACGTTTGTAAATTTGATCAAAAAAAAAACGTTTAATTTAGAAACTCTGGGAAATAGGTCAGTCTAGGTATCGGAGATAGCTGTATCTTTCGATGCCAAACCGGATTGACGGTGATATGTTTGTTGTGTGAAGATTTCGAAAAAGCTAACCCTCGAAATTCCCGATCGAATCATCATTTCGATCACTTAAATCACTTAAGAAATAAATGACTTCTTGATTTAGTTTCGAATATCATTCGAAATGACCTCGTTCGCGTAGCGGTTACGTTTCGTAATGCGCGGTTAGGTTTTCTGCAAACGATGGAAATTTTTCCTTTTTTTTCATTCGATCGATCTGAATCGTTCATTTCATGGGCCGATAAAACTTGATATTTTCTAATCACATTATCGAAGAGAGAGGATTCTTTAAATTTAACTATTTCGGCTAATATCTAATTTGATTCGAAGACTTTTTTTCGGATAGAATCAATGTGCGGGTAAAAAACTCATTTATTACTAAAAATAAAACGAGAAAAATTTCATTTATTTATTTTCTTCTGACCATGATATTTCAGGTTGTGTTTTCAGGTCATCGGTAACGGTGAATGCTTAGAGAGAGAGAGAGAGAGAGAGAGACATCGTTATTCGATCGGGTTCAAAGAAACAAACCAAAAACAAATGAGAGATAAGTTGGATTTGTCCTAAGAGAAGAGAAGCTAATAGAAAAATGGTAGGTTAAGAAACAAGCATCGAAGAGAATAAAGATCACTAGGAATTTGAGAAGAGTGAAAATAATTCGGCCGAAAGAAGAGTATTCATAGCAAAATTAACTTGCCCGAGAATCGCATCTAAGATATCAAATGATAGCCACCGAAATCATTGCAAAAATTTTAGCCGATCAAAATTTTTCTGAATCATTATCAAAGATTTGAAACTTACTTTTGGATAGAATTCGAATTGATTCGTTTAAGACCTTCGATCTTCATCGATTGTGTGTGTGTGTTGAACTTGAACTGAAGACGAGAAAATGAATCAATTGAAATTATCGATCATTCTTTTCTCGATCGTTTTATCTTTCACGTTTGCTAATGGTAGCAATGAGACGGTTCCGGAACGAATATCCGCTCGGCACGCGAAATCATTTCGGATGGAGAAAGAGAAAGCATTAGCCACCAACGAGATCTCGTCGTTTTTGAGTACTAAAAATATTGTGAAAACAATAGTAAAATTAGTGTTCGGAAATTCCGAAGAGAGTACAGCGACATCAAGACAAGTGCTCGGAATGTTGGTCAAAGTTATCGATATGGTTAAAACAAATCTCGTGCAACGAAATGGTCGTAGCTCGTCGATGGGGTCCGAAAGAGGTCTAAAAGATTCGTTCGATGATGCCGCCGTTGCTGGTATCTCTATGCTGAAAGGTTTCATTCGAACATTTCTAACTTCCGATCAACAATGCATACAAAGATATGTTTGTGATGCAGCCTCACAAGCATCGCGAGAAAGTCGAGAACTTGGCTATATCATCTCGAAAATTGGAGGGTAAGAAATTTTTTTTTCTGAGATTAGATTCGATAGTATTAAAAATCGATCTCATTGTTTGCTTTTTCTTCAACAAATTCTGTAGATATGCATCAAGTTATATTTTGGACAGCCAAAAAATTGTTCCATTCAACAAAAATTTTGAGGCATCCCGAATCGGACGAAGTGGTGGTGATTGTGAAAAAATCTATAGCTGTTCAGACGTATGATCGAAGCAGAATTCTATCGGAAAACGTATTCTCTAGCTCAGAAAAACAAATACAACCATCAAATAATTGCGAAGACTCTGATTTAGACATCGAATCCTTTTGGCTGCCATTCGCTTTGGATGAAAATTTTAAAACTGTCTCAATCAAATAGAATACCATACCGTCTCGAATCTATTTTTTTCATTCAATTTGTCATTTGAATCTTTAGAATTTTCTATTTATTTATTTATTTATCTTAAAAATATGAAAAAAGATTAAATTTTTTCGAATTAAAATTGTGTTTCCTTCGGATTCGAATTTAAAAGAAATCTTCCCGGGACGTTTGCATTATTGAGACGGAGAGAATTTTCTGTGAAATTTTTGCAAACCAATCTGATCGTTCCAAATTTTTTTTTGCTCCTAAATTATCTTGGTCTCAATTGAGAGAGAAAGAGAAAAGAAATGGATAATTCAACTGAGGATGGAAAAGAAACGAAAATAATCTTCAAAAAGCCTAAAAATTTGAATAATTTGAAAACAAAAATCAAAACTTCCACATTTCAAGATGATCAAAACGAGAACGATGACGACAATGATGATGGATCGATCGATTGGTCCACATTGAATGATTTGAAAGAGTGGCGTAAAGCTAAGAAACGTCAACATGATGGAATCAATGTTAATGATCTAATGAAAGTATCTAAAAAAGATAATCAATCTGGTGGCGGCTCGAAGAAAACTTTTGGTCTAACCGATGCTGAAACATTGGCCTCAGAATTAGATCTAGGCAATACTTTTAGCATTGAAACGAATCGGCGAGATGAAGATTCTGAATTGATGAAATATGTTGAAGAGGAGCTCGCCAAACGACGAAAAAGTGATGCAAAAGAATGTTCAGAATCGAGTGTTAAATCATCAACATCATCGCAACAAGATTCTTACAAAGATTTACTAATGAAAACGTTGCCTGAGAATCTATTCAAATTGATTTCGGAGACCAAAAATAAAAGTGAAGAAATGCTTCCATCTCATATGCTCTCTGGTATACCTGAAGTTGATCTTGGAATCGAAGAACGAATCAAAAATATCGAAAAAACTGAAACTGCTCGTAATAAATTGATCGAGAAGAGAATGCAACAAGATATTCAGAAACGAGAGGATGATAATCTTCTACCCAAAAATCTATCCTTAGCTCCGAAGAATATTGCCAGTTGTTTTAACAATCGAAATAACTTACTCTCGTATCAATCTGCAAACATTCGATTCCAAACAAATAATATCTCTAGTGAGAACGAGAACTTAATGAGTCATTTCATTCAGAATGAAGAGAAAAGGATCAACAGTAATCGAAGCCATCAAAATGAAAATCGTCAGCAACCGATTCAATACGAGATCGAACCTGTCGTGGTGATTGGAGATGAACCACAAAAAGTTCGTTTACCGAAACCGATTGACAAAGATAATCGTCTTCCAGGCAAAGATAAACCTTCGGATAATTATTTATTCGAAAAATTCAAAAAAAATCTGAAAAAAAGATAAAACAAATCACCATGAGCCATCAAACACAAGTTTCGTCATTCTGTTTTGTGGATGAATTTTTGCTTGATGAAGATTGATAAGAAGATGAAATATTGGCGAGATTTTTGAACGATAAATTTGAGGCAAGACTTCTTGAAATTTTTTTGCTCGAAATTTTTGTTGGACAGTTTTTCGCCTTAGAAATCGGAACGATTTGCGATCTCAGTTTCTCAAAATTTTCTAGAAATTTTTGATATTCTTCGAGACCAAAATCAGGCTCTGAATCAAATCTAGCATGATCATATTGTTCAACGAATTGGTCTATAAGAAAAGGATCACAATTACACAATGGACCATCGATCGTTTGTAAACTCTGCAGATAAGATTTTAAATCTTGTCGTGGATGTTTACGTTTCGACTTATCTCTCTCGCAAGCATTCACAATCGAGTCTTCTAAATCTTTTATCAAATCCATAGATTTCATTCTGTAAATATGTTTGTACAATGATGCATTCTCTGAAGATGTAAAATAAAAGCCATTGAAAACTTTTTCGCTAAATTAAATCACTTTTTTGCTAGATAAACCTTCACAAGAATATTCGTTCTTTGAATTAATAAGCAATGGTTCATGGTGGATATTTTTGATACCATCCAAACGTTTCTCAATTTTTAGGCAAAAATTTTTAGGTGCATCATAAACGATTGTATTGTTGCCTTCTGTTGGAAATTTCTGAGCTAGTCTCATAATCTGACGTTTGGCAAAAATGAACAATAAAGTGAATATCTAGAAAAGATCAAGAGGATAATGTTAATCAATTTATTCATTCGAGAATCGATCTTTCGATCTAATTAAGGAAGCTAATATTGATACCAAAATACCCAAAGCAATGATGATGATTGCTGCCACACCTGGTTTGAAATCACCATCAGACATAGTGTTGAACCGAATGATAACAAAAAACAACTAACGAAACATTGATCGATGTTGATTGATAGATTTCGATATCTCGATCATCATGATTTTCGTCTAAATCTAAATTTGATCTATTTTGATGCAATATCGAAAACTAAGATTTTTTTTCAATCAGAATTAACATCTTCGTCAAAATTAACACCGAATTCTGAAGAAGAAAATGAAAATAATTCTTCTCGACTATATCGACTTTTTTTGTTTGGAAATTGAAATTTGGATGAGGGAAAAATTTGAAAAAAGAGAAAAAAAAAATCTTTTTTAAGAATCTCTTTCACAAAATCCGATTACTTAAGATTCTCGGTTCGAGATATTATCTCTCAAAATGCTATCGCATAAAATATCCTGGGAAATAAAAATAAAGTGTTCGTCTTCGTATCCAATCTTTCAGTCGACAATAATCTTTTCGTTTATGAATGTTTGTCGTATTCTTGCTCTTCATTCGAAGGTCACCGAACATTCTTTCCCATTTGTCTCCTAGATCGTATTCATTCGTTTTTCTTTTCTTTTCTTTAATCTTTATAATCTTTTCAAGAGAATAATTGTTGTCGTCTCTTGTTCTCTTGTTGTTCGATTTCGAAATGATGAAACAGGCATTAGATGGAGAAAGTCTTGCTCTTCTCTAACTGGTTATGCTGATTTATGACCAGTTCGAATTATCTCACCTCTAATTGGTTTTTTTTTTGTTTGAAGAGGTTCGTTGTTTTAATAACCAAAATTGAACTTATACTTTCTTCAAAACGACATTGAGTGTCAAATTTTTGATTTTCTGAAAACAATAAACAATGGATCTTTTGATTTCGATTTGGTCTAGAATCTCAATCAATTCAATCTTTTTTTTTCGTCCCTCGTATTTTTTCGTTGCAGAATGGATCATCACACACCCATTCGTTTGCGTATTTTTGATATTTTTCCTAGTAATCTCTTACAAACTATATAATTTCAAAGAAATTTTTGTTGTAAGTTTAGCGATCATCTAGATGTTATTATCACCAACTTATCGAATCTTTTCGATTGATTATCGATTAAGGATTACAAACCGGAAATCCCTCCAGAAGTTCGGATTTTAGAAGGACAAGTTTTGCCACCATATTTTCCAAATGGCTGGATACCGTTGTTGGAATCGCGCCAAATCAAAACGAACCAAATGGTTTCGTTAATATGTTTTGGGAAAGAATTGATTGTCGCTAGAGGATCGGATGATAAGATATATATTTTCGACGCTTATTGCCCTCATCTAGGTGCAAATTTAGCTATAGGCGGAACTCTTGAAAAAAGATGTCGTCAAGATTGTATCCGTTGTCCTTTCCACGCTTGGAGCTTCAGGTTGTCTGATGGCATGTGTGTCGATGTACCATATGAAAGTAAATTCTTGATTTGATAAAAACTAGCCCAATGAATTTTATGTTTCTCACCTCGAAAAGGTTCCCCTCCAAATGCCAGAATCAAAATTTGGAATAGCATTGAATCAAACAACATCATTTTCGTTTGGTATCATGCAAACGATTCTGAGCCAGAATGGTCCATTGATCCGATAGATGAGATCATCACCAAAAAATGGACATACAAAGGAAGAACTGAACACTTGGTTAATTGCCATTTTCAAGTAATGATTTTCGGAAAAATTAAATTAAATCGAGATCATTGTTTCTTGTCAACAGGAAATTCCTGAGAATGGTGCAGATGTAACTCATTTAAATCAGATCCATTCTAGCGCATTTTATCTTGGTTCCAATATCAATCTTTCTGACAGAGATCGATGGTATAGCAAAATCATTGAACATTCTTGGGCGGCTGATTGGACTCCTTGTTCAGCTCCGAAACAGCATACTTCGAAACTGGAAATCCTTCACGAAACAAAATTCTTCGGTATGAGATTGTTCAGAATGAAATTAGATGTCACACTGATTGGACCAGCATATGTTGAACTTCGTTTTCGATGTTTTTCTTTTTTCGGAGAAATCGATGGTATTATTCTACAACAAGTCAAACCAATCCAACCGATGAGAAACTCGATTGTTCATTCATTCTATCTAGATAGCTCATTAAAAAGCTATCTATTTAGTAAATTTCTTTTGTTTAGTGAAGCAAAAATGGTAATTATTTGTGTTAGCTGATGATTTTATTAAATTTTTTTTATGACAATTTCGAATACAACTAGCTGGAACGTGATGTTAGAATTTGGAATCGTAAAGCCTTTCTTCGTAAGCCATTCATTGCGAAATCAGAAAGATGTTTGGCTAAATATCGTCGATGGTTTCATCAATTCTATTCGAATCAATCAAAAACGTTGAATGATTGGTGAGAATCAATCAAAAAAAAAGAAAAATCTACTGGAACTATGAATTTGGAATTTTTTTTTCGAATAAAATTTTTTCGAATTATTTTTTTTTCTATTCAATCTTTATCGATAGTTTCGTTCGTTTTGCATTGAGGAAGGGATGGATTCTCGTGGATCCAGATTCGAGAATCCATTTAAATTTTAGAATCACTTTAAATCTAATTGTTCATTTTTCTATCTGAAAATTCTTGTTCTAGTTTTTTTTTTGATTGAATATTGTTGTCGTTTTTGATCACTACCTATGAATTCCAAATCATCTCCATCCAATACAACAGCATTATCTTTTGCATCATCTTTGATTCGAAACATTTGTATTCTTGCTCATGTAGATCATGGTTGATATCATTTTTTTTCCTCTCATTCAATTCTAGATGATATTTATTAATCTTTGATTAATTTTCAGGAAAAACAACACTCGTAGACTGTCTTCTTGCTAGCAATGGGATCATTACCGATAGGATGGCCGGTAAACTTCGTTATATGGACTCGAGACCTGATGAGCAGCAACGTGGTATCACAATGAAAAGTTCTTCAATCGCATTGATATTCAAGTATGATAGCGAAAAAAAGTACCTTATCAACGTTATCGATAGTCCAGGACATGTGGATTTTTTCGGCGAAGTTTCTACGGCCTTACGAGTTTGTGATGGTTGCATCATTGTTGTCGATGTTATCGAAGGTGTCTGTTCTCAGACCCGAGCAGTGTTACAACAAGCGTGGTTAGCTAGAGTCAGACCTATTCTTGTTCTAAACAAAATTGACAGATTATTCTTGCAACAAAAAATGACCACCTTAGAAATCTATTTACATCTCGCACAAACGCTCGAACAAGTGAATGCATGCGTTGGAGAATTGTTTGCCTCAGAAGTATTGTCAAAAATCAGTGTGAATGTGGAAAACGATTGCGATGAATCGTCAGACTATGAAAAAATCAATAGACAAATATTCTATGATTGGTCAACGGGTCTTGAAGATATCGATGATTCTGGTGTTTATTTTTCCCCCGAAAACAACAATGTCATTTTTGCTAGTGCGATAGATAGCTGGGGTTTTACCATTTCAGATTTTGCCAACATTTTATCAGAAAAATTAAAATTCAGTAATAAAGTTTTGCAGAGAACACTATGGGGTGATTATTATATCAATTCTAAAGAGAAAAAAATTGTTAAAGGGGCACAATCGAAAGCGAAAAAAAATCTATTCGTATCGCTTGTGTTGGATAATCTTGCAAGAATATACGAGAAGTTTGTTCTGAATCCGAATAAAGATGAAATGATCAAAATTGCTGAATCTCTTCAAATCAAATTATCTAATCGAGATATAGATAGATCTGATAATAGGATCGTTTTGAAACATTTATTCAATAATTGGATTCCATTGTCAAAATCTTTGCTTCGTACTGTCTGTGATATTGTCCCATCACCTTGCCAAATCAATGAGGAACGAATTGAGCGTCTTCTAAGTGCCAATAGGACTCGTAACTTCGATAATCTTCCTTCTCAAACACGAAATCTCAAACAATTTCTTCTATCATGCGATTCCAATGGATCATTAGATCAAGATGTTCCTTTGATAGTTTACGTTAACAAAATGCTATCTTACTCTCGTGATTCGTTACCAGAGAATCGTTTCAGACCTTTGACGAGTGAAGAGATGAAAAAAATTCGTGAAAAAATTCGTACAGAATCAGCTAAAAAAAGCAATAACGAATGTGATCAAACTGTTGCAGGCGTTGATTTGGATCTTACTCCAAAAAAAACTGAAAGTGTTGTGTTCATCGGATTCGCAAGAGTTTTTTGCGGTACATTGAAGAAAAATCAAGAACTCTACGTCATCGGTCCGAAACATGATCCAAGCAGATTGTCTTCCGAAATTATTGAAAAAATCGATAATTCGGAATCGACTCTAGCTACGCTTAGTTCAGATTGTCATGTTACAAAAGTCAAGATAAAAAATCTCTATATTCTAATGGGACGAGAATTAGTGGATGTCGATGAAGTACGTGCCGGTAACATTTGTGGCATTGGTGATCTAGAGGCTCATATTTTTAAATCCGCTACCCTATCTTCAACCGTATTCTGCCCTTCATTCATCGATTATCATTCACCATCTGTGCCAATATTGAGAGTTGCGGTCGAGCCGAAAAAACCTTCAGAGATGCCAATACTGATCGAAGCGTTACGGATGCTCAATCAAGCTGATCCTTGTGTCGAGGTCATAATCCAAGAAACTGGTGAACATGTCATCGCATCCACCGGAGAGGTTCACTTGGAGCGATGTATTGTCGATCTTGTGAATTTTCTTGGTGAAGAATTCGAATTCAACATATCTGATCCTATCGTTCCTTTCCGCGAGACTATTATTGATTTGCCTAAGTTTGATACATTGAATGAAAATTTATCTGAACAAAAAATAATTAATTTGGCTTCGCAAAAAAAATCTACAGAATCGATTGAACAATTTACACCGAATAAAAAATTTTTAATTAAAATTAGAGCGAAACCTCTGCCTGAATCCGTCACTAGAATAATCGAATCGAATAGAGAAATTTTAGACCAAATGATGCAATTTCAACGCAGAAATTTTGTCCCAGAACCTTCGAATCAATCTGATGAATTTAACTCTAATTTTACGAAAACTGTCAGCTCTTTTCGCAAACAATTGATCGAAGAATTTCAAAATTCTGGTTGGTCTGAAGATACAGTGAATCAAATTTGGTCTTTCGGACCAAAATTCAATGGCTCCAACGTCTTAATCAATCAGATTCCAGATTTCATACATCATTCCTGTTTCATCGAGAATGATTTCTCTAGATCTAGATCGAACATCATAGGTGATAAAGAAGATTCTCGTTATTTGAATGAGAATAGTTTCATTAATGGCTTTCAAATGTGCACTCAAAATGGCCCTTTATGCGATGAGCCAATTATGGGCGTTTGTTTTATCGTAGAAGAATGGAAGCATACAGGAAATAATTCTTCTGATTCCGGTAGCATTCATTCTGAAGGATCAACTCCATTCGGACCTATCAGTGGTCAAATAATGTCGACAGTCAAAGAAACTTGTCGTCGAGCAATGCAAGCTCAACCACAACGACTAATGGCAGCTATGTTTAAGTGTGTGATACAGATCAACAGTGATGTTTTAGGTAAGTAGATTGTTTTTTTTTATTTCGAATTTAATTTACCTCTAATATTTTATACAAGAAGAAAGACAATTGAAATTCGATTTTAAGCGAAGTAATCATCGCAAACAATTAAGTAACGCTTGTATCTCAGATAGATGCTATTACCAAAATCCTTGCATCGCAGTCGAATTCATTACCGCATAAGCCAATTCCCATGGAAATTCGGGAAAATCGTTGCCTGTTTTCTCTAAATCTATCTCGAAAGCTGCTGCCGACGTTTTTATTTGTGAACTGGTTATCGGTCTTTCCTTATTATCATTCTTGACTATCTCTTTAGATTTTCTTATTCCTTGATTGCATAACATACCATAAACTCGAATGCCGGGAAATCTTGCGTATGGAGGATGTTTGTGAGTGAAAGGTCCTTCAAATAATGCCGAATCGGGACATTTACAGACTACAACAAAATGCGCTTTTCCAGTTCTTTCTGATTGTAAAGCCATTATGGTCCAGTCTGTGGGAGTTTTGCAAGGTTTAAATTGTCGAAGATTCTCGCATAATTTAACTCTAGTATACACTTCCAAGCTACTTCTTTTGGTCTTCAAGAAAGCAATTCAAAATCAATCAAATGGGATTTAATTCGATTCAATTAATTACTTTATATTCTTGTTTGCGTGAAAGATCAATACTGTGTTCATCATTAGGATCCGGATCATCACAACTCCAATTGAAATCTCTTGAGCAATCACAAAGCCGTTGTGTGTGATTCGATTTGACATAATGTGCTGAGCAAACTTGCTGAGTTGCACACTCTGGTAGATTTTTTTGTTGTTGCAAAAATGTCGGTCCAGGATCTGCACTGTTCAGCAACGAGAATTGATGAGTTTCTGCGAGACTGTTTCTTCGAAAATCATCCGAATCATGTTCTTCTAGATTCGAGATATTGATATAAGTTATTAATGGACGTTTCGTTGTAAGCATTGCTCTTGAAGGTGATATTGTTGAGAAAGCGTAACTGAATAATTTATTAAGAAAACCAGATTGATTTGTTTTCGGTGAGTCCACAATGCTTGAATCTCTGATTTTGGAATGATTTTGTCGATTCAATTGATTATGGTTGCCTCCGATATTGCTCGAAATCGTTGCGATATAAAACGGTGATTCTGGATCTTTGGTTTCGTCGATGAAACTTTGATTGAATACACCAGAACGATGAAGATGTGAGAGAATTTTATATTCCGTCGTATTCGAATCGATTTTTTGCCTAACCGGTGATCCTGTTTGAAAGATTTGACTTGATGGAGTTTTTGAATTTTGTTCCTCTATGAATTCATTCCATTTCAATTGTCGATTCTTGTCATTGATTCGACTATCGAAAGCTTTCGAAAGAATTTGTTTCAATTGACTGTAAGAATCAACGGAAGCTATCCAAACAAAGAAAATCAAAATGAACAATTCAGCTCGCATCTTGATGGTTGCGGATGATTTTCGCTAATGAAACCGAACACAGCCAAACAATCACTTGAATATAAGAATTTTTCTTTTCTAGAATGATGATCGTAACACATTTGACAAATAACTGATGGACTAAAAATGAATCGAGAGAGAGAGAGAGAGAGAGAGTTGAAAATTGGAGAAAAAAATTCAAGCAGAGAGAAATTGTGGTGAATTGATGATTAGTCTTGGCCCAAGTTAACTATCATAAAAATTTTATTTATAGCCAAGTGTTTGGTCTTTTAGAGAAACCTTTTTTTTTTATTTTGCTTTTTCATCCAATAATGAATGGTTGTAAAAGTGGCAGGAATAGAAAAAAAAAAACTCCAACAACGAAAGAGAATGTTTTAGATGATGATGATGATGATGATGAAGGTCATCATCGAAGTTATGATAAACAGTGATGTCCAAATTGTCCGAAAATTAATTCATTTGAGAAGATGATTCAATCTGAATGAAATTCGATGTCGATGTTTATCATAATGATGGAATGAGAGAAACGAAAACATCGACATTGGAACAAAATCGTTTGTAGAACGAAAGATAGCTTCTTCTATTGCTAGATCTGATCTAGCAACGGATCTACAACATCATAATCACCTCAACCCTAACCTCTTAGATGGATGTCGATCATTACTAGAGAACATAACAAACCCCACAAACACCACCACCATCAACAACGACAATAAAACCATCAATTCGTTACAGAAGGTGAAGAAAAATTAGCCGAACCGAAATAGATAGAAAGAGAGAGAGAGAGAGAAAGATATAAGATGGTGAAGAAAAAAAAATGTCAACTCTTGACAATGAATGAATCTTAAAAATGGCACCTCGAAACCTAGAAATGATTGGAGGAAAAAAAAAAGAAGAAAAAATAAAATTCAAGATCTAATCAACCTTTTTTTTTCTTTCGTGTGATTCTAGATGGGCGAAAAAAGATCAAAATGGATTAAGTGTGTCTTGTGTCTGTGTCTGTGTGTGTGTATGTGTCTCTAGTAAAGAGAAACTTGATGCATTCTGAAGCGATTATCATTTAAATTTTCTTGATTGTCAATGCTAATGTCGGTGTTGATTGTGATCGTTGAGAGAAAGAAGAGAAGAGAGAGAGAGAGAGAGAGAGAGAGAGAGAGAAATAGGGATGAAGGTAATCTTAGGTTTAGGTTTAGGTATTCGACTAGATTATTGCCAAAATGAGAAAAAAAGTGGATCCATCTCCATCTCCTTCTCTCTCTCTCTCTCTCTTTCTCTTTCGAATCCATTCGAATCTGGTTCAAGTTTGACCTATTAAAATATTAAAAATCGAGATTCGAATTATCCATCTCATATCCATTGCCATCATTTTTCGATGATCGTTTCAATATCGTTCGTTCATTTCGTTACGATTCTTTTTATTATTCTACTCTTTTTTACTTTTTTTTTTTTTATATATCGAGATTATAAAAATTTACATCAATTCTTTCTTCATTTTTTTAAGCTTTAAATAATTAGCAAAGAATTAATAATAATAATTTAAAAATGAACAAAAAAAAAATAATAATTCATAACAAAATTTATCCAATTTCATTTTAGATTGATTGAAATAGAAAAAAAAAGAAGAGATAAACTTAAAAGGTATTTTTTTTTGATTGTTTCTCTATTTCATCGGATAAATTCAATAAGATTTTTGTTTCATTTAAATATTATTAATTTTTATTTATTTGTTTTTTTTTCTTTCATTGTATTTGTGTGTTTTTATTATTTTTGTTTTTTCAATTTTTTGATTTTATCTCTCGGTTGTAAATATTCTCGAATTCTCGATAATTATTCTCTTCTTCGTTCTGTATTGTTCTTTATTGCAATAGAAATGACAACCAAATGAAAGTTTGAAAATGATTTTGATCCAAAAATTCTTCGGATCGATAGATCCAAAGAAAGAAATCCGTATCAGATTAGAACTCTCTTTTGTTCACACAGTTCTTTATTCGATCTCGACGTTTTGATTCGTTTCGATCTCGATCTCAGACGATTGATTGCTAGCATAACAATAACCACTATAGGTACGAATATTATCCAACGGATACGATGTTCCGATCGAAACCGATTGTTGCCGATGATCAGTAGGGCAAGAGTATCCTTGCGAACATTGACAAAGTGTTGTTGAAGTGACCTCTTCAACTTGTGGCCGTTTTCGTGCGGTGAACAATCTACATGGCTCCTTGTTACGTTTACATCGTAATTTCTATTTGAAAATCAAACGGAAAAGAAAGAAAAAAAAATCAATCCAAAATTATTCATTGTGAGCTTTGTTTTTTGTGTTTACAGAATCGAAAATTTTTTGCGCACAAAAAAAAAAAAACTAACTTCCTAGCTAAGAAGATTGACAAACACTAGAGAGATCTTCAAAAAAACTCACTGTTGTGATTCTCTTTCTCTTTCTCTCTTACTATTCTCATAAAATTTAATTCGACCAGGTGTGTTTACTCTAGAACCTAGAATCTAGGTGAGAAAAAGATTTCTTTCGATAAAATCTAAAATTTTCCAACAAAAAATTAAAGATTTCATTGGTCTTCAAAAGAAACTATTCTGATGAAATTTTTCCATTTCTAGATCGATCTGATAGCTTCTAAGATCTATTCTTCTGTTTTTTATCCGATCTGATTTCTTTTTTTTTACTCTCTCTCTCTCTCTCTCTCTCTCTCTCTCTCTCTCTCTCTCTCTCGGAAGTAAAATTCTTAAATTTTTTGTAAAAATAGCTATCGATGATATTAGGATGTAGGAAATATGATTACGTACCGTTTCGGGTGAACAAGCAAAAAAATATCTATAACCAATTTGACCTTCTGGATTTTTATATGCTTGATGCTTCAAAATATATGCGACACTATTCGCTGGACATTGGCATTTGATCTCTTGTTTGGTTATGTTTTCGTTTTGAAATCCATCAATGTTTTCCGATGTCGATGCTGTTGTTGTCGAATGTTGTTGATTGTTACTCTCACTTCGATCGTTTAATAGGGAATTCAAATCGCTCTCTGTTTTGATCGCTGCCGTCGTTGTGATGGTCCATGTAATATCACGAAAATATCTACAAGTCGGTAATTTTTCAACTGGTTCACAAAGCTAATTGGAGCAAAAAATAAAATAAAATCAGAAAATAGAACAAACAATTCAATCATTTTAATTCGATTTCTTTGATATCTCTCTCTCTCTCTCCGCTTCTGTTTTTGATTTGTTGCACACAAAAACATACCTTATATAATTTAGTCTTCTCCTGGATCGAGTGTTGATCGTTCGAATCCAACGAAACCGAGCACTGTGAAGCGGCACATCGACACTGTTTCTCGATCCAAGGTGTCGAGTAGGTGTCGATCTTGTTGCACACTTGCCATCGTTCACAAATCGGTAATTGTTCATCCGTTTTGATCTGTTTGATAAATGGAGAGAGGAAAAAAAATTTTTTTTTTTCTCATTAATAGCGTTTTTCTTAAAATCAAATCGAAATCGATCATTACAAAAAAAAAACTTGGATGATATCTTTATCTTGTAAATTTATTCTCTTCTGAATGTATTATCACTCATAATAATAATAATTTCGTTTCGATTTTGATGAAAAGAATGTTGAGTTGAAAATTTTCCGGTAATTTTCATTCAATAAAAAGTTTCATTTGGTAGCCATTAAAAAAATCATCATCAATTCGTATGTTTGTGTGTGTGTGTGTGTGTGTGTATGTGTGTAGGTTTCAACAACATACCGCATTTATTCTCTTCTTCTTTTCGGCCCACTTAACCGCCACTAGTTATCTTCTTTTTTTTCTTTTTTTTTTTACTTTTTTTGTGTAATAATATATTTTCGTTCTCAATCCAATAAGCTACTCTCATTTATCTGCTCTACGTTTTAGATTAGCTTGTTTGAATGATTGAATGATCATCGGAACATCATCCTCTCTCTTAGAGTTATTTCGTTTGTTTTTTATAAATATGGTCACCGAAGCTTTATATGGATCTTGTTACACAGGACACATACACACATACACATACACACACACACACACACACACGCATTTCAATTTTGTTATGGAATTCAGGAAATTCAATCGGAGAAAATTTTTTCTTTTTTTTTTTTTTTTTGCTCTAACCGAAATAGGGCAACAGGACGATCGCCTAGAGGACGAGAGTGAAAGTGCAAGGATCTTTTTTGATTTTTTTTTCCTCTCTCGAATCGCGAAACATCTCTCTAGAAGAACTAGTCTAAGTGATTGAAAATGAAGCTATGAAGCTAAGAATAATGATCTAAAATTCTAGAAAAACAAAAAGATAGTCTCGATCTCTCTGATCGAGTCTCAATTCTCAATGTCTTAACGAAATCAGCCCCTGGAAAAGAATCTTTGAATTCGATTTAATTTTCTTCCTTCTTTTTCTTCTGATAAATTTGCTTCGAAATAAAATCGATTACCTCTTAAATATCACCAAAATGTTTTCCCTCTTGGGAACACCTAACCAAAAAAAAAAAAAAAAAAAAAGAAGAAGAAGGAGAAGAAGAAACAAAAAAAAAATTGCCAGGTGCGTTTCGAACGAGATGAGAGAATCTAAGTTGACACCTGTCGATCGTTGGGAAGAGAACTGAGAGAGAGAGAGAGAGAGAGAGAGAGAGAGAGAGAGAAAAAGACAGAGATACGGTTGTCTTTCGCTGTGATCTAGATCTTTGCCAAAAGATGTTGATGACTAACTTCTCAATGATAATGTTCGGTGAGATTATGATGATATCATTATGGGAAAGAGTAAAGATTGAATGAATAAAATGAATGGGAATTATTCGATTCGTGATCAACTAATATTGATGAATGGGTAAAAATTATGGCGACCATTCGAACCAACAAGAGAAAATCTTTCACTCTTTCTTTCGAATTGAAATTCAATGCAAAACTATCGAAGGCAATGATTTCGAATAACTTTAGTTGTTCTAGATTGAATCGCTAGAGAAATCGTTTCAAATGTAGAGAGAGAGAGAGAGAGAGAGAGAGAGAGACAAAGCTAGAGAGACAGAGCTAGACCCATCACCTTCGAAGCTAAGTCCTAATGTCAGAATAATAAGATATGGCCATTCTAATTTCAAAGGTGACCTTTATAACAATCAATAACAATAGATCTTTTGGATAATTGTGGTAAGATTGAAGATAGTCGGCAACTATTGAGCAGCAATTAGAACATATAACTTCTAAGAGACTCTTGGGTGCTAGAGACTTTTTTTTTTTTTTTTGATTATATTCTTAGCTATGATTGTCTCGAATTGAATTCATTTTTCGAAACAAAAATGATTGATTGATGTCGTATAGATGGTTGTTGTTGTTGTTGTTGTTTTTGTTATTTGAATTTCATTGAGAAAATTCAGAACAAGAAAAAAAAACAACAAACAAAAAATTATTTGTTCTCTCTTTTTACTCTCCCAAAATCTTTCTTATTTTAGTTTTTAGTTCCAAACTCTAAGCATCTTAGTTGTCAAAGAAGTAGAGAAAAGAGATAGAACGAGAATCGATGATCATTTTCGGATAAGAAAATCTATAATCTATATGGATTTGTAATCTTATGTATGTATGTAATCTTTGTGTACACCTAGATCTATAGAACGAAGAGGTGTGTGTGTGTGTGTGTATGGATGGATGGAATTGTTAAGAGAATCTAGAAAGCAGCTGTCGATCTTCTATTTCAGATTTCAGCTTTTTTTTTCTCAATGAAACGAGAATGGAATCAAACTAATCAATCATTTGTTTTTTGAAAGGTATCATCAAGGAAAATTTTTGCGGCAAACTTTTCGAATCATCAAAATCAATCGACCACTCAATCAATCTGATCGAATGAATCTAATGAATCTTAATCAAAATTTTTTTTTCTCTCATTTCCTTATCTATTCATTTCATTTTATTTTATTTTTTGATGAATTATTGTTCCCATTATTGATTTTCAATTCTAATAATCAAATTTCTAGATTCTCATAAAAACATCGAATGAATTCAATGACAATTTGATTAGATTTCATCGATCTTCTGGAACATTTCTACGACCTAGCCACCTTTTTCTCTTATCGATTATCTATTTTGCTTTTGTTTCTTAATGACCTTGTTCTTATTATGAGGAAAAAAAAACTCAATCGACTTCAATACTCAGTGATCGTAATTATTTGAAAATTGATCTTTGAGTTTGATTTTCTCGTGAATGAATGATGTATCTCATCTAATCATAGCCATAGAGAGAAAGAGAGAGAGAGAGAGAGAGAGAGAAACCATTTGGGACGATGAATTTTGGTGCATATGTTCGTTTCTTCAAATCGAAACCGTGAGAGAATTTGGCGCGCAACACTCGTCTTCTCTATCTCTATAAATCTGGTTCGATATATAATCAACAATTGAACCATTTAAAGAAAGCATTCAGTTTTCAAGAAACGAAGGGGGAAAAAATAACAACACAAACCGAGCTCGATCGCAACGATCATCATCATCACCACCACCACCACCTTAAGCAAAGCTATTATCGTCATCTTCATCAAACCAACCATCAAATCACTCACATACAATCCCTTTATGATCATAGCCATTTTTGATCTTATTATCATGCCCATATTTATTTTATTTCTATTTTTTGCTCGATATTTAAAAAAAAAAAAAAAAGAGGAAGAGAAAAAAAAAGAGTTTTGAAAATCTTCGAAATCCATCGAAAACCATAAAATTTTTGTTACTGGAACAAGTAGGAAGAAAGATATGAATGAAATGAAAGAAGAAGAAGAAGAAGAAGAAGAAGAAGAAGAAATAAGATAAACATATGAATCGTGCAAAGATCAGAGACCAAAGACTTTGGGTGGAGGAAGATTCAGTGATTATCGATGATCTTCTCTAAGGACCCTAGGCTCATCGTACTGTTTGCTTTTCTTAGCCCTTCTCTCTCTCTCTCTCTCTCTCTCTCTCTCTCTCTTTTACGTTCAATAAGACTTTTTTCTTCTAGATTTCTTTTTTCTCCCTCTCTCTCTCTCTCTTTCTGAATGGTTTTGCTTATTTTAGATTTAATGTGGCCACCTGTCGTTTTATCTTCATCCTTCTCTTATGAGAATAACTATGCTTGACCTGATTGATCTTGGGTCCGAGAGTTTAACGATAGAACTGTGAGCATAGGAAGAGAGAAAGAGAGAGGGAGAGAGAGAGAGAGAAAAGCATCTTTTTGGAACTCAAACTCACACACACACATACACACACACTCATACACTTCTTTTTCACTCATACACCATACCAAAATTGTTAGACACTTGTCGTTTAGGTCCTAAACTTTAGGGTGTTTGTTGTGTTCACCACCATTATGGTGTGTTTCTGTTATTAGATTTCAATCTGTAAAAAAACAAAAATATTACACCGAAGACAAAATGTGCTAGCCATATGTTCTTGATTCAATTGAGAGTTTCAA
Source organism: Sarcoptes scabiei (assembly GCA_020844145.1). NCBI lineage: Eukaryota > Metazoa > Arthropoda > Arachnida > Sarcoptiformes > Sarcoptidae > Sarcoptes > Sarcoptes scabiei. Next base: position 844,866 of record CP080483.1, on the reverse strand, counting down.
GATTAAGCTTTTAGCCTTATATTATTCGTTCGCGCTTTGCAGCACTGTGTTGTTAAAGAGAACTTTTTTTGAAATCTGTGTCTCTCATTCACAAGAAAGTCTGGAACGTTTCTCTCTCTCTCTCTCTCTCTCTCTCTCTCTCTCTCTCTCTCTCTCTCTCTCTCTTCAATTCAAACTGGTTTTCTTTGGTCTCCACTAGAAGGCTATTCTCTATTATTTTATTTTGGTTCTTGGAGAAAAAGAAAATCGCTCTCTTCTTCTTCTTCATCTTGATGAACACGTGTGTGTGTGTGTGTGTGAGAAAATTCAAATAGAGAATTGAAAGAAAAAAGCAAATAGTCTTCTTTTTTTTTTAATGTTCCTAGCGGTCTTTGAAAATCTTATGCCTCTCTTTTATTTATGGAGGTTATGAAAATTTTTTTCGAGGAAAACAAAATCGCTTTTCTTGACACTTGGGTCTTGAGACTGGCGCGCTTTTTCTACTTTTGGGTCTCTTTTTTTTTTTTGCTTTCTCTCTCTCTCTGGTCTAAGCTATAGAAGCTATAGAATAATTTCACAAACGGAATATATTATCGACAAGAGACGAAAACATTTGGAGTAATTTTAAAGAGAGAAAAAAAATTTAAATTTAAAAGCCTAGAAAATTAATTCAAAATCGATTCGACGATTTAATTTCGGACACCTACCCGATTCAATTGGTAGATTATTTTCGGTTGAATTTTAATCGTTTGAGCATCATCAATCAACGATGCTAACACTCGTGATCCTCTTGCTCGGTTTCGTGATGATAGCACTAATTTGGTTAGATTTCTATTCGTAGTAATCAATTTGGATTCAATCAGATCAGAATAATACGTATGTCGATGTCTTCGTTGTTTATGAGATTGATATTTACGAAACATTCGTTGTAATGCATTCGATGAAGAGGATGAAAACGGTGATGATAATCTCGATATCATTGATGGCGATTGATTACTAGTAGATGATGAGGATGGTCTCGATGATTGAATCGAATCCATCGTAGAATCATTCATTGATGAACGATAATATTGATGGCTTTGTATTCGATTCATTCGAGCATTTTCTCTCATCAAAACTAATTCTCGATGTCTGTTTCGATTTCGATTGAATAGTATTGGATTTCGAGGTTTAGAGTTTAGATTCTGATGATGAAGATGATGGATTCGATGCGTATTGTGATGCTGATGCTGATGATGATTGTTGTCGTCTTGATTATGATCATTTTGATTCGATTCAATTAATTGATAAAATAAACGATTGAAATTTGTCTCATCAATTTTTGAATCTTCACCATTTTTGATTGCTTCGATTGAGGAAGCTTTCGAACACATAAATATGACCAGATTGATTATGAAAAAATTCCACCAGAATGATGATGTTGATGTTGTTGATGATAGTGAAGAGAATCGTAATGAAAATAAAGATTCCGATCTTCTTCTCTCGAACATCGATCTCGTTTCGCTTAGTGTCGAGATGTTCTGATTCTTCGTAGCGATTGTTCGTAACCTTACGATCGGAGAAGAAGAAGAAGAAGAAGAAGATGATGATGGTGTCGAAGAGATTCGTTGCCGTAGATATCGATTCAACAATAACAATTGATATTTAATTCTATAGAATAAATTGGAAATTTTCTTTGGATTCAAATAACATCGATGACAATATGGATGATGATGATGATAATGAGGAGAGGGATGAGAATAGGAATGATGGTGGATATTTTCGATTCGATTATTATTATTACTATTACTATTACTATTACAACAATCAGAATATTGATTATTTTGATCGGTAGAATATTCTCGATGCAAACAATGACGCTGATGATGATGATGATGATGATGATGATGAAGATGATGAAGATGACCAACGGTGGTCATTTCTAGATCATCGCAACGATCCATTCGGATTTCAATTAAATCTGGCATTTTTCATTCACTTTGAAGCAATTTAATTAAAAAAAAAACAAAAAAAAAAAAAAAAAAAAAAGAAAAAAAAATTCTATTTCATCAAGTATAAATCATAGTAGCTCTTCGATAAATTTGGAACGAAAATTTTTTTGAACGCACACAAAACCAAGAAACAAATGCAATAAAATGTTCACGAACGAGACTAAGACTTTTCGATTCTGAATGAAATCTCAAAAAAAAAATCAATCTCAATCTTCTCAATGAAATTCACTCGTATTTATATTACCTCGACGTATCGACAAACTGTTGAATGAGAAGTGGTTAGCTAGTGTTACGTTTACGTTACGTTCCGTGGATAAATATAATAGCGAAAAAAAAAAACTTCGAAACACAAGGAGAGATAGAGAGAGATAGAGAGAGAGAGAGAGAGAGAGAGAGAGAGAGAGAGAGAATTGGAAAAGAGCGAGAGAGAGCCAGAGCGAAAGAGAGGAGGGATACTTCGCAAAAGACCGCGCAGCTAGGCGGCTGAAACGAAACTATTGACTTGATTAATCCTGTTGGAGAAAAAAAAAAAAAAAAAAAAAAAAGCTAACAGAGAGAAAGATTTGAATATTGCCATCAATATTTGAGACTTTTTCTTTTTTGTTTTCCTTGTCTCGATCTTGTTTGTTTAGCCATTACCATTTGTTTCGATTTGATATCTTCGACTTTTTAAGGAAGAAAAGAAAAGAAAAGAAAAAAAAATTCCATCCATTCATTCAATAGTTTTGTTTTTTTTTTCATTCTCCGATTTTGGCTACAATATCCGATTCATTCATTCATTCATTCATTCATTCATTAAAATTCATTGCAATGCACTAGATCGAGATACTAGAGATTCTCTAAGATTCTCGATTCGCAAAACGAATCCATTTTTTTTTTTTTTGAATTCATAAATTATACTTTGCTACAATTTCCGATCAATTTCGATCACTTTTTGTTAGATTTTGGATCTTGAATTTGAGACAAAAAACTAAAAAAAAAAATTATCCATCCGATTCGATTCGATTCGATTTCGATTCGACAAGCCGATGATGATCGACCAGATGGTTTAAATCTCTCACAATTTATTGATTCTATCAACAATCTTTCTATGTCTTTCTTTGATCACTAACATCATAGCACTGACATAGTGATTAGGTTTAGGTATTTCAAAACCCAAACCCAAACAACACCCATTCTTCTCTAAGAATCACTAGGATTATGATTCAATCAGTTGTTGGTGTTTTTTTTTTTTTTTTTTTTGGTATTTGTATGAATCTTTTCAATCTTTTATTTTGCCATTGGCGTTTGTTGTTTGTTTTGTTTATTTAGTTATGGAATCCGATTTTAGAATTACAATTTGTTTGTTTGTTGTCTCCTACAAAGATTTTGAAAAGAGCAAAAAAAAAAAAAAAAAAAAGAAAAAAAATTAATAAATAAATGAATGAATGAAATGAATGAAAGGTAAACACTCACAAAAACTAATTTTTAATCTCTTAAATCTTTGATTCGAGAAAAAAAGTTAAATTCTCTCTCTCTCTCTCTCTCTCTCTCTCTCTCTCTCTCTCTCTCTCTCTCTCTCTCTCTCTGCCTTCTCTCTTTTTATCAGTCTATGTGTCTAGTCTTTAAATTGACTAAGAAAAAAAAAAGCTAAAATTCTTCTTTTGCGCTTCCAGGTGCGCTTTGATTGATTTGATTTGATCTGTTTGTCGTCTGCATTGATGAGATTGACTTTTTTTTTTTTTTTTTTTTTTTTGAAGCCAAAAATTTTAAAATTTTCTTTTGGAAAATTTTGATTGAATTTGATTGTTTCATTTGGACTATTGCGATAATAATTTGATTTCGATTCATTTTCTTTGCTGAAATTTTTTCGTTTTTTTTTGTTTTTTGTTTTTTGCTTTGTTCGAAACAAGAGAATAGTAGAATAATTTGTCTGTGTCTGCAAGCTAGAATTTCGATGACCGAGATTATATCATTCAACAAATCCATTCGATGGCGTCAGTCTGTAGAGATTAAAATTGAAAATTTAACAAATAATCCGAAATTCCAATAGAATTCGACCAAAACTTACCGAGTTTTATTAACTTACCGAGTAGCAGTAAAATTATTCCATTCTGAATATTCTGATTCTATTTCCGTTTCGAATCAATTCGATACTTTTATTAAATATTTCCTCATACAAGAATATTTTTCTTCTCGTTTTCGGTTTTTTTTCTTTTCTTCGTTTGCTAGGTTTGATTTTGTTCTCATTCTCAGATCTCACATCAGACGGCTGATTGAATACCGAACGGAAGTGAAGCTAATTTGTCTTTTCACAACAAAATTCAATCGTGAACGATGATGTTGATGTTGATGATGATGATGACGATTCAGACATCAAAAACATTGATTGAAGGAAATTTCAATTTCGATGATGATTGTTGAAAGTTTGATGGGAAAATATTTTCAATGTTTCCCATCTAATAATCATATTTTTTTTTTCTTAGTAAATTGACAGCTAGCCATATAGAGAGAGAGAGAGAGAGAGAGAGAGAGAGAGAGAGAGGATATGTATGAGAGGTACGATTCTGAAGCTTAAGAATTTCGAATCAGTTCAATGTCACGATGGTTACTGTAATTATATGAGGCCATAGTTCACACATCTCTACTAAGCATTTCTATTGCTCTCTCTCTCGCTTTCTCTCTCTCTCTCTCTCTCTCTCTCTCTCTCTCGCTTTCTCTCTCTCTCTCTCTCTCTCTCTCTCTCTCTCTCTCTCGCTTTCTCTCTCTCTCTCTCTCTCTCTCTCTCTCTCTCTCTCTCTCTTACTAGATCATAGTTAATCATTATCCATTTTTCGTTTTTGTTTTTGTTTTTGTTTTTGTTTTCGATTTTCGATATTCGATGTTGATGAGTAGTTCCGCTTGGTTGAATCGAAGAAAAACATCGATACAGATTTTTTTTCTCTCTCTCGGTTTGTCTTTCAGATTGAAATTTTTGAGAAAGATTGCAGAATGACAACACCGACAACATCAACATCATTCGTATTGGGTTAACTAATTTTCTTCCACCAATTACATTTGCACTTTCGATCACTCTCTCGGATATCGATTCAAGACAATATTCCTATTTGAAGATTAGACAGTGAACAAAGAGATAGAGAAACAAAGTAAAAAAGAAGAAAAAAAAACCTAGAAAAAATCTTGCGACGAGAAACAAAAAAAAATCTTTTATGTCTAGAATAGTGCTAGTGCAATTAGTAACGTACAAAAAAAAAATATCGTTCACTGATAACCTAGAATGATTGGATCGAGACAGTCTGATGGATGAATGGATGGATGGATGGATACACTTTGGTCCGATTTCGAGTCTGGTCTGATTTATATTCCAATCTCTCATCTCTTCTTCCATCAGACATCAGACACTTCTCTTGACTGGTCTCTAGATTAAGTATTGTTGACTGTTTATTGTTTACTGTTTTTTGTTTTTTTTTGTTCTCCAATCACCGAAGATAGATTTGCTACCTTTTACAATATTTCACTCTCTCTCTCTCTCTTCTCCCTCAGGTGTACATTATCGAACGAATTATTCGCTAAGTTTGGGATTATTTTCTAATCGAAAGTTCTTCTTCTCCTCTCGATCATTCAGATTGAAATAAGATTGCAAAAAATCTTTTTTTTTTTTCTTTTCTTTTCTTATGTCTCGATAGTGTAGATATTGGAATCGAAATTTGACTTTTTTCTTCCTCTCTTCCCATATCGTTTTGATTGGTTTTTTTTTCTCTCTCATTTGTTTGGTTTTGTTTTGGTTTTGTTTAGTTTCAGTTTTAGTTTCAGTTTAGTTTCATTGTCTCTGGATCTTTGTCTCAAAAGAGAGAGATTCATTCGTCGCCGTCGGTCAGTAATAAACACCACCACTAATGTAACAAGTGTTGTCTCTCGAAGTATTAGTTTTTTTTTTTTCTTCTTTACTTTCTTCTATCTTTAGCTCACTCATTTCGGTTCACTTTATCTTCGCACGACATTGATCTTGGTCTAAAGATCTTTATGTTTCTTCTCTGTTATCACGAAAGATAAAAGAACTATGATTTTTTTTTTAATAATTAAATTTTGGTTTCAAAAAGTCAAATCTATTAGAATTTCGATATTTGGTGAAGTTTTTTTTTGTCTCTCTCTCTCTCTCTCTCTCTCCTTCGATTCTTTTTGATGTCCCTTGAGGTGATTTTCATTGAGTTTACTTTGTTGTTCATTTTGAATTTCAAACAAACAAACGCTTTGTGTCGAGAGGAAATTTGAAATTTTTTTATTTTTTTTTTTTTTTTGTATCATTCCAAACGATGGATCCGTATCGTTTTGGTCTAGAACGAATAACTAAATATAAAAACAAAAAAACGAAAATGAATTCTCGTTTCTATAACGAACTAAGATTCTCTTGTTGGTTTGCAAAAAAATTTTTTTTTTTCTCCACTCTAGTGGTGATCCAAAAATAAAGCTCCAACCATTATATCACCATTATCATCATTGAATCATTATCATCAGTGTACGTTGTGACAAGATCCGATTTTGAAAAAAAAAAAAAATTCATCCGCTATTCGCTATAATCGCTTTGCTTTGAAGTCAAGTGTACTGCTCTAGGCTCTCTAGAATCGAAATCGAAATCGAAATCGAAAGAAAAGAAAGAAAGAAATTGTCGGCTTTTTTTTGTACTTTGTCTCTGTTTGTTTTTTTTTCTGATTCCTTCTTCTTTGTTGTTGTCGTTTAGATTTGAGTCTTTTTTTCTGATTTTATAACTATCATATTCACTTTTGATTCTGATTCGATTCTCTTTGAAGAACGAATCTTTTCGGCTTTGGTGGTGGTGTTTTAGCGATCGAATCTTTTCATATCGTTTTAGATCCCAATAATAGCTTTCCGATTCTTTTCCGAATAGGAAATCAAACCGAATTGGCCACCAAAAATACCGAGCAATGTTCAATGGGAAAGAAAGAAAGAGAGAGAGAGAGAGAGAGAGAAAATAGTTTCGTTAGTACTAATCACCACCAACCGTCATCAAACCTTACGGAATTAACCTTTTTTTTCTTCTTCTTCTTCTCTGGTATTGTTTCACTTCAGATTGAACATTATTGTTGTTAGCCGATGTAAAACGAGTATTACAATGCTCTATAGTGGATAATAATGTTATTATGATGATGATGATGATCGTCATCTTACCATTCTTGTTTTTCATTTTTTGATTTCTTCCGATTTGAAGAGAATCAAACAAACAAACAAAAAAAAAATTGTTCTTTTTTCTTTGATCGGTTCTCGTTTTTTCTTTTCGCTTGTCCAATAACACAATCGTTTGTCCACAAACTTTACCGTATCTCATTCTTGGTCTTTTTTCAAAACATTCGGTCGGTCAATCAATGCGGTCAAACACTGATGATGATGATGACGATTATTATTATTATTATTATTTTTTCTATTACTTCCATTATTGTTATTGCCGACACAAACACCCTCGCATCCTCTTAAACATCCTCATTATCGTTCCGATTTATCATAAAGTCTCAAAGAGGACAAAAATAAATACTCAAATCGAACATCAATAGAGATCCTCATTATATTATTTAATTCTTACTGATGTGTTATCGATTCGATCTTAGTTTTGCTGTTTCATTTCTTTCATCGCTACGTTTGTTGTGTTGTGTGTTTGCTTGCTAGCTTCTTTGCCGATCTTCTCTTTTGTAATGTAATGGCCAATATATTCTCATCAATCCACTTGTTCAGATCATCCAAAATCATCGAAAAATCTTGTTGCTTTGACTCTTATCGAATCAACAAAACTTGCAATGAAAAATTTCGCTTTTCTTTTTTTTACCATCTCTCTTACAATCATTTTCGTCTCTTCGTTTCCATCGAATCACTTCCCTCCACTTCTTCCTGAACGTTCTCTACCCCCATCTCTAGATTGTTTCGTTGGAAATTCTTCTCTGTATTTGCTTGTGAGAGGATTGTAGCTTCTAGCATCGAAAAAAAAAAAAAAAAAATAAATTTCGAAGCTAATTTTTTTTTCTCTCTCTCTCTCTCTTCTTTCGACCGCCATATAGATTTACGAGATCGTACGAGATTAGATTCGGTCTTTATTCTTTTCGATTTTGGTTTCGGTTTTCGTTCATTCATAAAAATCCAACAAAAAAAACAAAAAAAAAAAAAAAAAAAAAAGAGCGAACGTCGATAGTATTTTGGCTATCGATCGAAGAGAGAAAGAAGAGGAGAGTAAAAAAAAAAAAAACGTAAAATTCTTTCCACTTCGTAAAGCGTTTTGCGTTCATTCATAACTTTTCGTTTTCGGCAAACATCTCGATCTTTTTTTCTTTTTTTCTTTTTTTCTTTTCCACTTGTTTCTAGCCTCTTTTTTTTCTATCGCATTTTTCTAAATGAAATTTGAATATTGAATATACACCTTCTAGATCGGTAACCTTCGCTATCTAGAAAATCATCTCTCTCTCTCTCTCTCTCTCTCTCTCTCTCTCTCTCTCTCTCTCTCTCTCTCTCTCTCTCTCTCTCTTTCTCTCTCTCTCTCTCTCTCTCTCTCGATCTTGATCGATGAAGAATGATTTCGAATGAATTGATTCCTACCATAGATAGAATCAATCGTTTGATGCTTACAATGACCATTTTTTTTTTTGTTCTTATTAGCAATCAGTGAAAAGAAGAGCCAAACAAAACATCCTTGAGCGAGAGAGAGAGAGAGAGAGAGAGACACGATTCTTTAGCTTAGAAATAGCTCTCCACCTCTGCCATCCCTTCCCCCTCCATTTGAAACATCTATCAAGAATGAGAAGAGATAAGAGGAGCGATGAGAATTGTCTGATTGAAATAAAACAAAGTCTCAGAGAGACAATGTCGATTGGAATGTTGTTGATCGTTAAGCTTTCGCGCTAATCTTCATCGAAAAAGATTTTAAATTTCATTCTCCACCAAAAAAAAAAAAAAAAAAAAAAGACAAAAACTCTTATCCCTAGAAGCCATTGTTATTGGATAAATTTCAAATCTAACAACAAAAGAAAATCTTAACGAAAAAAAAAGATTAGCAATTTTTCTTCTTCTTCTTCTTCTTCATTGCTCTTCTTCTACCTAGAATTGTGATGGAGAAATATTGTGAATTGATTGATTCTCTAACGAATACCTCTATTTTCGATGAAGAATTGTGATTCGTGACTAAAATAATTCTCTCTATTCGATAAAAAAGATTTTTTCAAATCTTTTTCTCTTGTTATCTTCGAATCAATTTGGTTTCGAATCAAATTTTCTACCCCTCCAGATAGATTCTTCCCTTTGATAGATTGATAGACTCTGTTCTCTCTTTTTTTTTCAAAAAGTTAATCTTATAGATTTTTAATCTAGACACGTTTTTTTTTGTTTTCCCCCCCTCAAATCATCGTTATTGCAATGTCAAAGGTCATCTATATATTTTGTTCTCTTGATTCGATTGTTTCGAATTGGCAGCCATTTTGGTTTGTTCTGTTCCCTTTGGATTCTCTTCACCTTGTTGTTCTTATTGTCTCATTGTGTAGGAGTGTTTTTGTTAGGATTGTTTAGATTTAGGTTTTTTTTTTTTGATTGTATCTATGATTGTGAAATATCATTATGAAATCCTTGTTGTAATTCTTTGTAAACTTATGTAATCATTTTTTTTTCTTACCTCAGATATTTGTATTAAACTGATTGATTAAGTTTATGTGTTTGTGAAAGAAAGAAAGAGAGAGAGAGAGAGAGAGAGAGAGAGAGAGAGCTCAATGCTAGCAGGTTCGATACAAATATAGCTTTTGGTTTTGTTTGTTTTATTGTTATTATTATTTTTTTTTTTTTAGATTTTCTTCTCTCTATCAACATTGATTTTCATTGCTCTTTTGTTCTCAATCATCAATTGCCATATGTCACCTTTGTGATATTGAAATCTCTAATCAAAAATCTCGATTGATCTAACTGGATCTATCTTGGCCAATAATAAGAAATGATCGTTTTTTTTTTCGTAGTGCGAGAGAGAGAGAGAGAGAGAGAGAAACCAAACAGCTTCTAAAAGATAAGAAAGTGATTGTGTTGGAACAGAAGAAGATAATAAATTTATTTCCAAATTCTAAATCTAAACTTTCCCACAGTTTCTCGATCATCTTTATTATCTCATCCGATAGATCAGAGGTGTTCACTCGACAACAATACAATGCCAAACTTATGGCATTCGATTATCCATTCGGACCATTTGGTTCTCTTTAGAGATCGTTGGAAAGTGAAGAAAAAAAAATCGATTCTTTTTCCTCTCTCTCTCTCTCTCTCTTTTTTTTGGATCGAACCAAAAATTTCATCCAAATATGTTTGCATTCTTTTTGGTTCACCTGGTGTGATGTGATGTAAATCACTTCGGTAAAAGATAGCGATACTTGTGTCTAATAAATTTTAGAGTGAAAAAAAATAACGATTATATTTTATGATTCTTTTTTTTTTTTTTTTTTTTTTTTTTTTTTAACAGAAAATTTTTCTTTGATTTTTGTTTTGATCACTGGTTAAGCAATTTTTGATTGTTATCTTAGTTTTAATTTGAATCTCTCACCACTAATTTCCGCAACGATGATGATGATGATGATGACAAATAGATGGAACGATCCAAATTGAGAATTTATTTCGCTAAAATCTATTGGCGATCGATTTTGATGGCGGTGGTGGCAGTGTAATTTTTTGATTGAATGATAAGATTGCGAGAAAAAACCAAAAAAAAAACAAACCATCTAGGTCCATGTAAAATCCTCTATAAGTTTGTTCGCTTTATAATTTTCCCATTAATTTTGTCTTCGTTCCATCTTTTCGTCTTCAATCGAAGCGGATCTTTTTTTTATGGCCTCGACGACAATAGAATGAGAATAAGATTGCAATGCAAAAAAAAAAATCTCGATTCGCTAACAACCAAAAATTTGCCCCAAATGTATTAGGTTCTTAATAGGCAGACAAACACAAACACACACATACACATACACACAGTTTGAATTCGATTAAAAAATTTTTGCCGATTCAATTCGATTCGGTTTCGCTATGAATCGATATGGTTGTTGGTGATTTTCTCAATCACAATCATCATAATCATCATCATCATCATCAGGCAGGGGGTGTGAAATCAATGATCACAATCTCAAACCAATGTGACCACAAAACAATGATGATCCTACCAAAGATCTAGATGGATCTAGGAGAGCCCTATAGAGAGAGAGAGAGAGAGAGAGAGAGAGAGAGAGAGAAATAATGATTATTTGTTTCGGAAATGAGCAACAGCTAGAGCGAAAAAAAGAAAAGCAATAGAAAAAAAAAATATTATGGATTTTTTTTAAGCTCTAGCAAAGCCTAGACAATAAGAATCTTTTCGATTTTGATCGCACAACACTTGCTGCGCTAGCTTTGCTTGAAACTAATTAGTTTGATTTTGTTCAGTTTGATGAGAGACGGAAAGAATAATTATCATTGAAATTTCAAAAAAAAAAAAAAAAGACAGAAAACAATAAAATCAATTTCAAAAAACTCCATTCAATTATTAAGAGAATATTTTTTTTTTTTTTTTTTTTGCTATTTATTTCCTGCAGGTAAAATGTATGCTGTTCTAGGACGTCGACATGGCCGTATCTTGCATGCCGATCAGCAAGAAGGATCGCAAATATTTACCGTTAACGCTGTGTTGCCAGTGATTGAATCGTTGAATTTTGCGAACGAAATCCGAAAACAAACGAGCGGTAAAGCGAATCCACAGCTCTCGTTCAGTCATTGGGAGGTAATAATAATAATAAAAATTACGAACATTGCTTCTCTCTCTTAATTACTACTTACCGGAGGGTTTTTTCCATGAGATGCTCTAGCCAATGTTGTTTGATTTTGTTTGATCGAAATCTTCGACCGGAAACGATTTCCCCCATTATTGTTTTCAATCAATCGCTAGAGAGTGATTTGATCGGAAATTTTTTTCCGACCCCTTCTCCTTTGAGAGATCAAAATGATGGAATGGTTAATAATGATAATAATAATAATAATAATAATAGAAATAGAATGATGTTAAAAATCGTAATCATCATCATCATCATCATCATTATCATCATTGAGAAAAATTAGATGTTTGAGAGAAGAAGATTCTTGGAATTCTTCGAATACCATCGCTTCGGATAATTTGTTTTGAATGTTCTTTTTTTTTTTTTTTTGCTCTTTTTCGGATCTCTTCTCTCTCTCTCTCTCTCTTCATTGCTGGTTTGATGGTGATGATTTGTGTCAAAAACAGCATCAAGTATAGCATCACCATCACCATGGTGGTTTTAAGTATCTCAAATCATCATCATCATCATCATCAAATATCTTCATCCGGTCATTATGTTGATTGGTTTAGGTTTCTATCGCTCTCTCTCTCTCTCTCTCTCTCTCTCTCTTAAGCGTACACTTAATCTTTCTCGATTGTAGAAGCTCGAAGAATCGTGTGTTGAGATAGATTGATTGTGAAAAGATCAAGATTGTATAGATCGAATTGATGAGAGAAAAGAAAAAAAATTTCGATTGAAAAAATAAAAAGCAAAAATTGATCAAAATCATTATCGTTGATTGACCTTCTTCTTTTTCTTTTTCTTCTTCTCAATGATCGATGATAATGATGATGATGATGATGATGATGATGGTTCAGTGATGGAGAATAATTTTATGAATGAACGTATCGTAAAATAGAACCATAGTTAGATTTGAATTAAAACGATGTTATCAGAATTCTGTTCTCTATCTCACTCGACCATCTTCATGCTCTTCATCATCATCATCATCATCGTATTCAATTACACCTTTGTTAATGATCGATGTTGTGGGTTCTTCTTTTTCTTCCAATCTCTCGATTCGATCACAAGATAGAGAGAGAGAGAGAGAGAGAGAGAGAGAGAGAGAGAGAAGTCGAGTTTAAGTTTTTTCTTCCTTCATCGAATCGTGGTCTTGAGCCAATCGATTGAATTTGAATTCGAATTTATGCATCGTCGAAAAAAAAAAAATAGAAAAAATCACTAAATCCTTAAAAGCCAATAATTGGCACCCTGATCTCGAGAAAGGGGGAGGCAATCGAATTAAATACGTTTTGATGGCGATATTTTCGATTTCGATTAGATCGCAAAGTAACAAGATCAAAACCGATCGAACGATCGAAATTTGTTCGATATTCTATTCTATTTTATTTTATTTTATTTTTTTTTTCATTCCCAAAAGAAAAACTCTAAATCTAATAGCTATAAAACAGACACCTGAAGATTCTCCAGCTACGATTGATTTCACATTTTCAAGAATTATTATTTTGCTTTCGTTTTCGTTTACAACAGTTTTTCGAACCCCCCTCCCATATGTGCAGACAAACAAATCTTCGAATGCTGTGTGTAATCAATTTTTCTACCTTTTTTTTTTCATCTCTCTCTCACTGTATGTTGTTGGTCTGTGTGTGTCACTCCTTATTTTTCTTTGGACTGGTCAGATATGTGAAGAAGTAACAAACGTAATTTTTTCTATTTTATTTTTTTTTTTTTTTTGGTTACTAAACAACACACAGCAAGAGGGTATAAGAGAAGTGAATCTTATTTTTTTTTCTACCTATACGTTAAATTCGTAAAAATATAATCATTGAAAGAGATCTAAATCTAAAGAGAGAGAGAGGGGGGGGGAAATCTTAAGGAAATATAAAAGATTCAATAGGTTTGAATTAGACCCATACCAAACAAGACACTCGTGCACACCAACAAACGCACGTAAGACACACGCCAATCGTTTCCGGTGATTATTAGAATTCTAATCATCATCATCATAATCGTCGACAACACCACCAGAACCACCACCACCACCACCATCCATTCATTCTCGATTTACAATGTTAATTTTTTTTTTTCGCTTTCAAATCTCTCTCTCTCTCTCTCTCTCTCTCTCTCTCTCTTTTGATCTATAGAGAGATAATGATGATGATGGCCTAAGAGAATAAGGAGAGCATTTTTTAAAAAAAAAAAAAAAAAAAAAAAAAAATTCTCTATGTCTTTAGCTATTTGATAACTATTGGGTTTTGGTTCGAAACGAAAAAAAAATGGCTAGACCAAAATGAATCGTTTGTGTTTGGGGGGAGGGGGACTCAATTTGGATTACTTCGCTACAGTGAAGAGAGCGAGAGAGAGAGAGAGAGAATCGTAGAGAAACCTAAGTAGAATAAATTAAAAAAAAAATCCAAGATTTCCATACTTTTTTTCGTTTCGTTTGTTTCGCTGTTTGTGGTCCAATTTCTTCACCCAATCTATTGTTTTTCTTTTTTTTTCATTTTTAAAAAATCAATCGAGTTTGATTTGGTTTTTTGTTTTTTTTTTCTCAACAATTAAATTGCGATTTTTTTTTCACCGTCTGTTTTCGATATTCTCATAGTTTTCGTACTCGAAACTAATTCGTAATCTTTTTCAATTGAACTACCTGAGTTTAGTGTGCCAAACCCTATTTTTTTCCTCTCTCTCACTAACTTGTTGATATATAGCTAGCGTAATCGTTTTGATCGACTTCTTTCTATCAATCGAGATCAAGATTCTTAAAGAGAATTCTATCGCTAATTTACTTTCATATCTCGAAACATATGAGGGTGGGAATTTCCGATTATAGAGAGAGCGCGCGATTTGGGATTGTTCCATCGTGGGATTTGATTTGATTAATTTTCGAAATGGTGGCGAATTGATACTAACAATAATAATAATAATTATTTTTTTTTTTTTTTTGAAAAAAAGCTACCTTTTTTTTCGCAATTTTCTGCTACTTGCATTCATTCATTTCGTATTTCATTTAGCAAATTTCATTTCTCAATAGCTATTGTTGGAATTTTTCTTGTCTAATTTCATTCTAGTGTAGCAAACATCATCATCAGTTTTCATTGCTTACATATTTGAAAACTAATGAAACTTTAGAAGAAAAAAAGAATTAGAAGAAAAAAATTTACCTGTTTGTGTTTGCTCTCTCCACCTCTGTCCTCTACCAGTGTTTAAGGTTTTCGATTCAAAATCAATGCAATTTCCATTTTTCTAACTCTGATGGTTTGATGAATTTTTTTTAATTTCATTTAGAGATAATTTTCGATTTCAATTCGAAATGTCATTTGCTTGTCAGATGAAATAATGATCCAATTTTTTTGTGTTTGAACTAATTCGATATTTTTGTCAAAGATTCTCTTTCAATATGTAGGTGTCAGTGTTTTTAGATAAATTTTTACCGATATTAAATCTAAATTAATTAGAATTTTGTTCTTCACACTGTCGAAAATTAACTGTCGATTTTGTTTCAAGAAATCATTTTAATGAGCAGATTAACATCGCTATCATTAAATTTTTCTGTTTCTCTCTCTCTCTCTCTCTCTCTCTCTCTCTCTCTCTCTCTCTCTCTCTCTCTCTCTCTCTCTCTCTCTCTCTCTCTCTCTCTCTCTCTCTCTCTCTCATTTGAAAGATAATCGATTTGGATCCATTTTGGACACCAACCACCGAGGAGGAATATAAGCTCTACGGAGAGAAAGCCGATACGGAGAATCGAGCTCTACATTATATGAATCAAGTTCGACGCCGTAAAGGTCTTCACGTTGAAGAGAAGATTGTGGAGTTTGCTGAGAAACAACGAACATTGACCAAGAATAAATAATCCTTGTGGCTTTGGGTCCGAATGAAATCTAATTTTCATACAATTTTTTTTTTTGCTTCAAATCTATTCAATCTAAGAAATTTGTTTTATCTTTGAGGGATCTCATTTCATTTAGGGAAAAAGAAAAAAAATTTGAAGAAATTACAACAGAGAAAAGTTTCACAAAAAAAAAAAGATTTATCATATTAAAAATATTGAATTCATTTTTGGATCTAAGATGCTATGTTTTGCCTCTATTTTGATTACTGAATTAGTCCTCTCTCTCTCTCTATATTGCTTGCCAAATTCAAAATGGTCCCTGATCTGTTTCACAAATTGTTCTACTCCATAGGACGATTACTATAAATTAATTTCCGATTAATTTTGCTTTCATTCCCGATTTAAATTTTTAATCGAAAAATTTTCGAGAAAAACAGTAAACATAAAAAAAACTAATTTCATAATCATCATTCCAATACACCGCCATTAGAATTGATTCGAGAATAGAGAATTTTTACCAGAACACAAACACAATCGAGATCAAATCAGAAACTCTTTCGGTAACTTGGTTACCTAAGTTAGAGCAAGAATTGTTAGAAAATTCTAGCTCCAGTTAGGCCTTTTCGAATTTTCTGGATTGAAAAAATTTGCCTCCCCCCTCCAAAAAAAAGATCCAATAGTAACCGATTCCTAAGAAACTTCACTCTAGATACTGGTCTAGCCGATTTCGGTTTGTCTCTCTCTCTCTCTCTCTCTCTCTATACCATCGAGTTATTCGCAGAAAACACTGGAACATGTTTTGTTATTGTTCGCTGTGGTTACCTTGGTTATTGTGAACCAAAAAAAAAAAAAAAAGCAAACATTTCAACACAAATATGAATGGAAAAAAATTTTTTTTTTCAATAAAAATTAATTTGTATTTAATTGATGATTTCGAATCTGATCACGGGAAAAGAAGAAAACAAAAAATGTTTCACTTTGACACAAATCTAAGATCCCTCAAACTTATTATTGCATAGAATTCAAATTCAATTTGGATCGTATTTTTTTTTTTCTAGGACCCGAATTCTCGACACTAATCGTTTAGAGATTAGATGGAAAGCTATGTCCACAAGTGAGCATAGCAATAATCGACTCTCGTCAGCAAAATGGTCTAGAAATTTGAAGTAAAAAAAAAAAAAGAAAAAAAAGACTAAATTGATTCTAATTGATTCTATTCTTAATTATTTCATTTTTTTTTTTTTTTTGTTTTTCATTTTGGATTCGATTGCATCGCATCAAGCAATGATGTTCAAAGTGATGCCAATCGATTACGATTACTTGAACGACAACGACAATTGATCGAATCGAAACTTCAACGTCGACAACAACAAGAACATCAACGATCGAATGTTGTACCATCATCATCGTCTCCATCGTTATCTTCGCGGCCAGCTACAAGTGTAGCTAATTTAAGGTAAAAAATTCTTCTATCGTTACGATTTTTGGTTTTTTGAATTTTTTTTTTTTGAATCGAATTGCGAACAACAACAACCACAACAACAACAACCAATCTTCATCAAATCGAAATCGAATCACTGAGATTATTAATGAAAGAATTTAATTTTTTTTTTCTTCTTCTTCTTCTTCTTCAACGAACAAATAAACATCATTCATTCATTCATTCATCATCGAAATGATGTTAATACCTTTGATTAATGGCATCAACGATAGCTACCGAGAGAGAGAGAGAGAGAGAAGAGGATTATTGAATTGAAATTTCGTATCTTTTTTTTTTCATTCGATTCTCGATTTGATAATTTACGATTGCCTTTAGATGAATGAATGAATGAATGAATTCACGATTTTTTTTTTCATTCCTTAATGAGAGAGAAAAAAAAAGCTTAGCAGCTTCCGAAGTAGTTGAGAGAGAGAGAGAGAGAGAGAGAGAGAGAGAGAAAAAAAACGTAGTAGCGATTTTTGTTTTCTTCTTTTCTGATAATTTAGTGAATGGAATGGAATGGAATTTATCTCGTTTCTTTCTCTCTCTCTCTCTCTCTCTCTCTCTCTCTCTCTCTCTCTCTCTCTCTCTCTCTCTCTCTCTCTCTCTCTCAATGAATTAATTAATGAATGAATTCCATACGAATCTCCGATTCTACGTAATCCGATGATCCGATGATGATGAAGAAGATGATGATGATGCAAAGAAATTAGATAATTTTCTTTGATCAAATTTAGTCGATCGAAACGGATGTATTTATTTTGTTTTTGATTTTCACCATCAAATTCTTTTTTGATCTTTTCGAAATTTAATCGAACTCGAATCTCGATTGAACTTCGAATGAATCGAGAGCTATAAATCAAATTGCCGACATTCGACAATAGTAATTATAATGCTTAAAGATTAGATAAGAATGATGATGGTGATCAATGTGAGAGGGTAATCGAATGATAGAAATCATTCAAACTTTTCCCCATCCTCTCACGGAACATCATGGAATCTTAAAGAATCTTGAATTTTTGATTAGTTCTGTTGTTGATGCCGATGATGATGATGATCATGATGATGATCAAGATGTTCATCATGTTTCGATTATGAAAAAAAAAATTTCAACTTAAATCTCAATCAAATCGATCATTAAGCATTGATTCTATACTTTCTATTTGTTTTGAATCTAGATCCGGTCTTGTTTATCGGCCACGATCAAACGATCTAAATGATACGACATCGATCAAACTATCGAACATTGATGATTTACGAAAAAATTCTGATGAAAAATCTAACGCTTTGAATGAAACCAAATCGGCGGTGTTGATGAATCGAGCTAGAACATCGATCCCATCATCAAGAACAATTAGCTCGTTGACTGAATCACCAAAGTCGAAGATATCGGATCGAAATTTGAGCAATAATTCCTTCTCGAATCAAAACGATTGCAATCAAAGCAATCGATCTTCAACCCCTTCAAAATCGAATCCGATTAAACAAATCAAAGATCAGAATCGATCTTTTAGTCGATCGGAAGCAAATCTATCCACATTCGCAAGGACCGAAACTGAGCTAAACAAAAAAGTCAATACTTTTTCATTATCGACACCGAATCCATTGACGACAGTGTTGAGTGATGATGAATTGTTAAAGTTTGTTTCGCAACCAGTCTCACCAGAGATCACACTACAATGTACCATAATACGAGATAAGAAAGGTCTAGATCGTTCACTATATCCGACCTACTATATGCATTTGCAAGGTTAGTTCAATAAGTTTTCAAATTTGTTGATCTACGAATGTAGTGTAAGCAATCAATCTGATAGCTAAGCAAGCTAGATAATCAAGAGAGAGAGAGAGAGAGAGAGAGAGAGAGAGAGAGAGAAACTATCACCTCTAATCGAAATTGTAAATTGGTATCATCTTGGATAATTAGATGTTGATTATTCAATGAACACCTACACACACACACACACACTAGATGGAAAGTTTTTTTTTTTTTTTTTGAATCTTTTTCCGATTATTACCATTTATGAGAGTAAGACACACCTTTAACAACACCGAATAATTATCTTGACAATGATGATTGATTCGAAATCATCATCATCGACATCACACAAAATTAGTTTGAATATAATCTAAATCTACCGACTGACACGCTGACATTATCGTATACGCTTTTTACGTTGTAGGTTTCTCTCTCAATGCTCTAAGGTCAAAGGTTAGACTGTTGAGATTTGAATCCGAATGGATTCACAAAAGCTTCTAAGAAAAAATAAAAAAATAAAAAAAAGAATCACAAACGAAATCGATTGATGGCTATGCGAATGATGATGATGATGATGATGATGATGATAGTTATCGTAATGATAATATTTCGATTCTTTCATTATCGCT
Organism: Sarcoptes scabiei; assembly: GCA_020844145.1. Taxonomy (NCBI): domain Eukaryota; kingdom Metazoa; phylum Arthropoda; class Arachnida; order Sarcoptiformes; family Sarcoptidae; genus Sarcoptes; species Sarcoptes scabiei. The sequence goes on along the minus strand of CP080483.1, from coordinate 825,414 downwards.
GCATTAAACATTTGAAGTAAAATGCAATCGGACAGCATTGTTGGTTTTAGCAAACTGTTGCATATTAGCTTTTAGCTTTAGATAGTGGAAATGATGTTTGATTTCGATGACTTTTTCGATTTGATTGTTATTTAATTATATAGCGGAATGATATACTGGAGTTCCAAAAAAAAAAAAAAAAAAAAAAAGAAAAAAAAAATCCAAAACAATCATTCTGGCCATGATCATCGAAGATGAATCGCATTTCGGGTTGTTGTTGTTGATTTTTTCGATCTAATCCAAACCTATTGCTATCTCAAAATTATCGATTTTGATCTTAATTACATCGAGACCTAGACACCATTTGGATTAGCTGTTTGATTTTTTTCCCTCTCACAATAAGTTTGGTCCAGACTGATTTAGTCGATTCTGATTTAGTCGATAGGCGAAGAAATTTATTTGTTTTTTTTTGGTGAATTTTCGGTGCTCAAATTTCCTTTTCCCTATTAGATTAGCACGCTAAAATATCGTAGCTAAAATAGATATGTAATTAGGGAATAGTTCAAAAGTCAAAAGTCAAAATTATACAATTTGACGATTGAATGAATCGAATAGGATTTCCATCACCGTCACTGTCCGCTAAGGAACAGTCTTGAGTTTTGAGTCTTTTTTTTTTTTTTTTTTTTTGGTCGAGTTGATCGATAATTGACCATTTCACAATCGAAAAATGATGACATTCATCTTCGATCGAGGTTTAAATCTATGTCCATTCGTTACGAATCACGAGAGATGAGGAAGAAAAAATGAGACCTAAATGAAAATTTGCGTGATTTTTTCAATTACCGATGAAATCGGAATAAAAAAAAACCCAAACGCCTACCACCGAAACTATTCGTTTAGATTTGCGATGTTGGATTTTTGAATTTTGTTAAAAAAAAAAAAAAAAAAAGATTCAATACACATACTTGCTATGATTATTAGTTAGAGAAAATTTCAACCAAAATCATTTTTTGAATCCATTTTTTTTTTATTTTTTCGTTTCTCCAAATTCATCAGACATCATCTGCAATGATATTGCTCCAAGAGCATCGGATTTCGATAAGATTTATACCAGAACTTCATCGAACAAAATCAATGATGGTACGGCAGCTGTTTGGATGTCCGAAAGTCTCGAGAGCATTGATTCGAATGAAGGAAACGAAGAACAAGAGAATAAAAATCTTTACAATGATCCAATCTCGAATAGCGATGAAACTCTTCAACAAAACGGATCGAATCGTAAAGTTTTCGTTCTCTCTGGCCGAAGACGTAAGAAAAGTAAAACCTATATCATCGGTAACAATGCGTTCGATATCTCAAGAGATCGATGTATGGCGAAACTCAAATCGAATGTTCTTGGCACACAATTCACTGCGATCCGATTACTTCCGAATGGTCTTCGTCATGAAATCTCATCAATTACCTATGTTTGAATTCTTTCACAAGCGGACAAAATTTCATCAATGTTTAATTTTTACATTTTTTTTTAAATTTCTTCCTCCGTTAGGAAACGAACGTTCTTGGTTTCAAAGGACCTCGTAAAATGACCATAATCATACCGAAACCAGATGAGGTAATTTTTTCAGATTTAACAGAGCTTTAACTTTGATTAAATTTTTTCTCTCTCTCTCTCTCTCTCTCTCTCACATCTGCTAAGAAAACAAATTCTTTAAGTAATTTAACTCTTCAAGAAGAATTCAAACGTAATTCTAGAGCGATAATGGTACTAAAAAATAAAGTTCCAATTTGGAATGAAGGTTAGGCTTTGAATAGAAAATTTTTAAACTCTATACAATCTTAATAATAAATTTTCCCCTCTTTAATCTCAGAGACTCAATCGTATGTTTTGAATTTTCATGGAAGAGTGACACAAGCTAGTGTGAAAAATTTTCAATTGATTGTTCAAGAAACGAAACAACAGAATGGAAAAAATTTATTCGATTTACGTAAATCAATCAGTTCACATCAATTAAACAAACGTCTTAGCGATCATTTTTTTCTTGATGATGATGATGATGATGATGATCAAAAGGATGAAGAAATCGATATCGATGATTATGATCATCATAATGAGCATGAAAAAGATCTCGATGATGATGATCATGGTGTCTATAATAATTATGATATCGATCATAGAGATCGAAAATCGATCCCAAACAAATGGAACAGTCATCGCGATTCATCTAAATTGGCACGAAAAAAAAATCCTCTAAGTCGAAGCGGTCAATTGACCGCATCCTCATCGGAAGATGCTAAACAGATTGTCGATACCAATGAACTAGTATCGCTACAATTCGGTAGAGTTTCGAATACCCATTTCTCATGCGATGTCTCTTGGCCTCTATCGTTGCTTCAAGCGTTTGCGATCGCTTTGAGCAGTTTCGATTCAAAATTAGCTTGTGAATGAAAAATGAATTTAATGAATTTTAAAATTCATTTTCGCTTCTAGATTTCATTCGATCAATGCTTTCGTTTCATCTCATTCAATCATTTCCATGCTTGATTGCTCATCAAGATTGAAGCTCTGTGAAGAGCTTAAGAAAAAATGCGAAAAAAAAAAATTTATGTCTTAATCTGAATGGACTAATAAATTCGTATTGAAAATAAATCTTTTATTGATTGAGATTGAGATCAAAAAAAAAAAAAAAAAAAAATATAGCGAAAAAAAAAAGATGAATCTAAATATTGTTGGCTTCGATTTCGTTCAAGATTCTTTGCCATTTTTTTGGTGATCATCATCTTTGAAATTTAATTCAGCAGTGGTCTCTGTTACCTGATGGAATTGAGATCGAAAATAGAATCAGAGAAAATAAAGACAAAAATTGATTCAGTAGACAAACCATTTCGATTAAGATTTCTATTTTCAATTTAAGCAATCGATTCTTTTCTCGTAACGATTCAATCATTGCAGACATCTCGCTAATCTTTTTCTCATTTTCTTCTAATTTTTGTTGATAAATTTCGTTGTTGACGACGATTGTCTGTTGATTGGAATTTGATTTGATTCTATTCGATTGATTTTTTTCTTGTTCGAGGCTCAACCAAACACCTTTTTTTCGATCGAATCGAAACGATCGAAACGTATCGATCATTAAAATTAAATCATTTTGATCATTGATTAAAGATAAGGATTTTTTTCGAATATCTCTAGTTAATTTCTCATTTTTGAAGAAGATCATCGGAGATGATGATGATCTTTGAAAATTTCGTTTCGATTTAAGCACATCTCTTTTCTCTCTGCGATTTTGTTGAGGATACTCTTCTTCGGATTGCTCTATGCGATTATCGTATTCATCATTGCTGCTCCGATCACTCTCATCATCACTCAACGATTTTGTTTGAATGATTGAATTTTTTCTCGATCTTGGTGAAGATTTTTTGAACTTAAATTTTGAGGAAAAAAGCGGCATTCTGTTTGATTTATAGAGTCCGATTCTGAATGCTCCACACTTACACAATAACAACAATTAAGATTTTTTATTTTGGAACTTTTTCGGAACGAGAGAGGTGATATCATTGATTATCATCAAGACGTAACCATAGAAACGGCGATTGACATATGATTGCGATTCATCTAGCGACTAGGTCCTAGTGCCCATTGGCATTTCATTGGAACCAATTTCAATTCATTCATATCTCTATCTATCGGTCTATCAATTTGGGGATCTAATTTGGATTTCGATTTAAGCTAATTAGGATTCATTAATCAACTCAATAAGGATGTTTTTGAGCCCTTATAAAAAAAACCGATAGTAATCGCATCCGGAATTTTTTAAAATTTAAAAATTTTTGAAAAAAAACGAAAACAACTCCATCTATCAATCGATGTTCTAGATTGAAGACATTCAGCAAACTCCTTGAGGAGTACATGCGTTTCTTCTCTCTTTCGAAAAAAATAAATAAATAAAGAGCATCGAATGAAGAAGAAAAAGCAGAAGAGTAGGAGAAGACCAGAGAAAAATACACAGAGAGAGAGTCTCAAAGAAGATGGTCCAGCATCACCATCATCATCAACATCAACATAGTTTTCTTAACGTTCTTATCTTTAGCATTCATTGTTTTTGTGGTGTGCAATGCACAATAGCACACAAGGCAAGTGAACATCAGCATCATCAACACATCGACAAACAACAAACAGCACAGACATCACAGATCTCATCACCAGCACAACGCCGACATCATCGAAACACCAGTGCAAGAATTGAACCGATTAAATAAATGAATGAATGCAGAGAGAGAGAGAGAGAGAAAGAGAAAGAAATACTACATAGAGAAATACTACATAAATTGCCGGCCTGAATTTATTTTCGTTTTTTTTTTCTTGTTGGCAAAAAAAAAAATATTCCTAAATTTAAAAAGTTTGTTTATCGATTTGTTTTTTTTTCTGTTACCCATTGTTTAAATTCATTGTCTCATACCTGTTTGGTACCATTAGTAGAATTTCGGTCTTTTGTTTGGAATTCTTTCGGATCTTTTAGGTCGGTCAAAAGAATAGGTATGGATGTTTTTCTCTCGTCTCGTTTCTCTTTGAACTAATTATATTCTCATCTTTTTTTTTTTTTTTTTTTTGCTTCAGGAAATTCATTAATCGTTTGTTTTCTTGTCTTGTTGTGAAAATTCCGCTCAGATTACTGTCTAAATCACTCATCTTGGTTCAAAATCATTTAACAATCCGATTCATCTGTATTGTGTCTGTTTGCATTGATATCATATTTGGAGTAGAAAAGGATTATTTTCTCTACAATGGTAATCTATGAATCATTGCGAATTATGTTGTAGTTATTTTTTTTAAATCCACATCATTTTATACGTCAATCATTTTCTTGAAAGTCTTTATTCAAATGTTTTGCTTAAGATTTTCAGATTTCTTTTTTTCTGAATATTCATTCCATTATTCGTTTTCTTTAATCATTGCTATCTAAGTAATGAAAATTTAATTAGAATCTCAACGAAATACCGCTTCTATACCTCTTATTTGTCTTTTTGTTTTCTTCAATTCGGAATCCGATTTAAGCCAGTGGGTAGGATGAGGAGAATCAGTGAGTTGTGTGTGTGTGTTCGATTCTATTTAATTTTATATTCGATGTGTGACGCCACCACAACCAAGATTCTGATCGAAGAGATACTCAGAGAGAAAGAGAGCGAGAGCGAAAGAGGCGCCCACTTGTTGGTGTCCAAACACAATGCTAGAATATTTTTAGAATTCGAACCGAAAAACTCACATCCCCATCCGTTCAAGATTCTTTCGTTTCGAAATTCTGCTTGAATCTTTTCAATTATCAAAGACTCAAAAGAAAAAAAAATCGCTAATATAAAACCTATTTAACATAAGTAAAGGCCGAAGAGAATAAAATAAAAAAAAAAAAAAAAATTATTCCATCATTTTGGCCAACAAAAGAAAAAAAATAATGATTCTAAATAAAGAATCGAACAAAACAATCAGTGGGCGTCAACAATCAGTGACGCCAAGAAAGATTTGAAGAGAAAGGGGGAGAGAGAGACGGAGAGAAAGAGAGAAAGAGGAGAACAGAATGGAAATAAATAAAAAAAAAAAAATACTTGGCTTCGAAAGAATAATTTCGAGCGAATCGAAGTTTTAACTTTTTTTTTCCGCGCGTAGGAATAATTTTGGCAAACTAAATTCTGTTTTGTTTTTGTTTTTTCTCTTTTTTGAAAAAATCTAGAATTTTTTTTCCGTAACCAGAATAGAGTGCTAGATTCAATGTGAAATCTTTTTTTTATTTGATTTTGTTTTCGTTCGATTCTCTCTCCTTATCCTTATCCTTATTCCTTATGTCTCCTCTTACTATCTTATGGTCTGATTTTGGATCTCAATCCAATGTTTACCTTTTTTTTTTTTTTTTTTGTTGAATTCTTTCTTTAAAAAAAAGCAAAAGAGAAAATTCAATGTCAACTTTCATCGATGTTTTTTTTTTTGTTTTTTTTTCCTCACTGTTTTGTTTCTCTCATTATTTGAATTAACGAAAATATATTTTTTTTTTTGCTTTTCTTTCGCGCACACACACACACAAGATTGTTGTCTCGATTAACATTGGAATCCTTCCGTTCTAGATCTTCATCCATAATTTATCATTGAGAAACGTTTTGAATGTGAAGAGATGAAAGAAATTTGTAATATCTCTTCACCGAATTCAAATATTACTAAATTATCATCGACAATAACAGCACATTCTCTTGATAATAATAATAATAATAATAATAATAATAATAATAATAACAACAATATTAATAGTAGTAATCATCGTCAGAATAACGACAGTAACAATAATAGCTACCATACCGATCTATTGGATAAAAATATTATCATTTTGAATAATATCGAAGCTAAAAAACAGCAACAAAAATCAATCCATTCGACTGAAAATAAGATGGTCTCTAACACTTCCGAATTGTTGAACGGTGGGACTAACAATCCGACTACAGCGAACGTTACTAATTTGACAGCGGTAATTTAATTTATTTATTTCATAAATTTAAATTTGATTTAATTTTCTCTCTCTCTTTTATTTTGATTTGTTTGTTTTCAAGGATCAATTTGATTCAGTTGAATCGATGGACATTGAAGAGAATAATACATCTGAAACAATTGACATCAGTCAATTGAGCCTTAGTGATGTACCTACTTTGAAGGATAGAGTAATGAATCCGTTCGAAAATTGGTTTCTTTTAGACAAAAAATGGTATGATAATTTTGTAGCTTATCTACAAAACTCGAAAAATGACCCTCCTGGTCGAATAGATAACAGCTGTAAGTTTTTTTGAACTTCATCTTTAAGAAGAGTTTTCATCGGATTCTTTCTGATTTCCCAATAGCTATCATTGAGCCTGCTAAAAACATCAATGGAAATGCATTTCGTTTAAAACCAGCTGTTGAAGAAAATACTGATTTTGTGATCATCCCAGAAGAAGCTTGGATGCTTCTTGTAGAAACTTATGGGCTTGTAGATGGATTCGGAGGGAACCCAATATGTTGTCCTGTGGTCGCGAGAACTGCTTCCTACTTGCAAGTGGAACTATATCCCCTAGAAATTCGACTCACTCTTTATGGCTCAAAAGAAGATATGATGGTTCAATATAGTCGTAATATGACTTTGCGACAAGTGATCGACAACATGAAAAAATTATTTCGTATTAATAGCGATAAATCTGTGCAGCTATGGCACAATGCTACTCTGTTAGTCAATTCAGATCAAGCATCGCTGAAAAATTGTCCGAACAATTCTACCAAAACTGTATTTGGTCGCTCAACAATAACATCTAATAACACTGATCAACAGAAATCGAGTTTAGATAAACGTTTGGTTGAGATTAGTGGTCTTGAAGAGTCTAATACAGTTTTGACGATAGAAGTCCAAAATAATGATCTGACATGGCCTTCTAGCAAAACGAAATTAGGAGCTGTAACAAGATCGAAATTGGCAAGTGGAGTTCCGACCTGTACTCCTGGCGTTTGTGGTCTCGCTAATCTAGGCAACACTTGTTTCATGAATGCCGCCATACAATGCCTTTCGAATACTGGTCCTCTAACAAAATATTTTCTCAATGATAATCATCTTGCTGATATCAACCCTGACAATCCTTTGGGGATGAGAGGAGAGATAGCCCGTAGCTATTCTGAATTGATTAAAACAATGTGGTCAGGCTTTCATCCCAATGTGCCGCCAAGAGATTTCAAAGTTGCAGTCACTCAATTCGCTCCGCAATTCTCCGGATTCGCTCATCACGATTGTCAAGAATTGATGGCTTTTTTACTTGATGGACTTCATGAAGACTTGAATCGAGTCAAAGTGAAACCATATATTGAGTTGAAAAATGATGTCGAGAGGCGTCCAGATGAGATCGTTTCAGCTGAAGCTTGGAGAAATTACAAATTGCGAAATGATTCCATTATAGTGGACACTTTTCATGCTCAACTCAAGAGTACATTAGTTTGTCCTGAATGTGATTTAGTATCTGTTACGTTCGATCCATTCTGTTACCTTACGTTACCGTTGCCTTATCGGGTAAATTGAGCATCTTATTCTCTACAAAAGTGATTAATTTTTTTTACAATCCAGATCGAGCGTTCAGTCGATGTATTATTTATACCAGCATTTTCAAAACGTCCAACTCATACTCGAAATAGTACTTTTACTAGCTCATTCACATCGCCAAACGAACTTGGGACGAAAACCAACACGTTTCAAGTTCGATCGATTCTTTTAGAAAACGTTATGATACCAAAATCTGGATGCATTTTTGACATCACAGCTGCTGTCGCAAAATATCTGAATGATTTCAAATCTGAAGAGAATCCAGAATTTTTTAATCGGAAATTTGATCCTAAAAAATTTATCGTAGCTCAATTTACTGAATCTTGCCTGAACAAAATTTTGTCGCCGATGGATTCGTACAATTTACATCTTGAGGACATTGCGGTTTATGAAATGGATGACGCCCCTAATACTTCTAATTCAGATTCGGGTTGTCAAACAAGAAGCTCATCGAAATTTGCCGGTCATCATATGCCAGTTTTTATCAAACAGTTGAACGCTAACTCATCGCATTCAATTGTTAGCCGTCCATTTTTCATCACTGTGCGAAGCTTAACATATGAAAGTATAAGCGAATCGATCTTCAAAGAATTATACAGTTTGATTGCCCCTGAAAATATTGAAAGTTTCAAAAAGGCTATGGAAGAAAATATTATCGAGAAAAAAATTGTTCAAACTACAAATGATGGTAGATCGGATGGCGAACTATCTGATATCGAAGACGATGAAATGAATCAAAACAACGATTCAGATGAAGAAAATAGTCCTTTCGAAAATTCAAGAAATACTGATAAAATCAGCACAGCTACTAAAACAATCACTCATCCACCTTTCACAATATCATTGGTTACTTTTAATGGAAATTTACAGCTATCAGCTCTGACTCCAGGGACTCGAATCGATTCATCAGATAGTTATTTAGCTATCACAATTCATTATAGAATAATATCTAAATTCTTTCCTCATCCAATCAATCGTTATGGTCATCTGAGATCATCCTCATTGATCACTAATTCTACTGCGACTGCGAACACTAATTCAGTTTTGACCTTACGAGAATGCATCAATCAATTCACTTTGACAGAGAAACTAGGAGAAAATGATCCTTGGTATTGTCCTAGATGTAAAAAACATCAGATGGCTAGTAAAAAATTTGATATCTGGTAAGAAATCGACCTCGTATTCATCTTCATACTAATTTTGTTGAAAATTTTAATCTCTAGGTCTTTGCCTGACAATTTAATCATCCATTTGAAACGTTTTTCTTATTCTCGCCTACATCGAGACAAATTGAATGTTTTGGTAGATTTTCCTGTTGAGAATCTCGATATGTCATCGTTTCTTCTGAATAATCCAAATAAAGAGCCCTACATTTACGATCTAATCGCTGTGTCCAATCATTACGGAGAAATGGGAGCTGGTCATTACACTGCATTTGCTAAAAATTTTCTTAACGATAATTGGTTCTTATTCGATGACTATTCTGTGACTTCGATTGCTGATAGCAAAAAAGTTGTGACCAAAGCCGCTTATGTGTTATTCTATCAGCGAAAAAATACAAATGCAATCGATAAAGAACTAGATGGAAATGAAATTAAATTGAATCATAATGCACAAACATCTAATGATAGGAGATAGTTGCGATCGCAAGATGGAATATTGCAACCGATTGATCCTTGAAAATTCTTATACTCTATTCACAGAAACTGCAAGCAAATGAGAAGAAAATTAAATTTTACTGATTATCATCGAATCCCATTAACAAACTATTTTATGTTTAGAGAAGAGCATGGGATAAATTTTACCTCCAAAATTACACTGAGAACGAGTACCAGAATTATTTGTAAATATTTTAAAGATGATTTGTAACATTCAAAATTATTTGAATTCAAAGTTTGGTAGATTGCTTATGGGTTTTTTAAAATTATTATTTTTTTTTTTCACAAATAAATTTGTCAATGCAAAATTCCATGATCTTGAACACACCGAAACCCCCTCATAGAATTTAAACAAATTATTTCAAAATTTAATCCACTCAACACAATATATTAGATAGATAGTCGCTTGGATTAGTTTTATTGCTGATTCCGCAAAGGATTCTAGATTCTAATTCTAGGCTTCTCTCAAACAACACTTCGAATTGAGAACAAAAATATTCAAAAATTTTCCAATGCATTCAAAACGATTATAAATTGATTGTGATAATTATACAAAAACGATGAAGATTCTATTCTAACTATAAACCTATTCATTCTAACTAATCTTAGTTTTGGAAACAATATAGGGAAAAGGTTTTTTTTTATTATGAAGATTCTTAAAAACAAAATCTCTTCGCAAAACAAGAAAAAAAAATTTATCAAAAAAGAATTGAGAAATAAAAAGATTCAAAACTCTGCTTATTACGAAAAAGAGCTCACATTGATTGCTATTTTTTCTTGGCTTTGTTCAAAGACTTTTCAATTTTTTGGTTCTTTATGCAAATGATTTGAATCGGTAGATCGTTACGATCCGACCACAATCGATTTAGAAAAAAAAAACCTTCGTCTAACAGTTAGATTCTAACTAAACTAAACTAAAGAATTCGAAAGAGAATTTTTCAACCTAGATAGAATAGAAATTGATTTTTTTTTCTCCTCTCTTTAATTTATTTCTTTGTTTCTTGTTTCGATCTCTACTAATTTGGATCGTTTGGATCGTCTTTGATATCGATCGGTCTCATTTTTTTTTTTTTGGTTTCAAATCGAATATTTAAGCAAATAATAGTTAATAGCTATAAATTAAGATTTCAATCCAAAAAAAAAAAAAAAAAATTCCATTCTCATTTTCTTTCCCGGAACTAAACATAACTCTTTCGTTGACAAGTAAGACAGATATATTTGTTTTTGAGCTTAATTTTATTTTAGTTTTTCTTTTCTTTTTTTTTTTTTTTTTTTTTGCTTTCTTGGCACTTTTATTCACATCATTTCACATTGAATTAGAGTTTTTGAAAAAAAAAAGTTTTCATTTCCTCTTGATTTGTCAACGGTTTATGTTAAAGAATTGAACCATTTCACATTAGGACCTAGGAAAGTAGTCTCTAGGTTTTTGTGCAAAGATAGAGAAAAAAAAAATCAAAGATTCTTTGTGTGACAGACTTTTCTGTTTAGATTTTGAAATCTCAAAAAAAAAATCTGCAATCAGCAGCGTTTTGGTTTGAAAACAAAAAAAAAAAAAATCTAACGAATCATTGAATTGCTAGAATTTGCTAATCAACCGATCAATGATATTGTCCGAACAATGTTGATCTAACCAATCGATAGAGTTTGTTGATACATCGAGGCTTATCTCTATCGAAGAAAAGAAGAAAATTATTTAGATTTGAATCGAATTGATTGAAATTAATCCAATTATACTTTGGTTAAATTTTTGATCCATAATTTCGGGCTTTGAATCTTTCAAATTTGAAAGATTTTGTTTGCTTTGTTTGCTCGAGGAAATTTTCCTTCTTCTTAATGTGAAAGATTTTTGCTCCACTAATGAATCCATTGCATCGGTTTCTCTTGAAATAAGATAGATTATCTCTCTCACCGACCAAAGTGTTCGATTTTTTTGTTTCTGTATTAAACTTGTCAGTTTCTGTGGGGAGAAAAAAAAATTCTGATTAAAACTTTAAACTAAACTATCGAAACAAAAAATGAATCTAACCGGCAACAATAGAGGCCATAATCGGCGAAGAAAAATTATCAAATAAAATCTAGAATAATCATCAATTTTTTCATTCTCGAATGAATCATTGAATAGTATAGTTCGATTCAAATCAAATCTATGATACCAAGGTTGATTGGAATGACTTCCGGTGTGAAGATTATGAGAGATTAAATTCACAATTCTAATATCGCCACCGAACCTATGGAGTAATTGTACTCATTGTGATTAAATTTCAATTGCAATCGATTTGAAACTAACTTGAAATTGGCAGCCATTTGTGTATAGCTTGAATCGTTTCGAACAAAATTATAAACAAACGATAATCTATTCCATTTGTTTGCGAAATAAGCATTCAATAAGGTGATCTCATCCAATGAATGATTGTCATCATTAATCGAATTGTTTAGATTACCATTCGAACAATTCGTTAATGATCGATTCGTTTCGTTCGAACCGAAACAGTTTCGAACTTTGATTCGAAATATTATTGCCCAAACCCAATCATCAACGAAAAACAAAGATTAAAATTCAAGAGGTGTAGATTAATACATTTCGAAATAATCAATCAATCAATCAATCAATCAATTTGTTTTGATCAAGAATTTCATACTAACCACCTAGATCTATCAATGATTGATAGGTTCGTTCGTTTGGTTCGAAAACAAAAACAGAACAATCGAAGTAATCTGGAAAGAAACAATCTACGGGCGCGGAAAATTCTTCACATTCAACAAATAGATTGGAAATTTGTCCAACAATCTTTGTCGTTTCGATCGATTTTTGGCATGTTTTTTTTTTGTTTGTTGGTTTCGTCGTTCGATAGTCGATGTTAATTGAATTGTTAGCAAAGAACATAATTTCAATCGAATCGATCGATGAAAATAGTAGGAAAACAAAATCAGTTAAATAAACATAATTGATTATGTTCGAAATGATTACCAAAAGATTTGGATCCAGATAGAGACATTTGGTATAGAGGCCAGATAATTCTTTCCAAAGATGCACTTTCGAATGATTAATTCCTAAGCTTTGATCGTTCAATAGAACAAGATTGTTTGACTTGATCTCGATAATCTTTTAAAGATTGATTGAAACCGAAACGAATGAGGGCGAACAAAATAGAATGAACAAAATCAATTCAGACATTAAATTGATTAAAAATTCCATTCTCATAGATCTTCAATAGGTTCGAAACTTACTTGATCGAAAATTCGTTTAATCAATGTCGTTAGAATTGGATCGATCATTGTACTATCAACAAGAGCGATCGATGGTATCCGTAAGGATCGTTTAAGATTACGTTCACCAGTTTGGTTGACGTTGTCGTTGTCATTGTCATCGTAAATCGTCATCTGATTATTTCGATAGATTCTTAACGAATTGATCATGATGATTGCATTGCATGCAGCTAGATTGTTTTGTATGATAGTAACATAAGCATATGGACAATCATTCGGACGATTTGTTTGTCGCAAACAATCTTCTTCTTCGATCTCTACTCTAGTTCCGATTGTTTTCTCTTTGTTCCGGTTTTTGGTGTTTAGATTCTCAGCTCTAGTCTCATACATCATTGAAAATCGATTCGATCCATCAGAATGCTTTGGATCGATCGCAATCTTTTCGATATCATCAAGCTTCAAATCGGATAATCTTGGTTTCTCTTCAACGATTACTAGATCAATTATTGACGATTCCTTTCTACTATTATTGCAATTGATGAGATCATTGAAAATTTCCACTTTTGAATGATTCGAATGCAAATCTTGTTCAATCATAGATCGATTTTGATCGGAAACAAGTTTTGAATCGAGGAAATTGTTCTCGATTGAAAACTTATTACTACCATCTTGAGACATTTTGTTGTCTAGAGATAGCGAATCATTGATTTTCTCCACTTTTGATGGAGAATCGATTTCGCAATCATTCAATTTCGATGGAGAACCGATTTCGAAATGTTCCAAATCTCTTCGATCATCTCTTATCGATGATGAACACAAATGATCTTTTGATTTCGGTTCTTTTCTAATCATTCGATTTGATTCATTGTTAGGCTTCGTTTTGGAAATACGATGTTCAGAACGATGGAAATTATCTAGAACATTTGGATCGATCAGTTTGAAAAGATTCTTCAGACAAAGTTCGATCGGCAATAATGTTTGCATCAATGTTTTAGAGCATTGTGGACATAATTTTGTCTCAATATCGGAAGTTCCAGAATTCGATCGAAACATTGAGCGATTATTCGATGCGGTTAGATTTGATCCATCAGAATCGTCGATTTCATCGCAATCTTTATGATTCTTGGAGAAATCAATTGAGCTTTGATTGTTAGATGTGGAAAAAGAATTTTTAGATGAGAATTTCATATAATTCTTTGCTTCAACATTTCCACTGCCATTGAGACCGATTGTTGGAATCGATGAAATCATTGGAACTTCAGGCATCTGAAACGTACGCATCTTTCTCGAGACAATGAAAAAAAAAATTCTTGAGATTCAAAATCAAAATGAACAATTAATGGGATAATTTTCGTAAAATTTTCAATTCAATTTCTTGATGTTTTGGTCAGGATCAAAAAAAAAAAAAAGTTAAAAATTAGTTTGCCTACATAAAGAAAGAAGATTGGATCGCGAAAAAAAAAGAAGTTAATTTAATCAAACAAACAAAAGTATTTAAAATTTAAAATTCTACCTTCTCCTCTGTTAGCTGTTTGAATTCCATATTCCATTTGGATTTCGATGCAAAAAAAAAAAGAACTAAAAATTTGCGACAAAAAAAAATTTTATCTAAATAGCAGCGTGGTGGAGAATGGCATGGAATGGTATTCGCTTTCGCAATCACAAACCGAGAGATAGAGAAAGAAACGAATCACTAGCCATCGAAATCGATCGTCGAGAGATATGCAATCGTCTCTATCGTAGTCTGTTACCATCTCAAATTCGTTCGCTTTAATCGTTATCGTAATCGAATTGAAATCGAATCGAATCAATTATACTTCAATCACTTATAGGAGTTAGCTATTCAATAAATCGAACCGTTTATGTTCGCTAAGATAACTGCTATCATTAAAACAAGATTTAAACTGATTCAATGAAGAGAAAGAGAGAGTGAGAGAGAGAGAGAGAGAGAGAGAGAGAGAGAGAGAGAGAGAGAGAGAGAGAGAGAGAGACAGAGAGACAGAAAAAAAATATCGAAGAAATTCTACAAGTATCATCTCGAAAAAAGATTTATCGATCTCGATTTTGGATTGAGAAAGAGAGCGAGAAAGTGAGAGATTGGGAAACGATTACAATCTAGACGATCTAGTATTAATTTATCTTCGATTTATCATCAAGACCTAATTTGTCTGGTTCTTTTTTTTTCAGGGACTCGTCGATCCGATTCGGTTGTGGTTGATGATCATCGAGTTCAATAGTATTGTTGATTATCTTGCGATAAACACCATCATATCCTATCCATCACTCTTGTAACCAATGGAGATGGTTTTAGCTAACAAACGAGTGTGGCCTTAATTGTGGACACTCTTAGGGACCACGTACCACACACCACACACCACACACCACACACCATGGGGCATCGTACCTCGAAGATTATCTTACTTTAGAATTGAATTTTTTTTTTCTCTCTCTCTTTTTAAACTGAGGAAGAAATTTTTTTCTTTCTTCTATCGTGTTTTTCTCTCGAAAAAATCTCGAAATGCTACGTTTCTCTATAATTAGAGCTCTACAATAATCATCGAATTTTTGTTTTATTTTTTATTTCTATTTTTTTTTTTTTTTGGTTGGATTAGATTTAAGTTTTTTTTTTAAAAACGAGCACATACAATCATTGGAAGGTTTGATAAGATTTTGGTTGAATATTTTGTGTCTAATTTTGAAAGATTAATCTCTTCGATCTAAGAATGAATTGATTCTGATCAATTCTGAAACATTAAACGAATTGAACATTGAAAGAAAAAAAGAGTTTAGAGAAAATACTTTTCTTAGTTTAATTCAAACTTTTTTTTTTTTTTTTTTTTGAAATGAAATACATCTTGATCGGAAGAGAAACAGAGAGAGAGAGAGAGAGAGAGAGAGAGAGAGAGAGAGAGAAAGTAGTAAAGAGGTCAATTCGTTTCAAAACGAATTTCAAAACAAAATAATTAAGAGAATCAAAGGAATACAATTAAGAAATTAGGTAGGAAACAAAAATTGAAAATTTTAAAAAAAATCTAATGACATCAAATAAATAGATATACAAATGAATCGAGATTGAATGGACTATTTTGTATTGATATTTTTCGTTGAAGATTTTTTGTTTTGGAAAATTCTGATTCGTATAGTTTCATTCATGGAATGATTGCGAAATGAAATACATCATTGTAAAGCCTAACACCAACGCAAGCCATTGAAAGAAGCCATTCAGATGTGTTCTCGATGTTAGCTTACCGATTATTTCGATGAAAACAATGTAGAGAATTGTACCGGCCGAAATCGATGCCAGAACAATGATATGAAGACTAGATTCGCTTGGCCTTGAAACACTATCATTCATAATGATCACGATCAAAATGCCGATTGGCGACATCGCAGCGAACAATGTGCTAAATAGCCATAGAATCGTTTTCGCATGACGTATCGATTCGTTTCTCGATTGATCAAGATGATTTTCGCTTCGCTGATGATGATGATGATGATGATGATCTTGATTATTCTGATGGTGATGGTGATGGTGGTAGCCATTTAGATGATCAATTAGATCTTGTTCAGCTCTATACGCTTCTAATCGTACACGTGGCCTACATTTCTCATAGATTTGAAACGATAACATGAATGCGATCAATAATTTATGCGATAGAATCGCAATCAACATTGTCCAAATTTCATTCTCATCGGCTTGAACACCGATGGAGATACCATCGAAAATCGAATGACAAGAGAAAGCGAGTATGAGAAGAAAATTCTCCACAATATAAGGCCAAATTGATTCCTCTTCTTCTTCATCGATTGTTTCATTGTTTTCACTATTCTCATCGGATTCTTGTTTCGTATCATCGGAATGATAATATCTTCGTTCCTCTTTCTCATTGATCGGTTTCGAACGTATCGATGATAGATGCTTGGAACCTTACAGAAGGCGAGAGGTGAGGAAGAAACAAAAAAGGATGATCTAAGGTGAGAGATTTTTTTTTGCAACTTTTTTTTTTACAATTTATTTTTCTCTGATTGATTACATTAGTGATGAAGTTTTTTTGTGCTTTGATTTTTTTTTTCCGATTATATCAGATTTCTTAATCTAACGGAAATCGTTTCTCTAAATAGATGTATGAATGAATGCATACCTCGATCGATCTTGAATCGATGCTTGATTCTACTTACATTGCTGTTCACAGGTATTGTAGCAATGCATCTGTTTTCGATTGCTCGAAATCGGATGAGTTTCGGAGAGAGCCGATAGTAAAAGATTTCCGTTTGGATTTTTTTTCTTATTCATCGGTGATTCCGGTGATAGCATATCACCGGTGCTTGTTGTCGTTCCGATCGTATTCGCTTCTATCTCTATTGTTATTGTTGGTTTCATTTTGTTCGAGCAATCATTTTTTGTCATCAAATTGATCGGTTCCATATGCTTGGATTGATATAGTTGATGTGAATGTGATGTCTGTTCTGGATCATTCTGTATGATTCCCTCATCTATCTGTTGTTTGTATTTGGATTTTTTCAAACTAAAACGATGCCCTTTCTCTAACAGATTATTACCATTGTGATGATGATGATGATGGTGATGGTGATTTGTACCGAAAACAAAACTCATTAATTCTTCAAGCAGAAAGATTCCAAACAAACCGACGGAAGCCATCAAATCAACCAATGGATATGAATCATCATCACCATCACCATCATTATCGGTAGAATGTTTACCGTTTTGATCTTCAAGATTTTCTATAACGCTTGGATCGATCGCGAACAACGATAATCCGGTATTGTTCTTAGAGTTTCGTAGATAAGTTTCATAATTTTCTCGAATTTCAGGCAACATATGTACGAATGCGGTGTAAAGTAATACACCGCCACCGATTTGTGTTAGAAACTGTACGATCCGATCACGTTGAAAGAAATCGGACCAAAATTTTCTTCCCATCCGTTCACCAACATCATTCGATGGAGATAGTTCGATCGAAGATGAAGACGATTCAAGCTCAGCCAATCTTGAAGATGGATGCTGGTGATGAATTTTGTTTCGTTTCAATTTAGTATTGAAAAATTCGAACACATAGACCGGTAAGGTACCCATCAATAATGTTAGAAGAAAAAGAATAGCTGCCGCTATCAATCGAGTTGAATCGGTTTGTTGTAACATTTTCGTCTACAAAAAAAGAAGAAGAAGAAGAAGAAGAAGAAAAAAAAGAAGAAGAGGAAGAAACGAGAAACGGAAACAAAAAATCGAACAGTTAGTAGTGAAGTAAAATAATTTAGATGATTATAATTATAATGTCGGAATGATCTATTGGAAAAATAATTAATCCAGACAGAGTGAAATAATAATCAATCTATTTGCAAAGAAAGAAAGACAGAGAGAGAGAGAGAGAGAGAGAGAGAGAGAGAGAGAGAGAGAGAGAGAGAGAGAGAGAGAGAGAGAGAGAGAGAGAGAGAGAGAGAGAGAGAGAGAGAGAGAGAGAGAGAGAGAGAGAGAGAGAGAGAGAGAGAGAGAGAGAGAGAGAGAGAGAGAGAGAGAGAGAGAGAGAGAGAGAGAGAGAGAGAGAGAGAGAGAGAGAGAGAGAGAGAGAGAGAGAGAGAGAGAGAGAGAGAGAGAGAGAGAGAGAGAGAGAGAGAGAAAGAGAGAGGGACTTGGATAAAAAAAAGGACTAATTTTAATTTATTTCTTTCTTTCTCTCTCTCTCTCTCTCTCTCTCTCTGTCCTATTCAGAATCGAGAATTATTTTGGATCAAAGAATTGATGGAACATAGAAACGGAACATTAATTTAGAAGAGCAAACAAAAAAAAAACAAACAAACACTGTGACTTTTTTTTTGTGATGTGGAGATTAAACAAAAAAAAAAAAAAGAACAATTTGATTAATCGCTGCTCTATTTTTATTTTTATTTTTATTTATTTATTTTTTTTTTGTTTTTGGTTTCTGGTCAATTTTTTGTCCTCTTCAATGGTTTGGTTTATTTTTTCTTTTTTTTTTTTTTTTTTTTGATTACAACAACAATCAAAATTACAGACGCTCGTAAACAAATATAGATGAACAGCTTTTTGGATTCGTTTTCTAATGAATAACTCTTTAACTGATTTGGATTATAATTTTCCAAAAAGTACAATCAACAATTACAATTCATCGCATTGATTGTTTTGCTTTGAAACAATAAATACTAATAAGAAAGAAGGAAAATTAGAAAAAAAAAGAAAAAATTGAAAATTTACATTTAACAATTTTATCACAAAAGAACAAATTTCATTCACCGCTAACTGCTGAGTAAAATTATTTATTCTTTGAGTATTGAATTTCAAGTGATCTGAGAATAAAGAGAATCTCGAAAAACCGATAGAGAAGAGAGAAAGAGAGGGAGAGATATTATTTTCTCAATCAAAATGACTAATGAAAATAGAGACAATAAGAGAGACAAATGTATAATCTTAAAAAACAAAAGTTCGAAATTATTATTACAAGAAAATAGAGGTTCAAAAAAAAAAAAAAAAAAAAAAGATTTGAAATCTTAGAATAATAGAATTCAATCAACTAAATAGCATTTCTTTGAATGAATCACTTTGGATCTCAACAAAATCACATCCTTCTCAATATCATCTAAGCTATAATAAATCGAAATTCCATTCATAAAGAGAAAGAGAGATACAGATACTTAGAATGACAGACACCTATGGAACCCAACAACACCTAATACTAATTTAGATTGGATTGAAATCAAGGGTATATATTAAAATAAAAAAAAAAAACTAATTTGAAATTTTCTTCACAAAAATAGAAACAATATTGTCGACTTAATCAAACAATTTACAATACAAAGATTTTGAAGAGAGAGAGAGAGAGAGAGAGAGAGAGAGAGAGAGAGAGAGAGAGAGAGAGAGAGAGAGAGAGAGAGAGAGAGAGAGAGAGAGAGAGAGAGAGAGAGAGAGAAAGTGAAGCAAACAATAAACAAACAAAAATAAAAAAAAATCAAAATCAAAAAGTACTAAGGAGAGATAAATGGTAGAATATGAGATAATAGCAACGAAACAATCTTTACGATTCAAAGCGATAGCAAACACATTGATTAGAGAGTCACCATTTTTTTTGCTTTATAACTGTTTCCATCCAATTGTCCCACAACAACGATGAAAAATCAAAGATTGGCTCGAAGATTTGGTGTGTCGAAAAGGTAAGAGATGGAGATTGAGATTGAGATTGATTGCTCTCCAATCACCAGAGAGAGAGAGAGAGAGAGAGACAGACAGGGAAAAAAGAGAGAATTGAATTTCAAATTAGAGACCAAAAATACTAAAAAAAAAAAAAAAAAAAATGTCTCAAGAAACTGCTACACAGCAAAAACAAAAACCGAGGGTTTTGGTACTAGTTTTTTTTCGGTCGATTTAGATTTCAAAAACGAATATTTTTTTCATAATTTTTGAACAGAGAGAGAGAGAGAGAGAGAGAGAGAGAGAGAGAGAGACAGAGAGAGAGAGAGAGAGATTCCCGAACACTAAAGGCTCGTAAGAGATAATTCTCTCGAAACTAATCGAGATTGATTGATTGGATGATTGGATGATCGAGAAATCGAAAATCTGTTTAATTAATATTCGATGGAAAATTAATTGAAATTGATGATGATGATGATGATGATGATGATGATGATGATGATGATGGTCTTCGCTTCGATCTAACTTTGAGAGTTTGTTTTGGTCGACGTTTTTTTTTTCTCAAAAGAAACTCACTCACTCACTCTCTCTCTCTCTCTCTTCATTGAATTTTTGGTTTTAGTTTTTGTTTTTCGAGTTTCGAAATCGGAGTTTTTCTATATATTTTTTTTTATCAAAGCTCTGAGAGATATTCAATGATTATCTGTTTAGAAATTAAAAGTTTTATCTCTCTCTCTCTCTGTGAGTCTGGTTGATGTTTTTTTTTTTTTTTGATTTTTCTCTAATTGATAATATTCTAATAGCAATGAGTAATATCTGGAATGATTTCGGTATAGAAATCAAACGAGAACAAAAAGACAGATTGCAGGAAATTGAATCGTAAATCAATTTCGATTTAGATACTAATTGATAGATTCTCTCTCTCTCTCTCTCTCTCTCTCTCTCTCTCTCTCTCTCTCTTCGATCGAAGAAATTATTTTTGTTATTTTTTTTAAACTAATTATAACACACTAATTATAACGAAACATTAGCATAAAGATTTGCTTGTGTTTAGGCTGGGCTTTATTTGTTCTTCGATTGTTGTTTAGTTTTATCGTTACCCAGAATTTTTTAATCTTTCGCGCGCTTTGATTTGGAATCAGAGGAAAGAATATTCGGAGAGGATCGAAAACGTTCCACTTTGTCTATTTAGAGATTAGATTCTTTTTTTTTTTTTTTTTTTTTTTTTTTTTTGCTCGTTCGAAATTATTCAAGATCTAGATTGATTCATTTTAGCTATCCATTTGTATAGAAAGTATGACACCTACCATTTTAGACTAAATAAAAAAAAAAATTACGGATCGCTGGCATAGTGATTCGCCATCATCATCATCATCATTTGATTATCGAAATTCTTTTTCTCTCCAATGAACTTCTCTTTCAGATAAGAATCAGATCAGAGAGAGAGAGAGAGAGAGAGAGAGAGAGAGAGAAAGAGAGAGAGAAGAGCAAAAAATAATAGCTTTTTGTCTTTGAAGAAATAATTAAGAATCGTTCATCCATTCAACCATCATTCAATATCATTGTTTCCGTTTAATCAATAGCGCATCCAAAACGTTTCAAGAGCTATAATTCTAGCTATAGCTAATATTAACTATAGCTATCATCATCATCATCATCATCACCTGTTTTGTTTGTTTGCTTATCTGTTTTATTTGTCTCTTCTCTTCCATTGAATTCTTCGATGTTTTTCAATCAACCGTATGAAGAGTGTGAAACAAACCGCAATCCATCCGATCCGATAGATTTTTTCGCAAGTGTTTATAAAGCCTCTCTCTCTCTCTCTCTCTCCCTTTTCTGGATTCATTCGATCTTTCTGGATGATTTTTGGATCGCATATTTTGCTCTGATGGAGATATCTTTTGTAAACAAAAACACAATCGAATGTTTGTTAAACAGACATTCTTCAAAAGAATACAATATATTCTAATTCGATTTTTTTTTGTATTTGGATCGAAAAGTTTTACAAAACAATTCGAAATCGATTTCGTTGATTTTGTCATTACCTTCAAGAAGCTTTGTTGTTGTAGTCTCTCATTCATTTCTTTCGTTCATTTTGGTTCGTTGTTATTTATGATGAGATTCAGATTAAATTTCATTATTTTTGATTTCTCTCATATCTGATTTGATTGTTTCGAAGAGCGGAAGTGGAATTTTTGCAACAGAAAATAGCCAACGCTGTTCGTTGAAAACTTTTATTCAACCAACAATAGATGAATGGATTGTAGCTAATTTATGGAGAGTAAATTTGATTCAACAATAAATCGAAGGGATTGAGGTAAAAGAAGCAAAAGAAAGAGAGAGAGAGAGAGAGAGAGAGAGAAAAAAAAACGATGAAATCAAATCGAAATTGAATTATTCGATTCGAAACGAATTTCTTAAATGAAAATCATTCCACTTACCTAACAGAAGACATCGCTAACCAATGAACCTATAGAGTAGTTAGAAGAGAAAACGAACCAAATTGAGATCAGAATAATAATAATAATAATAATAATAATAATAATAATAATAGTAGAAATAAAATTATTAAATCTTTAAATGAATAAACAAACAAACGAATGAATGGTAAACACTGAATGATTTATTAGAGTTTGATTTCTCTCTGTCCTTTTTAATCTATTCTCTGGATAGTCCGGAGAGAGAGAGAGAGAGAGAGAGAACAAGAAAATAATTCTCTCGGAACGGATAATGTACAAGATTCGTTATGAACTATTGAATCAAAATTATTTATTCTCTATGATGGAATATAATTAATTTATAAGAATTTCCCCCTCCCCACCTCCGACTATCTCGAACTTCCGTACATCGATTTTTTTTTCTCAATCTTCTCTTCATCAATCCATTAATGAAATCTATTTGTTGAACAGAAATGAGGGGAAAAAAAGTGCTCGAAGACAAAGATAGAGACAGAAGAGAGAGATGTGGATAATTACTGCATAAACTGACACACCCTTCCACTAACACACCCATTGAATATTAAGACTTCAGTCTTCAGAGAAGAAGAATAGTGTGAAGAGTCGACGAAACACAAACACACACACACACACACACTCTCTCTCTCTAACATTGAAGCTTTGGAATCGAAAACATCGATGGAAAAATTTCAATCATCGAGCCATGAATGATTGAAACTTTGAAACAGAGATTCAATATCGAAAATCTTCAAATTGTTTCACTAGTGACTAGTTTGATACAAAAAAAAAAAAAAAAAAAAGAATTGCCGAAAAGTCTTCAGATAATTAATTGAGCATATGGCTTTATTCTACTCAATCTCTCGCCTCTCGTTTTTTTTTCTTTCTTGCCGAGACAAACTAATCTCTGATTAGCTCACAACGATGTGTGTGTGTGTGACAGAGAGAGAGAGAGAGAGTACAACACTTTGATGATGTTTCATTCAATCTTCGAGTTTCATGGTTAATCATTTCTCTCGTTTTTTTTTTCTATCGAGCCTAAAGCAAAGCTCTAGACTCTAAGCTGTAGCCTAAGTTTTTGAAAACTCTGATAGGCGCTAGTCTAGGCCCATTTATGGATCGAAAGATAATTATGTTACCCATCAATCGACCATTTTCTTTTGTTTCTTTTTTCTCTCTCTCTCTCTCTCTCTCCTAGGCTTTCCAGACAATAAATTCTACATTGCTACTGTTTTTATTCATTACGAAACTCATAGCTAAAAGTTCTCATAACTAAACAAAAAAAAAGTTTGAAATTTGGTTCACTACTAACACTAACTTGTTTGATGAGAGAGAGAGAGAGAGAGTTAAAAGATTTAGCATTTAGAATAAAATTATCCAAAAGTTAGCTCATTTCGAGAGCGCTATGCTCTAAAGTGAGAGAGAGAGAGAGAGAGAGAATTCGATTGTGTTTCCGGTGAATCTCATCCAATCGAATTTGTTGCGTAGGATTGAATCCTAACTGATTGTGTGGGCGTAGGCTGTCACACTTATTTATTATCATAGATTCTAGCCTAGTGAATAAAAAAATTCGAATCTAATCATTTGGAACGTAGAACTAACGAACGAACTATCAAAAAAAAAAAAAAAAAAAACAGAATCGTTTATAATTTTATTCAATCTTCATTAAAATGAAGCAAAATAAACGTTTTTGTCAACAATCTCTCTCTCTCTCTCTCTCTCTCTCTCTCTCTCTCTCTCTCTCTCTCTCTCTATTATTCTCTCATTAATTCATCATTCATTGTGTTTCAAGATTTAGATTCTTATTTTGATTGCTGTTGGGGGAAAAAAAATCTCTTGATGAGTATCGATCGACATCGACAGCATCTAGATTCTTAGATCTTAGGTTTCTAGATAATTTTGATTGTTTATTTGTTTGAAATGTTTTCTTTGATGAGATTGTTGTTTGAATGCATTAGGTATCTAAGATCAATAGGAACGAAACAAATCCCTAAGAACTCATTAGGAGATCTACATCATCATTTATCATTCATCATCATCATTATCATTATCATCTGCATTCCTTTCGACTTTTTTGCATCTAACAATTGGATTTTATTTTTTATTTTATTTTACCCTTTTTATTATTGAAGCAGCAAAATTCTAATTGAGCATTAGAGCAACAAGAAAATGCATTTCTTTTTCTCGTTTTTTTTTTTCTTTTAATTCCAATGTAAAAAAGATTAAAACTTTTTTACTCCGTCTAGAGCTCTAGCTCTTTTGTGATGTTAGGGAAAAGGAAATGAAAAGAATCAAAGTGAAAAGAAAAAGAGTTTATTCATTGAGAGGAAACGAAAAAAAAAAATTCCAATTTAGATTCTTAGAGAATTAAATCTCTAAGATTTTGAATGAGATCAAAGCAAAAATGGAGAGAGAGAGAGAGAGAGAGAGAGAGAGAGAGAGAGAGAGAGAGAGAGAGAGAGAAGATTTCGTTAGAATTTCATTAAATAACAATCTTGGAAAAGATTTTGATTTTTCTGATCTCTATCTCTCACTCGTTCGATCGAATGAACTTTCATTTTTATTTTGTTGAACCAAACGAACTTCATACCAATCCGGTACCAAACTACGGTGTCCATCACAATCGGCCTTAGATCGGCCCTGATCGGTCCCTAAGAATTCAAAATTTTATCGCAATCGAAAAATTCATCCAGGTGTGTTTGTTTCGTTGGCGTAGATTTTCCGATTATTTGCTTGTTTCTTTCTCTCTCTCTCTCTCTCTCTCTCTCTCTCTCTCTCTCTCTCTCTCTCTCTCTCTCTCTCTCTCTCTCTCTCTCTCTCTCTCTCTCTCTCTATTGTTATTTTATTTTCGTTCAAAAAAAAAACAAACAAACAAACATGATGAAAATCAAATCTTCGGTGATAAACTGAAGACAAACACACCCCCAATCTATGTTAATGTTTTTTTTTCGGAGGTGGCGATGGTTAAGGGGTTTTCTAAGATGATTTTCTCTAAAAATCACTTCGGTACAAGCTAAGCTCATTGCTGTTTGCTTTTTAGATTGAATTTGTTTGATTTTTATTTTTGTATCGTATTTTAAGTTTCATTTGTATCGATTGAACCCAACTATTGGATTCAATTTGTTCTCTTTATTTTCGTTCTTTCTTTCTCCTCAATGCCTTAGTCTTATCGAATTTTGCTTCGAAATGAATTCATACTATTCATTTTGTATTGTGAATCAGAGAATTATTTTGGCTCAAAAATTTTCGCTAATCGAGGAGAAAAAATCAAACTTGAATCCAAATGGAAAGTTTTGAACAAAGGTAGAAATTGAGAAGGGAAGAGAAAATCTTTCAAAATCAATCCAAAACATTAGATTGTGGATTCAAGAAGACTAATATTTTAAATTACCAAAAATGAAGAGTTTAGATCAAAAATTAAAACTACCATCAAAGTTCATGCGAAAAAAAAAAGAGAGAGAGAGAGAGAGAGAGAGAGAGAGAGAGAGAGAGAGAGAAATCTTAAACTAATAAATTAGAAAACGAAGAAGAAATTTGATCGAGAGAAACGAGAATAAACGATGAATGAGACCAAAAAAAAAAAATTGGACCCTAATACTTCCTTCTGTATAATCATTTTTCATTTCTATATCCCCACTTTTTTCTTTCTTTCGATCTCAATTTTTGTTAAGCTTCCGAAACAAAGTCGGAAACAAAATATGAATATTAATTTCGCAATCGCTTCGAATCGAAGAGATAGGGAAAAAAATGATGGAATTACACTGATGGAATATAAAATTATGATGGAGAAGAGGAGGAGGAGGAGAAGAAGAAGACATCATCAATCTGATGTCGTTCACTTTGACTACTGATTAATGGGATTGTTTTGGATCTACCATCGAACCCATCGAATAATAATAGGAGAAATAATAATAATAATAGTAATGATAAGTTTGTTACGAACAGTAACTCTTTTGAAACAAAATTAATTATTACTTTTTTTTCTCGTTACCAACAAATACGTCGGAGAATTTGAATAGTTTTCAAAAAAAAAAAAATGGAAAAAAGTTAAAGAGAAAAAATTGGGAGAGAAGGAAAAGAAGAAGGAGGAGAAGGAGAATGAAAAAAAAGAAGAGAACTAAAAAAAAAAAAAAATTAATTTTCATAACAATTTTAATTGATTTCTTCATCGACTTTCGATTTAATTACAGATTTCTCTCTCTCTCTCTCTCTCTCTCTCTCTCTCTCTCTCTCTCTGTGTTTCTCGATAACATTCACATCTCTCATTTCATTGTCAGCGATCATCAGACTACACTTCACATCGTGTGACATTCCATTGATTGGGATGTTATTGAAGACCGGAAACGAAGAGCTAAAGAGAAAGGTAACGATGAATACCAAAAAAAAAAAAACAAAAAAGGAAGTACTCTTATGGTGAATGAAAATTTCCACAACCATCATCGATGATGTTAGGTAAACTAGTGAAAATTGTGAAACCAGCATGGTTTTTTTCCATCCGATTGCTAAACAACAATTCCGGAAGTGGGATGATTTTTTTTTGTTCGTTGTTGATCGTTCAATTTCTTTTTTTTTTCATTTTTTTTAGAATTCAAATATCTAATTAATTTTAATCTGTTCTCTTTTTCTCGTTTTTGTTGTTGTTTCAATGTGAATAGAATCGTGAAGGTAAGTGAAGAATCGTTTCGCTAAAACTTACCATTAAGAAAACACGATAGTTGTAGTGGAGAAGGCCAGCATCGGTTAAGATATGAAAAATATGCAATGGTAACCAGCAAATTGCGAAGACGGTAACCATCAAGATCAGCATCAACATTCGACGTAGTTTTTTACGATGTCTAATTCGAGATTTACTATTACCTTTTTGAAAAGAACGAACGAAAGAGAGAGAGAGAGAGAGAGAGTGAAATGAATTTGATATCGAAATCGCAAAACGAGAATCGAGAACTGCAAACGAAAACAAACTAAACTAACTAAACTAAAAAAACAAAAACAAAAAAAGGGCCACTATCTTCTTTCTCTAGAAGGCGATGATAATCAATCAATTTTTACCTCGATAATCACATAGCTTTCCTTGTTTATAGATGATTTTACCGATACGTATGTATAGGCAACAAATGATCGTAAGCGGTATGAAATATTGTGTGATAAAAATGCTTATTGTTTTGAGAAAATCCGCTTTGATAGAGAGATAGTTTTGAAAAAATCTAGTCACATCTTCCGTAATTGGATTACGGCAACGAGCGATTGTTGTCTGGTCGGACCAATTTGTCTGATCGTTTTGATATCGTTTCACAAACATTGATGATTCTGTTGCCGATGGAAAAAGTGTTGATGGTGATGAGTTTTGATCCAAATTCCAAGAGTTTTTTGCGATTCCAAAATCAAAAACATTTGGTTGTGAACGAGAGGAGGAGAGATTTTGGTTGGAATTTTTCAAATTTAACATCGCAGAGAGAATTGGTGAATCAATCAACGAAGACGATGAGGATGATAATGATGATGATGTGGTTGAATTCTCTAGAATTCTCGATGGCAACTGTAGTGATGATGATGATGATGAAGCGTTATTAAGATCAAACAATGGATAACGATTGTTTGGAAAAGAATCATCACCAAGAAGATAATCAGATCGATTGAAATTATTTTGCTGCTGATTGTTGAACATTTCTCCGATCAACATCTCAAGAATATATGGGGCATCTTTTTTGATTACCACCGTACTGGAATAGGTGAACAATAGCGATAGGAATGCCGAGACGATCCAAATCGCAACGATTGTGATATAGATCGAACGCATCGAGATCGAATCGTGTTTGTTTTGTAAAGAGAAACGATGATGATGTTGATGCTGATGTTGATGATGATGATTATTATTATTATTATGATTATTATTATTATTATTATTCGATTGATTCGAGGTTTGTGATGTATTCTGTCGAAATGATTCACGTAATTGAACGAAAGGCATCGAACAGATCTGAAGACATTGGAATAAATTTTTCAATCCGAACCAATTTGTTTGATTTCGTTCGGTTAGTAAATATTTAGAGCATTGATGATTGTCTGATTGTTTCTTCTCTTCACTAGATTCCATCTCGATCGTACGTTTCGATCTCGGATTCTCTTCTTGGTGATGATTTTGGTTCGATGATTTCAATCCAGAATCTAAATTCATTGGCGACGAAACACCGTAGCTAGTATCGAAATTCCAAAACTTAGCGACACTTTGATGTCTTTGGATCGCAATGATCGCCATCGTATAGCTAGAGATATAGACGACAAGATGTTGGACAAAATTCACCATAAAACACATTGTGCTACCGAATGGCCAAGAGAAATTGGTGATGCGAAAAAAATTAAATGGAATATTAAAAACGGTCATCAAGAGATCGGATACAGCCAATGAAAAAATCAATGCATTCGTTTTGGTTCGCTTTTGGTAGCAAATTTTACAGACAAGAAGATTACCACAGAAGCTTATTATGATGATCACGAAATAGGCGATCGCATAGAAAATTCTTTCATTAGTATAGGTGCCTTGCGATAGTAGACGAATATGTTCACGTAGCTGTTCGATATGGATTTGATCTAGCTGTCGTAGCGAATTGATTTCATTGTCGGCATCAAAACTACTATCAACACTAACACCAAAGGTTAGATTGTTACCATAGTTGTTGTCGTTGTTGTTGTTGTTGTTGTTGTTGCTGTTGTCGTTGTCGATTTCGATCGATGATGAATCGAAATTGGCCATTTTTAATTCAAACGAAGCTAACCAATCTTATCGACTACGATACTATACAGTGTACACTTTATCCTCTAGCGAAGCTATGTTTGTAAACGAAAATTGACGAGACTATTTTCATTTAGATTTAGGTGTCGAGAATCATCGTTTCATCTCTAGCAATCATCGTTTCACAATGATTCATATAACAGACTACGATGAATTTGAAACCTAAGAATTTCATTTTGGATATTCTCTTCGAGACAGACACACAGAAAGGAGAATGAGAGATGAAGAGAAATGAATTCTTTTCTAGTCCATTTCGATTGTTATGGAAACACAAAAGTTTTTTTTCCGCCCCCGTCATCGATCGATCGTCAGATCAAAATCGAAGTTTGATCGAATGTTGATAATGCTGCTCTAGAGGAAGAGAAAGAAGAAGAAGAGAATGTAAAAAAAACAAATTTGGATCAAACAAAATCACATCGAATGATAGCGGGACGAGCGATAGCGAAACACAAGAGAACAAAGAAAAGAGAAGGATTTTCTTTTCTCGTTAAAAGAAAAAAAAAGAAAAGGAAGTAATCGAAACAAAAGAATAGGCGTAGGGTGGAAATTTTTTTTTTCGTTATCTTCTCTATGCAATGATCATTCAATCATTCATCGATTGGAACCATTCAATCTGTTGTGAAAGATACAGAATTAAGATCTCTTTGAAGATCTATTAGTTGATCTAGATAAGATCAAAAAGATCTAGCTAGCGAACGGCAGAGAGAGAGAGAGAGATCGGATGATGAAACTATGCAATCAGATTGAATCAAAAAAAAAAAAAAAAATAATAACTTAAATCACCTCTTTAATTTTGAATCAAAAAAAAATCTCGTGGAATAAAAAATAAATTTCTAATCAGATTTTTAATTCGATATTAATGAGGGAGAGAAAATCGAATGTCTACGAGATCTAGAGAGAATCTATAAGGGTAATCTTCTTTCCATCACTTCCTCTCTCTGCTACCGACATCGAAATAATTGAGAATGGGTGAAAAAATTTTCAATTATTCTCTATCTGCTAGCATTTTTTCTTTCTTTCTGATCTAAGAAAGATTCTGAAAAATCTTGATCCAATTGGTTCGAAGCTATCTACCCGATGTTATCTATCTGGATAAGCGTTCTTATCTTCTTGGATAAAAATTCGCTCGCATCAAACGTACGAACGTATGAATATAGGGAACGTTTAGTGGCTAACGATCAAAACTTTTTAACTAGACTAGGTGTAGTGAAATGAATTTAATAATCCAAACTTCAATGTGAAGAAACTTTTTGAAAAAGATTCGTCTCTAATACAAAAATTCTATCAAGTCAAATACATCAATGGTTCTCGTACACAATCATTGTGTGCGAGAAGAAGGTTTGAAACAAAAAAAAAAAAAAAAAAAAATTAGCTTAATGAAATTTAAGCTTTACTTTGAATTAGAATCCAAATCACTAGCGTTCATATTGTTTCGAATAAATAAAATTTTTTGCTCTAGAAATATAGAGAATAGTCTTGAAATATTTTTCAATCTAATTTATTTTTCTTATTTTTTTTTATTTTTTTTTTTTTTAACTAAGAATCACTTTCTTCTCTCTTTGGTTTTCTCTCTCTCTCTCTCTCTCTCTCTCTCTCTCTCTCTCTCTCTCTCTCTCTCTCTCTCTCTCTCTCTCTCTCTATCTCTTCATTTTTTTTGTTAGACTAATAAACTATCGATTTTGATTCGAAAGAATTTCGAGAAGAATTATCTTATTTTCGTGCATAAAGTATTTCGAGTAGTTTTAGAAATTTTAGAAAAAAAAAAAATGTGAAAATTAGATTTCTAAACCTTGAAAGTTTTCAAAATTATTTAAATGAAATGACGAAGAATAATAGCGAGAGAGAGAGAGAGAGAGAGAGAGAGAGAGAGAGAGAGAGAGAGAGAGAGAGAGAGAGAGAGAGAGAGAGAGAGAGAGCAAAGAGAGAGAGAGAGAGAGAGAGAGAGAGCAAAGAGAGAGAGAGAGAGAGAGAGAGAGCGAAGATAGACGGAGCAAAAACTTTTTTCAAAAAAAAAAAAAAAAAAAAATTCTAAATTCTTCTCTAAGAATGCATTCTTCATCTTCAAAACCTTAAACATTTGAGACTTTTTTTTCTTTTTTAATATTCAAAAAAAAAAAAATCTCCTTCTCTTCTTATTTTCTCTTAATTTGGAATCTTAACCAAAAGAAATCTAATATCAAAAAAAAAAAAAAAAAAATGGCCCCCATTCGATCGCCTTGTCCCCCCCTCTCTCTCTCTTTTCATTTTTTTTCCAACCAAATTATTGGTTACGTAATGATGAAAAATTATTCTCTATAAAAAATTGATCGAAATCTTCGATGCTATCATCATCACCATCATCATCACCATCATCATCGAGCATCACATAAGCATCATCGAGCATCATCACTTGCTTTTTGGATCGAAAAAAAAAAATTATGAAAAGATTGCAAACGAACAAACTGAAGAGTGTGTGTGTGTGTGTGTGTGTGAGAGAGAGAGAGAGAGAGATAGTTAGCAGAAAAAAAGTTGAATGAATTTCAATAAGATAGATTGAAACTCTAAGAAAAACAATCGTTGTGTAATAGATATTAGTTAAGAAAAAAAAAAGATGATACATAATTAATATGTCATAATTTAATAATCTAGATAGAAAAAAAAAATATAACGAAATTACGTAAATAAAACCCATCGAACCCCCGTTGCCCATTATCCTAACACCGGCACACACACAAACACAACGAGGATTCAGGAGTGAACGGAAGAGAGAGAGAGAGAGAGAGAGAGAGAGAGAGTGGAAGTGAGAAGGGAAAGATGAGATTGAAAAAATTTTCGTTTTTTTTTTCTTTTTTTTTTCCTGATAATTTCGAAACAGAGATCGGAAATAGATGTGGGCAGTCTATGTGGATTTCATCGTTAGATTGTTTCTAATAAATCATCAAAAATATTGCTTCTAATAGAATTATGGTCTAGAATATTTTTCTCAATCGAAAGAATGAGCAAATCACTCCTATCTTTACTAATCTAACTAAAAGGCGAAATTGTTTCATAAGCAAATCTTCTAGAATCTAGAATCTTAGGCCTCTTTCGAAAGTTTTGAATCTAAATTCTGCATTTGTGTTTTTAATTATTTTTTAATCGAATTTATTATTATTATTATTATTATTATTATTATTATTATTTTGTTTAATCACCGTCTCTCAGTGTTGCGAGAGAGAGAGAGAGAGAGAGCAGAACCAAACATCTCTATATAAGAGCAAACATTGTCGAAATTAATTTAGATTTAATCCATAACAACAACAACAACAACAATAACTAAGGACCAAAAAAAAAAAAAATGAAAAAAAATCCAATTGACAATTTAAGCTAGAATTATTTCAATGACAGAAATGGGAAAGAATCAACTTATCAAAAACTACCAAATCAACAAATAATTGCACCGAGAGAGAGAGAGAGAGAGAGAGAGAGAGAGAGAGAGAGAGAGCGACAATGACAATTTAATGATCTCTGGTCTAAGATGTTACAAGTTGGAATTAGGACCGAACGTTAGTGGAACATTATGAAACTCTCTCTCTCTCTCTCTCTCTCTCTCTCTCTCTCTCTCTCTCTCTCTCTCTCTCTTACTCATTGTCTGCAACAATCGAATTCCATATCTCACTTGAAATTGGAATCAGTTTTCTGGATTTGGAATCGGAGCGAAAAAAAAAATCCGAGCCAGAAGAAAAAAAGCTAAAAATCGCCAAAATAACAATTACTTACTTTTGTGAGTTTAGGTGATGGAAATTGATTTTTCTCTTTTTATTCGTTTCTTTTTTTTTTTTTTTTTTTTTTTTTTTTTTTTTTTTGGAAAAATAAATTTTTTTTCTCTCTCTCCGAACAAACAACAATCGCCCAAAATTATCACATCGCACTTTTTAGATTTTGGTGTTGGTCTTCTAAAATTGAAATTTATTATTTTTTTTTTTTTCGCAACAAAATTTGAAGAAGAAAAAAAAATTGGTGGAATTTTTTTTTTTTTGAATCCAGACGGAAGTGAAATCCAAAAATAAATCACAAATAATATCGATGTTTCGATCTCGATCGTTTCGTTTTGGATTGAGAGAAAATAGAAGCAATCGTTTGCATTCGATATGAGGCGATTGTTTGAACAAACCAAAAAAAAAAAAAAAAAATCAAACTATTTGTTTGAATTTGTTCTGTTGATTCTCTCTCTCTCTCTCTCTCTTTTTTTTGTAGCTTTAGATGAAAATTAATTTTACGATTCGATCAACAACAACTGATGCTGATGCTATGTCGATGATCGATTGAATGGATTGATTTCGAATCTTTCGAGACTGATTGTTGTTGTCGAACTCGAAGATATCTCTAACTGGAGAAGTGATTGTGATCATAAAATTTGAGATTTCATAGATTTCTAGTTATAATTTTTTTTGTCAAAAAAAAAAAAATCAAACAGTCAAATTTCGTAGAATTTTGTAACAATCCTAACGAAAGAATTTATTGAATGATTTTTATCGAATCGAATTGAAAATTTACACCGAATTCTTGCTTCATTTCTTTCGATCTGATTCCGTCATCAGAGATCTCGTTTCTCTTCCGATATTTAACTACAACTTTGGTTTAGATATTTTTTCTTTTCCTCTTTCTCTCTCTCTCTCTCTCTCTCTCTCATTCTCTCGCTATCATTCTGGTCTCCGATGAAGATCATGTACTAGTGATACTTTTCGTACACTATACCTAGACATAGATCAACACACACCCATCAAAAAAATTGTGAATGCAATGCAAACAATACGGGTGAACAAAAATGATAGAAATCAAACGATGAAAGATTCTGCGCTACCATTTTTTGTTTGGGTTCCAAACCAGAGAACCAGAGAGAGAGAGAGAGAGAGGAATGTTCGTGTTTGAAGAAGAGAAAGAGAATCAGGAACACTGATAACATCCACCAAGAATGATCACAATTATTACTAGGTGAGATAGAATTCAGGAGAGAGAGAGAGAGAGAACGGGGGAAGGAGAAGAGGAAAAGTTCCTCTCTCTCTCTCTCTCTCTGCTTCCATTCCCACCTCTCATATTTGATAACCATCTGGAAACTTCACTGCCTAAATTATGTTCACCATAAACCACCAAGGATCAAGTATCGAGGCCTAGAATCGAAAAAAAATATTGCCGAATATAACCTATTTTTTTTCTCTTCGATATTTTTTTTTTGAAACCAAATCGATTGTGAACAGCGCGATTTTCTTCGAAATATTTCGCACGTTAAACAAAGCTAATAATTTCCTCTAGTGATTCATTTTGAATTCATCTTTTTTTTTACGAATGAAATTCAAATTCTCAAAAGAATTGTGACGAAAATGAGAGAAAAGAAAAACATTTGCATATTCTAGAGAAATTTTATGGCTACGAAGACAGATTCGATTCTGGAACAAACAAACAATCAAACAAACGAACGAGATAGGCTTGATTTTGCATCCCAGCCCCCTCCCCTCTTCTGCTCCGTTCTCCTCTCTTACCTTCTAGGCAATAAATTTTGAAACTTTTCTCCATCTCTGTTCTGTTTCGGCTGCAAATATGTCGAGATTAGTTATTTTTTTATTTTTTATTTTTTTTTTTTTTTTGTATTTGTATTTCTATTCAAAACAGTTTGAGATCTAAACGATTGTCTAAATCTATAGCCCATTTAAATCGTTTCTTTTTCTTCACTGTCTTCATTTGCTTTTGGATTAGATGCAGATTTGCTTTTGTTTCGGGACCAAGAGCACCGATTATAATTTCTTTTTTTTTCTCGAAAATGAGATCGAAATAAAATGTTAGTGTGTTTTTTTTTCTCTCTCTCTCTCTCTCCGGGGAGTTTTTCTTAACGCCTAGAGTATTTTTTTCTAGAAAATTTTGACAGCAAAAAAATTTCTTACAATTTTAGGTTCAAATTTTATAGCCATAAGATTTTTTTTTCTGTCGTTTAAAAAATTTTGAAAATAATTTTGAAAGTAAATATCTGTCTCGAAATGATGATGATTTCACTCATCTCGAGTTGTATGCTAAACAGCCAAAAACGATTATGACAAACTACGTTCATCAGACAGACTATCGAATAGATTTTCTTTAAAATCTATATGGAGTTTTTTTTTTTGGTTTGTTAATTAAAATACGTTCCAGAGAATATCTTCCCTGATCGTAGACGAGGGAGGGAAAGGAAGAGAGTAAGAGAAAAAAGTACAGACTTAGCTCAATTAAAGCCGAACGCTTATTACTACGATCGAAATATTTTAATCGAATTTAATCCAAACTGTTTCGATTGTGGAGGAAGAGAGAGAGAGAGAGAGAGAGAGAGAGAGAGAGAGAGAGAGAGAGAGAGAGAGAGAGAAATAATTATTTTTATTCGGAATTGAAATTCCATCCTCTCTTCGAAAGCTTTCCATAATTAAATTTTTAATCGCATCAAATCGGCTGTAATGTGATACTATTGACTATTCCTTATGACGTTCACTGAATATCGATGATGATCTATATATGTCTCCATGTGATATATCTCTCCGATACCAATCTATAACATCAACCGATTAGTTTGTACTACTGAATGATGTAATTGAATGAAATTTAATTGCGACCAAACTAAATTGAAAGTTACAAAAAAAAAAAAAAAAATTTTTTTTTTCTTGCTCAATGATCTCAATCCGAAACAAATTGAATCATAGTTTTATGGTCAAACATTATTTAGTTTAGTCTTGGAATCTCTTGGAATAGATACAGATACATCGATCTTCTTTTCTGGATCTTTTTTTCGCGTTTCGCTTTCGCACGTTGTTGAAATCATCGAGCGAAATGAGAGAGAATCACACCTACATTAATGAATCTAATTATTTTGATGATTTGAGAAAAAAAAAAATTTTCAAAATTTTCAGATCTCTCTCTCTCTCTCTCTCTTTTTGATATCTTTTAATTGAGAAATTTTTGTTCCTTTGGTTCCCTGCGAGTGTGTGAGGTCCCAGGTTTTCAATATTTCAATTCAATTTATTTTCATCGCTATAACCATCAATCGCCTCCTCCTCCTCCTCAGCATCATCATCATTATCGTTATTAGTTGAGATTGAAAAATCATCCAAGCTAGGTCTTGAAGAAGAAGATGAAGAAGAAGGTCTAGTGTTACTCTTTGAAACAATCTCGTTATTGTTGTATTATATTGTTTTTTCTTTTTTTTTTTTCCTCCATTTCAAAAAACTTCTCAATCTATCTCAATCTATGTACCATCATTATCGTTATCGTTGTAATAATTTTACAAACTATTACTTTAAATCAGTTAAGTTTGCCAAATATAAACCTTTGGTTTCGATTATTATCAGCAACAGCAGCAACAACAGCATCAGCATCAATATCATCGGCACAACACACCATCATCAAGAGTGTTTCATAATGAAGACTTGATTTATATCGAGGTATAATTGAAAATAGAATCTAACCGATGCCACCAATACACGATTAACTAACGCCAGTTTCGAAAGATGAGATTTGAAATCGATAAAACGATTATAGCAACAAAATGGAGAAGATGGTGAGGTAGAAGAGAGAGAGAGAGAGAGAGAGAGAGAGAGAGAGAGAGAGAGAGAGAGAGAGAAATTTAAATAGTTTTACAGGTCTTAACCATAAAGTCTTAACCTAACTTTCTCTCTCTCTCTCTCTCTCTCTCTCTGTGAGAGACTCTCTCGATAAATCCTTCGCTCCTCAATCCTCTCTCTCTCTCTCTTTCCGCCGCTCCATAATCTCTTTCCGATCTTCGGGAAACCTAAATTCGAGACTAAGTTCAAATTGATAAAAATATCAATCCGGGTGAGGTCAACATCATTCAAAAAAAAAAAAGAAAAAAGAAAAAAAAAGAAAGCAGCAATAAAATATTCGAAGCAAAAACAAAACAAAACAAAAAAAAAAAAAGAAATCAGCAAATCTCGTAAATTTCGATCATCCAAAAACGAACCTCCGAATCTCGAATAGAGAGAGAGAGAGAGAGAGAGAGAGAGAGCAACGAACAACAAGATGCAATGAATGAATGGTGTTGATGAAAATTACATTAACGGCTTGATGAATTGTTACTAATAACGGTTTGTTGTGGCAATTATTTTAAGGTTACGAAGGTTCTTATTGCATTCTTTTTTTATTAATGAATTTTTTTTTCTCTGCTACAACTTCTTCCCCACCACCATCACCATCTTCAACATCAACCGATTTGAAAGATTTTGATTTGATTTCGAAGTTTTGGGTTTTTTTTTTTGGGGAGAGAGAACTTTAGAGGAGAAAAAAAAAAAAAAAAGAACCTTTCCTTTCTCCCTTTCTCTCTCATTGAGCTGGTTTTTCTCTCGTTCCCCGCCACTTGAAACAGATCACATCTCGATCTCATCGGATCGAGAAGGATATTCGAGAAGAAGAAGAAGAAGAAAAAAGATTTCATTGTAGGTTTTAATCCAATATCGAAAGATAAGCGATCCTTCTCCAACCGACTCAATCCTCTCTCTCTCTCTCTCTCTCTCTCTCTCTTTCTCTCTTTCTCTCTCTCTCTCCGATTAGATTGAAAGGAAACTTTGCATTGTTTTCGAAGACTATCTTTTCTCTCTCTCTCTCTCTCTCTCTCTCATTTTTTGGGTTTCTGGTTTATCTTTTAGTTTTGAGTCAACAAAAGAGAGAGAGAGAGAGAGAGAGAGAGAGAGAGAGAGAGAGAGAGAGAGAGAGAGAGAGAAAACTTTTTAATTCATTAAAATCTAGAGCATTCGCGCTCTCGAAAATGGAATTTCAATTAGAAAGATGGAAAAATTGAAATTTAGTTTATTGGTGATTGGTTTGTTGGCGTTTGATTGAAAACAGAGAAAATCTCTACGATGTGTGTGTGTGTGTGTGAGAGAGAGAGAGAGAAGAGTAAAAAGATTTATTATCCAAAAAAAAAAAAAAGTTTATCGATTGTAGAAGAAACAAAAAATAATAATAATAATAATGATAATAAAATAAAATAAATCAGCAATTTCCGTTTTCTTGAAAATCTTCTAAATCACACAATCGGGTTGTACGGTTTCGGGAACCGGTCCGATCTCGGTCAGATTAACTTTTTTTTTTTTGATGAAGAAGACCAAGAAGAAGATAAAGAAAAAAAAAGCGAGAGTTACTCTCAGAACTATGGACATATCAAGATTTGAAATGTATACACTCATCTTTCTCTCTCTCTCTCTCCCAGTCTTGTCCATCTTTATCATTTTTAATCTGATAGAAACAGAGAAACCGAGAGAGAGAGAGAGAGAGAGAAACTAAAACAAGAAATACTTTGATATCTCTTTGCCCTTGTCGAATCAAATCGAATCGAAACGAACGGAACCGAACCGAACCGAACCGAATTAAACTTTTTCTTTCGTATTGGAAGGTTTGGTTTGTTGTTGTTGTTTTTTTTTTTCTTTCGTTTTTGTTTTTGAATGTTTCTCCAAATGTTTCGTGAATTAAATCAAGAGTTGATTAATCTAGCTGAAAGAGAGAGAGAGAGAGAGAGAGAGAGAGAGAGAGAGAGAGAGAGAGAGAGAGAGAAGTGATTGAAAAGTTTTTCTAACCAGATTGCAAATTTTGTCCCTATTCGATTTTTTGTCCGATGCGCTCTTTTTGTTTTTTTTTTCGGATTCGACTAACTTCGAAGCTTCGATGTTGGCGCGATTCAAACACTTCACCTAGATCGCAATTTTATACTTTTTTTTTTTTTTGGTTATTAATTTTTGAAGAATTTTTGTTTGTTTTTTTTTGATTAAATTTCTACATTCAAAAAAAAAAAAAAAAAACAATCGAGATTGATATAATCGGGGGTTTTTTTTTTGTTTGCTTGGTTTTTGTGTGTTTCGAAATTGTCCCGTGGAATAATAATAATAATAATAATAAAATAACAAAAAAAAAAAAAAAAAAAAAAAAAGACAATCTTTGAAATTCTTGATCGATCAATCGATCGGCCAAATTCAACATCATCTGTGAAGTTAATCGAAATAATTTCGTTTGAAAACGGCTCGACACCATACGACGGCTGTCTACGGTCCCAGTTTTTTTTTGGCTAACCGTTTTCAATTCCGAACCGATCGAATCCGGAACGATTGTTCTCTCCGCTCAACAACTTGAGCTTGGAAAAAACCAAAAAAAAAAAAAAAATAACAAAAAAAACCGAGATCTGTTCCATCAAGCGTAAAGTCTGGGACCAAAAAAGCAAAAAATAATAATAATAATAAAAAGATTCGTTCTATGAATTCTTGTGTAGTAGATTCAACAACGATTAATTAATCGTCTCATCATCATCGCGATTGACATCATCGATCCTTCTGAGTGTGTGTGTCGAATTCTGATTCGAAAAAATTTTCGTATTTTTTTCCCGGTCTCTTTTGCTATCGATAAAAAAAAATAAGAAAAACAAAACAAAAAATGTCACAATCTTCATCTCGATCGTCGATGATATTTTTAATAAATCATTTCATATTTATTCTGGTCAGTTATAAATTTTCTCGATTGATTGCAATTGTAATGATTGATTCTAGACCAAACAACCCCACCCCATCAATATGAGATCCACACTTTTCTTTTCCGAAGCTTTTCCGAAGCAGAAGAGAGAGACTGATAGATTTTAGACCGAATAAATCGAGAGATAATTGGCTGTGATGTAATCGTTTAATTTTTTTTTTGATTTTTTTTCTGTTTTCTATTTCCGATCAAAATGATTCATTGGAATTCATTTTCAATTGTTCGATTCGATAACGGAACCAGATATCTCAATGTTATCTTGGCCAGATAGAGACAGTACCATATCAATCGTTCGATGGCCAAGCATCCCATTATGATCATTCCCATTCCATTCACACTTCACAGCCCTCATCTTCATCAGCTTTGAGCGATGATTACGAGAGCGGAGGAGATGATGGTGGACTATCGTCGCCAACGTATCCGAATACCGAAAGACCATACAATGATCAAATGTAATTAATCATCAATCTAAAAGAGTGGAATTTATTATTTAATTTTATCTTTTGTTGATTAATTTTTTTGATGAAAATCTTTCACAAAATTTTTAGCGATGATAAATCGACATCTGAACAATACCGTTATGGTTTGGAAGGACCAGAATCTTCGCATCGATCGCGAAATCATCCAAGATATCCAGTGTTTGATTCAACACATCAAGACTATCAACATCTTCAACAACATCATCAATCCTACAGTGATCAAGAGGATCGATTCAAATCATCGCCCGAATCTACAGCGATTAATGATCCGATCGCTGTCGATGAAGAAGACAATCACAAAGACTCGACCGTTGGTGATATGTATTACAAAAAACCAACGGTAGAGTCTGAATATGAAACAATGATGGATATGGATAGTTCGTTGGCTGCATCTAATGATCATCAATTCGAACAAGGAATGCATGCACAGACCGAATACAAAACTGGCCATTATGTTAAACCTAAACCATCTCATTATCAAACCTCAGCTGAATATTCGAACGCCCCGACAAAAGCGGTGATTTTTCAAGTTCCACAGCCCGTTCCAACAAGAAAACCATTACTGCCAGCATTTCCTACGATAGAGATGCCATTGCTTGAGAAATTAATTCCAGTGGATTTGATTAAAAATGGCAATATTAAATTTCCAGCTTTTGATTTCAATTTTCTTCTTGGCTCGATTTTCGGTGCTGGAAAAGGCGATCAGCAAATCTCTTTTGCCGCTCCAGAAGGAGCCGGTAATCTGATCGCTTCGCTTCTAGGTCATGGAAAGCCATTGACAATCAATGCGCCCGATATCGATATTCTTGGAAGTAATAGCGGCAACACTAGGACAAAAATTCAAGGATTTCATCTGCCAGATTTTATGGAAAGCAGTCAAAAACTGTTACAAGGTTTAGATATGCCAAAAATTGATCTATCTGGTCATCATGAAACAGGACTTACGGTGCCAACAATCGAGATGCCTAAAACGCAAAGTGTTGGAAAATCGAAAAAAATCAAAGCCATTCTACCGTTAGGACCATCGCTTCATTTTCTTCGCCATATACCTCTTCCTCCGGTGCCCAAACTTAGACTGCCTGAATTGGGTCCATTCAAATTTAATAAATTTAAAATGCCTAAATTAGATTTCACTAAAGATTTGAAACAAGATCTTAAAGAGAAATTGATTCAACCAAAACGAGATGGTTCAGTTTCGCCAGACGATCTTCTTGGTCCATTCGATGTACGATCGATGTATGAAAAAGATCACAGCAAATCTAGATCGAATTTGTTCAATGCGATCACAATCACTAAACCGAAAAAAATCATCACCGCATATCCATTGAATAGAGGCTCGTTAATCGGACATGTCGTAATCGAAGATTATCCATTCGGTCGACAACAATATGGATCTCTGGACGATGGTGGTGAACCAGAGATAGGATGTGAGCAATTGGATAAAATTATTCAACCAAAATCGTCACCATTTTTGTTGAATAAATCACCGAATTATCTATAGGCTAATTTTGTTTTCAATTTGAATTATTATTTTTTTTTTTCTTCAATCTTCAATCGCTATCGCCAATCTACTTTTGATCTGAATCCATTCTAATCATTGATCCATGTTTTTTTTTTTCTCATTACTTAAATTGTTTCTTATCTTTCACGTAAATTCCTCATTCAATTTTTTTTCATATTATTTCGAATTTTTCTCTATTTTTTTATCTAAATCTCTCTTTCCTGTTTGTAAATAGTTTAATTTTTTTATTCAATCAATGATATGTTTATGAAATTGATTGAAAGAAAAAAGTTTTCAAATGGATTAAAATAATCATATCGATTTCATTCAACATTGAAACCATTGATGGAATGAACAATACGTTTAATAGATTCAATAGGAATTATGAAAATAGTATAGATAATTATTGATGAATTGATGATCAATGAAATGATGTGATTGTTCAATTTGTTTACAGCTATAGATAGCGAATGTATTCAATCTTTCATTTCACCATCTTCTTCTTCTTCTTCAAGACCACGAATGTAGAGCACGTTGTTGCATCGAATTAGAACTTCGCCAAGATTTCCTGTACAAGCTCCATCGATATATTCTTCCGTATTGGCTAGTTGTAGATTCATATAGGCATCGACTGATACCAGAAAACCTTTGTATTCCATTCCCCATTTTAGTTTCACCGAGACAGGTTTGCCGGTTAAACTGTTTAGAAAAGGTTTCGGATTTAGCGGTAGTGTTTGAGCCATTTAAATGATTTTTTTTCTCCGATTAGAGGTGATGATAAAAGTTTGTTAGACCCAAATATTTATTTCAAAACAAGAACAAGAATTAAAATAGATTGAAACAAAGATAACAGTCTAAGAAGAATATGATGAAATATGAGAAAAAATGTGCCTTTTCTCGGAACAAAGCACTTGGATCGACCATTTCAAGAGATGCGTTCTTAGATAACGTTACACTTTGTGTTTGGATTTGTTTTTGCAGCCAAAATTTTAATCTTAGCATCACGTAATCAAGATGTTTATCAAATATTTCAAAGAAGAATCTAATTTAATTGTTTCCATTATTTAATTTTTGAAAATCTAATTCTATTGGAATGAAGAAACTTAATTAATTTCTTCAAATAAGCTTCCTTTACACAATGCTGTAATTCATTAAATTCTAATCATTAAAAACTTAGGTCCAGATATTTTTAGTTTGTTTAAAATAGAATCATTATGCGATTCCAATTATGAAATTCAAAATTTTGTCTTCAAGCCTATGTTTGATCTACTTAAACCTTTGATCTATTCGAGAAATCGAGTAGATAAAACCAAAAATTAGACAAGAATTAGTGAAAAAAAATAACATATGTTCGATAGAATCGATTCAAACAACATTGCTTGTTTTCCGTTTTTGATGCGTTTCATCACTTTCTCTCATTTTAATGCACACTCCTCAATCTTTCGTTTATTTTTTTCGTTTCGTAGATTTTTTCTCTTTGATGACG
Organism: Sarcoptes scabiei; assembly: GCA_020844145.1. Classification (NCBI taxonomy): domain Eukaryota; kingdom Metazoa; phylum Arthropoda; class Arachnida; order Sarcoptiformes; family Sarcoptidae; genus Sarcoptes; species Sarcoptes scabiei. The sequence continues at coordinate 782,103 of CP080483.1, read as the reverse complement.
AATTGTAATTGAAACTTTTTTGATGCAATCAATCTTACAATGAGAATAGTTGGCAGAACAAAATATAATTAATATTGAAATCATTCATAATAATCACTAAAAGAAGTTACATCATTCTTAAGTGGATCGAATTCAATTGCAAAAGAATTTCTTCAATTCGACAATCAAAAACTATAATAATTGAAAAAGAGTATAAAAGTTATGAAAAAAAAACGTGAATATTTTTCTTCTCTGTGACGGTCAATATCACTCATCAATTTGGAACAAAAATCTAGTATTCAAATCCACTGTGGACTGGAAACATAAAGAAAACGCGAAATGATTTTCTCTATGTTTTTTCTCTTTTCATTTCGAAAACGTTATTGAAGATTGTCTATTCGATTTCAAGGAAAATAACTAAACAATCAATAAAATAGTAGAACAGCGAGAGAGAACAGTGATTTTGTTTGCATTCGCTTTCTTGTTAAAATCGGCCACGCGTTCATTGCGTAGTTATTTTGTTTTGATTCGATTTTCCCATCTGTTTTCTTCTCCTCGAGAAAATTCATTTGGATTCTCGCCCTTAATTTATTATCGCTAATCCTAACTGATCATGGAGGAAGAGGGTTGGAGTACGTGATTGTTTGTTGACCAAATATTTTTTATTAATTTTTAATTTTCTTTCAATTATAGCTCTAGTATCGAATATTAACAATAACAAATGGCAAGAAGAAGATGATGAAGATATCAAAGAGAATTGGGACGATGATGATGAAGATGAAGAGCAAAGTAAATCTAGCTCTACAGCTCAAACATCGCAACCGTCAGAGAAAACCGATGAGAACAAAACCACTGCAATAAAAGCTGGTAAAAAGAAAAATAAAGCTCTGAAGGAAAAAATAATTCAAAAAGAAAATGAATCAAATCTTCGTCCAAAATCTGCCAATGAATTACTAATTGAAAAACTAGAACAGCAACGTTTAGTTGAGGAAGGTGATTTGGCTTTGGCGAAAGAAACTTTCGGTGTTTCATCGAGCAGCGATTCCTCGGCCTTAGATTCCATCCGTTTGGCGACCAAAGATGATTTTGAAGAATTCAGAAAAGCCTTAAATGAAAAACTCAATCCATTCACTCGTTCGCCGCATTATCTAGATTTTCTCGATAATCTTTTTCGCAGTCTAGCCACCAGTCTGCAAACAGACGATATTAAAAAACTTATTACCACATTGAATGCCGTTTGTAACGAGAAGATCAAATCGCAAAAGGTAGGTGTCCTAATAAGCTCAAAATGAAAGCGTTACAAATAAAAAGAAAGATATTGAAATTCGTTTTCTTTGATTTTTTCTTTTTCTTCTAGCAACAGACAAGCAAAGCGAAAAAAGCGAACAAAAAGAATGCTGGCATCAGAATAGAACGTGATAATGATTATTCTTACGATCAATATGCAGACGATTATAATGATTACAATGATTTTCTATAACAAACACAAAGATGATGATGATAATGATCAATAATCTTGATAAGATGGCAACGGAAACTGATTTCTTCTAAATCAAAATCATCATCTTGAACGATTTTGGTTCGTTTTTTTTTCTTTCTCGAAAATTGAAACGATCGCTGCCTCATGAATTGAAAAATTAAAGCAAAAAGAGAGAAAACTATTACCCAGTTTCTTATTACTAATAAATCTTCAATGAAAATTCAATTTTAGTTAGTTCAATTCAATATTTTAGTTCGTTTTTTTTCTTTTTGGCTTTAAAGTGAAAGATTTTTATAATTTTTTTTTTTGGCCCACAACAAAACCTATAGCTATTTTGCTGAATATTTGTTTCTCTCTGTATCTCTCTCTCTCTCTCTCTCTCTCTCTCTCTGTCTCGATAATTTTCTCAACGATAATTATTGTCCATTTTATTTCCGGCGGAAACACTAGTGAATTTAAGTCTGATTTTTTTTTTCTTCAGTGAAATCTTCGTTTTCAATGTTTTGTTTCAAACCTTTTTGATTAATCTCGAGCGCTTCTTCTATTAGTATACTAATCTATCTCTCTCCGTTTAGTCGTAATATTTCATAACAAACAAAATTATTTCCTTGTTATGTTATCTTTTCTTCAATTTTGTTTCAAGTCAAACATAAAATACAATTGTTTTTGAATTTTATTGTGAATTAAAAAAAAAAAATAAATATCTAATTTATAACAAAATTGAATTCAGTGTAAGAAAAAAAAAAGTTCATCCGCATTATAAAAATTTCTTCTTCAATTAGATTGAGTAATTGATTTTTTGGGGGAAAAAATTTTGCAAAATTTCCATCTGAATCATCAATGATACGTCTAGACTTCGGAGATTTTTCTCGAAGAAATTCTCAAATTTGTTCCAAAATTTTTTTTTTTTCATTTCATCGGTATTATTTTAACAAATCTAAAGATTTCAGATCGTTGAGATACGAAGATTTTTCCGATCTCATTAAACGTTTCGTTAATCTATCGGAATCAGTTTGTTTCACCAGACGATATTTATCTAATAGAGTCATTTCATAGATTGTTCGATCGAAAAGAATTTTTTCCAAAAAATTCTCTAACGTAGCACAGAGCTGTGATTCAATCTCGTTACGCATCTTCGAGATGGATTGAAAAAAAGATTGCGGTATAGAAGTGTAATCTCGATTAGTTATATTCTGTTGCTGTACAGACGATGTTCTTGAATTTTGCTGTCTAAATATCGAACAAAATGTTTGATAACGTTTGATTAGTTTCTCCAAAAACGTAACGGTTATTTTATTGAATTTAAGAAATTCTTCAGCATAACGTTGATTGTTTTCAATGATTACATTGTTGAAAAATGGATCCACCCAATCGATATTGGTTTGAGGATATGATTTAGAAATAATCAAAGCCTTGAAAAAAAAAATCAAAAATTGAAAAAAAAAGATTGGCAAAATTTTGTAGAATAATTTTGGAATACATTCAAATTTTTCGAATACCTCATAGAATTCATTGCATTGATTGATAAATTCTTTCGTTTGATTTGAATCCAATCTCAATATGATTTGAACTGAAAGAAATGATTGGCTACCAGTACTGCTCGTTATCGAAGAGTTTTGTGATTTAGATTTTTTTAAATAAAACAATTGCAATGCAATCAATTGAGCTTGTCGTGAACAATAATCAGCATTGGTATACGATGAAGCTTTTGTGTAATTAATTTCCGCCTCTTGAAATTCATCCATTATGATCTCTAGATTCTCTTTGATTTGATTCAAATGATTCAAAGTGAATTTGAAGAAGAAATTTGAATCTAAAGTCGAAGTGTTTATTAAATTATCTGTAATCGATGTGATTGACATTTTTTTGAAACGATTTCTAAGTATTGTAGAATTTTTTGGATTGAGATTCAATTCTTGTAACAATCTTTCTGCTTTTTTTCGATGCTGTTCGGCTGTTTCTCTATAGAGAAAAAAACGTACCGCCACCAAAGGTAGTAATTCATCGAAATTTTCAGCATTTTTTATATAATTCAACAACGCTATTCTCAATTGTGGAGTCTTTAACGAATCGATTTGCAAAAAATTATCAGACTATAGCAATAAACTATCAAAAAGGTTTCAAAGCGATTACCCTATGAACTCGTTTGGAAAGAATCATCTCGAATCGATCACATTCACGGAACAGATCGAAACAAAATGTCATCTCAGAATAACGTCCAATTCCGGTTAGTAATCTTAAGATCAAATGAAAATAACGTGCTGGATGAAGTTTTTTCATAATGAATAATCTCGTTTTTCGTAGAACCAATGCGATTCCGCCAACATCACATTGTGCAGTGAAACATTCATGTGCTCTAATGTACAATTCAGCGATATGGGCATAGAGTTTACGTTTCGCTATCATCAAATGTAATTCCGTTTCCGTATTAAGCTGCTCGATACTTATCGATTCATCTTGAAGGCTAATATCGGAACTCTCAAACGTCATTTTAGATTTTTTCGCCAATTCTAACAATCGATGTCCAAGCAAATTTGAATGAGGTAATAATTGAATCAAAACTGAGAATCTTGCACTATTAAATTCTAATTGATTTCGATCCAATTCGATTTCTGTGAATAAATTTTGCATCACTTTTGGATTACCCGATATCAATGCATCAGTTTTGATCCGTCTAATTTCGAATCGAAGAGATCAAAAAAAAAAAAAATCCAATCTTAAAAGAGTCTGAAGTAATAGCATCATCAATGTTTCCACCTACTCAATGAAATCATCAAACGAAGGATAATTCATTGCGATCGATGATCGAAATTGTAGATCAACCAATTTTTGAGTATGTTGATAAACGAATTTCGCAATGAGATCCACAATTTTCTCCTCTGTATCAAGCTTCTCATCTACGTTCGAAATCATTTTAATAAATTCTTTAGCTAACGAAATTGTTTCCGAATATCGTTCAATCAGTCCAGCATAAATCGAATTGATAGGATATGGATTGATTTCATCGAAATCTGATTGTTCATCTAAATCGCTACTTGCTTGTTGGATTTCGATTTGATTTGAAGCGAATAATTTTTCCAACAATTCACAAGCATTGAACTCTTTGCTTAGAAATTCTTGATAGCTCATCGAAAAACAACAAGCGATACGATAGTGCAACGAAATCAATTGACAGAATTTCCTTCCGATTCCAGCTAGATTTGCGACAGTAGAAAGCATCGAGACAATTTTTTTCTGCTCTTCATTAAGATCTAGAAAAAAAAGATTAAATTCAAAATTCTTCAATCCATTAAATAATTACTTACTTGATAAAAGAAGATTTTTTTTGCTTTGATTCGATTCATTGTTATTTCCCAATTTCAATTGAATCAATGATGGAGAATCACCTAAATCTTTCAATAAGCCTTTAGCTAAACGATCACAAGTCTAGATGATTCAATTCGATTCGAGTAAAGTTAGAAAAATTTGAGATCAAAAAACAGATTTTTTTTTATCAATCAATCTTCGAAAGAATACCTCAATCAAAACAAAATCTTCATGATAGTAGCCAAACATTTCGGCAACTTGATGAGCTTTTGCGAAACAAAAATGATCTAAAAGTTTACCGATCACTTGATTCAAAGATGTTTGTTTAATTTTATCGATGTTTATTCTTGTTTTTAAATGATTTTCGATCGATGGCAATACGAATGATATAAACTTCTCCTCGATTCCAGGTATAATGTTTTTGATCATCGAAGAGGAATTAAAATATGAAATGATTTGTTTCCAAACTTCTTGCCAAGCTAAAATAAGTTCTTGATGATCGATAGATTGTTGATCAGTTTGAGTGGAGAGAATTGTTGTATGAAGATAGTGTTCACATTCCACGATTGATTTCCATAATAATTTTTCATATTTAAAATAATCCTCGATGAAATCCAAATTGCTACAAGAGTTTGTATTGATGGAGACATCGGCCAAACTCGATGAATCATCATGTAGATTTTGGGACGTAAAAGTTTCATGATGAGTTTCCAATCGATTTCTCAAAATCGTTTCGATCGCTAACAAACATTTTAGTAGAACAAATGATTTGATGAGCATTTGTGTTGGTTCCAATTGCTCAACAAATCGTTCCATCACCTTGTAAGCGGAGAGCATTGATGGATCAATTGTGATGACTTGAGACCAACAGTTTTCCCAGAATGAAATATCGATTTTGACGGAATTAGGATTCTTATTCAGATCGGCTTTTTTTGCTTTCAACATCCATTCATTTATTATGAATTCATTCACATCTGAACTGGTTAGAAAATTGACAATGTTTCTTGCTTCATCAAAATGGCCAGATTCTTGAAGATCGAAAATAAGTGGCCGCAAAACTTCACCATATTTAGTTTCAGGCTCATCGTTTGGTTCGATTTGTAACAAATCAGCGATCGGTAGAACAAAATCTGGAACATTATTCAAACATTGGCTAAACAAATAGAATTTTCGCATATCTGGTACTCGATCTATTAAAAAATGAGAAAAAAAAATGAGAATGATAGCGAGACATCTGAGATGATTATTCAATGACATACGGATGCTAGAGGAAAAACTATCTTGAATGCGAACAAAATTATAATGACTTAATAATATGCCCAATTCGAATTGTTTAGCGATCAACATCGAATTGGTGATGATAATCAAAGAGCATCGTTCAATCCAACATCTAGTATAGAAACTTGACGCTTGCCATTCATAATTTCTACCCAATGCACGAATATCTCTTGGCTCTTCGGCAAGAAGAACACCGCTTGACATCAATAGCTCTTCTTCTTTATACTCTAACAATTGTGATTGAAATTTTTGCAATAGATCACTATTAAGATAGTAATCTTTCATCACAAGAAATTCGATTAGAAAATTAAGTAGTATTGAGATTATTGGTAAATTAAGTTGAAACAATTGAAATCCGAGAAGAATTTTTTGATAATTTCTTGAATCAATTGATGTCAAAATGTCAATTAAACGTAGAACTCGATCCGATGGCCAATTAGTGAAACAATCGACAAGAGAATCGTTAACAGTTTGACCGTTCGCTTCACAATACCAATCGATATAGGATTGTTTCGATTGATGATTGACACTCGCCAGCAACCAGCAAGCGAACGAAACAAATTTAAGATGATTAAAATTGTGATTCGAACAGCCATCTTTCACAGAGCTTGATTGTTCAAAAACTTGACCACTATCATGACTTTCGACTAGGATCGGTGAGATACTAGATGGTGAATATGATCGGATCTCGATCTCTTGAGAATGTTTTCGTTCTAAAGAACACGCTAATAGAGTTAAGATTGGATTCGATAATGATACGGAAACAAAAAGTAAACTTGTCTCGAAATAATTCTCCAACGAATATGATGATAATCCGATACGATTAGAATAGCAAACACAATCGTGATAGATATCCATAATAAGGTGTAGAAAATCTTCAGAGACATTAGCCGGACATAATCGTTGCTCATTGATAACATTATGATTGTTGATGAAATTCTCTTCGCTACTGATTATCGATGATGACATGATTGAAACGTTCTCTGTTGTATCGGTCGAAAGTGATTGAAGATCATCTTTGATCAGAAGCGCTCTAGATTGATGTGGATTCTTTTCCGATCTAATAGATTTTGAATTTGGTGATCGATCTTTGAATAGTTTAGAATAGAGAATATTTCTAGAGGCTGAAGATGTTTGTTTTGTTCGCAATATTTTCGAATCGGTTGCGGTCAGACTGGTCGCTGTGGACCATCTAGAGCTTTCGAAAGCTTTCGAAAGATGTTCACCAATACAGACATTATTGAAACCAGCTTCGTTGAGAAAGATTTGCATCTCTTCTTTTGTGATCGAATAGATTTGAGCAAATAGAACTACTGCGAGCCAATTCTCTTCTTTGCTGCATTTGAAGAGAAAATCGAAAGGCTTTTTCATTGAATAGAAATCTGCGAAAGCGAACAAAGGTTTCCATTCAAAACATTCAATTAGTAAAGGAAAATCTAATAAAGAATCTATGGTGTGAAAATTTTTATTCAATGAATTCTCTAGAACTAATGAATGTAATTTGAAATCTTGTTGAAATTCTTTCCTTGAACCTCTTCTATCTGAGCCACAATATTTACGTCCGATCGATAGAGAAGCTAGCTCCAAAAGTTTATAAGAAGATGTTCGATCGGAAAGAAAATGTGATCGACGTAGAATTGATGCTAAAATTGAAGAATTTCTATCTTGCGTTTCCGTATCACAATTGAGAAAATTCGTTCCATATCGAATGATTATTCTTCCTAAAGCTGAATGTAATCGAAATTTTTGACATTCTTGATCGATAGATTTTCGTAGAGAATCGATTTTGAATTTCGAATCTCGTTCCAATGAAGATCGAATCAATGATTGAAATAAAAGACAGGCAGTAACGATCGAATCATTCTCGATATTAGTGTAGCCAATCAATGAAGCTTTTTTTATTGATTTTGTAGCAAATCTTTCGTTGATTTGAAACTTACGTTTCCGGTTTTTAATTTTTAATTGCTGTTGATTATGATCTTGATTATTTGCATCCACATTTTTACTCATTATCGACAAGAATGCTTCGATCAATCGAGAATTTTTCAAATAATATGAGAATGTTAGGTCCGATTTTAAACCGTACACTTCGGTCGAATGCTTTTGACTGAAATGTGGCAATTCATACAGACCGATTTGATTCGTTTTCTTCTCTTGTTTCGAATGCTTTGGTGGCGAATTGATTTGCCATCTGAAAATTTTTTCAATATTCAAAAACGGTATCGATTGATGAAGAATGGAATAAAGATCACATTCCAATGATTGAGGATTATTTCGTATGGATAATTGTTCATCTTCATCGAAAGCTGACGTTTCAAATAACTTTCTTATTAATTCATCACAACTACTATCATATTTGATTCGATTAACACTTCTTGATGCTTGATATATTAGTGGATATTTTGAATAAAGATTGTTTAAAAAAATTTCCACCAAATTTGAATGTCCATTAGAATCAAGTGATTTGATTGCATCGAAAAATCGATCAAAATTTTCGATCTCGGAGAAGGTGAACATAAAAAAAATCAAATCCAAATCATCGATATCGATCTTTAGGGTTTGCAATATGAAATGAACATCATCATAAAAATCTTTACCACAAAAATTTATCCCAATTTTTGATTCATTTAGATGGCGATAGATAAAAAGTGATTGCTTGAAAACAGATTCGTTCGAATCTGAATGCTGAAATGAGAACAAATCGTTTAGAAAATTTAACAATTTCAGCATCAACGGATCAATTTTTTCATCAACTAATCTAGATGTTTGTAAAGATTTGAGAAAACCTTCAAAATCTATTCTATATCGATTGAATAAAAGAAGTAGAAAATCAAACAATTCATTCTGGATACAATATTTTAATAGATTTTCCAGTTTGATGGATTTATTTAGAAGTTTTTCCAAAAAAATCATCGATTCTTGTTGCTTGATATCTTCGCTTCGGTTGCATAATTTAAGAAACTCATCGAACGATACAATTTGATCGATGAGATCAGTGAATTCGAATTGATTGAAAAAATATGGATTATTGATCAGAGTAGTGAAGACACGGTATTTCAAAACTAATGAAGATTCACACAAAAGATAGTTTAGCATTGATTTACAAATCACAAAACTATTCGGCTTGATTTTATCGCAATAAGGCATTTCGATTGTGTTATTTTTGATCCAATCGATTAAAATCTCACTTCGATTGTTATCAATAAGATATTTCCATAAGGTTTCGGCATCAAGATAATCATTGAAATTTTTCTCAATGAAAATTTTTTCCCGATATGGATCGAAAATTGTTTTGTTGAAATAATCCGCAATCATATCGAGCCAATTGTTGAATGAGTTTGGATGTATTTCGATCTCATCCAATATAGGAAGTATCAATGATTGAGTAATTGATTTAGAATCAATCTGTTCAAGCCATTCGATTGCGATCGCTAGTTTTTCATCGGTTCCGATCAAAGGTTTTTGAGTGAAAATAAAAAGATCGATGATAGAAACTAAGTGTAAATAATAAGTGAATTTAGATTTCAAATGTAAAAACGAATCATTTTTGAGCGAAAATTTTTGAAACGATTCGCTCGATGATTGATCAAGACAAAGAGCGAAAAAATTTATCAATTTTCGTCGAATAGAACAATCGGTTGTCTGTAAGAAGAATGAATAAAGTAGATGAAAGGAGCAATGGCCTGTTTGATTCAAATAGAAATTTATTTTTTGCATCAATTCTAGATCAATTTCACCAGGAAGATCACGAATAATATGATTAAAACAATATGAAACGATTCGCTCGGTGATTGTGTTCCAACTCAATTGATCTTGTAGATGATGATCATCCGGAGTCCGCTGTTTGATGGCAAAGGAAAATAATGGTAGAGAGTTTTGTTGGAGATTTTTCTCAAAAAATTCTTGAACTTTATCACTTTTCAACGAGAACATTGATTTTTTGTCAGAGTTTTCTATGACCAACGAACATAGACTATCGTCATCTTCATCCATAACCAATCTACTAGGTTTTAATGAGATATCTATTGTCTCATTTATAAGATCAATATTATCACGTATAAGACAGATATTCTCGATTAGTTTGGAGAAGATCTTATCTTTAATGGAGATTAATTTTTGAGATTCAATATGTTCAGAAGAATCATTCGCGTTGTTCGTGAGAACTCTTGACGATAAGTTTTGATGTCCAGATTCATTTGCGATTGGCAATGATGATATGATCAAAATAAATTGATTACAAGCGAATAGAATCAAACGAAACAATAGAATCGTGAAAATCTTGGATTGATAATCTCCGCTCATTTGAATCATTGCAACTGAAACAATTTTGTTGAAAATATTTTTCCATTCTTGAAAGAAAAATCTCTCTAAAACATCGATCAATTCTGTAATACTTCTATCAGTACGCATTCGATCAAGTTTTTCTTGTAATTGAATTTTGAATGCTGTAGAAAAAAAAGAGATCCAAACAAATCCAATTAGATCATCGGAGAAAAGTATTCAAAAAAGCTTACTTTCGATTTGAATTTTAAGAAAACAATCGATCTGCAACAATTGTTTGTTGCGAAGACCGAATTCCAATGCTCTATAATCCATAATTGAAATGATTTCGAAATTTTCAAAACTAATCCATCGGTTTAAATCGGATCTTGGTTTTTTTTTAAACAAAAATTAAATAAATTTTGAAATAAAGATAAAGGTGTAAAGATAAAATAAATTTTATCAATGAGACCAAAAATATCAGCTGTTATTCCATCAAAGGATGGCGTTATCGAAATGTGAAAAAAAATTTGAATCTCATTTCAATGAAAAAAAAAGATTTGATTTCTGATAAAATTTTGAGCCTCTGAAAAATTATGAATTCTTACGTATCAAATTTTATTCAATTATAATAGAACGTCTACATTTTACAAAAATTGGTTTAATTTAAAATAATTCATCATTTTTAAAAAAAAAGTGTGAACAATGACTTTGTGATGTGTGTGTTTAAAAAAAAAAAAAAAAAAAAGATTGTTCGATCTTATAGCTCAATCGATTCATTCAAGAATAAATTGAAACGAGATATTCGAATTTTTAAATCCATTTATCTTTTCGTAGTTCTTCCAAATGAATTGTTTAGTTTTAGAATGAGTTGGTTTTTTTCGTTGAGAATTGAAGAGTGACAGACATGAAAAATAGTGAGGAAAGATAGATAATAATATGAATAATGAAATATATGTATCATTTAGTCGATTACAAATTAAAACAGGATTAATTAGCAACAATTCGAATCATCAATATGAGAAACGATTGGTCAGCAAGAATGTGCACTGATGTTTTTGCTTTGGTCGAGTATGTTCGTCCATCATAAGTCGCTATGATTTCCAATTTTGTTGAGGCATCGATTGTGAATGATTGTTGCTATTAACTCTTGAATGATGAACAGCAGAACTTCCAGATCCTCCAGAAGCGCCGGCTAAATTAGGCAACATTTCCATCAATAATTGACGAGGAATTCCAGATGCATTCAATGGAGATTGAGAATTGTTAGGCGTTTTTTGATTAGCCAAAGAAGCAGCCAACAAACTTGAATAAAATATGTTAGGAAAATTCAATAATTGAGCCATTGCTGCATTTTGATTGACGGTGGCTGCGTTGGTATTAGCGTTGGCCAACAATTGCTGGGCTAAAAGCAGCGATTGAGCTTGATTGAATTTAGGAATAGACTGTAAATGTTGCAGAAACGTCAGGGCTGCGGCTGCTGCTTGAGCTTGATTTGTACCAAAAAGTGAACTGGCTCCTGGCGAAATAGGAATATTAGAATTTTGCGATGAAGATCTTACTGAACCACTATGAGCTGCAGGAGGCGTAGATACTTGATGATTATTTGCTTGACCTGCTTGAGGCATCAATAATGCCATGGCAGCCATTTGCGATGCTGACATTGCTGATAGAGGAGAATTAGAATGCGCTTGTGGTAAATTGAAATTCAAACTAGAGTTATTGTTACTAGAACCGAGGACGTTAATCGACGGATGATGAGTTGATTGGCGTGACTGAGATTGCTGTGTATTCGATTGTGATGATTGATTAGAAGAGGATGATGAAGTAGGATGTGATGATACTGTCGGAGCCGATGTCGGTGTTGGATTAACATTTGCAGAAGTAGCCGCTAAATGTTTTTCTATTTCACTGAATGTCTTCGAAAAACTATTAACTTCTTTTTGATAATCTTCACTGATAATTTTTTTCAGATTTTTAGCAACACATTTTTCGCAGATGACAGTAGGCTTATTAGGATTAGTCCGATCTTTCCATTTCCAAACAGGTGTGAAATCAGTACCGCATTGCACACATTCGAAAGGTTCAGGTGGTTGAGGAGTTTGATTAGATCCAGTAAGATAATTGACAACGTTTTCGAGACCAACATAATAAATGAACTCAGCATTAGATGGATTGGGTATAAAATGCATTTCCGAGGGGATGATTTTCGGATGCGGCATTTTCTCAAGATGCTTTCTCATTGTTTGTTTTAATGTTGTCAACTGTTTTTGTAATAAAATTTGTTCATTAGCTTTTGCATCAATTTGATTGGTCAATGGAGAGCTACTCTGAGGAATCTATTTGAATAAAAACGATTAATGAAATTGAATCATTAAAAATACTAATGCAACCTGATTATGTTTCGAGCTCGAATGTCGAGATTCATTGAAATTATGACCTAGGCTGGGAGAAGAAGCAATGGCACGATTATGTTGATTAGATTTACCAGAAGCGAGAGATTCTGAATTGCTCATTCGTTGTTTTGAATTATTACTGCTAGAGCTAGAATGATTAGCTGGTGGCGGTGCAGAAAGAGGATTATTAAGATAGTTATAAGGAGAGCGACCTATGTTTGACGATGCAAAAGGAGGATTCATCATAGGGCTATTCTTCGATGTCTTGGACATATGGGCTTGCATTGGTGATTGATTAATAGAAAAATTTACAGCATTTGAATTATTCTTTTGCATCAAGTTAGAATTATTATGAGCAACATTATTGTTGATCATATTATTCTGATTGAGATGAAGATTCACAGCGTTCGGACTGTTAATTGAAAAATTTAGCGCTGAATTTAGACCGGCTTGAAAGTGATTATTAGTCAACAAGTTAAGATCTCGCAAGTTCGGAGTTAAATTCATGCCAACAAGATTCGCTGCTGCTGCTGCCGCTGCAGATGAATAATTTTGGGCGACATTTTGTTGACGGTTATGATGAGATTGTGATGAGTTTTGATGGTGATTGTGATTGTTGGATTGCTGATGATTGTGGACTAAATTATTGGTATTACTAGCAGAAACATTATTTTGTTGCTGGCTTAAATTTTCTTTTAATTGACTTTGTTTGATTTTTTTCAACAGTAGCAATTTCATTTCTTCATTTAATAATTGTTGTTTTAAATGACGAATTAATTTTTGTTTTAAGTTATATTCATCTTCAACATCATCGTTGCAAAGATTGTTTTGGTTTTTGGAATTTTCAATATTTACATCATGGTCTGTGGCGTCTAATGTTTTTGGACATGAAGTCTGTTTTTGCAATTCATTTCTGGCAAATAATTTATCATCATTTTCATCATTCGAACTAGAATTATTGCCATTTAAATAAGAACGTTTTTTGGTAGGCAAAGACAAATCTTCAACAGCAGAATCTTGAAAACTATTCAACCTAGTACGTTTGCGAGAATCTTCATCTGACGAAATCGGTGAATCATCTGATTCCACTTTAGAAATAATGATTGATTCCTCATCAATCTTGATGTCAGCTTTCGATAGTTCATTCGATGCTGTTGAATGATTGTCCATATTATTTAAGTCTTGAGTTTTATCGGTTTCAGTCACATGAACTGATTTATCATCAATTTCATGTGTTGAATTCATGGAATTCTTCTCTTCATCAATCGAAATTCCATCTAGAACATCGTTTTTGATTGCAGATTTCTGTATTTCCTGTTCACTTTTAGCATTTGTTGGGGAATCATCCTTGTTTTGTTTCTCTGTTTCAATAGCATCAATATCGATTGATTCTAAAACAATTAAATCAAATAGATAAAAACAAAAATGATTGATTTATTTATGATAAATATACCATCATGATTAATTTTCTCAGAGAATGTCTCAGATGACACATCATTCAAATTGCTTGCTTGCTGGCTTGCTTTTATCACATCAGGATCTTTTTCAATTTCATCGGATAGTGATTTTTCTGAAGAAATGTCTGATAATTTACTTTCTTCATCGGGATCAACATTGCAATCCTCTTGATCATCTATTTCCATTGCTTTTTCATTCACTAACGGAGAAATATCTTCAAAAGAATCGTTTTCTGTTTGACTATGAGACATTTTTTAATTTATTACAGGCGATAATTTTTCAGCATCGAGGAGAATTTTACCGAGCCAAATTAATTAAGATCACATTTAATTATTGAAGGCCACCAAAATGTCCGTAAAAATTGCAATTTATATGAATCGATCAATCGAAAGAAACATGAACTGATTACACGAAGCTTAACCAAAGGATACTTTTGCTGTAGAGAATATTAAACAGTGTTGATCAGAATCAAATGATATCCTTTGAAATTTTGACCAATTTAAAATACATGGAACGAACTCGAAAGTTAGATGGATTAGATAATGATTGAGCTGGTGCCGACTGTTCTTAATTAGAATCGCCTTTAGTCGTTGCTTGTAGCAAATTATTCAATTATAATGGACTAATGATTAAATTAGTAACGATTATAATCTCACTGAAAATTCTAGAAGTTTTATGGTAGAAATTATCAGTAAAAATATGGCCAGATGAAAATCGACAATTTTATAAATGAAAATTAAATTTTTTTTGGTTCACATCAAAAAATCTAGAGATAAAATCTAAATATAGCAGCCGGTCGAAAAAAATTGAATGATTTCGAAAAGATTACATTTGGAACAGCGCAAGAGAGATAGAGAGAATGATTTTGGTACAGAAAAAAACAAGATCTTCAAATCAGCATGGCTTCTTCGTAGATAAAATCGATAAGAGAAACAAAATCACAAATAAAAAAAAAATTCAACAAATAAAATCAAATCAATTCGATCATCAATCAATCGATCACCAATCACATTCCTAAATCGATAACAATCGAAGGTAGCAAGAATTTAATCGATATTTTTGTTTGCATCATCAAAACCAAAAAAAAAAAATCTGATACATATTTTTCTCCATTGAAAAAAAAACCATTATCAGTGCTGGTATTGTTTGTTGTTTATCTCATCAACATAATCTCTTTTCGCCAGCAGCAACATCAACATCATCACCATCATCATCATCATCGCCATCATTAATAATTGCAAATAATTAGTTCGAGCGCACAATTCATTCGGTGGTGTGGGGGGGAGGAGATAGAGAGAAAAAAAATGTGGTGGAGAAGTATTTGTCGATGCTATGCTTGAAAAGCGTTGCGATTTCAAGAGCGTAACACAAAATTATATGAAATGATGAAGAAAGAAAGTGTCGCTGTCTTTTTTTTTTTCTTTCTTTCTTTCTCTCTCTCTCTTTCTATTTTCTATGGTAGTGGTTTTGTTTTGTTTGTTTCCGCAAACCAAAACAATACTGGACACCGATCGGATGACGATTGTCTATCGCTCTATCGTTATTGGATGTTGAATTTTTTTTTTGTTTTTTTCATCTCTTCTGGAGCGGATATGTAGAGTGTGTATGTAGAGGATTGAGATCGATATTGTTACCACACACAAGATCAAGATGGAGATTTGTCAATTTTATTTTCCTTCAAAAATTTCATTAGATTAATCGCATTGTTTTTTATATCATTAGTCGGATTTTTCAAAATGATTTCAATCGATCTTGATCAGGTCCGATGTGAACATGTGATCAATAACAATTTGGTGAAGAAATTTTGAAAGAAGAAAGAAACCACATGAAAATTTAAATCATAATTTCATTCAAATTTATATGGATTAAAATTGTTGATAACAAATAAAAAAATAAATTAACAAATAAAAACATCACCGATGAAAATTACAAAAAGAACAAAATTTTTAAATGAGAATCGGAAACGAAGGTAAGAAAGATCAAAACGATACCATCATCACTAGCACCAGATATTGATGGACCATAAATGCTAAAAAAACGAATGTGGGAGAGAGCAACACACTTGTCTGAATCTATTCGATTCTATAGATCGCGAAAACAAAAAGGGAAGTGAAGAGGAAAAAAAATGTCAAAAGATAGCGAAGAAGAAGACCTAACAAGACAAATAGATTCAATGAATTAAGAAAGTTCGGTTCCGATCAGAAGCTGAAGATCCTCACCAGTGGAGATCGTGGTGGTGGTGTCGATGGCTACGGTGGAGGTTGTAACGCACTCATTCGATTCAGTTAATTGATTAATTAATCGCATAAAAAATAGAGAGAGAGAGAGGGAGGGCGAAAAACTAAAAAAAAAAAAAACTCTAGGATTTTTTTTCCTCGTTAGCTATAGCGCTAACTCGTTCATAATTGATCCGAATTTAATATCATCCATTTTGATAACATCAAAATGGACCACTGCTTTCACAAGTTTTTTTTTTCATTTGCTTTCCTGTTCTTTCCCCCTCCCCCGACACACTCACATACCGATTGAAATTTATTGAACAATCGAAATTTTGATTTCACATTCGACTGCTACCGTCTTATTGTTTCTCTCTCTCGCTCTCTCTCTTTCTTCCCTCTCCTTCACACACACACACACACACACTGCATTTATCGACGGATTGACTTTTGAATATCTCCGAACGCTCCTCTTTGTCACCTAGTTTTTTTTTGTCTTAATTTCAATCAATCTGCAAAAAAAAAAATTCAATTTTTAAGTTTCGACCTTTCTCTAGGTCCATCGGCTCCTCTCCCCATCCAACGACCAACGATAGTAAAAGCTGATTCAGGCTAGGTTTTTTTTTCAAATTTTATTTATTGATTTCATTCTTGTGAATGTTGTAAAATTGATAAATAAACAAGAGCTTAGCAAAATTTTTTTACGAGCAATCGAAAAACGTATCCAGAGATCAGAAACCAAACAGTAATGCTTAAACAATCTATATTTAATTGAATGGGGAAAAAAAAGATTAAATTAAATCAAAAGATCGTTCGAATTATTGTCATATGATTTTGTTACTTGATTGTCCTGTTGGGAAAGCAAGAAGAGGTCCAAATGGATAGAATAAATTATCGGAAACAAAAAATAATAAAGGCTTCCGAAAATGATTCCAATTGATCAAAAAGAAAATGATACCCTTGATATAGAATAAATTTCAAAAGAAGTTATTCGAAAATTTTGTCATCCAGTCGTTGCATTTATACCGAAATTCCGTAAAGAATCACATAAAGTATCATTCTAGTTTTGGTTTGGTAAAGGAATTGTCTATTGTCTTAAAAAATTAAATAATTAATT
The DNA here is from genome assembly GCA_020844145.1 of Sarcoptes scabiei. Classification (NCBI taxonomy): domain Eukaryota; kingdom Metazoa; phylum Arthropoda; class Arachnida; order Sarcoptiformes; family Sarcoptidae; genus Sarcoptes; species Sarcoptes scabiei. Next base: position 764,613 of record CP080483.1, on the reverse strand, counting down.
AAATTTTATTTGAAGTCGTTTAATTGGCTGCTCATACTTTTATTCTTCAGCTCATCCGAAATTTTATTTAGCTTTCGTTGTATTTTGGAATATTTTGCAAACTCGTCCGTCATATTTATGAAGCCAAGCTCTTCTTTTAGATCCGAAATTTGTACTTTTAATGACTTTTCGATTTTACTATCCCATATGAATAGATTAAGTAGCTGTTATGAGTGAAAAATAGTTGAATAAAAAAATCAATAAAATTAATCGGAAAACTTTTTGCTTCTTACCAATGATACAATAGTTGGTATGAAAGCGTTGAATAAACTGATGGAAGTAATCATATAGAACATCAAAAGATCAAATTGTTCCATTTGGGAAGGTAAATCTTCAAGATCAGACATCATTGAGACTTTGAAATGACCAAAAAAAAGAGAGATGCCAATAATGAGAATATTTATCGAAGAAATTGATTAGGAACGAGAGGATTGATGATTTCTCAATCAATCTTCTCAAAAGATGTCTGAATGCAATAAAGAAAAGATTAATCAATAATTTTTCATAAAAAGATTAATTAGTTTCATTTTTTTTCTCAGTATTCGATTTCAGTTTCACTCAGATCAAAAACAAAAAACAAACAACAAATGGAGCATAATGTCGAACAACATCAATAACAGACGATATATCTGGTTGGCTCCTCATCATATGATCCCTTTGCATAATGATTCAAGGCTATCGATGGCTTTGTGAATTGATTAAGGGAAAAAATTCATTAGTAAAATTTATTTGATATTTTTTTCCTGATTACATAAGACTTGTTCAATAAAAGATAATGATAAGAATATTTTCCGCTTTTAACTCGATCCTGTTGGATTGTCTCAGGGATTTCAGAGCAAAATGTATTGCTAAATTTTGATACTAAATTATTCCAGGACTCTATTGATTGATTAGAATCGTGTTTCATAATCCATTTCATTGCTGAAATTTTGTTGTTTTCTATTTTTTTTTTGTTTTGATGTTGATTGATGAGACAATCAAAAAGCAAAGGATGGATTAAGAGAAATATAGAGATCGATATCGATAATGAGCGAGGTCCAGCAAAACTGTTTCTAGGCTGAACTTGATAGGGATTCGTATTTTCTTCTGATGGGACTTCGACATAGTTTTGTTACTGATAAATCAATCTAATTATAACTTCATCATTCTTTTGTTACGTTTAGATTATCTCTCTCACTTTTGAAGATCTGATTTAAATCTGATGAAACTAACCTGGATGATCTCTTCCTTTGTCGGTGGTTTTCACAAGAAATTTTTCGCATTAATTATACCGCATCATTAATTTCAACGAGATAATTTAGTGTCACACATAACAAGCTCATCGAAACAATTATACTAATCTGAATATTACCATAGATTAAATTAATCTTTGATTGCTTTTGTTGGTCGAAACTACTCGAGACCTTTGTGTTTCTAGGAAATTAATGCAGACTGATGGAATCTGTTTATCAAGTTCGAAAAAGAAAAAAATAAATGTTCCGCTCTCAGCGAAACCAATGTAATTGGATTGTTTCAACCGCTAGAATAATAATTTCAAATTATTTCCTATGAGTTTACAAATCAACGACATCGTAGATCCATCTCATTTTTCTTTCGTTTAGTTCCTTCTAGAACAATTTGTTTTGTCGTTAGCCTAGTTAATAATGAAACAATCGTTGCCCACCAGCGAAGATATTGTTTCGAGAGTTAGAGAATTTTCTTGAAATTTTTAATGATTGAAAAAAAAATTCACAAATTTTTATCTTAATTATCAAATTTTGTTTTTAGATTGAAAAGAAAACCTCTTTAGATCAAAACAATTCAAAGTGTTATAGTGTAAAAAAAATATAGAGATTGCTATAATTTCGAACGTTTACGAACGAATAACTCAACGAAGATTGCAATCTTCGTTGAATTACGAGCATATCAAACAAATATATTCAACTCTATAGAATATTTAGATATTCGAAAATCTATTCGAAATCGAATATTATTTGATCTAATAATACTTGAATCTAATGTTTGGACTATTTTTTTTTTTTTTTGATATTTTTTACTTTGAATTTATCATTTGATTATAGATTCCAAAAAGATTCATCTAAGATTCTAGAAAACAAGCAATTTATTTTCGTTCATTCTATCGCTATGATGGGATCTCGATCTAGCACTTTTGTCTCCAAGATTAACCAAAATTTCGCCAACTCTCTCTATAGAAGAAATATTTTGATTCGAAATTGTCTCTGCTTTGATTGCTTCTACTTTCATTTCGATGCTGATGATGATCAAAGAGATCTACTGTTTGAGTCTAGACTCTAGACAACGTTAGATCTTTCGTTGGGATTGCTGTTCTTGTTGTTATTATTGTTGTTGTGCAATAGAGAAACGAACCTAAGCCTAATAAAATCTTCACTCGAAGAAACCAAAGTGTTTGTTTTTTTTTTTTTTGAAAAGACAATAAACACAACAGACGATTGATCGATCATGCAAGAGCAACGAAACTTCATCAGGCAAGCATTCGAGGTAATCATCGAATAGAGAGCGGACGAAGAGAAAGAAGAAGAGAAGAAATTAGCTAGAAAGAGAGAGAGAGAGAGAGAGGAACTTGTAGAGCTCAATATTGAACCAAGCTAGACCTAGAAATCATAAGAGCCTGAAGAAGAGATAAAAAAAAATCTAGACGAAGCGTCTTCTTCACTTCATCGTCATCGTATCTCTTGGCACATTCTATCTTCTCTCTTTTTTTCGCTCTATCACTCTTCATTTTTCCTCTCTTCGGCTAAGAGTTTTATTATTACTATTATTATTATTATATCTTGAGTTTCCTTTTTTTGCTTCAATGAATAGAACGAAAACAAAACAACATAATTCTTCGATGCGAATTGAAGGCAAATCAAATTGAAACAAAGAGAGAAGAAGAATAACTTCGAGAAGCTCTGTCCGCAAAGGTTTCGTTTGATAATCTCTTCTTTTGCTTTTTTTTTTTTGCTTTCGGAAGAGAATCAGATCAAAAAAAAAACTATCATCATTGATCTTGTCTTCGAACGAAACGATGATTGGATAGCTCCGTTCAATGTATTTCCTAATCGAAATGTATTTGTTATTAGTTTTTCATGTAATATATTCGATATGTCTGTGAAAATATATTTATACATCACAACATACATCGTTCGATAGAAGACAACACTGATTATCTATATCCAACGATCCTATAAGCCTATCAAAATTTATAAGGAGTATATTCTCAATCGAATTTCGCATCTTTATTGTTTTGTAATCAAAAAAAAAAAAAAAACAAAAATCGACCGACCATCATCGTACCGTTAATCAAAGATAGTCTGTTTTTGAATGCCAAACTACTCTAGATCAATCATCTACTCTTTTTCGCCTTAAATCAAATCGAAAATCTCAAAGTTGCCAATCTCTCATTGTACGATGATAGAGAGAAAATTGTTCTAATCCATTGATTATAGCAGCTCTACATCTATATGGAACGATTTTTTCAAATTGAAACGAATGAATCAGAATCTCTCTCTCGAGTTTCCTTAAATCTACCGATTTTTCACATTCTTTGCTACTAACTTTTTTGTTTGGCAATCCAGTGTTTGACATTGAATGAGAAATCAAACCTATCTACTTGACGAAGACCTTAATTATAAGTTAATCTTCGGATGTATTTGTTGGTTTTTGTTAATTATCATTACGTTTGGGGGTTGCATAGCTGTTTCATTTCGATTGCTGACACAAAAAAACGGAGCTTATTTTTTATTTCGTTGAATAAATTTCATGTGAACATAAGACAAAATAATCTCACGTAAAACTTTTGCCATTGAAAAGTAAGTTCGTTTTGGTGCTTTTTGAATTGATTTAAAAAATTCTGTTAAAGTCATTTTTTATCCGTTAGATTCATACTCTGCTGAAACGGATAAAATCTAATCTAAATCAGTTTTGGAAATTCATCATTGCTGAATGGTTCGAAGAATAAATACACTTTCGAGAAAAATCTATTCTGTATTAGATGCATGAATGCATTTAAGAACGTGATATCAAATTAATTTTTTGACAATCGAAATGGTTTCATGACATTCACAAAAAAACAATATTGTTCCATCGACTCGAAACGATTACAAGATAGAAATCAGCAAATGATTCTCATGCAAAAATTCCTCTGAAATTGAGATCCGTTTTGATGATTATGAATTATTCGATATTATGAGGCATCTATATTGGAAAGAATCCAACTGTTTGTATCATCATCAACCTGAATCTGATTCATTTTTTCTGAGAGAAAAATGCCATCAACTCTCGTAATACATTCATTTTCGAAATGGCTGAAACGCAATTCATCTCTATCAGAATTCTCGTATGCATTGACCATACGAGAATCTCTGCGACAGAATCTCTTCATTTTGCTTATCATCATTCTGATTGTTGGCGAATCAGTAGCTAACGAAATCAACAAAATTACGAATCCAAATGATCACAAATTCAATTTTAGCGGCACCGAAAATTTTCGAGGTCAATCAAATGATTTCAACTCCAATCTTTTTGATGAAATACGATCTCAATCCAATCAACATGATGGATTTCGGAAACGTCCGGAAAACTTAACACCCTCTGATAATAATAATCTTGAAAAAGATCAAAGTGATAGAATACCTATTTATAGTGATCAATTCGTTGTTGAAATCGAAGGTGGTCTTCAACACGTCCTTTCCTTAGTCAATCAATATGGCTTTATATATTTAGGACATGTGAGTTAACATTCGGAAATTTATATTATCAAGTTGGAATACTCTATGAATTCTATTTTATTCTATTCTTGAATTTCCTATCTCTAATGTTAATATTGATAAACGGGCCGACATCAACAAGAATCAATTCATCTTGAAGAATGATGTTTGCTTTGATTTATTGTGAAATGATTCATTTCAATTATTATCATATAATTATAAATAGAGCCAGAAATCAGCTCGCAACTGATTTAACTTAATTTAGTTTAATTGGTCATAGCAATTATGTTGAGAAAACCATACGATCTGTTAGAGATTATTCATCACTTCCGTTGCTCATCATAATTGCCTAGGCGAGAAACTGGTTTCTGACGCATTATTATGAGAATGAATAGCAACGAAAAAAATGCCCGCAATTGCTTTAAGCAGTGTATTGCATTTAAATGATTTAAATTTTTTAATTACATTTAATTTTTGTCATAAAATGTCCATTCCGAACAATCTTTGGTTTAACGCTGGTTTTTTTTTTGCCAAAATTACATAGTAGTTCTCAAAATCTAAGCGTCATCAAAATATTACCCGCCAGAAATTCAAGATCATCCGTGATTATTGTTTGAATTATTTGGAGACTTGCTCTTGATAATGCTATTTTTAGTTTGAATCTTTTCAAAAAGGCGAAAAATAGAAAATCTTAATCTAGAAAAAGATATGTTATTGAGACATTTTTTCTTCCATTCCATCCATTTTGATTACGAATGGTAGTCTGAAATAATGTCATCAGATTGAAGAAAGATCAAAGCAATTCAATTTCAAATTTTTTCTCTTTAGTTATTTGATTTAATTTATACCGTTTATTAAATGTCTTGAAGCTTTTATCTCTGTCCATTTTTCATGTGTGATCTGAATCCATTTTTTCCTCGAATGACAATTTATCATAAGTAATATTTTCGATAATTTCGATGAATACGAAATAGCTGCATTATTGAATCACATACATTCGAAAATCAATAGTCTTTTCTTTCACCGTTATATCCCATCCAATGGCCCTTGTGAATTGATTACAGAGAAACGAATCCTATATTATCATCATCAGTATAATAGTTCGGAAACGAAACTTTCAATCGTTCTCTGTATGCTTCGTTGATTATAAATATGTCTTATTTCTTATTTTTTCAGGGTCGTTTTCTTTTCTCTATCATTCAGAGTGCAAATTACTTTGAAATTTAAGCGATTTTCAATTAAATTCAAGCGATCGTTTTGTGTAGATCCGAATGATTCAATTTGTAACTAGAGCAATCAAGTCATAAATTAGATCTTGATCTATTTGAAAATCGAAATCGGTTCATCTCGTATTATCATTTAGGGTCCACACGTGATTAAAGATTATTTTTTAACTCTTTTTCATTTAGAGTATGAAAATTGTCTCACTTGTTGAAACCTATTTTCTCATTCTAATAATTGGATTTTATTTTTTGCTAGGCATAATATTTTCCTCTCGTTACAGCAAATAAAGTATGAGCATTAATTGAGTGAATAGATTTATAGATGTAGAGAAAGAAAAAATTAAAAATTTTGACAAAAAATCATGAAGATCAATATTGCTTAGAAGTTTATAACCATTTTTGAGAAAGTCTGTCTGAAACACTTTTTTTTGTTCGCAGTGAAGCTTCAGTGATCTAGATTTATAATGAATAGAATCCCACCAATCCTTTTTAGTCGAATGAATTGATGATGTAGTTGTTGATGATGATGTATTGAAATTGTTTGAGTAAGAAAACAAATTTATAATAATAATGAAGAAAATTACATTCCACGAGAACTGAAAAACTATCTTATATAAACGAACACTATAATGAAAGATTATCATTTGCCCAGATCTAGACGATTAGAATGAATTTTTATTAAAATGATCCACAAATCTCAGCCTTTATTGATCGTCCATATTTTTTTCGATCTCCAATTAGATCCTTGATGATTACTATCACTTGATGCATCGTAAAGTTGCCAAAAGATCAATCGGAAAACATGATTGGAATGATGAAGATGGCAATAGTATTGATGAATTTCATGCACATCCATCGGTTAGTTTTTATAATTCAAACATAATCGGTTCTAAAAGCTCATCATTCTCATCCAATTATATATCTTTTTATAATCTCATTTAAAAAAAGGTTCGATCTGTCCAACAGCAAAAACTTAATCATCGCACTAAACGCGATTATATCTCACACTCAGTCAACGCTCATCGTTTAGACTCGATACCTTATTTCGCTGCCAATAATATCAAATCGAATAAAGATAATACTTTTCCTTTGCTACCATTTCCATTCGATCATAATGAATTCCTACAAGGAGGTAAAAGAGTCAAATTTGATGATCCACAATGGCCAAGAATGTGGTATTTAAATCGCGGAAATAATCTCGATATGGATGTAGTGGAAGCTTGGGAAAAAAACTTCACTGGTTCTGGTATCGTAGTTACAATATTGGACGATGGATTGGAGAAAGATCATCCAGATTTGATCACGAATTACGATCCAAATGCCAGTTTTGATGTTAATGGTTTCGATGAAGATCCTATGCCTCGATATGATATAATTGATTCGAATCGTCATGGTACGAGATGCGCTGGTGAAGTAGCTGCCAATGCCAACAACAGTGTTTGTGCTGTTGGCGTCGCTTTTAACGCTAAAGTTGGCGGTATAAGAATGCTTGACGGTGACGTCACTGATGCTGTTGAAGCTCGATCTCTAGGATTTAATCCACAGCATATTCATATTTATTCAGCATCTTGGGGTCCCGACGATGATGGACGTACAGTTGACGGTCCAGGAAAAATGGCTGTAAAAGCATTTGAAAATGGAATCAAAAATGGCCGTCGAGGAAAAGGGTCGATTTTTGTTTGGGCTTCGGGCAACGGTGGCCGAGAAAAAGATAATTGTAATTGTGATGGTTACACCAATTCCATTTGGACTTTATCGATTAGTTCCGCAACTGAAAAAGGTTCAATTCCTTGGTACTCTGAAGCTTGCTCGGCTACTCTTGCCAGTACTTACAGTAGCGGATCTTTTGGCGAACGACAAATAGTAACCACTGATCTTCATCATGGTTGTACATCTTCGCATACTGGCACTTCAGCTTCAGCTCCTTTAGCTGCAGGAATTTGTGCCTTAGCCCTAGAAGCTAAGTGAGTATTTAAATTGAGATTCGACCATTGTTAGAAATTTTCTAAAAACCTATTTTCCATCAGCACTAATTTAACCTGGCGTGATATGCAACACATAGTGGTGTTATCTGCAAAAAAAAAAAACCTTGAGGGCAATTGGATGGAGAATGGTGCTGGATTAAATGTTAGCCACTGGTTTGGTTATGGTTTAATTAACGCTAGCGCTATGGTTGATTACGCCAGATCATGGGTTACAGTGCCCGAACAACGTAAATGCATTTTCAATGGAAAAGTTAATGAATTATCGAAATTCAAGTGAGTTTGTAAAGCCATTATATCTATCCAAATGATAATAGATTTGCTGTGGATGCATAGGGCAGTAGATGAACGCAAACAATAGAGCTAAAATTAGGAACTAATATGATAAACATCAATAAGCGATTAACTTTTTTTCTTGCACAATTTTCTCCTAACAGAAACAGCCTGTCCTACATGCTAAACGTAAGTGTATTAGACTTCTGAGATTAATGTGCTCAATATTTATACAATTCTTTTTGTTTTCTATACATCTAATCTAGATCTCTTGTTCTGAACTTAAATACATGGAACACGTCCAGGTTGTAATCAATTTGACTACGCCAAAACGTGGTGATATCGAAATTGAAATTCGTTCCCCTTCTGGTACACGTTCGACACTTTTAACTAAGCGCCCAAAAGATAGTTCCGGACTTGGTTTTTCAAATTGGCCTTTTATGACTGTACATTTTTGGGGCGAATCACCGAACGGAAAATGGACTCTTATAATTAACAATACAGGACGGCATAGTAAGAAATTTTTTTTTGATCAGAAGAATTGCTACAAAAAAAAAATCTAATGATCTTTATTTGTTTTTAGACAATACAATTTTGCATGGATGGAGTTTAATAATGCATGGAACAAGAGAATATCCTTTTGCAAAATCATTCTATCCTAAACGTAAACGAATATTGACAGAAGAAGATGAGAACAGCTTCGGTCATGAAGATAAACTAGCTGCAAGCATCAATGATTTTAATAACAATCAAATCGATCATGTTCAGCCCATTCATCGTAATCGAAACAGCAGCCGAGTGACGCCAAAAAATCGATTCGAATGTATGTAATGGCTTATTATTTTTAAAGAGCTTTAATGATTGAAGCAATTAATTAATTTTTAGACAATAGTTATCCGATTATCTAGATTTTGAATTTACTTTAATAACTTATTTCGGAAACGATTTTTTGTGCACTACAGTTTTTTATTGAATTACGTTTCGTTTATTTCAGTTTTTTCAATTCATCACAACACATCTATCAATCCTAGTGGTCGAGTTATCTCAAATCCAAAAAATTTTAATGATAATGCACATCTTTTAAGCGGTAAATTCGCCATCAGTGGTCAACCTGAGCTTATCGATTATGATGGCAATTTATTTCCCCAGCAACATTCACAAGGCGATGTCTTCGGAGGAAACGGTATCAGTTTAAATGAAATCCAACACGGTCGACATCGAATTTACGTACCTAATCGATTGACTAAACCTCAAAGTCCTTATTTTTCGATGTCTTCATCTTCTTCATCGAACTTTGAAATAAATGTGATCCAACAAAAATATCAAATTCTACTTCTCATCATTCAATCTCTGGTCTTATTTATCAATCAAATTTTAAATCCATTAATGCTTTCTAGTTGAGCTATACGATGTAAATAATTATTTGAAATTGTGCCTTAGGTCAAATCATCAAATTCACCATCTTTATAATTATCGATAATCCAATAACTTATAAAATTAACAAAAACAATTAATCTATATTTTTTGAATTTCAATCGGTTTTTCTCTAATCGAAACAAAAATTTGTACAGCTTTAAATTTCTGAAGATGTTTTTTTTTTCGTTCCAGTAACTTATATATTCGATATTTGTCCCCACTTTTTTATCGTTTCAAGTCCATCACTGTGTGTAAATACAAAATTAGATTTGTAATTCGATTAAAAATACCTGTACATATCACTATGATCAAACAATTGTGAATCAAAGCGAAAAAAAAAAAATGATCCGACCGCAATTTCATAGAATGAAATAAATAATAATTAGAGCAGTATTTATACAAAATAATTTCCAAATTTTTTTTTTCACAAATACGATCCAATGAATCTTCGAATGAATGAAATATTTTTCTTAAAATATTAGAGAGAAACTAATTTGAGGAAAAAAAAAAACAATCTAAATCATTTTCAATTGAAGATTTTTGATATTCAAATTCAGCAACTGGATTGCTTCCGTTGATTTCTGATGCAACATTTCTCTTGTTTTTTCATGATGTTTTTTTGCTATCATTGAGTATCTTCAAGAAGAGAGAGAGAGAGAGAAATAACCGAGATTATATAAACGGATACGGAAATTCTTCATCGCATTTACCTCGAAATAAAATCAAAATCTTCACTCAAAATAAACTCGATATTTGAGTTCGATCCGCTACGATTGGTCAGATCCAATAGAATTGGTTCGAACAATTGATAGAGATCCGTTCTCTGCAAAAAAAAAAAAAAAAAAAAAAAAAGAAAAGAAAAGAAAGAAAAATAAGAGGAAAAGTTATTTTGGAATGGAGAATGCTTGAGAGAATAAAAGTTTTTCATTGAATGATCTCGATTACCACAAATAAATCATATAGTTCGGCTGTTTTGATCTGTTTCTCCAGAGCAAATATCGATAATAGAAACTCTCTGATGGCAATCATTCGCTTAAAACGCTTCTGCATTGTTTCACTATCGTGTATTGAATCAAATTTAAACAACAATGAACTTTTGATGACCCAATTTCCTTTGATCAAATAACAAATTCGTTGTAAAATGCTTAACAATTTTTGAACATCTTCATTGAATTCGAAAATCTTTATGATTTCATCAAATCTGGCCATCTGAACTTTTCGAAGAAACACTTCGATCTGGGTGTTGAATATTTCGATTTTTTTGATCTCACAGATCGTGATCGCTTCCAATTGTAAATGAGGACAATTGATCAAATCGATTGGTTTATATTCAACTTTTGATAGAGTCATCGATTTCGAAGTCGATGATCGATCTTGAATAGTTTGTTGTGCTGCATGCATCATTGAAGGTTTCGATGTTGTAAATAATTGATCGAAAAATTTTTTAATTGATTCGTTCGAAACGAGATATTTCAATGGTTTATAAAGATTCGTTTTCATTTCAACCCGTAATTGATTATGTTTGTTCCTGGTCGGAAAAGGCATCTTGATCACGTCTTCAAATATTGTATTCTGGGCATTTATTTGTTTCGAGTTGCGATCGAAATCTCCGAGAAAAGATAATGAATGCGTAGAATTGATTGGAATAAAAAATGCTTTTCTTGAATCATCACTTAATTTGATTGCGAAAGTTTTCTTATTTAAATTATTCTGGGTGGTTTTCGTATTAAACATGAGATCTTTTCCATTATTCTTCAACAACAATTTCAATTCTTTGAAATCAGTTCGAATGCAAATATCACATGATTGATTACGCTTAAGAACATCACTGAGACCGGCAATATTGAAGCATTTAGTTTTCCCATTATCTATCACCTCAATATCATACTAAATCAATCGAGAGATATCAAAAAAAAAAAAATTAATTTCGATAAAATTAAAGCTCTATCATTTACCCGGGCGATAATGTGATCGGATTTTTGTTCAATTTGATCCAAACAATGATCTTCATCATCGATCGGCTCTTCCTTGATATGATTCATTAGAGGGTTTCGAAAATTCCATGCAAAATTTAGCTGATAATTTATTGAAACTTTTCAGTTATCGTACAAAAAAAAAATTTCATCAAAATTCAAAAAAAAAAAAATTTCAAAAAAAAAATCTCTTCTCATCTAGAGGAGTTCGATCAATTCAACATGCTAGATGTTTTCAACATATGTGTAGATAATGAGGATCCTAATCGATACATCGAGAGTTTTTCTAATCCATCGAAATTTAAATTTCGAATTCAAAATTCGAATCTAATTCAACAAGTAAAAATTTTCTCAATCCTAGATTATTGGCCTAGAATTTTCTTTCAAATTTGGATCATATTCTCTACGATTACTGATTACTTGAAGATGGAGAAAATTTTTCAAAAAAAAAAAAAAATTGGTATTAAATCTCAAAAAAGAAAAACAATTCCAAAACCGAAGATTCCTATTCCCAAAGATAATGATTGTACATAGGGAATTTTTTTTTCCATCAACAAAATAATGATTTATCTTATATTTTGAGGCAATCTATCGCAATATCAATTCTGGGTATTGAGTATCAATTAAAGTATTGATAAGATTAAGATTTTGAAAGCAAATTAAAGATTTCAGACTTAAGTTTTATTGGCTCTAATATATTCGCTCAATAATGGAATCGTTGTTTGTTTCCAATCAACAACTTTCATCGAGCTATAAAGATGATGAAACATTGAAAAATCATCGATCATTAACATTAGAGATTATGTCTTGTAAGTACGATCGAAACGATTTCGGTCAAAAAGATAAGACATTCGCAATGATAATGCAGTGATGCATTTATGATGATGATGCAGTTATGTTGGATCATAAAAATTGCAATATAGCTACTCGAATCAATGGATGATAATAATTTCAAATGAAATCAAATTTAAGTGTTGGCATGAAAAGTATGAACCACGCTACTGGAATATAATAATGAAAATAAAATTCTAATCAATCAGATTTCATCTATTCAAAATCTTTAAAGTATATGATGGCGATTTATGAAAAAATGACCGATTTGACAATTAATTCATCGAAACCAATCATTTTTTATACATCGTTGATAACGCCAGAATGTAGGTCTGTTCGAATGTTGGCAACACATCTAAACATACCGTTGAGAGAGATCAAACTTCAATGTTATGTTGACACCAGAACTGAGCAATTTCGAAAGGTCAATTTGCAGTTTTTTATCTTAATCAATCTTCAATTTGATCGATAATTTCTCTCATTAGATCAACCCTTGCCACACTTTGCCTGTCATTGATGATGATGGTTTCATTCTTTGGGAATCTCGTGCTATAATGCAATATTTATGTAATCAATACGCTCCCGACTCGCCACTTTATCCTTCCGATCCTCAAGAACGAGCCAACGTAGATCGTTTGCTTAATTTTGATTTGAAAACATTGAACCATTCGATCATGGCTTTGCATTATGAATTTTTGGTAAGATTTTAGTTGTTATACTGAATTATTATTGTCATATACACTTTCAGTTTCCTTCTGAATACAGTTCCTCTAGAGGTGAAAAACTTATAGCTGTTACAGATGGTTTGACTTTGTTGGAGATATTTTTGATCAATAAAAATTATGTTGCTTGTAATCATCTGACCATCGCCGATATCTCTATTCTAGCAAGTGTAACATTGTTAGAGATAGCTGTAGAATTCGATCTGAGTACATATCCAAATATATGGCAATGGATAAACAGACTCCGATCGGAATTATCCTACTATGATTCATTAACAAAAGTGGCTCATGATGAAATGAGAGCTCTTATACAAAGCGTTCGTGATGCTCATGAAGAATGGTCATCTCCTGTTCATAAATGTGCATTCACACCGAACGGCAAAGATGAATCTAAATGCATCGAAGAACAGCAGAAACAATATAACAGATTGTTTGACAATCATAGTGAAAGAAAAGATGTTGCACGAATAATGGCTGCAGTTTGCCCAACATTTCGTGAAAACTCGGACAATCCGGATTTCGAGAAGCAATATTCTGATAATTCGATAATTAATCCAACAAGCATAGAGCGTGCTACATCGGCTCATTATAAGATGGATGATCATCAAATTTCATGCAATCAAAAGGACAACAAGAATAATAAATCAGATAATAGAAAAAATCAAAAATTTCGTGATGACGATAGTAGGAAAACTAATCCGATGATGAAAAAAATCCGTTTGACTATAGAGCCTAACACCGGGCAATCATTTCATTTGGAATCGATGGCAGGTATTCAATGATATTCTGCAAAAACTTTATAAATGAACTTTATGATTGTTGAACTTTGTAAATATAAATTTTTATTAAAGTTTGAAACATTCGAATAAAAATAATTATCGGTTTAAAAAAAATTATCCAAATATTGAAATTTGATGCATTTTACATATAATATGAGGCAGTTGAGAGATTATTAAGTAAATTTGGCATATAAATTTTTATAAAATAAAAATCCGCTAAAAATAAATTGCACTTAATCTTGTTCTGTTACTCTTCAAACCAATCTCGTTCTGTGTATCAGAAGAAGAATTTCAATCAAATTTATGGCAATTAGAAATTTTAGTGATACATTCAAATTGATTCGAATGGAATCACTAGCGTAGTATCCAGAATCGCAAGCTGGTGGACAAACAATATTCACTGATTCCACCAATTCGATTGTTGTTTGATTGATTCCAAGTTTATTGTATGCTTGACAAAGATATCGACCGAATTGTTTCTTCTCTATCCGTCGAACACGAAGTGTGGTATCGATAAACTCATCGGTTCGAACGAAAGTATTGATCTGGTAATGCTGATTATCGTTGATAATCTGTCCATCTTTAACCCATTGAATCGATGGCGAAGGAAACGCTTCAATATGGCAATGAAGATCTGCATCATATTGTAGCGCTTGTTTAACCAAAGAACGACCTGCTCTTACGAATGGAGGAAACTCTACCTCGACTCCGATGTTTCTTCTTGCTCCTTGACCTACACCATTATCGGCGACACAGTAATATGTTCCACGATCATCTTTTGTAACGTGATCGATCACTAAATCGTTTCCTTTATAGATGGCCATTCTATTCGGCAACAGTTTATGTCGCTCTCGACGCCAACTAATCAATGGATTAGGATAGCCGAATGCATAACATTTCAAGATGACTCTATCTCCGACACTTGTGATGACCGATCTAGTTGAGTTATCAGCAATCATCGGTGGTATCCTAACAATCACCGGTGCATCAGCCCAGACCTTCCATGAAACAATGGAAACAAAAAAAAAAAAAATTTTCAATCCTAACATTGCACAGATAATTCTAATTTGAATTCTTATTACTTTGGAATTGACAGCAGTGGTAATTTCGCATCTATAAATTCCAGCATCGATCTCTTGAATTTTGTTGATAATCAATGTATAAGTGGAATCTTTTTGATCGAAAACAATTTGATGGCGATTGCTTGGAATAATGATCGATTGTCCTTTCGAAATGAACACTTGTTCGTTTCCGAGTTTGGTCCAAGAAACTGGATAGCTTTCAGCATCTTGTGCTTGACATTTGAGCTCTAAATTATCTCCAATATTGACCACTTTATCTTTGGAGATGAATGAGATTGTTGGATTTCGTTGTGATTGTATCGAATCGATCAAATAGATCACAATCAAAATCAGTGGTAGAGAATGATTCATTGCTTTTCTAAATGAAACTTTGTTGAATGGAGACATTTTTAAGCTTGAAGAAATCGCTTACATCGCTATGGAATTTTTGATAATTTCAAAAAAAAAAATTTTCAAATGAAATCAAAAGAAATGAAACGAATCTGAAAGCGTTCGCGAATCTATTCGAATTCAAAACTATTTGATTGCTTAATTAAAGAATCTCTAATCTAGAATTGAATCTAAACAAAATTCAATTACGGAATGATCTTGAAATGATTGAGAATGAGACAATCTTTGTTTTTTTTATATTTTCTATGTCACCAGTAGCAACCTAAGGTTATTCGACCGTAAAAATTCTCAACTTTACTCCATTCATTGGTTGTCGTTCTACAAACTCGGACAGGTAAGAGAAACAATAACCGAAACCGCAACCAATGAATCTAACTAAACAGATATGTTGCAAAGCATTTGGATTTGAAACGACAACAACAACCATCAACCATCCACCATCAACAATCAACCATCGGCAACAATCAATCTGCTAACATTTCAATGACCAAAACATCTGCCAACCCAAGCTTTGAATGGAAAAGATAGCGAAGAAACTGGAAAAAGAGCAAACGAATCTATACGAGGTAAGCTCAGTAACGATTCACACACACACACACACACACACGACGCTAATGATGATGATGATGATGATGATAATATGAATCGAGTTTTTTTTTTTCCAATTTCGTTCCACCTTTGTGTGAGATGCTGAACGAGATTTTTAGTTTTCGTAATGATTGATCTATTGAATAGAGTATAGCGATAAGCTTCAGAATGAACCTCAATGATGCAATCTGAAAAGCTTCAAAAGATCGATGAATTCGATCTCGAAATATTATCGATATCTCAAAGAGTTTCACAGGGAATTTATTTTAAAATTTATTGGATTGTATTTTTTTTTACTTAAAAAGAAAGAGAGAAAAGAACAAATTGGCTCAATTATTCGAGCCCGAAAAAAAAAATTAAGACAAAGACAAGATTTTAAGAAAAAGAAATTCATTTCTCTTTCCATCTATGATGATTTTTTTGCTTGAAGATTAAAAATGTTTAATGATGACTATCTCTTATGGTAGGCATTCAATCGTTCTGGATTCGATTGGGGCCATTCAGTTTGAAAAAGGAAGTTGAATTGGATCAATTTTGAAACGATGATCTTCATAATGATCATTCTCAGTTATGACATGAATCCTATTTAAATTAATGTTTGATAAAAATCAATGCTTATTGGTATGAATGAATATGTTCATGTGTACATTCATCATGTGGATTGGATTCGAGAGTAAATCAATTTAGATGAATTAATTTTAGTCTTGCTCTTGTTCTTTCGATTTTTGAAGAAGGAATTTTCCTAGAAATTCCAATGGCTTCGGCGGCCTTTCTTTAGCTAACGTTGATAGACCGAGCAATAATGATGGGACAATCGTGGAATCCATATACTGACGAATTGGTAGTTTAGATAGCTCAATCTTGTTCTTCTTGATATTTTCTTTGCTCTGGTTATCTCTAGTTTGATTATCTTTATTTTTGGACACATCATTTGATTCAGTCGGAAGCGATGCGACAACGCTTGAAGCGACAGTTTCAGTTTTTATTTTGCTGACAGCTTCGTTTGCATTAGCTTCATCCTGAACAGCATTGTTTTGCTCTTTCGGTAATTCCGTTGTCACTGGCGTAGATCCTAGTTCCGTACCTTCCGTTGATTGAATTTGTGGCTCAGAAACAGGCATATCTGTACTTGTGGCAACAGGCTCAGCAGTTTCACTGGTGACTGGGATCGTTTCTTTTTGTTCCTTTTATAAGTAAAAAAGATGTTAATTCATTTTTTAAAATGGTAAAAATGAGTTTCTTACATCAACTTCCATGCTTTCTTCTGCAGACTTTTTTTCATTATTATCTTCAGCTTTTTCATTATTATCAATGATGGTTTCAGCTGCTGGAATGCTGTCTTCAGTTTTTATACTATCTTTCACATCGACGGGTGTATTTTCAACATTCGAATCTTCGATTTTGTTCGAAATCGCAACATCTTCAGCACTGGTTTCAGCCATTTTCTTTTTCGATAACAAAAAATCTTCAAATAGATATGCTTTTACAAAAAAAAGGTTGTGAAAAAAAAAATTCAAATTCAAACAAAAAATCACAACGAGAGAGAGAGAGAGAAAAAAAGATACTTCAATCGATTTGTGAATTCCGAAATTAAATAATCCAATCTTTGTCGGTTATTCTACAAAGAAAAAAAAATTAAAGCAATTTTCATGCAAAAAAAGAAGAAGAAGTAGAAAAAGAAAAAAAAAAAGAACCGAAACAGAGAAAAAATCAGCCACACTGATATGGCTTAAAATTTTCCTCTCTCCAGCTTAAGAGAAAGTTTCAGCAAAGCAAAGCTTAATGTTTGATTCGGAAAGAGAGAAAGAGAAAGAGAAAGAGAATTAACAATTTGCCGAACAATGAGAAAGGAAGAGTATGGAAAAAAAAAAATTTGGTTTAATAAAAATGAATTGCTTTTACAACACAAGCACACAGCACACAGCACACAACACTCACAACACACCGAATAATATTACTCAAGTAATTTTAGCGCTATAATCAATCGTTGTTAGATTGACGTTTGTGTTTGAATCAAAAAACGAAAACGAAAAAAAAAAAAAAAACGATAATAGCAGCAATAGGATTTGATCATTCAGTATAGCGAAAGCATAGCATCGTTTGTTCGAAAATTTCATAGCTAAAAGAGGCTCAACCTCTCTCCTCCCCCCATCTCTCTCTATCGCTCTTTTTTTTTCGCTTTTTATTTCTTCACAAACTCTCTCATTTATTAGGATAGCTTATGGATGGGAAGAAGAGAATGGAATGAAATGAACGATTCGCTCTGTTACTGTAGTAACATTGTTCCACTAGTTTCGAGATAAAAAAAAAAAAAAAAAATTGTTGATGTTGTTGCGCGTGAGAAGTGTTCAAAAAGCCTAGGACTTGAATTTTGATCCATACGATCGTTTGGATTCTTATCTCTCTGAAAATCTCTCTACGCATTGTGTAATCAATCAACTGATTGTTGATTTTTTTTTCTGCAATCTTTTTGGTTTTGAAAATTTGATCCAGAACAAAAAGAAAAATTCCTTTCTCATTCACTAGTCTGATGATTTAGAAATATTTCAATGATACTCTCTTTTCAACTTTATTTTGTTGTGAATTATTTGAATTTTTTTTTTGCAATATTTCGATTGCTATGATTTGAAAGCCCCAATTTTTTTTCTTCTTCAATCGTTTCCGATTGAACTAAGTAGATTTGTTCAAATGAAATAAATTTGTTCGCACCTGTTTTCAGTGTATAGAACAATGTAATTTAGTTACATTTGTCATTTAAAATCAGAAAAAAATATGATAGAAAAGAAAAATCCAAAACATCAAAACACTACTCCACAACAATCGTCATCGATTTGATTTTCGAGATGCTGGCGTTTGATTTGAAGCGTTCCCTTAACGATCATTCTAGCTGTATTGATCATTCTTTTCATTTTTTTTCCCTAACTATCGACAATATAGAATCGACTAAATTTCCAAAATGACTAATGCCTACACTATGTTGAGCGATTCATTAGAGAGGTAATTATTTTAAATAATTATCACGCAATCAAATTGTTTTGGTCTATGATTAATTCTTATTTCTTCACTAATTCGTTCTTCTCGATGAATTTTTCGATTAGGTTCCATCATTGATAAATTTAATTTTTTTACGAAGATATCCATACTCGATCTCTAAATCCGAAAAAAATGTCTTCTAAAATTCAACAATTACGAATTCTTCTGTGGAAATCATTTATAATACGCAGATTCCACTATATTTCGATGTTTTTCGAAATAATTGGCCCTATTTTGTTAGTGTTACTAGTCGCTCATATGAATTCCAATTATTCCGACAAAATACTCGATGATAATCGATCTGAGATGCAAAATGATACCATTCCACCGAGAAAATATTCTGAATTAGAAAATCCGTATTTGATAGATTTTCTTTCATTCGCTGGTCATAAAGTATTATTCACACCAGACAATGATCTGAACCGAAAATTGGTTCAATCACTAGTCAATCATAATGAAGTCGAAGGCTTCAATAGTCTTGATTCATTAGAAATTGTTTTAAAAGCATCGATCGATGATAATATTGGAGATTTTGCTACAAGGATCCTTGGAATTTATTTTGAAAACGTCGATCCACAAAATGGTCATCTGAAATATAAAATTTTGTTGCCTGCAACTAACGGTGCATTGCAAAAATTATTTCCGTTTCCGAACAAATTTAATCAAGCTCCTAGAGAATACAATATTCGAAGAGATTTCAATCTCAACTTAGTCATCTTGAGCTCTTATATCAACCGAGAATTTCTACATCGATTTGCTGAAGCTAATTCTCTTGAAAATTTATATCCAATCAATCGTTTGAGACTATATCGCTTGCCTTATCCAGCTTATAAAAATCCGAAATTTTCACAATTCTCTATCTATGATTTTTTGGCCTTATTTCTTTTGATATCATACGTTCTAATCTGTCCTTTAATCGTGAAAAGAATAACAGATGAAAAATCGACAAAAGCAAAAGAATTATTAAGAATGATTGGAATGTCTGATTTAGTTTTCTGGTCATCACATTTTATCAATCATTTCTTGGTTGTCTGCTTGCATTGTTTTTTCTTCACCATAATATTCTTCGAATATAACAATCCTCTATTTGTGCATTCATCATCACTTCTACTTTTTTTCACATTAATTCTGTTCGGAATACAAGCAATATTGTTCTCGATGCTCATCACAACTGTTTTCAACAGGTGCTTTCATTTATTTTCAATTTTATTATTTTATTCTTATCATATCGGTTTTATAATTTCAAGACCCGTAATTGCAGTCATAGTGACCATCATTATATGGTTACTTGCAACTGTTTTAATATTTCAAAATTATTCGCCAACAGCGTCATCAAAATCGATCGGTAATGTCGGTTTTTATCCCAGATTGTGGACTTCTCTATTGCCTATGGGATCGTTGTTTTGGTTCATAACGCTTTTTGGCAACAATGAAAATCTCAATGTTGGACTCAATTTCTCGAACATGAATGCTAGCAATATTCTTTATGGCGATTTCACATTGAATTGGGCAATTTTCATGACTATTCTATCGTATTTCCTCTATGCATTTTTTATATGGTACTTAGATTTAGTCTGGCCTTTTCAACACGGCGTTCCTAAATCTCCCTCGTTTTTGTTTGAGCGAGATTACTGGTCTAAGACTTCAAGAGAGATCAGTAACGGAAAGCCTTTGATAAATGATCGAGTTTATGAGCCTGATCCAAAAGATCTTGTTCCTACAATAGAGATCAGAGACATCACTAAAATTTTCAGTGGCCTCACAACTCCCAAAAAAATCGCTGTAGAAAATTTGTGGCTTAACATTTATAATAATCAATTGACTGTTTTGCTTGGTCACAATGGGGCTGGTAAGACCACCACTATGAATATGCTAACTGGAATGTTTAAATCTACTTCTGGAAAAATTTTCATCAACAATCATGATGTGATGGTTGAGACCAATAAGGCACGAGAATGTGTTGGACTTTGCCCACAAGAAAACATTCTTTTTAAAGAACTTACTGTTTATCAACATCTCAAACTATTTGCCGTTCTCAAAGGGCTTTTAATAGCCAATGTAGATCGAACAGTGAATTCGACACTCGCAGATTTGCAATTATTATCCAAACGAGATGTTCTCGCCACTAATTTATCCGGTGGAATGAAAAGAAAATTACAATTAGGAATGGCCATGATTGGCAAAACCGATATTTTGATTTTAGATGAGCCAACTTCCGGATTGGATCCTGAAGCTCGAAGAATTATCTGGGATCTTTTGATTTCAATACGTCGAGAGAAAACTATTCTGTTGACGACCCATTATATGGAAGAGGCTGATGTGAGTGATTTTAAATCTTTTTTCTCCAGTTTTTCAAAACTTTTCTTCAGGTTCTCGGTGATAGGATAGCAATAATGTATAATGGCAAGCTTAGCTGTTGCGGATCTCCCTTTTTTCTAAAGAATGCTTTTGGAACCGGATATCAACTTAGAATTGAGAAAACAAAAAAATTCAGCGAGAGAAATTTTTCTAATATCCTCAAGCAATACATTCCATTTGCTACTCTCAAATCTGAAGCTGAAACAGAGATAATTTATAATTTCAATCAAAAATCAGACGACAAAAAACAATCATTTTCAAGATTGTTCGAACAGATTGAGGAGAATCGTGATGAGTATGGGATTAATTCATTCGGTCTATCTTATTCTACGCTCGAAGATGTTTTTCTGGCTGTGGATTCTGATCCAAAAATCAATAGGTCTAATGAAACAGAGAGTTTTGAAATTGATCCAGCTTCGAGTTTGTCCAACATCAGACTAACTAAACCTTCTGATCTGTTACAAGGATTTCAGTTACAAAAAAATCAATTTTTGGCTTTGATTTTGAAACGAATTCATTATACCAGACGTTCTAAAATGATGCTTCTGTTCCAACTCATCATACCAGCATTAATAATTGCTTTTGCAATGCATTTATCATCCAAATTAATCTCACTAGATCCGCTTACGATGGAACCGATAGATTTTAATGTTAAAAATTTATACGGACCCAAAACTGAATCTTATTATCAAGGACCAATAGAATTTCTGCAGAGTTACTCTGACGTTAATCGTAGATATTATGAGAATGATGTGATACAAATTTCGCCTTCAAAAAATTTTGAAGATTTCATTGTTTCAGTTAATTCTAATCTCGATCAATACATTAAAAAATCCATCTATGGCCTCAAGATCAATCAAGTCAATGGTGTGAATGATTATGAAATTTGGTTCAATTCCGAACAAACATTTTCGATGCCATTGGCATCAAGAATATTCTTCGAAACATTATTGAATATGATGAAACCCGTCAGCTCAGATAACAGATCAATCGACTATTCTCTACAACCTGTGTTCATCTCTCAATTGTCCGAAGGAGACGATAAAGGAAATTCTTCATTCATTTACGCTATTCTATCATGGGTGATTACTTGTTTGATTCTATTGCCCATAGCTTTCCCATTTCTAGCTGCTTCATACGTTTTGTTTCCTGTCAAAGAGCATGCTTCAAAAGCTAAATTAATTCAATTGATGACTGGATTATCTCCAACACTTTTTTGGATGGCAAATTTCGTCTGGGATTTGTTTTTTCATCTAATGGCCATTGCAATCCTTTTCATAGTTATCTATCTTTTCGATTCGACTAAATTATTTTTCGAAGAAAATTCTAAAAATTCAGGTCAATATTCAATGACTATAAATCTATTCTGATTAATCTTATTTTTTTTTCGGATAGCTGGTATTTTATTCACCCTACTTTTTTCTTTCGGTTTTGCGACTATTCCACTCGCCTATCTGGTATCATTCTTTTTCAACTTGGCCTCATCTGCTTTTGTTTTCTTGGTCATTGTTTATTTAATTTTTGGTCTAATTGCCAATATATTCTTCAGTGTTTTTGATTTAATTTCAATGATAATGGAGCTCGGTGATCCAGTTTTAGTGATCAAAATCATTCTCAATTTTTCACGTTTGTCTCCTATTTTCTCCATGCTTTATGGCTACCAAAAAATATTCAAAGCAAACTCGTTTACGAAAATTTGTCATCAATTAGGGAATCAAACTGATGTGTTATGCGAATTTCCAACAGTCTCGGCCTTAGTTAAAGGTTGCTGCCCAAACATATGCGAAGAAACGAATTCTTGTTATAATTCAGCAAGCTTTTCTTTCGGTCAATACGGAGCTGGTTATGAAATCTTAAATCTTTGCTTTGTAGGATTGTTCAGTTTTATCGCTTTGATAATATTTGAAAGTAAGCTATTCTTTATTCATAATTACGAATAAATTTACTAATTAATTGATTTATATTGATCAAAAAAGATTATAGACAATATTTTTACAAATATTGTGATATCTCAATGATTTTCAAGACAATACCTCGAAATTCTCATCAGGAGACCGATTCAAGTCAAGCATCATTGGTGTTTGAAGATTCAGATGTCATTAAAGAAAAAGAACGAGTTGAAACTATTATAGCCGATCCAATACAGCGAAAGAAATCTGACCTATTAATTGTGCATAATCTCACGAAAAATTTTCATAATTTAACTGCAGTTGATCATTTAAGTTTCGTTGTTAAAAGTGACGAATGCTTTGGACTTCTTGGAGTGAATGGTGCTGGAAAAACTACTACCTTTTCAATGCTTACCGGTGATTTGTTTCCAAGTAAAGGCAATGCATACATTAAAGGAAACATTGATTTGAGTGATAATTTGAAGAAATTTCAACAAAATATTGGTTATTGTCCGCAATTCGATGCTCTTCTCGATTATCTAACAGGCGAGGAGACTTTAAAACTTATGGCATCATTGCGTGGTGTGCCTAGAAAAAACATCGATCAAGATGTTGGATCTTTAATAAGAATGATTGATCTACAGGCGCACGCTAAAAAAATTACCGATACCTACAGTGGAGGCAATAAACGAAAACTTTCGATAGCAATGTCATTGATTGGCAATCCTTCACTGCTTTTGCTTGATGAACCTACATGCGGAGTGGATCCAAGCGCTCGTCGAAAAGTTTGGAAAACTCTTGAGTTTATCCGGGAAAATTTTAAAAGTGCAATCATATTGACATCACATTCAATGGAAGAATGTGAAGCACTTTGTTCAAGAATCGGAATCATGGTCAGCGGTAAATTTCGATGTTTAGGATCTACACAGCATCTACGCTCAGTTTATGGACAAGGTTACACCATTGTGATTCGTTTAAAGCGACAATATGAAAATGATCTCGAGTATAGTGATCATATCCAACAAAAAGTTCAAGAAACTATACCGAGCGCTAAACTAACGGACTATCATCAATGTTTATTTAATTTTCACATCAAAGACAGCAGTATTAGATGGTCAGTTTTGTTTGAAAAAATGTATCGATTGAATGAACAATTTCAATTCGAAGATTATATTGTTTGCGATACAACACTAGAGAGTATTTTCATTCAATTCGCTCGCAGCCAAGCGATTCTTTGTCCAAAATGAAAATCATTGAAAAAATTTGATGGTGGAACAATTTATCTTGACAATTTAAATTTAAATCTCAAATAAAATGCAATGAATTTGGGCGCAAAGAATTTTTTCGATCGCTTTCTTGATTCCCGAAAAAAATCAAATTTATCCAATGAAGATGGTAAATTTTATTTGGCATTGAAGATATTTTAATTAAATACTTTTCGCTTTACTTTCATTCGGCTTTTCTTGGCTTAAATTCAAAAAAAAAAAAAAAAAAAAAGAAAAACATTCTCTTTGGATTCTTTCATCGGCGGATTCGATTCTGCTTGATTGGATTCGTTCGATGCTTTATTTTCGCAATGCTTCAATCGATGATGATAATCTACAAAAATCATTCCCATTCTTTTTTCAATTCAAATGACCATTCCCATTTGAGATGTTCATTATCATCATCATCGGTGAACAATGATTTCACTGTGTAGGTACCACGAGCCAAAATACCGGATGGCATCTCCTCTACCGGTGAGGTATACGATTGAAGCTCAAATTTAGGCGCATATGACCCAACCATATTGACTGTTTTCAACACTTTCACTCCGTGGCGATGAATCTTTTGGATGAATTTCAATCCAGTCACAATCTCTCTTTGAACATAGAAATCGATTTTGATTCGGTATTCGATTCCATCTTTGATTGAATAGATTTTTTTCTTCACGTTATCTACACCTATTTGTTTTTGGAGAGAAATTTAAGGATCAAAAATTAATTTTTCGAGTTTCTTTCGTATTCTACAATCTTACCTTGACTTAGATCAATTACCAAATCAGGTCTTCCATCGACCAACAAAGATAATTGTTTCACAATAACACGATTGGAATTATTAGCATCGATAATCACTTCAGAATTGATGGCAGTACCTAGCAAAGATTCTTTATATTTCTTTAGACTTTCATCATCTTTATCCGCTTCGACGATATCCGATAGAGATTTCTCAGCCGGCGGTTTATATCCCGGATTTATTTCCTCATCATCTTGTGATTTTAAATCATCCGACATGTTTCACTTCGAATCGATTGAACTGAATCGATTTCAAATTACGAAATGGATCGATTAATAATGATAAGAATTTGGTTTGATAATCAAAATTTGATGAGCTTATCATTCGAAGTTCAAAAAAAAAAAAAAACAATCATTGGAATCACGAATCGATTGATTACAATCTCTAGGCACCAAGAGTATTGATCAAAAGTTAGAATGGAGAGAAAGTGTTACAATACACTGTCAAATTCGATTGGCTAAAACACTGATGTGAAGATTATATGATGGGATTGTTGTTGATGGTGGTGGTGGTGGTGTTGATTCCTCTTTCGTTTTGCTTCTTTAGCGCGACTATCAATTTTTTTTAGACATCTCTCTCTGTCTCTCTCTCTCTCTCTCGCTCTCATTGCAAAGCATCCAATGATAACACTTTCGATACCAGTTTTATCATCACAATCCACACACTCACATTAGCATTGTGAAAGAAGAGAGGAAAAGGTTTGAAGAGTGACCAGAAGGGAGAAAATATCAAGCAGAAGAAGAAGAAGAAGAAGAAGAGAGAGAGAGAGAGAGAGAGAGAGAGAGAGAGGCTAATGAAAAAACACCGAAACAGCAACAGTTCGGTTGGGAAAAAAAGAGATTGGGTTCAGAAATCAATTCGATTCGTATTGGAGAATTAATTTAGAAAAAAAAAACAAACAAATTGACGCCCATCAACCAAAAATGAAATAATCGAAAAAATCTTCAACGATAATGTTGCCATCATTGTCGTCCATCTACAAAACGTTTCCTATTTTTTTTTTTTTGGAGAATTCAGCCGTTAAATTAGGGCTCAAAATTTTTTCCCCTATCTAATATGAAATAGATTTGTTCCAAGTGAGCTCAAAGAGAGAGAAAAAAATGCGATCGAAACAAAATCAATAGTTTGGATTGATTTTTTTTTTTATTCTATTTATTTGTTTATTTTTTTCTTTTGATTGCCTAGTAGAATTAATCAATCGATTTATAACTAAAAGTAATTGAATGCTAAAATAAGACTAGAAAAAAAACGTATGGGAAGAAAAGAGATAGAAATTAACATTTTTCGTTTCGAACGTCAGAATTTAGTTCGGCATTCCTGGTGCTGGTGCTAAGATTAGATTTCTGTCTCGTACTCTCTGAATGAGACAATCTGACACGTTTGTGAATTGCATCTGCATGGCTCTATAAACAAGGGAAAAGAGAGAGAGAGAGGCTGGAGAAAATTCATTGAAGAATTGTGTCTAATTTCTCTGTGTCGGTAAATCGACAAATGCAATTTGATTTTTTTTGGTTACAAAATCAATTTTAATCCTTAAAAATTATCTCATCTTTAGAGAAGAGAAAAAGATTTATGATTTTTTTTTATCCAATCAATTTTTAATTCAAATTTAATTTTAATTCTTAACAATCCTTTTATACTCTCTGTCTCTCTGGTGATGGTTTTCTAATCATCACTTTGATCATTCTGTTTTCTATCAAAACAAAAACCGAACAAGATTAGATTCAAGAATTTTAAGTATGGCAGAAAGTGATATTTTGAATGATGAAGCTAAAAAAACAAACAGCATTAAGAATGCTGATGGAAATGAGAATGCAGAGGAGCCGGAGCCAAATTTCGATGATCCTGAAGATTTTATCGATGATATTGATGATAATGGTGAGTTTGAGTGGCGAAAAAAATTGTTTAGTTTGACTTCTAATGACTCTATTTATTTCGTTTCCATTCAGATTTGATTGGAGATATTCTTAAAAATCGTCCGACTCAAGAATTGGGCTTGAAAAGTGTAATCATTGTTGATGGTATCCCAAAGATTGCCCAAGAACGTTTCGAAAAATTACGCACTGTTTTACTCAGATTGTTTTCAAAATGTGGGGAAATAGTTAAAGATTATTTTCCTTTGGAAGAAAATCAATTTACTAAAGGGTAAATATTGATTATCGAAAAAGATAAGCTGCCTAATAAATGAGTTTCTCTTGTCTAAGATATGTGTTCTTCGAATACAAAAAATCTGAACAAGCGAAAAACGCTGTGAAAACTTTCAATGGCCATAAATTGGATAAGAATCATGTTTTCGCAGTGAATATGATTCAAGATATCGATAAGTTCATTAATATCTCTGAGCAATTTGAAGAGCCCCAAAAAGAACCCTATCAAGACCTTGGGAATCTCAAAGAATGGCTTCAAGAACCAGATTCTTACGATCAGTTCGCTGTAGTGTATTCCAAAGGCGATGTGACATCTGTTTTTTTGAATTCAAATCCAGAACCTGTACTTTTACATCAAAGAGAATTTTGGACCGAACAACTTGTTCATTGGTCTCCGTTGGGCACATACATGGCAACTTTTCATAATCAAGGCATAGCACTTTGGGGTGGTCCAAATTTCAAAAAGTTATTCAAATTCGCTCAAGAAGGAATCATATTTATTGATTTTTCGCCTTGCGAGAAATATTTGGTGACTTTATCCCAGCCAATGATGCTAACGAATCCTGAAGAGGCAATCGTGGTCTGGGATATCAGAATGCAAACGGTCAAACGAACTTTCTATGCCGATGAATCACAGAGTTTATCGTGGCCAATTTTTAAATGGTCACACGATGATAAGTATTTCGGTCGTATTTACAACGATTCATTATGTGTCTATGAGACCGAAACATTCTCTTTATTGGACAAAAAATCAATGAAAATTCCCGGTATCAAAAATTTTGCTTGGAGCCCATCGGAAAATATTCTAGCGTTTTGGGTTGCCGAAGAGCAAAACGTTCCAGCGAGAGTATTGCTGATCGATATACCGATGAAGAATGAATTGAGAACTAAAACTATTTTCAATGTTTCTGATTGCAAAATACAATGGCAAAAGAATGGCGATTATCTTTGTGTCAAAGTTGAACGCTATTCAAAAGCCAAAAAAGAGCGCAATGATGTGAACAAATACACTGGATTATATTATTCATTCGATTTATATCATATTCGAGAGAAACAAATTCCTATTGATAGCATTGAGATCAAAGGGCCGATCGTTGCGTTCAATTGGGAACCGTTCGGTTCCAAGTTGGCAATTATTCATGGTGAATCTCCATCATACACGATCTCATTCTATGGAATCAACAAGGAAACAACCGTTACTCTGCTAAGTAAATTCGGTTTTTTCCTCCAAAATTGAATTCATAATCCCTTGAATTTTTTTTCTTCTTCAGAAAAATTCGAAAAAAAGCCTTACAATAGTCTGTTTTGGTCGCCATCAGGACAGTATATTGTTCTTGGATCTCTTCGTACTTCTACCAACTACGAAATGGAATTCATCGATACATCTGATTTCTCTCGTTCGACGCAACAAAAACATTACAAGCTCAGTGATATCGAATGGGATCCAACAGGTCGGTATGTTGTGTCTAGCTCTTATCACTGGTCCAGCAAAACTGATTCGGTATGTGCACATTGAAATTTGAATGTTTTCACCGAGATTAATTTTTTTCCTCTCATTTCAGAGCGATACTTCTTACATAATTTGGTCTTTCCAAGGCCGCAAAATTCGTGAACAAAATATGGATCTACTTTGTCAATTTACTTGGCGTCCAAGACCTTCAACACTTCTAGGTGAGGAAAAAATCAAGGAAATTCGTAAAAATTTGAAAAAATACGCCGATGATTTTGATGCTAAAGATCGATTGACCTATTCGAAGCTTTCGAAAGAGATGGTCGAAAAACGTCAACGACAGATCAGAGAGTACAAAGAACTTATGGAACGTAATAGAAAGCTTGTGGCAACCTACCAAAATGTTTTAATGAAACTTAGAGTAATCGATCCTGAAGAAGATCAAGGATTCGAGGAAGAAGAATACGAATTTTTAGTGCGAGAAGAATCGACCGAAATTGAATAGTTCAGTTGTGCGATCTAACCATCAGCCATCTATCAATCATCGAATCTTTCAAATTTGGATTCAATTTTTTTTTTAGTATCCTAACCAATGACAAATTATTATTGGTGTAGTGAATTAAGAGAGAATAAATTGATTCAAAAAGTTTGCGAGGAAAAACAAATTCAAACTCAACATTTTTTTTTTAATTAAAATTTTGACGAAAAAATTTTAACAATATTCAATTTTATTTACATTGAGCAAAAATCTAATTATTCAATGCTAGAGACCGATCCGGTTAATCTTTATCTCGGAACTCTGCATTTTTAACATCCAATATTTTCTCCACCGAAACAATCTTCTCTCTAGGTTTGCCTTCCTTTTGACCTAACTCTTTCTCATACGCATCGATCTTTTGCCAATCTATAAAATCTACTACTTCAGCATTTCGATTCTCTAAAATTGGTTTAATTTGTTCATATCCCAGTTTGATTGAATCAGAATCAAGTTTTCCGCTTTCAATATCTTCGGTTATTAATTTTCCAACTTCGAAACTATTATTCATAGTATTAACAATGACTCCGGTAGCACCGAATGCAGCCCAACCGGAACAATATACGCCAGGATTATTTGTAACTCTTCCGTTTTCATTTAATATTGTTCCTTTTTTGTGATCAAACGGAATCGAATCATCGATTGATATTGCTCTGTAACCAATGCTTTTGATTAATAAACCGCAATCAATTTCTTCAATGCTATCCTCCTCTTCCCCTACTTGATGATTCTCAATTATTCGAGCATCTTCGGCAAAATAATCATTGAGAGTATTTTTCTTGAATCGAATCCGTTTGATCATTGGTTTGGGCTCTATTCCATCAGAGATTAATTCGATTGGGGAGGAAAAGAACTTGAAATGACATTCTTTCGAACAGCCTCTATCGATTTTAGATTCTTCAATAGTTTTTTTGAATAGTTCGGCAAGCCTTTTTCGAGATCTAGGCAATGAATCCTAATTGAATGACATTTAGGATGCAAAAAATCATTCTATCTTTACTTACTATAATCGAATCATCCAGATTTAGTTTTTTTCTCGATGATTCTGGCCAATCAAATTTAACTTGACAATCATCGATTTTGGTTAGCTCTCGAAATTCTTTTATTCTGAAAGCTCCTTGAAAAGGTCCTCGTCGTCCGATCAAAATAACTTTTTTCACCAAACTTTCTGAGAGTTCTCTACTTGCATGACTTGTGATATCTGTAGTCTGAAGCAATCGAATGAGATTAATTAAGTCATACAGACGAGAAGCGTTGTTTACCTTCAACCTTTTCGGACAACTTAATAATATTCTGGCGCAATCTAGAGCAACGTTACCTTGGCCAACAATGATGGCAGTTTTCACTTTGAGCGAAATCTCAATATCTTTATCTTGAGGGATTCCGTTGTACCAGCCAACAAAACGTCTGGCGGAAAAAATATTGCCAAAACGATGCTCGTTCTCAAGATTCAATTGATTATCTTGCGATGAGCCATAGCATAGTACAACAGCATGATATGCATCACGTAGCTCATCTAGTTTGACGTCTTTACCGATCGTAAGATTACCGATAAATCTTGTTCGAACATTTGTCGCAACTTTGGTGAAAGTATTGATAACATTCTAACATCAAATAAGCAAGAAAGAAATGATCTGAGAAGATCTGAGAACGAAATTCAAATTTACTTTAACTTCTTGATGGTCAGGCGCTACTCCGAATCTAACCAAACCGAAAGGCACCGGAAATTTTTCATAGATATCGACAGAAAGATTCGAATACTTCGAACTAACATTAATCGATTTGTAATTAATAAAACGAAATCGAAATTGACTAACTTTTAACAATTGTTGGCTAGTGTAAAAACCAGCCGGTCCACTTCCTATGATAGCAATCTTATAATCAGTTCGATTTGTTTCGGTACAAAAATTTTGAGCAAAATATTGTTGAAATATCGAATTGCTTATTAGAATTGATCGATTTCGAGCATTTATCAAATGATTCCATTTCATCGTTCTGATTCGATTCAAAATCATTATTCAAGGATCTAAGAGAGTTCTCGAGAGTTTAGATCTATATCGAATGAGAAAAATTGTATGAGAAATTCAATCTGGATTCTTTGGATCTCGATTTCTATGCAATTTTTTTGATCGTTCCATATTTCGAAATGAAATTTTCTCAAAACCAAACTAAGCAATTTTTATACCAAAGTTTTTCTTTTCGCATACGATGAACGTTTAATTTTCAAAAAATCATTGAATTCAAAGAGGTAAAAATCGAAAAACAAAACAAATCTAACAAAAATAAAAAGGATCACATCAAAATTAGTTTTTTTCCCCGTTATATCACAGCATAGATAGAATTGATGAGTACATTCCTCATTGAAGCCGTTTTTTTTTCCTATCAATAAGAGCTGTTTGTTATGATTGAATCGAGAACATCTTCTTGAATTGATTGAATTTGAATTTTAAATTATTCAAACGAAAAAAAGAAACATTTTCTTCGCTGCGTTCTACACAGAACACACACACACACACACACACTTAAACACACCTAGTAAATATACAATCAATTCTGGATTGTTGAACAGTTGGATCACAGAACGATTGCATCGATTCAACGATGCGATCCACGATGCATACAGATGATTCAAGAGAGGAATTTTTTTTTTTTTCAAATTCGTTTGCGAATCGCAAAAAGATTGAGAATCCGATTAGCGATGAATTATGTTGGTCGATGTGTAAAGATAATTTTCGGAAATTATCTTCTCCATAAATCGATAAATAGGACTAGAATATTAAGTAGATTATTTCGAACAAATTCTTGTTGCTTCATCAATCAGATAAAATGGTCTGAATATTTTGAAAAAATGGAATCGCATATATATTCGAATAAAATTTTCAAGCAAACTTTCGATGATCTTCGATTCATTGAGATCGAAAATATGTTTGTCTATAATGTGATCAAAAAAGATTATTCAAAATTTTTCAATGATTTTCGACCAAAAGATTTCCAATTAATTGCCAATTTAGATGCATGTCTTGATGACAATTCGAAGAAAATGTTTAGTGATACAAAATTTTTCGATAAAATTTCAAGATTCGATCTTCCTGATATTCTTTATCATTTAATCTATCTGTTCAATATGATGCCAGCTTGTATTACTGATCGTGAATGGAAACAGAAATATCTTTCCGATTCGTTTAAAAGCATTATGAAACGATTAGATATGAGATCAAGTCATCTTTTGAAACAAGATTGGCCCAAACATCGACATGAATTTTTTCTGATCTCACATCTTTGGTTCATGACTGGTCTTTCTAAATATATCGAATTCAATCATCAACTGATTAGAATCATTTTGAATGAGAAAAGCATCGATAAAGAGAGTCTTTTGAATTTGATGTTCAATTTATGTATCATACGGCAGATAAAATCGAGCGAAAAAACGGAAATCATCGCTAAGACTTCTTCTCTGTTGTACAGTGAAACTTCTTTAGACATCGAAGAATTAGCCGTAATCGGTTTAGGTTTTTTCAAGACTCAAACTAGAATGTCATATCCATTAGCGAAGCAATATATTAATCTTTGTGCTAAAGAATTTTTAAAAAGTTACGAAATCAAAACTACGATTTCGATTGTTGCCATTCTCAAATCTATACGATATTCAATCGATAAAACAGATTCCAAACCAACAGATATAAAAATTCTTCTGAATCGATTGCTTGAAAGTTTCAATCATCATCGCGATCAAATTTATCAATCGGCAATTTGTCTTTCACATTTAATTTTATTGATGAATTCAAGTTCTATGTTTGATCGGAACATCTATCGACAGTTGTTCAATCAATTCATGCTGAATCTACAATCCTTTCGTATCAAAGATATTGATCGAATTCTATTCTCTCTTGCGAATATCCGATTCAAGTATCCTAGCGCTGAAATTAGAAAATTGGAACAACATTTAATGAATTTAGATCAAACTCGTTTATATCCCTACCACATTTATAGCATCGTTCTGTACTTGTTGCTGATGGATTATTATCCCAAAGATTTGATTAGAATCTGTTGTGATAGAGAATTTTTCGCAAAAACAATAAGTTAGTTTTCGAAAAACTTTGACCATTTGTAATATTGAATGCTTATTTCTCTCTCTTTTTTTTTGCAGAAATGGTCGGGAATTCCAGAAGCACACAAATGTTAATCATTGATACAGTTTTTCGTTTGAAATTTAAAAATCATCCCGTTTTCCTTACCGATCTACAACGAAAAAATTTTCTCTCTAGTCTTAAAGTTTTGCTTCACAATGAAAACTCTTTAAAAGGCCAGTTTTTGAAAACAATTCAATCGGTTTTATCTTCACATTTCAAATCTTCATTCAAAATGATTTATTTGTTACCTTTCGTAACGTATCCATTTCCGGTGATTTTGAATGAATCGATTCATGAAAAAATCTGTGCCAATCTACAGCTGAAAATCGCCAAGAATCACTCTGAATCATTGTCTTATAATCATAATTTCCTCCAGTCAGATTATTTCCAAGATTGCTTAGTGATTCTTCCGGTTTTTCCAAAAGACTACATCGAGGGATCTCAATTACGTGGATTTATTTATTTACAAAAAGAGCTGCTTGAAAATCTCGGCTTCAAAGTTATTTGTTTAGATTATTGCTACCCTCAACAAAATCATAAATCTATCGTATCACAGCGGAACAAAATTTTATCGATTATCAATCAAGAGATTATAAAAACATCAAAAAAATTTACATCCGAGAATTTGATGTCATCATTTCAATTAAATGAAGCAAACGTTCTTTGATTTCATTGAACTCTCTTTTATATTGAAATTCTGAGACCAGATTAGTTGAAA
This sequence comes from Sarcoptes scabiei, assembly GCA_020844145.1. NCBI lineage: Eukaryota > Metazoa > Arthropoda > Arachnida > Sarcoptiformes > Sarcoptidae > Sarcoptes > Sarcoptes scabiei. The sequence continues at coordinate 730,291 of CP080483.1, read as the reverse complement.
TTTTTTTTATCACATCTTCATTCAGTTCGGTTATGTGTGAATTCAGAATCATAGAACGACAAGCTTCAAGTAGAAATCTATCTTCAGCGATGGTCCATTCTTTTTTAGGGAGAGTTTCGGAAGCATCTGCTTTGAATTTTTCATCTCCGAATTCGAATTTCATATCTTTGGGCTGAACATATTCGATAAGTTGAAGTTTTTTATTATTTACATGAGGAAAATAGATTCGTCCGGAAATGAATCTAATTGAACAAATTTTACAGTGGGTAGTGATCGGAATGTTTCGATCTATGTGGCAAGCGGAACAAGGACATTCGCTTGTACCGAATTTAGAATCGATATTGTTTTCTGGAATAGAAACGATAACATCATCATCTTGAGTCGAAGAATCGTTATTTATTATGATTTCTTCAAAATCCTCTTCGTTTGAGAATAGATATTGAATAGGATGATCATCAAGAAAAAGCAAAGATAGCTCTTCCATCAACAGTGGATGATTGTTTAGAATTTTAGCAATAACGGCTTTGATTTTAGATTTTTTTTCATTTTCTGATAGATCAATAAGTTGTGCTATTTGATTTAATGAACGGATCATTTTTTGTAAACAACTTTGTTGTTGAGATTTTTTCGGATATATAAAATCGAGATAGAGTTCAACTTTTCCAAAAAATTCAAGTATGCGTTTCCAATGCATAAATTCGAATGATTGATCACAGTTTTGAGCTTCGAAAAAATTCAAAAACAATATTCTAAGCTCAATTAATTTATCGATGCCATCAATGAGTGATTGTTTTTTGGATGTTTCTATTTGACAATTATCATCGCTATATTTTGTTTTGATTCGCTTAAGAAACGATCCCATTTCATCGAATAAATTTTCCGCTTTTAGTTGTGACCAATCTATATTAGATGACGAAAAATCAACAGTTTTAGAAATCAAATCTAAGAATTGTATATAATCTTCTTGTAAAAGAATTCTTTGAGATTTTTTGAGATAATATTCAATGATTGAATCAAATTTTTCTTGATCTACGCGCCATTTTTCGCTGCCAAAAATCAATTTTGAAAATTTCATATGCAATGCCAAGAGATCAGATTTTTTTCTTGAAGTAATATGCTGTTGACCATCAATGTATTTAGAGCGGTTAGAAACTGTTGTCCAACTGGCAGCCATTAAAGCCATCAAATCATTCTCATTATCCATCAGATTTTCATTACGGTCATCTTCGACATCTATCTTGTCTTGATAATTCAATTCTTCATTATCCTCATCCATCATATTCTCATAATCGCAGTTTTCTTCATTAACATCATTGAAATTCGATTGATTTTCTTGTGGTCTGATTTCAGCATCATTCACGTCATCATACTCAATGGCATCTTCCATTGGCTGCTGAATCGATTCCGAAATCGATTCATTTTGAGAATGATTGGATTTTAAATTAATATTCCCAATATTTTTATGATTTTTTGATTGATTAGATCGATGTGTTTTAAATTGACGATACATCAGAGTATTTCGACGGATCTCTTCCAAATGAGCATCTAGTTTTGGATCAGTGTTGAGAATTTTGAAAATTTGATTAGAGTCATGGACAGGCGTTTGAACAATTTTCAAAGTATGATTTTCAACGATAGAGTTCAATTTGTGAACTTCGACTTTCGGAAGAATACATGTTCGAGGTTGATCATTAGATTGTGGTGCGAGTTTTCTCGATGAATCGTCGTCTGTTGAACTTTTTTTCTCAATTTGACATGTAAATTTTTTAAACCATTGCGGTGGAGATTCTATGGTGTGAATATTGAATAGATTTTCTTCCGTGAAGAATCGCTTAGGAAGAGGTAATTTTTTTTCTCGGAAATACGATATGATAGGGTTCGACCACCATTCATTGAATTTTGAATTCTGATCTAATTTTTCTTTATCTACATTTCTATGACAATTGAAACCTCTTCGCAAATTTTTCACATGCTGATGGATACATTTCGGTGAATGAGTAGGTAGATATTTTAAATGGATATATTTGTATAAACTACGCTGCTTCTTATCTTGATTTCGATTGAAATCATCGATTCCAAACGCTATTAGATAGTCGTTTCCTGGAGTGAATATGGTAGCAGATGGACCATCAAATCTTCTTGACGGCAAAGCCCAATCGTAAACAAAAATGTCTCGCCTAGAAGTAAACAACATTTTTGATTTCAGCGAAAGACCTTGTCTGAATTCACAAAGAAGTTCATCAGCAGCGATTTTCTTCTTATGATTACTTATCAAATCAATACTAGGCTTAATGTTTCGAACATAATACATTAAATGGGCTTTGTCGTCTTGATTTTTGGCGATCGTATTCAGTTGAGAGAGCATATCTTCACAACCTTCTTCAATCGTTTGATTTTTATACGAAAACGATAGAATCCATGATTGAATCAATGTTTGGACATGAAAATTTAGTTGATGATGTAAAATGTTTAGCTGAACATCGGTGAATGTATTCGCTTCTCGATCATCTTTTTCTTTCACCTTTTCGGGAGATCTTTTTTTATGATCATGAATTTCGTTCGAACTTTCATTTGTGCAATCATTATTATAAATTTGATTATAAAATGATAGAAATTCATCAAAATCAAGGCTACTAAGATCTTGAAAAACATTATATTCTGGATCGTTTGGATCTTCATCGTCATCTTCACCGAACAAAGAAATCTCTTTAATTTTTGCTTCTTCAGATGCATCATTTTTATTGAAAGAATTTTTAGTTTTTGTCTCATCATTCTCTAGAAATGATTTGATAAATTCTTGATACAAAATTTCACTTTCTTCATCCATAATTTGCGTTGCAAAAAAAATTGAGTAATAATACACTGATGTAAGAAAAAAGTTATGCACATTCCCATTCTCAAACGATTTAATTATGTTGCAGGTGCAAAACTATTCAGTCGAATCTGCAATATTGTTTGCAATTTTTTTTTGTACCAGAATAATAGATTTCGAGATTAATTATTAATTAATTAATTAATTAATTATTCGTGAAAGAATTGATCAATTTTTCAATGATAATCGTCCACTCTACTTAGATAGACAAAATGACAATAAAATGTGTTTGTGATCGATTAGATTCGTACTATTGTTTTTGTACAACCCTGTCTGTAAGATTCTCAAATAAACACAGTCCGATTGTAGAATAAATCGTAGTCCATTAGCCGTCACCAATCCTTTCACTTCGTGTGTATGTGTGTGTGAGTGAGTGAGTGAGTGAGTGTGTAATTTCTAACACTAACAATTTAAATCGTAAATAAAAAAAAACTGAACCGTTCTCGAAAGCTCGTTTCCGCTAGGTGGTCTAGTTGTCTTCTACTTTCTCTGGTAACTTATTAAAAATTACGAAAGAGGGCGAAATTAAAAAAACTATAATTTAACTTCCCAGCGCGAACTTTTCTCTAAACAAATTCAACTCATTTAAATTGAATAAAACCTGAACCAAATCTAAACTTAATTCAAACCTAACCCAATCCAAATAAAATCTGATCCGGAACAAACCAATCTAACTAATACTGAATGGTTGGATCCTTGAAAAATGAATCCATGAATCAATAGAAATGAAAAATCATCATATCTGTTTCATCTTGACTCCTAGTTTGTTTCTAGCTTGATCATAATTGTTTCTATATTATTCATCAACTACCTATCTACGAGATAGATTTTTCAAATTTTTGAATGAATAAATATCCAATCACCAGACCTCATAAGGCTATAATGGATAGATCCGATTTTTTAGAGATGATTGATTCACTGCCCAAAACAATTTTTAAGACTTTGATCGACATAGATAGTTCCAAAAAATAAAATCAAAACGGTTATGAGAGAGCTGATTTGTCATTTCTTAAAGATAGATTTAGATTGCCAGATTGAATCGCATTTGAATTTTAAATTAGTCTAAAAAAAATTTCGAAAAGAGAAGCGAATAGGAAATTTGGATATCGCCCTCTATCGTATTCCCAACTGATAGCTTATTGCGTAAAAAAATGATTTGATGACAACCAGACCACCTAGCGGAGAGGAGCGTTCGAGAATGATTTTTAGAAGAACAATTGTTAATCAAATAACTTTTCTTTCTGATCGGAATATGATCTCTTCTGAAGAAGTATCGAAAATATTGTTCGAAAACTAATAAATAATTCATAATCGAATCAAAAAATGGATTGCAATCATTCGTCTTCAAATCGTTCGATAACAAAATCATCTTCAAAATTGATTGAAACAGTTGATGAAAATTGTTCGAAACAATGCTGTTTTTCTCTTCCTTTTATTGTCACCAAAAAAATTTTATCTCATTTGAATTATTATCAAATGCTTCAACTACGTTTAGTATGTAAATATTGGCAATCTGCTGTCGATGGTTTGTTTTGATGATGATTTTGTTTCAAATTTTTTTCCGCTAATTCCATTTTCTCATTCACTTGTCAGATTACATTATGACATCAAATCATTCATTTTTGAATAAGTTTCTTCTCTATCGTCTTGAATGGGTTCTAGTGAAACAACAAATCGAAAATTATTCAGCTTCAATGAATAGATCGAAAAAACTTCGTGCCATTCCAAAAATGTCCGCTAGAATTCATTTTCTGTCTTGTTGTGTCGATGATTCATTGTATATTTTTGGTGGTTGTGGAAACATATTGCGATGTTACAACGATCTGTGGAGATTCGATATCGAAAACAAAATGTGGCATCGAATCATACCAGAAGGTGATCTTCCTCTACCAAGACTATATGCTTCGTTTAATTATTACGAACAGTGCGATAAAAAAACTGGTGAAAAATCGAAATATATTGTTCTATATGGTGGAATATCACAATTTAGAAGAAATGAACGTAAAGAATTAGAAGATGCACTCGATACTATACATCTGTTCGATATAAACCAAAATCGTTGGCGGCTAGTCTCAATCAAAGGCAAAATAAATTTGAAATCTAGCAAACATTTCGCGACAATCATTGGCGATGAACTTATCGTTTCGGGTGGACGCCGTTATGCGAATGGAAAAAAAATCACAAAAGAGGCGATCTATGTTTTTGATCTGAAAAAACAGTATTGGAGATGTCAATATCATGTTTGGTCGACAAATCTTTACACAACGAACTCAAACTTTGACATTCTAAACCCTTTCTTCTCTATAGAAGATATTGAGTTTTCGAAATTTTTCGCTCCGAACTCGTTCGTTCTAGACGATCATCATATTCTCTACGTTGGATTCTCTCTCGATGATGTCACTGATTCCAAAACATTTCTACTTGAATTGAACAAAAATCATACTAACACTTGTGATAAATGCACGAACGCTTACGAGAATGGTACGCAATCTTCATGCACTTGGATCTGGCATCCAATCGATATAAATCTAAGAAATTTCGATTTCACATCTGGACAATTTTGTAAGGTAAGTTTGATGTTTTTTAAAGATTTGGATGATGGGAAAAACAAGATATTAAATTCTAATTTTTTTAAATCCGATACCAATTCTTAACTGTCTCAATCAAGATTGGAAATTGGTTGATTTTCTTATCGATGAAATACGATCGCTTTCAAGCAATGGATATCTTTTTCGAAAGCAACATCATATTGTTTTCGAGAGAATTTCCTTGGAGAGAAATAGATACATACGCTCCGAGACTGACAAACGAGGATTCAATCTTGAATTTCCATATTTTCGATATAAGCAATATCATATCTGAACGTACGATATCATATAAATTATTGCTAAGGCCTAAAATTGATTCAATCACATCGTGTGATCCGATGATCTCATTCTGTATGTTTGCCGTCTCTTCCTCGATCGTTTTGTTCTCTGGATGTTCTGTAAAAAATGGGAAAAGAAATGATTCATCTGAAAGTTTCCTCAACAAATTATTCCTATTGGTCTCGAGACCATAGCTTTTTTTTATCTATCAAAAAAGAAAAAAGCTATTCACAATGTTGAATTTTTGATTATAAATTGAATTTGATGTTAATATTAATCCAATCTTTTTGTCTAAGATTTTGTTTTAGAATAAAAATAATTGTTGTATAAGAGGATTTTTTTTTTTTTTTGAAAAAAAACTTCTTCAAACTTATTGAGATGATTTGCTCTCAATTCTTCTTGCACTACATTAAGAGCAAATTGAAGCAATTAAGAGATAATCAGTGAACCATTTAGGATCCGTTCATAGCTCTCTGAATCGAGAATTCGGTATCGATCATTTTGACGATCAAAATAGTAAACAAGATCTTTCGATCTCATTCGTTCCAAATGGAACGAATCATTACGTAACGATGTTTTCATATATTTAAATGTCGAAGTTTTCTCGATCATTTCTGTCACTCGTATGAATCTAGGTATTGCGTAGTCTGAAATTCTTTCTCTCATAAAACGAAGTAGACCATCGAGATCGATGCTAGGATCGCTGATCGCTAACATTCCAGCGTTACCATCGGTATTCGGTATCGAAACACCAAAAACAACTCCATCGTTGTCTCGAAGAAATTTCGCTATGATATTCTCCACTTCTGAGGTTGAAACATTTTCACCTATTCCAAGAGAGAGAGAGAGAGAGAGAGAAAGAGAAATGTAAATTGTAAAACATTGAAATTAAAATTAGAATCGAAACCTTTCCATCGAAAAGTATCACCGATTCGATCTTGAAAGAAGCAATAGCCATAAAAATCCATCAGCATAAGATCATCGGATTTGAAACCGGAATCACCTTCTTTGAGAATATTTTTAACAATTTTTTTCGATGATTCCTTAACGGAACTATAGCCAAGAAATTCTGTGTAACCAGAACGAGCCGGAATAATTCCGATTAACATTCCTAATTCACCGGGTCGAGCTAGTATACAGCGACCGTTTTGGTCTCGCATCAATTCGAACGTTTCTGGATCAACGCGAACCAAATGAATATGGAACAATAATCTCGTAAGAAATCCATAGTAGTATGGAATGAATCCACAAGATCCTTCCTTATTATCGATGTTAACTTTAAACCAAATCAATTGGGAGAGATAAAAATTTAATAGATTTAAAGGATTAGATTTAGATTAATTTCAGATCTGATACAAACAGATTTTAATATTCGCTTCCGTTGCTCCATAGATTTCACCGATCTGTCTCACTTTGAAACGTTTTTGAAAATCGATCCAAATCTCTTTCTTCAATCCAGAACCAAATAGCAAACGAATTTGATGCTTATCGTCATCATCTTTCACCGGCTGTCCAAGAAGATATCGACAAATCTCTCCGATATAGAAAGCGATCTATTCTTCGGAAAAGATTGAAGAGATGTAATAGAGAAAAAAAAAACTAAAATTAAAATCTACCGAAATCTAAAATTAAAATCTAAGAATTTAATCATTACAGTGCAACGATTTTTTCGACAATCGTTCCAAAATTTTGATGCGGAAAATTTCTTCGCTATTGTCAATGTGGAACCTTTCAAAAACAAACAACCAAAACCAATGACACCGGCCAATGAATGATAGCAAGGAAGACAGAGATAGAGATTATCTTTTTCGGTGATATCGTACACAAGCGTATCGGAATAGGATGCAGCTATGTAACGAATATTATCGATAGCAGCTGCTTTAACTTTTCCTCCAGTGGTACCGGAAGTGAAAATATAATGCACAATATCCTGCAAAGAGTAATTGTATTGACGAGAAATCGATTTATTTTTGAATGAATTCAAAATTGTAGCAAATTTTGAGGATGGTTTTTTCGATAACAATTTCGTTATCTGAGTGAATTCATTGACATTGATGCCTTGATATTCTAGATCGAAATCTTTTTTAGGATCATACTCGTTCAATAATGAACGATCAAACATGAAAAATTTTATATCCGGTAATTTATCGACAATCTCTTCGATGGCAGACAAAAATTTTGATTCGAATATGAAAATTTTACAATCGGTAGCTTCGAACGCATTGATTAGAGTATCTTTTCGATGATTTGTATTGAAAAAAACTGTAGCGCAACGAACTCGTGCGATTCCGATGACGAAAGAAAGAAATTCTGGTATATTACTTAACATCAAACCAATTTGGACTGTATTTTGTTGCTTCTCGTTTCTGTCGTCGATTTCAATACGATTAGATTTCAACGCTAGCTCTATCCATAAAGAGATTCTGTTCGCTAATTCTGCTATCTGTTCGAATGTGAACGATTCATCAAGATAATTCACCGCTATCTTCGAGGGATATTTTTGGCAAACATCATCGAAATAATTCACAAGAACTTTGTTCCGTTTTTGAACCCAAAACATTTGCCATTTGAAATAGAGCAAACAAAAAATGGCTCTTTGAATTTTTAAAGGGTACCGGAAATGAATATGGAATATGTAGGATTTATAAGATAGAAAACAGATTTAGATTAGAAGATTAGAATTTCGATCAAAAAGAAATTCATAATTACCTAATATCTCTGAAGAGAATCACAGCCAAAAGTTTGAAGAATTTCGAAATCGATTCGATTAGATCTTCACATAAGGACATTGTTATTCGATGTGATTCGATTTCGGAATAGATTTCAATCTTAAACAACACTGATATTTTCTACAACTCAAATTACATAATGACCACAACGAATGAACTAGAGTGCGGTGAACAAAAAAAAAAAAATCAAAAATTATCAAAAAAAAAAAAAAAACACTTTACTCTGAATTGCCGATTAGATTTTTTTTTTTTGGAATAGATTAGCTATTCGTAATCATCGACAGCGATTGCTCTAATTATGTTCAATATCGTTCCATTTCCTGAATCGATTCGCAAATGTTCTTCGCCGAATGATATCGAGAGCAAATCAATCGATATTCTCACACACACACACACACACACAATGATTATCCTCACAACGATCATCTATGATCATCATCATCTTCTATTTCCAAGATTTTTGTGTCCTCCCGAACCTTATCAATAGGATTCGATTCGGACTCAATCCTAATCGAATTCGATCGTTGTCGATTCGATTTCGAAACAAATCTCTTGTTCAACATTGGGTCCTTGAGAAATCTATCAAACTCCAAACCCTACCATTGTTCAAATCTGAAACGCTAAAATTCTTTGGAAATACAAAAATGAAGCCCAAAGAACTTTGCAGAACTCTCTCTCTCTCTCTCTCTCTCTCTCTCTCTCTCTCTCTCTTCGAGCCAGGACGAGATAATTACAGAGACTAAGAGATAATAAATATTTTTCCAATTAAAAAAAAATTTGATTTTAGGATTTTGATACTTCGAAAGAGAAAAAAAAATCATCAAACGATTAGGTTTATCGATTTATTCATTTAACACTCATATTACATAACAAATTCAAATCAAACAACAAATAAGCAAAAAAAAAAAAAAACGAAAAAGATCAATCGAATTCAGAAAGGGGAAAAAATCAAAAATCCCGTCCAAAATACAAATTGATTTAGTGAGAATAGCTTTGAAATACTACTACAGTGAAATAAAAAACAAAAAATTATCGAGAATAGAATGGATTCGTGCGAAGCTGATCAAGATTTGATCAAATTTTTTTTTTCTTCCTTCAAATTGATTATCACATTCACTTGGAGATTCGAAAAATTCGCAGAAAAATTCAATCAAATTCAGCAAGAACTTTTGGTGTCACTCACCGATTCGAATCGATTGATTGATTGGTTGATTGAGATTTAGAATCGAATAAAATTCATTTGAATTTGTTGATTGATCTCTTGATCTATCGGCTCATAGCTGGAACGTTCCAGATTCAAATAGAAGAGTTTATCACATTGTTTTATTCGATTCAAATCGTAGCCCTCGATTTGAAGATGATTTTTGATGATCTTATGTGTAGTTGTTGTTGGTATCTCATCGGTGATTCGAATGAATCTTGGCAAAGCATAGCTAGGTATTCGTTCCTTCATAAATTGATAGAGTTTTTGAAGATCAAGATCATTTTTGGTTGTTGCAAGCATTCCAGCTCGACCTTCGCATTGTGGAATTTGAACTCCGTATACGGTGCAACTTTCGTTGCCTAAAAATTGTGCGATAATCATTTCGATCTCGATAGTGGAAACATTTTCACCTTTCCATCGGAAGGTATCACCAAGACGATCTTTGAAATAGAGATTGCCGAAAAAATCCATTTCCATTAGATCACCGGAAAGGAAAGCAAAATCTCCTCGACGTCGAACATTTCGGATAAGTTTTTTTTTCGATTCTTCTTCCGAATTGTAGCCAAGATATTCGGTGAATACCTGTCCTGGTTTGATCTCTCCGACCATCATTCCAAGATCACCGGAACTAGCGAACTTGCAAAGGCCGTTTTTCTTATTCCTAACCACCTCCAATGTAGATGGATCGATTTTGATCAAATGACAAGGCCAGATCAGTCTCAAGAATGGTCCATAATAATAGGGAAGAAATCCGCAAGATCCTTCAACATTTTTATAATTTCCTTGTTGCGATTGAAAATTTAAAATCCATTTTTCAATCACAATAACACTGAGCTTAATTACCGATTAAAATGTTTCCTTCCGTCGATCCATAAAATTCTCCGATTTTTGGTATACGAAAACGTTTCTGTAATTGGCTCCAAAGATGTTTATTCAAACCGATGCCTAAGAACATTCTCACTGAATGCTTTGTCTCTTCTGGACGTTGAGGTTGAAGCAATAGATATCGACATATTTCACCAATGTACAAAACAATCTACCGGAAGAAAAAAATGATGCCGCAAATCAATTGATTGATTTGATAGCTAACTGTAAACTAACTGTGCAATTATTTTGGCGAACTTCACTCCAGAATCGATTTCTGGAGAATTTCTCCGCTAAAGTAAGTGTATTTCCTACGAGCAACGTCGATCCAAGGCCAAAGGTTCCTGCAAAACCATGGTAACATGGGAGACAAACATAGAGATGATCATTAGGTTTGATGCCGAAAAGTAATCGTTGTGAGATATTGATGCCAATATATCGGATATTATCCACCGGGACTGATTTGATCGAGCCTCCGGTCGTTCCGGAAGTGAAAAGATGATGAATGATATCACTTTGTTGGTAAGGATAATTTTTATTGACCAAGGTCGTTGGATAAGCATTCAGAATCGATGTGAAATGGAAAGCACGCTCTATGGAATTGTTTCGTAATTCAAATTTCGATAGACCACGATATTTTCGATCCAAATTGATCGAAGTTCGTGTTACGTTTCGATCGAACATAAAAAATTCGATATCTGGTAGATGTTCAGCGATCTCTTGCACGGCAGATAGATATTGACGTTCGAAGATGAAAATTTTACAGTTGCTAGCACGGAAGGCATTCACAAGCGAATCTTTACGATGATTCGTATTGAACAGAACCGAAGAGCAACGGACTCGAGCGATCGCAATGATGAAGCTAGCCAATTCCGGTATGTTACCCAACATCAAACCGATCTGTGTGAATTGTTTACAGCTTTTAAATCTTAAATCGATTTTACTCTCCTCATCATCATCTCGTTGTTTTCTATCGGATTCGTTTTGTTCACGCTGTTGATGAAAATGTTGCCATTCCATATCGTGTCCAAGATGTAGACTTGATTCGATCCAATTGGAAATCTTATGACTAAAATCACTAATCTCATTGAAAGTGTAATGTTTGTCTTTCGCTATGATCGCAGTCTTGTTGCCATTGTTTCGTACGATCTCATCGAATAAATTGATCAAAACTTGATTTCTCCATCCCATATATTTCATTTTGATTTGAAAGATTATGAAAAGAATACCGCAGCTAATAAGATGTCGAGAAGATTTCAAATCAAGCGATTAAGGTTTGTTTTTTTTTTTTTTGTCATTTCAAGAATCAAACAGAAAAACAGCATATCACTTACACGAGATCACGAGTAATCATAATGTGGATTAATTTGAAAAAATTCTTCACCATTTGTATCAAATTCGCCATCTTGGAATCGAATCAGATTCGGATCGAAAGTAAACACTGAAATTTGGATTGAAAATTGAGGAAAGAAGTCTTTAGCAAATGAAAACAAAGAACAAAACAATGTGGCGCGATATTGTATGATGGATAGCTTCGCTTTCGGAACAAACAAACAAACAAAACAAAAAAAAAAAAATTCAAAAGTAAAATTTCAAATCCAATCATTTATTTTAAATGGAGAAGAAATTTAATATTTTTTTTTCAAATAGTTTCAAATAAATTATTTTGTTCAATAAAAAAAAAAAAAATTCATATCTTCAATCAATTATCTTCGTAAAGTTGGATTGCGTTCATCATTGGATTCATCATCGAATTAGTATTCGATATTCGAGAAGAAAGAGATTAGTTTCGTGTTTCTTTTTTTTTTTTTTCGTTTTTTTTTCTCGATAAAACATTTTCAAGAGAGCATTACAGGAACTCTGTTCGATGATTTTTAATAACTATTTAGTTAGGTTAGGTTAGGTTTGGTTTGATTTGATTTGATTCGATTTGATTGATTGATCGATAGATTGATGTTCTTTAGCGTTCGATTCGATTCAATTCAATCGGCGACAAAGAATCAAATCGAATCGCTCCGCAAAACGATCTCTCTCTCTATCTCTATCTCTCTCTCTCTCTCTCTCTCTCTCTCTCTATCTCCCTCTCTATCTCTCTCGCTGTGTGTGTGTGTGTGTGTGTGTTTGTGTCGGTAAGAATTCCAAGAAATCTCTTTCACTTTGGAGCCCCGATCGAGTTGATTCGATTGAACGATTCGATACCTCGAACTTTGAAATAGCTTTTGCTTCAAATTTACTTTTTTTTTTTTTACTCAAAAATAAAAAATAGTTACAATCATTTTCGGGGGGGAGGGGGATTATTATTATTTTCGTATTATTTTTAGTTTTATTATTTTTTTTTTTTTTGAATTTTTTTTTTCTCCGTTCTCTTCCAAATGGATTCGATTTGAAAGATTTCGAATCATTAAAAACATGGTCCTTGATTCTGATGTTTCTTTCTTTCTTTCTTTCGTTCTTATGATTTTGATCTAGCTGTTTTTGATTTTTGTTTCTTCTTCTTCTTCTTCTTCTTTCCATTTGGAAAACAAAAATTTTTTGTTTTTTTTTCCTACTTCATTGGAATCATCGATATAAAATTATTGCTTCTGTAACACAGAATGAAGCAACAAGCAGATTGATGGCGCAAGGTAAACCTCGAAACAAAGATAAGAATAATACTTAGTTAATTTAGGATTGATTTGTTCTTTCATTTATTATTTCTTCAATCTCGAATTCGAATTACATCATTGTTCGATGATATTTAAATCAATTAATTATCTTCTCTTTCTCTCTCTCTCTCTCTACTCTCTACTCTCTACTCTATCTTCTAACAATCTAAGATTGCTAATGTTTGATTCATTTTTGGATCGAATCAAACATTGAGAGAATCAATGAGAGAAAAAAAAATTAGAAGAAGTTAGCTTGAATAATTATCAATTCAATTAAGAAAGTGTTCCAAAAGAGAAGAGAAGTCAACAATCGGATTATACGATTGCTTTCAGTATCAATCGAAATCCGAAAGGTAAATGTCCTATATTTCGAATGAGAGAGAGAGAGAGAGAAGCGTAAAAAATCAAAATGTTTAGTGAGACTAACAGTCTAGGGACAAATGCGATAGCCATTAAGTGGCTATCTTTAAATATTCTCAAAATTTTTTTTTTTAATTTCGATCTTAATTTAGTAAGTGTCAGATCTCAAGGTGTCCGAAATGGATCCTCTCGACTCTCGAGAAAAATCTTTATCAAACATTTTGTTTTTGTTTTCTTGTTCTTCTTCTTCTTCTTCTGCTTCTTTTTTTTCCCCTTTGAGATGAGAAAATTTTGGGCCAAAAAGAGAGAGAGAGAGAGAGAGAAATTTTGATTGAAGAAAATTTTGCAAACTTACGCGCCCAGACACACCCACCCAGACAAATACTACAAATTCTTTAACAAAATATCTTAAGCTCAATGTTTGTTTGTGGTGAATCTTTTATTTATTTTTTTTTTCTTTTAATTATTATTTCCTTAATAATAATTTGTTTGGATTGGATTGATTTGTTCTGAGAAGTCAGGGAAGAAGAAGAAGAAGAAGAAGACGAAGAAGACGAAAATTATAAAGCCATTAGTCAAATTATTTTTTATTTTTTTTACATTTTTTGATAATCAAAAAGATCGAAGATATTCGATGATGCGATTCTAAAAATGGGATTCATTCAAAAAGCTGCTTTTTTTGTCAAGTTTTCTTCCATTCAAATGTTGCAATCATCACCATCACCATCACCACCACCATCATCATCATTATCGATTCGAAGGTTTAAAAAAAAAAAGGAAGAAAATGGATTAAAAATTAAAAATTAAAAATCAAAAAAAAACACTGAAAAAAAAATTCTCCCCACAAAACTAGCTTAGAAAGAGAATAGGAGATTTGCTGAAATTTTTTTTTTCTTTCCTAAGCCAATTTCGAAGAGATATCGAAGAATCGATAATTTTCGATTAATAGCAGATTAATAGAAGAGAGATTACGCAAAGCTCTCTCTCTCTCTCCCTCTCTGATCTAATCTAATCTAATCTAATCTAATCTAATCTAATCTAATCATAGTTCTTTTCTCTTTCTTTCCGAAAGAATTCTCAATATCCGAAAAATAAACAAAATAGCAAAAAAAAAAAAAATAATCTTCCGATAAAGAATTATTTGTTTTTTTTTTTTTTTTGAAGATAATTTCGAAGAAAAAAAAATTTTTTCAAATAAGTAAAAAAGAAAGAGGAAAAAAAAAATGGGCAATGGAAATTGCAATACTCTCGATCGAAAGGATCGAAATGATCTGATCGATTTTTGTCGATCGAAACATTCAACAGTTAAGGTAGCGTTTTAACGAGCGATGTTCGATTGAGGAGAAAGATGAGGTCATTTTTAATTTTTTTTTTTTTTTTTGATGAAAGCAAATCTTAAACGAAATCTATCCAAACCGATTAGAATTAAAGATCTTTAGGATTTTCGATTGATTAATTTTGTTTTTCCTTCAAAAAAAAAAAAAATAGAAATAAGTTAAGAAAGAAATTTAAGTATAAAAATTCAAAAATATTTGCATCAAAAAAAAAGCAAAAAAAAAAAAAAAAAAAAAAGACATAAAATATTACAAAATAAAACGAAACATAAAAAAAAATATTCCCATTTTGTCCTTTCGATGCAAAGTTAGTTGTGAGGTGAGTTCTTAAAGATTCGCTTTCTCTTCATCGCTATAGCTTCACCGATCGATCGAGATCCATTAAAGAGCTAAAGCAAAAAAAAAAAAAAAAAAAAAAAGATCTAAGAATTGAGATTAATTTTGAAGTGAACGATTTTCAAAACGATTAAATCCGATACAATAATGGGTATGAAACTTTGTTGAAACTTTTTTTTTGTTTTTTGATTGTTTCGTTTGCATTCCTCTACGATCGAAGAGATTTCAAAATCTGATCTAGGAAGCTTGCTAATCGAAGGCAAAACAAAACAAGTCTACGAAATTCAAAGTGAAAAAATTGCCCGCAAGAAAAACGATTATGTTTTCATTCTAAGCAAAGATCGTATCACTGCAGGTGATGGTGTGAAATCGCATGTGATCGTTGGCAAATCGATTCTTTCCACTCAAACTAATTGTGCCATATTCGAATTTCTTAATGCGATCGGTATTCCGACACATTTCGTTGCGAGAGTTTCCGATTCGAATCCAGATTCAAAACGTTCGTTTATCGCGAAACGATGCGCTATGATTCCGATCGAATGGGTTAGTCGTCGTATCGCAACCGGATCATTTCTGAAACGACATCCAAACGTCGCCGAAGGTTATCGATTCTCTCCGCTAAAATTGGAGACATTTTTTAAAGATGATGCCAATCATGATCCATTCTGGTCGGAAGAGACATTGATCGGTTCGAAAATGAATGTGGGTGGAATGTTGATCACAGCCGATCATGTTAAAGAGATGTTTCAAATAACCACATTAGTTTTCGAAGTTCTTGAACGAGGTTGAAAAACTTATTGAAAATTTCCTTATTACTTAACAAATATTATCTATTCTAGCGTGGCAAACTATGAATCATTCATTGATCGATATGAAAATCGAATTCGGTGTTTGTGAAGAAAATGGCATCAAGAAAATTGTTGTAGCCGACATCATCGATAACGATTCATGGCGTTTGTGGCCAAACGGAGAGAAACGTTTGATGCTCGACAAACAAGTATATCGTAATATGGATAATTCTAAAATCGATGCAGATGCCTTGAATTTAGTGAAGACAAACTTCGAGATTGTGGCTGAAAGAACTGAGAAATTATTCAGTTCTCTGATACCAAGCGAAGTTGGATCTACTAGAACTGGGATAGTTCCGCCAACTGTGGCAATCGTCGTTGGATCTCCATCAGATCGAGATTTCGCTCTGAAAATTCGCAACACTCTCTCTAGCAAATACCGTATCGATTTGGTCGATGTACATGTAGCATCCGCACATAAATCGACAGAGAAAACTTTAAAAGTCGTTGCTGAAATTCAACAATGGCCTTCTTGTAAGGTTGTTGTAGCGATCGCCGGCATGAGTAATGGCCTGGGACCAGTGTTGGCAGCTAATCTTTCCATACCAGGTAATCTTATTGTTTTTATTATTTTACAAATTCAATGATTGAATTTTCTCTTATCCCAATCATCAGTGATAAGCTGTCCCCCTACAACCGATGTTTCAACATTACAATCTGATATTTGGTCTTCGTTACGGATCCCATCTGGAATGAGTACAGCGACAGTGATTGGTGCTGATAATGCCGCATTGATGTGTGCGCACATCATCGGTACAAGCAATGTTTTTACCTGGGCGACAATTCGTACCCATCAAACGATGCAAGCGATTCGATTGTTACATTCACGAATTTGCGATTAAGATCTCTTTTCGATTGTATCCAAAGAGATTCCAAATCTCAATTATTAAGCCTAGCCTTGTTAAAAATCTTGGATTATTTGATTAGTTTTCCTTGAAGATTCTTAATCGATAGATTATAAAATTTATTTTTAAAAAATTTTATCCAATAGAATCTTGCCATGAGATTAGGAATCGATTTTGCAATTAAAAAAAAAAAAAGATTCAAATTTAGATGCCGTTAAATTCTAATACAAACTAAGGTTAATATAGTTTTTGAAAAACAAAAAAGAAGCTCGCTCCACAATCAGATGTGGATCCCGCTAAAAAAAAATTCAAAATTTTATGTTTTCCTCTTACAATTTTCTTTTCCAAGTTGAATTTGTGTGAAAAATTTTGTTTAAAATATAGCTTTTTTTTCTCAACAATGGATGTATCTATGGATGATACGAATCAAACTCAGCCACCAGTTAGAATAAATGGATCGTTGATGGCCAATTATTTACATTCCAAAGCTGTCATTATTGGCTTTGTTACTAGGGTAAGAATTTGAATCAAATTCGATAGATCTTATAATCAATCTATGTCTCTTGCAAGGCTGATGCTGACGGCAAACGAGCCACCATCAAAACAACAGACGATGAATTTATACAGATCGTATTCGTTCAACCTGTTAGTGTCTTTTTTTGAAATATTTTCGCGCTTGGAATGATTCTTTTTTGTCTAATTTGATTTAGTTAAATTTTTCTTTACAACCGAATCAATTGATTGAAGCTTATGGAACAGTGACTGGTTCACATCAATTTCAATGTTTGAAATTCAGTCATTTTCAACCTGAAGTTTCAGCTAATTTCAGTATGAAAAATTTATAGTATTTCTTTTGATAAATTTTTAATGATTCTTTTACCGTTCTAGATTGTAAAAATTATAACAAATTTATTCAATACTATCTAACTCATTTGGATCGGTTAAATATCCGAGAATCGAATGATGAAGAGCAACAACCTATTCTCAAAGTAATAAACAATGATTTCGAAATCGATTGGAACAATGCTTCTAAAAAAGAAGGTGGCGTTAACGCTCTTGATGATACAATGAAAGAATACGATAGCTGGAATTGAAATTCAATCGTTTTTTCCGGTGGGAAATAAATTTCGGCAAAAACAAGCAATCTTTGATTGTACTTTGTACCTAATTGATTCATGTCATGAATAAAAAAAACAATCACAACAATAAATCCTTTCTTAAAATTAATAAATCTGTAGACAAACATTTGTACAGATTCATCATGTGTATTTGTTCGTTTTATCAATCACTCATTAGTACATTCAATAGGATTACTTCGCTGTCTTTCTTTCTCTCGAAATTCTTGTCAATGACATTGGCCATAAAGATAATTCAACATCATCAATAATTTTGGTAGTTAGCGTTGAATTTGGATTCTAATTCGAATGATTGACAAATTTTCTCTATTAGGAAGGCAAAATCCTACCCCACTTGAAGCTAAAAGTTGGTGTAGAAAAAAGCTAAGACATATTTTCTCTTAAGCGGATTTCGTTGATTCCCATTCTATAGTTTTGAATTTGTTTTTGGCGAGAACTATTTGAAGCTACCAGAAATCTAATCATTTCCCTACGATTATCAAAATCAACGGCTAATTGAAAAGAAGTGCGGATATCAATCGAAAATTTTCGAATAATCTTTCGATTTTCATTTCTCTCTCTCTCTCTCTCTATATCTCTTTCTTTCTCATTGATTTCTTGAATGATTCGTATAGATAAATTTGTTAGATTTTTCTTTGCTCCAAATCTTCTCGAATATTATCGAAAGGTCTTTCATTACTACTCAGCGCTACTCATCGAAATCGAGAAAAAAAAAGATGTTAGTCTTCACTGGTTTCTTTCAAACAGAGACCAAATTCTTCGATCAGAACTTTTTGAAAGAAACAAACAATCTATTCAGTCAATCTTCGATTGATTCTAAAATCATTCAATCTGATTCGATTCAATTTTTGAAACGATCTTTTACGATACAACGATAACGATAACGATAACAATTTGATGATGTTCAATCAACAATCGATCGTACGCTATCCACCATATTATGTTTGCAAAAAATGGACACTAGTTACGATAATCAGCATCAGTATGATGATGGTGTTCGTGACCATAGTGATTGTTAGCCGAAATTATCAACATTTTGCCGATGGAAATAAGAACGAGAATGAAACGATTCCATGTATCGATGAAGAGACGAACACTGATCCGAGTCTGTTCGCAATCGATTCGGAAGAGAAAACGAACAACAACAATAGTATCGAGATGGATGCTGATCAAACCGAATCGCTTGCTCAAGATGAAGAGGTTTGTTGTTTTGTTGTTTTCGGCTGGAAATCAATTTGAAATAGAAGAAAAAAAAATCACCTATCATATAATTAATAGATGATTAAACTAATAGATTTGATTCTCTCGAAATTCATTAATTTTTCTTTCTATTCTTTTCTCTCTCTCTCTCTCTCTCTCTCTCTCTCTCTCTCTCTCTCTCTCTCTCTTTCACATAAATTTTAGTTTGTTGTAACGGAAATGTGCGCCAACATCATTTGGTTGATTGTCGGAATGTTAGGTTTGATCGCTGTTATTAAAGAACATTTCCATCTAACCATATTGTTCGCATTGATCGGAGCAATCAATGCTCTTCTATCGATCTATTTTTGGTCAGAGACAAAACTTGATGAGAATTTTATCCAGATGATAACCAGTAGTCTATTTTTCATCTTTATTCTATTGTTTTTGGCCGATCTTTATGTAATTGATCGTCAACGTAAAAGGATAGTTAAAAATAGAATTCCGAATCTAATTAATCATCATCATCAACATCCGCATCAACACCAGCATCTTCATCAGAAATCGAATTTCAATCAAAATCACCATAATCTAGATAATCATCATCTTAATCGAATACCAATCGATGATTATGATGATCATCATCTTGTTCAACCACAACAACAGCAACAGTTAAATTCTAATTCTTTTTCTCCTTCCTCTGATCTTCATCCATATAGACAATCGACAAAAATTCTATCAAATAATTTGAAACCGGAAACACAATCATTGTGATGTTGTAACTTTTTTTAATTATAATCTCTTTCATTGTAAATTAATATTTTTGTTGTATCTCTCTATCTCTTCATTATCGGATTCGAATGAGAATTCGTGGTTAATTTTATTTTCGAATAAATTATTAATAACTATAGAAACTTGTTTAGGTGTGCGTGTGTGTGTCTTGATCGGATCGATCACATCCATTCTGTCTGTAGTGAATAATCACCACCATCATCGAAACATCAATCGAACGAAGCTCATAATCATCGGCTATGTTTGAGATTTTTTTCATTTTCTCTCTCGACTTTACATCAGCATCACTCGCATTAGCATTTACCTTTCTTCACAACCCATTCATGCTGTAACACTTGTGCCATCGAGATTCGTATCGAATCATTCGGATTGAACATTTGAATCATTAAATCTTGAGATTGTTTCGATATCTCACTAGAGAAACGTGATTTGATGAATTTAGGATAATCCAATTGTTCGTGACACATTTTTTTAGGATCTTTAAAATGAAACGGAAATCGATTGTGTAGCATCGCATAGAGAACAACACCCATTGCCCAAACATCTGCTTTGAATGGATTGTAAGGTTTTTTCCAAGCTAATTGTGGACAATAGTATGGTACCGTACCACAAATTGTCTCACTAACAACATCATCGATATCAGTTTCATCCATGATTAGATTAGCGAAACCGAAATCGGTCAATTTACAATTGAAACATTCATCGAGAAGAATGTTATCCATTTTGATATCACGATGTGCCATATGGATTGTGGTATGAAGATAATTTACCGCTTCCGAAATCTGTGTGAACCAAATACAAGCCAAAGTCTCTTTAAGATTCTTATTCTTTTTGACATACGAGGTTAGATCACCGTTGCCGGCAAACTCCATAAAGATATAGATCCGATGATTACATCGTATAATATCGTACACTCGAACCGCATAAGGATGTTTCACCTCCATCAATGCTGATAATTCTCTTGGAAGAAATTTCTCACAAATCTTCTTGGACATCTCGCCAAGATTCATCACTTTCACAGCACAATCGAGATCATTTTTGAAATTTCTAGCTCGATAAACCTTTCGATCAGATATCAGATATTGATCAGATTTGAATGAGAGAGAGAGAGAGAGAGAGAAAGAGAAATAAGAGAGCAAATTTAAAATCCAAAATCTTTCGATCAACAAATCTCTTCTTCTAAATCTTGTGTAGCTTACCTGTCCGAAAGCACCTGAACCGATTTTTGCTAAAATTTCGTAACCTTTTTTAGTAAAAACAGCTTTCGTTTTGTGATCGATATCGAAATCATCTTTCTTGTTGCTAGTGTTGGTGGTGGTCATTTGTTGTTAATCGAAAAATCAAAATTTTCGAAATTCAAAAAACAAAAAAAAAAAAAAATTAGCTTTGTTGTTTTGCTCTAAAAAAAAAATTCTTCGAATAAATCTCATAAACATTCTTCAAACAAAATCTGATTTTGGAATCGTTATAAAAAAAAAAAAAAAAAAGAAAAACAGAAAAAGTAAAAGAAAAATCCAGATAGTTTGAATTTTCAATTAATTTATCAAATCAAAACTTTTTTTTTTTTTTAATTTAAATTTAATTTAAAAAGAAAAAAAAATGCATCAAATTAATTAATAATTGAAATAACATTTTAAAAAAAAGCCTATTTAAATTATAATTACAAGTTCAAAATGGATTGGAAAGAAAATTTCGAAAAAGTTTGATACCCGATCGAATTGAGGATAATTTGAGAATTTTTTTATTTTTTTTATGTTTTTTTTTTACAATATTTCATCAAAATTCCTTCTCGAATGATATGTGTTCAATGTTTTTCGATGTTCAATGTTTCCAATTTTTGCCAGATCAAAAATTATCTCGCTCTTTCGTTCCAACCTAGAATGTTGAATTTGTTGAAAAATCTTCCCAATTTACTTAGTGGTCCAACCGCATGATCTTGCGCTGTTTGTGGATTAAGTAGATATCTTGGAATCGGTGCTTGACCAGGCAAGATCTGTTGTGGCGGATACCGATATCCTTTGATCAGATCGGCACCTTTCTCTCCGATCATTATGATTGGAGCATTGGTGTTGCCTGAGACAATCTTCGGCATGATTGATCCATCGATCACTCTTAGGCCTTGTACACCGTAGACACGAAGTTCCGGATCGACCACTGCCATCGGATCATCAGGTGGACCCATTTTTGCTGTACCAACTGGATGATAGATTGTTGCCGAGTATGATCGAGTCAAACATTCGAGATAATCATCGCTGAATAGTAGTAGATGTTCACAACCATACCATTTTCTTGTCCAAGGTCTCGTGTTGAATTTTCGGAACGGTTTCGATAGGGCCATTTTTAATGATAATTTCAATGACTCTACCATTATTTTGGCATCAAGAGGATCTTTAAAATCTGAAAAAAAAGTTAATGAATTAAATCAAATCAATTGGATTTTTTTTGGGTTGAAAAATGCTTTACAATTGGGCTGAATGATTGGCTGATCATAAGGATTCGCTGATCTCAATTTAATATAGCCAACTGAACGAGGACGTAAAAGTACTGGATAGTAGGCGAATGAATCCTCGTAAAGAAAAGGCTCATAAACATGTTGAAATAATTCATCTTTAAGATTCATTGCTCTTCGAACGTATTCGCCACCATCCGACGAAGGACAAGATGGAATGAAATGCAATTCAACATCAGGCCAATCATCGCTTGCGTTAGCATATTTGGTGCTAATAAATCCAAGTCCATCGAGACCACCGAGCATAGTCAATGGTCCGATGCCTAAACTAATCCATTGAGTGAATGATTTCGCAACATACATTCGAGGTTGTACAACCGAAACAGGTGCATCGATATGGAATTGCATTCCACCCACTCCGATATGATCTTGAAGATTTTGACCAACACCAGGCAGATCAGAGATCACTGGTATTCCTAATCGTTCAAGATCATAGCGAGGTCCGATACCGGAAAGCATCAAAAGCTGAGGCGAATTGATTGCTCCAGCCGAAAGGATTATCTCTTTACGAGCATAAACAATATAATCTAATCCTTTGCGATCGAATTGAACCGCAATGGCACGTTTATATTCGTTGAAAATGATTTTGGTCACATGTGCATAGATGACGGTGTGAAAATTTTCTCGTTCTCTAAAGTCACGAATGAACGCTTTCGATGTTGAACATCTTGCACCTCTTCTGACCGTTCCTTGTGGTATAGCGAAACCAGTCTGTCTAGGTCCGTTGACATCGATGTTAGGAAAACCGAATAGCTTTCCAGCCTCAAGAAATGCACCGCCGATAGCTGTCGTGTAATGAGGCGTCGATACTGTCAATGGTCCATTGTGACCTGTCAAAATTCAAGACCAAAATGACTGTTTAATTATCGATTGAGATTTTATTCGATAAACTGACCATGATAACCATTCTTTAGAATATCTGGATCTCGATTATCTTCAGATTTGATGAAATAATAGAAAACATCTTTCCAACCCCAGCCATAGTTTCCGTAGCTCTCCCAGAGATCATAATCTTTGGAATTACCACGAATGTAGAGCATATAATTGATGCTACTACATCCGCCCAATATCTTTCCTCGAGGCCAATTGGATCGATTCTCTTTCATACCTTTGCAAGCGAATTTCTGTGGCTCAGTTTTGTATTGCCAATCATATTCGGACAATTGCAAACGAGCAGCGAGAACTGGAATTTCGGTTTGATAAACTTCATGACCACCAGCTTCCAATAGTAACACTTTCACATTAGGATTTTCTGATAATCGATTCGCTACCACAGGTCCAGCAGATCCGGCGCCAACTTTGAAAGAGAATTAGTTTGAATCAAAATTTAATTTGACGAGAGCACTATTTCATAAACACTAACCAACAATATAATCATATTCGCGATCGAAATATTCTCGATCAATCGGAGTGTTGTGACGCATTCGATTTGCGGACCAGAAAACAAACAACGGCAGCAAAGCCGGAAGTAGAGCGTTAAGTTTTAATAGACTAGTTAACATTTTGGACTGTTAAAATTTTCTCTAAGCATCAAAGCGATGGAGATTTATTATTTTGAATTTTTTTTTTTCGTATTCGAGAATGAAAATTAGAGTATAATTTTTTTTGTTTCGAAATATTTTGGCACATTCTCCATCTCTTCCACTGGAAGATCACAAACCGATTATGGACGAAATAGAATACTGTGCGGAAACAAAATCATCTAGAATCGTTATTGGATCGTATCGAAACACCAAATGAAAATGGACACATCACGAACGAAGATGTAATGTTAAGAGTGTGATGCAGTTGAATAATAAATGGAATTGTTAATCTAGCGATGATGAAATCAATGATCAATGGATCAAGATCATCCGATGCGATCAATGGACTATTGAATGAATTTTTTTTTGGGTTGTTTTTTTTTTTTTTGAATAAAATGTTGTTTGCTTCGAGAGCTATCCGAATTGATCTAGTTGATTGAAGTAGTATCATCGAAGCATTCACAATTTATCCATTCAAATCGAACAAGAATATTGTCATGTCGATGATCGTTGGAGAGTGATATGTTTCTCGCAACAGTGAATCGAGCAACGAAACAACGATTCAATCGTAACTAATAACGAAAATGAAAATGAAACCAAAATCGAAACCGAAATCTTAAAGAACTGTCGATGAAAAGTGAAATTTGTGTGTGTGTGTGTGTGAAACATAGAGAAAAAAAATGAGAGAGAGTGAGAGAGATGGAATTTCAATGATGGAGACCAACATTCTCATCTTCGTCTTTATCATCATCTTCATCTTCATCTTCACCTTCTCCTTCTCCATCTTTGTCCTCTTTTCCTCCCTTTACCTTCTCCATCATCATCATCATCATCATCATCAACACCGTCTTCGTCGTCGTCGTCTTCTTAGTCATCGAATCAATAAGCTCTCCTTCTCTCTCTCTCTCTCTCTCTCTCGTTTTGGGTTTACGGTTTTTCAAAAAAAAAACTATTTTCCAGCTACTGTGTCCAAGAATGTCTGTGGATTTTTTTTTCTTTTCGTTTCTCTCGTTTTTTTTTTGTCTCACATATCAAACCAAAATATTACCGTTCATTGATTTATCTACCAATTTATCTCGCTTATCTATCTGTCTAGCTTGTTTTGTCGTCCACCGAACATCATCATTCCCTCTCTCCAATAGTATCCACCACCACCACCACCACCACCATAATATCCGCCATCTTCATCCAATCATCTCTCCGTTACTATTTTGGCTTCATTTTGACCGACGATTTAAAATGATTTTTATCTCTCAATCCAAGTTAATCATCTTCCTATCATCTTCATCTTGAGCATCATTTTTTTTTCTCCTTGGAGAGCTTTTTTTTTCATTAGCAATATCGATTTTCTAGTCCCATTAGAGTTCGATGCTTCATCTCTTATCTCGGAGATATTTTTCTTTCGGTTCTTCATTCTCTCTTTCTCTCTCTCTCTCTCTCTCTCTCTCTCTCTCTCTCTCTCTCTCTCTCTCTCTCTCTCTCTCTCTCTCTCTCGTTCTCACTGTCTCTTTGGAAGAAAAAAAAAATGAAACCTAATGTTTTATTTTGTATTTTTTCACGGAACCACACACAAGGGTAGCTAGACTAAAAACAGATCAAAGATTATCCATCTAGAGAGAGAGAGAGAGAGAGAGAGAGAGGAATGTTTCCAATCTTGAACGTTTCGTATTGGTTTCTATCTATTTTTTTTTTCTTTTTTCTCAACCACATTCCAATTAGCTTCAGGCGTTTCAAACAAACTTGATCTAGGTGAGAGGTGATATGTTAGCGATGAGAGATGACCACTCTCCAACACACCACGCAAAGATGGAGATGATGTTGAGGATGATGGTGATGGTGTGTGAAGAGATTTGTGGGTTAGTAAAATGATTCCGAAGGGAAGAAAAAAAAATATGACCGAACAACAACCGTTCGATTGCGAAAGAAACGTTAACCATCAATCGAACATATCGGCACATATACAGGTACACAGGCACAGAGAAGGGGGAGGAAAGGGACAGAGAGAGAGAGAGAGAGAGAGAGAAAATAAATATTGAAATTATTGAAAAAAAAAACTTAATTTTGTTTCCATTGACCAGTTAATTTTTTTTTTTTGGTTCTGACCAAGAGCTCTCGAAAGAAAAAGTTCATCGACTGTTGTTGAGAAGAAAAAAAGAAAACCCATAAAAATTAAACACTTCAAGCATCGAGAGAATAATTTTTGAATCTAAGTGAATCAAACAAAACAAAAAATTAAGCCTAGATAAATTAATAAATTAATAAATTTTCTATCACTTAGATCTTTGAATTTTTTTTCGGAACAAAAAAAAAACAAACAAACTTTTTTGTTTCCCTCTCTCACTTCTTCATCGTAGCAAATAACAATCGTAATCGAAATTAATTTAGTCGAACACTTAGCGCTAAAGTTGTATATGTTTGGTGTGCATTGAATCTAAATCGAAAAATTAATAAGACAAAATAAAACAAAAAAAAAAAAACGAAAGCAATCGGTGATTTATTGCAATCGAAACGAAAAATGGAATTTTTTTATTTTTTGATTCCCTTCCAGATCAATCGAAACGAAGATCGGAAGTGATGAAGATCGGATCGAAACTTATCGATTTGGTTCGCTAGAAAATTTTAATCAATTTTTATGGCTAAAAAAATTTCGATTTTTTTCTCTTCTTCTTCTTCTTCTCGTTTACGTTTTCTTCGATTTGCTATAACTTACACTTTTTATTTGATTTTGGATTTAATCTATGCAAGAAAGACACACACACACACACACACACACACACACACACACACACACAGAGAGAGAAAGAGAGAAGAAAAATGTATTTTTAGTAAGGTACGGTATATTTACCTGTTTGAATTGCAAAGAAAGAGAAGAGAGAGAGAGAGAGAGAGAGAGAGAGAGAGAGAGAGAGAGAGAGAGAAGAGAGAGAGAGAGAGAGAGAGAGAGAGAGAGAGAGAAGAGAGAGAGAGAGAGAGAGAGAGAGATTGAAGGTGTTTGTAACATTTTAAATGGAACAAATTTTACGGAATCAAATTCAATCCTATCGAGATGCTCTTTAGTGAAGGTGATGATGATGATCGATCGATGAATAAACGTTTCCGATCGAAAAAACAGACGTCATCCAAACATTGTTCTCATTGAACATTATTGTTCTTCGATGGTCTATCGACCATCATTATCAGCATTATCAAATTTGAATTGATTTTATCCGATTAGATCTATTTGGATCGTTTCTTTCGAGATTTTTTTTTTTCAAAAGGAGATTGTAACGATTTTCCATCAAAACATTCTAGCAGATTGTTTACTCTTGATATTATTATTATTATTATTATTTTTTTTTTTGCAAAAATCAGATTGTTTTACTTGGATTCGATCATCATCTTTTCTTTTCGTTCCAATCATTTCATCCTCATTATCATATTCGAGTCCCATTTTTTTTTCTCAGATCAAAAAGTGAAAGGTAAAAATCTGAATTCTATTAGCTAAATGTTTGAGGATGATCGCTCTCGAGATGATATCGTCGGTGGCGGTCATCATCGGTCTTCATCGATTCGATTGGTCTACGTGATGAAGCGAGCGATCGAGATTTCGCTTTTCACTGTTGTCTAAATCGATTTCTTTCCCAACCACTTCATTCGTTTGTTCATCGTTTTTTTTTTTGTTTCATCCAAGATCTCCATCATCGATTTATCTTCACTTCACTTGTCTAAGACCCGATTATTATCTCCGCTAATATTGAAATGGAAAATAGTGAAACGATAGTGAAGAGAAGAGAGAGAGAGAGGAAAAATTTTTTAAGATTTTCTTGTTTCCATACGAAAACAGTTACAGTGTCAAACGAAGCAATTGTGAACAAGTTATTCCGAGATTGGATGTGTTATTGTTGGTGAATGTCACCAATACCTTACGGTTTCTAGAATGTGTCAATATCGATTAGACCTCTCTCGATAAAAGACTATTGATTATCGAAAACCTAAGAGAAAATCAAAGATTAAAACAACTTGTTTCGAAACCATTCAAAAATTATTGAAAAACAAAAAACGGAGCAAAAAATGGTGTAAGATCGGTGAACGAAATGACAATCAATCAAATGGTCAACAAACCGAACTAGAAAACATTCGATTGATTGACGTTGACATAGATTAATGACACCAATCTGATTTGATCCGATCTGATTTAATAAGAGAAGCAAGGAGCACACCTACATCGATTTTTTTTTGCTACCTGTAAGCCGAACAAAATACAATCAAAAGACAAAGACATCGATCGAACAATCGATTCGAGCGGAAGAGTAGCAATCAAATTCGATCGAATAGATTTCGATGCGATGAAACTAAACTAAACAATCTCATCACATTTAAATGATTATAATCGATAGTTTTACGAACGAAGAGGATCAAATTTAGAATAGCTACCGTAGTTTGAAATCAATAGTAAATAATCTTAGATCGAAAATTTTGACTCTTTCAGGTCTTAATTAGCGTCTCTTTTTAATTAGGCGCTATCGATAGAATAGAATCGAATCGAATCGAATAGAATAGAATCGAATCGAAATCAAAATGCAATCGGATGATCCATTCGATCATCATCTCGTTGGAATGTTTCAATGATTCAAATGAGTATGAATCATTGGAATAATTAGCTTTTTAGAGTGGGCCAAAATCAACGAAATAATTTGCTAATGAGAGAATAGAGTTGAAGATGAATTCAAAACGATAATCACATCGATCATTTAGAGGTTTTTTTTTTATATTTTGAAGAGATAAAATAACATCAATCATCATCATCACCATCATCATCATCATCGCTTCATCATTAAGATTAAGAAAAAAAAAATTTACATCTCAATCGAGAGTAATGATGAGATGATTTGATCTTGCTTTGCATCAACAATTCACCATAAATAGATCATTTCACTTTCGGATATTAATTATAATTTGCATTCGATTTCAAATCTCTATAACTAAAAAAAAAAAAGATCATTTCACTCTCGGATATTAATTATAATTTGCATTCGATTTCAAATCTCTATAACTAAAAAAAAAAAAAAAAGAAAAGAAAACCGTAGAGAGATTCTCTAGAGGAGAAGAGAGTTTCGAAGAAAGTTAGATAACTTTTTGAAATTCTCTAATTTGGTTCGAAAATGATTAGAGGTGAGTGGAGCAAATGATATTGTTCAATAAGGCAAAGCGATCTCGATTAAGACGATTAGAAACAATCGATTCGAATCTAAGAATGCTAAATCTTATTCAAATGGAATAGCTTGTTTTGTTCTGTTAACAATCTCTTCAATTCTTTCGCTTTCCATGGAATTTCGGTTGAAGGCAAACAAAAAAAAATGTTAGAAAGAAAGAGAGAGAGAGAGAGAGAGAGAGAGAGAGAGAGAGAGATCTTTGATATCGAAAATAAGTTTACAAAATGTAATCGAAATCGAAACAAATTTGAAAACGATTGAAATCGATTCGATTCGAAAAGCGAATACGATTGAAAAGGTCAAGACAAGCTTTTATGTGATGACGATTAAGAGATGGTGATGATCAAAATGATGATCTAGATATAGATCAAACCTAAACGATTTGTTCAATAGAAATAGATAGCTCTATTTTTGTTCTATACCATTTGATTTTCAATTCTATTGAAAATTTCCGAAATCAAATCGAAACTTTCGTAATAATTGTCGATTCGAAAAAAAAAGATCTTTTTGGACAAAAATATTGGACCGTTAACCAGCACTACCAACAAAGATCTTTGTTTTGCTATGAACGAGATAACAACAATATTTACGAGAACTATTTTCAATCAAAACCGATTCTTTCGGTTAGATTTTTTTTTCATTGCAAATTGTTTCAAATTAAGTAATTATCATTGCAAACTTGGAATGATTTTCTCATCAAAAAAAAAAAACGTCTATTGATCAGAAACAAAAAAAAAAAAAAAAAAAAAAAAGAATCAAACGTTTCACCATAATAGATAATCTACAAAAAAAAAGCTCATCGTTAAAGATCTCAATGATCGGAAGAAGAAGAAGAAGAAGAGGAAGAAGAAAAATTTTGTTTGCGATTTCATTTTTTTCCCTCATTCTTAATTACCATTCAGAGATTTACAATGAAGAGTGTAGAAAAAGGAAGAAGAAAAAGAAGAAGAGAAAGAATCGATTAGAATAAGTTCACTAATAAGCTTTTCGAATGGATGGATTGAAAGAATGGATCACCTTTTCGAGAAGATCATCATTTGGTACAGGAGATAATGGATTCGATTATCGATCGAGCTGTTTAGATTTTGGTATACTAATTAAATTTTTTGTTTTTTTTTTTTTTGAATTTTCATTTTCTCATTCAATCATCGAAGATAATTAGATTGTGATCGGAGAGGTTTGTTTTTTTTTGTTTCGTAACAAACACAATCAAATCTATCCACTAGAATCGGATCAGATTTTTTTTTTGGTTTTTGTTGATTAGACTGAAGAACCACTTGATGAGATTGAAATTTGATCAATAAAAAAAAAACAAATCGATTGATTTGGTGTCTAGAAAAAAAAATCTATAAAGCATTCAAAACAAAAAAAAAATTTTTTTAGATTTGTACTTTTTTGTTTCGATTTTCTAAGAAGATTTAGTAATTCGAAATTCGTTTGATATAATTTGAATGATTGAGATCATTTTTTTGCTTTTTTTCATTGATTCAAATTCAAGCTTATAGAGAGAGACGAAAAAAAAAATGAAAATTTTTATAGCAAATTTTTCGATCATTTTCGTATCGCTTTTAGTGATCGATGCTAAACAAATCGCTAATGTTCCGAATGATTTGAAATCAAATCATCAACATCAACATCAACAACAACAACAACACAAAGATTCGAAACAAACTGAGAAATCTAAAGATGGAAAAATTGATACAGCTAAATATTTTCTATGGAAAGATTGTGGTTAGATTTGAAATTGTTTACAATTATTTTAAAATCTTTGAAAAATATTTTTTTCCTCTATTCCTTCCTTCCTTTCTTCATTCATTTTTTTAAATGAATCTTAACAGGAAGTTCAAGTGTTATCGTTGATTCCATCGAACTTCGTCCCTTACCGTTGACTTTG
This sequence comes from Sarcoptes scabiei, assembly GCA_020844145.1. Lineage (NCBI taxonomy): Eukaryota > Metazoa > Arthropoda > Arachnida > Sarcoptiformes > Sarcoptidae > Sarcoptes > Sarcoptes scabiei. The sequence continues at coordinate 699,162 of CP080483.1, read as the reverse complement.
AAAAAGACCGATTTAATCTATACAACAGTGCATGCTAATATTACCAAACAATTTCCAAACGATGCGATTATGAGTGTTGAAGTGAATAAAACAATTTCGTTTTTAGGAAAACAATACAACGTACGTTTGCCTTGTCTCAAAGATCTAGGATCTTGTCGGATTCCGATGAATAAAATCTTCGATACCTGGTATGGTGAATGGCTTTGTCCGATGTTTCGATTGAGCCACAAATTCTGCTATCTTCCGATCTTGCCTGGAGAATATAGTTTGAAAAATTTCGATGTTCCAGTTCCGTTTAAAAAATTCAAAAATATCATCGCAACTATCGCTTCTGTAAGTTATTCGATTTGATTAGCTAATTAAACATTGATTCGATTCCGATGGAATTTAATTTTTTTTTTAAATCTTTCCGAAACAGGGAGATTATTCGATCAATGTGAAGATCGCCAACAATGAAGATAAAAGCATATTTTGTCTCAATATCAAAGCAAAACTTGTTTAATCGCCCTTGGTGAATATTCCTTATCTGGGATTCGAAATTCATTCGGTTTATTGCAATTCTAATTCAGATTTATAATGGTGGATGATTAAAAAATAAAAATAAATTTAAAAAGTTTCGAATAATAATTCCATTAAGTCTAGCTAGATCTCTGATATCTCAGTTCGAGTGAGAGTTAGGTTAGGTTAGGTTAGAGAAGAAAATCAATTTTCGGCAGCCAAATGCCATCTGTTGATTCTGTTACACAATAAAGTTGTAACCAAAAAAAAATTCAAAAAAAAAAAGAAATTCCCCAGACCAATCTTTTCAAAATATCTCGATCCAGAAAAAAACACCGCAATTTCTAATGTTTCAATTTAAAAATAGAAATAATTTTTTTTTTCGTTCATCGCGCAAATTTCCAAGCAAAACAGTTTCCTCTACGAGACTTACAACAGCGGCGGCATAGATAATTGGTAATTGGTCATTGTTTTGAAGGTCAATCATCAAAGATCACTGTCGAAATCGATTGTCTTTGAAAGATTTTCGAATATCTTAAATGTCGAACGGAACGTGATTATAGTCAAGTTATCAATCCAAAGATTTAGCAATTTAGGATCGAAGCAGAGAGAGAGAGAGAGAGAGAGAGAGAGAGAGAGAGAGGAAGAAATAAGATATCATTGGTTCTACTTCTACCGGAAGAGAGAACTGAAACACTATTTTTTTTTTTGATTTCAAAAATATTTTCTCGGTTCTTTGCTTCATACCTTTAATCATCCATCCATTCAATCCTGGTTTTTTGATGTGAAGAAAGAGAGAGAGATAGTAATGAAAAAAAATTCAATGTAAAAATGAAACATTCGAATCTAAAGCTTTTGATAAAATCATCGAATTTTTTTAAACAATCTAGATTGTTTCGATTTTAGGTGTTGAAAGTGAAAGTTTTTTTTTCTTGAATGCTGTTCCGAATTGCTTGTTTCATCCCCTAACCGTTAGGATCTAATTCTTTCAATTGTAAACCTTATTTAAGAATCGATTGGTGTTGAAGAAAAAGCTGATCATTCTAATCTGATTCCTTGAGACAGCTAACAGAATCAAAAGAGATTGCTATGATTGCGATATTTGCAATTTGATTCATTGGCCCTAGATTGATTCACCGAATCGAACAATCTAATCAGTGAACAAAGATGATGTCGATGGCCTAACATGATCGACCAAGCAAAAATGGTTTCTTTTCTTTTTTTTCTTTTTGTCCCCTCACTAATGAATAGCTTCATTCTCTCTTCAATATTTGATTCTTTTTTTTTTTTTTTTGTCAATTTATAAACAATCAATCAATAGATTGATTGAGAATAGAAAGAGAAATGAATGTTTAGGAATTTGTTGAAAATGAAAACAAAAATTTTGGTGAATTAAAACCAAAAAAAAAAACGAGATAAAAATCGAGCCAGATAGAGAGAGAGAGAGAGAGAGAGAGAGAGAGAGAGAGAGAGATAGATCAACCAGTTTACTGGAACATATTTTTCCCCGCCACCAAGCCTCATCTAATATGATGATCAAGATAATAATAGTAATAATAATAATAATTATGAAAATGAAGAGAAGAAGATTTTTGCGAACTTTTCCTCTCTCTCTCTCTCTCTCTCTCTCTCTCTCTCTCTCTCTCTCTCGTTCCATTACTCTTCAACTCAATCCAATAATGTTTTAGTGTTTGTAGTTCAATCTACAAATTTTCTGGTTTTGATTTATTTATTTTATTTTGATCGGCAAATGAGAAAACAAAACGTAAATAATAACAAAATAATTTTCTTGTTATTTGTAGTTTGTATTGAAGAGAATACGATCGAAGAAGAGAAGTGTTTTTTTTTTTTTTTTTTTTGAAAGTAAGTAAGAAAGAAAAAAAATAATTTCAAATTGTTAGCATAGAAAATAATTGGTACAAAAGATAGCAATATACCGAAAATATCCAAATCGAAACAATTAGAAATCTTAGATAGAAGACTTCTTCTTCTTTCTCCAATTTTTTTTTTGTCATCATCATTTACATTTTCTACTACTAGTAGCAATTGAAATTGAAATTGTCGTCATAAATGAAAATGAAAATGAAACAAGAAGCGAAAAAAAAAAAAAATGAACCGAAACCAAACGAAACGGTTTGAGAGAAGAGAGGGAGAGAGAGAGAGAGAGAGAGAGAGAGAGAGGGAAAGAGAGAGAGAGAGAGAGAGAGAGAGAGAGAGAGAGGGAAAGAGAGAGAGAGAGAGAGGGAAAGAGAGAGAGAGAGAGAGAGAGAGAGAGAGAGAGAGAGAGAGAGAGAGAGAGAGAGAGAGAGAGAGAGAGAGAGAGAGAGAGAGGGAAAGAGAGAACCCAAAAAAAAAGCTCAAAAATTAGAAGCTAAAATGTTTTGAATCGATTCTACAATTGAGAGACAAATTTATAGAGAGAATAGAATGTGAGAGAGAGAGAGAGAGAGAAAAAAATTCAAAATTTAATGAAAAAATTTACCTAAATTTATTTCAAAGATTTCTCTCTAAATGAATCGAACGAACCGAAAGAAATTCGATTTCCAACCACATCTTGGAACACCAGAGACAAACGGATGTCAAGTTTCATTTTGAATATCTCTCTCTCTCTCTCTCTATACCTTCTAATTCTTTACGGATTTCTTAAATGCATTTCATCGAACGATCGAATGTTTTGAAGCAAAAAAAAAAAAAGAAAAAAATGAAGGTTTATCATTGCTAATCATAGGCCAATGTTAAAATGAAACAATCTCATTTCCTATCATTTCTTCAACAACAACGACAACAGGTGAAAGAAAGAGGGGGAATAGCGATCGACGACAATTTTTTTTGTTGTCTCTTCGATCAAACAATCTACTTTACTACTTCGTTTTCGATTTCATCAAAAAAAAAAAAAAAATTCATAAATCTCACACCAATTGTTTGTTGTTCCAATTTGTTTCAAAAAAAAAAACAAAGTTTTATTTGATTGCATTTCTATTAGACTCTCTTTTTTTTTACGTTTCACTTTTTCTTTGCTCTTTTTTTTTTTTTTTTTTTGAAAACTAAAACTAAGAGAGAGAGAGAGAGAGAGAGAGAGAGAGAGAGAGAGAGAGAGAAAATAGAAATAAATACAAAGAAGAAAGACAAAACTAACAAAAAAAAAAAAAAAACGAATTTCAAAGTAATTAAATCTTTTTGTTTTTTGCTTTGCTTCGCTTTTCGAAACAAGAAGAGTGTGGATGAAAGAAATTGAATGTTTTATTCGATCGGTGATTCATTTCTTCTTCTCCATCTTCATCTTCATCTAAGTTTTTGTTGGATTTTTTTTTTTTTTGGTGTTTTTTTTCGACCGAGAATTTCTTCATTTTCCCCCTCCCTTTCCCTCTCTGATACCTAGCAATCATTGTTAGAGTGAAGCTATAGCTTAGTGTTAGAATCAATTGGATCAAATCAAATCAAATCAAATCTTTGATGGTTTCATGAAAATCTGGTTTTTTTTAATTATTTTTTTTTTTTTTTTTTTTTTTTTTTTTTTGATACCAGATCTAGAATTTTTCGATCGATTTCGTTCCGATCGATATTTACAAAATGATTCTGATTGTTTGAATTCGTTTTTTTTTTTTTTTTTTTGAATTTCCGTTTTGTGAATTTTAAAGAGATCACTCTTTTTTTTCGTTCAAAGAACAATGTGAAATGTGAAAAGATTTTTTGAAATCTAAAAATGTCGAACGATAATTTTGTTTTGATTTTAATTTATTTTTTTTTTTCCTTAAATCAAATTTAAATTTAAACTGAGAAAATTTTTTTTTCTGTGATCAAAATCTATTCAATCTGATTCCGATCATAAATCATAAATTTATGCTCTTCATTCTTATATTTGATAACGTTTGTTTGTTTTTTTCTCGTTTGGAGAAAAAAAAAAATATTCTCCATCGTTAGCCATAACGGATTCCGAATCGGAAGTAAGCAATCTTCTCAAGCAATACACTCTCTCTCTCTTATCTTCCTCTTTCGTTCGATGCTCAAACAAAAGCTCGAACTAAACTTTCCTTCGATGATTGATTCATAAAAATAAATTTGCATCGATTTTGTCCGGAAGTCCCAGAACCAGTAGATAGCAAAAAAAAAAGAATCAGTTTTAGCAATTTTTTTCCCCTTCTATTCGATTCGATTTGAAATCGTATTTGATATCTGATTTACTAAAAAAAAAAAAAAAAAAATAAATCTGACGATTAGTAATGATGAAAACATCTAAGTAAATCTTCTTTCAGATAGCGAACGGTTGAATTTTATTCGAATAGAAAATCTAAATTTTTTTTTCACTATCTTTTCTCAATGAGTAAGCGATAGATTGTCTTAAGTTTCTTTCTTTCTTTCTTTCATTTTATTTTTTATTTTACTAATAAATTTAATTTCAATTTCTAATTATTGAATTTTTTTTTCTTCTTCTTCTTCTTCGTCTTCGTCTTTCATCTCAATCTCATAGAGATCATCTCAATTGATTGCAGCCAAAATTATTAATCCAAAAAAAGTTTTGCGTTTTCGCAATTATTTCGATTACTTTCATTTTGGATTTTGATTTTGATCCCATTCTATTGGAAAATAAGAAAAATTTTTTTTGTTTTCTAATCAAATCTAATCGCCATGGTAAATGTGGCACCTTTTTTACCGGCCATGGTTCCATTGGCTACATTGCTTTGGATTCGTGCCGCCGATCATTCTGTTTCGATTTCACGCAACACATGGGATCAAGAATATGATTATATTGTTGGTATGATTTTAGATGATTTCCATTCTATCTTCTCTTTCATTCTAGACTATTTCCGTTCCGTTTTATAAATTAGTTGGAGCTGGATCAGCCGGTGCTGTTGTAGCGAATCGTTTGTCCGAAGATTTACAATCCAAAGTTTTACTTCTAGAAGCTGGTGGCTCTGAAAATATCTTCAGTGATATACCGATCGCTGCAGCCACATTACAAATGACACCGATCGATTGGGCGTATCAAACTGAACCACAAGAAGCTGCTTGTTTTGGACTAATCAATAGAGTAATTAGATTTTTTTTTTGAATTTTGAAAAATGGAAATTAAAAAAATAAATTCCACACATAGAGATCGCGATGGCCTCGGGGACGTGTTCTCGGTGGATCATCAGTTCTGAACTATATGCTTTACGTTCGTGGTAATCGAAGAGATTACGATCTTTGGGCCGAGAACGGTGCCTACGGCTGGACGTGGGAAGAAGTTTTACCTTATTTTATCAAATCCGAAGACAATAGAGATCCGGTCATTGCTGCCAATGGTATTTAAATGCATTGCTGAATTCTTAGCACTATTATTGAAATTAAATTTTTCACTCGTTAGGTTATCATGGAGTTGGTGGTCTACTGACAGTTTCAAGTCCAGCCGATTCCACTCCAGTATCTTTGGCGTTTCCGGAAGCTGGCAAACATTTGGGCTATCCAAATATCGATGTTAATGGACCAACACAGACTGGTTTCACAATCCCTCAAGGAACTGTGAGAAGAGGCGCTCGATGTTCGACATCGAAAGCTTTTCTATCCAGTGCCAGAGGCCGTTCCAATCTGCATGTGCTCACATTCGCATATGTCACCAAAGTCATTTTCAATGAATATAAACGAGCTGTTGCGGTCCAATTTGATCGATTCTCGTTGACACACGTAGTCTATGCTCGTAAAGAGATTATTCTCTCTGGTGGATCGATCAACACTGCTCAATTGTTGATGTTATCAGGAGTGGGACCTAAAGATCATCTTGAAGCATTGGGCATTCCGGTGATCTCCAATCTGCCAGTCGGAGAAAATCTTCAAGACCACATCTATCCGGGTGGTGTACATTTCACATTCGAAGGAAAATATTCATTTGTGCAACGTCGAATCGTTTCGATACCGAACGTGATATCCTATTTCGCTTCCGGAAGAGGTTAGCATAAAATTTTTATTTGTCCATTAATCTCATCGGAAAAAAAGTGATTGCGATTGAAATCAGACAAAATGGAATATTTTAAAATAGCTTCAAAATGATTTAGATCTGTCAATGTCTTCTTGTGACAAGCGAAGCATAGCGAAACTTTTCTCCTTACTCTATTACTGGCTGTCAAAGTAATTCACATACTTATTTTTGTTTTTTTTTTTTTCTCTCTCACCAGGTCCGATGGCTAGTTTTGGCGGTGTCGAAGGATTAGGCTTCATCAACACAAAATTCGCCAACAAATCTGATGATTTTCCAGATTTTCAAATCCATTTAGTCACTGGTGGTCCGAATTCCGATGATGGACAAACTTTTCGTCGAGTTCAAGGCTTCACTAAAGAGATGTGGAAACAAGTTTATGAGCCATACATCAAATTCGATGTCTTCTCTCTCTATCCAGTGATGTTACGGCCGAAAAGTGTCGGCTATATCAAACTTCGATCATCGAATCCATACGATCCGCCAATAATAGATCCAAAATATTTAACTCATCCTAGAGATATTCTTTCGATGGTGGACGCAATGAAGATATGCATCGCTGTCGGCTTGACACCACCTTTTCAAAAAATGAACGCTCGACTAATCGAGACTGTTTTTCCTGGTTGCGAACATTATCATATGTGGAGTGATGAGTATCTAGCTTGTGTCGCTAGAACCTATACTGCCACATTATATCATCCAGTTGGCACTGCGAAGATGGGAGCACCATGGGATCCGACCGCTGTAGTCGATCCAGAACTACGAGTGATGGGCGGCATAAAAGGTCTAAGAGTTGCGGATGGTTCGATTATGCCAAAAGTGGTATCAGGCAATACCAATGCTCCGATCATAATGATCGGTGAGAAAGCAGCCGATATGATCAAAGGAATCAATTTGCCTAGATATGATCCAGTGACTGTCAAAAAGAAAACCTATCGTAATGAGCTTGATGAAGGATTTTTCGATGATTTTCGACGCAAATAAGCGCAAAAGATCGATTTGATTCCGATCTGTTAATGATTAGTGTGAATTCAATCACAAATTACTCATATGATTGATGGCAATCGATTCGATCGGAAATATAAGAGACTTCGAACCAGAATCGAACATTTGTTATTTTGATTTTGCTGTGCCATTCGAAACGTAAACGAAAACTTTCTTGGTCTATTCGTTAGCCATTCTCTGTATAGAACTCAAAAATGCTAATATTTTTAGATGATTTTTTTTAATTTTTTTTTAAGATCAAATTTCGATCATTGATCGAATTTTCTTTTTGTTGATTTTTTTTTTCGTTTTTTTTAATTTCTTCCTCATCCTTGAACTTGTTGGATTTTGGCAACTTGGAACCTAGGTACTTGGAACAAATCTAATATTTTGTTTTTGTTTTTTAGAAAATTTCGATTTTATCAATTTATTTTGCTAAATTAAATTGTAATTAATAAAATTGTAAATTAAATTAAGTAAAAAATTTTCGATTTCTATTCTCTCATTCAATTTTGATAAGAACATAAGAACTTCCTAGTAGTTTATCCGGTGAGAAAAAGTAGACATTCGTAGTCGATTCGGGCCTATCCAAAATGATCCGGCTTATTGCTTTCAAGACGATAATGTGTTGAAGTATTTGATTGTGTCAAGGGTCATAAGGTCAAAGGAGCCTCGAATGGCCATTAATGAAAGTAGATCATTGAAGACAAAAATGCTATTCATAGAAGACGGATAGTTTTCAATACCCAAGTCCAGATGTTTTGATTGTTGAAATTTCTATCTCGCAGCAATTGATTATAAATTGAAAGACTCAAATCGAATTAGATTTGTTGCTTTTTACCGACCGAAATATCCAATTCTGTGACACAATGATTCTCAGATAGATCGAATAAGATTTCCAAAAAAAAAAAAATGGCTAAAAAAATGTAAAATCTAACAATTTTAAAAAATTTGTATTTTGAATATTTGTATTTGTATTTTGTTTTGGTTGAATTCAATTTTCTTCTAGATTGACTTTTTTTGGCTATCAACAAGATTCTAATATTTATGATGATTCGATTCAAAAACGAAATTGCATAGAAAAATCTGAACAATACTGTCGATTTCGTAGTCAAATCGCATTAAGACGTTACGCTCTTGACGACGATGAGAATAATGCAAAAGATTGGAGCGTTTTCGAATGTGGTCCAAAAGAAATCAATTGTCCTGTGATATTTTTTCCACCCATTAGCGGCTCAGCAGATGTTTTCTTCTTGCAGCTCCAATATTTGAGTGATCATGGCCATCGTGTGATTTCGGCTGAATATCCTAGCTATTATTTAATAGAGGATTTTGTGGCAGGATTTCGACGTTTCATCGAATATTTCAAATTCGAAAAAGTCCATATTTTTGGTGCTTCGTTGGGCGGATTTTTGGCTCAAAAATTTGCCGAAGTCCATCCAAATCTTGTTGCATCATTAATTCTATGCAATTCTTTTGCAGATACCTGTCGTTTCAAGCTAGTCAATATCGTTCCGATGTAAGTTCGAATGATTGCTTTGCTTAATCTAATTAAAAACTAAATAAAATTATAATATCCTACAAACCAACGCAAGAATTTGGATCAATCCTGCCCCAGTACTTCGGAAAATTTTCACAACAAATAAAGTACCCAAGACAGCTGATGATAAGATCAAAAATGCTGTGGAATTCATGACTTCGAAGCTTGAAAATTTATCTCATGAGCAATTGATTTCTAGATTATATTTGAATTTGACTGAGAATCATATTCAACCAGACAATATTCAATCGATTCCGGTGACAATAATTGATGTTTTTGACGAATGCTCCAACAGTGATAACACTCGAGAAGAGCTTTATAAAATGTATCCAAACGCTAAATTGGCACATTTAAAAAGTGGCGGTAATTTTCCGTATTTGAGCCGATCAGAGGAGGTCAATATGCATCTGGTGGTTCATTTAAGACAATTCCAAGGCACAAAATATTCTTCAAGCTTGCCAATGACTGACGAAGAATAAGTTTCATGCTTTTTTAATAATTATTCTTTATCAAAGTTATTTTATTTTCTTTTTTCTATCGATAACAATCGTTTCAATTTTCTGTTTTTAAATTAATATTATCAAACAAAGAACTATTTTTATATTTCGCTAAAAGTTTTTGTTTCATAACCAATTGTTGGGTCAAAGATTTGATAGTCTGCAGCTGCTGATCTCTGGTGAAAGTCGATCCAGGAACGTTAGCAAGTTGATTGCGAATTTTCTCAAAACTCTCTTTCAATTTGAGCATTTTTGCCGCGTAATCTATGGGCTGTTCACGGCCCAAAATCAAGGATTTCGGTGCCGTACTCTCTTGTGCTTCTTTTTCTAAACTTTCATCGAGAAAAAAAAACAAAATGATTAGATTGTTTTACTTTAAATATTTTTCCGTTTACCATCTTATTATATCATAAATTTGAGGTAAAAAATTCACATTCAATTCACTACTACTGCACAATGGTTGTGTTTGATCAGTTTCTTGATTCAAATCAGATGTGGATGAAAACTTTGAAGTATTACTATCTCTCGAAGTAGCTATGGACATATTGCGATCGGTTACGAGAACGGAATGTGATTATGAAGATCGAAAAAAATTGATCAGTTAAGAGAATGGAATAAAATTTTGAGCCTAAAAATCAGTTCTTTTTGACATGAAAATGGAATCCAGGTGGAAACTGTGGAACAGTGAAAACAGAACCTATTTAGATCCAAACGAGATTTGGTCTCAGCTGCTGGTAGCTTTAGCTTCGGAGGTAATATTTTTTTTTTTTTTTTTTTGAAATTTTATCGAATCCGATTTAGTTTTTTGGAATTATTTCATTACAAATTTTAATCATTAGGGTTCATGAATTGTTAGAGAGATTAGAGATTGTTTAATATCAAACCTCAACGAAATCTCTAAATTCCCACCCTATTGACATTCATTTGTCACTGTTTCGTTCTTTGTTATTAGGTTTCGAAATTTTGTAATCTAAAAATCGAGAAGAAAAAAAAAACTATTCGTCAACAATGCTGGTCAAATATGTCCAACAAAAAGCGATCGAAATCGATAAAAAACTATCTTTTCAACTTTATCGATTAGGAAACCGAATATCGATACAAAAACATTATCTTCAATTGTTAGAATACTCTTGTCATGGAATACCTTGGCTAGCGATGGTCATCATCATCATTTGTACATTGGAGAAGAACGATTTCTGGATCAATCTTCTCATCGGATTAATATTTGATATCATCTATGTAGCCTTACTGAAAGCTTCATGTCGACGTTGTAGGCCGACGTACGCTCCACAAGCTCAACATAATTGGATAGCGGTCGATAAGCTATCCTTTCCATCTGGTCATGCATCTCGATCCATTTATGTCGCATTGATATTCAGTGATTTATGGTTCTCGTTTCTCGTATGGATCTGGGCCATCGCTGTCGCACTTTCTCGAGTTTTATATGGTCGACATTTTCTTGGCGACATTCTAGCTGGATGTCTGCTTGGTTGTTTCAATTATCTAACTCAATTCACAATATTTTTCCCCATCCATTCGTTAGTCAAATGGTTTCTCTTCTCGATGGTCTACGAAACTACCGTTGATAATTTCTAATCGATCTTCATATCGCTAAAAATATCCATCTATTCAGAGTGATAAGTTGACCTCAATCATAGAATCCAATTGATGGAATTAGACTTGATAAATTATTCTTTTTAAAAAAGAAATTTTAAATAAAATGTTATTTGATGAACGCCTACCTTTTTATCGTTTTTCCGGTCTTTTGAAACTTCCATGTTCAAATGATTAATATTGAGAATTTATATTTTTTACCAAGGAAAAAATTCTCTTATATAAAAGCTTCGGGATTTAATGGATTTGAAATTCAGTCCCAAACCAAGTACTGAATGGACCAAACTTCAGAGTTTTGTTTTGCAAAATTACGATGGATTTTCGTTTGGATCAATTTGTTTTAATATTTGAATTATTTTCATTGCTAACTGGTCGGTATATTCCTACCCGATGATTTCGATATTTAAATTGAAATTCTAATCAATGATTTTATCACAAACATATCAAAAGCCTCGGTTAAATGTTTCAATGGAGATGGAGGAAACGGATACGAACCCTACACCGAAAACAATTCGAATCGATTGGTTAAATTAATAATTAAATCCTATCTTCGAGATCTGTTGGCTAATCCATCAATCGGTGATGATGAACTCAAAGATCGGTTATCTAGGATTAAGTGAATTTTTTTTTTTTGGATTTCTTTTCGATAAGAAGCTTACCGATTAAAATCGTTTTGTTTCTCGATCAATTACAAGTGAACATGTTGCTAAACATCCAGCAATGCATCAGAAATATCTTTGGGTTGGACAAAAGCCGCCAACAATCAATCCAGATCGGATCGATGAGGATCAATCACGATCGGAATCGATGATGAAAATGATGATGACTATGATGAAGAATAATCAAAGCAATCAATGGCCATCGGTACTAAGTCCGATGCGGAAGAGAAATTTAGCCGAAACAGAACAATTACCATCGGAAGAAAGCTGTCAAACGGAAGAGAAATGGGAACAAGTATTTAGATCGATTTGATGATTTGCAATTTCGATTCCGAAAATAATCTCAATTTGATTGCAGATTATCGATACCCATGATCTATTGGATAACAAAGTTAAAGTAATACAAGAGGAAGATATGCAACAATTTGTTTTCAGTTACAGATGTGCCAATAGTAAAGGTTAGATTTGATTCAAGCAATCACCAACCAGCAATCAATGGTCTTTAAAATTTCAACTTTTTTCAGGCAAATGTCTTGGAATATCACCGTTGTATGAATCAGAATGTACCGAACGATTCGGTTGGATGTATATGTACTATCAACAAGATGATCAGCCACCGAAATGGGGTTTCGTTAATGCACCACATCATTGTGCTTGTAAATTGAGACCAAAACTATTCCAAAAGATTGATCAGCAATCGATCAATGAGATTTGAGAATTTCTATGCACGAGAATAATTCATCAGAACGATTGAACAATTTTGAATCTATTCGATTGATTTCAGATTTCAAATTGTGAAATTTTAAACTTCAAATTTTTTTTTCTTTTATTCTCAAATTTGATTCAAGATCAATAAAATTGCACAAAAAATATATCATTTCAATTAATCATTTTTCTAGATGGATATGAAATCGATGCAAATCTAAATAATTTCCGTTTTCGAATCGAAGCTAAATAAGGCGAAAAGAAATTGAGAAAATAGAATTCAAAAAAAAAAAAAAAAAAATTATTCTGCGAAATTTCTATCGAAATGATTCATAGCTCAACAAAGATCTAGAAGAGGATTGTGTTTGCATCGGTTGTGATGAGTGATTGGTTAGGATCGCTGATGCTGGATCAAGTAATGGTAAAGTTTCTGGATCATTAATCAAACGTCCATTAGATTTAGTGATCAATTTTTTCTCCAAGAGTTCCGGTTCTTCGATCACTAAAAATGTTTTGAAATTAAAATATGGGATGCGTAGTACCAAAGCGATCCAAAGCATCATCAAACATAATCCAGTGTACATGTAGATTACTATACCTTAGAAAAATTAAAACATGGAGAACAATTAATCATCATCTGAATCGCTAACATAGACGATCGATTTGAGTACTTACTGATGAGATACCAAGTACGATTCTCTATCAAACCATTCTGTCCCGGTACATAATCACCCAGACCGATTGTGGTGATAGTTGCGAAACAGTAATAGATTGAATCGAGCATCGACCAATCTGGTTCCATTCTTTCGAAAAGAAAAGCTGGCAAAATAATCAAAATGGAACAGAGAACTATGGTGACAATGAATAGATGAAGAAAACGTATCTTCAACAAAGTTATCTCTGTCGTAAACAATCCAAAAAAGCGTATTAGCCAAACTTCGATCTGTTTAATTGGTCCATCACGAATCATCGAGATCAAAATCGATAGAAAGAGAAGTGTGAATGGTATAGCAATGGCACCGAAGATAATTGTTAACAATTTTCCAGCATTAGTGATCGGTGTGATATGGCCGTATCCTATCGTTGTGACAACACTTGCCACATAAGTCATACTGGAACCAAATTCCCAATTAGACATTTGATTCGGTACAATCAATCGAGATGGTTCAATGATTGGTCCATTTTTGTGCACTATTATCTCTTCGATAACTTGATCGCTTTGTTCATCAATGATATTGTTCTCGATCACGATTGTTTGAGAGAGATTTTTTGAAATTTTCTCATCGAAATTATTCTGTTTGGATCGATTCGAAAAACGATTTAGATCATTGATGGAACGTTTTGTTCTTTTTTGATCTTCTTCTCGTATCAGATCAACAATATCATTCAGAAGAGCTAGATTCACTCCTTTATCATAGGTGATGATGATACTCTTGATGAAATGTTTCAATTCATTAGCTATTGGATAAGAGAAAGTGAGGTTGAAAAAATTCTTAAAATCAAACCAAACTTCGATAGCTTACGATTGACGCATTGATTTTTATCGATAAATGATTGCTGCTTGCTAAGGATTTGATCACGAAGACGTTGTTCAGCTTCCGCTTCGAAAGCCATAAAAAGCGATGCACCCATCAAGATCATTGTGATGTAGATGATGAAGAAGAATATCAAAACGGCTAGGTGTGGATATTTCTCTTTAAGTTTATATTCAACATTTAGAATCGAAACCGAACGATTCTGATAGAGTGTCTTGGTTTCAAACTTCTTCTGATAATCGTAATTCATTTGATAATCATTGACGGTTTCCGGTGGTCGATTAGGTTGATGATGTTGATGGTGATGATAATTCTGATAAGATGATCCATTTGATACAACTGGATTTGATGAAAAATTACGACACCAATATCTATCGGTCTCATCTCGATTTAGTTGAAAATTTAATGGAACAGTTCCAGACTGTTGACCATAATCCATTTCGGACGAGAGAGTTCGAGTTCGCGGATCGAAGCAATCAAAGTTGAATCGATTTACCAACGAAAAAATTCAGTGAATCAAATAATCAGTTTTTTCTAGTTCATTTTTTGATTGTTAGCTAATTGAGAAAACTTCAATTTGTATCGAAATTTTTTCCATTTCAAAATGTTTCATAGCATCGAATTTTTTTTTTGACGAATACCAAACTGATTGTCTTAGAACAAGTCAGATCAAAAAATATTTTCTAAACTAGTTTCAGCTCAAAAGTGATGAAGATTTTTGTACGAAAACAACAATCAAAATTGTTTGAATATTTAGAAAGGGGAAAAGCAAATCAATCGCTATTAGAGATTAAGAAATCTTATCATTGATAATTTTCTTGATGCTCTATTAAAAATCTATTTCGAACATTACTTAATCAAAATTGTTTCTAATCAAAATCTTAATCGATTCTGGTTTTGAAGAAGCTCGATTTGCAATCAATTTTCTTTGAATCAGAACAGAGTAAAAAATAACTGAAAAATTCCATATGTTTTCAAATTAAATTTATAAAAATTTCAATCATTTATTTGTTGAAAATTTATCCTCTGGAATTCTCAATAACAATAGGGAATCAAATCGATTTCAAGCGATTTGATATGTTGCACTAATTCTATCGAAATCTCTTTGCTTAGCTTCATAATCTTTGATGAATGTTTGATCGAGCGATAAATCATTAAGCTGATTTATGATACGATTTATCACTTCGGAAGATTTTCCTTTCAAACTTGATAGAATCACTTGATTTACGATAGCTTCGGTATAGTTTGGATCTTTACTGATCGCTTCATTGATTAATGTCTCCGCTTCATCAAGACGATTTTGACAAATCAAAACCGTAGCTTGTCCGTTTAGCAACAAAGGTGTTGGTCCGAATTTTTCTTTCAATTCTTGATAGATGAAATAAGCATCTTGAAGTTTTTCATTGTTCTCATAGATAATAATCCAAGCCAAACACAATTGAGATAATGTATGGTATTCATCTTTTGCAGCCATTTTTTTGTATTCTTTGCGAGCTAGATCGACGCGATCCAAAGCTAGCATTGTTTGAACTGATGCAGCCATGCTAGAATGAATGAAATGATGGAAAAAAATGATATCATGAAATAGGAAAGAAAATTTTTCCTTGTAAACACACCATTCGATGTCATCGGAATTGTTTAAAATTTTCATCGCATTCTCATAACTTCTCTCTCTGGAGTAAATTGAAGCCGCACAGACTGAAGAATAATTATCCGACATGTAGAGAGTTTTGTCCGAATCAATCTTTTCAATTATAGAATCTCTTCGAGAGAAATAATTTCATTAATTATGTTCCGATTCTAAAATCTTTACCTATCATCTGGACGAGATAGATATTCGGCCAACAATCGTACTGCTTTCAAAGGTTGCGGTGATGAATCTTTCACCTCACTGATGACCACATGATATTTTTTCTGAGCAATATAAGCTCGATACATAAAAAAATCTCGTTCTAATCGCTGTTCATCGTTGATAGGCTATCATTTGAAAGGAATGAAAGATTAATTAAAATTCGATTGATTTGTATTTTCAAAAATTTATCAAAACAAACCTTGATTGACTGAGCTTCGTTCAAGCATTGTTGCCAATTACCTAAATAGAAAGAATTTTTCAAATCGAATAGATTATTAATTTGTTGATTTGTCATTTTATCGATATGTCTATTCAATAGATTCGAATTTTAAAATCGAAGACAAATTCTTATCGATTTCTTGATGATGCGAATCGTAATTCGAAGCCAACTCATTTGAAAACAATATCCTCACTCGATATAATCGATCTAATGAACCGGAATTCAAATTTCGAATTACAAACTTTTTTTTTATTTTAAATTTTTTTTTTACAAAAAAAAACAAAAGATATTATTTAAAAAATCTCCAAAACTCTAATAATTGAAGGCGATATCAAAAACTTGATCATAATGACTAACAAAATGTACGATCAAATCGTCTTGAATATATGATGGTAGATCGTAGAAATCTTTACGATTATCATCTGGCAATATGATCGTGTTGATTCCGACTCGTTTAGCAGCGATAACTTTCTCTTTAATTCCACCGACAGCAAGAACTTTACCGGTCAAGGAAATCTCGCCTGTCATCGATAAGTTAGGCCGGACTGGTTTATTCATAGCTAAAGAGAGCAATGCGGTGACCATTGTGCATCCGGCACTTGGTCCATCTTTAGGCGTTGCACCTTCAGGCACATGTAGATGGATATGAGCTCGTTGAAGAAAATCATTGGAAGGTTCACGTTTAAGTAAAAACGCTTGCGAATAACTAAGGGCAATGTTGGCACTTTCTTTCATAACATCTCCAAGATGGCCAGTTAATTTGAAAGAACCTAATTGCTGATTTTCTGGTTGTTTTCCGTCAGAAGCTTTATCATCAACGTCACTTTTCGTTGGAGTTGGATTGAATTTACGATGGACAGTTGTTTCGATGTAGAGCGTTGAACCTCCATGGGATGTCCAAGCGAGGCCCATCACTACACCAACGGGCGTTTCTTCATACATTCGATCTTTGATAAATATTGGCTTGCCGACAAAGTCAGAAAGATTTTCTTTATCCACTAATACAGAATCAGCTTCTTTGTTGACTATTTTGTATGCAGCTTTTCGCATAATCTAAAAATTTTGAAAAGATTTAAAATCAAATCGGAAATACTACAATCTAAATACCTTTTCTATGTTTTTCTGTAAATTGCGAACCCCACTTTCGCGACAATAAGATCGTATCAGAGTGGCGATCGCGTCAGGCTTGATTTCGATTTTTTCCGACGACAATCCAGACTCTTTCTGAGCTAATGGAGTGAGATATTTCTAAATGATGTAAAAGATAAGATTGGAATGGATTTTTTTTTTCGATGTTGAAACACCGACCTGAGCTATTTGCATTTTCTCTTCGGCCACATAGCCAGAAACTTCAATCAATTCCATTCGATCTCTCAATGGTTCTGGTATGGTATCGAGGACATTAGCTGTACAGATGAATAAGATTTTTGAGAGATCGATATTAACATCGAGATAGTGATCGAGAAAATTTTTGTTCTGTTCAGGATCCAACAGTTCGAGTAACGCTGCAGAAGGATCACCTTGATAGCCTCGACCAATTTTATCGACCTCATCGATCAAAACCAAAGGATTCTCTGTTTTGGTTTTCTTCAAACACTGAATGATTTTGCCTGGCATCGCACCGACATACGTTCGTCGATGACCTTTGATTTCAGCCACATCAGTCATTCCACCGACGCTGAATCGAAAATACTGCAAAGATTGATTTTGAAAATAAATTTTAGTGAAAAAAAATTTAAAAATTTTTACCTCTCTGTTCAAAGCTTTAGCAATTGATTTGGCAATACTTGTTTTTCCTACTCCAGGAGGTCCGTGAAAACATAGTATTTTGCCTTGAGTATGGCCTTTGAGCTGACTGATTGCGATAAACTCTAGGATTCTTTTCTTCACATCTTCCATACCGTAATGATCTTCCTCAAGTACTTCATTGGCTCGTTTCAAATCTAGATTCTCTTGACTACTGACTCCCCACGGTATACTAGTCAACCAATCTAGATAGTTTCGTGTCACACTAAATTCCGATGAATGATTGTCTAGCACTGAAAGCTTATTAAGCTCTTCTTCGATCACTTCGGAAACATGATCGGGTATAACAAGATCTTTGATTTTAGCTCGAAATTTTTCCACTATTGTATCTTTATCATCTTTTTCTAAACCGAGCTCTTTTTTAATGATCTTCAATTGCTCTCCAAGCATATATTTTCGATGCTGCTGTTTGACTTTTTCCTCAACCTCTTTGCTGATCTTCTGTTGAAGCTTGCTTACTTCGTACTCTTTTTTCAACAACGATAAAGATAAATATAAACGCTTAGGTATATTGGTTTCTTCAAGAATTTGTTGTAGTTCATGAGATTCCGCTCCTGAAAGTGTTCCACCGAGATCGGACAAAAAAATAGGATTGTCGACGATTTTCTGTCCAGAATGCATTAACTGTAAGATAGGTTCTCGATATAAAGCATTCAAGGAGACAATGTCTCGGATGGTTTTGATGATCTCTTGCGTCAAAGCTTTGATCTCTTGATTCTCAACATATTCTTCGTGATTGAGATTGAAAGTTTCCACCATCAACACTGGTTTTGGTTTGCTAACAACCATCAAATTGTTATCATCCGATTCTGAAGATTTAATCGGATCTGTGGCTGGAATTTGTTCGTTCGAAGTTTGATAAATCGTAGTATCGGCAGTCGGAAAGATTCCCGTTCTTCTTGCGGATCTTTTCTTTCTTCCGTTTTTGCGACGATCTCTTTCCGAATTCTCTTCTTCTTCATTGATTTGACGGATGATTTTGATTCTCCGATGAGCCATCACAATTATTCGGATCCGATCACCTAAATCTTGTAGTTCATGGATTTGAACAAACGTTCCAACATCATAGATATCATTCAAATTCGTTACTAATTCAGATGGATCGCTATCATTTTTTTTCATAAAAAGACCAGCATAAGGTTGACGTAAATCGACTTTTCGTTTGATCAAAGCGATCAAATTTGGATCGAATAGCTCGATTAGTTTGACAAATTTAGGAAAAACTGGATTACGATTGATGGCGATCACAGGAACGTTTGGAAAATATTCAGGTATATTCACTGTGGATAGAGCTGATGGAGATTGATGAATTTGATTTGGTTTAGGCAACGCTTGTTCGATCATATCAGGATCGCTTTCTTCCTCAGGATTCTCATCGTTTGCATCGTTAGATAAAAATCTTCTTTGGTCATATCGAATCGATTTTGTTGAAGATTGAGCTAATGAAGAATGATTGCTGTTATCAAATAAATTATATCGAAATGAAGAGGAGGATGAGTGAAGAAATCTATCTCGAGAATCAATTCGATCGATTCTTGGTTTCATCTCTAAACGTAATTGCATCGAAATCATTTTGAAACGATTCAATGTAAAACAACAACGACGAGTCCATAACGAACTCATTGTTCGATGTATGAAATCTAAAGATAAAATCTTCAAATCTAATCGAATCTAAAAGATCATTGAGATGGGACCAAAATGGTATGAAAAAAAAAATTTTTTTTTTTTGGAACCCTACACACGTGGGTAAATAGAAATGAAATGTAAATGAAAAAAAAAATCGAATCAATCCAATCGGATGATCACATAGATGATCGTAGAAGACATAACAAATATTATTATTCCATATCGGCGAAGACTAGACCTAAACAATTTTGTTTCGATTTTAATAAATTTTTTTTATTTTATTTGATATTTTACTGGGAAAATAAAAGTATTAAAGAATCAATTACTAATAACACAGAATTCCACAGCCTTAATCAGAAGAGAGAGAGAGAGAGAGAGAGAGTTTTTTTTTTTACTCGAATTTACTGTGTTGGTAAAGATTTATTCGATTTATCGAATCGTTGATCGATTCCAATCAATGGCTCACAATCGATCGGCCTGTCAAAAGTTTGAAGAGAATCAACGGGAACGCTGACCATGATCCAACGATCAGACCAAAAATCCAATCGAATATCGCATTTGCGATACGAAAATTGAGACTCGCTGGAGGATCTCGTCGAACTTTTGCGCCTCTTCGTTTGATGACACCAGCGATGACCGCAGGCGATGCAGTCTTTAGATCGTACGCTAAACCAAGTAACTCATTGAATTTGATGAATGCGATCGGAGGATTGAATAGCTCCCATTGTGGACGTTCGTTGATTCGATAATCATAAGCGAAAACATGATGAAAATTGTGTAAGCCCTCACCGAAACTCAAATAATTGACCACTCGATGATCGGCTGGTCTGATACGAAAATCATACGGTCGATATCCAAAAAAATGTGCCAACGAATTGACGGTGAACAAATGATGTAGAACGACAGTTATACGGATCACAACACAGAGACCTAGAGCAACAATCGGATCTTCGTTCCAGAAGTAAACCGGAATCGACCATGGAAGGAAGACGCCAAAAAACAAAAAGATCGGTACATAGAATTTGTGTTGAAGATAAACTAAACGTTCGTTGTAAAGATCGGAATAATCCAATGTTGATCCAAGAGATTTTACTGTATCAGTTTTTTTGATCAACCACCATCCAATATGGGAATAAAAAAGGCCTCTAGTTGGATTTTTTGGATCACCATCGGTATCGGAAAACTTGTGATGAGTTCGATGATCTCTAGCATACGATAATGCTGAACCATTCATTGTGATCGATTGGAATATTAGTAGCCAAATTTTTAACGGCCATCTAGCTTTGTAGGTTCGATGAGACCAAAGACGATGTGAACCGGCCGATGTGGCCAAACCAGACATGATTCCAATGTACAAGGTGAACAGAATTGTTTTCAATGAAAGCTCATTGAGACAACAATAAACATAGAGAGCTAGAGCTGCGGTATGAAGAATTGTCAAGAGAATTATATTGCTCCATTTTGGTATCCAAGGATATTGTCGATGATTCGATGATACTTTAATCGGTTTAATTTTGATTGATTTCTTCAAAAAATCGTTTGATATATCGCCATCATCAGAGAGAATCGCTTTGGTCAATGCGGATGATTCTTTGGTGAATCCCATTGTTTTCGATCAATCAAAATCTAGCAAACAATTTTTAGGGACATTAGATTTTCGAAATAATGAAATTTCTTATTATGAAATTTTTCAATCCCGAAAGATGTTGTTTCGAACTTCAAAAGCTTCTAAGCTAATTAATGAATGAATGAACGAATGAATGAATGAAGGAGTGTAGAAAAAATCGATTCGAAATAGATCAAATCATTTCTGGATTTCAATCCTTTTTCTCTCACCACCACCACCATCATCATCATCACCATTATCATCTTCGGTTTAGTTTGTCTAGATTTCCTTAATCTTAATCTTCACTAACCATCTTTCTCTCTCTCTCACTCTCTCTCTCTCTCTTTTCCTAGTTCTCGCCAGCGGTATATTAGCCGACGGAAGAAAATGAAACTTCATTTCTCATTCGATTTCGCTTGCTAAGATCTCTGAATGAATAAAAGAGAGAGAGAGAAAGTAAAATTTTATTAGCTTTTCTATTCTCCAAAGAAAAAAAAAGTCCATTTTATGCCATAATAAATGTGGACCTGTCTTCGATGCGGAACAATTGCAACTACAATTCAACTTCTCTCAATAGGATTTCAAAAAAAAAAAAAAAAATTAATACTGAATTTTGTTTTCCGTTGTCCGATGAAAACGAAACAAGTTCTTTCCATTTGGATTGGCTTATGTATCCGCCGTTCAGAGGAAGAGCTAGAGCTAGAGCAAAAACAAGAGTTTACTTTCCTTTTTTTTTTTTTTTTTTTTTTTTTTTTTTGTTGTTTATGATTATAACATCCACAAATACTCTTCCGAAGACAGAGCTTTTTTTTTAATAGTTTTGTTATAAAAGAGAAAAAAAAATTTCAATATAATCTAAGAAGAGAGATTGAGATTATAATCAATCGTAAAAGATGAAAATTTAGCGATTTTGTTCTTGTTTTTTTTTCTTTTGGTCTGTTAAGGAAATCACTAACAATCTCTTTTTTTTCAATCGATCGTTTCCGGTTTGAATTGAAAATTAAGCAAACAAAAAAACAAACATTTGGTATATTTGTCTCTCTCGGCTCCAAAATTGATGTGCTTGGTTTGAAGTGAATTGGATGTCGAAACAAAATTAAACGCTTTTGTTTCCTAGTGATTTGATTTAATTAACTGGAACTAGGGAAATTATTTGGATTTTATTTATTTAAACTTTTTTTTTTAATTAAATTAATTCACTAATTTAGTTTGGATTGAAATTGAAGAGAAAATCTTGGATAAGTTTGAGAATGTATGGCTTTAAAAGATCTAGGTCTAGTGTAGAACCAAACTTTGGAAAAAATTTCATATTAAATTTTGCTCTATGCAATTATAGCATTCTTGGAATTTCATCTCCGTTCAAAAGAACGACAAAAATATTAACTACGCAAATTTTGGAATTTCGGACAAAAATAGCCTTTTCCTCCTAGCCCACATTTGGTCAAGTTTTTTGTTTAAGTTTTCATTTTTCTCCCCCCCCCCTAAATAAAGAGAAGAATTGAAGATCTTGACATTGAAAATAAAATGAAAAGAGCAAATAAGCAAACGCATAATATAGATCGTTTGATGGGATAGATGGGGATCGATGTGTGAACCCTTGTATTCGCTGCAAACGAATCGGCATCAAGCGTTCAATCTCTAAATGTCAATATTTACCTCTATATAGGAATCCATTCCATAGTTACTCTAACGTTATTTGGTTCGTATAAGAGATATAGAGACAAATGGAGTAAAAAATAAAAAACTACGATGAATTGGACTAAGAAATAGGAAAAACCATCTCCAATCGACCATCAAATCAGGCTCCATATTGTCGAATGATGGGCCTAGATTTAGAGCTTTGCGATGAACTTTTCCGATCATCATAAATTATGAATGCAATTATCATAGCTGAAATTAAAACCGAAAATGGATCACAATTTGCCTCAACAAAAATCTTCAAATATTTCGAAGTGATGATGATGATGATGATGATGTTAGGTATGGAAACGCCCAGTGCTAGTTAAACCTTATAGAGAATCGAAATGAACAGAAGCAATCGAATCTTGATCATCTTGATTCGGTCGACGGAAGGATAATTTTCCAGTCTGCAAACAAATTGGAACGTTTTTTTTTTAATTCAAGGTTTATGATGTCTGTGTGCCCCCTTTTCTACTTATTTCCGTTTTCGATGTTTTCGCCGATCTCAGAATATCGGATCCTTCGGAATATTGCGATAGAATTATATCAAAATGATTTTGCGTATTTCTTCGTGAGAGTGAATCTTTCGAGAATATAGAAATGATTAGTTTCGCTTACTTTTCACTTTTTGATCCATTCTAGTTCCAATCGAATTGCTGCTGTTCCAACAATCAGCTACTCCAACAACAACAATAACAACAACAACAACAACAACAGCAACAACAAAAACGAAAAGAGTTATTGTATTGACGAAACAAAGAAGTAATTCAATTAAACTCTTCGGAAGATTAGTACGATGTTTTCGACAAAAATTGATCTCGCAGATGTTTGAAAGAAAAATTAATTAATTAAAATTGAAAAAAAACAAATATAGCGTTTGATTTGTTTAGTTTCGGTTGCGTTTTCGATCTCATTCGCCAAAGATTGAAAACTAAACCACCAAATTCTCTTTCGATGATCTTCTTTCGTTCTCTGCTACTTTCTTCAATCTTTTACTATTGAAATAGGATATTTTGTTCCAAGTGTCTCTCTCTCTCTCTCTCACACACAATTCGCTTTCTAATGGACCTAGATCAAATTCAATGAAATTCGATGATGATTGTGAATCATAGAAATTCATTTCTGAAAACCGATCCCCATCATCTTGAATCACTTCGATCTTTACGATCGGATCCAGTGCAATCGGATTTCAGATGGAAAAAATCAATCGATACAAGTATCGTCAATTCTTTGCTAAATTCTGGTTAGTTAGATTAACAACTCGATCGAATTGAATAGTCAGAGTTTTTTTTTCGTATGATTTTTTTTCTAAAATCTTCCCCCCACCCATCCCCCAAAAGATCGATCAGGTCTTGGTTTGACTCTTAATGATCTCAACAATTCGAATTGGGCTTTCATCGGAAGTGTCAGTTTGGTGAGCGGATTCATTTTGGTTCTCATTGTGCTAGTATCGATCTATTACTATCGTAAGCGAACCCAATATGATCAATTTTATCGGCCATCTCTAAGTGGTTTGGAGAAAGATCAGCAAAAAATTTTGCTCTTCAAAAAAGATTTCGATAAGCCTTATGATTGGATGAAAAAAAAGACCACCGCTGTCAAAAGTCCTAGCTCGAGCCAAATCAATCCGTTTAACAAGAAAACACCAAGTCCTACAAGTGAAACGAATAGCAGTGGATTCTCTCGTAAGTTTTGAATCAAACAATAAGTTCCGTTTTTTGAGATATTCGATCGAAACACTTTTCTATCCTGAAATTCTTTGTAGCAAACGATGAATCGAATAAGATCAAACAGAGTCTAGAATTGGAAGCTAGCGGAGAAACGATTGATGATGGCATTGGATCACATCCAGAGACTCTTTCTACTATCAATGAAAACAAAACTATCGTAGCGGAAGGAAAAGTTTCAAAATCTACGAGTCAATCTTTATCAAAGCAGAGAGAATTATCTCTGATCAAATCAATCGATGGTAAAACAGTTTCGTTGAAACAAACGTTAGAGAATCGTGATCCAAGCAAACATCTTGGACAATTACATTTCAAGCTAAAATATAGCTATGAAAAAAGAGCTCTCTGTTTGATTATAATCCGTTGCACTGATCTTGTTGCGAAAGATTCCAATCTTTCACTAGATCCTTATGTTAAGATGCAATTGTTACCGGACAAAAATCATAAGGTTCGATGAGAAGAAGAAGAAAAAAAATTCTATTTCCCTTACTGATAATTTGATGATCTCTTCTTTTTTTTTTTATTATTATTTTTTCGAAGGCAAAAACCAGAGTTCTTCGAAAGACTAACAATCCGATCTATAATGAAGAGTTCACTTTCTTTGGAATAGCACCGAATATGCTTGAAAAATTGATTGTTCATTTTTCGATCTTAAATTTTGATCGCTTCTCTAGAGATGATTTGATTGGCGAGATTGTCTGTCACCTAAATCAATTCGAATTCGATTCGCTAGAGAAACAGATTAGTCTTTGCAAAGAAATCAAACCGATCGGAAGTTATAAGGTAAAAAATAAATGATCGTAAAGATCAATCAATAATGATTGTTTTGGATTTTTTTTTTTTTTTTTTTTTTTGCAACAAAAGATCAAAGATCAAGAACTTGGTGAGCTATTGGTTTCGTTATGCTATCAACCGATCGCAAACAGATTGACTGTGGTCATTTTGAAGGCAAGAAATTTACCAAAAATGGATCTAACTGGTCTGTGTGGTAAGTTTGCAATGCTTTCAAAAATTCTTGAAGCGGAAGTGAATTTTTTTTTTTGTTCAAATTTTTTTTTTCGCTCTAGATCCATACGTCAAGATCTATCTCTTTCAGAGAGGTGAAAGAATCTCGAAGAAACGAACACACATCAAAAAACGTACACTTTGTCCGGTTTTTAATGAAAGTTTCATTTTCGATCTACCAACCGAAGAAGGTCTCGAAGATGTTCGAATACAATTTTGGATCTATGATCATGATCGTGTCACACGAAATGAATTGATTGGAAAAATTGAGATCGGATCCAAAACGGAACAATCGATAGCGGAAAAGCATTGGAACGAGGTGATAAAATCGCCACGAAGACAGATTGCAGAATGGCACAAAATTCTTTGAAAAGAACAAAAAAAAAAAAAAAAAAAAAAAAAAAAATAAATCAAATAAAATTAAAAAGATCTCTTCAATCGAAAATTTTATATTCAAATCTGGTCCCAAAAACCTATCCACTATTATCATAACAAACAAATCTAAACAAAAAAAAAACAAAAGAAAATTTATATTTTCGTTTAAAAAGAAAAAAAAACCCAAAAAAAAACCAAAAAAAAAAAAAACAAATTTCATTCTATTACTAAAAACTATAGAGTTTAGGTATATCGATTTTTTTTTTTGTTGAAACCGGAGATTCGGAGCGGCTCAAAACAAAATCGATTTTTTTTCTCTCTGGTTCATCACCTAAAACTTGGAGAATATTTTGGAAAGAGAGAGAGAAAAAAAAATTTAAATTTATTTCCAAATTTCTTTTCGAAATTAAACAATCGAATAAATAAAATTTCAATCTCTTCTTTATGGATTGTTGAAAATTTTTCCCCAAATTCTAATTAATTAATTAATTAATTAATTAGAATTTCGATTCTTAATTCGATTAATTAGAATAATAATCTCTAACTCTCTTGGATCTCTTTTCAAGCTTGAAAATATTTAATATTTTTTTTTTAGAGATTCATTGGAAAACTTTCAAAAAAAAAAAAAAAAAAAAAATATCCAAATTGAGAGATAAGATTTATTCGAAGTTATCAAACATTTCGTATTAAAAATTTTTTTATCAAAACAGAATGAGCAAAATTTTTTTTTTGAAGCAAACAAATAGATTTGTTTTGTTAGTATCTCTCTCTCTCTCTCTCTCTCTCTTTTGGTCTCCTATCTCTTTTTTGCTAAGCAATCGAAAACTTCTTAATCCATATTTTATTTTCTTAGGTTTAGTAGAAAGTTTTGATTCTCTATCAACAATTTTCTATTTCGTTTTCGTTTATCATTTCGGTAATACTTTTAATTTAGTTTAGCTTTTCGCAATCAAAACTTTTTACTTGGCCTAGCAATTTATCTTCGACTTTTCCTCTCTCTCTCTCTCTCTCTCTCTCTGCTTCAAAGAGATAATGTTGAGCTTGTATTTGCAGTTTACCTCAAGAAGCTTAAGTAACGATCTTTTGCGATCAAACTACTATCGAGGTTGATTAGAGTCTTCAAGGTAATAAGGGTTTAAGGGTTCTGCAAAACGTTTGTTTTAGAAATGTTTCGGATTGCCCAGAGCAGCTTTTGATTCGATCTCTAGCGATTTATTGTTTATTTTTTTATTTTTTTTTCATTCAAAAAATAAATTTTTCTTGATTATAGACCTAAAATGATGAGACCGATCGAATTGTATGTGGTTCCACCATCGCCTCCTTGTAGAGCGGTGATCATTGCAGCTCGTTATATGAACATCAACATCCAATTAATTCAAATGGATTTGATGAAAGGTGTGTGTGTGAAACAATTTCACAAATCACTAATCGACTAGCTTGTTTCAGGTGAACAACGTGAAGATTGGTTCGTAAAGATGAATCCTCAACACTGTCTACCTACGATCAACGATAATGGTTTCATTCTATGGGAAAGGTAACGAAAGAAATTTTCCTATCGAAATCTAACAAAAAAAATTTTCAATTTTTATTCCACTCTACTCCACCCTCTCTCTCTCTCTCTAAATGATAGTCGTGCAATAATGTCATATCTAGCGAATCGATATGCACCAAACAATCCGATCTATCCGAAGAATCCAAAGCGAAGAGGCGTTGTGGATCGTTTGATGCAATTCGATCTGAATGTTCTCTATCGATCATTTGGTGACTATCTAATCCCAATGGTTGGAGAGAATAAAATGGTTAGCGTGACAAAACCATTGATGAATAATTTCAAAGAGAGAAAAGTGATCCAAGCATTGAGCTATCTTGATTCCGTTCTCGCTTCACAACGATTCGTAGCCGATGAACATTTAACGCTAGCAGATTTTTCGATTTTTTGTAGCCTAGAATTTGCTGAGAATTTTCACTATTCTTTCGAAACCTATTCGAACATAATCCGGTACTATCGGCAATTGAAATCGATTTTCAATGAATTCAACATAATGCCATTTAATCTATGCCAAAGTTTTGATTATTCAACGAGATCACCTACGATATCGATGGAAGCGATCGAAAATCAATCGAGATCATCGAAACGAATGGTTTCCGATACTAACGATGAAACTTGTTTGATCTCTTGTCTTTCGAAGATTGACAAATTATTTGTTTGAAATGGATTTTCGATCTAATTCGTTGAATTATTCTTTGAATCGTTTCGAAATGTTTCAAGATGATTGTATGGAATTAATTTGCCAGTGATATTATCCTCAAGCACAAGAACATCATCATTCAAATGACGTGGACTTTTGAATTGACGTTTGACAAATTTTTTTGGACCATATTTGATTGTTTTGATTGCGGATTGATCATTTTTTTTCTTCGATGATTTTTTCGTATCTAATTTGAATGCTTTCTTGATCGAAGTGTTCAATAGTTGACTTTTGATCAATTTGATAATAGCTTTTTCCCCGATATTTTGTTTGGTCTGATTCAAGCAGACAGCATTGAACAATGTATCTTGGAGATTATCATCTGCTTTGTTTGATTCATCTAAATCTATTCGAAATTGTTCATTGCATTTCTGTTCGAATCGGATTGATTTGACGATGAATTTTGGATTTTTTACCAAAATTATTTCATTTGATAACAAAGTTCGTTTTGTTTCAATGGAACTTGATCCATCAAATTCTTTCATGATGGTATCATATTTCATCTGCTTAGCCATCCTAAATCTCCATGCATTAAATCAAGCAATTTTTTTTTAAACAAAAGTGCAATTTTGTATAAAATTTATTTGATTTTTTATAAGCCATGAACATTTGAATTTCTGTAAAATATTGAGAAAAATTTATCAAAACTAATCTAATTGTTCTATTTCAAAATCACTTTACGGAAATTCCGTTATCGCAGAATCAATTTGATTTGAGATTATAGTTTGATTTTAAGCCTAATCCATATGAGCTCCAATCCATTTGAGATAATTGGGAACATAGGTATAGACACCGGGATAACCTTTCTTAGCGCACCCGTAACCGAAAGAAACGATTCCAATTTGATAGTGTTGGCCATTCGGCATCGAAAGCAACATTGGTCCTCCAGAATCGCCCTGGACCGAGAAACAATTGAATAATTAATTACCTTTGGATCATTCAATCGGCGATCATTACCTGACAAGTGTCTTTACCACCTTCTCGATGTGCAGCACAAATTACATTGTCGAAATCGAAATAATTGTTCGGATTCAAAAGTTTCGTATAGGTTTGACGACATTCCTCTTTGTTGTAAACAGGAACGGTAACTTGATATAGTTGACTGGAGGGAGTGAAATCCATTGGATCATGTAAACCCCATCCAATCATTGTCGTGGGAGTTCCTTCGCGGATGTCCATATCTGATCCGGGGGAAGGCAAACATACAGGACCGACTCTAAGTTCGTTTTCGAAATCCAATGAGATTTTCAATCGTAGCAATGCAATATCATCGTTATGATATTGTGCATTATAGTTTTCGTGCACAATTACCGCATCGAGAAGCTTGAATACGCCCGAATTTCTTAGATCATGTGCACCGACTTTGACAACGAAATTTTTCGGATCAATAGATTTTTCTTTGTTTCTAACTACACAATGAGCTGCAGTTAAAATATATCGATCGCTTATGATCGAAGCACCGCATTGAAATATTTTTCTTCCATTTCGTACGCGATAGAGTGCCACAGCCCATGGCCATGTATAAGGATCCGATTCTTTTCCGCCCACAATCAAACTTCCTGGTTGCACAAGACGTTGACCACAATCTATGGATAGGTCTAGAGATTAAAAAAAATTTTCAAAATCTTATTTAGAATCGATTAAGAATACTTGGAATTTGTAGAGGATATCGTTCTACGGCCTCCTCCAACGGACAACATTTCATAAACGAACTTAATCCATTGCATCCAATCGAAGAGAAATTGCCAAGATTAGGACAACGTCCAACGGTACAGATACCAGCCTGTCCTTGAGCGGTTGCACATTGATGAGGATCACCAAAACTAAGTATATGATCGATTATTGAGATTAGACTACGATTCTCGAATACATCTTTCGGTAATTCGGATGTGGAATTCAACAGCGATTGATCGATAGGATTGGAAGAGATCAACGAGATCAATTGTACATTGATGAAAACTATGCTCAGAATTAGTAACCAAATCTTATCACACATTATATTTTGGATGGAAACAAAAAAAAACAAAAAGGGGAACAAAATTCAATTCAATCAAATTCGATTCTCGGAAATCGTTGCGGATATCTTGGGCCCAAAAATTAAAAAAAAAAATCAATTTTTTCTTTCTCTCTCTCTCTCTCTCTCTCTTCGATTGGTTCTTAGTTTGATTGATTCAAATCCATAACTATATGGATCGTTTTTATAGAATTTGTAACCAAACAAATATCGAGAAGATAGTGAAACCATCGTGGAAGAGTCATACGATCATAAAAATCTAAAAACGAAGATCAAACACCAAAATATGCCAAGGTTTTCGTTTCGTATTGTTTTATTCCATTGATTCTTTCCATTCACTTCACAATGTGAATGATGGACATCACCGAAAGAGATAAAAGAGAGAGAGAGAGAGAGATTACCAATGATCAATGTCATGGGTAAAAGAGAGAGAGAGAGAGAGAGAGAGAGAGAGAGAGAGAGAGATCTAAATTTAGTTAGCTTATGTTTCGTATCAGATCAAATGATTCATTAAAGATGATTTCAAACTAAACTTTTTTTTTCTTGTTTGGAAACCATTGGAAATGATTGATTTGAAATTTTGGTTGGTGTTGTGGAATCGTTCTCAATGAGATCATAAATCGAATCGAATTCAATGTCAATGTAATTTCAAATCTGGATTGAAACAAAAAGAAAGAATTGAATGAAATGATCTCCTATTCTCTTTAGTCTTAGACTAGAGTAGGAAATTACTAGAATTTCTCCAGATTTGTTTTGTTTTTCTGTTTTTTTGGTTGGTTTGTTTGTTTCAATCAGCAAACGATGAAATAGATTGCACTTACAATCTAATCGATGGAACCATTCTGATTTCACTTGATCTTGCTTCCGTCTTATCTTTCTGATTGGATTTTTTATTCTTATTTTTTTTTTTTTTTTGAAATTTGGTTCCCTTTGAAAGGTTTTAAATTATTGCAAAGAGATTCCGAAATTGGGTACAAATTTCATCGATCCAAAAACAGTTATCGATTCGGTTTCGATTGCAACAAAAAAAATCCTAACTTAATGATTATTTTGATTTCAAATGAATTCAAATGAACTTTGTCTCTCTCTCTCTCTCTCTCTCTCTCTCTCTCTCTCTCTCTCTCTCTCTCTCTCTCTCTCTCTCTCTCTCTCTCTCTCTCTCTCTCTCTCTCTCCAAGAAAGAACAGATCGAAAGAGAATTCGAATCGAATTCAAAAAAAAAAATTCGAACCTTCAAAAAAAAATCTAGAGGGTACAGGTTTTTTGAATGGCGCCATAGCTTTTAAAGATCCCAAAAGGTTCTTAGGCTATCGAAATTCTTTTACTCTTCTCTAACTCCTTGATCGATTTTCTTACCTAACAAAACTTTGGGTAAATTTGACTCACATCTGGATTCTAAGAAATCATTCGATTCTCAAACTACAGAGTAAAACAAAGAGAGAGAGAGAGAGAGAGAGAGAGCAGATTTAAACAAATCTCAAAAAAAAAAAAAATTAATTTCTATAATTTTTTCTTAATATTTTTTTTTTCTTTCGAATCGAAGATAATTTCAATCCAATCATTTGATGAGAAGAAAGATCTCTAAATTCGAATTCGAATACCTTCTCAAATTTCAATTTCGAATTCTAACAATAATAAATTTTTGTGATTTTTTTTTTTGTTGTTGTTGTTGAATACTAGAAAAAAAATCTACTCGCATAAATCATTGTATTGAATTGACAATTTTTTCTCTCTCTCTCTCTCTCTCTCTCTATCTATCTATCTATCTATCTCTTCCTTTTTTTCTTTTACATTTCGACCGCTCTTCGAACTTCTTATGCATAGATCTTTCCGATTGTCCTCTCAGAAAAAAAAGAAACGATATTCACATTGTTTGCCGTGTACACGATCCGATCAAGGCTACGCAAAACAATCGTTTGTTTCTAATCTAAACCCAATCGATTAAGTTAGTGCTTACAAATCTCTTTCCGATTGAACGCTATCGCTGTCCATCTCTTATGGATTGAATTTGAATTTTTTTAATTTTTATTTTTTTCCATTTTCCATTTATTTTTTCCCCCATCTCTTTCTCTCTCTCTCTCTCTCTCTAGCTCTCGCTTTCGAAACTATTTTTTTTTTTCTTGTAATATTTTTGTTTAAGAATGAAAAAACGAATTATGAATTCTACGAAATCTCGATTGATTTTCATTCATCGGATCAGATAATACTAACATCAGCTAATCTGCTTGGATATCTATTGGCAGACATGCAAATTTAACTCTTCGATTCGAAAAAAAAAACGCGAATGTAGTGGTGGCATGATCTATGATCAGAGATGTGGTTTAAAAAATTAACAATTTTTTTTCTATCTCGAAACAGATATAGCTGAATTATTTTTGAAAAATTTCCTCATATTTTTTTTTTCTTAATATTGATATTGACTGAAAACATCCGTCTGCTGATTTGTTTTCCTAACTAATCGATCTAACTTCCTCACTTGTTGGCTCATTTAAGAAAAATTTCTCAATCTACAAAATTTGCGAACGAAGCAGACAATTAGCAACGCAAAACAAATTAATTCAGCGAATTGAATCCGATTCATTTGATCATTTACCGAACGAGTTTTACGCAAAAAAAAAAATAAAATAAAAAAATGCTGGAATATCAAAAAGAGTTCGAGATGGAAGTTCCTTTCGGAACCATTCGTGGAAAAATTTGGCATCATCCAGATCGTACTGTGGATGATTGTACAGAAAGGATTATCGGTTTGATTTTATTTTTTTTCTCTATATCGATTCTAAACGATGATTTTATATCTCATTACAGCTTTACATGGATGGCAAGATAATTGCGGGACTTTCGATGCACTATTGCCATTGTTGAGTGATGATCTTTACGTCGTTGCGATTGATTTTTCTGGTCACGGACTCAGTTCTCATTTGCCTGCTGGATGTTCGTATAACGATACTGTCTTTGTGATTGAGATCGAGAGAATTGTACAATATCTATCATGGAAAGATTTACAATTCTCGTTCCTTGGACATTCGATGGGAGCAGCAATCGCGATGTTCTATGCATGTCTCTATCCGAAATCAGTCAAAAAATTAATCGCTTTAGATATGATCAAACCATTAACTTTTCCTTCTGAAATGCTAGCGGAGAAAACTCGCGAAGGAATTCAACAATTTTTACAATTAGAAGCGAAAACTTCTATCAATAATTGTCTCGCGATTAACGATCTATCGAATGTTCCACTATATGATTATAACGAAGCAATGAGTAGATTGATTGCTTCGCATTCGATTTTCGGTAAAATAACCGAAGAAGGAGCAAAACTTTTGATGAAAAGAGGCTTGAAGCAATCACCAAACCATTTGGATAAATTTTATTTCACTCGTGATAATCGTTTGAAAGCGATTTTATTTCTTCGAATGGATTTCGAAGCTTTAATGCACTATTTCAATGAATTAAGTTGCGAATTATTGATAATCAAAGCTCAAAATGGATTAAAATTAGATTCAGATGAGATTTCTGACCGATACATCGAACTTTATCGGACAAAATGTCCTCGGTTCGACATTATCACCGTGCCTGGCGGTCATCATGTTCATCTTTGTGATCCTGGAATCGTGCATGATAAAATTAACAATTTTTTCTGATGATATTCAATTGAACAATTCCTAATTGCTAATTTTTGTTATGTTATGTTATTTTGAAAACTTTGTGTTTGAATATTTTATGTTTCGAATAAATCGTAGTTGTTGTTCTTTGTTAACCATAGTCTGTCTTCTCTATGATAGAAAATGTTTTACAAATTCTTTCTCTCATTCTCTGCCTGTAATGAGCTCTGTGTTACTATGAAAGCAAATGCCTTTGTCAGCGATCATAGTGAAGTTATAAATATCTGTTGCAATTGCAAAACTTGATTTTAGTTATCCACGCTTGATACCACATGTGAAGATAATGCTTGCATTGATGAAAACAAATGTCGATCAGACCTTCTATCAAAGGCAAGCGATCGTTAGCATTCAAAGCAATCTTTCTTTATAGTTAGGACTGAGTGGTAATCTGCAATCACTTGTTGCTATGATAATTATCTTCAACTATTATCGTTATGAACCTCGAAGTAGAATATCCTGTTTTTTTTGCTAAAAATATCCTCTTTCGAAGCAGCAAAACTCATGTTGGTATTTTTGAAATTTCTATATTTTGTGGCAAATCGGTGTTCGTTGATGAAACTAAATTTGGTCGGAGACGCAGATTGATTCTCAACCAGATTCTCGAGGTGAAAATAACTTTTTCCTCAAAATCAAGCGTTGAGCGATCTTCGTTTCTCATCGGTTTAGCGGAGTCTTCTTGCTACAACCCGCATTAAAGTATCTAGTATCCGGAAAAATTTACATTCTGGATGGCGGAGAAAAATGTGGTAATTTGTTCATCCGCGAAGGATGAACTACGTGACACCAGTCGTTTGAATTCGAATCGAAAGCGAATTGTACCTGTAGCTTAACCTATGTTATAGGATCTACGGGGATAATCTCGCTTGATTTGAATTTGAGCGACGTATTCGGATGATACCATTGTTTCGAATCGCTCCGATGACAAACGATGGTATTCAGCTAGAATACAAACCCTTTTGATGCAAATCAAGAGGTCTTTTCTCATTTCAGCTGCCTGATTCCTGTCAACTTTAAGTGCGTTTGTTCGAAAATAATTCAATGGTTACCTGGTCGTTCTGGATGGATCCAGAGCATTGGTTTGTTTTCACCTGTCGTGCATCAATGTACGATTTCAACGGTGGAACACCAATGTGTTCGTGCGATAAGCTGACGAAGAAAGAACATCTTTGGAATCCTAGAAATCGTTTTCTGGGTGCTATCGTACGTTGTACGATGCTTTTTGATCGGAAAACGGATGTCACACAGTCGTGTGCTGTGTATCACATCCCGAACGATCTTTCTTCAAGAGATCACAAATCTATATGGTTGGTGATTTCTTGTCGAATGTTTCAGAAACCTCAGATCCGTGAAACTAAGTTTAAGAGGTAAAACTCTGAACTGGATTCGCGGTTGACGAGAGATTTCGAGAAACAGCTATCTGGTTGATCCTGCCAGTAGTCATATGCTTGTCTCAAAGATTAAGCCATGCATGTCTAAGTACATACCGCATTAAGGTGAAACCGCGAATGGCTCATTAAATCAGTTATGATCTATTGGATGTTGACCAATTACATGGATAACTGTGGTAATTCTAGAGCTAATACATGCCGAAAAGCTCCATCGCAAGGTGGGGTGCATTTATTAGACCAAGACCAAAAGGTGGAAACACCTTGTTGTGGTGACTCTGAATAACTGCAGCTGATCGCATGGCCTCGTGCCGGCGACATATCCTTCGAGTGTCTGCCTTATCAACTTTCGATGGTAGGTTATATGCCTACCATGGTTGTAACGGGTAACGGGGAATCAGGGTTCGATTCCGGAGAGGGAGCCTGAGAGATGGCTACCACATCCAAGGAAGGCAGCAGGCGCGCAAATTACCCAATCTTGGAACAAGGAGGTAGTGACGAAAAATAACAATACGGGCTTCGCTTACGCGTTCTCGTAATTGGAATGAGCACAGTTTAAATCCTTTAGCGAGGATCAATTGGAGGGCAAGTCTGGTGCCAGCAGCCGCGGTAATTCCAGCTCCAATAGCGTATATTAAAGTTGTTGTGGTTAAAAAGCTCGTAGTTGGATCTCAGCCCAAGTGCATTGGTCCATCATGACGATGGTTACTGGTGTGCTGGGCACTTTACCGTTCACGTGCTATGGTGTTCTTAACCGGGCGTCATAGTCGTACGGTAGTTTTACTTTGAAAAAATTAGAGTGCTCAAAGCAGGCATCATCGCCTGAATACTGTTGCATGGAATAATAGAATAGGACCTTGGTTCTGTTCTGTTGGTCTTCGGATCCGAGGTAATGATTAAGAGGGACGGACGGGGACATTAGTACTGCGGCGATAGAGGTGAAATTCTTGGACCGCCGCATGACTAACCAAAGCGAAAGCATTTGTCAAGAACGTTTTCATTAATCAAGAACGAAAGTTAGAGGTTCGAAGGCGATCAGATACCGCCCTAGTTCTAACCATAAACGATGCCAACTAGCAATCAGCCAGAGTTCGTTTATGACTCGGCTGGCGGCTTCCGGGAAACCAAAGTTTTTCGGTTCCAGGGGAAGTATGGTTGCAAAGCTGAAACTTAAAGGAATTGACGGAAGGGCACCACCAGGAGTGGAGCCTGCGGCTTAATTTGACTCAACACGGGAAAACTCACCCGGTCCGGACACTGGAATGATTGACAGATTAATAGCTCTTTCTTGATTCAGTGGGTGGTGGTGCATGGCCGTTCTTAGTTGGTGGAGCGATTTGTCTGGTTAATTCCGATAACGAACGAGACTCTAGCCTACTAAATAGCAATCGGAATTCGTTTCGACTTCCGATCCAAGCTTCTTAGAGGGACAAACGGCGTTTCAGCCGTATGAAAAAGAGCAATAACAGGTCTGTGATGCCCTTAGATGTCCGGGGCCGCACGCGCGCTACACTGAAAAGATCAGCGTGCATATGTTACCTACTCCGAAAGGAGCGGGCAACCCAGTGAAACTTTTTCGTGATTGGGATTGGGGATTGTAATTATTGTCCATGAACGAGGAATTCCCAGTAAGCACAAGTCATCAGCTTGTGTTGATTACGTCCCTGCCCTTTGTACACACCGCCCGTCGCTACTACCGATTGGATGTTTTAGTGAGGTCTTCGGACTGGCCAACGTAGCCATCCTCGTGGTGGCCATGTTGTGCGGGAAAGATGACCAAACTTGAACATCTAGAGGAAGTAAAAGTCGTAACAAGGTTTCCGTAGGTGAACCTGCGGAAGGATCATTAAAGGTTGGAGAGAATGGCAACACTCTCTCACTCGAAACAACCAAAAATGTAACCATTGAACGTTTGGTTGCCCGTTATCAAAGTTGATGACGATCTCACTTGTCGGTGAAAACGTTTCGAAAGCTCTGAGATTTGTTTAGTTTGATTTCTTCTAATGTCTTGGGCAACAATTGACATTGATGGATCGAAAGCAATTCGAATCTCTCCAAAAACCGAAAGGAGTTTAACGTTTGTAATCGTCAAGAGGAGATTGATCGAAATTGAATTTGTTGGTACCTAGTCCACAGTTTCTATTGAAGATCAATGTGAATGTGGTGTGTCACTTGTTAATCGAGTGTCGCTAGGTTCAAATATCGAATTCATTTTGTTCGAAGCCAACATTTTCAAGAACACAATTTTTTTTCTCTAAATTCATCTGAATACTGAAGCGATTATCAAGAATGAGATCTAAAATTGTTTTCCATTTTGTTTTGGAAGCAATCAAAGACCAAAATACAACTGTCAGTGGTGGATCACTTGGCTCGCTGATCGAGGAAGAACGCAGCCAGCTGCGATAATCGGTGTGAAATGCAGAATACACTGATCACTCGACATTCGAACGCACATTGCAGCCATTGGTAATCCGATGGCTTCGTTTGTCTGAGCGTCGTTTTAAATGTAAAATCCAACATAAAGATAGATCTGTTTCGTCACACTTCGATGGAAAGGTGTCGTCAGATTAATCGAAAGTCAGAATTTATTCTTTTTGAATGAATTTGCTGTTAGTAGTAGCTCTATGAGAAAATGTTTCAAGTCTCGAGTGGCTTTGAAAGCACATCGATGGTGCGACATTCTCCTAGGGTTCTCTAGCATTACACGCTAAAGAATCCGAGTGCCAGTGATGTGTGCCTGTTGAGATTGAGAAAAATCAAACATGAATATCAAAGAGTGATTCTACAAGCAATGAAATGTCATTTCTCGACCTCAGATCAAGCGAGAATACCCGCTGAATTTAAGCATATAAATAAGCGGAGGAAAAGAAACCAAACGGGATTCCCTTAGTAACGGCGAGCGAAACGGGAACTGTCCAGCGCCAAGTCTTGACACTCAAGAGTGCTCAAGAGATGCGGCGTTAATGTGTTGGTGCATCTTGTATTGTCCGATGATTCAAGTTCCCTTGAACGGGATTTCCGGAGCGGGTGCCAGACCCATAGAATCGATGGACTGATATGAGCAAACCAATACATTCTAGAGTCAGGTTGCTTGAGAGTGCAGCTTAAAGTCGGTGGTAAACTCCATCCAAGACTAAATATTGCAGCGAGACCGATAGCAAACAAGTACCGTGAGGGAAAGTTGAAAAGCACTTTGAAGAGAGAGTTCAATAGCACGTGAAACCACTGGGAGGCAAACAGATGGAACCACGAAGTGTGCGTCTCGATCGATTCAACCATCGATATCCGGTTGGTGTTGTCGGTGTAGAGGATCTTTTCGGAGATTGAATCGATGACATTTAAGATCGATATCGGTGGTGCATTTCGTGTCGAGAATGCAAAGCCACGTCCAATTAGATAGTTGAGACGGCCTTCGCGAAGGGATTCGAGAAAGGTGGCCATCAAGTGCGTTTGCATTTGAAGGTGTTATAGACTCGAATCGGAACCGTCATCAAACAAACTGATTGGGATTGAAATTTCTCCGCAAGGAGTAATGAGTCGACTAGGCTTTCGATTAGAAGTGAGTGTTTCGAGGTATTCTTTGCATATCTTGCGGTATGTCAAGATGCTTCAACGATGCTCACTTGTTGATCGATCGGTAGAGTCGAAACGAACTGTGGCGCGAGTAGGTCGGTATTCATCTGACCCGTCTTGAAACACGGACCAAGGAGCCTACCATATACGCGAGTCGCTCGGTCTTGAATAGGCCTGGGAGGCGTAATGAAAGTAACTAAGCTACGACAGCAATGGCAGTAGTGGCTCGCCCGCTTCGTTTTTTTGGCGATGGGGCGAAGCTGGAGCGTACATGGTGGTACCCGAAAGATGGTGAACTATGCCTGGGCAAGACGAAGCCAGAGGAAACTCTGGTGGAGGTCTGTAGCGATTCTGACGTGCAAATCGATCGTCAGACCTGGGTATAGGGGCGAAAGACTAATCG